>JAWNOB010000076.1:2400000-4800000 GCA_035046265.1 Drosophila bunnanda | reverse complement strand
CAGTCGCAGGATAAACTCCTGCTCATGAAGTTCCCAAGTCTTTTCCAGCAGTAGGTAATAGTTGGAGCACACATAGGTGCCGGCCATGACGATAGCATTCAGGAAAAACAGGCAGACAGCATTTGCGATGGTCAGCAAGGAGTCGCCAGAGGATTTGGCATGGGTGCCCCACACCAGCATGTTGCAACTGTTCACCGCCATGACGAAGGCCACCAGGCTGCCGAAACTGCGCACCGGTCGCGGCAGTGAACGTCGATAGAACCGGAAGTGCAGCCAGGCGTTCGTTATGCAGAAGGGAAACTGCAGACAGCAGGCCAGCATCCAGGCCTTGGGCTGCGACCTGGCTGCCGTCGTGGCGCTGGGAAAGATGTTGAAGGCCCGGCAGGATGTGGAGGTAGTTGTCGTGGAGTCCGTAGCTAGGGCCATCACCAGGTTGTAAACTATACATAAAGGCACGGGCAGCAGCCCCAAGCCCAGAAGGGGAGCAACCGAGATCCGAATGTGTCGTCTGCAAGGCTGTAAGTCCTCGGAGGAGCTGGGTAGTAGTTGATGCTCCATTTTATCCCAGGCAAATTGATTAATTCTTGGATTAATTCTAGTTATTTGAAAGCAAACTTTACTTATTGTAGTGACAAATTTATCCAGACATTCTATTGGTTTTAAAAATCAATTTATTTTAATCAAAGCTTTTTTAAATCTCAGGAATTGCCACTGCGCTGCTAAAGCTCAAATAAATACAATATTTTGCTTAGAATATCATAGAACCAAAATTTAAATCAAATCGCGTGTTGTATAAAATTTAACGGTTTGCCTAACTTAATCCTGTATAAATAATGCACATTACTTCATACTGAATTTATCTAAATTTTCTAGCTTACAATTAATGAAAAGAAACCACCGAATCGGGAAAATAGAACCAATTAAGAGAATAGATACAGAGCCTTAACTAAAAGCGTGTCCTGTCATACTCCATCGTTTTCGGCAACGGAATCCATTTGGAAAAAATTAAGTAAACTTTGAGCTTAAGCTAATACCGCGTATGTACAGAATACTCGAAGATAGGTCGCAGCTTGGGGCGACTGGCTGGATGTTAGCTGAGCTGGGGTAAGATCTGTTAGAACTGTGATAGGTAAAGGCCGTGCTTGGCGTCGCACACCACGTTGAGGGCGTGGAAGTCCCAGTAGGAGGTCATGTGGAAGCCCATGTTGGTCAGCACCACCACGTACTCAAACAGAGCGAAGAAGGTGTAGACTGTGTGAGTGTAGAGATTGAAAATATATAAATACGAGTAATCCTTATTCATAGGTCATCTCGTAACATAAGAGACCTTAGTTCAGCTGTAAAGATTAACTCGTCTATGCGAAATATTAAGAGATTCAGAAATTGGATTATCTATTTTGACCATGAACGGTATTCCCACTTCTTAAGAACCTATTGATTGCTATCGGTAGATATTTAAGAAATCTTTTACGGTAAACTGTTCTTTAAACTCAAAAACCATAGTGGATTTAATTGCTGGACTCTTCTATCATTATTTTTATTATTATCACTCACCTCCTGCCTCACAATGCGAATTGTGCCTGACGAAGCAATATCCCGCCAGTCCAAAGGCCACCACATTCACTAGAAAGAGGTTTCTCTTGTACCTCAGCGACTTCTCCTCGTGCGGCAAAAGCACTGCCTTCCGGGCATTCCTGTTTAACAGATACGAGACAAGCATGTAGCACTCGGAGCAGGCGATGAACACCACAAATGCGTTTCGGTGCGTCTCATAGTGGTCCGCCGACGTCCAGAAGGAGAGACAGAATAGGGCGAGGTCCTCTACCACATTCAGGCAGCAGGCCAAGACGCCCAGCAACCGACGGCTGCGTCTGATGTGCTCGCGATAGTGCTCTAGGTACATCTTGGCCACAGCCAGTCGGAGCGGCAAGTGCAGGAATATGGCCAGCCGCCAGACCGTGCGCTGAGGCTCATAGTTCCCAATGGCCGCCGACACAGAGGGCAGATAGTTGGCCACATCGCAGTGGGTGTAGGTGCTCCGTACAAAGTCAAAGGCCAGCGACCACGCCACGCAGAAGAGGAAGCCGCCTAGTGGCAGGCTCAGAGCGGTAAGCGCCAGCCGGGCGAAGGGCAGCCGGAAGAAGACGCTCTTCGGGTCGCTGAGGCGTTCGTACGTAGGCAACATTTGGGTGCGAGAGTGGGTCTAGGAGGTTGGGTTGGTTCAGTCAGCGGGCCGCGATCCTCATTTCATCCAGTTGCTCCTGTTAAGCTAATTATACGCGGACTGCTTACGTTGTAAACATTGCGAGGGAAGTTGTAAACAACTGAGTGATCGATATTGTCAGCTGGCAATCGACACCTGGCGGGGGTGGGTTTGCACGGCGGAAAGTGGTCACCAAAGATGGCACAACTATCGATTAATAGAAATATTTGATTTAGTAGATTTGGATATTTAAGTTGATAGTTTTGATTTTTAATACAGTTTATTTTTCTTGATATACAAAATAAAACGGAATAAAATCCGATTTCGAATAATATATTATAAAGATAAGTAGGTGGACAGAGCTAATATTGACTCTCCGCACACCTATCGATATCTATCTATG
The DNA here is from genome assembly GCA_035046265.1 of Drosophila bunnanda. Classification (NCBI taxonomy): domain Eukaryota; kingdom Metazoa; phylum Arthropoda; class Insecta; order Diptera; family Drosophilidae; genus Drosophila; species Drosophila bunnanda. Next base: position 4,797,394 of record JAWNOB010000076.1, on the reverse strand, counting down.
CGTCTATCGCCGGCTAACTGTCATCCCTAGCAGCGCTAAACAAAAACAAAACACGCGCAAAAAAATAAGGAAAAGTTCCCATTGTTTGTACCGACAGATCATCATCCTTTAAATCCGTCATGGACATTTTACTGGCCAACGTGAATGGCCTGCAGTTCAAGGCGGAGCGGGACCTGATCGAGCAGGTGGGCGCAATACCGCTGCCGTTCTATGGCATGGACAAGTCCATCGCCGCAGTGTGCAACTTCATCACGCGCAGCGGCCAGGAGTGCGACAAAGGCAGCGCCTGTCCTTTCCGGCACATACGTGGCGACCGGACCATCGTGTGCAAACACTGGCTGCGCGGCCTCTGCAAGAAGGGCGACCAGTGCGAGTTCCTTCACGAGTACGACATGACCAAGATGCCGGAGTGCTACTTCTACTCGCGCTTCAATGCCTGCCACAACAAGGAGTGTCCTTTCCTCCACATCGATCCGCAGAGCAAAGTGAAGGACTGCCCCTGGTACAAGCGCGGCTTCTGTCGCCACGGGCCCCACTGCCGACACCAGCATCTGCGCCGAGTGCTCTGCATGAACTACCTCGCCGGCTTCTGTCCGGAGGGCCCCGCCTGCAAGCATATGCATCCCCGCTTTGAGCTGCCACCTCTGGCGGAGCTAAGTAAAGACCAGATCCACAAGAAGCTGCCCACGTGTCACTATTGTGGAGAGCTGGGCCACAAGGCCAATTCGTGCAAGCAGTATGTGGGCAGCGTTGAGCATCGCAATAATATCAATGCCATGGATCACTCTGGCGGTCACTCCGGGCACTCGGGTCACTCCGTGCACTCAGGCGGACACTCTGGTCACTCTGGTGGACATTCTGGGCACCCAGGTCACTCCGAGGGCAACGAGGACGGCTCCTCAAGCCACCACAATCAGCACGGCCCGCCTGGCTATGTCAAGGTGCCCACGCCGCTGGAGGAGATAACCTGCTACAAGTGCGGGCACAAGGGTCACTATGCCAACAAGTGCCCCAAGGGCCATCTTGCCTTCCTCTCCAACCAGCATAGTCATAAGTAGAACCTAGGAGTAAGAGTTCATAATGTAGCCCCACAGAGGGAGAGAATTCAGAAATACATAAATCTTCCGCGTCGACGGCGGGGTCTTTTCTTCGTTTCAAACCGCTGCAGTTCTGGAGATCGCTAAACAAGTTTGAGCTTATTGAAGGGTAGGATCTCTGGAAGACTTGAAGCTAACTGCCCTGCCCCTTGTGTTATCAGCGAAGTATGAAACATAATTTTCCTTTAAATTTTAAATATTCGTGTCATTTGTTGCACTTTTGAACAAAGAGTTCCATCTAGTTTTTATGAAAACAAACAACACAAACAGATTTTTAAGTAAAATTAATACTTCATTCGAATTTCGAAATATTTTTTTAGTATTTAAGCTATCGAATACTTTTTAGTATTTAACGGTACCAAATGCAAATGCACCGATATAGCCATCGATAACTTTGGGGCTCTGTCACTGAGTACATCAATTGCGCACCAACTTTTCAGTAAAAACAAACAGAGTCGGATTATTCGAACCGAAGCCAAACATCGAGGAGCAGCCATGACAATTCTGGGCAAATTGCGGGGAGAGATCAAGGACCAGGAGAAGGTGCCACTGCCTATGAACCTCAACGACGAGGCACTGCTGCATCATGGCTCGTTAATCGCAGTGAGTTTTCTTCCTCTCGCCCCCTTTTTGCGCAATCGTTGAGTGGGAGTGTGTCCTTGCCCCCTTCCCCAGTCCCTGCCCTGTCCTTCGGCCCGCGAGCCACAAGTTTCGCAAGTGGGTGGCTCGGCGGGAGGTCGCATTCCTGCGTTCCGAATCCGAGCCCGAGTCCGAAGCGTAATCGGGGAATCTCCAGCCCCAGCAGCCTCGGCTGCCTGCAGGCTATCGATTTTTCGCTCGCTTGGAATTCCCGCTGTCCTTGCACTGTTTTTCTCTGACGCTACTCCGCAGCTACTCCTCTGCTGGCTTCGCCTTCCCCCTACGCCTCCCTTCAAGGACTCGCCCCCCGAGGTCAGAGTGGAGGCTCTGCTGGTCCTTCCTGTTGCTGTGTTGCATGTGCAGCCTTCGTGGCCGTGACAGCTGGCTGGGATGGAGCAACCCAATTTGGTCTTTCCGAGCTCCAATTTCAGCTCTTTGTTTTCGCTGACTGGCACTTGCTCTTTGGCCGCGCACAGTGACCTCGATAAGTGTGTTTGCACGCTCTCCCAGCAAGACATGACCAGCAGGTGCAAAGAGTAGCCCAAAGAAAGTCGTGCCTTATCACCAAAAACTCCAGACATTTTGCATTCTCCACATATATCGTCTTATCTGTCAGTCGTATCTTTATAGATATAGATTCTCATTAGCTATTTTTGTTATTTCAACCGGCTATTCGGGTATGCCTAGAGACCACTGTACCGCAATGGGTGACGATGATGGGTTAATATAATCGAAGCTAAAGTCAGGTTCCATTACGCGTAATCCAAGTTTGTTAGCCGTGATGAAAGCTAATTAATTGGGTTAGCTCGCTTTGTCATCTATTTGTGATACAGCTAATAACTCAACTTGTTTTCTTTGTGACTGTTTTTATGAGTTTTCCCAAAGCAAACCGTTTGAAAATTAGAGATAAGGCCTACGCGATATGGCATCTACTATATGCACATATCTGCCTTCTACGCCTCGATGCATGAATCTCCTCTTAGACCTAAAGTAGTACGAAGTAATATTAATTATAATAAATAAAAAAACAAAAAAGGGAATTATTTTCGGAATGCCAAAATTGGTATAACCTGCAGTTTGTAGTCGATCATTTTTATATATGACGATTTTTTCAACAAATCAATGGATTCAAAACTCATAACTAAAGAAATGAAATTTTGTATCAATTTTTTTACATTTTAACGATGTAACCCCTTAAGCAAATGGGTCTGAACGAAGTTATTATTACCTTTTAGCCCAAAGTCGCCTATAGCGACACCGAAGCCGATGCAGAGTCTATGGTCTTCAACCGCCCACAGCACCATTGCTTGAAATCCTTTCTCCTTTTCCTCATCGCCGTCGTGGTAATGCTAATGGGTGTTCTGGGCGGCTGGACCCTGTACCGACTGTACGCCCCCTCGCATGCCAGCATGCGGTATCATGCCCTGTGCGAGATACCGTATCCCGAGGACTCGATGGAGCAGCCAAGGATTTACCAGCGCAGCGATGAGCCCTTCGCCCTGAACTGGCGCGCCTTGTTGCCGCAGTTCGGACCCCTGCCGGACAGCAGCGCAGCCCTTGACGAGAACAGCAACTATTTCCGCGAGGAAATCGAACTGGACGGCGATAGTGACGACGATGGCTATGCCAGGATTGATGTCCCCGACTTTAAGGATGGACGGCGAGGAAGGTTCATGCACGATTTTAAGGAGAACCAGTCGGCCATCATCGACACCACCACTGGCAGGTGCTTCATCATGCCGCTGGACAGGGAGACCACCCTGCCGCCCACCAGCTTTGTGGACCTTATGAAGAAGATGGGCACTGGCTACTACAACATCGATACGGAGCGTGTGCGTCGCCAGATGCGCGTGGTCACGCCCCGCATAACCGATCTCTCGCTCATCTCGGAGCGCATTGCCAACGAGTGCTACGATATGAAGGTCTATCAAATGGAGAAGTTCATCTCAGGCGGTAAGTTATCCTACATAAATAAGGAATGGAGAAACATCCATGTTTGCAGGCAGCAATCGTTTTCGATGTACTGTAAAGTACTGGTAGTAACGTAATGCCCTTCTCCCTGCTCTTGCAGTCTCGAAGCGTTCAGCTGATCCTTTGCCCGATGCCGGAAAGTATGCCGAGTTCATGGGCAAGGGCGTCATCGAATACGATCTGTCCAACATAGCAGAGGTGGAGGCCTATGAGGCCAACGAGAAGCAGCATCGCGCTTGAGCGACTGGCCGAAGGAGGATCTTTTAAGCTACAACACCCCATATATATATGGACGAGTACACACAACCTAAACCTAAACCTAAACCAATTATTACTTAGAATCGATTTATACATATAACGGACGCGCGGAGATCTATCTATCCCGAGGTCTAGGATCTGGAATCTGTCATCATCATCCAGCGAATCGAATCGCTAAAGATCCTAAAGAAGTGTAAACAAAAATGTACCTAGAGAACGCAATCAAAAGCGATCGACGAAATTTGTGACAAATACGATAGAGCAGAAAGCAAGGATGGGAAGAGGATCGGATGACGAATATCGGAACACACTGCAGCATTCCAAGTACATATTTTATATAGAAGTATGCTCCTTTAACTACATATTCTAACAAGTAACGAGTATAGATCGAAGCTATTTACATGGAGCAAACCCAGCAGCATCTAAAATCTAAATCCCAACCATGAGCCGAAAGAACCTATCATCGGAGACAACAAATTAATCTAAATGTTCTTTAAACTTAATTAAAAATGTATTAAACGCGAATTTGTGATCTTTAAGCGAGGCTCTTGCTTTATTATTTGAGACAACTACTTACTTAAATACTATATAACATGCAGCTTCTAAAGGTACGGCTTGCACAGAGCTATGGTGTGATCCACGCCGTAGGCTACCTTGCTCACCTTCCCATTAATGGCCGCCTTAAAGGGAAAGAACTGATCCTTCTTGTGGCCCAGACCGAGGTGCCCAAAGCGATTCTTGCCCCACATGAAGAGATCGCCGTCCGAGTTGACGGCGCCCATATGGAAGACGCCGCAACCGATGGAAACTACCGTGGTGGCATTGCTAAAGTCATTGCGCCCGAAGAGAGGCGGCAAAAGATGCTGTGGCCGCGAGGTCTGCTCCACGAAAGGCCCGAAGCCGAGGATGCCAAAGCCCCAGGTGTAAACCAGTCCCTGATCGTTCAAAGCCATGCAAAAGGATCCTCCGGCCGCCACATCCTTTATCTTGCCAATGCCCTTGGTCAGCTTGAGAGCACGCGGTAGATTGATTTGGGTTTCCGCGTGGTCCGAGTCGTCCAGCTGCCCGTACTCCGAGTTGCCCCAACCAAAGACATCGCCCGCCTCGTTGACAGCCAGAACGCAGTCGGAGGAGCAGCTCAGGCGGACAATCTTCTCCTTGGCTATGTCCCCGGCGATGAGGGTTATCTGACCAGCGGTGTGATAGTTTCCCTGGCCGGTCTGGCCGTCGGCGCCCCAGCCGCAGGTGTAGACGCGCCCGGATTTCGTGAGGAACATCGTGTGATCTTGGCCGCACTCCACATGTACCAGTTCGTCCTCCTTGCCACAGATATCCTCCTGAGGAATGCGGTGGATGAGTGCGCTCTTGGTGTAGCGCTCTTCTTCGATTATTGAGCGCCCACACTGGCCGTAGGAGTTGTTGCCCAGCGTGAAGACGGTGCCGTTCCGCGTGAGCACCACCAGGTGAGCTCTGCCCGCCGACATACTCTTTACTTGCATGTCCTCATCCGTTTCCCCTTGGATGCGCGGCAGTTTAATCGCCGTGGGGTAGATTATAACGTCCAGATTGGCAGGGTCCTTGGGATTGCCCTTTACCTGGAAGCCCAGCTGCGAGTCTGTATTCAGGCCGCTACCAAAGAGCGTCTCTCCGTCGTCTCGGCGCACGGCATAGGCCGTGAATCCATAGCCGGCGGTTACATTCGTGATCTCGTTGTTGTTGGAGAACTGCAGCCGCGTCGGATGGTGCACCATCTCCGTATATCGCTCCTGGGCCTTCTTTACGCTGGTCTGGAGGCCCAGTGCTCCAGTTTCCTGGAATCCCCACACGTAAACACGGTTCTCATGGTTGTCCGTCACCTTCGGGGTGTACTCCTTGATCTTGGACTTATCCTGGGCCAGCACACTGCGCTTTGCCTTGGCGGTGTAGGTTCTGCTAAGCACAGGGCCGATTCTCTTCCAGTTTTTAAGCATGTCCAACGTTTTTATTTTTGCTTAAAACATGTTTAAAGTTAAGATTTTAACGTTTTTCCAATTCTTCTCAGAGGGTAAATCAGCTGTTCACTCAGCTGGTTTCCAAAACGTCTACCAGTACTGTTTTATCGTTGGTTTTCGTCTGCGATAAGCCCTCTATCGATTGGAAACAGCTCATCGAATGCCAATCGATAACCGCAGCTACCGAGCGATGACCATCGAACGATGGCATCGAATGCGTCAATCGAATAATAAATAAACGAAAGGAATCGGCTGCGCTCCGGCGAAATCATTAAAAATTAATTGGAAAGCCGCAAAGCCAGCGCTCAAAAAGTGTATAACCAGCTGGTAAATTAATCAAATTGTCGCGTTTAACGCTCGCATAGCCAAAACTCGTGGTTCTCGGTGCATTTCGCGTGATTTTCCATCGCAACAGCAGCATATGTACACAACCACACTCGCAGACGCACACGCACACCACCCCAGTCTGCCGTGTATATACATCTGTAGGTGCGTTATGTACAAAGTATTATAATTATAAAATTGCAAGTGAGCCCAAGAGTGTGTGTGTGTGTAAAGTGCAATAGCCTGGGCGGAGAGTTCGGAGTGGAGTGTGTGCGGTGGAGAGTGGAGAAAAGTAAAGTGAAGTGAAGTGCGCGGCGCTGTTCCAGGAGATTCATATTCATCCATTGCCATGTCTGGTCAAAGGGCTGCTGGGGCCGCTGGCTGCTAGGACAAGCAAGAGGATATCTCGCCACGGATAAGGACACACAGCGACGAGGAGTGCCAGCAGGAGGAGCAGAAGCAGGGATAGGAGTTGCCGTCGCAAGCGCTTCGTCTCCGGTAGGTACACACAAAATATTCGGCTGCTCCTTTTTAGCTCCTGTTTGTGCCGCTCTCTCTGTCTCTCTCTCCGTTGGCTCTCTTTCGGGTGCCGCCCGCTCTCGCTGCTCTCTCTCTCGCGAAGCACCTGGTGGTGCAAAGAAGTCCTCTCCGTGTCCCAGTGGGTGGCTGCGTTGGCCTGCAACCCTTGTGTCCCGTCACCTTTTTTTGGGTAACCATGGTCGTGTGCTAACTGTGCCATCATCCTTTGCATTTCTGGCATCATCACTCCTCCGGCAGGAACCCCACCCCAGACCTGGCTGAAAGAAAGCCACCACCACCTCGCAGAGATTTTGCGCAGCAGCTCTCTCGCAGCGCAGCTCTGGGCACGGCCGGCGACTCCCTCGGCAACAAATCCCGAAAAATACGGAAAACAAAGCCCGAAACAGAAACAGAAACCGAGACCCAATCCTTATCCCACTCCTCTCCAGAAGCGTCTACTTAATCAACTCCGAGAATGGTCTTCCACAGCCCACAGAATGAGTGATCTTATGTAAACAGGCCACGGATGAGGGGCTGCCCTTTGCCTCCCACGATTGACTCCCAGATAAGCCCCTGCTCCATGCAGATGGCCCACTTTTAGTTCCTCCTCCTCCTCCTCCTCCTCCTCCGCCAACCCCAACCAAGTCGTAACTCAATGTTATAGAACTATAAATGCTCCCATTTACGGGGCCTTCAATTTGTTTGTGACGGAGGAGAAGCCACCACTGCTACTCCCTCGAATGGAACCGCCGATCATCCCAGGCCACTCACTCTCCAGCGAGTGCAAGAAAGGGAAATACCGAAAAGAAAGAAACTTTCCGCCTCATAAACTTGTGGGCTCGTCGTCCGTGCTCCCCAAAGCACGTGCGACTCTTTCTTTATTTTCCTTCTTTCTCAACTTTTTCCCGCTGGCATTTTGCTATTTCTCTGAAAACAAGACGAAATGCTGTCAAGGCAATGGCACCGAGTACACAGCGGGAAATGATATTTTTAGCGCAACATTCCCGATAAGATTATGATTCAAATTCAAGATGACATTTAGTGAGTAACATAAATGTTGTATGCTTAGTGATATGAATTTGAATTGGTAAAGATATGATAATCCTATCTAACTGCAGTTTTTAAACCATGACTCAGCACCGATTTTCAAGGTCGGAGCTTTAAATTAGGCATAATATGTGAGATACATACATATATGGTGATTGTCTCTGAAGATTTGAATGTTTTTCCTTTTGAAAAAATTTGTAAAAATTGTTTTTCTGCCTGAGATTGCTAGATAGACTCGGCTAATAATGCTGATCAAGAATATATATGATTAAATGGGGTCGAAAGTGACTCCTTCACTGAGTTGCATGCTTCTAACGTATATTATAATACCCTGGAAGGGTAAATAGAAATTGGGCATAGTGCAGGTGTTCTTGAGGACTTAGTATTTCAAAAACATCAAGTGAGTGTAAGATCTAGTCGATATGAGAACGAGTATGCCTTTTGTTGTAATTTAGCATTTAGAAATTAACCTTACATCCCAATCTTAATCTTCTTCAAGATTATTTCATTCCATTCCATTGTATCACCAAACATAAATATCCTAAGTTTATGTAAGGTAGAGGACGGCTCTTTCCCAAAGTAAAAAGCGAAAGAAGTAGTTTTGTACAATCTTTATAACCGAATGATTCGTTCACACCCTTGAATCGATTTTCACAACGCAAACAAACAGACGTCAGAGTGTCTCTGGATATCTGTGACAACATCCCAGAAAATATAGCCTAGATATATACTGTGGGACAACGTCGCGTTGTTGATATCGCACAGATGGTGTGAGAAGAAATTCCCCAATTTCCGGGCTACTATTTCCCCCAGTGCAGCGAGGGCGGGGGAGTGGCAGGCCCCTGTTGTCAATGTCTTGGCTGTTGTTTGGACGGACTTATGCAAGCGCAAACAATAACAAAACCATTGCCAAGCCAAAGAAAATCCAAATCCGAAGCCCAACGGTGGTGCAGTTCATTGGCAGCCAGCCAGCCAAGCGTTTCATGTTTACCCAGAGCGGAGCTCCACCTCGGCTCCCCACCTTATCACCATCGAGACGCAATCTTTTTTGGGTTCTTTCTCTGCCGCTATCTGGCTCGGTTACGGTTTCGCTCCCCGCTTTCTCCTCGACAAAGAGAGAGAAACAATAACAAACAGGGGCTGAGAGTGAATCACTTGGCGACCAGTTCCTCCACTTGCGCAGGGAACTTGTCGCCTATCTCGGCGAAAGCGAAAAGCCTTGACTAATCGATGGCAAAACAAACAAACCTGAACAGAACACTTTGTGTTATCACATAAGAATTGTTATTGTGACAATGGGTTCAGGCAGGAAGTGCAAGCTAAATGTTTTAGCAGAAATGTGGTACCTTACTTTGAATCTATGGCAGCAGTCACAGTTCCAGAGAAGAACTGGCGTCCCTTTTGATCAACAAACACTTTATATCTATCAAAATTTATCAATAAGTCATTTTTGTGAGTGTTAGGCCTTTAGCTTAGTAATTTTTACTCTATTTATAACCAACTTTCAAGTCATACCCTTTCCGGGTATTATAATTTTAGTCAGAAGCATGAAATTCAGGGAAGGAGTCATTTCCGACCCTATAAATCATATATATTCTTGATCAGCATCAACAGCAGATTCGATCTAGCCACCTCCGGCAAAAAAACAAAATTTTCAAAAATAGTCGATTTTTTCAAAAAAAGGAAAGGGGTTACATCATTAAAATTTGCAAAAATTGGCCAAAAATTTAATTTTTTTAAGTTTTAAACTGAGTATGCAGATTTATTAACCTACTAAAAACTAGCATAGAACCGCTTTCCGAATTAAGATTAATGCATTTTTGGCTTAGTTATGAGATTTTTAAATCTTGATTTGTCGAAAAAATTCTCATATACAAATATCGAGAAATGTACTAAAAAATGGTATTTTACTATTATTCAGAAGCTTATAAAATAGTGAAGGAGTCATTTCCGACCCCATAAATCATATATATTCTTGATCAGCATCAACAGCAGAAACGATCTAGCCATCTCCGGCAAAAAAACAAAATTTTCAAAAATATTCGATTTTTTCAAAAAAAGGAAAGGGGTTACATCATTAAAATTTGCAAAAATTGGCAAAAATTTTAATTTTTTTAAATTAAAAATTAAGTATGCAGATTTATTAACTTAATCAAAACTAACATAGGACAGGTTTCCGAATTCGAATTTATTCATTTTTGGCTGAGTTGTGATATTTTGAAACTTTTGTTTGGCGAAAAAATTGTCATATTAAAATAATGGTTCAAAGAAAACGAATATTTAAGGCTTAGCTATGATCGATTTCCGATTTTATCCTAAAATTCAATGTCAAATTGCAAGGATATATATAGTTCGGCTTAGCGAAGTTAGTTTTCTATCTAAAACAACCATAACCTTCTTGTTACCTCAGGGTAAAAAAAGTGAAACCACTTACACACAAATGTGGCTTAAAGTCAAAGCCCCAGAAAAGCAAAGCGTCTGACACTTATTGATTTTTAATTATGGCTTGGCTACGACATTGACTTTGATTTTCATTGGGGTCTGTAGCTTGGCCATCGAACTCTTGAGCTTCTCTCTGGGCGATGTCTGTTCTTCAGCCAGCCAGCTGCCTTATGTCACTCGCTTCGGCCGATAAATCTCGGCCAAGAAACCGATTTCCGAAAACCGCCGCCAAATTCCCGTTTGTGACTCATTGCGGTCGAGTTGCTCAGTCTTTTTGGACCTGAAGCGGAGGCTATTAGTGCTCGAAATCTCTCGCTTTGTATATGCATACTTAGTATGTTTGTATAAGGGTTTCCCGGTTCTGTGACCTCCTCTCTGTTTAGGGGAATCAATAACCGATGATGGTCGCAGTCGTTCCTCTGGCAATTGGTTTCAATTGAGGCAACTTTCACTTGCACGGATTTAATTGCCACACAAACTGGAATGGCTAGCTCCCTGCACCCAGCTACCAGCTCCCAGCTCCCAGCTCCCTGCTCCCTCATCACTCACACCAACTCACACTCAGCTCATTCACTCAGTCATCCTCCTCAACGCTGGCTCGCTGACCTAAAACAAACATTTTCAGTTGTTTCTTGTGTACTTCTTTAAGCTAATAATTTTCACGCTTCTTGGCTGAAAAAATTCAAACCTAATTTGCATATCATTTGCTCTGTTTTACCTTCCTTTTCCATCTTCTTTTTATGTTTTATGTTTGCGTTTGCTTATCGTTTACGTTTGCCACGCCTACGCCTACGCCTCTGCCTCTGCCCCCTGATAACGCCTGCCCCGCCCCCAGCGAGTATGCATTGGCCAGAGGCAGCAACGTGCAGCAAGCTTAGAGTGCCCGCGGGCAGCAGCAACACTTAACCCCCGTCATATGTACATCTACATCTACATCTACATCATCAACATCAAGTCCAAGTCCAAGAACAAGACCAAGACCAAGACCAAGATCAAGACCAACTCAAGAACACTGTCACGCCTCCCTTGCCTCCAGGAGCAGCAGCTGTAACAACTGGGCACCCATTGCGGAGTCCCAGCCGGAGGAGCAGGAATCTTCCCGCGGCGGAGGAGCAGTCCGGTAGTCTGGAATGTTGGAACACCCCCAGCGGTTTGTGCGCAACATCCCCGACTCCTCAGCCAGCAGCAGCAGCAGCAGCTCGCATCATCAGTATCCGCCACAGCTGCCGCAGCACCAGAATCTGAACCAGAATCAGATCTACCAGTACCGTCCCCAGGTGCCAGTGCCAGGCTCACCTGCCCACCACCAGCGGCACTCGTCGCTCTCCCAGCAACAGCAGCAGCTGCACCACCGCACCCTGTCCACCGCCTCCACGTGCAGTGCCCAGCACAAAAGTGTGACCTTCGGCCAGCCAGCGCTTGACTGCGGCAACGGCAGCGGAAGCGGCAGCGGTAGCGGGAACTCCTCCAGTGGCAGTGCCGCAGGAAACGCTGGAACCCAACCAATGGCGGGCAACATGAAGCACGGTGAGCCACTAGATCCTCCCTTCCCCTTGGTCTCCAACATACGACAACTAATGATCGTTCTCTTCCCCAGGCAAATCTCAGGAAGACGTGTGCTATGTGGTAGCCAAGTATGACTATGCGGCGCAGGGTGCTCAAGAGCTGGATCTGCGCAAGAACGAGCGCTACCTGCTGCTGGACGACTCGAAGCATTGGTGGCGCGTTCAGAACAGCCGCAATCAATCCGGCTATGTGCCCAGCAACTATGTGAAGAAGGAGAAGCCCTCGCTCTTCGACAGGTGCGTCTTAAGAGAGAGTTATCTTCCCCTCAAAAGAAAACTAAACCTAAGCGTTCTTCTTGCTCTGATTTCAGCAGAATTAAGTCCTCTATCTGTATCTTATACCGTATCTGTAGCAGTAGCCGTAGATGTATCTCTATCCGAAAACTCCTTCATATTTGCTTTCGGCTTTCGTATTTTTGTATTTTGTATTTTTTCGAAAACAAAACAAATTCTTTTTGCTTTCTTTGTCTGTCGAGCCCCAGCCCCAGCCCTACTTACACTTGAACTAGGGCTAGACTAACCCCAGAACCAGAACCAGAACCAGAACCATTCCTCCCAGAAATCTTATCAAACTTTAGTTTCTCCTCAAAACTAACCTGGAATATCTCTCGGTCTCTTCCTCTCTAATATCTCTCTCTGGCAGCATTAAGAAGAAGGTGAAAAAGGGTTCTTCAGGATCAAAGACTTTGCCCAATTGCTCGCCGTCGCGACAAGTCGAGAGTCCAACCATGTCACGGCGTCTGCCACCAGATCCCGCCGATGCCATTGGCACTGCGGTCGTCAAGTACAACTATCAGGCCCAGCAACCAGACGAACTTTCGCTGACCAAGGGCACGCGGATACTCATCCTAGAGAAGTCCAACGATGGCTGGTGGCGCGGACAGAGTGGCAATTCGGTGGGCTGGTTCCCCAGCAACTACACAACGGAGGATTGTGATAACGATGGCGAGATCCATACCTATGCCATGGCCGAGAATGTGCTCGATATTGTGGTGAGTACACACACTAAAACTCTGGAAAAGATCTAGTCTAAGCTGAGATGTTTTTCTAGGTGGCTCTGTACAGCTTCACGTCAAATAATGACCAGGAGCTGTCGTTCGAGAAGGGCGATCGCTTGGAGATTGTAGATCGGCCCGCCTCCGATCCGGACTGGTACAAAGCTCGGAATAACCAGGGCCAAGTCGGTTTAGTTCCACGCAATTATCTTCAAGAGTTGAACGATTACCTGGCCACACCCTATCGCAACACGAGCGCCGGTGGCAGTGCCGGAAATGGTAATGGTGGTGCCAGCAATAACGGAGCTGGCGGCGGCGGCGGTAGCGACTCCATGGAGCGACGCAACGAGGGCAACAAGTCGTCGGCACAATCCTCCTCCGGCCAGACCATCGAGCGTCCGAACTTGGCGGGCAAGTCATGGTACTACGGAGCAATCACCAGGAGCCAATGCGACACAGTCCTCAATGGCCATGGCCATGATGGCGACTTCCTCATCAGAGATAGTGAGACTAATGTGAGTATAAAATATATATTCCATTTGAAAGAAAGACCCTATCTAGCATGTACTCTTGTCTCTCCCTGCAGATGGGCGACTATTCGGTTTCGTTGAAGGCACCCGGACGCAACAAGCATTTCCGGGTGCATGTGGAGCAGAACATGTACTGCATCGGACAGCGCAAGTTCCATTCGCTGGACCAGCTGGTCGATCACTACCAAAGAGCGCCCATCTACACAAACAAGCAAGGCGAGAAGCTGTACTTGGTGCGATCACTGCCCAAAGCCAATGGAACGTAAGCAGCATCACCAGGATCAGTGCGGAATCTCAGCATCCACAGCAGCATAAACACCCGTATTCAGTAAACACACAAAGATTATACCAAGGCTAACTTGTAGGCAGCAGCTCAGCAGCGCGTAAGCGACGTGTAGTTCAATGTAGTTCGGATTCCAATTCAGTTTGGCTTAGTTCGGATTAGATCAGACTCAGACCAGCGTGTGTGTGTATATAGATCGGTTGGTTCTCGACCCCTCTTTTTGTACTTTTATATCATTACAAATTAACTAAATTACTAAATTACCGCGCTTACTTATCCGCATTGGCTATGTTAAACGTTAAACGAGTCAAGAATAACCAAGATTCGATGTCAACATGCAATACATTTACATATTTACATATACCATACAATGTGCACATATTATACTATATTCTAAAGCAACGTTTGTAGCGGAGACTAATGTACACAGCAGTTGGAGGAGGAGATCGCTTTTAACCAAAACACATGAGAATATGAAAATATGATATATGATGTCTATTATCCGTGCGCATACCGTAGGCATACTAGGGATGATAGGAATATATTGATATTGTAACGATTTTTGGTGCAAATTGTCGACATATAATATTATATTTTAACATCGCGATAAATCTATATCCTGTCTTGATATATAGCGAAAAAGATAATTACATGGCATACATTATTTCGTATATTTATCCATGTTTTATCGTTAAATTTTTACATATTTCAAATTTGATATCCATTTTATGCCATTTTCCATATGATATGGACTCAATACATTTTCCGATATACCACCATATCGTACTTTTCCTATCGACATACATCCCTCAGGCATACCGTACGATCGTAACCAAATCCGCAGGCTATGATCTCGCGTATGTACATACACATAGGTGAGACAGTGGCCCCGATCCTGGGCACAGTCAGAGTGAGGATCGCTCCTAAAAGTAATTTTTGTTATTTAAACATTATTTATCGAGTACGATCACATAACCATGCAAAAAAACGCAAATTACAAATGATATCTCTGATAATTATAAACATAATTGTAATCGTTTGCTGGCGCGGATGACGAAGAGCGGCGTATAAGCCATACTTGTACAGTTGAGACAATTGCTAATCTATATAGGCACTCATCTCCTTCATCTCTAGACATTATTTCCGATGTATCACTTACGATCTACACAATTAAGCAGCGATTCCAGCTTTAACAAACAACCTGCTATTATTTTGTTTTCCTCTAAGTTTATGTTTATTGTCATTATTATTATTATTATTTTGTTTTTATTTTAGTTTTAGGAGAGTAAGTTTAGCGAAAGCGAAAGCAAAGAAGTTAAAAAGCGAAAGTAGAGCGGCTGCCAGTTAAAGGACCTTTTCATTTTCATACGCGAATTTTTAAATTATAAATCTATATTATTATACGAGTACGTACAGCATAAAACTTAAATAATTTATAATAGTAATTCAAGACAATTGCTAAACAACCAACAACTAGTACTAAAGACGAAGAAGAGAACAAACTAGAAATTATACCGAAACGGAAATGAAAATAAAAATAAATTCAAATAAATCCATAAAGCTATGTGTACTACTTTGATTATTATGGGGATTTGGGAAAATTTTTGCACAACAATAACCTATCTAGAAAAACATATTTACAGCAACAATAATAATTCCTTCCCAAATGTATTAAATCCGAATTTAAATTATCAGTAAACGTACATGGCGAGAGCTAATTGACTATTTAAATTCAATTTTAAATTTAGCCGTTAATTTAACAAATTTTCTTAGCATGTTGATATTGTAATAGTTGATGTTATTGTAAAAGAGTTGTTAATATTGTTTAAGGCCTTCAATCTGGTAATTTTCAGTAGAAAATTATCAATTGCTGGATTTCATATACCAGGCGAACAGAAGGCGCAGCAGGCGTAAGTATTAGATCTTATGATTTGGCGGAAACTGACAGTCTACTTAAATTTGAATTTAAATTTGGCAGTTAAATTCATTTATTTTAGTTCCCATATTGTTGTAAATTCAAAATTGTTGTTGTTGTAATAGAGTAGCTTATTGTTGTTATTGTTGTGGGCAACAACAAGCCTTCAATTTGGTAATTTTCAGTACAAATTGGTTCATTTCTAGATTTCATATACCAGGCGAACAGAAAGTGCAGAAGGTGAATTAATTTTGGTGCAGAAGCCACTTGGTGGAGTTTTGAACCTGAATATCATGGTCTAAAAGTAGCATTTTGTTGAAAAATCGATTTTTAAAAAACTCATAACTAAGCCAAAAAAGCATTAATCTTAATTCGGAAAGCGGTTCTATGCTAGTTTTTAGTAGGTTAATAAATCTGCATACTCAGTTTAAAACTTAAAAAAATTCAATTTTTGGCCAATTTTTGCAAATTTTAATGATGTAACCCCTTTCCTTTTTTTGAAAAAATCGAATATTTTTGAAAATTTTGTTTTTTTGCCGGAGATGGCTAGATCGTTTCTGCTGTTGATGCTGATCAAGAATATATATGATTTATGGGGTCGCAAATGACTCCTTCACTATTTTATAAGCATCTGAATAATAGTAAAATACCATTTTTTAGTACATTTTTCGATATTTGTATATGAGAATTTTTTCGACAAATCAAGATTTAAAAATCTCATAACTAAGCCAAAAATGCATTAATTTTAATTCGGAAAGCGGTTCTATGCTAGTTTTTAGTAGGTTAATAAATCTACATACTCAGTTTAAAACTTAAAAAAATTCAATTTTTGGCCAATTTTTGCAAATTTTAATGATGTAACCCCTTTCCTTTTTTTGAAAAAATCGACTATTTTTGAAAATTTTGTTTTTTTGCCGGAGGTGGCTAGATCGAATCTGCTGTTGATGCTGATCAAGAATATATATGATTTATAGGGTCGGAAATGACTCCTTCACTATTTTATAAGCTTCTGAATAATAGTAAAATACCATTTTTTAGTACATTTCTCGATATTTGTATATGAGAATTTTTTCGACAAATCAAGATTTAAAAATCTCATAACTAAGCCAAAAAAGCATTAATCTTAATTCGGAAAGCGGTTCTATGCTAGTTTTTAGTAGGTTAATAAATCTACATACTCAGTTTAAAACTTAAAAAAATTCAATTTTTGGCCAATTTTTGCAAATTTTAATGATGTAACCCCTTTCCTTTTTTTGAAAAAATCGACTATTTTTGAAAATTTTGTTTTTTTGCCGGAGGTGGCTAGATCGATTCTGCTGTTGATGCTGATCAAGAATATATATGATTTATAGGGTCGGAAATGACTCCTTCACTATTTTATAAGCTTCTGAATGAAAGTAAAAGACCATTTTTTAGTACATTTCTCGATATTTGTATATGAGAATTTTTTCGACAAATCAAGATTTAAAAATCTCATAACTAAGCCAAAAATGCATTAATCTTAATTCGGAAAGCGGTTCTATGCTAGTTTTTAGTAGGTTAATAAATCTACATACTCAGTTTAAAACTTAAAAAAATTCAATTTTTGGCCAATTTTTGCAAATTTTAATGATGTAACCCCTTTCCTTTTTTTGAAAAAATCGACTATTTTTGAAAATTTTGTTTTTTTGCCGGAGGTGGCTAGATCGATTCTGCTGTTGATGCTGATCAAGAATATATATGATTTATAGGGTCGGAAATGACTCCTTCACTATTTTATAAGCTTCTGAATGAAAGTAAAATACCATTTTTTAGTACATTTCTCGATATTTGTATATGAGAATTTTTTCGACAAATCAAGATTTAAAAATCTCATAACTAAGCCAAAAATGCATTAATCTTAATTCGGAAAGCGGTTCTATGCTAGTTTTTAGTAGGTTAATAAATCTGCATACTCAGTTTAAAACTTAAAAAAATTCAATTTTTGGCCAATTTTTGAAAAAATCGAATATTTTTGAAAATTTTGTTTTTTTGCCGGAGATGGCTAGATCGTTTCTGCTGTTGATGCTGATCAAGAATATATATGATTTATGGGGTCGCAAATGACTCCTTCACTATTTTATAAGCTTCTGAATAATAGTAAAATACCATTTTTTAGTACATTTTTCGATATTTGTATATGAGAATTTTTTCGACAAATCAAGATTTAAAAATCTCATAACTAAGCCAAAAATGCATTAATCTTAATTCGGAAAGCGGTTCTATGCTAGTTTTTAGTAGGTTAATAAATCTGCATACTCAGTTTAAAACTTAAAAAAATTCAATTTTTGGCCAATTTTTGCAAATTTTAATGATGTAACCCCTTTCCTTTTTTTGAAAAAATCGAATATTTTTGAAAATTTTGTTTTTTTGCCGGAGATGGCTAGATCGTTTCTGCTGTTGATGCTGATCAAGAATATATATGATTTATGGGGTCGCAAATGACTCCTTCACTATTTTATAAGCATCTGAATAATAGTAAAATACCATTTTTTAGTACATTTTTCGATATTTGTATATGAGAATTTTTTCGACAAATCAAGATTTAAAAATCTCATAACTAAGCCAAAAATGCATTAATTTTAATTCGGAAAGCGGTTCTATGCTAGTTTTTAGTAGGTTAATAAATCTACATACTCAGTTTAAAACTTAAAAAAATTCAATTTTTGGCCAATTTTTGCAAATTTTAATGATGTAACCCCTTTCCTTTTTTTGAAAAAATCGACTATTTTTGAAAATTTTGTTTTTTTGCCGGAGGTGGCTAGATCGATTCTACTGTTGATGCTGATCAAGAATATATATGATTTATAGGGTCGGAAATGACTCCTTCACTATTTTATAAGCTTCTGAATAATAGTAAAATACCATTTTTTAGTACATTTTTCGATATTTGTATATGAGAATTTTTTCGACAAATCAAGATTTAAAAATCTCATAACTAAGCCAAAAATGCATTAATTTTAATTCGGAAAGCGGTTCTATGCTAGTTTTTAGTAGGTTAATAAATCTACATACTCAGTTTAAAACTTAAAAAAATTCAATTTTTGGCCAATTTTTGCAAATTTTAATGATGTAACCCCTTTCCTTTTTTTGAAAAAATCGACTATTTTTGAAAATTTTGTTTTTGTGCCGGAGGTGGCTAGATCGATTCTGCTGTTGATGCTGATCAAGAATATATATGATTTATAGGGTCGGAAATGACTCCTTCACTATTTTATAAGCTTCTGAATGAAAGTAAAATACCATTTTTTAGTACATTTCTCGATATTTGTATATGAGAATTTTTTCGACAAATCAAGATTTAAAAATCTCATAACTAAGCCAAAAATGCATTAATTTTAATTCGGAAAGCGGTTCTTTGCTAGTTTTTAGTAGGTTAATAAATCTACATACTCAGTTTAAAACTTAAAAAAATTCAATTTTTGGCCAATTTTTGCAAATTTTAATGATGTAACCCCTTTCCTTTTTTTGAAAAAATCGAATATTTTTGAAAATTTTGTTTTTTTGCCGGAGATGGCTAGATCGTTTCTGCTGTTGATGCTGATTAAGAATATATATGATTTATGGGGTCGCAAATGACTCCTTCACTATTTTATAAGCATCTGAATAATAGTAAAATACCATTTTTTAGTACATTTTTCGATATTTGTATATGAGAATTTTTTCGACAAATCAAGATTTAAAAATCTCATAACTAAGCCAAAAATGCATTAATTTTAATTCGGAAAGCGGTTCTATGCTAGTTTTTAGTAGGTTAATAAATCTGCATACTCAGTTTAAAACTTAAAAAAATTCAATTTTTTGCCAATTTTTGCAAATTTTAATGATGTAACCCCTTTCCTTTTTTTGAAAAAATCGAATATTTTTGAAAATTTTGTTTTTTTGCCGGAGGTGGCTAGATCGATTCTGCTGTTGATGCTGATCAAGAATATATATGATTTATAGGGTCGGAAATGACTCCTTCACTATTTTATAAGCTTCTGAATAATAGTAAAATACCATTTTTTAGTACATTTTTCGATATTTGTATATGAGAATTTTTTCGACAAATCAAGATTTAAAAATCTCATAACTAAGCCAAAAATGCATTAATTTTAATTCGGAAAGCGGTTCTATGCTAGTTTTTAGTAGGTTAATAAATCTACATACTCAGTTTAAAACTTAAAAAAATTCAATTTTTGGCCAATTTTTGCAAATTTTAATGATGTAACCCCTTTCCTTTTTTTGAAAAAATCGACTATTTTTGAAAATTTTGTTTTTGTGCCGGAGGTGGCTAGATCGATTCTGCTGTTGATGCTGATCAAGAATATATATGATTTATAGGGTCGGAAATGACTCCTTCACTATTTTATAAGCTTCTGAATGAAAGTAAAATACCATTTTTTAGTACATTTCTCGATATTTGTATATGAGAATTTTTTCGACAAATCAAGATTTAAAAATCTCATAACTAAGCCAAAAATGCATTAATCTTAATTCGGAAAGCGGTTCTATGCTAGTTTTTAGTAGGTTAATAAATCTACATACTCAGTTTAAAACTTAAAAAAATTCAATTTTTGGCCAATTTTTGCAAATTTTAATGATGTAACCCCTTTCCTTTTTTTGAAAAAATCAAATATTTTTGAAAATTTTGTTTTTTTGCCGGAGATGGCTAGATCGTTTCTGCTGTTGATGCTGATTAAGAATATATATGATTTATGGGGTCGCAAATGACTCCTTCACTATTTTATAAGCATCTGAATAATAGTAAAATACCATTTTTTAGTACATTTTTCGATATTTGTATATGAGAATTTTTTCGACAAATCAAGATTTAAAAATCTCATAACTAAGCCAAAAATGCATTAATTTTAATTCGGAAAGCGGTTCTATGCTAGTTTTTAGTAGGTTAATAAATCTGCATACTCAGTTTAAAACTTAAAAAAATTCAATTTTTGGCCAATTTTTGCAAATTTTAATGATGTAACCCCTTTCCTTTTTTTGAAAAAATCGAATATTTTTGAAAATTTTGTTTTTTTGCCGGAGGTGGCTAGATCGATTCTGCTGTTGATGCTGATCAAGAATATATATGATTTATAGGGTCGGAAATGACTCCTTCACTATTTTATAAGCTTCTGAATAATAGTAAAATACCATTTTTTAGTACATTTTTCGATATTTGTATATGAGAATTTTTTCGACAAATCAAGATTTAAAAATCTCATAACTAAGCCAAAAATGCATTAATTTTAATTCGGAAAGCGGTTCTATGCTAGTTTTTAGTAGGTTAATAAATCTACATACTCAGTTTAAAACTTAAAAAAATTCAATTTTTGGCCAATTTTTGCAAATTTTAATGATGTAACCCCTTTCCTTTTTTTGAAAAAATCGACTATTTTTGAAAATTTTGTTTTTGTGCCGGAGGTGGCTAGATCGATTCTGCTGTTGATGCTGATCAAGAATATATATGATTTATAGGGTCGGAAATGACTCCTTCACTATTTTATAAGCTTCTGAATGAAAGTAAAATACCATTTTTTAGTACATTTCTCGATATTTGTATATGAGAATTTTTTCGACAAATCAAGATTTAAAAATCTCATAACTAAGCCAAAAATGCATTAATCTTAATTCGGAAAGCGGTTCTATGCTAGTTTTTAGTAGGTTAATAAATCTACATACTCAGTTTAAAACTTAAAAAAATTCAATTTTTGGCCAATTTTTGCAAATTTTAATGATGTAACCCCTTTCCTTTTTTTGAAAAAATCAAATATTTTTGAAAATTTTGTTTTTTTGCCGGAGATGGCTAGATCGTTTCTGCTGTTGATGCTGATTAAGAATATATATGATTTATGGGGTCGCAAATGACTCCTTCACTATTTTATAAGCATCTGAATAATAGTAAAATACCATTTTTTAGTACATTTTTCGATATTTGTATATGAGAATTTTTTCGACAAATCAAGATTTAAAAATCTCATAACTAAGCCAAAAATGCATTAATTTTAATTCGGAAAGCGGTTCTATGCTAGTTTTTAGTAGGTTAATAAATCTGCATACTCAGTTTAAAACTTAAAAAAATTCAATTTTTGGCCAATTTTTGCAAATTGCATTAATCTTAATTCGGAAAGCGGTTCTATGCTAGTTTTTAGTAGGTTAATAAATCTGCATACTCAGTTTAAAACTTAAAAAAATTCAATTTTTGGCCAATTTTTGCAAATTTTAATGATGTAACCCCTTTCCTTTTTTTGAAAAAATCGAATATTTTTGAAAATTTTGTTTTTTTGCCGGAGATGGCTAGATCGTTTCTGCTGTTGATGCTGATCAAGAATATATATGATTTATGGGGTCGCAAATGACTCCTTCACTATTTTATAAGCATCTGAATAATAGTAAAATACCATTTTTTAGTACATTTTTCGATATTTGTATATGAGAATTTTTTCGACAAATCAAGATTTAAAAATCTCATAACTAAGCCAAAAATGCATTAATTTTAATTCGGAAAGCGGTTCTATGCTAGTTTTTAGTAGGTTAATAAATCTACATACTCAGTTTAAAACTTAAAAAAATTCAATTTTTGGCCAATTTTTGCAAATTTTAATGATGTAACCCCTTTCCTTTTTTTGAAAAAATCGACTATTTTTGAAAATTTTGTTTTTTTGCCGGAGGTGGCTAGATCGATTCTGCTGTTGATGCTGATCAAGAATATATATGATTTATGGGGTCGCAAATGACTCCTTCACTATTTTATAAGCTTCTGAATAATAGTAAAATACCATTTTTTAGTACATTTCTCGATATTTGTATATGAGAATTTTTTCGACAAATCAAGATTTAAAAATCTCATAACTAAGCCAAAAATGCATTAATCTTAATTCGGAAAGCGGTTCTATGCTAGTTTTTAGTAGGTTAATAAATCTGCATACTCAGTTTAAAACTTAAAAAAATTAAATTTTTGGCCAATTTTTGCAAATTTTAATGATGTAACCCCTTTCCTTTTTTTGAAAAAATCGACTATTTTTGAAAATTTTGTTTTTTTGCCGGAGGTGGCTAGATCGATTCTGCTGTTGATGCTGATCAAGAATATATATGATTTATAGGGTCGGAAATGACTCCTTCACTATTTTATAAGCTTCTGAATAATAGTAAAATACCATTTTTTAGTACATTTTTCGATATTTGTATATGAGAATTTTTTCGACAAATCAAGATTTAAAAATCTCATAACTAAGCCAAAAATGCATTAATCTTAATTCGGAAAGCGGTTCTATGCTAGTTTTTAGTAGGTTAATAAATCTGCATACTCAGTTTAAAACTTAAAAAAATTCAATTTTTGGCCAATTTTTGCAAATTTTAATGATGTAACCCCTTTCCTTTTTTTGAAAAAATCGAATATTTTTGAAAATTTTGTTTTTTTGCCGGAGATGGCTAGATCGTTTCTGCTGTTGATGCTGATCAAGAATATATATGATTTATGGGGTCGCAAATGACTCCTTCACTATTTTATAAGCATCTGAATAATAGTAAAATACCATTTTTTAGTACATTTTTCGATATTTGTATATGAGAATTTTTTCGACAAATCAAGATTTAAAAATCTCATAACTAAGCCAAAAATGCATTAATTTTAATTCGGAAAGCGGTTCTTTGCTAGTTTTTAGTAGGTTAATAAATCTACATACTCAGTTTAAAACTTAAAAAAATTCAATTTTTGGCCAATTTTTGCAAATTTTAATGATGTAACCCCTTTCCTTTTTTTGAAAAAATCGACTATTTTTGAAAATTTTGTTTTTTTGCCGGAGGTGGCTAGATCGATTCTGCTGTTGATGCTGATCAAGAATATATATGATTTATAGGGTCGGAAATGACTCCTTCACTATTTTATAAGCTTCTGAATGAAAGTAAAATACCATTTTTTAGTACATTTCTCGATATTTGTATATGAGAATTTTTTCGACAAATCAAGATTTAAAAATCTCATAACTAAGCCAAAAATGCATTAATCTTAATTCGGAAAGCGGTTCTATGCTAGTTTTTAGTAGGTTAATAAATCTGCATACTCAGTTTAAAACTTAAAAAAATTCAATTTTTGGCAAATTTTTGCAAATTTTAATGATGTAACCCCTTTCCTTTTTTTGAAAAAATCGAATATTTTTGAAAATTTTGTTTTTTTGCCGGAGATGGCTAGATCGTTTCTGCTGTTGATGCTGATTAAGAATATATATGATTTATGGGGTCGCAAATGACTCCTTCACTATTTTATAAGCATCTGAATAATAGTAAAATACCATTTTTTAGTACATTTTTCGATATTTGTATATGAGAATTTTTTCGACAAATCAAGATTTAAAAATCTCATAACTAAGCCAAAAATGCATTAATTTTAATTCGGAAAGCGGTTCTTTGCTAGTTTTTAGTAGGTTAATAAATCTACATACTCAGTTTAAAACTTAAAAAAATTCAATTTTTGGCAAATTTTTGCAAATTTTAATGATGTAACCCCTTTCCTTTTTTTGAAAAAATCGACTATTTTTGAAAATTTTGTTTTTTTGCCGGAGGTGGCTAGATCGATTCTGCTGTTGATGCTGATCAAGAATATATATGATTTATAGGGTCGGAAATGACTCCTTCACTATTTTATAAGCTTCTGAATGAAAGTAAAATACCATTTTTTAGTACATTTCTCGATATTTGTATATGAGAATTTTTTCGACAAATCAAGATTTAAAAATCTCATAACTAAGCCAAAAATGCATTAATCTTAATTCGGAAAGCGGTTCTATGCTAGTTTTTAGTAGGTTAATAAATCTGCATACTCAGTTTAAAACTTAAAAAAATTCAATTTTTGGCCAATTTTTGCAAATTTTAATTTTTCCTTTTTTTGAAAAAATCGAATATTTTTGAAAATTTTGTTTTTTTGCCGGAGATGGCTAGATCGTTTCTGCTGTTGATGCTGATCAAGAATATATATGATTTATGGGGTCGCAAATGACTCCTTCACTATTTTATAAGCTTCTGAATAATAGTAAAATACCATTTTTTAGTACATTTCTCGATATTTGTATATGAGAATTTTTTCGACAAATCAAGATTTAAAAATCTCATAACTAAGCCAAAAATGCATTAATCTTAATTCGGAAAGCGGTTCTATGCTAGTTTTTAGTAGGTTAATAAATCTGCATACTCAGTTTAAAACTTAAAAAAATTAAATTTTTGGCCAATTTTTGCAAATTTTAATGATGTAACCCCTTTCCTTTTTTTGAAAAAATCGACTATTTTTGAAAATTTTGTTTTTTTGCCGGAGGTGGCTAGATCGAATCTGCTGTTGATGCTGATCAAGAATATATATGATTTATAGGGTCGGAAATGACTCCTTCACTATTTTATAAGCTTCTGAATAATAGTAAAATACCATTTTTTAGTACATTTCTCGATATTTGTATATGAGAATTTTTTCGACAAATCAAGATTTAAAAATCTCATAACTAAGCCAAAAATGCATTAATCTTAATTCGGAAAGCGGTTCTATGCTAGTTTTTAGTAGGTTAATAAATCTGCATACTCAGTTTAAAACTTAAAAAAATTCAATTTTTGGCCAATTTTTGCAAATTTTAATGATGTAACCCCTTTCCTTTTTTTGAAAAAATCGACTATTTTTGAAAATTTTGTTTTTTTGCCGGAGGTGGCTAGATCGATTCTGCTGTTGATGCTGATTAAGAATATATATGATTTATAGGGTCGGAAATGACTCCTTCACTATTTTATAAGCTTCTGAATGAAAGTAAAATACCATTTTTTAGTACATTTCTCGATATTTGTATATGAGAATTTTTTCGACAAATCAAGATTTAAAAATCTCATAACTAAGCCAAAAATGCATTAATCTTAATTCGGAAAGCGGTTCTATGCTAGTTTTTAGTAGGTTAATAAATCTGCATACTCAGTTTAAAACTTAAAAAAATTCAATTTTTGGCCAATTTTTGCAAATTTTAATGATGTAACCCCTTTCCTTTTTTTGAAAAAATCGACTATTTTTGAAAATTTTGTTTTTTTGCCGGAGGTGGCTAGATCGATTCTGCTGTTGATGCTGATTAAGAATATATATGATTTATAGGGTCGGAAATGACTCCTTCACTATTTTATAAGCTTCTGAATGAAAGTAAAATACCATTTTTTAGTACATTTCTCGATATTTGTATATGAGAATTTTTTCGACAAATCAAGATTTAAAAATCTCATAACTAAGCCAAAAATGCATTAATCTTAATTCGGAAAGCGGTTCTATGCTAGTTTTTAGTAGGTTAATAAATCTGCATACTCAGTTTAAAACTTAAAAAAATTAAATTTTTGGCCAATTTTTGCAAATTTTAATGATGTAACCCCTTTCCTTTTTTTGAAAAAATCGACTATTTTTGAAAATTTTGTTTTTTTGCCGGAGGTGGCTAGATCGAATCTGCTGTTGATGCTGATCAAGAATATATATGATTTATAGGGTCGGAAATGACTCCTTCACTATTTTATAAGCTTCTGAATAATAGTAAAATACCATTTTTTAGTACATTTCTCGATATTTGTATATGAGAATTTTTTCGACAAATCAAGATTTAAAAATCTCATAACTAAGCCAAAAATGCATTAATCTTAATTCGGAAAGCGGTTCTATGCTAGTTTTTAGTAGGTTAATAAATCTGCATACTCAGTTTAAAACTTAAAAAAATTAAATTTTTGGCCAATTTTTGCAAATTTTAATGATGTAACCCCTTTCCTTTTTTTGAAAAAATCGACTATTTTTGAAAATTTTGTTTTTTTGCCGGAGGTGGCTAGATCGATTCTGCTGTTGATGCTGATTAAGAATATATATGATTTATAGGGTCGGAAATGACTCCTTCACTATTTTATAAGCTTCTGAATGAAAGTAAAATACCATTTTTTAGTACATTTCTCGATATTTGTATATGAGAATTTTTTCGACAAATCAAGATTTAAAAATCGCATAACTAAGCCAAAAATGCATTAATCTTAATTCGGAAAGCGGTTCTATGCTAGTTTTTAGTAGGTTAATAAATCTGCATACTCAGTTTAAAACTTAAAAAAATTCAATTTTTGGCCAATTTTTGCAAATTTTCCTTCCTTTTTTTGAAAAAATCGACTATTTTTGAAAATTTTGTTTTTTTGCCGGAGGTGGCTAGATCGATTCTGCTGTTGATGCTGATCAAGAATATATATGATTTATAGGGTCGGAAATGACTCCTTCACTATTTTATAAGCTTCTGAATGAAAGTAAAATACCATTTTTTAGTACATTTCTCGATATTTGTATATGAGAATTTTTTCGACAAATCAAGATTTAAAAATCTCATAACTAAGCCAAAAATGCATTAATCTTAATTCGGAAAGCGGTTCTATGCTAGTTTTTAGTAGGTTAATAAATCTGCATACTCAGTTTAAAACTTAAAAAAATTAAATTTTTGGCCAATTTTTGCAAATTTTAATGATGTAACCCCTTTCCTTTTTTTGAAAAAATCGACTATTTTTGAAAATTTTGTTTTTTTGCCGGAGGTGGCTAGATCGAATCTGCTGTTGATGCTGATCAAGAATATATATGATTTATAGGGTCGGAAATGACTCCTTCACTATTTTATAAGCTTCTGAATAATAGTAAAATACCATTTTTTAGTACATTTCTCGATATTTGTATATGAGAATTTTTTCGACAAATCAAGATTTAAAAATCTCATAACTAAGCCAAAAATGCATTAATCTTAATTCGGAAAGCGGTTCTATGCTAGTTTTTAGTAGGTTAATAAATCTACATACTCAGTTTAAAACTTAAAAAAATTCAATTTTTGGCCAATTTTTGCAAATTTTAATGATGTAACCCCTTTCCTTTTTTTGAAAAAATCGACTATTTTTGAAAATTTTGTTTTTTTGCCGGAGGTGGCTAGATCGATTCTGCTGTTGATGCTGATCAAGAATATATATGATTTATAGGGTCGGAAATGACTCCTTCACTATTTTATAAGCTTCTGAATAATAGTAAAATACCATTTTTTAGTACATTTTTCGATATTTGTATATGAGAATTTTTTCGACAAATCAAGATTTAAAAATCTCATAACTAAGCCAAAAATGCATTAATTTTAATTCGGAAAGCGGTTCTATGCTAGTTTTTAGTAGGTTAATAAATCAACATACTCAGTTTAAAACTTAAAAAAATTCAATTTTTGGCCAATTTTTGCGAATTTTAATGATGTAACCCCTTTCCTTTTTTTGAAAAAATCGACTATTTTTGAAAATTTTGTTTTTTTGCCGGAGGTGGCTAGATCGAATCTGCTGTTGATGCTGATCAAGAATATATATGATTTATAGGGTCGGAAATGACTCCTTCACTATTTTATAAGCTTCTGAATAATAGTAAAATACCATTTTTTAGTACATTTCTCGATATTTGTATATGAGAATTTTTTCGACAAATCAAGATTTAAAAATCTCATAACTAAGCCAAAAATGCATTAATCTTAATTCGGAAAGCGGTTCTATGCTAGTTTTTAGTAGGTTAATAAATCTACATACTCAGTTTAAAACTTAAAAAAATTCAATTTTTGGCCAATTTTTGCAAATTTTAATGATGTAACCCCTTTCCTTTTTTTGAAAAAATCGACTATTTTTGAAAATTTTGTTTTTTTGCCGGAGGTGGCTAGATCGATTCTGCTGTTGATGCTGATCAAGAATATATATGATTTATAGGGTCGGAAATGACTCCTTCACTATTTTATAAGCTTCTGAATAATAGTAAAATACCATTTTTTAGTACATTTTTCGATATTTGTATATGAGAATTTTTTCGACAAATCAAGATTTAAAAATCTCATAACTAAGCCAAAAATGCATTAATTTTAATTCGGAAAGCGGTTCTATGCTAGTTTTTAGTAGGTTAATAAATCAACATACTCAGTTTAAAACTTAAAAAAATTCAATTTTTGGCCAATTTTTGCAAATTTTAATGATGTAACCCCTTTCCTTTTTTTGAAAAAATCGACTATTTTTGAAAATTTTGTTTTTGTGCCGGAGGTGGCTAGATCGATTCTGCTGTTGATGCTGATCAAGAATATATATGATTTATAGGGTCGGAAATGACTCCTTCACTATTTTATAAGCTTCTGAATGAAAGTAAAATACCATTTTTTAGTACATTTCTCGATATTTGTATATGAGAATTTTTTCGACAAATCAAGATTTAAAAATCTCATAACTAAGCCAAAAATGCATTAATTTTAATTCGGAAAGCGGTTCTTTGCTAGTTTTTAGTAGGTTAATAAATCTACATACTCAGTTTAAAACTTAAAAAAATTCAATTTTTGGCCAATTTTTGCAAATTTTAATGATGTAACCCCTTTCCTTTTTTTGAAAAAATCGAATATTTTTGAAAATTTTGTTTTTTTGCCGGAGATGGCTAGATCGTTTCTGCTGTTGATGCTGATTAAGAATATATATGATTTATGGGGTCGCAAATGACTCCTTCACTATTTTATAAGCATCTGAATAATAGTAAAATACCATTTTTTAGTACATTTTTCGATATTTGTATATGAGAATTTTTTCGACAAATCAAGATTTAAAAATCTCATAACTAAGCCAAAAATGCATTAATTTTAATTCGGAAAGCGGTTCTATGCTAGTTTTTAGTAGGTTAATAAATCTGCATACTCAGTTTAAAACTTAAAAAAATTCAATTTTTTGCCAATTTTTGCAAATTTTAATGATGTAACCCCTTTCCTTTTTTTGAAAAAATCGAATATTTTTGAAAATTTTGTTTTTTTGCCGGAGGTGGCTAGATCGATTCTGCTGTTGATGCTGATCAAGAATATATATGATTTATAGGGTCGGAAATGACTCCTTCACTATTTTATAAGCTTCTGAATAATAGTAAAATACCATTTTTTAGTACATTTTTCGATATTTGTATATGAGAATTTTTTCGACAAATCAAGATTTAAAAATCTCATAACTAAGCCAAAAATGCATTAATTTTAATTCGGAAAGCGGTTCTATGCTAGTTTTTAGTAGGTTAATAAATCTGCATACTCAGTTTAAAACTTAAAAAAATTCAATTTTTGGCCAATTTTTGCAAATTGCATTAATCTTAATTCGGAAAGCGGTTCTATGCTAGTTTTTAGTAGGTTAATAAATCTACATACTCAGTTTAAAACTTAAAAAAATTCAATTTTTTGCCAATTTTTGCAAATTTTAATGATGTAACCCCTTTCCTTTTTTTGAAAAAATCGACTATTTTTGAAAATTTTGTTTTTTTGCCGGAGGTGGCTAGATCGATTCTGCTGTTGATGCTGATCAAGAATATATATGATTTATAGGGTCGGAAATGACTCCTTCACTATTTTATAAGCTTCTGAATAATAGTAAAATACCATTTTTTAGTACATTTTTCGATATTTGTATATGAGAATTTTTTCGACAAATCAAGATTTAAAAATCTCATAACTAAGCCAAAAATGCATTAATCTTAATTCGGAAAGCGGTTCTATGCTAGTTTTTAGTAGGTTAATAAATCTGCATACTCAGTTTAAAACTTAAAAAAATTCAATTTTTGGCCAATTTTTGCAAATTTTAATGATGTAACCCCTTTCCTTTTTTTGAAAAAATCGACTATTTTTGAAAATTTTGTTTTTTTGCCGGAGGTGGCTAGATCGATTCTGCTGTTGCTGCTGATCAAGAATATATATGATTTATAGGGTCGGAAATGACTCCTTCACTATTTTATAAGCTTCTGAATAATAGTAAAATACCATTTTTTAGTACATTTCTCGATATTTGTATATGAGAATTTTTTCGACAAATCAAGATTTAAAAATCTCATAACTAAGCCAAAAATGCATTAATCTTAATTCGGAAAGCGGTTCTATGCTAGTTTTTAGTAGGTTAATAAATCTGCATACTCAGTTTAAAACTTAAAAAAATTCAATTTTTGGCCAATTTTTGCAAAT
Source organism: Drosophila bunnanda (assembly GCA_035046265.1). Taxonomy (NCBI): domain Eukaryota; kingdom Metazoa; phylum Arthropoda; class Insecta; order Diptera; family Drosophilidae; genus Drosophila; species Drosophila bunnanda. Next base: position 4,766,816 of record JAWNOB010000076.1, on the reverse strand, counting down.
TTTAATGATGTAACCCCTTTCCTTTTTTTGAAAAAATCGAATATTTTTGAAAATTTTGTTTTTTTGCCGGAGATGGCTAGATCGTTTCTGCTGTTGATGCTGATTAAGAATATATATGATTTATGGGGTCGCAAATGACTCCTTCACTATTTTATAAGCATCTGAATAATAGTAAAACACCATTTTTTAGTACATTTTTCGATATTTGTATATGAGAATTTTTTCGACAAATCAAGATTTAAAAATCTCATAACTAAGCCAAAAATGCATTAATCTTAATTCGGAAAGCGGTTCTATGCTAGTTTTTAGTAGGTTAATAAATCTGCATACTCAGTTTAAAACTTAAAAAAATTCAATTTTTGGCCAATTTTTGCAAATTTTAATGATGTAACCCCTTTCCTTTTTTTGAAAAAATCGACTATTTTTGAAAATTTTGTTTTTTTGCCGGAGGTGGCTAGATCGATTCTGCTGTTGATGCTGATCAAGAATATATATGATTTATAGGGTCGGAAATGACTCCTTCACTATTTTATAAGCTTCTGAATAATAGTAAAATACCATTTTTTAGTACATTTTTCGATATTTGTATATGAGAATTTTTTCGACAAATCAAGATTTAAAAATCTCATAACTAAGCCAAAAATGCATTAATTTTAATTCGGAAAGCGGTTCTATGCTAGTTTTTAGTAGGTTAATAAATCTGCATACTCAGTTTAAAACTTAAAAAAATTCAATTTTTGGCCAATTTTTGCAAATTTTAATGATGTAACCCCTTTCCTTTTTTTGAAAAAATCGACTATTTTTGAAAATTTTGTTTTTTTTGCCGGAGGTGGCTAGATCGAATCTGCTGTTGATGCTGATCAAGAATATATATGATTTATAGGGTCGGAAATGACTCCTTCACTATTTTATAAGCTTCTGAATAATAGTAAAATACCATTTTTTAGTACATTTCTCGATATTTGTATATGAGAATTTTTTCGACAAATCAAGATTTAAAAATCTCATAACTAAGCCAAAAATGCATTAATCTTAATTCGGAAAGCGGTTCTATGCTAGTTTTTAGTAGGTTAATAAATCTGCATACTCAGTTTAAAACTTAAAAAAATTAAATTTTTTGCCAATTTTTGCAAATTTTAATGATGTAACCCCTTTCCTTTTTTTGAAAAAATCGACTATTTTTGAAAATTTTGTTTTTTTGCCGGAGGTGGCTAGATCGATTCTGCTGTTGATGCTGATTAAGAATATATATGATTTATAGGGTCGGAAATGACTCCTTCACTATTTTATAAGCTTCTGAATGAAAGTAAAATACCATTTTTTAGTACATTTCTCGATATTTGTATATGAGAATTTTTTCGACAAATCAAGATTTAAAAATCTCATAACTAAGCCAAAAATGCATTAATCTTAATTCGGAAAGCGGTTCTATGCTAGTTTTTAGTAGGTTAATAAATCTGCATACTCAGTTTAAAACTTAAAAAAATTCAATTTTTGGCCAATTTTTGCAAATTTTAATGATGTAACCCCTTTCCTTTTTTTGAAAAAATCGAATAATTTTGAAAATTTTGTTTTTTTGCCGGAGATGGCTAGATCGTTTCTGCTGTTGATGCTGATCAAGAATATATATGATTTATGGGGTCGCAAATGACTCCTTCACTATTTTATAAGCTTCTGAATAATAGTAAAATACCATTTTTTAGTACATTTCTCGATATTTGTATATGAGAATTTTTTCGACAAATCAAGATTTAAAAATCTCATAACTAAGCCAAAAATGCATTAATCTTAATTCGGAAAGCGGTTCTATGCTAGTTTTTAGTAGGTTAATAAATCTGCATACTCAGTTTAAAACTTAAAAAAATTAAATTTTTGGCCAATTTTTGCAAATTTTAATGATGTAACCCCTTTCCTTTTTTTGAAAAAATCGACTATTTTTGAAAATTTTGTTTTTTTGCCGGAGGTGGCTAGATCGAATCTGCTGTTGATGCTGATCAAGAATATATATGATTTATAGGGTCGGAAATGACTCCTTCACTATTTTATAAGCTTCTGAATAATAGTAAAATACCATTTTTTAGTACATTTCTCGATATTTGTATATGAGAATTTTTTCGACAAATCAAGATTTAAAAATCTCATAACTAAGCCAAAAATGCATTAATCTTAATTCGGAAAGCGGTTCTATGCTAGTTTTTAGTAGGTTAATAAATCTGCATACTCAGTTTAAAACTTAAAAAAATTAAATTTTTGGCCAATTTTTGCAAATTTTAATGATGTAACCCCTTTCCTTTTTTTGAAAAAATCGACTATTTTTGAAAATTTTGTTTTTTTGCCGGAGGTGGCTAGATCGAATCTGCTGTTGATGCTGATCAAGAATATATATGATTTATAGGGTCGGAAATGACTCCTTCACTATTTTATAAGCTTCTGAATAATAGTAAAATACCATTTTTTAGTACATTTCTCGATATTTGTATATGAGAATTTTTTCGACAAATCAAGATTTAAAAATCTCATAACTAAGCCAAAAATGCATTAATCTTAATTCGGAAAGCGGTTCTATGCTAGTTTTTAGTAGGTTAATAAATCTGCATACTCAGTTTAAAACTTAAAAAAATTAAATTTTTTGCCAATTTTTGCAAATTTTAATGATGTAACCCCTTTCCTTTTTTTGAAAAAATCGACTATTTTTGAAAATTTTGTTTTTTTGCCGGAGGTGGCTAGATCGATTCTGCTGTTGATGCTGATTAAGAATATATATGATTTATAGGGTCGGAAATGACTCCTTCACTATTTTATAAGCTTCTGAATGAAAGTAAAATACCATTTTTTAGTACATTTCTCGATATTTGTATATGAGAATTTTTTCGACAAATCAAGATTTAAAAATCTCATAACTAAGCCAAAAATGCATTAATCTTAATTCGGAAAGCGGTTCTATGCTAGTTTTTAGTAGGTTAATAAATCTGCATACTCAGTTTAAAACTTAAAAAAATTCAATTTTTGGCCAATTTTTGCAAATTTTAATGATGTAACCCCTTTCCTTTTTTTGAAAAAATCGAATAATTTTGAAAATTTTGTTTTTTTGCCGGAGATGGCTAGATCGTTTCTGCTGTTGATGCTGATCAAGAATATATATGATTTATGGGGTCGCAAATGACTCCTTCACTATTTTATAAGCTTCTGAATAATAGTAAAATACCATTTTTTAGTACATTTCTCGATATTTGTATATGAGAATTTTTTCGACAAATCAAGATTTAAAAATCTCATAACTAAGCCAAAAATGCATTAATCTTAATTCGGAAAGCGGTTCTATGCTAGTTTTTAGTAGGTTAATAAATCTGCATACTCAGTTTAAAACTTAAAAAAATTAAATTTTTGGCCAATTTTTGCAAATTTTAATGATGTAACCCCTTTCCTTTTTTTGAAAAAATCGACTATTTTTGAAAATTTTGTTTTTTTGCCGGAGGTGGCTAGATCGAATCTGCTGTTGATGCTGATCAAGAATATATATGATTTATAGGGTCGGAAATGACTCCTTCACTATTTTATAAGCTTCTGAATAATAGTAAAATACCATTTTTTAGTACATTTCTCGATATTTGTATATGAGAATTTTTTCGACAAATCAAGATTTAAAAATCTCATAACTAAGCCAAAAATGCATTAATCTTAATTCGGAAAGCGGTTCTATGCTAGTTTTTAGTAGGTTAATAAATCTGCATACTCAGTTTAAAACTTAAAAAAATTCAATTTTTGGCCAATTTTTGCAAATTTTAATGATGTAACCCCTTTCCTTTTTTTTGAAAAAATCGACTATTTTTGAAAATTTTGTTTTTTTGCCGGAGGTGGCTAGATCGATTCTGCTGTTGATGCTGATTAAGAATATATATGATTTATAGGGTCGGAAATGACTCCTTCACTATTTTATAAGCTTCTGAATGAAAGTAAAATACCATTTTTTAGTACATTTCTCGATATTTGTATATGAGAATTTTTTCGACAAATCAAGATTTAAAAATCTCATAACTAAGCCAAAAATGCATTAATCTTAATTCGGAAAGCGGTTCTATGCTAGTTTTTAGTAGGTTAATAAATCTGCATACTCAGTTTAAAACTTAAAAAAATTAAATTTTTGGCCAATTTTTGCAAATTTTAATGATGTAACCCCTTTCCTTTTTTTGAAAAAATCGACTATTTTTGAAAATTTTGTTTTTTTGCCGGAGGTGGCTAGATCGAATCTGCTGTTGATGCTGATCAAGAATATATATGATTTATAGGGTCGGAAATGACTCCTTCACTATTTTATAAGCTTCTGAATAATAGTAAAATACCATTTTTTAGTACATTTCTCGATATTTGTATATGAGAATTTTTTCGACAAATCAAGATTTAAAAATCTCATAACTAAGCCAAAAATGCATTAATCTTAATTCGGAAAGCGGTTCTATGCTAGTTTTTAGTAGGTTAATAAATCTGCATACTCAGTTTAAAACTTAAAAAAATTAAATTTTTGGCCAATTTTTGCAAATTTTAATGATGTAACCCCTTTCCTTTTTTTGAAAAAATCGACTATTTTTGAAAATTTTGTTTTTTTGCCGGAGGTGGCTAGATCGATTCTGCTGTTGATGCTGATTAAGAATATATATGATTTATAGGGTCGGAAATGACTCCTTCACTATTTTATAAGCTTCTGAATGAAAGTAAAATACCATTTTTTAGTACATTTCTCGATATTTGTATATGAGAATTTTTTCGACAAATCAAGATTTAAAAATCGCATAACTAAGCCAAAAATGCATTAATCTTAATTCGGAAAGCGGTTCTATGCTAGTTTTTAGTAGGTTAATAAATCTGCATACTCAGTTTAAAACTTAAAAAAATTCAATTTTTGGCCAATTTTTGCAAATTTTAATGATGTAACCCCTTTCCTTTTTTTGAAAAAATCGACTATTTTTGAAAATTTTGTTTTTTTGCCGGAGGTGGCTAGATCGATTCTGCTGTTGATGCTGATCAAGAATATATATGATTTATAGGGTCGGAAATGACTCCTTCACTATTTTATAAGCTTCTGAATGAAAGTAAAATACCATTTTTTAGTACATTTCTCGATATTTGTATATGAGAATTTTTTCGACAAATCAAGATTTAAAAATCTCATAACTAAGCCAAAAATGCATTAATTTTAATTCGGAAAGCGGTTCTATGCTAGTTTTTAGTAGGTTAATAAATCAACATACTCAGTTTAAAACTTAAAAAAATTCAATTTTTGGCCAATTTTTGCGAATTTTAATGATGTAACCCCTTTCCTTTTTTTGAAAAAATCGACTATTTTTGAAAATTTTGTTTTTTTGCCGGAGGTGGCTAGATCGAATCTGCTGTTGATGCTGATCAAGAATATATATGATTTATAGGGTCGGAAATGACTCCTTCACTATTTTATAAGCTTCTGAATAATAGTAAAATACCATTTTTTAGTACATTTCTCGATATTTGTATATGAGAATTTTTTCGACAAATCAAGATTTAAAAATCTCATAACTAAGCCAAAAATGCATTAATCTTAATTCGGAAAGCGGTTCTATGCTAGTTTTTAGTAGGTTAATAAATCTACATACTCAGTTTAAAACTTAAAAAAATTCAATTTTTGGCCAATTTTTGCAAATTTTAATGATGTAACCCCTTTCCTTTTTTTGAAAAAATCGACTATTTTTGAAAATTTTGTTTTTTTGCCGGAGGTGGCTAGATCGATTCTGCTGTTGATGCTGATCAAGAATATATATGATTTATAGGGTCGGAAATGACTCCTTCACTATTTTATAAGCTTCTGAATAATAGTAAAATACCATTTTTTAGTACATTTTTCGATATTTGTATATGAGAATTTTTTCGACAAATCAAGATTTAAAAATCTCATAACTAAGCCAAAAATGCATTAATTTTAATTCGGAAAGCGGTTCTATGCTAGTTTTTAGTAGGTTAATAAATCAACATACTCAGTTTAAAACTTAAAAAAATTCAATTTTTGGCCAATTTTTGCAAATTTTAATGATGTAACCCCTTTCCTTTTTTTGAAAAAATCGACTATTTTTGAAAATTTTGTTTTTTTGCCGGAGGTGGCTAGATCGATTCTGCTGTTGATGCTGATCAAGAATATATATGATTTATAGGGTCGGAAATGACTCCTTCACTATTTTATAAGCTTCTGAATAATAGTAAAATACCATTTTTTAGTACATTTTTCGATATTTGTATATGAGAATTTTTTCGACAAATCAAGATTTAAAAATCTCATAACTAAGCCAAAAATGCATTAATTTTAATTCGGAAAGCGGTTCTATGCTAGTTTTTAGTAGGTTAATAAATCTGCATACTCAGTTTAAAACTTAAAAAAATTAAATTTTTGGCCAATTTTTGCAAATTTTAATGATGTAACCCCTTTCCTTTTTTTGAAAAAATCGACTATTTTTGAAAATTTTGTTTTTTTGCCGGAGGTGGCTAGATCGATTCTGCTGTTGATGCTGATTAAGAATATATATGATTTATAGGGTCGGAAATGACTCCTTCACTATTTTATAAGCTTCTGAATAATAGTAAAATACCATTTTTTAGTACATTTTTCGATATTTGTATATGAGAATTTTTTCGACAAATCAAGATTTAAAAATCTCATAACTAAGCCAAAAATGCATTAATTTTAATTCGGAAAGCGGTTCTATGCTAGTTTTTAGTAGGTTAATAAATCTGCATACTCAGTTTAAAACTTAAAAAAATTAAATTTTTGGCCAATTTTTGCAAATTTTAATGATGTAACCCCTTTCCTTTTTTTGAAAAAATCGACTATTTTTGAAAATTTTGTTTTTTTGCCGGAGGTGGCTAGATCGAATCTGCTGTTGATGCTGATCAAGAATATATATGATTTATAGGGTCGGAAATGACTCCTTCACTATTTTATAAGCTTCTGAATAATAGTAAAATACCATTTTTTAGTACATTTTTCGATATTTGTATATGAGAATTTTTTCGACAAATCAAGATTTAAAAATCTCATAACTAAGCCAAAAATGCATTAATTTTAATTCGGAAAGCGGTTCTATGCTAGTTTTTAGTAGGTTAATAAATCTGCATACTCAGTTTAAAACTTAAAAAAATTCAATTTTTGGCAAATTTTTGCAAATTTTAATGATGTAACCCCTTTCCTTTTTTTGAAAAAATCGACTATTTTTGAAAATTTTGTTTTTTTGCCGGAGGTGGCTAGATCGATTCTGCTGTTGATGCTGATTAAGAATATATATGATTTATAGGGTCGGAAATGACTCCTTCACTATTTTATAAGCTTATGAATAATAGTAAAATACCATTTTTTAGTACATTTTTCGATATTTGTATATGAGAATTTTTTCGACAAATCAAGATTTAAAAATCTCATAACTAAGCCAAAAATGCATTAATTTTAATTCGGAAAGCGGTTCTATGCTAGTTTTTAGTAGGTTAATAAATCTACATACTCAGTTTAAAACTTAAAAAAATTCAATTTTTGGCCAATTTTTGCAAATTTTAATGATGTAACCCCTTTCCTTTTTTTGAAAAAATCGACTATTTTTGAAAATTTTGTTTTTTTGCCGGAGGTGGCTAGATCGATTCTGCTGTTGATGCTGATCAAGAATATATATGATTTATAGGGTCGGAAATGACTCCTTCACTATTTTATAAGCTTCTGAATAATAGTAAAATACCATTTTTTAGTACATTTTTCGATATTTGTATATGAGAATTTTTTCGACAAATCAAGATTTAAAAATCTCATAACTAAGCCAAAAATGCATTAATTTTAATTCGGAAAGCGGTTCTATGCTAGTTTTTAGTAGGTTAATAAATCTGCATACTCAGTTTAAAACTTAGAAAAATTAAATTTTTGGCCAATTTTTGCAAATTTTAATGATGTAACCCCTTTCCTTTTTTTGAAAAAATCGACTATTTTTGAAAATTTTGTTTTTTTGCCGGAGGTGGCTAGATCGAATCTGCTGTTGATGCTGATCAAGAATATATATGATTTATAGGGTCGGAAATGACTCCTTCACTATTTTATAAGCTTCTGAATAATAGTAAAATACCATTTTTTAGTACATTTTTCGATATTTGTATATGAGAATTTTTTCGACAAATCAAGATTTAAAAATCTCATAACTAAGCCAAAAATGCATTAATCTTAATTCGGAAAGCGGTTCTATGCTAGTTTTTAGTAGGTTAATAAATCTGCATACTCAGTTTAAAACTTAAAAAAATTCAATTTTTGGCCAATTTTTGCAAATTTTAATGATGTAACCCCTTTCCTTTTTTTGAAAAAATCGACTATTTTTGAAAATTTTGTTTTTTTGCCGGAGGTGGCTAGATCGATTCTGCTGTTGATGCTGATTAAGAATATATATGATTTATAGGGTCGGAAATGACTCCTTCACTATTTTATAAGCTTCTGAATAATAGTAAAATACCATTTTTTAGTACATTTTTCGATATTTGTATATGAGAATTTTTTCGACAAATCAAGATTTAAAAATCTCATAACTAAGCCAAAAATGCATTAATTTTAATTCGGAAAGCGGTTCTATGCTAGTTTTTAGTAGGTTAATAAATCTACATACTCAGTTTAAAACTTAAAAAAATTCAATTTTTTGCCAATTTTTGCAAATTTTAATGATGTAACCCCTTTCCTTTTTTTGAAAAAATCGACTATTTTTGAAAATTTTGTTTTTTTGCCGGAGGTGGCTAGATCGATTCTGCTGTTGATGCTGATCAAGAATATATATGATTTATAGGGTCGGAAATGACTCCTTCACTATTTTATAAGCTTCTGAATAATAGTAAAATACCATTTTTTAGTACATTTTTCGATATTTGTATATGAGAATTTTTTCGACAAATCAAGATTTAAAAATCTCATAACTAAGCCAAAAATGCATTAATCTTAATTCGGAAAGCGGTTCTATGCTAGTTTTTAGTAGGTTAATAAATCTGCATACTCAGTTTAAAACTTAAAAAAATTCAATTTTTGGCCAATTTTTGCAAATTTTAATGATGTAACCCCTTTCCTTTTTTTGAAAAAATCGACTATTTTTGAAAATTTTGTTTTTTTGCCGGAGGTGGCTAGATCGATTCTGCTGTTGATGCTGATCAAGAATATATATGATTTATAGGGTCGGAAATGACTCCTTCACTATTTTATAAGCTTCTGAATAATAGTAAAATACCATTTTTTAGTACATTTCTCGATATTTGTATATGAGAATTTTTTCGACAAATCAAGATTTAAAAATCTCATAACTAAGCCAAAAATGCATTAATCTTAATTCGGAAAGCGGTTCTATGCTAGTTTTTAGTAGGTTAATAAATCTGCATACTCAGTTTAAAACTTAAAAAAATTCAATTTTTGGCCAATTTTTGCAAATTTTAATGATGTAACCCCTTTCCTTTTTTTGAAAAAATCGAATAATTTTGAAAATTTTGTTTTTTTGCCGGAGGTGGCTAGATCGATTCTGCTGTTGATGCTGATCAAGAATATATATGATTTATAGGGTCGGAAATGACTCCTTCACTATTTTATAAGCTTCTGAATGAAAGTAAAATACCATTTTTTAGTACATTTCTCGATATTTGTATATGAGAATTTTTTCGACAAATCAAGATTTAAAAATCTCATAACTAAGCCAAAAATGCATTAATCTTAATTCGGAAAGCGGTTCTATGCTAGTTTTTAGTAGGTTAATAAATCTGCATACTCAGTTTAAAACTTAAAAAAATTCAATTTTTGGCCAATTTTTGCAAATTTTAATGATGTAACCCCTTTCCTTTTTTTGAAAAAATCGAATATTTTTGAAAATTTTGTTTTTTTGCCGGAGATGGCTAGATCGTTTCTGCTGTTGATGCTGATTAAGAATATATATGATTTATGGGGTCGCAAATGACTCCTTCACTATTTTATAAGCATCTGAATAATAGTAAAACACCATTTTTTAGTACATTTTTCGATATTTGTATATGAGAATTTTTTCGACAAATCAAGATTTAAAAATCTCATAACTAAGCCAAAAATGCATTAATCTTAATTCGGAAAGCGGTTCTATGCTAGTTTTTAGTAGGTTAATAAATCTGCATACTCAGTTTAAAACTTAAAAAAATTCAATTTTTGGCCAATTTTTGCAAATTTTAATGATGTAACCCCTTTCCTTTTTTTGAAAAAATCGACTATTTTTGAAAATTTTGTTTTTTTGCCGGAGGTGGCTAGATCGATTCTGCTGTTGATGCTGATCAAGAATATATATGATTTATAGGGTCGGAAATGACTCCTTCACTATTTTATAAGCTTCTGAATAATAGTAAAATACCATTTTTTAGTACATTTTTCGATATTTGTATATGAGAATTTTTTCGACAAATCAAGATTTAAAAATCTCATAACTAAGCCAAAAATGCATTAATTTTAATTCGGAAAGCGGTTCTATGCTAGTTTTTAGTAGGTTAATAAATCTGCATACTCAGTTTAAAACTTAAAAAAATTCAATTTTTGGCCAATTTTTGCAAATTTTAATGATGTAACCCCTTTCCTTTTTTTGAAAAAATCGACTATTTTTGAAAATTTTGTTTTTTTTGCCGGAGGTGAATATATATGATTTATAGGGTCGGAAATGACTCCTTCACTATTTTATAAGCTTCTGAATGAAAGTAAAATACCATTTTTTAGTACATTTCTCGATATTTGTATATGAGAATTTTTTCGACAAATCAAGATTTAAAAATCTCATAACTAAGCCAAAAATGCATTAATCTTAATTCGGAAAGCGGTTCTATGCTAGTTTTTAGTAGGTTAATAAATCTGCATACTCAGTTTAAAACTTAAAAAAATTAAATTTTTGGCCAATTTTTGCAAATTTTAATGATGTAACCCCTTTCCTTTTTTTGAAAAAATCGACTATTTTTGAAAATTTTGTTTTTTTGCCGGAGGTGGCTAGATCGAATCTGCTGTTGATGCTGATCAAGAATATATATGATTTATAGGGTCGGAAATGACTCCTTCACTATTTTATAAGCTTCTGAATAATAGTAAAATACCATTTTTTAGTACATTTCTCGATATTTGTATATGAGAATTTTTTCGACAAATCAAGATTTAAAAATCTCATAACTAAGCCAAAAATGCATTAATCTTAATTCGGAAAGCGGTTCTATGCTAGTTTTTAGTAGGTTAATAAATCTGCATACTCAGTTTAAAACTTAAAAAAATTAAATTTTTTGCCAATTTTTGCAAATTTTAATGATGTAACCCCTTTCCTTTTTTTGAAAAAATCGACTATTTTTGAAAATTTTGTTTTTTTGCCGGAGGTGGCTAGATCGATTCTGCTGTTGATGCTGATTAAGAATATATATGATTTATAGGGTCGGAAATGACTCCTTCACTATTTTATAAGCTTCTGAATGAAAGTAAAATACCATTTTTTAGTACATTTCTCGATATTTGTATATGAGAATTTTTTCGACAAATCAAGATTTAAAAATCTCATAACTAAGCCAAAAATGCATTAATCTTAATTCGGAAAGCGGTTCTATGCTAGTTTTTAGTAGGTTAATAAATCTGCATACTCAGTTTAAAACTTAAAAAAATTCAATTTTTGGCCAATTTTTGCAAATTTTAATGATGTAACCCCTTTCCTTTTTTTGAAAAAATCGAATAATTTTGAAAATTTTGTTTTTTTGCCGGAGATGGCTAGATCGTTTCTGCTGTTGATGCTGATCAAGAATATATATGATTTATGGGGTCGCAAATGACTCCTTCACTATTTTATAAGCTTCTGAATAATAGTAAAATACCATTTTTTAGTACATTTCTCGATATTTGTATATGAGAATTTTTTCGACAAATCAAGATTTAAAAATCTCATAACTAAGCCAAAAATGCATTAATCTTAATTCGGAAAGCGGTTCTATGCTAGTTTTTAGTAGGTTAATAAATCTGCATACTCAGTTTAAAACTTAAAAAAATTAAATTTTTGGCCAATTTTTGCAAATTTTAATGATGTAACCCCTTTCCTTTTTTTGAAAAAATCGACTATTTTTGAAAATTTTGTTTTTTTGCCGGAGGTGGCTAGATCGAATCTGCTGTTGATGCTGATCAAGAATATATATGATTTATAGGGTCGGAAATGACTCCTTCACTATTTTATAAGCTTCTGAATAATAGTAAAATACCATTTTTTAGTACATTTCTCGATATTTGTATATGAGAATTTTTTCGACAAATCAAGATTTAAAAATCTCATAACTAAGCCAAAAATGCATTAATCTTAATTCGGAAAGCGGTTCTATGCTAGTTTTTAGTAGGTTAATAAATCTGCATACTCAGTTTAAAACTTAAAAAAATTAAATTTTTTGCCAATTTTTGCAAATTTTAATGATGTAACCCCTTTCCTTTTTTTGAAAAAATCGACTATTTTTGAAAATTTTGTTTTTTTGCCGGAGGTGGCTAGATCGATTCTGCTGTTGATGCTGATTAAGAATATATATGATTTATAGGGTCGGAAATGACTCCTTCACTATTTTATAAGCTTCTGAATGAAAGTAAAATACCATTTTTTAGTACATTTCTCGATATTTGTATATGAGAATTTTTTCGACAAATCAAGATTTAAAAATCTCATAACTAAGCCAAAAATGCATTAATCTTAATTCGGAAAGCGGTTCTATGCTAGTTTTTAGTAGGTTAATAAATCTGCATACTCAGTTTAAAACTTAAAAAAATTCAATTTTTGGCCAATTTTTGCAAATTTTAATGATGTAACCCCTTTCCTTTTTTTGAAAAAATCGAATAATTTTGAAAATTTTGTTTTTTTGCCGGAGATGGCTAGATCGTTTCTGCTGTTGATGCTGATCAAGAATATATATGATTTATGGGGTCGCAAATGACTCCTTCACTATTTTATAAGCTTCTGAATAATAGTAAAATACCATTTTTTAGTACATTTCTCGATATTTGTATATGAGAATTTTTTCGACAAATCAAGATTTAAAAATCTCATAACTAAGCCAAAAATGCATTAATCTTAATTCGGAAAGCGGTTCTATGCTAGTTTTTAGTAGGTTAATAAATCTGCATACTCAGTTTAAAACTTAAAAAAATTAAATTTTTGGCCAATTTTTGCAAATTTTAATGATGTAACCCCTTTCCTTTTTTTGAAAAAATCGACTATTTTTGAAAATTTTGTTTTTTTGCCGGAGGTGGCTAGATCGAATCTGCTGTTGATGCTGATCAAGAATATATATGATTTATAGGGTCGGAAATGACTCCTTCACTATTTTATAAGCTTCTGAATAATAGTAAAATACCATTTTTTAGTACATTTCTCGATATTTGTATATGAGAATTTTTTCGACAAATCAAGATTTAAAAATCTCATAACTAAGCCAAAAATGCATTAATCTTAATTCGGAAAGCGGTTCTATGCTAGTTTTTAGTAGGTTAATAAATCTGCATACTCAGTTTAAAACTTAAAAAAATTAAATTTTTGGCCAATTTTTGCAAATTTTAATGATGTAACCCCTTTCCTTTTTTTGAAAAAATCGACTATTTTTGAAAATTTTGTTTTTTTGCCGGAGGTGGCTAGATCGAATCTGCTGTTGATGCTGATCAAGAATATATATGATTTATAGGGTCGGAAATGACTCCTTCACTATTTTATAAGCTTCTGAATAATAGTAAAATACCATTTTTTAGTACATTTCTCGATATTTGTATATGAGAATTTTTTCGACAAATCAAGATTTAAAAATCTCATAACTAAGCCAAAAATGCATTAATCTTAATTCGGAAAGCGGTTCTATGCTAGTTTTTAGTAGGTTAATAAATCTGCATACTCAGTTTAAAACTTAAAAAAATTAAATTTTTGGCCAATTTTTGCAAATTTTAATGATGTAACCCCTTTCCTTTTTTTGAAAAAATCGACTATTTTTGAAAATTTTGTTTTTTTGCCGGAGGTGGCTAGATCGAATCTGCTGTTGATGCTGATCAAGAATATATATGATTTATAGGGTCGGAAATGACTCCTTCACTATTTTATAAGCTTCTGAATAATAGTAAAATACCATTTTTTAGTACATTTTTCGATATTTGTATATGAGAATTTTTTCGACAAATCAAGATTTAAAAATCTCATAACTAAGCCAAAAATGCATTAATCTTAATTCGGAAAGCGGTTCTATGCTAGTTTTTAGTAGGTTAATAAATCTGCATACTCAGTTTAAAACTTAAAAAAATTCAATTTTTGGCCAATTTTTGCAAATTTTAATGATGTAACCCCTTTCCTTTTTTTGAAAAAATCGAATATTTTTGAAAATTTTGTTTTTTTGCCGGAGATGGCTAGATCGTTTCTGCTGTTGATGCTGATCAAGAATATATATGATTTATGGGGTCGCAAATGACTCCTTCACTATTTTATAAGCTTCTGAATAATAGTAAAATACCATTTTTTAGTACATTTCTCGATATTTGTATATGAGAATTTTTTCGACAAATCAAGATTTAAAAATCTCATAACTAAGCCAAAAATGCATTAATCTTAATTCGGAAAGCGGTTCTATGCTAGTTTTTAGTAGGTTAATAAATCTGCATACTCAGTTTAAAACTTAAAAAAATTCAATTTTTGGCCAATTTTTGCAAATTTTAATGATGTAACCCCTTTCCTTTTTTTGAAAAAATCGAATATTTTTGAAAATTTTGTTTTTTTGCCGGAGATGGCTAGATCGTTTCTGCTGTTGATGCTGATCAAGAATATATATGATTTATGGGGTCGCAAATGACTCCTTCACTATTTTATAAGCTTCTGAATAATAGTAAAATACCATTTTTTAGTACATTTCTCGATATTTGTATATGAGAATTTTTTCGACAAATCAAGATTTAAAAATCTCATAACTAAGCCAAAAATGCATTAATCTTAATTCGGAAAGCGGTTCTATGCTAGTTTTTAGTAGGTTAATAAATCTGCATACTCAGTTTAAAACTTAAAAAAATTAAATTTTTGGCCAATTTTTGCAAATTTTAATGATGTAACCCCTTTCCTTTTTTTGAAAAAATCGACTATTTTTGAAAATTTTGTTTTTTTGCCGGAGGTGGCTAGATCGAATCTGCTGTTGATGCTGATCAAGAATATATATGATTTATAGGGTCGGAAATGACTCCTTCACTATTTTATAAGCTTCTGAATAATAGTAAAATACCATTTTTTAGTACATTTCTCGATATTTGTATATGAGAATTTTTTCGACAAATCAAGATTTAAAAATCTCATAACTAAGCCAAAAATGCATTAATCTTAATTCGGAAAGCGGTTCTATGCTAGTTTTTAGTAGGTTAATAAATCTGCATACTCAGTTTAAAACTTAAAAAAATTAAATTTTTGGCCAATTTTTGCAAATTTTAATGATGTAACCCCTTTCCTTTTTTTGAAAAAATCGACTATTTTTGAAAATTTTGTTTTTTTGCCGGAGGTGGCTAGATCGATTCTGCTGTTGATGCTGATTAAGAATATATATGATTTATAGGGTCGGAAATGACTCCTTCACTATTTTATAAGCTTCTGAATGAAAGTAAAATACCATTTTTTAGTACATTTCTCGATATTTGTATATGAGAATTTTTTCGACAAATCAAGATTTAAAAATCTCATAACTAAGCCAAAAATGCATTAATCTTAATTCGGAAAGCGGTTCTATGCTAGTTTTTAGTAGGTTAATAAATCTGCATACTCAGTTTAAAACTTAAAAAAATTCAATTTTTGGCCAATTTTTGCAAATTTTAATGATGTAACCCCTTTCCTTTTTTTGAAAAAATCGACTATTTTTGAAAATTTTTTTTTTTTGCCGGAGGTGGCTAGATCGATTCTGCTGTTGATGCTGATCAAGAATATATATGATTTATAGGGTCGGAAATGACTCCTTCACTATTTTATAAGCTTCTGAATAATAGTAAAATACCATTTTTTAGTACATTTTTCGATATTTGTATATGAGAATTTTTTCGACAAATCAAGATTTAAAAATCTCATAACTAAGCCAAAAATGCATTAATTTTAATTCGGAAAGCGGTTCTATGCTAGTTTTTAGTAGGTTAATAAATCTGCATACTCAGTTTAAAACTTAAAAAAATTCAATTTTTGGCCAATTTTTGCAAATTTTAATGATGTAACCCCTTTCCTTTTTTTGAAAAAATCGACTATTTTTGAAAATTTTGTTTTTTTGCCGGAGGTGGCTAGATCGAATCTGCTGTTGATGCTGATCAAGAATATATATGATTTATAGGGTCGGAAATGACTCCTTCACTATTTTATAAGCTTCTGAATAATAGTAAAATACCATTTTTTAGTACATTTTTCGATATTTGTATATGAGAATTTTTTCGACAAATCAAGATTTAAAAATCTCATAACTAAGCCAAAAATGCATTAATCTTAATTCGGAAAGCGGTTCTATGCTAGTTTTTAGTAGGTTAATAAATCTGCATACTCAGTTTAAAACTTAAAAAAATTAAATTTTTGGCCAATTTTTGAAAATTTTAATGATGTAACCCCTTTCCTTTTTTTGAAAAAATCGACTATTTTTGAAAATTTTGTTTTTTTGCCGGAGGTGGCTAGATCGAATCTGCTGTTGATGCTGATCAAGAATATATATGATTTATAGGGTCGGAAATGACTCCTTCACTATTTTATAAGCTTCTGAATAATAGTAAAATACCATTTTTTAGTACATTTCTCGATATTTGTATATGAGAATTTTTTCGACAAATCAAGATTTAAAAATCTCATAACTAAGCCAAAAATGCATTAATCTTAATTCGGAAAGCGGTTCTATGCTAGTTTTTAGTAGGTTAATAAATCTGCATACTCAGTTTAAAACTTAAAAAAATTAAATTTTTGGCCAATTTTTGCAAATTTTAATGATGTAACCCCTTTCCTTTTTTTGAAAAAATCGACTATTTTTGAAAATTTTGTTTTTTTGCCGGAGGTGGCTAGATCGATTCTGCTGTTGATGCTGATTAAGAATATATATGATTTATAGGGTCGGAAATGACTCCTTCACTATTTTATAAGCTTCTGAATGAAAGTAAAATACCATTTTTTAGTACATTTCTCGATATTTGTATATGAGAATTTTTTCGACAAATCAAGATTTAAAAATCTCATAACTAAGCCAAAAATGCATTAATCTTAATTCGGAAAGCGGTTCTATGCTAGTTTTTAGTAGGTTAATAAATCTGCATACTCAGTTTAAAACTTAAAAAAATTCAATTTTTGGCCAATTTTTGCAAATTTTAATGATGTAACCCCTTTCCTTTTTTTGAAAAAATCGACTATTTTTGAAAATTTTTTTTTTTTTGCCGGAGGTGGCTAGATCGATTCTGCTGTTGATGCTGATCAAGAATATATATGATTTATAGGGTCGGAAATGACTCCTTCACTATTTTATAAGCTTCTGAATAATAGTAAAATACCATTTTTTAGTACATTTTTCGATATTTGTATATGAGAATTTTTTCGACAAATCAAGATTTAAAAATCTCATAACTAAGCCAAAAATGCATTAATCTTAATCCGGAAAGCGGTTCTATGCTAGTTTTTAGTAGGTTAATAAATCTACATACTCAGTTTAAAACTTAAAAAAATTCAATTTTTGGCCAATTTTTGCAAATTTTAATGATGTAACCCCTTTCCTTTTTTTGAAAAAATCGACTATTTTTGAAAATTTTGTTTTTTTGCCGGAGGTGGCTAGATCGATTCTGCTGTTGATGCTGATCAAGAATATATATGATTTATAGGGTCGGAAATGACTCCTTCACTATTTTATAAGCTTCTGAATAATAGTAAAATACCATTTTTTAGTACATTTTTCGATATTTGTATATGAGAATTTTTTCGACAAATCAAGATTTAAAAATCTCATAACTAAGCCAAAAATGCATTAATCTTAATTCGGAAAGCGGTTCTATGCTAGTTTTTAGTAGGTTAATAAATCTGCATACTCAGTTTAAAACTTAAAAAAATTAAATTTTTGGCCAATTTTTGCAAATTTTAATGATGTAACCCCTTTCCTTTTTTTGAAAAAAATCGACTATTTTTGAAAATTTTGTTTTTTTGCCGGAGGTGGCTAGATCGATTCTGCTGTTGATGCTGATCAAGAATATATATGATTTATAGGGTCGGAAATGACTCCTTCACTATTTTATAAGCTTCTGAATAATAGTAAAATACCATTTTTTAGTACATTTTTCGATATTTGTATATGAGAATTTTTTCGACAAATCAAGATTTAAAAATCTCATAACTAAGCCAAAAATGCATTAATTTTAATTCGGAAAGCGGTTCTATGCTAGTTTTTAGTAGGTTAATAAATCTACATACTCAGTTTAAAACTTAAAAAATTCAATTTTTGGCCAATTTTTGCAAATTTTAATGATGTAACCCCTTTCCTTTTTTTGAAAAAATCGACTATTTTTGAAAATTTTGTTTTTTTGCCGGAGGTGGCTAGATCGTTTCTGCTGTTGATGCTGATCAAGAATTTATATGATATATGGGGTCGCAAATGACTCCTTCACTATTTTATAAGCATCTGAATAATAGTAAAATACCATTTTTTAGTACATTTTTCGATATTTGTATATGAGAATTTTTTCGACAAATCAAGATTTAAAAATCTCATAACTAAGCCAAAAATGCATTAATTTTAATTCGGAAAGCGGTTCTATGCTAGTTTTTAGTAGGTTAATAAATCTGCATACTCAGTTTAAAACTTAAAAAAATTCAATTTTTGGCAAATTTTTGCAAATTTTAATGATGTAACCCCTTTCCTTTTTTTGAAAAAATCGACTATTTTTGAAAATTTTGTTTTTTTGCCGGAGGTGGCTAGATCGAATCTGCTGTTGATGCTGATCAAGAATATATATGATTTATAGGGTCGGAAATGACTCCTTCACTATTTTATAAGCTTCTGAATAATAGTAAAATACCATTTTTTAGTACATTTCTCGATATTTGTATATGAGAATTTTTTCGACAAATCAAGATTTAAAAATCTCATAACTAAGCCAAAAATGCATTAATCTTAATTCGGAAAGCGGTTCTATGCTAGTTTTTAGTAGGTTAATAAATCTGCATACTCAGTTTAAAACTTAAAAAAATTAAATTTTTGGCCAATTTTTGCAAATTTTAATGATGTAACCCCTTTCCTTTTTTTGAAAAAATCGAATAATTTTGAAAATTTTGTTTTTTTGCCGGAGATGGCTAGATCGTTTCTGCTGTTGATGCTGATCAAGAATATATATGATTTATGGGGTCGCAAATGACTCCTTCACTATTTTATAAGCTTCTGAATAATAGTAAAATACCATTTTTTAGTACATTTCTCGATATTTGTATATGAGAATTTTTTCGACAAATCAAGATTTAAAAATCTCATAACTAAGCCAAAAATGCATTAATCTTAATTCGGAAAGCGGTTCTATACTAGTTTTTAGTAGGTTAATAAATCTGCATACTCAGTTTAAAACTTAAAAAAATTCAATTTTTGGCCAATTTTTGCAAATTTTCCTTTCCTTTTTTTGAAAAAATCGACTATTTTTGAAAATTTTGTTTTTTTGCCGGAGGTGGCTAGATCGATTCTGCTGTTGATGCTGATCAAGAATATATATGATTTATAGGGTCGGAAATGACTCCTGCACTATTTTATAAGCTTCTGAATAATAGTAAAATACCATTTTTTAGTACATTTTTCGATATTTTTTTATGAGAATTTTTTCGACAAATCAAGATTTAAAAATCTCATAACTAAGCCAAAAAAGCATTAATCTTAATTCGGAAAGCGGTTCTATGCTAGTTTTTAGTAGGTTAATAAATCTGCATACTCAGTTTAAAACTTAAAAAAATTAAATTTTTGGCCAATTTTTGCAAATTTTAATGATGTAACCCCTTTCCTTTTTTTGAAAAAATAGAATATTTTTGAAAATTTTGTTTTTTTGCCGGAGATGGCTAGATCGTTTCTGCTGTTGATGCTGATCAAGAATATATATGATTTATGGGGTCGCAAATGACTCCTTCACTATTTTATAAGCTTCTGAATAATAGTAAAATACCATTTTTTAGTACATTTCTCGATATTTGTATATGAGAATTTTTTCGACAAATCAAGATTTAAAAATCTCATAACTAAGCCAAAAATGCATTAATCTTAATTCGGAAAGCGGTTCTATGCTAGTTTTTAGTAGGTTAATAAATCTGCATACTCAGTTTAAAACTTAAAAAAATTAAATTTTTGGCCAATTTTTGCAAATTTTAATGATGTAACCCCTTTCCTTTTTTTGAAAAAAATCGACTATTTTTGAAAATGTTGTTTTTTTGCCGGAGGTGGCTAGATCGATTCTGCTGTTGATGCTGATCAAGAATATATATGATTTATAGGGTCGGAAATGACTCCTTCACTATTTTATAAGCTTCTGAATAATAGTAAAATACCATTTTTTAGTACATTTCTCGATATTTGTATATGAGAATTTTTTCGACAAATCAAAATTTAAAAATCTCATAACTAAGCCAAAAATGCATTAATCTTAATTCGGAAAGCGGTTCTATGCTAGTTTTTAGTAGGTTAATAAATCTGCATACTCAGTTTAAAACTTAAAAAAATTAAATTTTTGGCCAATTTTTGCAAATTTTAATGATGTAACCCCTTTCCTTTTTTTGAAAAAATCGACTATTTTTGAAAATTTTGTTTTTTTGCCGGAGGTGGCTAGATCGAATCTGCTGTTGATGCTGATCAAGAATATATATGATTTATAGGGTCGGAAATGACTCCTTCACTATTTTATAAGCTTCTGAATAATAGTAAAATACCATTTTTTAGTACATTTTTCGATATTTGTATATGAGAATTTTTTCGACAAATCAAGATTTAAAAATCTCATAACTAAGCCAAAAATGCATTAATCTTAATTCGGAAAGCGGTTCTATGCTAGTTTTTAGTAGGTTAATAAATCTGCATACTCAGTTTAAAACTTAAAAAAATTCAATTTTTGGCCAATTTTTGCAAATTTTAATGATGTAACCCCTTTCCTTTTTTTGAAAAAATCGACTATTTTTGAAAATTTTGTTTTTTTGCCGGAGGTGGCTAGATCGATTCTGCTGTTGATGCTGATCAAGAATATATATGATTTATAGGGTCGGAAATGACTCCTTCACTATTTTATAAGCTTCTGAATGAAAGTAAAATACCATTTTTTAGTACATTTCTCGATATTTGTATATGAGAATTTTTTCGACAAATCAAGATTTAAAAATCTCATAACTAAGCCAAAAATGCATTAATCTTAATTCGGAAAGCGGTTCTATGCTAGTTTTTAGTAGGTTAATAAATCTGCATACTCAGTTTAAAACTTAAAAAAATTAAATTTTTGGCCAATTTTTGCAAATTTTAATGATGTAACCCCTTTCCTTTTTTTGAAAAAATCGACTATTTTTGAAAATTTTGTTTTTTTGCCGGAGGTGGCTAGATCGATTCTGCTGTTGATGCTGATTAAGAATATATATGATTTATAGGGTCGGAAATGACTCCTTCACTATTTTATAAGCTTCTGAATGAAAGTAAAATACCATTTTTTAGTACATTTCTCGATATTTGTATATGAGAATTTTTTCGACAAATCAAGATTTAAAAATCTCATAACTAAGCCAAAAATGCATTAATCTTAATTCGGAAAGCGGTTCTATGCTAGTTTTTAGTAGGTTAATAAATCTGCATACTCAGTTTAAAACTTAAAAAAATTCAATTTTTGGCCAATTTTTGCAAATTTTAATGATGTAACCCCTTTCCTTTTTTTGAAAAAATCGAATATTTTTGAAAATTTTGTTTTTTTGCCGGAGGTGGCTAGATCGATTCTGCTGTTGATGCTGATCAAGAATATATATGATTTATAGGGTCGGAAATGACTCCTTCACTATTTTATAAGCTTCTGAATAATAGTAAAATACCATTTTTTAGTACATTTTTCGATATTTGTATATGAGAATTTTTTCGACAAATCAAGATTTAAAAATCTCATAACTAAGCCAAAAATGCATTAATTTTAATTCGGAAAGCGGTTCTATGCTAGTTTTTAGTAGGTTAATAAATCTACATACTCAGTTTAAAACTTAAAAAAATTCAATTTTTGGCCAATTTTTGCAAATTTTAATGATGTAACCCCTTTCCTTTTTTTGAAAAAATCGACTATTTTTGAAAATTTTGTTTTTGTGCCGGAGGTGGCTAGATCGATTCTGCTGTTGATGCTGATCAAGAATATATATGATTTATAGGGTCGGAAATGACTCCTTCACTATTTTATAAGCTTCTGAATAATAGTAAAATACCATTTTTTAGTACATTTTTCGATATTTGTATATGAGAATTTTTTCGACAAATCAAGATTTAAAAATCTCATAACTAAGCCAAAAATGCATTAATCTTAATTCGGAAAGCGGTTCTATGCTAGTTTTTAGTAGGTTAATAAATCTGCATACTCAGTTTAAAACTTAAAAAAATTAAATTTTTGGCCAATTTTTGCAAATTTTAATGATGTAACCCCTTTCCTTTTTTTGAAAAAATCGACTATTTTTGAAAATTTTGTTTTTTTGCCGGAGGTGGCTAGATCGATTCTGCTGTTGATGCTGATCAAGAATATATATGATTTATAGGGTCGGAAATGACTCCTTCACTATTTTATAAGCTTCTGAATAATAGTAAAATACCATTTTTTAGTACATTTTTCGATATTTGTATATGAGAATTTTTTCGACAAATCAAGATTTAAAAATCTCATAACTAAGCCAAAAATGCATTAATTTTAATTCGGAAAGCGGTTCTATGCTAGTTTTTAGTAGGTTAATAAATCTACATACTCAGTTTAAAACTTAAAAAATTCAATTTTTGGCCAATTTTTGCAAATTTTAATGATGTAACCCCTTTCCTTTTTTTGAAAAAATCGACTATTTTTGAAAATTTTGTTTTTTTGCCGGAGGTGGCTAGATCGATTCTGCTGTTGATGCTGATCAAGAATATATATGATTTATAGGGTCGGAAATGACTCCTTCACTATTTTATAAGCTTCTGAATAATAGTAAAATACCATTTTTTAGTACATTTTTCGATATTTGTATATGAGAATTTTTTCGGCAAATCAAGATTTAAAAATCTCATAACTAAGCCAAAAATGCATTAATCTTAATTCGGAAAGCGGTTCTATGCTAGTTTTTAGTAGGTTAATAAATCTACATACTCAGTTTAAAACTTAAAAAAATTCAATTTTTGGCCAATTTTTGCAAATTTTAATGATGTAACCCCTTTCCTTTTTTTGAAAAAATCGACTATTTTTGAAAATTTTGTTTTTTTTCCGGAGGTGGCTAGATCGATTCTGCTGTTGATGCTGATCAAGAATATATATGATTTATAGGGTCGGAAATAACTCCTTCACTATTTTATAAGCTTCTGAATAATAGTAAAATACCATTTTTTAGTACATTTTTCGATATTTGTATATGAGAATTTTTTCGACAAATCAAGATTTAAAAATCTCATAACTAAGCCAAAAATGCATTAATCTTAATTCGGAAAGCGGTTCTATGCTAGTTTTTAGTAGGTTAATAAATCTGCATACTCAGTTTAAAACTTAAAAAAATTCAATTTTTGGCCAATTTTTGCAAATTTTAATGATGTAACCCCTTTCCTTTTTTTGAAAAAATCGACTATTTTTGAAAATTTTGTTTTTTTGCCGGAGATGGCTAGATCGTTTCTGCTGTTGATGCTGATCAAGAATATATATGATTTATGGGGTCGCAAATGACTCCTTCACTATTTTATAAGCTTCTGAATAATAGTAAAATACCATTTTTTAGTACATTTCTCGATATTTGTATATGAGAATTTTTTCGACAAATCAAGATTTAAAAATCTCATAACTAAAACTTAAAAAAATTAAATTTTTGGCCAATTTTTGCAAATTTTAATGATGTAACCCCTTTCCTTTTTTTGAAAAAATCGACTATTTTTGAAAATTTTGTTTTTTTGCCGGAGGTGGCTAGATCGATTCTGCTGTTGATGCTGATCAAGAATCTATATGATTTATAGGGTCGGATATGACTCCTTCACTATTTTATAAGCTTCTGAATAATAGTAAAATACCATTTTTTAGTACATTTTTCGATATTTGTATATGAGAATTTTTTCGACAAATCAAGATTTAAAAATCTCATAACTAAGCCAAAAATGCATTAATCTTAATTCGAAAAGCGGTTCTATGCTAGTTTTTAGTAGGTTAATAAATCTGCATACTCAGTTTAAAACTTAAAAAAATTCAATTTTTTGCCAATTTTTGCAAATTTTAATGATGTAACCCCTTTCCTTTTTTTGAAAAAATCGACTATTTTTGAAAATTTTGTTTTTTTGCCGGAGGTGGCTAGATCGATTCTGCTGTTGATGCTGATCAAGAATATATATGATTTATAGGGTCGGAAATGACTCCTTCACTATTTTATAAGCATCTGAATAATAGTAAAATACAATTTTTTAGTACATTTTTCGATATTTTTTTATGAGAATTTTTTCGACAAATCAAGATTTAAAAATCTCATAACTAAGCCAAAAATGCATTAATCTTAATTCGGAAAGCGGTTCTATGCTAGTTTTTAGTAGGTTAATAAATCTGCATACTCAGTTTAAAACTTAAAAAAATTCAATTTTTGGCCAATTTTTGCAAATTTTAATGATGTAACCCCTTTCCTTTTTTTGAAAAAATCGACTATTTTTGAAAATTTTGTTTTTTTGCCGGAGGTGGCTAGATCGATTCTGCTGTTGATGCTGATCAAGAATATATATGATTTATAGGGTCGGAAATGACTCCTTCACTATTTTATAAGCTTCTGAATAATAGTAAAATACCATTTTTTAGTACATTTTTCGATATTTTTTTATGAGAATTTTTTCGACAAATCAAGATTTAAAAATCTCATAACTAAGCCAAAAATGCATTAATCTTAATTCGGAAAGCGGTTCTATGCTAGTTTTTAGTAGGTTAATAAATCTGCATACTCAGTTTAAAACTTAAAAAAATTAAATTTTTGGCCAATTTTTGCAAATTTTAATGATGTAACCCCTTTCCTTTTTTTGAAAAAATCGACTATTTTTGAAAATTTTGTTTTTTTGCCGGAGGTGGCTAGATCGATTCTGCTGTTGATGCTGATCAAGAATATATATGATTTATAGGGTCGGAAATGACTCCTTCACTATTTTATAAGCTTCTGAATAATAGTAAAATACCATTTTTTAGTACATTTTTCGATATTTGTATATGAGAATTTTTTCGACAAATCAAGATTTAAAAATCTCATAACTAAGCCAAAAATGCATTAATTTTAATTCGGAAAGCGGTTCTATGCTAGTTTTTAGTAGGTTAATAAATCTACATACTCAGTTTAAAACTTAAAAAATTCAATTTTTGGCCAATTTTTGCAAATTTTAATGATGTAACCCCTTTCCTTTTTTTGAAAAAATCGACTATTTTTGAAAATTTTGTTTTTTTGCCGGAGGTGGCTAGATCGATTCTGCTGTTGATGCTGATCAAGAATATATATGATTTATAGGGTCGGAAATGACTCCTTCACTATTTTATAAGCTTCTGAATAATAGTAAAATACCATTTTTTAGTACATTTTTCGATATTTGTATATGAGAATTTTTTCGGCAAATCAAGATTTAAAAATCTCATAACTAAGCCAAAAATGCATTAATCTTAATTCGGAAAGCGGTTCTATGCTAGTTTTTAGTAGGTTAATAAATCTACATACTCAGTTTAAAACTTAAAAAAATTCAATTTTTGGCCAATTTTTGCAAATTTTAATGATGTAACCCCTTTCCTTTTTTTGAAAAAATCGACTATTTTTGAAAATTTTGTTTTTTTTTCCGGAGGTGGCTAGATCGATTCTGCTGTTGATGCTGATCAAGAATATATATGATTTATAGGGTCGGAAATAACTCCTTCACTATTTTATAAGCTTCTGAATAATAGTAAAATACCATTTTTTAGTACATTTTTCGATATTTGTATATGAGAATTTTTTCGACAAATCAAGATTTAAAAATCTCATAACTAAGCCAAAAATGCATTAATCTTAATTCGGAAAGCGGTTCTATGCTAGTTTTTAGTAGGTTAATAAATCTGCATACTCAGTTTAAAACTTAAAAAAATTCAATTTTTGGCCAATTTTTGCAAATTTTAATGATGTAACCCCTTTCCTTTTTTTGAAAAAATCGACTATTTTTGAAAATTTTGTTTTTTTGCCGGAGATGGCTAGATCGTTTCTGCTGTTGATGCTGATCAAGAATATATATGATTTATGGGGTCGCAAATGACTCCTTCACTATTTTATAAGCTTCTGAATAATAGTAAAATACCATTTTTTAGTACATTTCTCGATATTTGTATATGAGAATTTTTTCGACAAATCAAGATTTAAAAATCTCATAACTAAAACTTAAAAAAATTAAATTTTTGGCCAATTTTTGCAAATTTTAATGATGTAACCCCTTTCCTTTTTTTGAAAAAATCGACTATTTTTGAAAATTTTGTTTTTTTGCCGGAGGTGGCTAGATCGATTCTGCTGTTGATGCTGATCAAGAATCTATATGATTTATAGGGTCGGATATGACTCCTTCACTATTTTATAAGCTTCTGAATAATAGTAAAATACCATTTTTTAGTACATTTTTCGATATTTGTATATGAGAATTTTTTCGACAAATCAAGATTTAAAAATCTCATAACTAAGCCAAAAATGCATTAATCTTAATTCGAAAAGCGGTTCTATGCTAGTTTTTAGTAGGTTAATAAATCTGCATACTCAGTTTAAAACTTAAAAAAATTCAATTTTTTGCCAATTTTTGCAAATTTTAATGATGTAACCCCTTTCCTTTTTTTGAAAAAATCGACTATTTTTGAAAATTTTGTTTTTTTGCCGGAGGTGGCTAGATCGATTCTGCTGTTGATGCTGATCAAGAATATATATGATTTATAGGGTCGGAAATGACTCCTTCACTATTTTATAAGCATCTGAATAATAGTAAAATACAATTTTTTAGTACATTTTTCGATATTTTTTTATGAGAATTTTTTCGACAAATCAAGATTTAAAAATCTCATAACTAAGCCAAAAATGCATTAATCTTAATTCGGAAAGCGGTTCTATGCTAGTTTTTAGTAGGTTAATAAATCTGCATACTCAGTTTAAAACTTAAAAAAATTCAATTTTTGGCCAATTTTTGCAAATTTTAATGATGTAACCCCTTTCCTTTTTTTTTGAAAAAATCTACTATTTTTGAAAATTTTGTTTTTTTGCCGGAGGTGGCTAGATCGATTCTGCTGTTGATGCTGATCAAGAATCTATATGATTTATAGGGTAGGAAATGACTCCTTCACTATTTTATAAGCTTCTGAATAATAGTAAAATACCATTTTTTAGTACATTTTTCGATATTTTTTTATGAGAATTTTTTCGACAAATCAAGATTTAAAAATCTCATAACTAAGCCAAAAATGCATTAATATTAATTCGGAAAGCGGTTCTATGCTAGTTTTTAGTAGGTTAATAAATCTGCATACTCAGTTTAAAACTTAAAAAAATTCAATTTTTGGCCAATTTTTGCAAATTTTAATGATGTAACCCCTTTCCTTTTTTTGAAAAAATCGACTATTTTTGAAAATTTTGTTTTTTTTGCCGGAGGTGGCTAGATCGATTCTGCTGTTGATGCTGATCAAGAATATATATGATTTATGGGGTCGGAAATGACTCCTTCACTATTTTATAAGCTTCTGAATAATAGTAAAATACCATTTTTTAGTACATTTTTCGATATTTTTTTATGAGAATTTTTTCGACAAATCAAGATTTAAAAATCGCATAACTAAGCCAAAAATGCATTAATCTTAATTCGGAAAGCGGTTCTATGCTAGTTTTTAGTAGGTTAATAAATCTGCATACTCAGTTTAAAACTTAAAAAAATTCAATTTTTGGCCAATTTTTGCAAATTTTAATGATGTAACCCCTTTCCTTTTTTTGAAAAAATCGACTATTTTTGAAAATTTTGTTTTTTTGCCGGAGGTGGCTAGATCGAATCTGCTGTTGATGCTGATCAAGAATATATATGATTTATAGGGTCGGAAATGACTCCTTCACTATTTTATAAGCTTCTGAATAATAGTAAAATACCATTTTTTAGTACATTTTTCGATATTTTTTTATGAGAATTTTTTCGACAAATCAAGATTTAAAAATCTCATAACTAAGCCAAAAATGCATTAATCTTAATTCGGAAAGCGGTTCTATGCTAGTTTTTAGTAGGTTAATAAATCTGCATACTCAGTTTAAAACTTAAAAAAATTCAATTTTTGGCCAATTTTTGCAAATTTTAATGATGTAACCCCTTTCCTTTTTTTTGAAAAAATCGACTATTTTTGAAAATTTTGTTTTTTTGCCGGAGGTGGCTAGATCGATTCTGCTGTTGATGCTGATCAAGAATCTATATGATTTATAGGGTCGGAAATGACTCCTTCACTATTTTATAAGCTTCTGAATAATAGTAAAATACCATTTATTAGTACATTTTTCGATATTTTTTTATGAGAATTTTTTCGACAAATCAAGATTTAAAAATCTCATAACTAAGCCAAAAATGCATTAATCTTAATTCGGAAAGCGGTTCTATGCTAGTTTTTAGTAGGTTAATAAATCTGCATACTCAGTTTAAAACTTAAAAAAATTAAATTTTTGGCCAATTTTTGCAAATTTTAATGATGTAACCCCTTTCCTTTTTTTGAAAAAATCGACTATTTTTGAAAATTTTGTTTTTTTGCCGGAGGTGGCTAGATCGATTCTGCTGTTGATGCTGATCAAGAATATATATGATTTATAGGGTCGGAAATGACTCCTTCACTATTTTATAAGCTTCTGAATAATAGTAAAATACCATTTTTTAGTACATTTTTCGATATTTTTTTATGAGAATTTTTTCGACAAATCAAGATTTAAAAATCTCATAACTAAGCCAAAAATGCATTAATCTTAATTCGGAAAGCGGTTCTATGCTAGTTTTTAGTAGGTTAATAAATCTGCATACTCAGTTTAAAACTTAAAAAAATTCAATTTTTGGCCAATTTTTGCAAATTTTAATGATGTAACCCCTTTCCTTTTTTTGAAAAAATCGACTATTTTTGAAAATTTTGTTTTTTTGCCGGAGGTGGCTAGATCGATTCTGCTGTTGATGCTGATCAAGAATCTATATGATTTATAGGGTCGGAAATGACTCCTTCACTATTTTATAAGCTTCTGAATAATAGTAAAATACCATTTTTTAGTACATTTTTCGATATTTTTTTATGAGAATTTTTTCGACAAATCAAGATTTAAAAATCTCATAACTAAGCCAAAAATGCATTAATCTTAATTCGGAAA
This sequence comes from Drosophila bunnanda, assembly GCA_035046265.1. Lineage (NCBI taxonomy): Eukaryota > Metazoa > Arthropoda > Insecta > Diptera > Drosophilidae > Drosophila > Drosophila bunnanda. The sequence goes on along the minus strand of JAWNOB010000076.1, from coordinate 4,737,246 downwards.
GCGGTTCTATGCTAGTTTTTAGTAGGTTAATAAATCTGCATACTCAGTTTAAAACTTAAAAAAATTCAATTTTTTGCCAATTTTTGCAAATTTTAATGATGTAACCCCTTTCCTTTTTTTGAAAAAATCGACTATTTTTGAAAATTTTGTTTTTTTGCCGGAGGTGGCTAGATCGATTCTGCTGTTGATGCTGATCAAGAATCTATATGATTTATAGGGTCGGAAATGACTCCTTCACTATTTTATAAGCTTCTGAATAATAGTAAAATACCATTTTTTAGTACATTTTTCGATATTTTTTTATGAGAATTTTTTCGACAAATCAAGATTTAAAAATCTCATAACTAAGCCAAAAATGCATTAATCTTAATTCGGAAAGCGGTTCTATGCTAGTTTTTAGTAGGTTAATAAATCTGCATACTCAGTTTAAAACTTAAAAAAATTCAATTTTTGGCCAATTTTTGCAAATTTTAATGATGTAACCCCTTTCCTTTTTTTGAAAAAATCGACTATTTTTGAAAATTTTGTTTTTTTGCCGGAGGTGGCTAGATCGATTCTGCTGTTGATGCTGATCAAGAATATATATGATTTATAGGGTCGGAAATGACTCCTTCACTATTTTATAAGCTTCTGAATAATAGTAAAATACCATTTTTTAGTACATTTTTCGATATTTTTTTATGAGAATTTTTTCGACAAATCAAGATTTAAAAATCTCATAACTAAGCCAAAAATGCATTAATCTTAATTCGGAAAGCGGTTCTATGCTAGTTTTTAGTAGGTTAATAAATCTGCATACTCAGTTTAAAACTTAAAAAAATTCAATTTTTGGCCAATTTTTGCAAATTTTAATGATGTAACCCCTTTCCTTTTTTTGAAAAAATCGACTATTTTTGAAAATTTTGTTTTTTTGCCGGAGGTGGCTAGATCGATTCTGCTGTTGATGCTGATCAAGAATCTATATGATTTATAGGGTCGGAAATGACTCCTTCACTATTTTATAAGCTTCTGAATAATAGTAAAATACCATTTTTTAGTACATTTTTCGATATTTTTTTATGAGAATTTTTTCGACAAATCAAGATTTAAAAATCTCATAACTAAGCCAAAAATGCATTAATCTTAATTCGGAAAGCGGTTCTATGCTAGTTTTTAGTAGGTTAATAAATCTGCATACTCAGTTTAAAACTTAAAAAAATTCAATTTTTGGCCAATTTTTGCAAATTTTAATGATGTAACCCCTTTCCTTTTTTTTAAAAAATCGACTATTTTTGAAAATTTTGTTTTTTTGCCGGAGGTGGCTAGATCGATTCTGCTGTTGATGCTGATCAAGAATCTATATGATTTATAGGGTCGGAAATGACTCCTTCACTATTTTATAAGCTTCTGAATGAAAGTAAAATACCATTTTTTAGTACATTTTTCGATATTTTTTTATGAGAATTTTTTTTGTTTTTTAATTTATTTAAAATTTAATTTTTAAAGAAAATTGTAAAAATACAATTAGTTCAAATGTTACTTTATTTACAATGTAATTGGCGCCATCTGCAGAAAAATGTTGGAAGGTGCGTGCACTGCTTTCTATTATTAAGTTGTGTTTTTAGAGAACCTTATGTCGCTATTGCGGTCATGCAATGTAATAATGTGTAAAATTAATGGCAATGTAAAATTGGAAAAACCTAAAGTAAATATATATATATCAAAAAATATTTGTCATGAAACAAAAATATACAAAATTTAATATAATATCTAAAAACTTAAAACATTAAAATAATACAATCTTTAAAATGTTGTTGGCGCCATCTGCAGGAAAATGTTGTAAGTGGCGGTCTTGTATGGCGCAGTTGATGCACTGCTTGCCACTAAGTTTCTCTTTCACAGAACCAGATGTCGCTAGTGAAACCATTCAATGTAAATAACCTGTAATGGCAATGTAAAAATACTTGATGTCACGAAATTTGCTTATAAATTAGCCGCTGCTCCGATTTCAGGTAACAGGCGAACAGAATGCAGTAGATCGACGATGATTGGATTGTGAGTGGATTGTAAATTAGGATCCACCGACCATCCACTTACGATCCACACAGGTTCCACATACGATCCACACAGGTTCCACATAGGATCCACACATGATCCACATAGGATCCACACAGGTTCCACATACGATCCACATGGGATCCACATACGATCCACGTATGATACACATACGACCCCTGTGCAATCCACTTAGTAATTCAATTCAAATTCAAATTTGGCGGCTTACACATGTGGCGGCACTTGATCGACTATTTAAATTCAAGTTCAAATTGGTCGGTTATCTGATAGGGCGAGAATTGAATGTCTATTTCAATTTAAATTTAAATTTGTCGGTTAAATTCATTTATTTTAGTTCCCATGTTGTTGTAAATTCAAAATTGTTGTTGTTGTAATAGAGTAGCTTATTGTTGTTATTGTTTTAGGCAACAATAAGCCTTAAATTTGGTCACTTTCAGTACAAATTGGTCAATTTCTGGATTTCATATACCAGGCGAACAGAAAGCGCAGAAAGTGAATTAATTTTGGTGCAGAAGCCACTTGGCGGAGTTTTTAACCTGAATATCATGCCAAAAACCAACAATCGATATCTGGAAAAGACAATTACAATTACAATACAAGAATCACAATCCATATTATAAAAATAGTAATTAAGTCATAGGCTTAGCTTTCTTATTTGTTTTATTGAAATTTCGTAGTTTAAATATAACTTTAAGGCTTCGATAATGTTTGACACGTTAAGGCTAAAAATGGAAAAATTCTTGCTTCTTATCAATGTAGACATGTGGAGGAGTCATGGATTCGATTCGGTTCGATGGATGGGTGGGGACTGGGTTTAATGACGGGCCTTACACGGGGCTTACAGCCAAGACAGTATCTGTACAGTGTCTATGGTGTGTCTTGGGCTATCTCTGCAATGCCCGATATCGCACGTACAAGCATGTTTATGTATATATGTATCTTAGCACACGAACGGCCAGCGGTTTTAGCAAATGAAAACAAGAAGCAAATTCATTAGGTACAAAAGCATATATATATAAATATATCGGTATTCTGTATCTGTATCCGTATCTGTGTTACGTTTAGTTTAGTACGTGTTTATAATAGTTTCATAATATATAGTATAATAATCTTATTAAGGCCACACAATCAATAACTGACAAAAGTCTTAATCGCAACGAAAAGTGACAAAAACGGGACAAGTGGGAGGAAGGGCTACGGAGGACAAGCACATTAAACAAATAACACGGAACACACGGGATCGCGGGATATTGTTCGAACTGCATCCGTCACTTGGATTAGTTAGATGTAGAGGGTGTGTGGTGTGTGGTGTGTGGTCGCTTAGTACAAGTAGAAAGAGAGATAGTTCTATGGGGGCAAATATGGAGGTGTAAATACAAATATCCACATCAGTATCCGTATCCGTAAACGTTAGAGTAGAGTTACCATGTAAAAGAATATATCAACGCCCGCGCGGAGCCTTCGGCGTGTACATATTTGAGCTATGTACACGGAGGGAGATAGTGCCACTCCTCTCCGGCGTCGTGTATTATGTATAATATATATTAACGCTATTGTTCGTAAAATGGACTAATTTCGGTCGTTCTCCGTCCTCTGCCCTTTCCTTTTGTTCGCTGGCTCAGTGCCTGTGCCGGCTCAGTGGCGGTGGCGGATTCTCCCGGCCTGTTGAGTCTCATAAGAATGGATTGTTGGTGTTCATGGCGCCGCTGCTGGCCTGGGGGGGATATAGAAAGGAAAAGGTAGGTAACTAAGTGAGTTAAACATCTAACAGCTAACCAGATCCGGCTGACTAATCAGGACGTGTCACTGCTTTATTAAACATTCATTGCAGAAAGTTACGCCATTTAATCCCAAGTACAGCTCCTGTCCTGGATTAGTCAGTGGAGCAGGAGATATCATACTCACTGTAAAGGGATTGTTGACCATCACCGGGGCCGGCTGCATGCTGCCGAAGCCACAGCCATTGGGCAGGCCCTGGGAGAGGGCGAAGCCGTTGTTGTTGTTGAAGTTGAAGAAGTTGGCCTGATGCTGGTGCTGCTGGTGGAGCTGCTGCTGCTGCTGGAGGAGATGCCCCATCTGCTGCTGGGGACTGCTGCCGTAGGCATTTGGTATGAGAGTCAACTGGCCATAGAGATTCTGCTGCTGCTGCTGCTGTTGGTGCTGGAATGGATTCACCACATGGCTGCTGAGCTGTTGCTGCTGCTGTTGCTGGTTCTTGAAGGGATTTGGATTGTTGTTGAGGGCTAAAAAGGCGCAATATTAGTTGAGGTTTTCTTAAAGGAAGTAACTTTAAGGACTCACCACTACCAAAGGCATCTGCATGGCCATTGGTGGGCGTGGGCGCCTCCGAGGCACTGGCCTCGCTGGCCTTCAGTTCGCGCAGCTGCTCGTCGAGATCCTTGAGAGCAGCGTAGCGATCCTCGCTGGGCGCCATGGCAGCTGTGCTCTTTGGAGGACTTGTCGTCGCATGGCGGCCACCGTTCTGCAAGGGAGCGCCTGTAAGAATTAGTGGAAGATGGAGTTACTCAACTGCTGGTAATGTTGATACTTCGAGGCTTGGAACAAAACAGAAACTAAAACAAAGCATCAATATAATCACAGAAAAACGAGCCAAAAATGCAAACTGAACGGAACAAAAACTCAACGCAAACTCAAGGCAAACCGAAGGACGAGGCCGAGGACTTACTCCACGTAAAGAAATCATGGAAATTGGCATTTAAAATATTCGATTCTTGATCATCATCCGCCGCCGCTTGATCTCGGCACTGATCTTCGTGGGAGCTGCTCGAAACGGAGCTGAACAACATGTACGAGAAGGAGGCAGGTGGCTTCTCTGGAGGATTCTGGTGCTGCTGCTGCTGCTGCTGGCTCACCAAGTAGGGCAGGAAGGGATTCAAGGGCGAATAAGGCAGTGGCGGAGGCGGCGGCGGCGCTTCTGCTATGCTGGAGGAGCAGGAGCGTGGGCTACTCAAGGTGGAATAACTCATGGTCTGCTGCCACTCTTGCTCCTGCTCCAGCTTCCGCTCTCGCTCTCGCTCCTCCTCTATCCGCATTTCCTCTTGCCAAAAGTTCCAGGCCAGTTCCGGTTCTTCTCGGACGGTTGGCAGAGGAACTGCAACTGCAGGCGGAGGTGCTGGCGGCGACGGCTCGTCGCAATCGTCGAAGGGATCGTGGAAGCCGCGCCTGCTCCAGTCGCTGACCCAATCGTGGAAGGTTGATGCCGCTGGGAGCAGCCATGGAGAAAGAGGTTAGAGAGAGTGTGGCTACGATTTGGAGAAGTCACGTGGTTTGTGGTGATGTTCGAAGTGGCAGGAGAGCTGTGGAAGCTACAGGAAGCCAAAAGCCAAGGCCATTGCATGGGTGAGGACTCAAGCAGCGGGTGCGGCAGCCAAAGGAGTGTAGGATGTAGTTCATACTGGCTTACAAAGTATTTTTGGGAAATCTTTGCAACACATTCTATGGTATTTATCGTGAAAAATGCCCACTCTCGATAGCTAATGAAAATATAATATATTTTCCTTAAGAAAGAATGTATATACAGGTACTCTGATTATAATAAATTGAAATCATATGAAATTCATTGTTTTTCAATCAAAGAGATTGCACAGAAAACAAACTAAATACTTTTAAAGGGCAGCTGTTTAATGGGGGAGAGTGTCAAAGGATCAAAGGATCCAACTAAGAGAAACACTTACCCACGGCATTAAAGATGGGCGCATGATCAAAGTCCGCAAAGTTCTCCGTGCCCTGATGTCCATTGCCATTGAGGAGCTGCTGTTGCAGCAACTGCTGCTGCTGCTGCTGCTGGAGGTGAGCTGCTCTGAGGGGCTGCACCTTGGCATAGCCATTGCTAGAGCCCACCGAGGAGACCGAGGATACGGCCGGCGAGCCCGCCGAGCGTGCCGATGTGGCATCGAATATGGTGGCCGAGCCAAAGTCCGCCACAAAGTCCGACTCGGCGCCAAAGCCATTGCTGGCACAGCTGCTGGTATCGGACAGGGCGCCCGTGGACGTGGATCCAGCGCTGTTTAGGCTGCTCAGTCCACCGCCTCCGCCACCGCCTCCATTGAGGCCAAAGGCATCGTGATTGTTGTTGCTGCTGTGATTATGATGATGCTGCGGCCTGCTGATCGAGGAGGAGGAGTTGGACGACGTGGAGTTGGCCTTCTGGAGGCCATTGGCTGCCGTGCGCTGGGCGGCCGGCGGCGTCAGATGAATGCTGGCATAGCCGTTGTGCTGCTGGTGGTGGCCATTCTGGGAGTGGCTCTGAGCGGACTTCAGGTTGACGGCGTTGGCCAGCGACTTGAGCGGACTGGCCGGCTCCAGGTAGTAGCGCTTCCTCTCGTACTTGTCGACCATCAGCTCGCGCTGCTCCTGCTGGTGGGCAGCTCTCTTCGGATCCCAGAGGCCCAGCCAGGTCTTGGCGCAGAGCTCGTTGCCGTGCGTGCGCAGGAAGTCGATCTCGTCCTGTGTGAATGTGGCCATCGATATGGATTTCACTCGATGCGGTGGCGTCAGGCCGCGTCTGCAAAGACAGGAAATTCACATGAAGTTCGCAACTTAATTTGGGGCAAAGTAATACAAGTAATTTCGAGGGAAATTCCTCAAGATTTTCCCCTATTTTCCCCCTACTTAAGGCAGGTGGTGGCTTCAGCTTGACCCACTTGCTACCCGAATGACCCGTCAAATGGGCGTTCAATTTCAGTTAATTGCGCAAATTAATTGCCCTGGCCTTGGGGGCGCCCCCACCGATGGCAATTGGAGCACTTGGAGTGGCCAGAATGGCATGGAAAATGAAACCCATAAACACACACACAACGCACACACACAAGCCGAGTAGGTGCGAGAGTTTTTCCAGCAAATTCGACTCGCTACGACGGCTAATTTCGGTTTTTCACGAATTTCCCGATACGAAACGAGTCCACGACGAGCAGCGAAGGCAACAACTTGCTAGCAACAACAGCTCCAACTTGGCCACAACATGGCAACAGCAACAGCAACACCAACGTTGGCCAAATACGCCCGGCTAGAGGAGGAAGAAGCTGGGGCCAGAAACTGGACGTTTCACATGAACGCTCCACTGGCTTCACTTGGTCGCTGGCATGTCGCTAGTTGGTAGCTGGTTAACTGGTTGCCGGTTACTACTACTACAACAAAAAAGTATGGTAGAACCTAGCACAGAGTGGGTATGACGAGGAGGAGATACCCTGTAATGCAACGAGATAACTAAAGAAAAACGATATACATAAACACTTTATAATTATTATTTGATAGCTTATGGATAAAGGTATCATAACTTATTGCCAGAGAAGCGAACGTATTACTAAATCTGGTTAGTAGTTAAAGATCGTAGCTCCAGTACATATGTATATATTCTTGGGAATAGGAAAAGTACTTAAAACTTCTTAACATAAATATAAAAATGTGAAAAATAAACTCAACAAAAGAGTCTAGATTGGTTATTTTTTACAGGTATGTAAGGCATTCTTTTATATACTATCGCAATCTTTAAAATATTAGCTTAAATGCCTCAAAAAGTATATTAATTAGTATCGAAAATAGGTTTTAGGTAAGTGAGAAGTTACTTTAACTGACTTGAGCAAGTTACATCAGTTATAGATACTCTTAACAAATGATTTTTGGGGTAATTCAGGACAAGCAATTTCAGGAAGATGTCCGAGAAATACTCCCTAGCCCCATATACACCACACTTGCCTTCGTAAAGGGTATCGGGGTAACCGGCAAAGCTGATGTGGCACACGGAGGAGCTGCTGATTGCCGCCTAATGGCATCCATACCATCTTCTCTGAGCTAAAAGCCGAGCGGATGAGGTCCTTTGTCTTTGCCATCCTGTCCGCCTTCGTCCTCTACCCACTCCCAATTCAATTGTGCCTCGAATCCGAGGCTGGGAAATGAACTCCAGAGGGAAAAACAGACAAGCTGAGACGGTGAAGCGGAAGTCTTTGCGTACAAGCGAAAAACAATCAACTCTCACCCGGTGTTAAGTGGATCGAAGTGACGCAGCTATAGGCAGCTCCACCTCCTCCTGACCCGTGACCACCGGAGCGGACCGGAGAGCAGCTGAGGAGGACGACTTCCGCCGGCGGCTAAATGATCTGTGAAGCTGCTGCTGCTGGCGGAAACCAGATGCCGCGGCAACAGGAGGTTGCTCGACCTTACACACCATGGCTACACAGTCAGAAACGAGTTCAACCTCACACACCCAGCACACTCTTATCGAAGAGCACTTGAAAAACACTCGAAACTACAATTAATCGCAATCTATTGTGTTGTTTTTACCAAAAGGTAGTGATTATAATGGGTATCTAATGAGGTTGCACTCGAAACAAGGAGCTGCCGAGATTAGGCATCTTGTTTCCTTTTGTTTTCATCAATTGCATGCCACGAAACCAGTGAGCCAGAGGTGGCATTTAAATGCAGAGATTTGCTTTCTTAATTTATGGCTGCTGCTCCTAATCCCTCCGCCCCAATCCTATTAAAATATCAAGCCGCCTCTGGCCGGATTAAGCCAGTCGCTGATGGTACGTGATGTGTTTTTTCCCCACTCACTCACTCACTCAGAGGCCCAAGTGGATGCAGTTGTCCGAGTGGCCAGAGAGCACGCACAGGCAGTTGGTTGCAGGGGATTTCGGGGTGTGGCATGTGTGGGAGGCGAGGGTGTGGATGCAGCAACAGCAGCAGCAGCAGCAGCAGCAGCTGTAAGTGGCAACAAGAAGCAATGGCCAAGAGACCGAGGCACTGGCAGTGGCTGTGGCGTAGCTATTTTTGAAATCCAGCCGCAGAGGCGGAGAAAGTGAAAGTTGTTGCCGGTGGCAGAGTGGGAGAGAGGGAGATGGTGGTGGTGGCATTAGGAGGCTCCGACCACGCCCACCACTTATGGCTTGCATTTGGTAGCAAAGCCACCGGCTGGTAGGGCAGCCAGGCGGAGGCACAGGCGGCAGCCGAGGTAATTGACAATCACAGGCATCGTAATGACTGCAAATTTCCATGCAGCTGCTGCCTTTGTTAATGCGATAAAAAAAAACCCAATAAACGAGGGGTAAGTGGGTAGGCAGCAGGTGCTATCCCCAACCCTTTTTTATGTATAAAATTCTGGGAAATCAATCACTTGGAAAACAAATTACTCTTACACTAAACAGGTATAAGTTAATTAGGCTTTTTAGTTCCAGAAAACGAGCTATTAAATGCTCTAAAATTGGTCTTACAAAGCCTAAAATCGAAGTAAATATCGATATTCCTATGCTGTATTCATATTTAGGAGAAGAAAATCGATAACACTTCGATTTATGTGCGATAAACCGATATTATGTTTAATATATCGAATCAATGCAAAATCATCAATACCTCTTCTAGCTCTTATTGAAGTCTTTGTTATTTTGTTTACATATATATCACCTTAACACCCTACTCTGCCCCTCTTAATGTCTCGCTTGGCTCCTAATTCTGGAGACCTGATTCCATTTCGCAAATTATTTAAACAGGATGCAAGGCATTGTTTTTCTGGGTCTCAGTTGGCAAAGTCTATAAGTTTCTCAGTACTCGCTGAAGCTCCCTTCTGGCCAGGGCGTTGTGTTCAATATTAGCAAAGCAATGCTAATTGAGAGGCGAACACTCGTCGTACACACACTGTACATACACTGTACACACCCCACACACACCCATTGTACACTCATCAGTGGAATACACTCTGGGGGGGGAGCAATGGAGCCGGAGAATGCCTTTGCTAATTGGAAGTTAAAAAAAGCAGCAGTGCTGAAAACTGGATTCTGATTCCGAATCGGAAAAACTGTGTCACACCTGGGGTGAGGTCATGGCCTGGGTGCCAAAAGGGCAAAGGGAAGTCTCTGTGATCTGCGAGTTTTTAATGCATGACTATGAGTTCTCCTCTATACATTCTGCTTACTTTATTATATATTTTCTTAGTAATTTAATGCCAGACTTAGCTCGAACTTTGGGTAATCAACATTTTTATGGAACGCTGGCGAATCAGTGAGTGACGCAATTTAAACATTTCTTAGCTCTAATTTGTTAAATAAAAACCAGAATTTTAGGTATCTGTCACTTGTTTTAAGTTCGTATAAGGTGTGGCAGAAAATATGAGTGTATCGATGTTAAACGGGATGAATCTATCTTTGGAATAAATCGATATTCTGTATTGATATATCAGGAAATATAATTGGAAAGAATAAAAGCGATATTTTGATGCGTTATTTTCTGATAGATATTTTTCTCTGAAATTCCTAAATCCCATTTAATCTTCATAGCATTGTGATTTGAGCACTACATTTAGCATTTCAGAGACTTAAAATATATTCAAATATTGATATTAAATCCATATATCCCACATAGCAAAAAATATGGTAATTATTTTACACCTTTGAAATCCTTGCAGGGTATCATAATTTTAGTAAAAAGCTTGCAACGCAGTGAAGAAGTAATTTCCAACCCCATAAATCATATATATTCTTGATCAGCATCAACAGCAGAATCGATCTAGCAATGTGTGGACAACATTTAATTTTTTCAAAATTTTGAAAATTTGATAAGGGGTTACATCATTAAAATTGTCAAAATTTGATACAAATTTAAATTTTTTTGAATTTTAAATAGAGTATGCAGATTTATTAACCAAATAAAAATTAATATAGGAAGGCCTTCCGAATTGAAATTAATGCGTTTTTGGCATAGTTATGAACGATTCAAAATCCGGCCATTGATCTAATTTCAAACTGCAAGGGTATACAAACTTCGGCTTTCCGAAGTAAAATACATTTTTGTTAACGCATTTCGACTGCAACTAACGTGGCTTGAACGAGGCACTTTGGCCAATTTTGCCATATTTGATGGGCTATTTTATGGCAGAAGGTTACAACAGGTGTGCCAAGTCACTTATGCTAAGCTGTGCGACACTCTGGTGACACACATACCCCCCGAGACCCTTCATTCCCGCAGTCCCAGTCCCAGTCTCAGCCTCCGGCGGATGATGGGTCTCTCGTCATAAGAGATCTCGGATCTCGGATCTCGGATCTCGGTCTCGGATCTCGGCGGTTTCGGTTTCGAGCTCCGTGCTTGGCACAAGTGGATACAACGAAAATTAAAACAAACACAGACCGAGACTGGGACTGAGACTGAGACTGAGACAGAGACTGTAATGCAGATAAACAAAAAGCTTAGCTTACAATCACACACACTCACACACGCTCTAATGTTTGGCACAAAAGTGCAAAACTTGTTTTTTGCGCATTTTGCGCACTCAGCGTGAATACAAAAATGGAAAAAATAAACGGAAAATGAAAAATCAACTCGCCGAGAGACCGCTTCGCTTCGCTCAGAGCAAAAACAAAAGTAAAACCCGTCGATTTACCCGAAAAGCAACAGCACTACATATATGCACAACAGATAGACTCACACACAAAGAAGCAAACGAATAATGAGTACTTTGAGTACAAAGCCCAGACTCAAATCGGAATCGAAATCGAAATCGAAATCGGACCTACCACATAACATTTAGCTTTGAGGGAATCCGCTCGGGGCTTTGCCATTGTGCAAAAAAAAAAAAAAATATATTAAAAAAACAGCAAAAATACATAGCTAAAGGCAAAAGTAAATACAAAACACGGCAGAAATTATGACAATAAATAATAACTTAACTATGCGGCAAGCGCCTCCACACATTGAACTTTTCATTTCGCACGAAAAAGACAAGAAAAAGTGGTCCAGACCAGGCTGATACCCTTGCCAATGAAGGGAAAATAAAGATAAAGATACTTTTTGCCGCAGCATAATATGTAAAATTGTTACTTAAAACAAATTGTACTTTTAAAGAAGGAAAATTCAAATTGTTTAGTTAAGTAAAAACGAATTTTCTCACTCGTGTGCGCTTACAATTCCCAAGTATATTTTTTGGGCACTCTTGTATTAACATTTTGGGTAAATTTTACACTATGCTTTTTTCTGTGTGTACAAATAGAATCCAATGTTAGGACATATGGACAATGCAATTTCCTATCATCAAATCTCTGATTATTATTGATTTTATTGACAACAGCATTGATTAGGACCATTAAAATCATAATAATTGGTACTATGTATTTCGCATATAAATATTAACTATATCATTTAGTCACTGGGTGTTCAAGTTCCATTGCGTTGTTTACGAAGTCTTTCAATCTCACACCAAAATGCAAACAAAATAACCATTAATTTAAAGAGCACAGCAAGTACTGGGTATTCGCTCGTAGAGTATGCAAATGATAATAATAACAAATACCCTATAAAAATGCGAAACACAAAGCAGAGACCGAAAACAAAACAAGAAATCTTTCTACGCAATTTCTTGTGAATATATTTATACCATTTCTCCCCATGAGTCATGGGTTTCGAAAGAAAGAAACGCGACTATCAGGGGGTTCAAGAGCGGTGCCAATTTCAGCAGTTTCACAGCAATCACATACATATCTGTACGTACATATATGCTGCTTATATATAGAGTATACAGAGTGTATATTAGTGATATATTGTGTCTGAGACACAGCACATTCACTCTGCTTGCTGGGCCCCAGGGCAGGCAATTAGTCAATTTCCAAAGAACCCCGCAGAAGAGAAACCCAAGGGAAACTGAAGCCGAGACGGAGGCTGAGACAGAGACCTTGCCCCAAGCTATATACATACATATATATATATAAATACATTTGGGAGGGCAAAGACCACTGGAACAGTTATTACTGTTGGCTTATGACCACTCAGCCTCTTGGACTAATTTATATTTTATTTCTCTGCAAGCCAAACACTTTCTAAGGTTAACTTTAGCCTGTGAGTGGCTTTAATGGTGCCAATAAAATCTCTGTGTATCAAAGATCCGATAAATTCACATTGAAATCAATTTGGAAATTGAAAATCAAGACCATTTAACACTTTCCTACTGATTGACACCCTTGAAGGGTATTATAATCTTCGGGAGAAGTTAGCAACGCAGCGAAGGAGTCATTTGTGGAACGCCTTTCTTTATCCAATATGAAAAAAACAATTGATTGCTTTACTTATGGCCGATTTTCAATTCGATCGATTGATCAGATTGGAAATTGTAAGGGTATACACACATCGTCTTTGCTGAAAGTAGCTTCTTTTTTTGGTTTCACATTCAATGCATTCAATGCAAACATTTAAATATTTTTAACGCACTCTGCGACTACATTTTAAACTTTCTATTTGTATTTAGTAGGATTTACTTCCACCTAGCTTTAGTTTTATACACTTTTCGGTGTTTTAAAATACAAAACACCTTAATTTTCCTTTTTACCTAACACGATTTTCTTTAATTTTTGGATCCTGTTCTGCCTTTTTAGGAACTTATTTCCCAAGGGACTATAACCACTCACTATTTGATGGGTTAAACGGCAACTGTTGACTGATGGATTATGGGTGTTGAATGTTGAATGTCGAGTGCTGAGTGCCGACTGCTGGCTGTGACGAGCTCGGAATGCGACTGTCACCAGAGCCGTCGCCGGAAAAGCCCGGCGAAATGCGTTTCAGCGGAATTCATGCAAATTGCGACGACGACAAGTGCGATAAGTGAGAGTCAAGGGGACGTTGTCGTACCAGGAATTAAAATTAGCACGGAATAGGGAATCGGAATCACGCCCCCAAAAGCCTCGCTCCAGACACACCACGCAGAAGGGTATTGCGATCAGCAAACTGCCCTCGAAGGGTGTCCATTAAGTGGGTGATGAAGCCTCGGATCAGTGACTCTGCTTTTGTTTTCCGCAACTGCCTTGATTCCCATTTACTTCCCTGTAGTACAGAGAGAAAAACAAAGAAAAATCCACATAAAGCGGCATAAAGCACGCACCAAGATGAAGCTGAAGCTGAGGCTGAGATGATTGCCATTGATATTGACCTCAAGTTAAAGAAGAGCTGCGACGGCGGCTCGGATGAATCAGCGGAGACAACAATGAAACGGGGGTATCTGTGGGTGGCGGCTTCGTCCCTGGGCTGAGCTGCATACACTGGAAACTCTCATCGAGCGCTAAAAATAAAGAACGCAATGTGCCGAGCCGGTGCCTGGTTTCAATTTCAAAAACCGCAACGCCAAGTGACACACAAGGCGAGGCGAAGGCACAAAGCCTGGGCATTGGAATCTCTCGCAAGATTTGCATATACAGGGAAGACTGGGGTTGGGATCTTTTCCACAAACACATAACACATCATATTTTCACCCACTGATAAGCCATTAAATTACTAATTACTAATTATTTATAAAATAAATCATTAAGCTGTAAGAATAAAGGAATATACATATTATATATTAAGTATAAGTCATCAGAGATAAATATTCTTTTTCACGTAAAGCACTTTTATAACCTTACAATTTTTTACCTTTACATACATAAATCGAGAAGGAAAGTCCGATAAATATATCGATCAATATCTCCCTTCTTTATGTTATGAATTATCGAAAATGATCGAAAACTTCAAGTTTCCTCTTGTCTTCTCTATACACGTTTAATATAAAACCGATTGGGTTGACTTTTTTCCCTGCAAATTAAAAACTTGATTGATGGCTTTTCCTCTTACTTATTTATCCAACAATTGAACATTATTAATGGGCAGTTATCTGGAATATATAATTTGCCATACATATGATTGAATATTTAATAATTAATGTTCTATGTACTGCACTATATACTGTACCCTCACGGGTGTCTTTGAGTGAGTCTGTTTTTAGAAAATAAATGAAAATTGCCGCTAACTTTGATTTCCTTTCCCCTTCTATTCCCGCCACAAGTGCGACTCTGACCTCGACTAGACAAACACTCTAAGTGAGCCAAGGCTCCAAGTCAAAGTCGAACGGAAGGCAAAAGTCCGGAGCAGGCACGTTCTACGTATCTATGTATCTATATAAGTATCTGCGAGGGGGGGAAGACGATCCCAGGGTCAAGAGCTCTGGGGGAGATTGCTATTCAAGGTCGTTGTGTGGTATAGGAAAAGCACTTAACATATACAAAACTAAGCTCCGATCTCTGCTAACTTTTTGCTTAGCCCAAAGAACACACACTTCCTGCAAAAACTCGCTCATTCATAAAGCAAGGAAATTGTTGAAGCAAAAACATGGCAAGTTAAGGGGAAACTGGCAAGAACTTTTTGCTGCAGCTGGATAAAAAACGCTGACCCACTCTTAAAAAGCTGAATTGTTGTCCAGCTGTGGAGCATTTTAATTACAAACTTATGCTAAGCCGCAAAAAATCAACAACAGCATAGGAAGAAAAACTGCAAACACTTCCAACAGACGTTGCAGTTTTTCCCCACTCTCCTCCACTTTTTTATGGCGTTACTCAATTAGGCCAGGCCAAATGGAAGGAGGGGAATCCCACGCACTCCGAATCCAAATCCAATTCCCATTCCCATTCTGGTTCTCCACTGCTCCTCCTCCTCCTCCGCCTGCTCCTCCTATCCAATCCCCAGAGATGTTATGTAGGCGCCGAAACGAGTCCAGCGAGCCCCGCTGCTTATCCCATGCAAGTGCCACTTCTATGTGGAACTGGGCGAGCGAGTGCACTGCAAGAAATTCTTCTGCATTATTGAGTAATTTGTGAAACAATTTAACTGGTGGCATTTCTCACTTTGGGATACTGAAGGCAGGTATTTTAGAAGAACTAAATCAAACTAGAATAGCTCTTTTAGAAACCTCATCCTATGTGCTTGACCATATCTACTGAAGAATTTTAAGGAAAATTAAGGACACTATGTTATTTAAGTTCTTAATTAGCAAGCGTACGATTAATGATGTTTTTTTGTAGAAGAATCAATATTTTGATTAATTTTATATGTCTAAAATAAACAAATTAAGGTCTTAACCTTTTTCTATAACCGTAACTGGTTGGGAACTTTAGGGCAAACGTCAGATCTTATGTTACTTAAATACCAAGTATCTTAGTAAGACATAGTTAATAGGTTTTAAAAGGTTAAAGTATACGTTCCTTGTAAAAACAAAAATTATATACCATTATATACCATCTATGCCTACAATTAATTTAAATAATTCCCATTTTGACAAGTGCTGCTTGTTTTATGTGACTTTTGGCGCAGAGTGTTGGTCGCCTTTTGGCATTCGCTGACAGTCCTCGCGTTTGTCGCACAAAATAAATTAAACTTGGCAGCACCCAAGGGGGGGATGAGGAGGAGGAGGCCAGAGGACCCTCCGCTTGGGCTCTATGAATATTTTAATAATGTCATCGTCTGAGCCAGAACCAGAGCCAGCGCCATGGAGCTGCAAATTGCCCAATGAGCCTTGAGCTCTTTTCGTGGCCATGGATGAAAAATGCAAAAAGGACCTCCGGATTTTGCCATTTGCCATTGAGCCATTCATACGGGCCACACATAGGGCAGGAGAGGCAGGATATGCATATATAGGGATTTCTTTGGATAAATCCGCGTGGGCAGCCGGATTATGGAATCTTCTCGGCTGGTTTCCTGCGGTTACTGTTTTTGCTCTTGATTTTATGACTGGTATCTCGGAACTTTTCACTGTAACTATGAATAACTTGTTATATTCCGTGCAAAATGATTTAATTACAGGATTTGTTAGGATTTAATTACAGCGATTCCTGAGAAGTTATTGAACCAATTTCTGGGGCTATAATATTTGACCTGAGCTCAGACTTGTTTTAATTACTCATCTCTATGCTATTTTTATGGGATACTCCATTAATTATTATGGCAATGCCATTACTTGAAGCATTTTTCATCAATTTACTAGTTAAGTGAATTAATTAATGAAAAAATAGACACATTTCATTTATGGAAAATGCACGAATCTGCGGGGGAGAAATGACAATTATATCATTCTCAAAATTCTTCCAAAATGGAATTAAACCGAAATTCTAGTAAATGAATTCAAAAACCAATTATTTGGTAATTTAAGCATCATTTTCCCATTCACTGACATGACTTTAAATTGAAAATCCTATGCGCCTTCCTCCATTGATCCGCTGCATATGGATGCCACCATATGGCTGCCTCGCCCCAGGATTCCATCGAGGCAACGGCGAGCGGGGGGCACAGCGTGCTCCGATGGTCGGAAGATGGGCGGCGGGCCAACTCAGAAGCCATAAATCTCTGGGTGGGCACAGGCGCCTTCTGTGCGCCTCGTTCCCATTCCGAAACGCTCTCTTTTATTTCTTTTCTCTCGGGGGATATGGCAGCCGCACTCTTAATTGGCCTCTCCAGCTGTTTTTGAGCGGTTTGTACACAGATATTGTAGGGTTTAAAGGGTATATCGATTGCTTAGGTATAGAGGGTATTAAAAAACAAGACAGATCGATAAAGAAAAATAAAGAAAGCTAAATTCCGGCAACCGAAGTTTGTATACACTTGCTGTTTGATCATGAAAATCATCATAACTAAGCCAAAACAGCGTTAATTTCAATTCGAAAAGCTTTCCTATGTTAGTTTTTATTTGGTTAATAAATTTGTATACTCTATTTAAAATTCAAAAAAAAAAAAATTAAATTTTTATCAATTTTTGACAATTTTAATGATGTAACCCCTTATAAAATGTTCAAATTTTTGAAAAAATTAAATTTTTTCCGGAAATAGCTTAATCGACTCGGCTGCTAATGCTGATCAAGAATATATATGATTTATAGGGTCGGAAATGACTCCTTCACTGAATTTCACGCTTTTGACTAAAATTATAATACCCTGAAGAGGTATAAAAACATATTTTGTATTGGTTTTAGGAGCAGATTAAATTAAACTGAAGACACTGTTCAAAGCATTCAGTAAATTAAAATATAAACATACATAGTTCATAGTTTTTTTTCATACCGATGTGATTATGGGGTATCCACTAGTCGAGACCTATTTTCCGGTTTAATTTGAGAACCGAGGAAATGGCGCCTGGTGTGTAAACTGGGGCAAATAGCCCCTCTCCTTCCCCTTTGCCCACATATTTCCGCATTGGAATTGCACTCACAAACTGAGAATGAGAATCCAGAATGAAAATCGAGAAATGAGAACGGAGAGCGAAGAGCAAACAGCTGAGAACTGAGAACTGAGCACTGGGAATATTGAGAGGCAAATCGTTTGTGGCTCGGCGCTTTGCGCCTCTGCATTATTAATAGAATTGAAATCTCTATTTCAAGGCAAACACGCCAAAACCAAAACACACACAAGAGGGGGAGGGTTGCATGAAGGACAGGGTGCGGGGGGGGGGGCTTGGGGGGTGAGGTTGAGGGGGAGCACAAAGCGAAACAAAGGAACCAACAGACACAGCAATTACAACAACGACGACACCTTTTTTCCGAGAGTGTTTTGTGTGAATCAAAACTGCGCAGTAATTGCCGGGTCACCCCACCTCCCCCTCATTGCTACATTGCTATCAATATCACCTAATCCACCCCCAGTCCCCTCCCCTCCAGTCGATACCCTTCCTCTTCCTCAATAAACCTATAAACGATTCACGAGCATTATTTCCTCAAATCAAATGTTAAACGAGTTAGGAAAGATTCAATTCAATTCAATTCGAATCCACACTCGCTGTGATTCTAGAAGCACGAAAACTAAACTGAATATGCAGAGAGAGAAAAGCTGAGTGCTTAAAGGTTATATTTTCTAGTAAATATACATACATTTAAGTTTCAGTTTGATGATTTTTGTGAACGCTTTAAAAGAATCGGTCTATCTAGTAGATCTAGTTCTTAAAGTCTCTGAGATCTTTGCTTATATTCTCGTTAAAGAACAAACTGACAGATAAACATGACTAAATCGATTCGTCTGATGATGCTGATTAAGAAGAGGATGTATGGAAAACTACATCAGAAGATACAAGATACAAGATACCTTATATATGTACCATAAAAATCCTAAGAAAAGTTAAACAATTAATTGTTTTTATGTAAAATACCTATAATTCTTTAACACCAATTTGTTTGCTGTGTGAAAGACGTTTTGCATTTTGAATATTTAACAACAAAAGACAAGAAATACACAACTGGGGAGTGCTATACACACTGGCACACTCTCTCGTATATATGTTTGCTTGTGCCCTCTGTTATTTATATTTAATTGCTCTTACGTTTTGCCTTTTGGCTGCTTTTCTTTTAGTTTTTTTTTATATAGTTTGTTCGTTTGTTGTTTCGCCCTTTTTGCGGCGGAAAGAGAGGGATAGAGAGGGAGAGAGAGAGAGAGAGAGAGAGAGAGTAAAGGGGCCACAGCTGACATCGCCTGGTGAAAGTATGTGTTCCCCTGCCACTTCCCCTCCCCGCTTCACTCTGCTGTTAAACGCAGACATGTTTATGCTGTTTCATAATCGAAAATTTACATATGAGCCGACGAGGCTCTGCGAGCTCCACGTTCGAGAGCTCCGCCACGATCAAGTTGGCCCAGTTTGGAGCTGCAACTAACTGCAATGCCACTAGAAGATCATGGGGTGGTCAGGGGAGTAGCGACTGGTAGCGGTGGGTCCACAGTTCACTTGGCCGCTGACGCATCTATGCAGTGTCCGAGTAGCTATGACTATTGCCATAGAAACTAACTCTACCGAGAGATACAAGTCAGAACACAGACAGACAGGGATAGGGAAATAGCTAGAATTTATCACAAAAAGTAATTAAATAATACACAATAAATAAATTAAATTATATCCACATCAGACAGACACACACAGTGTTATTGCAATCTCCAGAGAGCGGCATTAAACCTCTTTGATGACTGTTCCTGAGACATATCTATTTTCTGTTTAAAATTAACACTGAATCAGCGATTACATTCACATATATATAAACATATAACACATATATGTACATATATCCAGGAAATCACACATCATAAAAATAATGAGCTTAAAGGAAGTCATAAAAATGTTTACAAAAGTTAAATAAATGTGTGATAAGAAAGGGTAGCTATGAAATTAAAGGAAGCAAACATAAGTTTACTGAAGCAAGCCAAGTGATAAGGAAATATATTATACAGAAAATACATTTTCCCTAAAAGTGAGGTAAAACTTAACACACTTTTTATTTAAAGAATGAAACTAAGCCAAGTTAAAGGTAAATACCCATTTTCCAAGCCATTCAAACGCTATGGCACACTGACAGCTAATAACTTCGTTACATCTGCTTAGGGTTAATGGGACCTTTTCAATTATTTTCAATTTACTCGCTCAAGCCATTTAATAATAATGGAAAAGGTGCATTAGCTTCCCACCATTCCATATTCGAGTGACCAGAGCTGTGTGTGTGGAGCGATGACGAAGCCATGGCCCCGCCGTCATCTGAGAAAGTGGCTCACAAAGCCATTGCTCCGCTCTGCTCTGCTCTGCTCTGCTCTGCTCTGCTCTGCTCCCAAATGGGCAACTGGTGCTCAAGCTCATGCTCGCTGGCTGCTTTCGCCTTATCTAATCAACAAGTTTCTTTGACTTTTATGAGCCAGCAGCTTTGAACTCTCGGCCAGAGTTGGAGTCGGAGTCGCCACAGACACCAGGCACCGAAAACGGTCGAGGCGGAAGAAGACGGAAGAGAGCAGATGGCGGCAACTGCTGCCTGATTGAGGTGCAACAATTTGTCTGCAATTGGGAGGCACGGCGGTCGCGGCAGCAGCGAGCCCAAAAATAAATTCAAGTATGCCTGGCAAAAGCCGTTGAACAGGTTTTCTTTCCGCTCTCCTCGCAGCAGTTCCCGTGTTCCCGGTGGTTACCATTCTGATCCCCATTCCCATTCCCATTCTCATCATGGCATGGCATATACTCCACCCTACCCCTGGCTCTCTCCCTGCGTTCCCTTCGTTCCCGGGTGCCGCTTCCTCCATTAAGCAATATCCAAGTGGCCGGCCGGTCTGCAGCGGATTCCATATCCATTCCACACTGAGACGTGCGAGGGCCAGAGGAGGACTGGAACATGCACAGCAATTTCGACTTGGACTGGGTTTCATTGGTATTCCCTGCACTCGCTCCCTTGTCGCAGTTGCAGTTGCAGTCGCAGTCACAAGTCGCAGTTTCAGCCAGGAAGTTCGTTGTCGCCTGCTGCCTGGTGCTGTCTCCCCTGGCTGCCACGCCCCTTCCTACGACCGTGTCCCCTTATGCTGCAGTACCTTAGTACACACCCCTTTGGCTGCACGGAGAGAAATATAAGCCTACGTTTTAGGAGCCTAAGTATATGTTGCATTGACGCTATAATTCGCAAGTGTTTAGTTGAAGCCTACAGGTAGCCAATGGATACAAAAGAAGGATCTTGAACTTATCACTTATCAGTCATAATAAACTATGTGGCACTTTGGCAACTTAGCATATAGAACCATATTAAGGAGTTTTAAGGACTCTTAGTATAGGCTTTTAAACAGGTTAACAAAGGTAATGATAGGCGAATGTTACTTCCAAAATGGGAGTCAAGTATTTCCTTGGAATGAATATTAAAGTATACATATGTATCTATACTGATGAGTTATCTGGTAGTTTCCATCTCAAACATAAAATTTATATTTAAAAATGCCTATAAAAGCCTGAAACTCTCTTCAAAGCCAGTGTCATGTTTATAGTCCCGGTCCACTTGATTTATTTCTCTCTGTGCACCCGTTTTGTGTCCCCGGCATTTATGCGGCTTTTCATTTACATGCCAACATTTGTTTCCCTTGGCAGTTGGCAACGAGGCTTGAGGATTGAGGATTGAGGATTGAGGACCGAGCACCGAAGACCGAGGCCTGGTGTGGAGTGGGCAATGAGTCATCCGCAGGAGAAGAGTTAGGGGAGCACACACTACAATGCAACCTGGCCTGGCCCTAGTTAGATACGATTACAACTCAACTCGGAGGAGCCCGCATGCTGTCCAATTGAGAGTCCAATCCAATCACAATCTGGGGCACTCACGGGTCGTGGGAGAATGGGTTTTGGACCTGGGCCAGGCGGAAGTTTAAGAGAGCAGTCATCGGGGGTAATGTAATGTGTGTGTGCGCCTTGATCCGGAAATGCGTAAATCAAATCAAAGCGCAGTGGCGCTGGCGGAGGAGGAGTTATGACCCCAATTCGGGAGATGTAATGCGCGCAAATCAAAGCCAATTTGCCAAATTACTTCGAGGGGGACAACGACAAGGGCGACAAGGACACCCACAACTCATCTTGCGCCAGGTGGGCGCCAGTGCCAGTGGGTGGCTCAACACGAATAGAAAGCGTCGCCGACGAGAGAAGACAAAACAATTTCGTTGGCCCCCAAATGTGGCAGCCGACACGATGTCGCGCAATTGAAAGTTTTGTCTTCGATTTGCATTTTTCGAGAAAGGAAAGGAAACCCCAAGCCAAATTGTGCGAAATTGTTGGAAATTGTTCGAAATTGCTTTCGCTTTCACACAAAATAATAACGGGGAGACGGAGCCAGGGATCGGACGTTGCATCGAGCGGAAATTATCGGTCAATCCACTCCGGCGACGGCGGCAACCGATCGAAAATTGGACGTCAAGCGAGTTCACATTGCGATGGGTTCAATCTGCAGATAACAGACGGTGGACCACGCGAAAGGTCTGTCTTTGTCTGATATTTTTACATTTCTCAAATCTATTTTTAAACCAAAAGCGGTTCGGTCAATGCCTCACCATTCAGTGATTAGAAATCTTCAAACATAAACTGAAATTCGCAAAGTCCCATCCGGCAAGCATCAGGAAGCCACGGCTTTTTGATAAGTTTATCAGCGATTTCTGCTATTATTGCCACTAATGGCTGAGAATGACTAATTAGGGAAAACACTTAAATTTACACAATCGGTTTGATGTTGATCACATTGTGTGCTTGAAAGAAAATAGGAACACAAAAAACGTGACTGGAAACTTTAAGGGAAGAATACGTCCCAAGGTAGGGAAAGCTTTTTACGAGACTATCACATTATTATTGAAAATTCAGGTATATCCCCATATACCATTCTAATACTAGTGAAAAGTTCAGCTAAACCTTAGGTAACTAGATCCTAAATCCTTTTATATATTCCCCAAGATCTCTCTGCTTTTTTTGTAACATATTTGTATATAAAATATTAAATATGACTTAAAATGAAAAGCCCAGTTCATGGTTATTTTAAAAATTTCGCCACCATTCCAAAAGATGAAAAGGTTTACCTACGCTCCTAGACTACACAAACAAAGGCATCTACGAATCATACGTTCAGGGGAATTAAGGTACCCCAGTTACTCCCTTTGAGAAAGGTTCTATAAGGTTGCCGGGGCAAACTAAGGCGGAAAATTCCAAATTCGCCGAAACAGGGTCTTAGGTCTAAGTGTCAATGGTACTTACAGGACGCCCGAACAGCGGGTGCAGACAAAGGAGCCGATGGTCATGTTTACGTAGGTCGGTCCCTTTTGGCCGCAGTCGAAGCACTGACGGTTGCCGCCCGTACCGCTGGCCACCAGTTCCCGCAGGGCTAGCAGGTACTTGTCGTCCTGCTTCTTGCGCACCACAGCCATCTCCGTCTCTGTCTGCTGCTTCTCCTGTGTCTCCTTTGTTCCGCTTGCTCCTTTTGCTGCCTCCCTGGCCGCTTCCGGTGCTGTTGTTGGTGCTACTGCGATCAGGGGACCTGCGCGCTCCTCCTCCGTGTCCTCTCCCTCCTCCTCTTCGGTGCCGCCGGCTAGCTGCTCGGTGTCCGAGGGCAGCTGCTGCTGGGGATCGGGACGCTGGTGGCTGGGATGACGCTCCGCCGCGTAGGGCGCAAAGGGGGCGACGGCGGTGCGGTAGGAGGAGGCGGCGTGGGGCGCGGAGCTGTTGTAAACGTAAACGAACTGAATTTTGCCTGCTTTTTACGGGTACGCACGATCGAGATTCGGATACGTCGGATTCGGATAACGGATAATGCCGAACGTGACTGACGTAACTCTCTTTTGGCCTCCTTCTCTTTACGCAACTTTCCACGGCTTGACCTTTCCTCTCCTTGCCGCACACACACTTGAGCGCGCACTCACACAAACACAATGATAATTGAATGAATCTACTTTGCTCTCGCTTGCGCTGTTATTGTTTACTTTGCACTTTTTTCGGTTGCGATTGTTGCATTAAATTCAATTTATTTACACTTCCAACTGCAGTTGCCACACAACTCGGGTATTCGGTTTCGGATTCTCAGATTCTCGCTGCTTCTTTTGCTTCTTGCCTTGTTTGTTATTAACACACCGACACACACGCACACACCGACGGAATTATTAGGCACAACACAAACGAAGGAGGAACGAAAGGAAACGAACGAAAACAGAACGGGGAAATAGCGCAATTCTTTAAAAAATTCCGACGCCGCTCTCTTTTCAACAACAACAAGCGCAGTTTTCCGGTGACGTTGAGTTTTCGTAAAACAGCGTAACTAGCCTTTAACACAAGCTATTTTAAGCTCTTTTTTTTATTTACTCCGCGGCACAACCGCTTCATTGAAGCTCAATTTTACTTTTTTCCGCGACACAACAATTTCTCAGGTCCGAACAGCTGGATTGGAGTAGTGTTGTCAGTTTAGCTTATTTCAGGCTAGTTCTAGTATATTTGTAGACGGAAGGGCTTATGTCTTAAAATAGGTTATTTTAATATTTATCCAGCATAATCAAGCTATTTGCATTCCATTCGTCACATCAACGATTTACTATGCGATGCCGCGCCTCAATCTGCATGAATTTAGGCATTTTCGACTAGATCTGGTATTTTTATGTTGTCAAATTGTCCTGCCTTAATACAACTACATTGTGGCGTTAGCTCCTTTTTTAAAAACGGTCTGTCACTTTCTTACTTAGCTATTTAGCTCATTTTTGATCGAATAATAGCTAATACGGACCTGGCAACACTGTTTTATGGATTTTGCAATTCTTGTCACATATTTTTACTCATACTTTTTTCCTATTTATATAAACTAGTCCTCTACCCTTTGTCTACTATTTCCTTTCTTGATAAACTTCCTTTTGAACGTCGCAGGTGCACTGGAGGCCGTTTCCTCATCCAGACCTCCTATTATCTTCTCCTTGAAGCGCTTAACGGGAGGCTCGGGCTCACTGGAGGCGGCGACCACGGGAGCAGCAGCATAGTAATCTGTTTTGGGCAGCTGCCAGTCAATGGCCTCCTCTGGTGGCCTAAAAAGAAGAAACTTAATGGATAAAATGGCTCTATCAGGGATTCCACTAAAAAATCATCCTTACTTCACCACCACAGATTGCCATTGGCCAATCTCCTTGGTGGCTGCCTCCTCCTCCGTCTTGAAGGCGTTGCGCTTCTCCTCCTTTTGCTTCTTTTCCTTGGGATTCTCTGGTTTTCGGTAGGCCTTCATCCGTTCCCTATTCACACGCGCCACCTCCTCGTCTGCGTTCTCCCGAAAACGTCTCGATTCCTCCGCCTGCGACAATTCCTGTTGGTCCACCGCCAGCTGATTGATGCGCTCGTACTCCTCGTAGGAGAGGAAGCCCTCCTTGGGCTTCTTCCACACCGATTCGTTGGTCTTCACGTTCCAGTAGTACGTGTGCCCTTCATCCGACTTTCCCTCGACCCACAGCGAAGCCTCAGGTACCGCGGCGGACTCTGCCACCTTGCTGATGTTCACACGCCGATTGTCCTCTTCCTCGTCCGAGAGTCCTTCGAGTCGCATGGGATCCACCTGTCGCTGCCGCTGAGAGCTAACGCCGCCCCTCTCGGAAGAGGAGGCAGCGGCCGCTGTGGCCCTCATCACCGTGTTGATGGAGCGTGCAGTCATGTCGCCGTGGGCGTGGACATCCTGGGCATACGACTTCATGGCCGCCTCCTCCATTTTGCGGATCTCAGCGTCCATCTTCTGCCGTTCCCTCTCCGACTTCTCGCTGCTCCGGCTGATGTCCGTGATCCGCTTGGCCACGTTCAGCTTGTGCCGCTTCCCACTCTCGTGGAAGGCGACGCTCTGCAGGATTCTGCATTAACAGGGATTCTTAAATGAAGTTATAAGTTGGCCTTACCGCCTTGTTGTCGCTTAGCCAACATTTGCAAAAGTCGCAGAACTTGCGCTCGTTGGATTTCCAGTACTCTGTCCTGCGGAGGGGTTTGATTTCAGTTGGCCGTGAAGGGGAGTATTATTTTGAAGACTTACATGTTTATTTAAGAGCTTTTGTTTGCTCTTTATGCAGAAAAACAATATTTATTTACAAATTTAGTAGGAAAAGCAAAAACAAAACAAGAGGCGTCTAATGGCGTTGCCACCTAGTCATAATAATGACTGGAAGAGAGCTATTTTATAGCTAAATTTTATAACCTGACAAAGTAACAACTTCAAATTACTGACGATTTTGGGGAAAATAGGAACTTAATAAATAAGACGAATTTTTATCTGAATTTGGCAAAATGATAGCTAAAATTTAGCTTTTTTTCTAGCTGCTCCCCAATCCAGCTATTTTCCTGACACACGGCCACAACCAGATGGGCTTATTCATTGACAAGACGAATAAATGCAAAACTTTTAAGCTTTTGGCGACAGTCTCTCGAGATTCGCAAGCTCACCAGCTGGTCTGCCGTGTCCCTCGATCGTAAACCTCGTTCCGCAGCCGTAACATGGGCCAGACACGCGTAGCCAACACAAACACGGCGCTATCATCATCCGCGTCGATGTCGCCGCCGAAGACAAGTGAGTGCAGGTGGTGAAGCGCAGCGGGACGGGGGTGTGGAGACATGGTCACCTGTAGCCGCACTTATTTGCACCTCGGGGTCCGAAGTCTCAGCTTTGGCTGCGATTTCACAAGACGGTTTGGGTTACGGTTTCGCCTGAAGTAGCTAACGATGTGCTCTCCCCTTCTCCGTTTCAGATGGCCAGACGGATGTGGAGGAGCAGCTGTTGGGCGAGGACAGCTGGGAGGAGTTCTCCATTGACGTGCCGTGGGGCACTGTAGAGGGTGAGTCATAGTCATCCTTATCGGCGTGCCATTCCCATGACAATCTGACGTGATTTGAAGCGTGACGCAGCTACTAATCTCTATCTGTAATATCTCTTCAGGGAAATGGTGGGGCTCCCGGGAACAACAGCCCATCATAGCGCTCCACGGCTGGCAGGACAACTGCGGCAGCTTCGATCGCCTGTGCCCGTTGCTGCCCCGCAATGTCTCCGTCCTGGCCATCGATCTGCCCGGTCATGGCAAGTCCTCGCACTATCCGCAGGGCATGCAGTACTTCATCTTCTGGGACGGCATCTGCCTGATCCGTCGCATTGTCCGCAAGTACAACTGGAAGAATGTGACCCTGCTGGGCCACTCGCTGGGCGGAGCCCTGACCTTCATGTACGCCGCCAGCTATCCGGATGAGGTGAAGAAGCTGATCAACATCGATATAGCCGGACCAACGGTACGCGGTGTGCAGCGGATGGCTGAGGGCACTGGCAAGGCTTTGGACAAGTTCTTGGACTACGAGACGCTGCCCGAGAGCAAGCAGCCCTGCTACTCGTACGACGAGATGATTAAACTGGTGCTGGACGCCTACGATGGCTCTGTGGATGAGACCTCTGTGCGTGTCCTGATGAAGCGAGGAATGCGGCACAATCCCAGTCAGGATGGCTATCTGTTTGCCCGGGATCTGCGGCTAAAGGTGAGCCTGCTGGGCATGTTCACAG
The DNA here is from genome assembly GCA_035046265.1 of Drosophila bunnanda. NCBI lineage: Eukaryota > Metazoa > Arthropoda > Insecta > Diptera > Drosophilidae > Drosophila > Drosophila bunnanda. The sequence continues at coordinate 4,709,611 of JAWNOB010000076.1, read as the reverse complement.
CGGAGCAGACCATGGCGTATGCGCGTCAGATTCGTTGCCGAGTGCTCAACATACGCGGCACTCCCGGCATGAAGTTCGAGACGCCACAGGTCTATGCGGATGTGATTGCCACCCTGAAGGAGCACGCTTCGAAGGTGGTGTACGTGGAGGTGCCGGGAACCCATCACCTGCACCTGGTTACCCCGGAGCGTGTGGCGCCGCATATCAACCAGTTCCTGCTGGAACCGTGAGCTACTTAAGTTTGGAGGCTACCTAAATAGGATGTAGGCTAGGATAGAGTGCATGTATATATTATCCTCTTAGGGATGTGATGTGATGTCACAGTGATCAAAGGTTTGTTTGATGTTCGACGTTGTTATGGTAGAAAGTGCCTTCAAGGGCATTGAATAATCACAAAATAAATATATGACTAAATTGTACACAAATTTTCACGTATTTCTTATATATTTTCTCTTTTTGTTTGCCTCAAACTTGTTTTGGTTTGAACTTTGAACGGCGTGAAGGTAAATAAATCGTTTTTTGTGACTGTTATTTCTGCTCTTTGAACCAAGCCGTAATTATAATTCAATTCGCAGAAATAAGTGCCGAAATTTATAACTTTTGCGTTATGCAAGTCATCATTAGTATGACATTTAGAAAATTGCTAATAATTACGAAAAGGTCCTTACTCCTAGACGGTGTTCTACTGGTATAGCTTGGCTTATAATTAATCAGAATATCAGGCTAACATTCTTATCATCTTTTCCTTCCTTTAAAGATAACAACGGATATCCTAGGTTAAATATTAATCTGATTATAAACTGAATGAATAATTTTCCCATTTTTATTTGTTAAGTTCCAAGTTCTGATAGGTTTTGTCATTTTAAAAATAAGTTTCCTACAAAATAAAATAAAATCGATTTAGATTTAGCTTCTCATTACAGTATCAAAAGAGTTCCTAACTTGATATATGTATGAATATATGGGTCAAGTGCTTTTTTTATTACTCTAAAGTCCATATAACTTTATCATCCTATGGTGAAAAGTTAATGGCCGTATTTAATTGGGGTGCTTTGGTTAAATGAATGGGGTTTTTATTGCAACAAAGTTACAGACTTCGCTGTGACTAACTAGAATGTAGACATTTCTACAAAGATATGTGAACTCTCAGATCTAGTAAACTTGATTTTACTTTAATAATTTTAAGACCTAAGAAATGCCCAAAAATTTGTTAGAAATATTTTAATGTGTGTTTCGGAATGACCTTTGATCGGCGGGATGCCCAAATGGGACCACTAAAAGCCCATAAAATCTATTCTTTTTTGTTGAAGCTAGCTATTATCATCATCAACAACAGCTCGTCGATTTGCAAATATAATAAACAACATGCTTAGATAAACTATCACAACAAATGGGCAGATAAGCAGAGAATTGCTTACAAAGTAAACTAATTGGGCACACAATTCAATCTGTTCATATTTAGTTATTTTACTTGGAATTATGTTAAGTTTTCTGAATTAAAAAAAGAAAGTAGGAAATATTTTCCCGCGTGATTTTAAATTTTAATTATTACTACAATTTTAAAGCTATCGATTGTGAATAATTTTTCAGTGTTGAATAATAGTTTATAAACTTTGAAATTTACCGCTCATGCACGCTGGGCAGCACTGACAGACAGTTAAAATTGTTGCTTGGCAACCCATTTGTTTACGTTTCATATTTATTTACTAATTCCTGTTGGCCAAAATGGATGTCATAAAGGAAATAAATGACAAGTATCTGGCTCTCGAAGCAGAGATTGATCAGAAATTGGAGAAAGTGTAAGCTAACCTGTGGAATTAGGTCCCTAAGATCAATTTAAAATATAAATATTTTCTTTTTAGACAAATTGAGGAACTAAAACTAGAGCGTCAGAATGAAAAGCTGGCCGAGAGCTCGAATCTACATCCACCTGCACCGAAGGTCCTGTCCTACGAAGAAGCTCTTCTAAGGAACTCGAACACCTTGAAGGTGAGTGAGCCTCAATTTCCCATTGAAGTTCCCTTTTTTAAGACACTGTATCCTCCTCCAACAGGCTCTGGAGATTGCTAAGGCCCGCCTCAGATCACGTTCGACATATTCTCCCGTGGAAAAACTTCTCCAGCAGGCTCTGGACAACTACAGAAAGGAACTGGAGGGCCTGCAGGAGATCAAGAAGAAGCCGCAGGAAGCGCAAGAGGAGGACGAGGAGGAGGACGACCTTTACGATCTGGTCATGCAGAATGTGATTGAGGCCCAGAAGCAGCACGAGCAGCAGCAGCAGGCCAAGAGCGCAGAGCTCTAGGTTATATTTCCCTGGAAACCCACAAATGATATATAGGCTATATAGAATGGTATTTGCTGTACGCTCTGTGTCTGGTGTCTCAGGTGTCCAGCTGAATAAACACACTCCAAATGTACACGCACATGACCGCGGGAGAAAGGAGAGTGGAGCAGAGAGAGTGTGGTGTGGGTGTACCTATGCTCACCTTCCGTTCCCACTTCAAACAACGATCAAAGATGACGAGATGGAACCATTCCACAATCATCTAAGTGCCCGCCCATCGATCGACATGTTCTCGCCATCAACCTTATCATCCCGGCGGGGAACCCTGACATATCTCTCCTATCGCGGCAAACACATTTACCTAATTAGTTGGCCATATAATTACTGGGATGGACATCCCCAAATCGGACCCATGGGAGACTTGTGCCTGACAGACAGTCAACTTTGTTAATAAATCAATTAATGACACTCTCCTCGGTTGTGCCCGTGCAAACATCAAAGAGAAATGATGACGCTTCTCGGCATGTCGCTGTTTGTCCATTGATAAGGAGGCAGGGGATCGAGGGAGACAATGCCGAGCGTGGCAGGGGTGGGACGAGTGGCGACTCCAGATCGCTTGGACAAATACTAAAGACGATCGATCGGGTGTGCTGTCACCTGTCTGTCATGCATTCAGGGGCCACACGCGGGTACAGTTGAGCTCAAGATAATAGAAGCGAGAAGTTAAAAGAAAAGCGTTAAGATCACCGATCACTTATATATCGAAGGAAATCGAAGTTGTCGGAAAGGGATATCTTCATTTAATAATATGTTTCATATATCGAAGTTTTTCTTTTTCTTTTTTTATTCCATAAAGATAATATGCATAGGTATTTCTTGCTTTTATTTCCCTTACTTCAGTTTTGAGAAGAGATTGCGTGCCACACAATGATCCAATTCGGTAACATAGTCAAATAGTTCCTCAACGCACGTCTCAGTGGTGTTGGATTTTCCATTTACGCGATCATTGCACTCCTGGTATTTGTTGAACAACTCCTTGATATGTTTCTTAGCTTGGCATCTCTCCCTGAGTGAGTCTTGAGGATCAACTAACTCCTCTGCGTCATCGGCTTTCACCATGGGCAGAGCCATGGGCGAGAACCAGCTTCTAAATGCCATTTTTGGTAGCTTTTCCAGATGTTGACTGTGATATTAATATAACGAATCAAAGGGAAAACTTTGACTTTAAAAGCTGAGATAGCAGGGATTTAATGTGACAATACTTCAAGATTGAAACCCCAAACAAAACCTGGTAACTTGATTTGAGCAGACCTATTTTCTTGCCTTCAACTGTGTGTGCTGTGTGCTTGCTTGGATGCGCCTGACCGGGTCGCAGGTAAAGAAGCAAGCCAGCAAGTAGGAAAGTCCACCCCGTATGCTCCTCACCTCACCTGTCAGCAGTACCTCAGTAACTGCACAGGTAACAGTGCTGATAACGACACAGCCACGACCGGGAATCTATTGAGACAAATTGCGGGGCGACATTTCCACTTGGCATTTCCATTTCATTTTCCACCAGCTAGGAGGAGGGAGGTTGCTGTTTCTGGTGGCTACACGTTGACAGGCCGCTTTTAATGGCCAATACAAAGGCAGCCACGCACTCATACCTGGGAACGGGGACTCGCGACTCGAGTGTGAGTGCTATCTACAGAAATATCACCCACTTTGTTGCTCCACATTTAGTGCGTTCAATATTTCATATATTTATTTGTTCTCCCACACACACACACACACACACACCCTGATAGGTACTTCTTCTTCTTCGCCACCTGTGCACAGGTGAGATATCGCCTATGCCGGGAGCGATCGTCGTCGACTTCGTTCGTTCGCTTTGGGGGAGCTGACGTTTTAAACTTCACCGTCAAATCCAACGATTCAGTTACGTTCCGAAACGCGACAAGTGCATATAGGTAGTGCCATCGATCCGCCGTTACTATGCTATATGGAGCTCCTAACCGATCTAGAGATCGTCCGGGGGGGTTGCCTACGTGTAACCCAGAGACACTACTCTTCGGGACAGCGAATTACTTGGGCCAAGGGAATGCAAACTGTGATCGCAATTACCAAAAGTTTGTTCGTTTGGCTTAAGTTATTTTCATGTCCGAGAAAGCACACTCAAACGCCACGTGGTGGATCCGTGGAGATCGGTTTCAGGTTCGGTTTCGTTTTCGGTGTGGCTTAACCCTTTCCAATCGAAGGAGGTGTCCTCTTGGTGGGAACTAACTGGCTTATCAATGGATCTTAGACTGTGTCGCCTACGTCACCATCCAGAATAGCAGGTGAGGATCGAAATCGAAATCGAAATCGAAATGGAAACAATCAGAACACCTGAAAAGTGTCTGGGGAGGTTGAATCTCTTCCTTGGAAACCAATCAATCCATACCAAATTGCACAATGCCCGCTGAGAGGGAGAGAGTGATAATGACAATGAGATACTAAAAGTTAAGTGATATGCTCCGCCCCCTCAAGAAACAGACGCCACCTGGGGTGGGCTCCTCTCCCCGAAGCCGGTTGATTATCGATCGGCTTCCGTTCGAAACTCGGGCAGGGAGTCGGCTACTCGGCTCTACTTGGTGCGCTGGCATGAAATCGGGGGTCGTAAAGCCATTATCACTATATTGCTTGTCCGATTTGCGACGATTCCCGTCGCCGTCACCGTCGCCGCCGCCGCCCCAGACCGTCGCAAGACCGTAAAATCTGATTTCTGTAGACGTGTCGTCGCTCGCCCCAAACCCATTCGATATGGCTTTGGCAGCGAGATAAAAGAGCTCCCGGAAAGAGCTAGCTAGAGCGGGTGTAGGAGCCCTTGGAGGCAGCAAGATAAGAAAGGGGGTAAGGGCTGGAAGGGGCCATACGTGGCAACCACCCAGCTCCAGCTCCAGCTCCAGCTCCACCTAGCACTGATAACTGTGCAACGTACACACAGAGCCCCACTCGCAGTGCTCCAGTTGCTCCAGTCGGTTTATCAGTTTGGAGTGACAAGCGGAAATTAAAGTTGAAATCGACACGATTACTTCATTAGTTCTGTTTGGAAAAGAGTTCCCTCGGCTCCCAGAACGTCGCCGGCTGATCAGAGGTCAGGTCAGAGCAGTCCCAGTAGCTACCATGGCTGGCAAGGTCACCCAGGAGCCGATTGATGGATTGGCTTGTTGTCGGATTGTCGGTGGCCATAACTAACCAATTAGCGATTTGCCATTCGTAGCAGGCAAAGCCAGGCACCTGAGCGCCTGCCAGGGATGCGCCGGAGGAAGGTATTTCAGGGTTCCGGTGCCCCAAGGTGAAACGCAATCAGAAATATATGTTTATGTGAGACGAGCAGCCAAGTGCCAAGTCGAGTTAGGCCTGAAGACTTGGACCCAATTCGATCAGGTGCAAGCGACAGAAAAAAGCAGCAGCAAAAGAAAGCATAGTCAAACAGAGAGGCCACGTACTTGTTCGGGGGAGTACAGTAGGAGCACCTTATGGGGAATTTTAAATATATATAATAACGATATTTTGAAGTCTTGATATTTTCAAAAGAAAGAAGAAGGTCCAAACACTCTTAGTTTCAGTTGAAATATATCTAAGAAAGTTTCGTTAAGCCATCTTTACCTGGACAGTCGCCTTAAGGTTTAGACACTCCTAACTGAGATACAATAAATCTAGGAAGGTTTACTCAAAGTCTATAAGCAAGGTTCAATAGCTTCCTTTGCGTAGCTAACTTAAGTTCGTAGCTAATACTCCTTGGAATGATCCATGGACAGATGCTAAAATTATACTCAGTTATTGTCCTGTTTCTGTGGTGTTTAGTTAGTTTTAATATTAAATGTTTTTAAACAATCTCCCAGACTCTTTTACCAGCCCACAGTCCACCTCATCTGCAATGATCCGACCTTTCACTGTACTAAGGATGAGTGGAGGAACCCTGAGGAGATGTCATTGGATTGGACGTGGACGTAAGCGAAAGGTGTAGACGCAGACAGAGACGGAGACAGAACTTCAGCGAATATGCCAAGGTACGTCAAAAGAAATGAATTACCCCGAGAACTGGATTTGGGCGGGGTAGTACGAGCCGAGGCGGCTAGGAAAAGTGCTCCCAGCCAGCCCCAAGTCGCACTTTAGTGCAAATGCAAAAACTTTAGACAGGGAATCAATTGTTGTTGCCTTGTTTTATTTCACCCGAAGACACGCAACAACAATGGAGCGGTATAAAGGAGCAACTGTAGAAAGAGAAGTGAGTGGCAGCCGGAGAGAGAGGTTAAGATTGGAGGAGAACACACAGAGAGAAGACAGGGCAAGGACATTGATGGCGAAATGTAAAATACTAAGAGGAATAAATGGTGTGTCAGGGAAATCTATGGAAATAATACAAATCTCCCAGGAAATATCATTAACTTAATCTTGATCTTCAGGAATCTTGCTCTAGATCCTTATGAGAATGTCCTTAAGAACTATTGTTACCCCCAAAATCTTTCTGCTCCTTCTGTATCCCTTCAACCAATATATGTAAAGATACTTGTAGTTTAAAGAGTTTAGAACCTCAAGAAGCCTTACATTGGTATCCCAAGGATAGCTCTCTCTTCTTTTCTTAACTCCTACATCAATTCCCTTTAAATAAGCACCCACATATTCCTCACAGTGTCGCTTGTACTAGCAACAAATGGGCGGGCCGTCGTCGGCAGTTGGGGGCGTGACAGCCAGCAACCGTGAAAAGGACTCGAGGATGACAGTTATGGGTTACAAAGGCAAGGATTGAATCAAATAAATAAGCGAGCAAGGTTCTCGTCATGGAGCCCAGACCTCCCCCCATAGGCTCACTGGGTCGGATTTATATGGGATTCGATTGAACGGGTTGGGATGTGGGGGTAACCTTACCACGTCCACGTCCATGTCAAGTTTGCATGCGGCTGCAGGTAATTCCTCATTTCTAACCCCCCCTCGGTTGCCCCCTAGCTCCCCCGCTTTACATAATCACAACAAATGAACGAGGAAAGGCGACGGATGGCGAATCTATTAGCATAAAGGCGCATAAAACGCGCCGATTCCGGAGCCAACCTTTGGACACGGGAAGGTTCGTTGCTTCAGTTGCAGTGGAACCGCGAGACGCGATGAACGTGTGGAAGGCAAAGGTGCTAACGGAGGTGCCCTTTGGGCATGTGCTCATCGTCACTGGACGCGTCAAGCCGCATCCCAATAAGTAGGCAATCGTTTCTTTAATAAGACTCAAGATGCTCGGTACAAAGAGTATTTTTGTGGTTTTAGAGAAAAGTAAAAGAATAGGGAAGATTTTCAGGCAGCTCTTAGATCTATTGAACTTTCTGTGTCCCCTTTTTTGCCCAAGCCTCCGAGAGATAATATAACTATATAGGTATTCATAGGACTTTACCTAGAAAGACTAAGGAATTAATTTTAAAAGTACATTTAAAGAAAAGTACAACTTCGAGCGAATTTTTGGAATTACCAACCATTTTCCTCCCTAATTTAAAATATAACATAATGAAAAAACAATATAACATAAAGAAATTGATACTTAAAGGTTCTAGCCACATACATTGACTTGAATATTATCTACAATTCTCTTTCTGAAAGTATATGGATTTAATTAGTTCAACTATTGCTATATTTTGTATATTTTTTGTAAAAAATATGTACTCGAATCAATCAAATAAAAATAACTCATTTAATGAGCTTTGGTTAATAAATTCGTTAGGAAATAACTCAAGAAATGTAGGTTTACTACCATTTTGTTAGGAAACTACTCAAACAAGGGTGGGTTTATTACTTATTTATGGAGCTCTATAAACTGTAGAGAATATGTGGTAAATATTCAAGTCAAATTAGTTGAGTTCATATGAAAATATAATGCTTACAGTTTGATAAAAATAAACAACGAAGGAAAGATAAATCCACACAGTATCAATGCATGCTTTCTGAAACGAATATAAATTTGAAAATAATTTAAAATGGGAAATAATGAAACTCTTAACATACTCTTAAAAATACAGGAAGTTTTTAGAGAAAGAAAATAATATTTCAAAGTTCAGTTCAAGTTTCATAAACCCTTAAGCAGAGACCATGTTTTGTTTTACAAAACTAAATGGATAGCAACCTTGGAAATAATTCATTCGAGACCCTAAGACGTTAGGTCACCCATGATAACTTGATATAAATTTAAACAAAAATAGTTGCCGAGCATCTGTCATATAAAACCATTAACTAAAATCGCACTTTACCCAAAAACTAATTTCAAATCAATTTAAAAAACCACAAAAACAGAATATCCCTCGACCTCACCGACAATGTCAATGCCCAGAACGAGAGTGAAACGGTTTTCCTCAAAATCGAGGCCAACTTCCGCGAGGGCCAGATCATCCGCAGCATGTTCCAGCCGGGCGAGGGCTGGCAGCAGGAGGAGATTAGCAAGAATTGGAAGTGCGACGGACCCAAGAATCCCCTCCAGCCGGGCCAGACCTTCACTTTCCGGGTGGCCGTACTGCAGCGCTGCTTCGAAATCTATGTGAATGACCAGCTGTACGGCTCCTTTGAGTTTGTCAAGTTCCCCAAGCAAATCAATTTCGTGCGGTTGTACGGGGACTTTGAGAAGATCACCCAGTTCCACCATCGCATGCTCTTTCCGCTGGTCTTTCCGCGCACCCTGATGTGCCCCGACAGGGTGGCCTTCCAGAGTGACGTGCCCCGGAGATACGAGACGGGCACCGTGGTGGCCATGGAGTGCATAGCGAAGGGTCCGCCCACCACGGAGTTCTCCATTTGCTTCCAGTGCAACGACACTGGGCGGACAGTGCTCCGGTTCCATGTGAACTTTGATAGGACTACGGTTTCACGTAGCTATCAGCGGGATGACAACAGGTAAGGAAGCTCTCAAGGATTAAGCAAGTTGACTGGCTTTTAACTGGCTTTAATTTCCTCTTTAGCTTTGCCCCCGATGACGAGGAGACCGAGGGCGAGTTCCCCTTTGTGCGCGGCAAGCTCTTCAAGATCGCCTTTGGCCTGGGGGATCGCGCCTTCCTGATCGCCGTGAATGGCCAGTACTTCACCTACTACAACTTCCCGGGACGTCCGTTCTCCATTTCGACGCTCAAGTGCTTCACCAACGATGTGGGTGACTTCGCTGTGCGGAATCTGGAATACCATTCGGACTCGCCGCTATTGGCACGCGTGGAGAAGCTGTCCATAATCTAGATTAGATCTGGGACTGGGTTTATCTCGTAGCAAATGCTCTTTGTTCAATCGTTGGCTTTGATCAGTACTTTCAGCACCAGTTAACTTCTTCTTGTGAGCATCGAAAATAAAGCAAAGCCTGTCCTTCATGTCTTCTTCATGTCTTCATGTCATTCAGGACGTTCGATGATTACTCTGCATTGTGTCCTTGGTTTCCTTAACAATCTATGGAAATCTGTGGAATCCTTTGGATATAATTTTATTTAAACAAATTATTGCCTTCGCCTCCCCATATTGCTCCATCTTCGTCTTCTTCCTTCTTCTCCTTCATCATCTCCATCTTCGTATTCCATGTCCTTTTTCTTCCATCTGCATCTTCAGCAACATAAGCTCTCAAGCTCCCTTTCTGCAGGAGCTCTCACACTTAGGTTAGTCCTTAATTTAAGTTTTAGCATCGGAGCTAATCCGATCGGAATCCTCGGAATCGGGACTAGCATCCTAGACGGAACCTCCTTAATGCTAGATTCTCACTACGAAATATGTAATGCGTGTATATATGGTATATGGTGAACAGAATCCGAATCAGGATCCTAGAAGTAGCGGAACTCGCCCTTCTTCCCCAGATGCTTGCTGCGCATCATGTCTGTGGGGTCCGGTGATCGTTGCTCCATATTGGGGTTATCCTGAGGAAGTAAAAAGAATAAGTCAAATGGGAGAGATGGGGCTGCTGGAGACTCACCCCTGCTCGCGATTTGTTGGCCAGGCCAGGTCCCGCCTGCTGCTGCTGTTGCTGCTGGCCGTAGTATTGGGCTCCATCGCCATCGCCGTAGTTGAAGGGCGTGACAATCGTGTGGGGCACATGGGCAACCTGTCCTCTCATGTTGCGCGCCTTCCACCACTTCCTAGTGTCGTCCAGGATCTGAGGGTGTTATGGGATGAAAAGTGACCTTGTAATTAAGTTTATAGATGTTTCGTACCTCCAAATATTCGCCTCGCATCACACTCAGCTCCTTGTCATTGTTGGCGGTCCTGGGATAGGTGACGAGCACTATTTTGGAGCCGCCTGCTTGAAGGTCCTCCAGCCAGGACTCGAGCATTTGGTCATCGCTGATATTTGCTGCTCCCCGGCCCAGCTCCGAAGAAGGTCCCGGTCCCGATCCAGCTCCTGCTCCATACCCATTACCGCCACGACTGTCCCGCGTGTGCAGATTCTGCAGTCCGGCTGTGATGGCGCTGAGGGTGGGCCCTGCGCCAGGCCCATGACCATGCCCGTGACCCGCTGCTGCTCCACCTCCCCTGCCCTCGATCGAGTCAAAGGATAGTTCGCTGCGGGTGTTAAAGTCAGAGGCACTAATGGCTCCAGCACGATCTCTTTCTCGCTCCCGCTCCCGCAGCCCATCGTTGCCATGGTGAATGGTGTACTTCTCGATGCCCATGCTCACGTTCATCCCATTACCAGAGTCATAGTCATCGTATCCTCGTCCATTCAGTCCAGAGGACACCGCTTGCACATCCAGCCGACGCTTGCTGACATGAGCTGGCGGGGAATTTGGTGGCGGTTCCAGCTCATCGTTGATCAGGTAATCCGGGGACCAGCCATCGAGGAAAACGGGATGGTAGGAGCCCACATCGTCCTTCCACTGATCGCGGGGAATCACCCAGGCATCGCCCAGGGAGCGCCAGAGTTCCGTCTCCTTGCTGGTCACACAGTTGATGAGCAGATTGATGGCCTCGCGGGTGAGCAGCGGATTCACGACGCGCGCCGGCAGCTGCGACTCGTAGTAGGTGTCGCTGGACGCCTCCACGATGAGGGCCAGCGGCGTGAAGAGGAAATGCACCAGCTCGGGGGCATTGGGGTCGTGGATGTGGGCCTTCAGCTTGGCCAGCAGATTAAACGACAGCTTGAACTTGGCAAAGATGTCCACGAATTCCTTCTCGTGCGGCGGCCGAGTCCGCAGCGTGAGCAAGCCCTCGCCAGGATCTCTTTTCTTTGACTTGCGATTGCGACGACGTCGTTCTAGCTCCCGGGAAGCGGCAGCCGCGTGCTGCAGCCGGGCTATGAACTTCTCAATGTCATCGAAACAATGATTCAGGACGGCCACATCCCGCTCGTATTTCTCGCTGGAGGTGGAGCTGGTCTCGTCTCGCTCCGCTCCTACGCCGACGCCGCCGACAATGATCCCGCCATGCTCCGAGTCTGTCTCCCCGCCAATGTGCGCCACATCGTCGCCTCCTCCGACTCCCGCTCGCACGCCATACTGCTCAACACTGCTTCGCTGGTGCATGTGGTGGTGATGCTGGCTCTCCCGCTCCCGATCCCGCTCTCGGTCTCGCTCCCTTTCGCGCTCTCTGTCCCGATCCACGCGCTGCTCCCTGCTGTGCTGATGCAGCTCCACACGGCTGTGCGAGGACGACGACGAGGTCTTGCTCATCATCATGGCCATGCCGGAGGCTCCACCACCTCCAGATTGCGTGGGCGTGGCTCCTCGCTGCTGCGTTATCATCTTGCCACTGCGCAGCTGCTTGAGGTCCTCAACCAAGTGGACGGCGGACACGCTTTGTGACTGCAGGATAAAGAGTTAGGATGAGATCAACATGAACCTTATTGGTTTAAAGATCAAACTCACCTGGAATATGTGCATCTCGGAGCGGGAACCACCGCCGCCGGACACTATGAAGACCAGAATGTTATTATACAGCTCCATGGCATCGTTGGAGGTGAAGGCTGTGGGTTCTTGGACCAACGAGGCGGGAAATCTTTCAATGATATTCTAAAAACATACAAAAATCAATTTTAAAAGGAGGAAGCTTCATGGTTTAGTCCCTCGACTCACCCCCGTTTCATAGTCCATGATGAGCACCCACTGATAGTCCAGGCAGAGCTGCATCTTCTGTGACCAGATGCCCGTGGTCTTCTCCAGCTGCAGCAGTCGCCGCATTCCGTCTGCCGGGTAGACAATGCCGGACTCTTTGTTCACCGTAAAGGTGGCCAGATGCTCCAGCAGGTAGGTGGGCTTGTCATGCAGATCGCCGTCCAGCCTCTCGCGCTCCTCGCCGCCGCCACTGCGATCGTCTCCGGAGTAATCTCCTCCGCCGCCGCCACCCCCATGAGCACCGCCTCCTCGTAGGCTGCCGCTGCTGTTTCCGGCACTGCCACCGCCATTTGAATGATGATTGACCATTTTTCTTTGTTTTTTTTTAAATGACTGTGGATTCAGGAGCCAGTTTACAGACTAAATATTAGTCTGTCTAAAAGCGGGTTATAAAAAAAAAAAAACTCTTAGGAAAAACATTCGTTGAAGCTTAGTTTTTATCCTTCAGTTTCCAGAGAGAGTTTTAGGATTTTTTGAATGATTTTCACACCACCGAGAACCGAAACCGATCGCAAAAACAAGGACACTTTCATGGAAATGTAAAAATCTTGGATTTTTCCTGTTGGTATAATATTTTGTTTGGTGAATTTAAGAATCAGGCCCCGAGATAAACATTTGACCCCTATAATTTATAGATAAATACTTTCTATCAAGTAACTCAGCCTTGTGTATATAAATGTATCTACACTATAGCCATTACTTGTCATAGAATTACTAAAAATAAAATATTTGCTATCTAAATTTTATTATCAATAACAAACCAAAGCCCAGAATTAAAGGCTTTGCCTTCTTTTCTTTTTTAATTCAATTACTTTGAAGTTTTAAAGAATGTACAAATATATACATAAATATGTACATATATCTAACACTGCATAAAAGAAGTTCTTTGTTAAAATATTATTCAAATAGCAAAACTTGTTTACTACAAAATGTGTTCAAAAAGAGACTACACCTTGATTTTCCTAAACTGTGCTACGTTAAAGTTAACATTTTAAATTTAAATGCAGTCTTTCGAGGCTGAATGACTTTTCTGGGGTGTGGCACAACACATCCGTAGAAGTCTCTTCTGGCCAAATTAGGTTTTCCCATCGTGATTTCATAGTTTCCGTTGACCAAGATTTCTGGGAGAGTGCCGGATGCCAAATTGATCTTACCGAATAAATAAAATGTGTTAAGTCACTACTTTGTACTTCTACCGAGATTTTGGGACGAGATTGGTATCCCCCCCCCCCTCCGCAGCCTCAAGCCTCCCCCCTTTGGATACTGCGCAGCCAGTATCGCTGACTCAAACCGCATTCCACACTTCCACTAACGCTAACACACACACACACACATAGAGACACACCAAAACGGTCCGCACATGGCCGCAATTATTCTCAAACTTTAACATTTCGTTTGTTGGCTCTCGGATCAGCATTGGAATTCAAAAATCGCGCGCCATACCAACCGTACCCCCCTTCCGCCACATCACATCACTTTGCCTACACAGAAAAAAAAAGTTGCACACTATTTTGAAGCTTTAATAAATTAGCAAAAAGTAAAACCAATTTAAATCAATACAATAATTAAAAGAGAAATTTAACACTTTCTAAGAACTTATTAGTTGGGATTCCCTAAATTTGATTTATTAAATTCCTCTTATTCTTGCGCAGTGTAGCCAATGGAACACACCTGCAAAAAAAACTCACACACCGAAGCCCAGATTTGCAAGCACTCTCTTTCTCTCTCATGCCCGCTCAGTAGCACGCGCAAGACACTAGCTCAGCCGCTCCCTCGGCTCGAGTGACAGCAACAACTTTTCCGCTGGCTTTTAGGCTGGGCTCAGCTCAGGCTCTCAGCGACGTCAACGTCGCATACCGATCCGCGGGGCAGGGGCGGGGAACTCAAGGGGAGACCGTGTACTTGCGGCAGGTGAAAGAGAAAATGCCAGGAGGGGGTCAGCACTATCGGTCGAACGATCTTGCTCAAACACAATAAACAAACAAAGCGAAATGCAAATAAAAAGAAACCACTGACTGACCCACTACTACTAACTACTCTACACCCCTGGGCCTTGTCGGTGGCTCGTTATGTTTTGTTGTTGTATTTTTTTTTGTTTAGTTTTATCGTGTTGCGGCGCAGTGTTATATTTTTTTCCGAGCAAGTCCGAAATTGCATCACGCCAGTGGAATTTTGACGGATTGACTTTGTTTTCTTTTCGCTGCTCTGCTCTGCTCTTTCCTGCAGCAGCCCGAGCTGCGGGAGGGAGAGCGATGAGCATTATTATCGCACGCAAATAACGGCGAAAGTGTAACGCACTTGCATAAATCATAAAAGCAGATACTACTACGTTCATTCAGTTGAAGATAATTAATTAAGTCCGCTGATAAGCGGCAAAAACAATTACAGCGCACTGGAATCCCATATTTCTTGTGCGGAATTAATGCCTCAAATAATTCAGGCGGCGGGGACAGCACTGATTTAGATAGGCGGCGCGCTCCTGACGGCTCAGGCTCACTTGTTTTTATCTTGCGCATACTTTTAAGTTTACGAAGCAAATGGGCAAAACAACAAAATAATGACGAGCCAGCTCTGGGGGAGGGGAAGCGGGGGGGGCGGAGATGGCGAGACACCAACACCCCGAGCAACACTAGTGCCGTCCCATTCGCGCGCATGCGTGGCGGCAGGTCGGATGTTTGCATGTGTATGTGTGGCTGCGGCTCGAAAAGGTAACTCTACGGATATTTGTCTCCGTGTCGTCTCCTCCATCTCTATCTCCGCCATCTCCCTTCTTTTTGACCGACCGCATTTTTTAAGCTTTCTTTTCCACCTGTTTTTCTCTCTCCCTCTCTTCTCGCGGCGGCTGTTGATATTTTTACAAGTCTTTTTCACACACACACACACCGACACATGGACATGGTCCAAGCCGCACACAGGTAGTGCGCTCTGGTGGTGTGCGTGAGTGGATATACAAACTGGGAGCGGCGGCAGGTTTCGTATTGATTTTCAATGCTTTTGTTCAATTCATTCACTAACTCAACGCACACTCACACTCACGCTCACTAGATATTGTATATTATTCTAATTGACCGCATTTATCCGCTGATATTTCGTGTATTTCCTTTACGCAAACCGCACTCACTCACACACACACACACTTGGGGTATCCATATCTCGTTAACATTTCGATATCATCCTCTCACTTCGCACATTCTTCTTCTAATTAGCACGAATCCCCATCTCGCTGTCACGTTCGGTCCGTTTGTCTGGGATTTTAACTGGTTTCGGTTCGGTTAGGTTTTCCGATTTCGGTTTTCGGTTTTCAGGGCTTGCGATCACTCGAGCATTGTTTTAATTTTTAATTCCAAACATTAAAAGTAACTGTAATAAGCCTGCTCTATGCCTCTTCTGGCTCTCCGCCTCCTCCGTTTACCTGTCTTCGCTCCTTGTCTGGCTGCCGCTTTCGGTCCGGGTATCTTTCTCGTGCTCTCTCCTTCTCCTTTGGCTTCTCTCCTCTCCTCTTCGATTTTTATTTTTAAGTCGGCTTTCTTTCGCTTCGTTCTTTTCAATTCTCCGCCCAGCCGCTTCTCACAAACTGTTTTTCCTCTTTTTTTTTGTAGTTGTTGTCGCTTGTGGAGAATAATGAACAAATAACAATAACCCGCAACGTCGCTTTTCAGTTGCTGTTGTTGTACTTGTTGTTGTTGTCGTCAAAACGCACGCGAGCGTCGTCCGCAGTGGCCGCGTTTAGTAGTACATGTCAAGTCGGTACCAGAATCAGTACTAACTGCTTGCTAACTTGGCCCACTCGCTGCGTCTCAGTTAGCCACTAAGCGCTAAGCCACTTGTCGATGCGGCTATGACACTGTGTTTCCAATTCAATGCAACTGCCATCACACTGCACATAATTGTTTCTATATTAAAGTTTTCATTTGAAGTATAAGAGAAATAACTATGATTTCTTTCTTATTTATTATTTTAAGGTAACTTTGCTTACTTCGTTTTAAAAGTTCAACAATTTACTTTTTTGGACAGTGTCATAAGCCTGCAAGAGAGGCCGCACAAAGGTGAGAGCGCGCTGTCTCGCCAGGTGAGCCGGGAAAAGAGAGCGAGAGAGAGAGCGCGGTAACGTGGAGAACAGTTCGCCAGTTCATTGTAGATTTAAATATTTCGAGAACGTCAAATTTTGAAGCATATTTTTGGGCACCATGCCACGGATTTATAGAATATCTATTATTTAAAATATTTATCATTTAACTAATACCTTTTGCATGAAAATTAGGAGCTAAATAATTAGTTTTTTTTATGAAACGAGATGTCAACCCTAATATCGAAAAGGTTTGCGAAAATGCTAAACAAAGATTGCTTAGTCCTACGGATTTAGTCTTAACGGATTTAAACAAATGCACTATTTTTATGTAGGAAGCCTATTCAAGGTAGAATATCTACCAGAAGTCTTCCCTATCACCTCAATGGATTACGCTTATATAAACCCCAAAGTAAGAAAATACATTGTAAACATTACATTGTAGAACTGGAATTGTTTACGACGTATATTACAGGTTTAGACTCCTTTGCTCACAATCCTTTTTTAATTGAAGTAAATCCTAGGGCTAATAATTAAAACTAAACAAACAGAAAGCCGTCTCTGGATAATCAGCTCCTCGCCTTTCTGTTGGCCTTGAGCAGCTTCGCCTTGAGAGCCTTGACGTCCACCTTGCTGGCCGAGGAGCTGTCCTTTTGAGACGAAGAAGAAGCTTTCTCCTCTGTGGGTGGCACAAAGTCCAAGTTGCGACGCTCGTCCTGGCGCTTGGCCGCCTCCGCCTGCTTGGCGCTGCGCTCCTGCTGCCGCTTGGCCTGCTTTTGCTCCTGGTTGAGGAAATACTCGCCAGAGGCCAGCTGCTTGTCCACCTTGCTCTCCGGCTGCGTGGGCGGGAACGGTGTGTACTCCTTTTTGGTCTTGCGAACCTTTGGCTGCTTGCGCTTGCTGATGTTCTTGTTCTTGAACTTGGGCAGGAACCGTGACCAGTCCTCGTTGGCCAATCGCGGATCCTTCATCAGTTCGCGCTTAATCATAAGCGCCTTGATGTTGTAAATGGGATGGACGTTGTTCATGGTCTCCAGCACAATGTCTCTCACCTGCTGCAAGCCCTTGTACGGACCCAGAGCCGAGACGGTGTTGCCCTGAACCAGCACATAGCAGTCGGTGAGGAGCTCAATGGACTTGAGCGTGGCTCCGTTGGGACCGATCAGGCGCTGGCGCCGCTTGACGAACTTCTCCTTCTTGTGGACCAGATTCCCGATCTTGATGATGTCGCAGCCGATGTCGTCCTGGAGCACACGCTTCGCCTGCTCGAAGGGCACGCTGCGAGCCATCAGCTTGATCATGTCGCGCGCCTTGATAATGATGTAGGGATCCCAGGTCTTGCGGCTGGTCTTCACCACCATGCTGCCCTCCATCAGGTCTAGTTCGGCCTTCAAGTGGTGTTCCGCCACGCACTGCACCACCAGGGGCCACACTTCCTTGAGGTAGCGTTCCCGGTACTTTGGGAATAGCGTGGCGAACGAGCTTTCCTCCACCATGCCGTGCGGATTGTCCTCTGCCTTGAAGGTCGGTATCTTCATGGCCCAGGCATTGTCCACCGGCTCCGTGCTGATCTTCGTCTCCTCCGTCTCGCTGTCGCTCATGGTTCACCGGTTTTCGACGTGTTTATTTATATTTATTTTCACAGGTGAGTTTTTCTAGCACGCTTGTTCTATCAGTGTTGCCAGAGCGGGTAAAAACGGAGTGTGACCAACAACATTTGGTGCAACTTAGCATTGGTTTCCACCTTTTCAGCTGTGCATGGGAAAAATATCGCATAATTCAGCAATATGCGATACTTTACCAGACACAAAGCCCGTCACTGCCATACTAAGAGTATCGCATAAAAAAGTTAGTCACAAAATTCAGCGCATAACAAACTAAGAGCAAATTGTAAGACCGATTAAGCAATTTAAACTGTATTTTCTGGTAGTATTAATTAATTAAGTATTAAAAACTATATTTTACTCGGCCAAAGTGTCTGCGGAGAAAGTTGCACGAAAGAGAAAGTCCTGCAACTTGGGGCGTGGACGCGTACGAAGTTAGCATAAATCGCATTAACGCAGACCAATAGCCCAACGAGACAAAGCAAAACAATAGAAAGTGGCGACATTGTAATAATCTTAATTGCTATAAACACAGAATTTTGTTGCATTTCATTTTGGTTGCGTTTTAATAATTACGCAGTGTGAAAGAAATTGTGAAAAATCAATATGGCGTCATTGCACGTCTTTGTGTTCGTGGCACGGTGCTGCCAACCTGCTCGAAAGCCAAACAAAGAAAAGGGAAACTAAGTAGCTTTCACTTTTCGTTTGGGCCCCAATGTCAAAGTTTGCGAAAAGGAAGACAACCTAAAAGCGAGAGACATTCGTGCTTCAATCGTTCGAACAAACTCACTAATTTTTTGAATCGCTAACAATATATTCTTAAACCAAGTTTTATCTGCGGGAGAGTGGACATCGCTGGCACGCAGGGTTGCACTTCTGTTGATAGGCGCCTATCGACTGCCTCTCGATAGTTGCCACGGCCCACACGTCCGCATTTTCTCAGTGAAAAAATCTCCACGCGACGAAACACGTTTTCCTGCTCTGCAAACAAAAGAAAATAATAATCTGCGGAGGGTTTTTGATTCTCTACCAGTTTTTTTCAATAAAAACAGATAGCTGAGGCGTTCCTCCATTCTCTTGCGTCTGCAGCTGGAATTTATTGTTGCCTTCTTCGTCTCGAAAGTGAAAATTGTAGGGCTACAGCGAAGATATTAGGACACTTGATAAACTTGTACTCAGACTTGGTGTTTTTCTGCTATTTTAGATATTTCGCCAAAGCTAGCATTAATTGCGTTTTTTCATGGAATTACGTAATCTGTGGAAGAAGTTCAGTATCCATTAGTTACGCATACACACATTCTACAATTCACGCACGTACATACAAACACATGCGTGCATGGTGAAATCAGCGCTTGTGGAAGCGAGACGACGATA
Organism: Drosophila bunnanda; assembly: GCA_035046265.1. Classification (NCBI taxonomy): domain Eukaryota; kingdom Metazoa; phylum Arthropoda; class Insecta; order Diptera; family Drosophilidae; genus Drosophila; species Drosophila bunnanda. Next base: position 4,690,210 of record JAWNOB010000076.1, on the reverse strand, counting down.
GGGCATTGGACAAGGCACATAGCGTTGCCACCCTTTGCTTTTTTCGTACGAAAAAGAAACCAAAGGGAAAGAGAATGGTGAGTTTGTGAAAATATTAAGAATTTGATTTCGTTCGTTAACTAACGCGGCGTTTGTTTGTGTTTATAATTTAGCCGCGGATAGTACCACTGCAGTTGTTGCGGTGCCTTCGGGTGCTGTTGGACGACAATGGCGGTATTTTGAGTGCCCAGGAAGTAAAGCGCATTTCGGGGTGAGTTTACACGAGCGCCCTCTTGCGGATTAAACTAATTAACCAACTTGTTCGATTTCCTTGTTTTTTTTAATTGCTTTCCTTTCCAAAGATTGATGGCCAAATATTCGAAGAAACTAGTTTCCAAATGCGTTTACGTACAAATATTGAAATCTACAAAGACGGAGCTGCTCGGGGACTTTATGTCCGTGGGCGGCTGGTCGCTGGTCTACACCTGGCTGAACGACGCCATACGGGCGATGAACTGGCCGCTGGTCCAGGAGATCCTCGAGCTGCTGCTCCTCTCGCCGGTGGACGTCAACCGGCTGAAGATCAACTCTGCCCCGATCCTGGTCAAGGGTCTGTGCAAGGATGGCGGCAATGAAGGTAAGTTCCTCCGAAACATGTTTAATCCTGTTTCAACGCTCTACCTGCGTCTTTAGCGGTCCCTTTTTTTTGTTTTCGTTTGCCTGAGAAAGGGTCACTAATTACCTTGTTTCGTTCGGCCCACTTTCCAGGTGTTCGCATTCTGGCCAAGCGGCTGGTCGAGCAGTGGCTGAAGATTGTGACCGAGAACTCGTGCGGGTCGACGGTCTTGATAGCAGCACAGCCTTCAGCTCCTCAGAATGCTGCCAGCACTCCAGCAGGAGCTGGCGCTGGTGGTATCCCCCCAGTTCACGACTCGGCATCCTCCAACGACAGCACGGACAGTGCGGGGACCCCAGTGACGTACACCATCACCTCCGCGCCCAGCAATAGCAACTCCAACAGCATAACCATCAAATGGAAGTCGGCTGACAAGCTAAAGCATGAGCATGAGGACGACGACGAGGCTGCCGAGGCGGCAATGCACAATGATGGGGAGCCGGAGAGGGATCCCCTGGACACGGCCGAACTGGTCAAAAAGTCTGGTTCCAGTTTAGATGATAGTTGTTCAGCGGCTGCGTCGGAGATTAAGTCCGGCGAGGACGTTCATGATAATAAGAAGCATAGTAGGAGCTCCAAGAGCGACAAGAGTAAACGGTCCTCCGAGAAGGAGCGCGAGAAGGATCGGAAAGAGAGGTCCTCCTCGAGCCACAGGTCCTCATCGTCTAGCCATAAGTCTTCGTCGTCATCTTCCTCCTCTTCGAAGAGCTCTTCCTCCAAGAGCTCTTCCTCCTCCTCCTCACATCGCAGCTCAAGCGATAAGCACAGCCGAGATAAGGACAAGGACAAGGCTCGCTCTAGCTCCTCCAGCTCCAGTTCGAGCAAGGACAAGGAGCGCAGCGGTTCTTCGTCGTCCTCTTCCTCCTCCTCGAATAAACACAAGTCCTCAAAGTCCTCTTCATCGTCGTCGTCGTCCTCCTCTTCTACATCGAGCTCTGGTTATAGTTCGTCTAAAGATCGCAAGGACAAGTCGTCCTCGTCCTCGTCCTCTTCATCCTCCAAGCAGGAGAGGGACAAGGACAACAAACTGATGCCGCCGCCGACAGCGGCGCTAGCTGCTTCCTCGCCGGCGACGGCAGCCAAAGAGGGCGAGGCACAGAACCCAAGATCCATACCTATTCTGTCCAGAAAGGCCTCGATTTCGATAGAGATACGACGGGACACGGAAAAGGCATCCACCGTCAAGACATACCAGTCCAAGTTCCGATCTCACGGCCTAACGGAAGAGGCACCGCCTCCGCCATCGCGAAAAGGACTAAAGAAGCCTACATCGACGCCTTCGACGTCGCTAGCAGCCACCACTCTTCCCGCTGTTCCGGCCATCAAGCGAGCGTCGCCACCGCCCAGCAGGGACTCGCCGGCGGAGAAGAAGCCCAAGATCGATATGAGCACCGTGGCGGGCCATGTGGAGCGGCCGGGAGCAGCCAAGCTGATCGCGCCCAAAAAGAGTAAGCATCCGACCATGAGAAACCCTATTAACGATCTCTTTTCTCCTTCTTGTTTCAGGATCTTTGGTGGTTTTTGCTTTTGTGTGGAATGGGAGTTAGTCGCTCGTATCTATTCTGTATTATTTCGTTGTGTGATCCCTTTATATCTGTCGTAAGCCAGGCCAGGTCTGTGCCGCTGCGCGGTGGTTTAATTTGTTTTTTGGGCTTTGGGGTTAAGAATCGGGGGCTATATCAAGTTGATTGCGATTGTTCCTACTGAAACGGAGATGTGAGAGAGTGCGCCCCCGGATGATTATAATGATGATGATGATGGCAACGATGGTGTCCCCGGAACCTGGTCACTGCGCATGCGCTGAGTCAGCCAAAGAGTGTGAGGCGTCCGCCACTTGGTGTGTTAAGTATTCAACCTAATCTTTGCTTAGCTTTAGCTTTATAAGGTATGTAGATTGATGAATTTGGCCCAGAAAGCTAACCGACTTGCAAATAAATACGAAAAAATATACTCTAGAAAAATACGATTTTTCTATTGAAAATAAAAGGAAAGCATATTGAGCGAAATGAAAAACCAAAAAGAAAACGATAATATTGACTTGGAACTGGCGGTTCTCCACAGACGTATTGGTAGTGGGTCATGCCTTCCCCCGCGTCCCAGCGCTGTTTCGATCACAACCCAATGTTGGTCTTGGTGGCTGTTACAGTGGGGCGTCGCTTTGATAGATAAGGAGTAACCCCACCGTCCGTGACGCTCCTCCCCCAACCTCACGGATAAGTGCACCAGCGGGTGGGATGATGATGCGTCATACCTAAGATCGCCATTATGTATATTTTGTATTTATTTTTTGAGACTTCCTATTAATTTTCTTCTTCCTTTTTATAATTATGTTTTGATTTTAAAGAATTTACTTTAAAATAAATTGTGAGAAATGCACAGCAATTAAAAAGTTAAATACTCCTAGAAAGAGACATGACCTGACTTGTTAAAACTACCAAAAAAACGTAAAACTCTTAACAAAAACGATTAGGAAAAAATGTAAGAATTAGATTAAAAACAGTGAAGACTTGACATGGTAGAACATGTAAAAATAAAAACTGAAAAACATTAAAAAAGTACAGATTTCCAAAAAAGAAAAGACTTGACATGTCAGAACATGTAAAAATAATCGTTAAAGATTTCAAAAATGCATTTCCTCATAAATTTGAAATTAAACTTGTGTACTTTTTGCAATTTCTACTTTAAATTCCAATTCAAATTCAATTTTTACGCCTAAACTATGCACTCAAAACCCCCTAGAAATAGTATCTAATATTTATTTAATGTTTCAGTAACTCTCAAGGGCTTGAGCCAGTCATTTATAACATTAGTTAGTAGACGCAAGTCGGGGAGAGATGTTTAGTATGAGGTTTAACTTAGTCTTGTAGTAGTAATTTTCATCTAGGATGTCTTTTTTATCGTTCTCTTTTCTCTTTCAGCAAAAGCAAAAACCACCAAAGGATCTTGACAAACCACAAACGACAAACCAAATCTTAATTTAATTACTAATCTCTTGACCTTCCTCTTTTACAGTTTCAACCCTGGTGGAGACTAATCTATTCTCGGACGCCTTGGCCGCCTCAATTGAGCCAAAGAAGACGGTGAAACGGAAGCGTGTCCTGTCAGCCACCTCGCCCACGGAAAAGGATGCGCCACTGGCACCGCTCAAGTTTTACCAGGACACGCTGGACGAGTCGAAGAGCGACGATAAGTCGGACGACAGCACCAAGGAGAATGACGAGGGCAAGGACACCGATGGCGATGGTGATGCCGATGGCGACGACGATGACATTCCCCTGAAGCGCGTCAAGGAGCACATCGAACAGAAGGTGAAGGAGAAGGAAGCGGCGTCGGCATCGGCTGACGCAGGAAACACCTCCGATGACGCCGATGATACGCCGGCAGAGCCGAAGAAACCGGGACCCGGCTGCGGACCCGACGGCCCGCCCGGCGTACTCGTGGTGCATCGCCGCAAGGGGCCCAAGAAGAAGCTCACCTGGAAGCCGGAGGACAAGCTCACGCAGATCCGTTACTTCGAGGTCGATCACTCGGAGCGCGTGAACGTGACCAAGCAGAGCTTCAACGAGATGAAGAATATGGAGCGATTCAGCGAGCGCGATGCTCTGACCATTGCCCGACGCGGATTCGATGACACCATGGAGCCACAGATGGAGTGGCGACCCCTCATCGAGGTTGACAATGTGCCCGATCATCCCAATGGAAATCTCTCGAAGCAGCGCCAAGTGCAGGCCGATAGGGAGGCCACCACTCTGCGCGCCCTGTACTTCTCGCCGGACATGATACCGGACAGTGCGGCGGAGGCGGAACTGGAGCCGCACTTTGCCCATGACATTCCTGTGATACCCATCGATGATCTGACCGGTAATCCCGATGCGGTCAACGATTACAGCACCTTGCCTTGGCCCGAACCCAAGGGCTATGGCATGCCTGCACCAGGAATCGTGAACGGAGCGAGCGTATCTAACAACGGACCGCCGGACATGGGTTTTGTGGGAGAGAACAACCTGAACACCATGATGCCACCACCGAATATGATGCCACCCAATCCCTTCGATCCGTTCATCTGCATTCGAGGTGGCGGCGGTCCTCCTGGCATGCCAGTGCCCAACGGGCCGCCACAGATCTGGCAGAACCCGATGGTGGGTCCACCGCCCACGGGGCCACCCATGATGAATGGACCTGGCCCAGGGCCCGGCATGGATATGAATAATATGAATATGAACAACATGCCGATGCCGCCGCCCCAGAACTTTATGGGCAATCAGTTTGGCAGTCCAGTGCCGCCCTTCGGAGGTGGTCCGCCGCCTGGCTTCAATCAATTCCCGCCCATGATGATGAACGGGCCAGGACCGGGTCCGGGAATGGGACCGGGACCAGGCATGGGACCAGGGCCCATGATGAATGGCCCTCCCAATGGCATGGGACCCGGAGGACCCATGCAAAACAGGAATAACATCAACAACAACAATCGAAACAACAAGAACAATGGAGGCGGAGGAGGTGGCGGAAACTGGCGCAGCGGCGGCAACAACTTCCAGGACAACTCGGGCGGCAACTGGCGGTCAGCGGGCTCTGGCGGCTCCAACAACCGAGGCAACGGCGGCAACGGCGTCTGCAAGGCCTTCATGCGCGGACACTGCAACATGGGAAAGAACTGCAAGTATGTGCATCCCCAGAAGAAGCGCATGTAGGACTCGTCGCCCGAATCTTCTGCGGAAGATTCAGCCGTATAAGGAGAGAAGGAGAGATCTCAGGCGAACTGGAGGAGCCCCAGAATGTGCCACCACCAAGACTGTAGCCAGGTTAGCCGTCGTTAGTTAGTTTTTATACACTATATATAGGATTTGTATATAATATGTATATGTATCTGGTATATATGTGAGTGCAGAGAGAGAGAGCAGTGCCGGAGCCTATTACTTCCCAAGTTGTTAAGTTGTTTAGTCTAAGGAATATTCATTTAGTTAACCCCGGACAAGAAGACGAAGATTGATGTGTACTTATAGAAAAGAAGGCTCTACTATTATTGCTATTATTAACAGTAGTCCTATGGATTAGCTATGTAGACATATATTATCCCTAAGCTCATAAATATTCAAATATTAAAGACCAAGTCATATGATGAATTTTTCAAACGCAAAAAAAAAAACGGCAGTATGTTTTTGAACAAAAATCAGCTAAAAAGAGGGGGAGGTCATCGACCTGCATTTATGTATTTTTAACTTATTTTTATAATTCTTATCTCTATTAATCGATTTTTAAAATTCTTATTTTGTCTGAGCTTTGTTTATAAAATGAATTTAAAACAAGAAAGGAAGGTAACTTCGAGAAACTGAAGGGTGTATACCCCTGCAGATCAATCGATCATATCTAAGCCAAAAACGCATTAATTTCACTTCGGATAACGTTTCTATGCTAGTTTTTATGAGCCTAAGATATCTGCATATTCAAAATTAAAACTAAAAAAATTGACATTTTTTGTCGATTTTTTTTTACAATTTTAACCCCAAAAATTTTTGCAAAATTGAGTAAATTTTTTTTTGTCTGATACATGTCTAGATCGATTCGGCTGTTGATGCTGACCAATAATATATATGGTTTATAGGGTCGGAAATGACTCCTTCATTGCGTTTCAAGCTTCAGACCGAAATTATAATACCCTGAGAGGGTATAAATATTGAGTCATATTTATATGTAAATTTGTACTAAATCCCAAGGCTTCAAAAACTCATAACTAAGTCAAAAATGCATTAATTTCGATATGGAGGTCAGTTCTGTGCTAGATTTAAACAGATTAATAAATGTGCTTACTCAAATTGACATTTTTTAAATTAAAAATTTTTGACAATTTTTCAAATTGTAACAATGTTCATTCTGGCGATATAAAAAATCGAAAAAAATTTTGGAATTTTTTGTTCTTTCCTACATGTCTAGAAAGATTCGCCTGTTGATCCTGATCAAGAATATATATGGTTTATAGGGTCGGAAACGGCTACTTCATTCCGTTGCAAGCTTCTGAATAAAATGTTAATACCCTTATATTTAAACATTTCTAAAATTTTTTCAGATTTTCAGGTATTTTTTAAAATATTTTTCTAGGAAATATTTCGATAACAACTATTGAATAACCCTTAAGCGCTGTGCATATGTTTTTATAAACATATAAAAATATAAACTATTATATATATTTATATATACATATATATATATATGTTATTAAATATGTTTATAAATTAAACTAAATAAATAATAATAATATATATATATAATTTTAAAATAAAAATAAACTATAAAAAAACATACGTATACAAAAAAAAGAAGTGTCCAGAGAATAATAATATAAACTTGTATCTACAAAGACGCAAAGCTAAAAGAAAAAAACAATTACAGAAATGCAAAAATTATAAAATAATTATTGTTTAAAATCACATTTTCCATATGTGAAAATCACATATATTTTGATACGAGAATGGGAAAAACATATACATATTTATATGGACATGGTAGAACATTATCATTTTAAAATCATGTTACCATTATTTTTTAAATCATTTTGGTTTCCATATTTTTGTAATAAAAAAAATAAAACAATATTTCCTGTGCTCGATACAAAACTCAACGCAAAGTGACCAAAAAATCAGTGTCCAAGCCCCAGCAAGGGTCTTAAAATCGATTTGCTACCACCGTTGAAGGTATGTATGTCATCATGCGGTGCTTGCACTTAACCTGCCGCCGACTTCTAGGGCTTCCGACCCAGAATTCGAATTCACTATTTTTCCTAATTCCTCACAAGACTCGCAGTCTTCATTTCAGTTTTGTACATTTCATCAGCGGGTCGAGACTATGAAGTTCCTCAATTCCGCGATAATCCTCTGCTGCTACTCCTGCTCCCTGCTCGGCCTGGTCAGCGGGCTGAGCTTCACGGTGACCTCCCGGATCTACATGGATGTGAAGCACAACAAGCAGCCGGTGGGCAGGATAACCTTTGGACTGTTTGGCAAGCTGGCGCCCAAGGCGGTGGCCAATTTCCGGCACATCTGCCTGCGAGGGATCAACGGAACCAGCTATGTGGGAGCCCGGTTTCATCGCGTGGTAGACCGGTTCCTCGTGCAGGGCGGCGACATCCTCAACGGCGATGGCACTGGCTCGGTTAGTATCTACGGGGAGTACTTTCCGGATGAGGACAAAGCCCTGGCCGTGGAGCACAACAGACCGGGCTATCTGGGCATGGCCAATCGTGGACCGGACACGAATGGGTGTCAGTTTTATGTAACCACTGTGGGTGCCAAGTGGCTGGACGGGAAGCACACGGTCTTTGGCAAGGTTCTCGAGGGCATGGACACCATCTATGCGATAGAGGATGTGAGTATATGGAATAAACCCATTGATGTCATATTTTAATCAAAGAATTCCTTTTTGCAAGGTCAAAACAGATACCGATGACTTCCCCTTGGAGCCGGTGGTCATCTCCAATTGCGGCGAAATACCCACCGAACAGTTCGAGTTCTATCCGGATGACTTCAACATCCTGGGCTGGATTAAGGCAGCCGGCTTGCCCGTGACCAGTTCGTTCTTGGTCCTGCTCATCTTTCACTACTTTTTCCGTCAGCTGAACATGTACTGCTGAGGACGATTTATTACTACTACTACTACTACTACTACTTAAGATCACAAAGCCACACAATAAACCAGCTCGAAAATCACTTTAGAAAGACTTCCCTTAGGAGGCAATCGAACCTCTCAGCAGGATGGGCAGCGTCGGACCCATGTGCAGCTGTGGATATGGGAGTTTAAATCGATTTCCCTTCACGGTACGGAAAACACCACTCACATCGATGAATATGTAATCCTCCACCAGCTGATTCTTCTCGTAGAACTGGGCCTCGGGCTTAAAGAACCCCACGATGGTTATATCCACGCCCGAGTAGTTGGACATGGAGCCGGAGAAGATCTTGGCCAGGGTGAAGTGGTGCTTGTGGTCCGGATAAACGGAGGGATTCAAGCTGTTGTAGTATTCCTCGATCAGGCGCCGGTCCTTGGGCGTCAAGTCGCGCCTGTGCTTGACCATTTTGTCCAGGTCGAAGGAGTGGGCATGCTTCAGTTTGGGATCCTGCTCGGCATCCATCAGGCGCTCGAACATATTTCTGTATTTGTCCTTGAAGAACTCCAGCGACTTGCACTTTTCAGACCAAAAGGAGAACTTTTTAGAGGCGCTGCGATGAGGTAGCTGGAGATTAATCTATATCTATCTATCTATATATTAATAATATATGTATAAATTAACTAATTATGTAAAAATACTTAGCATTTATAATCTACCTTATTCAGTTTTTTGATTTGATAAAATTCTATTAAATAAATCTCTAATTAAGTTCGTAGCTTAACTTCATAAAACTTACAATAAAATACAAATACAATTATTTATATGGGAAAATTTGGAATAATTAAATAAACCTTAAAGTGAAGTTTATAAAAATATATAAATATTTAAATAATATATACAACATGGTATATATATATATACATAAAAAATAAAATAAATCTTGAGTCTATTTAAGCTGCTATAATTTACTAATATTATTCTAATCCGCTTTAATTATGATTTTCGGTCTATAATAATCGAAAATCAAATACTTTTATATATTAATAAGGTTGTAACAAAGTACTTTCGTTGTAATTATTAAAAAGCTTCTAATAAAACAAGAAATATTATTATAATAAATTAAAAGCAGTTAAAAATGAAGCTACTAAAAGCATGAAATTAATTATCTAGCAAAATATTGGCTTATATCTATTATACATTCCCATTTTGAACTTACTGTTCAGCTGCCGCTGGCACCTTAAAGTCTACAAATAACCCCGGAATCCTCACCGTCGTCCGGGCGGCGGCGATGAGTTTTCCAGGCCCAAAGAAGTGGAGCTTGAGCTCGAAGCGGCGCAGCGAGTTGCGCGCCAGGGAGCCCAGCTCCAAAATGAAGCCATGCTGCTCGCAGGGAATGGGCTGGACGGTGAAGTGCTTGACCAGCGACGGCTGCTTGTAGCCGGGGGCCTTGTGCAGCTTCAGGTGGCTCTGGTAGACCTGCTGGTGGAGGGCATAGAGCTCTGGCCGCGTCCGGAGGCGCAGCAGATAGCGCTCGGCCAGGAGCAGCTGGCGCAGGACCGTGGCATGGGGCAGCTCCTGGTTGTTGTTCACCATCACGTAGGTCTTCACCATGCGGAAGAGCTGCAGATCGTGCCGGGCCTGCTGCTCCGAGGCCATGTCCTCCTCGCTGTACGACAGCAGGCTGAAGTCCTCGGAGCGCGGTGCGGGCCTGTCCTCCTGGTGCAACCCCTCCTCCTCGCCCATGTGAGGGGGCACCGGCTCCTCCTCCACCTCGGTGATGCTGCGGAAGATCTCGTACTGGTAGATGCGCTGCAGCAGACGGTACTCCTCCTCCAGCTCAGCGGGGTCCATGGGGACAGAGGGCAGCGGCGAGGTCATGTCCAGCATGGGCATCACGCCCTGGCCCCGCAGAGAGAACTCGGTGGAGTCGCTGTTGTTGATCATGGCCCCGAAGGTGTGCCGGAAGCTCTCGCTGAAGCCCAAGATCCCTTTCACCCGGATCTGATCCGTTGCCAGGGGCTCTAGGTGCATCAAGTCGCTGGTTACTAGCTTGCAGTAGCCCTCAACCAGACGCTTCTCCGACAGCGACGGCAGCAGCTGGGGAGGCTTCGGTGGCTTGGGCTTAATTTCCACTAGGACCAGTTTGAGGGGATAGTTGGTTACGTTTGCGACGCGCACCACAGCCTCGAAGGACTCGTACCAGGGCTGAGAGGGATGAGGATTGCATCACTTGCTTAGATTCACCTAACTTGTTCCCTGCCCTCCACTTGTTCCCTCACTATCCCACCTCCTAACTCACCTTAATTCCCATGTAAATACTGTCCTTGTGGAACCTAATCTTCTGCGGAAGATTGACCAGCGTGACGGTCAGAAACTGACTTCGCCCGCCCACAATGGCCAGCTCAAAGAAGGCTTTCATCTCGATATTCCGTCGGATGTGGGGCAGGTGGAGCTTGCACTGCAGATCGCCCGGCTGCATGTCCACGACCTGGACGGTGCCCCGCTTCTCGTAGAAGTATATGTAACGACTGGAGAAGCAGTACTCGGTGGAGGGCTCTGACCACTCCTCGCTCGAATCGATGTGGAGTCTGGCGAGGAGGTCATCCAATGTTTCCCGCACCAAGCTCGTGGTGCTCTGGTCCTTTTCCACGTCGGCATCGATCTGCTCCTTTGGCTCGTAGAGCAACGGGCGATGGCTTAGGTCCAGATCGTTGATGACCTCGTCTATGATTTCCAGGATCATGTCGCTGTCCTCCAGGAAGCGCTTGAACTGACAGCGGCACTGCTGGTACCGCTTCGTCATATTGGGCTCGTCGGCACAGCTGAAGTTGTACTCAAGCATTCGCAGAATCTCCGACAGGATATCGCTGGCAATGCCAGCTGGATCGTCCTCGCGGCCTACATATACCTCCTTGGTGGCGAGACGCTTCCACTTGAACTCGGCCGGAGCACATCCTTGGTTAATGAGATTAATGGTACTCTCGTAGGGCTTTCCGCGATCGAACAGGACCAGATCGGACTGGAGGATTACGACATCCGGCACCTTGATGGATACCCGCAGGGGTAGACCCTTCAGTTGTATCCCTCTTGTCATAACGTTAATCTTGCCCTCAATGTGGCGACAGGAGAGATTCTTTGTAGCTGCCCTGTTTAAGATCACAAAGATTTCCTTTCGCTCGCTGCCGGCCACAGGGATTACCAACTCCTTTTCGTAGGTGTCCTCGTAGAACTCCTTAATCCTGAAGGGACCCGACACCTGTAGCTTCACCCTGTCGATGGGCACGGCACAGGGATTGACCAGAAGTGGAGTTTCCTCATAGGAACGCTCCCTCAGAGGATCGCAGCGTTTGTAATCGAAGTTCAACTGGAACGGAGAATATTTATAACTTTACATTGTTATAAATAGTTTAAGTAAGTGATGGCAACCTGCTTGGGACTCCAGAGTAGCTGACACTCAACGAAATCGGCCTGAACACCGACCCGTATGATGTGCTTGCTCGTGGGATACTTCTGGTCGACAACCTGCACCAGAAAGTCCCCGGTGGCATGGCCCTCGACATACGAGCTGGCCATAATGTCCAGCTGGGCCTCGCTGTTGGGCTCCAAGTACATGCTCTTTGGTTCCATGTCGAAGCGCGCGGTCAGGGCGTGTGTGGTGCAGGCGCCGGGATTCCGATCGTTTCCGGGGCCAATGGAGTTCAGCCGAATGATTAGGATGCGATAGGTGCGACGTCCCCTATTGATCACCCGCACGGGAAAGCGGTGCGAGAAGATGCCATCCTGGAACTGCTCCCTGGTGTCCGTGTACAGCGTACCGGCATCGAATCCCTCGCGTATGTTGGGCTCAAAGTACAGAGGCACTCCCTCCACCCGGAATATAATGGGCACCATGATCACATTGTCGAACTGCAGATCAATGAACAGGGTATTCTGGTAGATATCCGGATCGGTGAACAGCGACACCAACGTGGTGTACATGCTCTGGCCGGTGGGGGACAAGGCTCCGCCCCGCGATGTTAGGTATTGAAATTCTGCATCTTTCTAACAGCGAGATACATTATGTGGGAACTCTAGGAACTCTAGGATCTCTCCTCTAATCCTCACCAATCTTATGCTCAGCATGGTGTGCGTGGGCGTGTAATTGTCAATGTAAAAGTGCTGCTTGTGCTCTTCGTAAACCTGAAGCCGCCGGTTGATGGACATTGGAGCAATCCGGATCTCTGTGGGCAAGACGTTGGCTAACAAGTGGAAGGAATACGGCCGATTGGCGCCCACAACCTTGATCAAACCCATCAGCCGGGTGTTGCCCAGCGAGCGAAAGGTCACTGCGCACTTGGCAACGATGACGGCTCCAGAATCAAGATAGAATTTCCAGATTCCATCGCGAAAAGTCATGTCGTTGGGCTGTAACCGTATAGCTTAAGTATATATCTGAGACCATATTAATACTAAGATGCATAAGGCATTTGTCTCATTTTATGAGAGCGTTACGGAGGCTTACTCACAACCACTTCATAGTGAATAAAGGCACCAATTATGGAGCGGTTCTTAAACTCCATATTAAAGTCATACTCCTCCCCAGCATAGATAACACGATCCGAGAGATCTACTATGTGGTACCAATCAATGTCCGGAACAACACAATTATACTCGAACCACAGCTTTGAGCACAGGAACTCCGACTTGATCAGGGTCCTCATGGTCGGCTGATCATCGCTCGACTCCGGGTTACTCGACGGAAGAGCGGGGCAAATCCGTACCGACAGGGATCGGTGGTAATAGCCCGGCCTGTTGGGCACCACAAGGATGGTAATCGTGCGTCCGGTGTTCGGACGAAGGTAAATGATTTCGTTGTCGCAATAGACCTCACGCGGATCACTGGGCAAGCCGTTCCAGTCCATGAACACAAAGTTGCTGTGCTTGGTAAAGACGGAGAAGTATTTGGTGTGGAGCAGACCCATCAGTGCCTCCTGGATGATGCGGCGATCCGACTCGGACTTGTCAAAGATCTTTTTCTTCTTCAGATTGCTCAAAAGTTGAGCGGCCATGACGGGAATGGGTTCTGTGAGGGGAAGGGCTTTTCTTTCGAGTTTCCACGTTCACATTGTAGTGACTCACCCATCACTTCCTCCTCAAACTCCTGGCTGTATACGGACAAGTTCGTCTCGACGGACCTCACTGACTTAGCCTCCGGATCCTCTTCCGTTAGTTCAACCGTTCCGATTTCCACGGGCTGGACCAGATCCTCGTGCACTTGCTGAAGATGCCTTATGGGATCACGCACCGTGATGGGCAGCAGGTCGGTGGTGTCATGTATATTGAGGACCAGCGGTGTCTCAGCCCCATCCTCGGTGGGCTTGATTTGGAGGGTTATGGGCACGGCGAGGGGGTTCAGCAGGAGCATGTAACGCTTTTGGGGTACGGCAATGGGAATGCTTCCAAACTCCACCAGGCTGGGGAAGGTGCGCAGCTGCACGGGCTGTCCCGTGCCTCTTAGGAGGGGGTAATGCGTGAGTTCAGTACGCTGGAACAGGTGAGACCAACTCTCGATTCCTACCTGAGCTCCACTTCATAGCGGGGACCGTTCCCCACCTTGAAGCGCATTTGCAGCGAGAAGCGAGACGGTTCCAGGTAGTAGAAGGACAGGCTAAAGATGCCGCGGGTGCAGGGATCCAGCTGGAAGCCCTCGACGGGCATAATGCGAATCCCAGCCTGCTCTGGATTCGAACAGTCCAAGTAATTAACCTTGGCGGGAACGGCTGTGAGAGGATACTTCAGTTATCCCACAAATAGATATTGTATTCCCAGAGTCTCACAGTCAACGTTGAGGAACTTGATCTGGGCACAGTGCTCCTCGCCCAAATAGATCTTCCGGAAGTCAATCACCTTCGGATAGACCTCCATTTCGATGCCAGCAATCTCGCCCGTGAGCACAGCAATGCAGGTCTCGATGCAGTCCGCGTCGTTGGCAAAGCAGAAGCTTGCTCGCGTCCTTTGGAAGTACGGCGGCTGAATGTCATCGGGAAAGAGATTGTCCACATCGTAGACGGGTCGGAAGCACAGCTTAATTTCGGCAGAGGAGTTGCCTCCGATCCGGTTCGGTAGCATAAACTCAAAGTGCTGGCTCGCCTTGGGATCGTAGGTCACCTCCTGGACGGTAGCCTCGTCCTCGAAGTCGTAAATCAGGACACTTCGCATACTGACCGCATCGCTGATCAGCTTATCTGAGATGTCATCCTCCTGGCTCAAATCGATGCTCTTCTCCTGCGGATCGGGGGTTGGCAGCTTGTAGAGCTGCCCGGTAACGGCCACTTCGTCGGCGCCCTCGTTGCACACCGTCACTGAACGCCACGCCTCGCGCCCGAACTTGGTCAGGGGAAAGTGAAGGAGGCCCAGGTTCAAATGCACCGACATGGACTTGGGTGTAAAGGTGAACATCACCGGCTTGGGAGGCACTGCGAAGGATGTGCGATTACCAAGGATATGAGAGACTATCTGAGCCAAACCTACTCATTCCGAACTTCAAGTTAAAGAAACCATTGTACACTTGCAACTTCCGCGGATGAATGGTCAGCATAACCTTGATATAGTCCTGCGGTGGGATCAGTTCCTTGTTGCCAGTGCTGACCTCTAGGCCGAGATTGGTGCTGCGAAAAGGAATGAATCCTGCAGCTCTCCTCGACCGTTGACCCTACTCACTTGCTGAAGCGGAAGCGCACACTATCCTTGGTGGGATTGTAGGCGATCAATTCGAAAAAGGTATCGTTGCCGGGCACGCAGCTGGGAAAAACTACCGACTCACTGGCCGTGGGAATATTATCCTTGGTCAGTACTGCGGAGGAGGAGCATTATAAATTCTGTGTGCCATTTTAGTCTGTAACTGCGATTACCAACGATGGGCACTTGGAAGATGATGCTCGGGTGAAAGCACTCCACAAAGATGTGGCGGCGCCTGTTGATATCCCGCTTGGTCGGGGCCCGTATCCAGATTTTCGCCTCCATGTTCTGGTCAGTTTCCAGATAGCGGTTCAAGTCCAGTTCTGGTATTGAAATGAACGTGTCCGAGGGACTGTCGGTGCTCAGTTGGACGAAGCGAGGGTACTGGAGGTTAGCAAATGAAGGGATTGAACAGGGCTTTCTAAGCAACTTTTTAAAAGGATTCTTTAGACAGAGTTTATAAGGATGTGAAGTTAAAAAGACTAATGGAACTTATAAAAGAACACTGGACTAGTAGACCTTACGGAACTGATCAATTGATCAAGAGCTACAAAGAATTCTTAGAGACCTACACAAATCCATAGGAAAAGAGAGAAGTGATAAGCATATCGATAAAAAATAGCAGAAAATTATCGAAGGAAGTATCGAAAAATATCGATTTTATTGTTAATAATATCGATATTATTCATATGTGTTTTATATTTAATTTAATACCCAATTTCTGATTTAATTAACTAATTCACCTAAATTCATCGAGTTTTGATCTTACCAATCCACTGTTTTTAATATTTAACGTCATGCCGTAGGTATAGTTGCTCTTGAGTCGCTTTTTTTGGACAATGACGCGTGGCGTTATGTGCAGCGATTCCACCAAGTTGGCATAGTCAGAGTAGTCTGTCAAACAAACAGAAAGTTGTAATAGAAGGATTCCCGAGACGTTTCCCTGCGAAACCTACATTGCTTGGCTATGCAACATTGAAAGTTGCGCTGCATGCTGGACAGACGAAGTAACTGCTCGTCATTTGGTATAAAAGTGTTGCGGGGTGTTGGGGGCGTCGGGTCCGACATTTTTCTTATATTTTCGGTGGTTACGGTGCCTTACTAATAAATCAAATATTATATAATATATACGGGAACTTGAATTCAAATTCAAAGCTCACCACGATGGTACAGTAGGTGTGCTTTTGCGTGGAATGTGGTCAGCGCTTTACCCACCACAGCTTTTAAGGAAATGTGGCAAGGCTAGTTTGACTGCTTTTACCGAACTGCTTACAAAGCAGCATAACAACGGTATTGTTATTTTAAAAACAAAAGGAAGCAGTTCAAGGATTCTGATGAAAATTAAAAAAAATTTGTGATTTAAAGGGGGAAAAGAAAAGGAAAAACTATACATTTTCCTTATATCTGAATCTCTAAATTTTTGTGTGTAGAACGATGCTTTTTTTCTTCTTTGTCTTCTTTTGTTTAGGCAAAACAATTTCAATTTGGCAGAAAAACCCCAACGCAGCATGTCCTCCTAACGAAATGTCGAACGTGAACGTGCATGCAGCCCCTTGTGCTTTCAGATTTGAGGTCAAGCCCTGTTTCGTCCCCAAAACCCTTGTACACTGTGAGCAAATACAAATATTTCTTAATTTTTAGTTAAACAACTTAAGTTAGAAAGAGTTATTATTAAATTAAGACTACCATATTAAATACTAAGCTCTATATATATAAATACTTAGAATATTTCATGCTATTTATGGCTTAACTAGATTTTTTACTAGTCTTATAAGATCTAATAACAATTTATTAACTATTTATTAACTATGGAAACACAAAAATTGCTTTGGCTTAGTTCTTCAGCGCGAAATATCAGTTATTTCAGTTAGAAATTGGTGAATAGTTTATACAGTTTCATATAGATTGTAAAAAACAGGCATAGCCAAGTATTTCTCTCACTGCAATAGCCCAAAAAGCCATTCCAACCGCAGAGCTGCCAATGCACAACAAAGTCCAGCTGCTTTTCTTATTTATTTGTCGGTCGAATCCTTTCCCTTCCCCTCAGTCCCCCCCTTCTCTCCTGCAATTCTGCACTTGGCAATAAGGACGTTTTGTTCTGCTGCTCCTTTTCTTTTTTTTGCAAAATTAATGATATGGGACCGGGGCATCGGCTGAAAGCCGGGCATTTCGTGCGGTTACTGGTTCCTCGTTCCTATTCCGATTCCCATTTTTATTGTCAACGAAACTTGAGATAAAAATTCGGAAGAGCCTGCCTGCCTTCCGGGAAAGCAGCCGCAAAGCCCCGTGCAAGGAAAATTGAAAGAAGGCGGCTGTGGCTGTGGCTGCGGCCAGTGTCCGAGGAATTTGCATGTGTCCTGCATCCACTTTGCCATTGTTTGTCCGTGGGCGTGGCTCTGGCCCTGCCTCCGTCTGTTATCGCCGGCAAAGCGCTTATAAATCACGGTCCTTCACATGCAAGGACTTGTGGGGGAACTAGGACGCAGACGGAGACGGAGATGGAGACGTACTTGGACTTGGACACAGATAACACACGACCACATGGCACGGTTGGCTGGTGGCCGAAAATTGCAGCATCCTTCAATGGAGTGGCAGGGACATGTTACATTTTGATGGAAACCAATTGGCAGGACCCAGGAGCAGGGGCAGGAGCAGGACTCGCTCTCTCATCATGGTCGAGTGGCGCTTTTATTGAGTACAAATTGGCTGCCATAATGATGACAAAGAATCGCCGGACTAGCCTCCTTTTCAACTGCTCTCTCCCTCTTTTGTCAGCCATTCCCGCAGATGACATTTTTATGACATCCAATCCGAGGTCCTGCGACTGATTGCTCCTGCCTTGGAACCCTCACGCTCTCCCTCTGGCATTGACCGAAGAAGGGTGAAAGGGTTTTTATTTGGCCGGCTTATGTGCTCCTTACGACTGTAAAGTGGCAATTCTTTAACAATTTATGTTGCCAAACCAAAGTCGAGTGTCGAGTGTGTGCTGCTGCTGCTGCTGGCCAAGAGCTGCAACAGCTGACGCACCATCCCCGCTCCTGTCCTCGTCCTCGTCCTGGTCGCTTTTTATTTTGTTTGGTCCGTCGGCGGCTGTGAAATTTTCGTGAATTTATGAGCACTTGAGAGCAGGCGCCATCGCCAAAGGCACAGCCTTGCCAACCCTACACCCAATCCTGGCCAGGCACTCCTCCTCCTCTGGCATCCCCATTTTTCGCCCAGCGACTTTGTTGGCCTAATATAAATTTCAACTTAAACAACAACCGTCTGCACTTGAAATAAAATAAATATTTTTAACTTTAAGGGAACTTTTGAGGATAATCTAAACTGGTTCAGAAATTCCTGTGCCTTCGAAATTCCTTGGAAATGTGTCTAAGAGTATGGCATTCAATTATGAATGTAGGAAATCCTATGTACAAATTAATGTTTAATAATTAATAACATTTTTATAGACTGCCTTTTTAGGTATTTAAGAACCCTACAGATTTTTGGACCATCCACAAATACTTGGAACTTATATGTATAACTATAAACAAAAAGAATTTTGTTTTAAGAAGATCAACCTGCAGCCAAAACATTTGGAAGTAATTCAAAGGTTCTCACTAGCTTTGAATGTGTCCAACATACTACATTAAAAAAATTATACAGTTTTAAATAGTTAATAGTATTAATTGCTCCTTATTCTAGTCTTAGTATTTTTGGGAATATAGCATAAGATAATTGAATTTAAATTTTAATATATGTTAACAATTTATTTTGAGCATTATGATGTCAGTGGTTTTTGCATCTCAACGAAACTACATTTTTGAAACTGTTTGTTTTCTTTCCACAATAATGGAAACACGGAATTCAGTTCAACTTTTCTTCAACTATATTATTATTTATTTGAATAAATATTTCTACCTTTTTTTTCGAGTGTATTAAGTGCTCTGAGAAAGAGAACAGACGGAGGCGGCGCGGTGGCTTGGGCAACATTTTAATGCGCCACGCGGTATTTTCGGGTGTTTTTTCTCTCGCTCCTAAGTGGCAGCAAACGGGGCAATAAAACGGTCGCCGAGCGTTATGAAAAGGATTGCGGCGATGGCCACCAAGTGCGAGAGCTCGTAAATCGTAGGCCAGCCAAGGGGCTGGTTGCCAGGGTCAAGCCCTTATAAAAATTAGTTTACGTGGCACATAATTTTGCATTAATTCCGCCTTGGAATGACACTCGACGACAGCGACGAGTGGCACTCGCATGTGGCGAGCCTCGAACCTCGAGTTTTGAGTTTCGAGAGCTGAATGCTGGCCAAAAAGCACTTTGCCACATTTTAAAGTATCTGTCACATAAAATGCTCGCTGGGGGCGAGCAGGAAGGCCACGGGGGAAGCGCAGGATACTGGCCAGAGCAGCAAACAAAATGCAACAAAATATTTTGTTATGCTGCAGCAGAAAAAACAAGGAGCCAGGAGAAACAAAAACAGAAACGAAAACGAAAACAAGAAGAAACAAGGGGTGGAAAAACAAATGCTTATAAAATGATAAGTTGCAGCTGGAGATGAGGACGTGAAGTCAAGTGAAATGCAGGAGGAGCTACAGCAGCAGCATCCTCATCCTTGGAAAGGACCTGCCATCGACGATGTGTTGCGGAAATATTTTGTGTGAAATTATTGCGGCCAGAGACACGGAGACAAGGAGCGATGGAGCAAGTGGAGCAAGTGGTTGCTCTGCAAGAAAAATATTCTTCTAAAAAAAAAGATAAGTGAGTCAAATTAAGAGTATTCCTGTTTAGGAGTCATTGAATGCGTTGAGAGTGTTTTTGCGGAAAGAAACCCTTTACTGAAAGGTCTTTCAACGAGTAAGTTCTTCATTTTCTAGAAATGTAGTAAAATCTTATATACTTTTAATATGAGTAATACTTTCTTCAAAATAGAATAGCTTAGGGGTGTCAGGAATATATATATATCGATATTTGATGTACCAAAAGATACAAATCAATGATACATCTTGTTGAGATATATGTAAAATAAAAAGTAATATATAGAATTAATATAATCGGAAAAGGAAACGAATTAAAACACATTTTCCTAATACTAATCATTATAAAATTTCATTATCTGTATTACATTTTGAAAGATGTTCCATTTAAGGATGAAATATTGAGACTAGAGACATATAAATAAGAGAACATTTTGCTGATACAATAAGTATTATAAAGATATCTATAATATTCATAACTCCACAGAGAAAATGACAGAAAATCCTTGATTTTTTAAGTATTAACTAAGATGATTAACAGCTCATATTTATAAGTATCTCTTTACTTCCCTTATATATTTATGTGTAGAACATTTTATATCCCCAAGAATCCCCCCCAGACCCTCCCCCTGACTTGCATATCCCTTTTAATATGTATTATATACTGTATGACCAGCTAACTCCCAATTTATTGATGGAAATGACCCGTTTGGCCAACGCTTTGCTCATTTACAAACCAATTTGCATCGCTTATCCGAGGCGGTGGCGTATGCGCAATATTTGTGACATGACCTCCACATAGACAGGGCCATCCAGTGGGGAACCGCAGCAGCAGGACCATCGGAGTCAGGAGCTAATTAGTGTGACAAATTGCTTAGTCAGGACGGACAGGGAATGACCACATTCCACAAAACCCGTGGCGGTTAGCTGCTCCACTGTCAGGTCGATGATGTCCACATGTCGATGGCAGAATGAAAACTCATTAAAAATTTACAATTGATTGACTGCACAATGTTCAAAGGTGGGGCGGGGTGTGGGGGGGAGGAACAGTTTCCCCGAAAATAGTGACAGGCTCGTCGTTCATGGCAAGTTGCTAAATGGTGCACACACACACAAACGCATCGAGTGCGGCATATGGCCGCAGTGCCGTAGTGTCCTGCCCCTTCGATATTGGAGCAATTTATGCTAATGCTCGTTAGTGAAATCAAACAGCAGCCGAGCAGCCAGGCAGCAGAGCAACAGAGCAACAATTGTGTAAACAACACAGCGGCCGTAAAGCAAACTATGTTCATACGTGAAAGGATCGCAGGACGACGACCAGGACGTGGACGTGGAAGTGGAAGTGGAAGTCGACTGCAACTACTACTACTGCATTCTGCATCTGTCGGTTGTGCACAAAATATTGACGCATATATATTGGCAGTGACAATTAATCTGCTAATTGCCAATTTAAGCACGTAAACCAAACACAGGCGGCGGCATCGACATGACCAGGGCGTGGCAACCGCATTGGGTTCGTGACAGATAGAAAGGTGCAGTGCGAGAAAATGCCAGGAGAATTTGTAAATATTTTATGGGTTTTACACTTTGGTTAAATAAGTGTTTAATAGTAATTTTTATATATTTTATGATTCACTAAATTTGATCTAATCCTTCTTTCCAAAAATGTCCCTTTCACGCGTTGTCTGATTGCTAGAACTTTCATTACTGGGACATATACTATAGTATACTATATACTCTACTATAATTATAGAAAATGTATCATATCTTGAATTTCCCTAGGAAACAGAGCTCAGTTTCGTTTTATAAAAAGTCTATTTCAATACAACTGAGATGAGAGAGATCGTTCTTTTAGAATGCTTTCGTTTTTGGTAGAGAAACCATTTGATCATAAGGTTTGGATCGCTCCAAAGCAATGCTAGTATGTCAATAAACAAATATATATTAATATAATTAAACTGTATATAACCCTGGTAATATATCATAGTTTTCCTCGCCGTGTACAGTTAGCTATAAGAGTATGGTAACCAATCCAATGGTCCATGTATCGGGGTCGCCATTTATGGGCTGCCAACCATTGGAAACCTACCAGGATGAGGAGCCTGCAGCAGACTGTGTGTGTAGTATGGAGTGTGTAGTGTGGAGTGCATCTGCAAGTGAATTTGATTTGCCGTCTGATTTATGCGTGCGATGCTCGAGTACTTTTGCGTAATTTGAGCTAATGAAAGTCAACAGACGCAGGATGCAGGATGCAGGCTGCAGGATGCAGGATGCAGACAGGAGGCACCTCCAGGGGTTGGGCCACAAGTGCGTATGAATAATCAGGGGGTTTAAAGAGAGAGGCTCGTAAATAAATTAGTTTTGCTGTTGACACGACGACAAATTGATGTGGGAGGGAGGCGGGGGGGCGGAAGGCGTGACCGGGAAGTGCCAGCGATTCCGGAACCCGGAAACCCCTCCGGATGCAGCACAATGGTGATCTAATGAGCACGCACTGAGCTTCCTTCATGGCTGCCCTTTTTATATATATTTTTTATTTATTTTGAAATAAGTCTGGAATTTATTTTTCTTTCTGGCAAAACTTTCGCTGGGAAAGAAAGGAGTGGTGGCTATGGATTTTCGGGCAGCGTCTTTGAGACTGTCAACTAAATGCGCTCCATTGTTGGCAGTTGCTCCTTGCCACTCCTCTTGCTCTGGCTCTTGATCCAGCCTGGCCAGGACTATGACGATTGTCGCAGCTCATTAAATCCAAGCCAAGGCAGGCCAGGGCAAAGACAGCAAAAGGCAAGCCGCAAAAATCCCTTTGCGCTCTGGGACAAAAGAGCTTCATTGTGTCCGGGGAAGCCACTCGTCGTTCCGTCTCTCGGCCACATTCAAAATGCCATTAAAAGCATACTAAAATTAATTTGTAGCAATTAGTTGCAAATTGCAAGAAAGCAAAGCAAAGGCGACCAAAGGCAAAAAAGGATGCCAAAGGACGTGGATGAGCCGGCCAGCCGGCCGCAAAGAGAAATTGCTCAACATTTTTATGTGTTATTGCTCGTTTAGAGAACTGAGGAGATGGAGATGGAGATGGAAATGGAGTTGGAGCTGGGAGCTGGGAGCCTTCTCTGACCAAAATCATAAAAACCCAGTGCCAGTGCCAATTGCCGGAGTCGTTGCTGAAGTAGTCAAGCATAAATAAATTCTCTGTTATTTTTGGCAATTATTTTCACATTCGAATCTTTCTCGTTGTGCGAGTGTGTCTGTCTGGGTGTAGTATCTCTTGTGTCGAACTCATTTGTAATTTGCAGCTAGTTGGACCGATGAGACCGTCGCTTGCCGCCAGCTCTTTAGATCTTTTCTGCAGTTCCAATGGATGCCCGATTTTTCCTGGGTATGTTAGACCCTAGGCTCAGGTTCGAATTGGTCATAGAAAGAATTTTGTTTAATATTCTTTCATATGTAAAAAGTACTTAAAGTACTTTCATTTATCATTTTAGTGTTCATTTTAGTCACTTCAAATGAAATTTTAAAACTTCTGAGGGAACAAATGAAAGATTTCGAAGTTAAATGCTTAAGATTTTCACAAGATTTTAAGGTTTCTGTGAAATGTCTAAATCATTTCATACTTTAAATATAAAAAGGTAATAAAAAATTATTGAAAAGATATTAGATGTACATATATCGAATATTGCAAATAGATTGATATAATTAATGATTCTTTTTTAAATTAAGCCTGTTTCTTATTTATTATTTATTTGATTTATGGATGTGATCCCAGTAGAAACTTAACTATATTAAGCTTTGAAAAACGTAAATACTTAATAAATATTTGTATAAACATGATTTTAAACTAATTTCCAATCTCTAGAATGTGATTATAATGGGTATTGATCTTTCGAGTACTCTCTTCCTGACAACAATTTTCATTTGTTGCTGTTGTTGGGCTTGTGATGCCATTAATTAGCCCCCCTCCCAGCCCCATCTCGGGGTGCTTATCCCCCAAAATCCTACTGGGATTCCCAGCCCAGCGATTCCCAGGCGATAGACATCTCGGTGCCGGCATTTGTCCTGACAGGATTGGTATGGGAGCCAAGGAGGCATGACACATGTTGTCAGCAGGCTCATCTTTCTTTCTGTAGCAACCCCGCCGCTATCCTTCGGCAACTATTCGAAGCTCCGCTAATTGGAAAATGTCACAATTTATTTTATTTTTATGTTTAATTGGATTCTGGGCCGAACGGAACGTAGATAGATGCGTCGCCTAGGTACGATGCATGATAATTTTCTTAATTTGCGCGCCTTGATGAGCAGGATATCGAGGCGCTTTCCTCTCGGAAAAAGTGAGCTAGTGAGGGGAAAGCGAAACTTTTTCCATTTCGCTGATGGCATGTGTACGTGGAAAACTTTTTGCCCCCCAGCTGCTGTAGGGGAGGGGAAAGGACGACTCTTCAAAGGTGCAAATAAAGTAAATTATTAGATTCTTCCCTCTCTCTTGCTTGTGGATTTCCGCTTCAATTACTGCTCTCGCATAAATTTCACTTGACAAACTTGCTCGTGATAGTTGCCTCGCACACGCACACACTTGACACACACACACACACACACACTCCGCACACACAAGGATTGACAAATTAAGGACTTCCGCTGGGAGCAACATGTAATTGCTATTAGTTATCCCGGAGCCAAGTTTAATGAGAGCGAAGCACATACGGCGAAAGTTGCTTACTACTGCTTACTAAAGTCATTTACTTGCTTTTAGATTAGATTTTTATATCCTGTAATCATATATGGGTACAAGGGTATTATGATTAGTGCCAACCGGGAATGTATATGTATGTATGTATATATCACATTCCCGATCTCATAAGTCGGTCTGTTCGTTTTTATTTCATGTTTATACCCTTCCAGGGTATCATAATTTTAGTAAAAAGCCTAAAACGCAGTGAAGGAGTCATTTCCGACCCTATAAATCATATATATTATTGATCAGCATCGACAGGCGAATCTTTCTAGACTAAAATAAAGAAAAAAAATTTTTTAACATTTTTTTTAATATTTTATGTTGTTAAAATTTACATTGTTACAATTTGAAAAAATGTCAAAAATTTTAAATTTAAAAAATTTTAATTTGAGTTTGCATATTTATTAACCTATTAAAAACTAGCACAGAACTGACTTCCGTATCGAAATCAATGCATTTTTGACTTAGTTATGAGTTTTTAAAGCTTTGGTTTTTAGTACAAATTGCCATATAAACATGACTAAAAGAATACCCTTATAATTTCGGTCTGATGCTTGCTACGCAGTGAAGCAGTCATTTCCGACCCTATAAATCATATATATTATTGATCAGCATCAATAGGCGAATCTTTCTAGACATGTAAGAAAGAAAAAAAATGTTCAAAATTTTTTTCGATATTTTATGTTGCTAAAATTTACATTGTTACAATTTGAAAAATGGTCAAAAAATTAAAATTTAAAAAATCTCAATTGGAGTATGCAGATTTATTAACCTACCAAAAACTAACATAGGACTGTTTTCCGAATTAAAATTAATGATTTTTTGGCTTAGTTATGAGTTTTTGAAACCCAAATTATTTGAAGAAAATTTCATATAAAAATTTCATATAAATAATCAAAAGTGGTATTATAATTTTAGCCAAAAGCCTAAAACGAAGTGAAGGACTCATTTCCGACCCCATAAATCATATATATTATTGATCAGCATGAACAGACGAATCTTTCTAAACATATTGAGAACAAAAAAAAAATTCCAAAATTTTTTCGATATTTTATGTTGTTAAAATTTACATTGCTTCGATTTGAAAAATTGTCAAAAAATTAATTTTTAAAAAATATCAATTGGGGTATGCAGATTTATTAACCTATTAAAAACTAGCATAGGACAGTTTTCCAAACTAAAATTAATGTTTTTTTGGCTGAGTTATGAGTTTTTGAAACTTCAATTTGTTGAGGAAAATTTCATATAAAATATATTTATCTACTACTAAAAAATTGTATTATAATTTTAGTCAGAAGCCTGAAACGAACTCAAGGAGTCATTTCCGACCCTATAAATCATATATATTATTGATCAGCATTAGCAGCCGAGTCGATCTAGACATATCCGGTAGAAAAATAAATTTTTAAAATTTTTTTCAAAATTTTATAACGGATTTTGTAATAGTTAAAATGTCGAACAGAAAAGCTTTCCGAATTGAAATGAATGCATTTTTGGCTTAGATATGATGGGTTGCACCTCTTGTTTTAAAGAGAATTTACATTTTTATTTCCCTTTTTTGATATAATCGAGAGGGAATTCTCTTTAGAGGAGCATGCATTGCTCCTGCATTGCTTAATTATTATACCTCAATTTTGTATTATTTTATTGCTTGAATTTCAAGTTCCTCTAATCATTAAGCGAAAACGCAAGCACCTCGAATATTGTTGCATCGAAAATTCTGAGATTTTACCTTAATGAGCGGTTGAAGTTATGTGGTTTCTTGTTATCCTCTTGCGCTCTCTGCCTTCGCATGGATTTGGAATCAAAGGCGGCTTTTGGGTATAATTTCTCAGGCATATAAATAAATCACGTTGTCTGCCAGATAAAAAGCTTTATTGGCTTCATTATGGCAGAAGCCAGAAGGAGCGGCAGGAGCGGCAGGAGCATTCCGAGGCCGAGGCTTAATGAGATATATATGCCAGTTGCCTGGCGCTATACGTTACGTATACGCCTCATAGGCGGTCTTCGTGGCGCGTTGGTTGTCCTTCATCTTATTTTTTTCCCAGTACCTCCCCTTCCTTTGAGGGGTGCGCATAATAAATTTTCATTTTAATGACTTAACGCATAAAAACAAGAACAACAACGGGCAGATGATGAAGAATGCAAGGAGACAGGGGGCCGGGGAGGGGCTTACAGGTGGCACAACGTTGTCCTGGCTGCTGTTTTTACAACCATTCCCGAGCACTGAGCACCGCCACTGGTGTTCGTTACACATTTCCCAGCTTTCCCTGCTTCATTTGTTACGCATTTTCCTCTCAGTCGCAGTCCCAGCTTCCCCGCCCCGCTGTATTGCCCCAAGAGGCGTCGCATAAATGTGTTGGCAAAACATTTTTATGATGACGTGCTAAAGGGAACTGGGAAATGCGGATCCCAGATCTGGCGCTGCCCACGCCTCGTCGTAGCTCACCTCGAGCAAAAAGTTAATTAGAAATTATGCTCGAGCTGTGTGCTGCTCCGAGGACACACACGCAACACACAACACACAACACCTTTGGGCCCTCACAATGAGGCTTAAAAATCATCCATACACCTGGAGGAAATGCAGGTGGGGCAGGAAGACAGCCATAAACCTCGACGGCACGGGCATAAAGCTAATGAATGCCACTTTTGATGTGGCAGAAGCGTGACAAGGCCTAAAGGAGGCTGGAGTCCCGGTGGGAGAAAAGTATGATTTGCAAACTCAGTTTAAAAATTCTCTTGCCAAAAGTTAAATATTTTCTCACAGTTCCAAAACAATACATATAAAAACCAATTGGATATTGGTAACCCGAGTCCCGAGCTGCTCATTTAAATTAAAAAAAAAAAAGGAAGAGAAATAAGAAACGCTGTTATGACAGGACAATGGCATTTATGGTATAGGTTGATGTCAAATGAAGAGTTTCCACATTTTCGCAGTCAATTTTCTTTTATGTGCTTTTGTTTTTGTCACACACACCCCAAAAACATGTGTGCTGTTCTGGTGCTGTTTTTATTGGGGCTGAACATATTTTTCGCTTTTGGTTTTGCTCACTTTGAGGAGTGTGTTTTTGAACTAAGCCAGGGTTGTCGAGTGTCCTCATTATATTGAATATTTATATGGTATTCAATTTTATTTAAATATTTTTCTTATTATTATTTATGCATTGTATAATTTTGAGTTATCTTTGAATACAACATTTTTTTGTATTTTGTTAACAACCATTAATAATGTTTAATTACCCATTAGGTGGATTTTTTTTTTATGAAACAGAGTGAGTCGAAACGCACATATATGTAAACTAAAACAATTGGAGAAATTCTTTTTCTCAGTCTCTTTTGTTCTCTTTGTCACGCTTTTCTGCAATGTACAAGCAAAATATCTTTAAAGTAAAAAGCATTTTAAATACATGGTATAATTGTCACGGTTAAGACTTACTTTAGTAGAGGACACAAGATTACCCTTTTTGCAGAGCAATATTGTTGGTGCCTTCAATTAGGCGAAGTTAGCTTCTTCCTTAATCCAGATATATTGCCTTGGTCAGGTAGTATTATTATGTCACTATCACTTCCACTATCACTAAAGATGTAAACAAAGCGAAGGCTGTACAGAGACTGGGAGCACTGCGCTGGTAGCGCCCGTATTTATACTCTTCTAGTAAAGAGAAGATCAGAGAAACTGAGTTATAGCGCGAGAGCGCCAGAGAGAAAGAGATTTCTCTAGAGATGGGTGGAGAGCTATACAGAAAAAGAGGCCTCTGGAGATACACAGAGAGTCATATACATATATTTAATGATCGTTTATATTGCAGCTATATACATATATAGTTCGTATCTCTTAGCGAAAGAGATCGCTCTCTTGAGTCTCTCTCTCTCAAATATCCCGGACCTTTATGTATACTCTTAATAAGTATCAATATTCGACTAGATTAAGTCATGCCCAATTATCTATTGGAAATGTTTGAAAGTAAACCTTAAGGTAATATTCAACTATATAATTTTAAAAATTAAAATAATTGAATAGTTGAATTTAGAATAGAAACCCCTGCAAACCGTGACAGCCCTAGCTAGGTGAGCTTGTGTGTCTGTACCATCGCACTGATGCCTGTATTTTTAATACATTTTGGCTTCAACATTTTCGACAATAACAGCCCAGAGACAAAGCTGAAAAAAAAGGCGGAGAAATTACCATGCCATGCCGTACCGCTTATCAGGACACACACATCGGCGCGGCATCAGCAACGTTTTCCTCGATGGCTCTTTGGGGAGCAACTATAGAGCGCAGCGAGCTCGCAGTGACAGTGACTAATAAAAGCACACTCCCACCCACTCGGGCGGCACTCGGCGAAGGAGGAGCAGGAGCGGGAGTGGAGCTCCTGGCATTCCCACAAAAGCAATATAATAGTCAAGCCCTCTCTCGCTCTGGTAATATACAATATTTTCCGCTTTCTTTTTGCACAGTTTTCATTTGTTACTAAAATCATAAACAAATGTTGGTGCAGAGTTGCCCCGTGCTATCTTCTGGGCATCCTATATGGATATGGCCCATGGCACACACTCACATCGCACAACAACAGCCTGAAACTGGCACACACACACACGCACACACTTGAAGAGCAAATAAACTGCTCATAAAGCAAAAAATTGCAAAAAATAACAACAGCAGAGGAGCAGGAGAGCTGAGAAAAATGTAACGAAAAACAAGTAAGTATATATTTTATATTCAAATGTAAAGACTATCAAATACCCGGTTTATCGAATATTTGAGTCTCTCTAATACTTGGAATATTTGGTCTCTTGAGAGTGATTGCTTTTTGTAAAGATCTTTTTCACTTTTTCTGTACCTAACGAGCGCTTGAATATTGCATTCAGTAGCGAACGAGAGAGTTATTTTTAAGATGCACTATAAAAGATCTCAATAATCTCGGAATCTTTGCTCTCTGGAGGCAGTTTTCTTTTAAAAAATATTATTTTCTCCACAAAACAAGCAGTTAAGACTTTCAGTTAGTGGCGAACGAGAGAGTTTTCTTTCTCTCTCTGAGAGATCTTTACTCTGAGAAAATCCTATAGATATATTTTAATATTTTATTATTTTTAGGTCTCAAAGATAATTAATGTAGCAGAAATTCTATAAAAAATAATTAATTTAACGGCTACCAAAACAAAAACATTAATAACAATTAAAATAATTCTTGAACATATTTGTACACTTCTCTATATGTTCCGATTTTGATTTTGTTGCTACTGCTCTGGAGTTTAAATTTCCCCAATCCCAAAATACCCTTGAAAACCTCCATTAAGAGGTATCAAGCGGAATGAGTTGCTGAATCTGTGGGTTTCTACAGAGGCAGCTTCTGTGGGTGGCAACAGAATAAGGGGAAGGGAAGGGAAGGGGTTAGAGGCAGGGGCAGGAGCAGCGACTTAATCTCCATCTAAACGCAATGGAGTCGTAATAACAACAGAAAACAAATAAAAAGCGAAAAACCTACAGAGCAGAGACACAGCGATATCTGCGACTACATATGCATGATCTCTCTCTGTTTGTGTGTGTTGCCTTCATAGTTTACGTTTTTTCCACTTCATTTTATACGCTTTCCCTCCCCCATCCACCATCCCCTCTCGATGGGGAAAAACACAGGAAGCGTAGGAAAAATGGCAATTTGGTGTGCTGCTTTTTTTTTCTCATTTCCTCATTTTTCTTTTATTTCGAACTGTTGACTGACTCCTTGACTCACTCGCCGTCCGTCGCAGTCGTTACAAGGCTCTCCTTCTTCTGATTAGCCCACTTGGGTGCCATTGGAGTGCTTCATTTGATCCTTGGCCGCCGTCCCCCTCCATGTCCCTGCCCATGTCTGTGTCCTTGTCCATGTCCATGTACTTTGTACACACACGTGGTGTCCGCTTGTCTCCGTTTAGGTGTAGTTTCCTTGGCCATTCCGCTCGTCCTGCTGGCTTGTCTCCAGCATACTCACTCTGGCCACAAATATGAGCGTGTTGGGGACAACAGAAACAGCAACAGAAATTGCAAAAAAAAAAGACAACAGAACAAGAAAAAAATAAACCCAACCTCGAATGCTCGTCAATGGCTGACCTACAACCTGAGCTTATGGAATATCAGAGAAATATTACATAGAATTCGTAGAATTCCAATATGTCCATAATATGTCATTGCTAATTGCTCGGATTTTGTCATAGCTCAAAATAAAAGACACTATAAACTTTAAGATGCATAACACAAAACAACAAAGAGAGCTGAATACGGGCCCTTTTGAAAATCGAACATTAATCTTTATTTTACTATACTGTAGAGTCATTAATTATTAATTTAAAAGGGTGTTCTATGGCTGAAATATTTAAATAAATATTTCTGCCTATTTCCAGACATAAAATAAAAAAAATTAATTCATAATAACTCCTTTTTTGAACTTATATAATGTGGTTTTTCTACTAAAAATTATATTATTTGCAAAAACTCTCCTGTAGCGTCTTCTCAAGTCTCCCTAACCGACATCCTGTCCCTCACATACTGCCCAGTTACAACGAGTATTGTACAATATTGTGTTGTTGTCTCGCCTCATTTGTGTTCTTCTAGCTCCTACTGCTCCTTTAGTACATTGTCGTCCTTGTTGGTCCTGTCTTTGTGGTCACTTGCCACTCTCCCCTCCAAGTTGAATCGTTCTTCGCACGAATGAAGAAATTCTCCGCAAAATTGCTGGCAAAGGAACAATGATTTAGCCAGGGTATCGAATGCTTCGACAATCATCCTCCACCTCCTCCTCCTTCCCAGCCTCAGTCGTGGCCCTAATTTGGCCATTACCCAGGTTGATGAGATCGTAAAGTGTCGTCCGTGTTTCCTTTTTTTCCCCCATATATATATATATACATTTTCCCTGACTGTCAGTGTCTGCGAAAAGGGACAATTTTCAGGTTATTTAATTCAAAAGTCATATGTTGCCGGTTGACTGTAATTGAAACCTCGGAGCAGGACCTGCGAGGAGTCCAGTGAATTGCATAATTTGATTAAAATATTACGACATATTTATCGTGTATTTACTTGGGGCTCGATTTCATTTTCATTTTCGTTGGCAAATCAAATAAATTTCCACTCGCCTCCAACGCTTGTCGTCCTGCGGTCGACCCCAGGGGAGGGGGTGGACGGAAAAGGACACACAGCAGCACAGTTCGCTGACTTGGGGATACCGACCAAAAAAGTAGTTTTCGGTTGAAATTTACATTTTATATTAAAGCGAAGCTGGGAACGCAGCTGTCGTTTTAGTTTTTCCTCGGGGCTAAATGAGTTTTTAAGCGTCGAACCAGAGATCCCATCGCTGGAGTGGTGTGTGTGGAGTGTGTGAAACCACAAAAATCAAGGCAAAGGACCACACATGCTGCGGTGTTGTGAAAACTCACTCGCCTTCCAGGCATCTAATTTCCTTATTCATTCAGCGCTGCCGCAGCTTCAATCAAAGCCCTTGCCTCACGTCTGTATCCTTCTTGTGTCCGATATTTGTGCGGCTGCAACTAATTAGTGGCTGCACCTGCTCATCATCATCATCATCATCATCATCATCGTTATTATCCTGCACCGGAAGTCCTGTGCCAGTTCGGTGCCTTTATTAATGCTCCTGCTGCCGCCATGTCATCGGATATCGGCGGCTGCCCCTTCATCTTCATCTTCTTCCGTGTCATCTGCTCTCGCCTTATTTTTATTTTATTTTTTAATTCTTTCCTTTTTTATTCTTATTTTTTTTTGGAGCGCAAAACCCCAAGCCAAACAAGCTGATAAAGTTAAAAGCTGCCTCACGGGAGAGGAGAGTGTGTGCACCGCAAATTTTAAAGGTTTATTGGGGGACTTAATTGTCATTTTGAAAGGATTTAACTATTAAACAAGATTATCAATCACTTGTAAGCTTTAAATGCTAAATAAATATAAAAAATAACTAAGAGAAAGGGATGTTTTATAAAAGTGCACTACATTTTAATCACTTCTCTTATGAAATTCCTTGAACAAAACAAAAAATGCAATGCGAGAAAGAAAACTAACTTCGGGAAGCTGAAGTTATATTAATTATAACATATATATTACTACTCGGAATAATAATCGTTAATAATTCGAATTCTTTACATCGATATATATCGATATTTTTATATGACAATTTGGTCGATAAATCAAAATTTAAAAATCTCATAACTAAGCCAAAAAGGCATTTATTTCAATTCGGAAAGCTTTCCTATGTTAGTTTTAAATAGTTTAATAAATCTACATACTCCAATTTATATTTAAAAAAATTAAAATTTTTGTCAATTTTTGACCATCTACAAACCTTAAAAAATTAAGGAAAAAAAATTTTAAAAATTTGAAATTTTTATTTTCAGCCGAAGATGGCTAGATCGACTCGGCTGATGATGCTGATCAAGAATATATATGATTTATGGGGTCGGAAATGACTCCTTCTCAGCATTACAAGCTTCTGACTGAAATTATAATACCCTGTACATATTTCCAAGGAGATAATTTCAAGGTGATTAAAAAATAAATAATTACAAACATGGAATGTTTTTAAAACCTTTAAGCGAGTCTTAGGCACCCTTGGCTTAATTAAGGATCTGCAGCTTATTTAAAATAAATAGTATAAATAAATAAATAAATAGTACATTTCCAATGATTATACATTTTCTTTCAGTGCAAAACTCTCTCTGGGATATGTGTGCAGCATGACGTTCCACATGCGACAAAGCACACGATTAAATTACAAAATGTCAATAACGATAACGAAATGAAATTGATTGAAACGAGTGGCGACCGCACAATGGATGCGACATACCCACGGCCACGGCACACAAAGGCTATAGAGCTATCGCTGCTATATGTGTATGTATATGTGTGTATGTGTATATAGCCATGGCCAGGACATTGGCGTCATTTCCCCGTTGGTCGCGTGATAAATGATGCCAGTGTGTGTGCTTGAGTGGATGACACCTCGCAGATATATAGAGCATACTATATGCACCCATAGATCGGGCACAATGGCGTGTCAATTAAAATGCATGATGTTGAAATCATTCGCAATTAATTCATAATTAAAACGCGACACATTATCAAAAGTGTGCGTCAGCTCCCGGGGAGGAGGAGGAGTGCCAGAGAAGGCATTTACATAAATTGCGAATGAATATTTATGAGTGAGCACACTGCGTATACGTAATGCTCGCTGGACACACACAGAAAGAGAGTGGGGGAGAGAGAGAAGGCTGTGGAAAAGCGTGGAAAATATAAGGCAGCCACACCTCAAGCTGCCAAGCCAGGCCTGTGGAAATTTCATAGAAATTTTTGGGGGGTATACACTAAAATGCACTTAAAAGCATTTAGTTGTAGCGACAAAATTTCTGCAACATTGAAATGCGGTTTCAAACGGGGAAGTGGAAAATGGAAAATGGTTAGGGAACAAACGGGCGGGAAAGGGAGTGCCCAATGGCAAACCCTTTTTCTGCAAATTAATGTGCGTAAATAAACAAAAAGGAGCTGTCCTCCTTCAGTAACATAGATGAGGTCGGTCTGGCTCTCTTTCTCCAACTTTCGCCCCTAAATTAGCGCCATAAAGTATGCAACAAGCTCTTGCCAAGCGCTTTTAATTTGTTCCCTGGCACTGCCATCAAATATTCATTTCTGGGGACGCCTTCTTCGTCCCAGCTTCATCGTTTCAGCCTTGGCCTCGTCCTAGTTCTCCTCGTGCTCCTCCTTCAGGGGGGGTGGGAGGAAAACTTTCGGCTAATTTGCGTGGGGCAACTAAAAAACATTTTCCCTTGTAGGCGCTTTGTTTCTGAACTGAAAATTCCACAAAATTCCATTCAACTGTCATTTGTGACGGTCTCCAGCCCAACTTCCCCCCAAGTTGAATTTTAATTCCAACTGCTGTCATAAGCAAATTGACTGACAAGTAATTAAAAGCGCTGGCTGGCGACAAGTCAGGTTAGCTGGAAGGAAGTCCCAAAACCCGTACTCATCGTCCGCATCGAGAGGAACGCTTCCTCATCATTGGTTGGGCTTTGATTGGGTCATAAAATTAAATAAACGGCTGACTAAATTCACTATCAAAATTGAATTCGGCAATTTGTCTCTCTGAACTGCAGCTCTCAGGCCAGCTCCGTTTATTATGCAAAGGATCGAAGGAGGAGCCGGAGCAGGAGCCGGAGCAGGAGAAGGAGCCACCAAACTGTTTATGTTGGCTGCTTCGGCCCATAAAAAAGGCGGACGGCTGCGGTTCTCCGCCGGAAATCTCATTTTGTTTGTAAATCAGCAATTTGCAGCCGGTCACAGGACGGTCTCGTTCTCATTCTCGATGTCGTTGTCGCCACAGTTTGGGCTACACCCACACACACACACACTTGCTACACAGAGCATAAAAATTACATTATTTTTAAATGTAATCCCTAAATGCGTATTATATTGAAGGTATTACAAAGTAATTTGAGGGCTAAGGCTTTGTGAGTGGGTAAATATTTAAGTAACTTCGATTTCCTATATTTAAAGCATATAATCAATTAATTAATTGCCTAGCTCTAGTTCTTACAGTCTCTGAGATCTAAGTGTTTAATAAATATATTTTCTTAATATAAAGAATAAGATGCGTGACACTCATACATAAAAAATCTGTTAGCAACAAAATTTTCGCTTGCAGAGATATATTTAGAACAAAATTCCGATTCCACTTTAGATCATATCAAAAATATTGTAAAGATAGATATGGAATTTTTACACATAGAAAAACAACAACATTGGATGTTAATAAATTGATTATATTATATGAAAAATATGGTTTATACCTCAAAAATCCTCTTCTATCTATAATATCCTAGAATATCCTTTCCTGCTTCATATCATTTCAATATATATATATATATATATAATTATATATAATTTAATATTATTATATATAATATTATTATTTATAATATTATAATATATAATATTTTTAAATTATTTCCTTGATCATGTTCGTTTCTCTCAGTGCTCACACTCACATTTTTAAACGCTCAATAAGATTGGAAAATTGATGGCGGTATTGCTCATTGGTTTTGGGTAACGCTCAGCTCGTTACGTTACGTTGCGTCCTCCCCCTCACCGCTCCTTTCACTCCACTCCACTCCGCTGCGGCATTCCATTTTCCGGCTACCCGTTCGCTTATCACCCCGGCAGAGGCAGGCAGGCTCCGGCTCCGTCTCCGGCTCCGGCTCCGGCACTTGGTAAGTAAGTAAATCCCTCATTTTCAGTGAAAATAAAAATTGCCCCAGCAGGCAGCAGCGAGAGCGTAACGCAAAATAAACACATTTAAGTTGCAAATTGAATTTTGCATAATCCCGGGCGCTGTAGTAGATGCCACTTGGGCCGGGCCGGAGTCCGTCTTCGTCCTGCTCTGTCCTGTCCTGTCTCCTGCGTCTGTCGCCCTCTTGTATTCCTTTTTTTGGTGGCACACTTCACATCAGCGCATGAGACGGAATTTCTGATTAGTTGCCATGGATTCCCCTTCATCTGCTGCGGGTGTGTATCGCCCCCCTCCCCCCCTCCCGGAAAATCCACACTCTTGTTTACTCTGCTTTGACTTTGGCGGAATTCTATTTATTTTCAAAAATTTCTTTTGGGACAATTTCCCAACCCACGCACTTTCCCCATATGCATGCCGCACACGCACACTCCGAGGAGGAGCGTCTCCTAGGCGTGTGATCCTGGGGGATTTACAAAGTAGCCGCGTAATTGAATTTTCTTTATACTTTGCCTGATTAGAAAAAAATACGTTGATTGGATTTCACACAGCTCCATATGGCGAGGCATATATGGAACCTCCCTTCCTGGGATCGGGGGACTCCCCGTCGTCTAGTCTGATTCAATTAGGTCTTGAAGGTCTCAAGGGATAGTTGATAGTTTTTCCTTTTTGATCGTTTGCTTTGGCTTAGAAAATTATTTAAAATTTATGGGGTCTTGTTAAAAGCTAGGGATGCCTGAATCAGAAATTAAATTGTATTTATTTTGCTTGACTGAGAACTGAAAAAATTCAATAATTTCTTCTTAAATTGCAAGGCAGTGAAGGAATCAGTTTCGATCCTAAAAGGTATAAAACCTTTTAAAAATCAAAGAACAGATACGAACTCCCTATATTAATAAACAAGAAAGAATGTTAACTTTGCGAAACCGAAGTTTGTTTACCCTTGCTGTTTGCGATTGAATTAATGCCTTAGTTTTAACTTAGATTAAATTAAAAATATGCTTAACAATAAATCAATAGATTCCCACAGAAACTCTGCTGGCCAAAATATGAACTATCTAACAAATACAATTTGTATAGCATATTTTAGGGTTGAGTTTTACTCACAACCCCTGAATTATGATTCCCAACTGGTTATAGCAGCGTTGTCATGGAAACCGTAGGTCGAAGCAGGGAAAAGCATACTTACCTGGCGTAGAGGTTAACCGTGATCACGAAGGCGGTTCCTCCGGAGTGAGGCTTGGCCATTGCACCTCGGCTGAGTTGACCTCTGCGATTATTCCTAATGTGAATAACTCGTGCGTGAAATTTTTGGTAGCCGGGAATGGCGTTCGCGCCGTCCCGACCTTAAGTAATAAATTTAAATTTAGAGCTAGGAAATAATATTAAATCACAGAGAGAAAGAATTCTGGTAAAATGAATTTTCCAATCAAAATTTGGTTATACAAGGAGTTAAAACGACAATAAATCAGCGGGATATATGGTTAACCCTAAAAAGCGAACAACAATAAATTGGTTTTCAAAATGCAATATAAAATGTATAAACTCATGGGCAATAGTTACTTCTATTTTCGTTGTTGAGAATAGATCACTGGGTGAATGTGGTTTTAGCCCCACGCAGAGAAAGTGCACCGAAAGTGATTTAATTTATGGCAATTACAAATTGTTATTAGAAATTTGCGGTCATCGAGGCTCAGCATGGCAGAACCGCAGTTAAATTAAAAATCGAAATGTGAAAATGCTAACGGCTGAAAAACGCTGGCAAAAATTATTGTTGACATAAGCCGCACTCTTGGTATTGGTTGGATGCACACAGAAAAATTAATGGGTTTTTATTTATAGATTTTATGAAAAAATAAATGAGCTAGTAGAATATTGAATGAACTTTTTCAACTAAAATAAATACAGCAGAGTATGGATATTGAATTACTATTATTCTAAAATATATTTGTAATACAAGTATTATAATTTATAGTTTAAATCGATTATTTTACATTAAAAAAATTTTAATTAAATTTTTAAAAACTTTAGGTTTTCTCCAGTGTCCTTATAAATTCCTAGTATGTTCGTAAATTGTTTGCTGTTTGCATTGGCCGCTTGTTTGTTTGTTTGCGGGCTGCTCATGTGTCCTTTTGCATTATTACGACAATGACAGTGGCAGCAGGAGCAGCAATAGCATCAGCGCATGTTGTGAATGATAATAGCGCGTGGGCAATGCATAATTAAACTAACAAACACGACCATCAATTTGGCCTCTGATGGCGCCTCTCGCTCCGTCGCAATTTGTTTTTGATGGACACTTGACAAACGCTAATGAAAGAGACTGCCTGCCTGCCTGCCAGCCTGGCTGTCTGCGTGTTTTGCGGCATTTTAATTAATAAATGTGCATTCCCGTTGGCCCAACAAACTTTGCCACATTACCCGCAATTGAACTTCATCAATAGGCTTCTAATTAACTCGCACAAGGGGTCAAAACTTTTGGCATGGAGCAGTACCAAGGTCCAGGAGCACTTTTCTGCTTTTGAGTGAGTTTGCTAATCTAGTTTTCGTGTTTCCTGTGTTGTTCCTGTGTGTGTGTGTGTTTCCCAATCAATTGCAAAAGCAAAGTTATGTAATGCCAGTGCATCACGTACTTGAGTGGGTTTCTCTCGAACCGAAAGGAGTTCGACTTTACACTCAAGAAAATACATATATATCTAGGGTTGAAAGAGTTATTTTTATGCTTATAACATCAAGGGCCTACCTTGGCCAACATTTTTATAACAAAAAGTAAAGGAAAACGCACTAAAGTCTAAAGGTCTGAACCTTTTTAGACTTATAAATGTTAGATTTCGAATTTTTAGACTCTTAAAATTAACCGTAGTCTTACAAAACCCTTTTACCAATTTGATTTAAGCGTGAATCAAAATGAATATGAAGCCCAGGATATGCTCCAGGAGAGTTTAGGCCTCTAGCAACCACTCGAAGGGCGTTCGAGTGCTTTGGCAGTGCGTAATTATTTCAGAATCAGAGGCTTTTTTGTTGGCTGAACAAACCCAGAGAACAGAAAGTTTGCCATCATAATTCCTGGCCTTCTCAGTTCCCAGGACCTGAGTGGGCAGCATAAGCAGGGATAAGTGCTCCTCCTGGCCTTCATTAGAGCTGACTGAGCGAATAATAAACAAGAAGCAATCGCAGCACGGCACCAGAACAAGAGAGAAGAAAGTCGCACCGGACTTTTGCTTTTTGTGTCCGTTTAAAAGCATTTCCATGCTAAAACAAAGGCCATTCAATAGGATTTTCCTTTATGGGACTGGCTGCCCAAATGCGGCTTAAGTGAGTCTCTCTCTCGTCCACCTTGCCAGGGGGAGGCAGGACCACCTCCTTCCTCCCTTCATTATATTTACTGGCTCAAACTCGGTATTTACTCGTCCAAGAGTCGCCTTTCTCTGTTCCGTCTTTGCCGTGCTCTATTCTCAGTGAAATTCTAAACCTTTTATGGCAAAGGGACGTATATGCATCCCTCCTCTTTCGACTGGCACAAACACACCCAAAGGAGGTTTTAAAATATTCATAGAATTGCTTTAATAACGGCAAATGAGCAAGCCAAAGAACGATCCAGTTCTTAGACCCAAAATGACATTTTACTTAGGATATGCACAGGAAAGAATTGTGTTCATTTACGGGGCTTTAAATATTTATTTAATTGTCAGGTTTTTTTATTAAATATGCCATGTGGAAATAGTAAATTCATGTACTCTAGACTCTAGGCTATAGACCTTTTATTTGTCTTAGAAAGTATGGGAAATATATGTACTCATAAGCCAGTTATTATAACTAACTAATTACCTTCGTTGGAATATCAAAAATTACACTTAAAATTACACTCTTTTCCCCAATTATTTCTTAAACTCTCCAAGCTCATCCCCGTTTCTCGCTGTGTCTAAAATTCACTTGGCCATCAAATTGTCTCTCTATCTCTATCGAAGGCTGATGATGGCATATGGACTGAGGGGGAGTAGGCCACAGGTTATGCGGCAAAAAGCAATTTTTATTTACCAGAGGGCTCTCTGTCTCTTACGGCTGGCTCCGTTGGCACCGCCAACTCCTAAGCCCGTTCCGTTGACTGATTGGCGAGACGGCGCCAGAGCGCAAATAAGGAAGACTGGAGACAAACGAGGCGTCCATCTCAAGAAGGAATCCTCGGAGTGGCATCCCCTTATCCTGGCATTTCCCCCATACCATTGGCTGGGGTATGCAAATCAGGGACAACGACGAGGACGACGGGCAGGAAGTTGATTAAATGACAAAATAAATAGAAAGTGAAGGATAATGTCAACATTCTAAGTGGTTTTCTTTTAAAAAGCTTAACTGACAATGAACCGCAGGGCAGCGGTCGTACCGACCGCCCACAGCGGCCACGGCATCAAGTTGAATAAATTATTTTTGTGACTGGCGGCGGGAAGCCGATGAGGGTTGCCCCAGCAAGGACACACGAGTCCTTGCTTGCCCCCTGGATGGGATGCTGAGGACAGGAAATTGACTTTGATAGTGCATGAAATTTGATGATAATTTAACATTTTTCAATTTGGGTTTATGGACCCAAAACCCACGTGACGTGTGCACTTGAAAAAAGCTGGGGGATTTTTTCATTTAAATTTATATTAATTTCAAAACAAACTTTGTCACAGCGAAGCCTGTGAGAAAATTGTTAGGAATAGAGGTAGCTATATGATTTATGGTATCTGAGGTAAAGGTTTAAAGAAACTAACAAACAGAATGATAACTACATCAAATAGCCTCAATATATATAAATATTTCCCCTTATTCCAGCTTGATTCCTCTTTAAATTCCATTAAATTTACAAGTATATTTGTGTATTTTTCCCAGTGCCCTTCTATATGAATTTTCCTTGAAGGAAACTGGAATGATGGGCGGCTAATGAGCTGGCCTTATTAAATTGAGCGTGCGGAAATGTTGGACAACGCCAAAGTCCCTTATCTCTGACAGCGGCAAATTGTTTTGCCAGCTGACAAATGCCTCGGCTCTCGGCTCTTAGCTCTCAGCATCCCCAGTTGTTCTGGCCGGTTGTTGCCATCTCTTTGAGCCGTTTTTGTGTCGCCAATTTAATTGAAAGAAGTCACCCGCTGGGAGCCTGCTTGGCGCTGTTCCTAATTGGTTGCATCCACTTGGACACACTGTCTCTTCCTACAGGACTGTCCTGTCCGAGAATAAATGGCGGCGACACGTATGCATCATTAAGTCCCTGGATAGAAGCCAAGTCTGTGACTCTCTAGATTTACCGAGGACATGATTAGGTGGGTAACGAAGGCATTAAAAAATACAAATAATTATAAAAGATATTTAGTTTGTTTACACATGTTGCAAGTCCTTAAAAATGGTTATAATGAATGCTGCAAATATGATTTTTCTTTCATTTTTTAATTTTTTAGAAAACAAATTCTATATAAAAGTCATGGCAGACTCTTGCTGGACCCCACTTCATAAAATGTGGCAAAAAACCATCTCAAGGTTTGCTCTAAGATGCTTTGCTTTCAGGTTTTTAGAGAACTTCTCCTGAAATCATATTAGTTTGGAAAGCATAATGCCTTAAGTGAGAGTCTCTGTTTTCTTGATCCCTCTAAGGAATGCTAGTTCTGTGAATTTTCCTTAGAAGGAAGACCAATTCAATCCAAGAATTCTGCTATCTGGTATTAAAGATATCAGCGAACAATTTAAACGGTTATAGATTTGTTTTTGATGATGTACAATTATTAGTTTGTATAATAATTTGCGAATGCTCTGAATGATCGATGGCCCTGCGGC
Source organism: Drosophila bunnanda (assembly GCA_035046265.1). Lineage (NCBI taxonomy): Eukaryota > Metazoa > Arthropoda > Insecta > Diptera > Drosophilidae > Drosophila > Drosophila bunnanda. Next base: position 4,648,721 of record JAWNOB010000076.1, on the reverse strand, counting down.
TGTCTTTAACTGATAAATATGAGTGACAGCTGCTGCTGGCTGGGCTTTTGGGGGAAAATAATTGCCCGAGGAGGAGCTTTCCTAGCGCCTGTGGCTGTTTCGATCCTTGTCAAACAAATTATAAGCCACAGACTCAACTCAAGTGCCTCAACGAAAGCGGTTTACCCACTTGTGTTCATCGTGCTCCGCCTCCTGCGACTCCTCCAACTCCTCCGACTCATCCTCCTCCAGATCCAGCTCAATCTCGAGCTCATTTCCACAGCAGCCTTCGGCTTTCTGTTGTAAACTTTCCCTGGCGGAAAGGGACTGGGCATGAGAGAAGCCTCTGCCAAAAGCAGCTTATGGCTAATCCGCATATGGCAAATGATATAATATACATGAACCAAGGAATACCGAAAGCCCAAGCTCTCGGTGTGCGGGGTAACTTTCTGGGATGCAAAACTAAAACCTGACAAAGCCATTTTCCACACACAGAGAGAGAGAGTGACACATTTTCCATCGGAGGAGAATCACTCTGTAATCCGAATCCTTGCTGCCAGTTTCGAGTGCAATTTATTATTGCTGCATGGGCAATGCACGTGAATAAATACAAATATGAGCATAAATAATAAAAACATATTAGTGCACGTTTTAATTCGTTTTTATTAAAATGCGCGCAGCTTTCGGGTGGAAAATGTGGGGGAGAAGCGGGCGAAAATGCGGTGGAAAAGTGGGGGAAAATGCGGTGAGCAGTCTGTTCTGTTTGGTTTGCGGCATGGCTGCCTGTCAGTCGAGGGGGGCCACTGAAGTGAGTGAGAAGACGCACTTACATCAGTGCACAATTTTTTTACATTAATGTGTAAAGTGCTCTGCCAAGGGGGCGTGGCGGAGATACAGATACAAATACACATGCAGATGCACAAACACAGATACTACTACAGAACGTGTGCCGTCGAGGGAAATTAAAATAAAAGGCAAACACAAACAAAAACAAACTACAGCAAATGCCACTACAACTATATGAGCTTCGATAAAAGCAGTCAGCGACGAAAATGTAAGCGAACTTATTTCGAAGTTATTATTATTTTAAAAAGGGTGATACTACTAATTAAGAAAAGTACTCAGAGAGCTTGGAATACAACAAATAAAACCCCTGGTCGAAACTTTTTGAAAAATAAATAAATATAAAGCTCTGGAATTAAAGCTGAAATCATTAATATCACTTTTTAGGAGAGAGAAATTCAAACAGTAGGTTTCAAACAAAGAAAACTATACTTTCTTTCTCTAAATATATAAATAAACCTTATTCGATGTTACTCTATTTTATAATAATGTTAAACTTTATATTTTATCACACTTAAAGATTTTATATATCAACGTTTATATTAATTATCTTATATTAATATATATTAATAAATCAATTAATTTCCCTTCGTTACTAATAATTACATAGCCTCATTATCATTGCTTTTAAACCCTTTATAAAACCTTAAATAATAAATAATAAATACTTATTTTACACATATGAAACGCACTGACTCATCCGCATAGAGTCCTTCTGTCTGTCTTTCTGGTTGACTATCGCAGATGGGGAAATGCAATTTCTGACTTTATGCTGTTCACTTTTCACTTTTCCCAGGTCCGTGTCCAAAAAGTGTGAGCGAATAAAAAAAAAGAACAACAAACATAACGAGAAAGCGAACTAACTTCGGAAAGACGAAACTTATATACCCTTGCAGTTTGCAGTTTGGAATATAGTATCAGAAATCAATCATAACTCAGAATAAGATATTCGCATTTCTATATTCGATATTTACCAAACCATAGCTTAAAAATGTTATAACTAAGTCAAAAATTGATTAAATTCGATAAGGAAGTCAGTCCTGTGCTAGTTTTTAATAGGAGATTAAATCTGCATACTTAAATTGATATTTTAAAAATGTTAAATTTTTGACAATTTTTGAACGTTTAACAATGCTAATTTGGCAATATAAAATATCGAAAAAAAATTTGAAAATTTTTTTTCTTTCCCAGATGCCTAGAAAGATTGGCCTGTTGACGCTGATGAAGAATATATATGGATTATAGGGTCGGAAATGACTCCATCACGCTTCAGACTGAAATTATAATACCCTGCAGGGTATAAATATTCGTATTCTTTCAGTCATATTTATATGGCAATTTTAGGTACAAACCAGAGCTTAAAAAACTCATAACTAAGCTAAAAATGCATTAATTTCAATCCGGAAGTCAGTCCTGTGCTAGTTTTTTATAGGAAAATAAATCTGCATACTTAAATTTAAATTTTGAAAATTTGAAATTTTTGACAATTTTTGAAAATTTAACAATGTTAATTTTGGCAACATAAAATATCGAAAAAAAATTTCAAAAAATTTGTTGTTTCCTAAATGCCTAGAAAGATTCCCCTGTTGATGCTGATCAAGAATATATATGGATTGTAGGGTCGGAAATGACTCGTTTATTCGTCGCAAGCTTCAGACTGAAATTATAATGCCCTGCAAGGGTATGAATATTCGTATTCTTTCACTTATATTTATATGGCACTTTGTACTGAAAACCAAAGCTTAAAAATGTCATAACTAAGTCAAAAATTCATTAATTTCGATACGGAAGTCGGTCCTGTGCTAGTTTTTAATAGGAGAATAAATCTGCATACTAAAATTGACATTTTTAAAATTTAAAATTTTTTACAATTTTTTAAATTGTACCAATGTAAATTTTAACAATATAAAATATCGAAAAAAATTTTGAAATTTATTTTTCTTTCCCAAATGCCTAGAAAGATTCCCCTGTTCATCCTGATCAAGAATATATTTGGAATATAGGGTCGGAAATGTCTCCTTTACTGTCTTACAAGCTTTAGACTGAAATTATAATACCCTGCAGGGTATAAATATTCGTATTCTTTCAGCCATATTTATATGACAAATTTTGGTATAAACCCAAACTTAAAAAACTCATAACTAAGCCAAAAATGCACTAATTTCGATACGGAAGTCAGTCCTGTGCTAGTTTTTAATAGAATAATAAATCTGCATACTTAAATTGATATTTTAAAAATTTTAAATTTTTGACAATTTTTCAAATTGTGACAATGTAAATTTTAACAATATAAAATGTCGAAAAAAAATTTGAAATTTTTTTTTCTCTCCCAAATGCCTAGAAAGATTCCCCTGTTCATCCTGATCAAGAATATATATGGAATATAGGGTCGGAAATGACTCCTTCACTGCGTCACAAGCTTCAGACTGAAGTTATAATACCCTGCAATGGTATAAAAACATGAAACATTGGTGCTGCGGCGATGGAGGAGCCAAGTGAATTGCGGTCTAATGGGTTGCCTGCCAGTACGCCCGAGGAGTGCAGAAGCGTGTAAGCTTCCATGTCAGTTTTTCACATATTTTCCGGTAAGGAAATCAGGGGTTTTTCTTTCCATCCTTTAGAGCCATAATGAATTCATCAAAGAGCCCATTTATTGATGAGGAAAAACTGCTTGGGAGGCTGCTTTCGCCTGGCAAGTGTAGCATGAAATGAGTGCGCGATATATTCATAAATTATGCTCCTTTCATTGCCAATTAGAAGGTCCTCCTGGCTGCTGGCGCCACACGACACAACCCCAAATGAAGCCAATTAGTTGACGTAATGCTAACGACAATCATTGGGGGCCAAAAAGGGGGTTCACCGAGTGCAGGAGGTGCCACTAGTGCTGGCGGGGGAAACGGAACTGCTGCCAGGCAGGAGCAGACATACTTTTGAAATGGAAACATTTCAAGTTGCGCCATGGCGACGACCTAAGCACTGCAAGAAAGTGGATGCAGGAAAAGCATATGCTTGAGGTAAAAAAAATAATAATAAAATACTAATTAGCAACCTTATTGTGTGCCTTTTAAAAAGTGACAAGACCTTTTCTAACATCAATTTTTGTATAATGAAGTATTGTAACCAATTATAATTTCTTCTTGTGCACTTTTCTACCTTAGACAGGTGATGGGCGGTGGCACCATCGAGCAGCTAATTAATACGCGCCACTGCACCGTTAGGAAAATGGGCAGGTGAGGTGCGGTGTACACACAGAGAGAGTGACACAGTAGTGGGCCTGGACCGGAAAAATAGAACCCGGCTCAAGCTGTCAGCTTCCATCGCGACCTGTAATGAGCGTTCAGAGTTAATTGGCGTGCAAGAAGGCGGCAAAGAAGGCGGCAAGGACGGCAAGGACGGCCAGGACATGGCCAGGATGGCAGGAAGAAAAAAGGTAATGGGCAGCGCGGAAAACTTGACAAAATTTTATGCGTCTCAAAGACATTAATTAGGAGTAATTGGTGCGGCCTAATGAGCTTGTTTGTTGGTCGTTTGCCCACCGCTCCTTGGCTCCTTCGAGTGGATTTATAACCCTTCAATGTAGCCACCTTGTAGCCGGTGCCACTGCCATACGATATCCCTGGCCAATCAACTCATATTTCATGGCATGCCCGGCTGTCATTAGGCGCGAAAGGCAACGAATTGAAACGCGAAAAACAATCAAAACTTTTAATAAAAGAAAACCAGCCAGAAGCACACAAACTGGGGGCCCAAAATCGAATAGGGAAACGACGACGCACATACAATCGTAGATATTCGTACTGCCTCGAGGGGCTTCCAGCAAAGTTCTCCTTCTCCCTTGGCCCCGCTCTCAATGGCTTTGTTTTTATGCGATTTCAATCAATGGCCCAGAAAAATAGCAACAACTCGAGGAACAATTCAGATATGCCTGCACTGAGAGGAAAATAAGGCTTAGAGAAGAAAGAAACGGTTGTCTTAATTTATTTTTAAAAAATCCTTAAGTCTTTCCTTTTTTATTTTCTTTGGAGAAAAAACTGCAAAGTTCTCTGAGAGTGCAGCTGAAACGAAACTCTCTCGTTTGCTACTTTGCTTGTATATTGCAGGCAACGCGACGAAGAGAGCAAGCCGAGAGAGAGAACATATAGAGAAAGAGTAATAGAAGAGCTCTTAACAAAGAAAGGCAGAAATGATCGTTATATCCATTGATATATGTCGATTAAAATCGGTATAAAAACATTGCGACATTATATTATATAATAAACAATGTTTTTATATTCATATTTAAAGCCTTGAAGAATATATTAACTACAAATATAAATGTTTGATTTGGATTATTCCCTTTTTCCCTATTGATACCTTTACTAGACTCAAAATATTATCAAAGCGACTCGGTTTTCCCCTCAGTGTTATGATTTTCTCGGAGTTTGGGTCAAAAGGTTGCAACAATTCGTAGCGGCGCCGCCTCAAATGACGCGCGAAATGAAATGAAAATTCTCCCCCGAAACCGCCCACCGACTAGAACTAAAGTATAACACTTGAATGTTGTTTGTGTTTCGATTTGTGCTGTTGTTTTTCCACGCCGAGCGATTTTCATATTGAACTCTGACACGCAACATGCAAACGATACGATATATGCCATCGATATGGCTGGGGGAAGTGGGAATAATGAAATATGCCAACTTTGATGATGTGTCATATCGCACGATTGAAATGCTAGACGAAAGCGATGAGGAAAAGCAGCAGCTCCCCTACTTTGATTCATTAAAATATTTCGGTAATGCGACTTACTGTGGGGATATGGCATTTATGCAACGCTCCGGCTCCTGCTCCTGCTCCACCTGCTCCGTTTTCCCTTTTTGACTGATGGCACAAAGACATGGGCGTCGGCGCCGCTATCGTAATTGAGTTCCCCTTGACAACAAAGCGGTTTATATGCCATAAATTGACTTTTATGTTGGCAATTCCAAGGGCGAGAGGCAGGTGAGCCGGGGGATAGCTGGAGAATTGGTAGCGTTGACAACGACGTTACCTGCATATGCTTTGAATATGTGGAGCATCAATGGAGCAGGGACTGGGCCTGGGACAGGGTGGAAAGCTGCTTATATGAAAACTAACGAACAGCTCAATGGCAGCTGTGACGCAAATAAATTTAATAATAAATTTATAAAGATATTTCCCCAAACTAATGTTGAAACAAATTAAGCCAAGAGAGAGAGACTCCTATCCTTCTTAATAAGTGCTGCTTACTTAAAACAATTTTCTTTTGAATATTTTCTAAATTCTTTTCTTCTTTTCCCTCAAGATTTAAATTTGACTTTGCGACTTTCGCCCCAAACTAACTGCCCCCATTTAAAATGTTGTGTTCTTTTCCCCGCCCTAATGCTGGAAATTTAATTTTAATTTTCCTGCCTGCCTGCCTGGCAGCTTTCTCTGGTCATTTATTTCTTGGTCAGCGGCTTTTGTTTGTGTGGCGGCGGCGAGTGCTTTTGACGTGGTCGTAATTACAAAAATTTTTCGGTGCCGGTGCCGGTGAGTGGAGTCCGTCAAGTTGATGATGACACGCCTCCTTAGGCCCCAGCCTCTAGCCCCTAGGGGTTTTTTTTCGATCCTTAAAAAAGAAAATACATGAGAAAGAGCCAGAATTTTTGCATTTGAAGCTGGTTTCTATACTCCTCCGGCGATATGATGATGATGATGGCCAATGCAGCTAACCATAAATAGCGGTTATCGGAAATGGGGAAATCCCCTCTCCGGCTGCTCCCTCTCTCTCTTTCTTTCTCTATCCCCCTCTTGATTCCGTGCAACACATACAAATGTTGAGCATTTATTTTAATCCTTGGCCAGGCAGGACGAGCTCAGCGATGGCAGGCAGGCAGGAAGCGATGGCATGGGGACCACGGGGCGTATTAGTAATCGGCATTGGCATTCGCTGTGAAGAGCTGAAGCCGGAGCCAGAAGCGCCTGGGGAGCAACAAAGTTGCGGATTCATAACTCTTTCATTTGGCCATATCTGCACATTTTTTTCATGCTGAACAGCAGCATTCCCCCCAATGCCAGGCCCTCCTCCTGAATCCTCGTAAAAAAAAAGCGCGCCGAGATTGGCATTTGGCTTTCGTTGCCAATATCCTTGGCGTCCTTTTTCCCCCCTCCCACCGCTTTTCCCGCGAGCACAGTTCATGGCTTGCGCTCTCTCTTGCCAAGGCATTCATCAAATTCAAGTCATGTTATCGCAGAAAATGAAACAAATTTTTGCAATTTGATTGCTTTTCGTGTTGATGGCGTGAGCAAGGTGCACTGCGAGAAAGGGTTTTGGTGTTTTATGCGATGAAATTTTAAGGGATTTTTGACTCAGCTTTTGCAAGTTGTTTGATTAAGTCAAAAAATAAGTTTATTGTGGAGATTTTCAGGTTTTTTTCTGGGAAAGTAAATATTCCGATAAAATACCTATTCATTTTAGAGTTTGAGGAACGGAAATATATATAAAATATTAAATAAAATACAAGATATTAAAGTACACATACTGTTACTTCAATTACTTGATAATTTCCCACTTTCAATTACCAAAAATATATTTTTAAAAATTTTTAAGACCCCTAAACTTTATTAAAAATAAGTTTAAGCCAATTTACTACTATTTAAATTATGAAATCTATATTACAACCAATTTCTTCCTCTGTAACCCGCATTGCTGAGACAGCTGAGGGCGTGGCAGTTCATCGAGGAACCGGGAACACAGGACCCGCCCTCGTATTAAATATGCATGCCTATAAGAGGGTAAGGATGGGTCGTGATTTCTGCCGAGTTATGAACTCTCCCTCGCTTGCTTATGCGAAATTTTCATATTTTATACGTGCCTAAACCTTCGATTTACTCCAAACTCCTCCGGTTAGCAGGTGAATGAATGATATTCCGCCAGAGCCTTAATCATTTTCTTGGCCTGCTTTACATGTCCTCACACGTGGGGAAGAGCCTCGTATATCCTTGGGCCCTTTGCTGTTGTTTCAGTTGATTTCAAAAAGTTAATTTCGCACTTTATCATCGAGCACTGAAACGTTCAGTTTCAGCGTGTGGAAAATGAAACTTTTTTCTTTTCGCAGCGGAAGCGGAAAAGGAAGCTGTTCCTGTCCTGGCTCGGGCTCCGGCTCCGGCTCCTGCTCTGGGTGTGAATAAAGTAAAAACAAATGAAAAGGCTTGGCGCTACGGCGTCTTTCTTTGGCAACAATTGCATTGCGGTAAACAATATTTCTGTTATCTTTCTCTGGCAAAGGCGGGAGGAGGACGCTGTCGGTATACTTTACAGCTTCATTTCCGTGCCCATTTTTATTGTTTTGGCTGAAAGAGGCAGCCAAGTGTTCAATGCACAACTTTTGGCGCAATTGTTAAAAGAATTAAAAAGAGCGAGGTGGCTGAAACAAAAGCCAGATATGGCTGCCGCACGGAAACGGAAGGGAGCTGTCATAGACCCCCGGTTAGAGTGGAGCGAACACAACGTGCTCTATGTGCCGTGACGTGGCAAATGTAATGGAAAATGGTCACAGATATCCCACCTCCTGGCCAACTATCCCCCGAATGCGCTTATTTTTATGCAGCGTGAAACAACGACCCAAGGCTTGGCTCGACAGCTATTTATATGTTTATATTCACCATCGAGAGAGATTTCTGTGCCAAGTGCGTAACCGGGGAAGGGACATTGGTGCCTAGGCGGAGCAGGAGGCATGCCCGGGACTAACAAGCGACGTTTATTGCCATAAAAGTTTACGACAAAAACTCATTTCCGTCACCAAAAGCAAGGCAATAAATGTGAGAGGCAGGAAGACACCGAAAGAAATATATATTCCAATAGTGAAAGTCGAAAAAAATATGGTTAGATCTTAAAAATGTTCGATATGTTATTGAAAGCGATATATTTGTACATGTATCATTTCAGACATTTGTTTAAATTAAAATACTAAATTGCCTATATTTATTTATTTATATATTTAACCCTATTCCAGATTTAAAGCAAGTTTCTCTAAGCCCAATTGTTCGCTGTCGATCCAGCTTCTAGATCTTTTGTGGAGACTCTCGGCCCTTAGCTACACATGTCGCCAAAGTCGAAGTCGCATCCGGAACGGAAGTGAAGCACTCAGTGGCAGCGGAAGAGACACAACTTGAGACATTTGTCAGCTGGGTGACACTTGGCTCCGAGCTGGGCCCCGGGGTCCATGCAAATGGGATCGGCTCAGGCTCATATAAAAATGCTAAAATAATAATAATAATTCGGTTGACATAGTCGCCCGCTCTCCCGCTCGCCCCTCCACCGCCGGCGAACGGCAAAGATGCCGAGAAGCAATTTAATTATGCAGATAGTCTTGCCGGGAATTACCTGGCCGGCAGCTGGAGCTGGAGCAGGAACAGGAAGCCGGAGCCATTGCTCATTAGTGTCAATCTATTTAGCATAAATTTCAATTAAAGCAATATCCTGCAGCCCAGGGACACGACGATGATGCCGTCTTAGGACAGTTTCTTAGAGAAATACCACGGCCAGGGAAAGAGTGAGGAAAAAAAACAACAGCGTCAGGCGAAGGATGCAAAATTATGGCGTCCGCTGTTGTCATCGCTCCGCCTGCGTCTCATATTTCACGCGAAACTCATTAAAATGCAAAATGAGAGGAAAGTATATTGGAAAACTCGGGGAGGAAAGGTTAAAGCTGCACCGGCTTGAAGCCAGAAGGCCGCCACCGAGTGGCAATCATTGACCAGGGAGCAACAACCGGCGGTATATACTCTGCTTACAAGTCCCAGATCCCAAATCCCGGCTAAGAAATGTACTCTCCACACACTCGTTGGTTTGGTTTTTTCATTGCCTTTTTGTGAGGAGAAAATAAAAAATACGAGAGAAGTAGATGCCACCGGAAATCGAGATGGGGAATACCCTATAGTTTGTTTCTGGGAGGAATTTATACTGAATATTAATTGAAATATAAAAAACACTCCATAGAAAATAGGGATATAAATGCTATATTATATAAGAAAGAAATAAGCGTTGAAAGAAAAACAAAAGAGTTTCTGGTGGGTCAACCTAACTAGAAGGCTCTCAAATACCAAATATAATACAGTAATAATTTATCCTGTTATAACATTTTCTTTATTACTACAATGTCATAAATATAAATACCCATTTTATTTTAAAAACAAATCCTAACATCTAATATAGCCACACTTTTGCCAGCTTAACAGGACATACCTGCGATCGAGCCAACCTTTTTGGACAAATCGTAGTGCCCTCCGGAATGGTACAGTAATCGTCATAAGCCTTTCAGCCTCAGACTACGGACTCTGCCCCGTTATGAGCATGTTGCAATATTTCCGCACAGCTTACGTGCCACAAACACACACACACACACCGTGGAAGCCACAGGACACGCACTAAAGGATGCCAGAGAAGGAACGGGGAACGCTTAGGAACTGACAGTTTTGTAAATATGTGTGTGTGTGCCGAGGTTCGCCAGGATGCCAGCGAAGGAAGAAGAAGTTCCCCGCAAGCGGAAGGAAACAGTTAATACTTCTGTCTGTTATGCGCTTACTTCCTGTCTCCATTAAAAGTCATTCTTTTGGATAATCCTTTTGGCAACATTATGGCAAGTATTAAAAACTTTTTTGCACTAGCCAAGGGAGTGAGTTCCACAACCTCCCCCCCCCCCCCCCCCCCGTGCCCCTTATCCAGGGTATTATTACCTAGCGAAAAGTTTTCCAGATTCTTCTGCTGTTGTGGCCAGGATTTGGATTTGTTGTGCTCCCGTTGCTCGGTGTTCTGTGTTCTGAGCTCTGTTTTTTTTCCTGTTTCTCTGTGGAGTGGGATTTCGGTGGTCCAGGAGCTGGTCTGGGTCTGGGTCTGGTCCTGGTCTGGGTCTCTGCTGCAGGGCATTCCATTCATACGTGAAGGCTACCCTACGCCTGGTAGCCATAAATATTTTCGTGTAATAGAAAATGTTTTGCAAGTGTGCCTGGGCCATTTTTTTCTTCTCCACCTCCTCCTCCTCGGCTTGATTACCGCGCAGCAGCCAGCGAAAATTCCACAAAAAGTTTTAATCGAAAAAAAAAAAAAAACAGAAGAAAAGAAGATACAGCAGCGAGGAAAATTCCCCTGCTAATGGTATTCAATTCGAAATAGTTGGAAGGCATTTATCATCATCAGCGGCATATTGAATATTTGGATTTAGCCGGGCCACGCCCATTCTAGCTCTGTGCCTTCGCAAATGAATATTAACGGTTTATGTGGGAGTGGAATTATTCAAATTTCGGGACCTAAAAAGGTGGCAAAAGGTGTGTGGAAGGTGCGGCTAAAACACAAAACGTGTTCGGCATCATCAAAATCCTTTGAGCAAACACTGCGGCAAAAGGCTAAAATGACACCAGCGGCCATATTGTTGCTACCATGTTGGGTTTGTTGTGCGTTGCGGTGTGGCCTAGTCCCCGTCCTGGTCCCAGTTCGAGTTCCACCTCCTCCGGCCATTAAGAGTATGCTCGACTGAATGCTGAACGTTCGCTTCTGCTGCTACCTTTATGCAAATCCCCGAAAAACCCGACTGGCTCTGTCCCCTTGTTGCCTTGAAAAATTGACACCTCATCGCTTTTCAATGGAGCTCCAGCCCGAAACCTGGCGGCGTTTCCACCAGGGTCGCCGGCTGATTGAACCGTGTCCGACTTTAATGGGGTTACTTTTATCCCCCAGGGAGCTAATCGTTGGTTGCTTTCGAAAAGGTTGTCCTTCTGGTTAGAAAAAAAGAAGAGTTTTTGTAGAAAAGAAATTATGGCAAGGGGTTGGGTTTAGAAATGTACTCTAACAGTTTGTTAAGGTTTTTTAATAAGAGTTTTAGATGGAAAATTTAGATCAATATACTAGTTTTCTGCATTAAGACAAATTATATTTTAAACCCTTTAAAAACCTTCATTTTAGCTCAATTTTAGTTTATAAATTATATATTTTAAGCAAAATTTTTTTCATCAGTATATTTATTCCAATTTAAAGACAGGTGCAGACCAGCTGATAGAGCTTTTCCAAACAGCTGTTCTTCTTTCTTTATTTTCCACTATCCATTCTGTTTTCCATGTACCACCTTCGATCTCCAATGTCCAAAAGAGCTTTCCCCAGTTGCCGCGGACTCGCCAGCGCCATCGTATTTCCCGCATGAAAAACGAAATATTTTCGAAAATAGCTCAACGCCGCTGGCCACAAATTCTTAGCTAAAAATTCCAGGGCACTGGCAGCCAGGCATGTGGCACCGCATAGTTGTGCTCAGCTGCATGTGGAGTGCGTTTTTCGTTTTCCACAGCCAAGGGCAACAAATCAACATTGGTAAGAGACAGTTTGGGTTTCCAAGTTCCCTTCTTAGTTAGTTTTTTCCTAACCGATCCCTGCAGGTGCCTTCTTCTACGACGACGAGCTGGAGCTGGAGAAGGAGTTCCTGGAGGTGATCAATGCCATCAATGGTCCCGAGTCAGAGCAAACCCTACGCTTTTTCCCGTTGATAAAACGCTTAAAGCCCGAGGATGGCAGTGTCACCATGCAGGAGCAGGGTAAGTTGGTTGTTTTTCATTTAATCCAACGAATATTGAATGAAAATTCTTGGTGAATTTTTCAGCCTGCGATCTTGTGGATAATGGTGTCGCGGCTATTTTCGGACCAAGTTCAAAGGCGGCGAGTGGTAAGTGTGGAGGGAATATCTTTTGTATAGAAAATGCAAGCAAAATAGAACGCGAAAAGCTTTTTCTACGTATAAGAAGCAGGGGAAAATGTGGAAAAACTTTTTGGGAAATTCTCTGTTTGTCAACAGAGCGGATGAGTGATATTTTTGCTCTCTATTTCTCTCTCTCTTCCCAAGACATAATTGCTTTGGTTTGCAATAACACCGGCATTCCCCACATCGAATTCGATGTGGCGGACGAGGAGCACTTGGAGGAGAGACCCAACCATCAGATGACAGTGAATCTCTATCCCTCTCAGGTGATACTCTCCAAGGCCTATGCGGATATTGTTCAGAACTTTGGCTGGCGGAAGTTTACCATAGTCTATGACGCCGATGATGGTAAGTCGGAAAGCAAGGAAAGGTACTTAGAGGGTTTTCCTAAGCTTAAACTATTAATTATTTAATTTCCAGTCAAGGCTGCCGCTCGCTTGCAGGACCTTCTGCAGTTGCGTGAAGTCCACAACGAAGTGGTTAGGGTAAAAAAGTTCCACAAGGACGACGACTTTCGGGTCATGTGGAAAAGCATCAGGGGTGAAAGGCGAGTGGTTCTCGACTGTGCCCCTGGAATGCTGGTGGAGCTATTGAATGCCTCTTCGGAATTCGGTCTAACTGGACAGTTTAATGTGAGTTTTCCGTACGGAAAGCCTGTCTTTTCCTCTCGATAGACATGACTAACAATAATGTATTACCCTTTCTATATCCCAGCACATTTTTCTGACCAATCTGGACACCTACACCGATCACCTGGAGGAACTCTCTGCGGACAATGAGACCTTTTCTGTGAATATAACTGCAGCTCGGCTTCTGCTCAATCCTGATCCTCCTCCAGTGAGTTCATTACAAAACTCTAGTTACTATATACAAAACTATATATCTGTTGAGTAGTACTCCCAGCCCTATGGCTATGTCATTCAGAAGGACGACATAGTTTACGAGAGCAACGAGTCGCCACGCACTCTCCTCCACGACCTGATCCACGATGCCCTCCATCTGTTCGAGCAATCCTGGCGGAATGCCAGCTTCTTTTACCCCGACCGGATGGCGGTGCCGCGCATAACCTGTGACTTTGCCTCCTCCGGAGGTCGCACCTGGGCCATGGGTCGCTACCTCACACGCCTCATGAAAGGGGTGAGTGTACAGAGTGAGTCTGGGGTTGAGGGAAGCCCAAATTATTTGACGAGGTGTTGCCGTTGCAGACATCCGGCGTGAACAGCACCAACTTCCGGACAACTAGCCTGCAGTTCGACGAGGATGGTCAGCGGATAACGTTCAATATAGAGGTATACGATCCCCTAGATGGCATCGGCATAGCGGTGTGGGATCCCAGGGGTCAGATAACGCAGCTGAATGTGGACGCGAAGGTGCAGAAGAAGATCATCTACCGAGTGGCCACGAGGATAGGACCGCCCTACTTCTCCTACAACGACACGGCCGTGGAGCTAAATATGACCGGAAATGCACAATATCAGGGCTATGCCGTGGACCTTATCGATGCCATTGCCCAGGAAATGGGCTTCGAGTATCTATTCATTCCGGTGGCGGATCAGCAGTACGGCAAGCTGGACAAGGACACCAAGCAGTGGAACGGCATCATTGGCGAGATTATCAATAATGTAAGCAATTCAGGACACTCTTTATATAAAATAATTATAATATTTATTCCCCAAGGACGCCCACATGGGCATTTGCGACCTGACCATCACCCAAGCCCGCAAAACCGCCGTGGACTTTACGGTGCCCTTCATGCAGTTGGGCGTCAGCATTTTGGCCTACAAGAGTCCGCATGTGGAGAAGCCCCTGGACGCGTATTTGGCTCCTTTTGGAGGGGAGGTCTGGATGTGGATCCTGATATCAGTGTTTGTGGTCACCTTCCTCAAGACGATCGTCGCCCGAATTGCCAAGATGGAGTGGGAGAATCCGCATCCTTGCAATCGGGATCCAGAGGTGCTGGAGAACTCTTGGGATATTCACAACACTGGCTGGCTAACGGTGGCCTCCATCATGACAGCTGGTTGCGATATCTTGCCAAGGAGTCCGCAGGTGAGAAAGTACTTATTGAGTTACTCGCTCTACTGCCTTCTGAGTTACTCGTTCAGATACTCGCTCTCTTATTTACTCGCTTCTTTATGAGTTACACGCTAAGTTGCTCTTGCAGGTGAGACAGTACTCACTGAGTTACTCGCTCTATTGATTTCTGAGTTACTCGTTCAGACATTCCCTCTTTTATTTACTCGCTTCTTTGTGAGTGATTAGCATAAGATACTCTTGTAGTTTCTTGTTACTTGCTCTGTTGCTTCTTTATTTATTCTCCGCCTTGCGAGTTACTCTTTACTTACTCGCTCATTTAAGGATTTAATTTTATCATAGAATAAAATTAATTAAACTATAATAGGTTCGCATGTTCGAGGCCACCTGGTGGATTTTCGCCATCATCATAGCCAACTCCTACACCGCCAATTTGGCTGCCTTCTTGACCAGCTCCAAAATGGAGGGCAGCATCGCCAACCTGAAGGATCTGAGTGGTCAGAAGAAGGTTAAATTCGGCACCATTTACGGCGGCAGCACCTATAACCTCTTGGCGGACTCCAACGAGACCGTTTATCGTCTGGCCTTCAACCTGATGAACAATGACGACCCTTCGGCCTATACCAAGGATAATCTGGAGGGAGTGGAGCGCGTCCAGAAGAATCGCGGTGACTACATGTTCCTTATGGAGACAACCACCCTGGAGTATCATCGTGAGCTGCACTGTGATCTCCGTTCCGTGGGCGAAAAGTTCGGGGAGAAGCATTATGCCATTGCGGTGCCATTTGGAGCGGAGTATAGATCTAACCTGAGTGTGGCCATCCTGAGGCTGAGCGAGCGGGGTCAACTTTACGATCTCAAGCAGAAGTGGTGGAAGAATCCGAATGCCAGTTGCTTTGAGGAGCCCGACCCGGACGCCACGCCGGACATGACCTTTGAGGAGTTGCGTGGCATCTTCTATACGCTATATGTGGGTATCCTGATTGCCTTTCTCATTGGCATTACCGAGTTTCTGGTCTACGTCCAGCAGGTGGCCTTGGAGGAGAGGGTGAGAGCATCCTTTGCCGTTTAGCTAATCCTTACTTAAGAGTTCTATTCCCTTCAGCTCACCTTCAAGGCCGCTTTTAATAAGGAGATCAGGTTTGTGCTTTGCGTTTGGAACAATAAGAAACCCATTGTGGCTGGCACACCCGTTTCTAGCCTGCGAACAACTCCCAGGAGATCCATTGACAAGTCCTTGGAGCGTACTCCCAAATCGAATCGACGCATTGTCATAGGTCGCTCTTCAGAGGAGATGCGAGAAATGGCTCAGGGATCGGGTTCAGGCTCCGGTTCAGGGTCATCGTCACCCGTGAACCCCAAGACGAAGCAACAGGAGGCGCGTGTCTAAACTAAGGACGTTTTTAACCAGAAAGTGTATTTAAGTAAGTGTATTTAGAAGTGTATTTAAAACTGATATTAACTTGAGTAAACCAACTAAATTCAGGTTTATATAATTTCCAGCAGCCAGATTGATTTTTATAGCTTCTATCTCCCAATCATCCTTGGAGTTCCTCCCGTTTCGTAATCAATTTGTAGCTTCCTTAAGCTTGAAATTACTCTGCCCTCTTCAGACTGGAGCTGGGGTCCTGTTCCTGTTCTGTCTTGATCCCGCAGGGCAATCCGAGATGTCGACGCTGGAAGTTAGTGCACGCCTCGTTGGTCACCACTGCATCCTCCATCCTCTTGCAATCCTTTTGCAGCAGCCACAGCCGCTCATCCTTGAGCACCGTTCCTCGTTTATTGTTGGCGAGGCTGCCTGTCTCAGCTTGTCAATTGCGTTATTGCAGCTTATTGACATTTTATATCCAGCGACTGACGAACCGCGCTGCCGCTCCCCATCGCGAAAATTATTTAAGCAGCTGCAGGCGCGTTGGGCGAGAGCAGGAATCGGAGCAAAGGACCAAAGTACCAAGAAGGTCCTGCTAGGTGATTGCCGTGTTTCGTGTTGGATCGCCTTTGGCCTTTGTTGGTTTGTGTAAAATGAGCAGCAATGACAACGACAGCGACAGTTTCAGCAGCAGCAGCAGCAGCAAAAAACAACAACCAGAGTGTGATGACAACACGCAATATATAGGGGAAGGCAGTGCACTGCGAAAAATATGGGTGTGTTCCATTGGAAAAAGAGTCTAGGCTAAACTAAATACTTGTGTGAGCTTTACTAGATTTTGTTATATTTTTGGGAACCAGAATTTCGAGACTACAATAATAAATTGTTATTAAAATGCTCTAAGACTCTAAGATTCCCAACTGGTACGGTCATTCTAGCTTAATTAACATTTCTTGTTAATTCAGTTGCAGAATAAAATTTTTTTTTTTAGATTATTTCACGTACTATTTAATTAATATAAAAAAATAATGCAAATTATCCAATTTGTAGGAATTTTTCCCACCCTGACAGTCTGTAATTCCCAACTGGTTCAGCCAATGTGGCCTAAATGTAATTGCTTCATAAATATGTAAACAAAATCATGATGAATTCTTCATTTTCTAGCCCACTTTTCATCTATTTGTATTAATTGTTCACTTTTTAAATATTTCCCTGCAAAAATCTTATAATTTTCCTACATTTCCCCCACGCATTCTCTTAGTGCATTTGTATCTAGAGGGTCGCATCCTGACAGATCGCATTGCATTCCATTCCATTCCGTGGCGAGTGTCATTTGCTAGCTGTTTGTTTGTCTCCTTCTCCGCAGAGCTCTGTGTGTTCAATTTTTAATTATTTTGTAGTGAAGTGGCCTCAGCTTCGACTGCCGGCTACGTGAGCCGCTCAAAGGGGAGGACCGACCTCCTAGAACTGTCAACCAGCGTCGAAGGGGGATTCCCAATGAGCTGAGTGTGGGTGACCCACAGTAAAAGTCTCCAACAGAGCCGCTGAATGTCTCCGGAGCTATGGGAAACCCAACACACCTGTTGCCCTGGCCAGCATGCGCAGTGGCTGCCTCGGAGCCGGAATCCACCACCGATGGCCAATGGCTGAGGACGCGCCACAAGGCGACAAGTTCCACAGGCCATGAAAGCCTCAATTCGGGGGGTGGGGGCGGGGACGCGCAGGACGCAGGACGCAGGACGAGTCTTATACGGATACGTATACGGCGGGATGTCATTTGCTAATGCCACGCACGTAAGCAATTTCCGCACGAAAGCGCATTCCTTGAGCCTTTAATGTACTTTTTGATGTTAACAAATTTTTCGAACATTTGTTGTTGACTGAAACAGGCAGACATTGAGAGAGAGAGAAAGCTAGAGAGAGAAATGGGGAAAGGGTAGGGAGACACATTCATGAACTGAATCTTAAGTGGATTCTGCGGTTTGGCTAGGATTCCCGCTTAGTCCCTCTGCCTGGGGATTGGGTGTGAGTGATTAGAGTCGCATAAACAAATTAATAAGTGGCACAATCCCGGGCTCCCGATTCCTGATTCCCACAATCCCAATGCCTGCAATCAACACCTCCCCTGTCCCGGTTGTAAATTGAGCAATTTTCCACTTGGGAAAATTTATGAGCTGGCACTGGGCTGCGCCTTTGGTGTAAATTTTGTGTCTGGCAATCGCTAGACCTCGCTCACTGACAGGCAATTCGACGAGCGAAGGACATGCAGACAGTCAGACGGACAGACAGACAGGCGGACAGGCACACATGGACTTGGCTGCGGATATGGACTGCGGATGGACTTCCTGGGGCTTCACTGCACTGCACTTCCCTTTGCGGCCGCAATTCCTTGAGCAAATTGAAATTCTTGTGGCCGCTTCCGAGCACGGAGCACGGTCCTCTATTAGCCGGAATAAATCTTTCTGGCATGGAGCTAACTTGTATGGGAAATTGCTGGCAACATTTTTAATTAACAGCTGGTGGAGCGGGGCAGAGCCGTTGAGATATATTGTTGCAATTGCGGGTTACACCAGGACTTGGCAGGTGACTTGGGTATAATTTTTAAGGCCACATACGTTGTGTGTGTGTGTAGAGTCAGTAAAAAATTAAATGCTTAGCAAGGGAACCCCAGTGACTGATACTAATTATACTCCTAAAATAAAATTTTATAAAGGACCTCTTGAGTGACAAATTTGGTACATGTCTGAGCCTGTCTGAGCCTGTCATCTGTCCTGTCATCGCTTCGATATCGCTGCTTCCGCTGAAAACCGCAGAAATCGATTAACGCAGACCGCAGGAAGGCACCCCAAGAGGAGCCTGAACTCAGGTAACTCCAATTTCGATTCTCCTTAAACTGTGCGTGTGTGTGGTCAGTTGGGTGCGTGTGTGTACGGCCAGCAGGTCCTGTTGTCCTGCAGCCTTGTTTGTTTGTTTATTTGCAAGCTGCAAGCTTGGCATCTTGGCATCCGGAAAGGAGCTGCTACTACTGTTCTTGCCCAGCTTTTCGCATCCTTGTTTGTTTGCGCCAAGTGGCCAGCAGAGTGTGTCCTTTTTGTCTGCGCCCAGTGTGTCCTTAGAGTGTCCTGTATGTGTGTGTCTGTGTGTTCTTATGCGTGTTTGGTGGACAAATAAAACACAGTTATGCAAATGATGTTGGCACACCAACAGCAAACATTAACCTCCACCTTAACTGCTCATAAATTCCAGCATTTTGCCGCAGAATTCAATTTTCCACACAATTGAAGGTGAGCTATCGCGCACGATCGCTGGTTGTAAGCACTTTTCACAAGTTTCCCACTTTTTCACATTTAAAAGGTAAAACAAATAATGTAAAAAATTAAGCAAATATACCCTAATATAAGGATATTCTCCTGCTTGTAATAATCCAAGGCTACCTGCTTTACAAAAACACTTTCCAAAATCCTTGCAATTTTCTTTTCAGGACAAAAAAACAAATAAATGCAGACAAAAGTCAAGGCTGAGAGGGGAGTGTTACATAGAGCTGAGAGCAAAGAACAAACAGCAGCGAAACCGCAAGAAGCGGAAGCGGAAACGCGTCACACAATGTCGGTGCTCCTCGAACTCGCACTTCCACATCCTTGCTAGCTCCGCTTCAGCTTCAGCTTCTCTCTCTGCTGGCGCTCCTCGCGCGCTATTAGATATTTATTTCTGCGGATGTTTGCCCGTGTGTCCTTCTTCCTTTTCTCTGCCCTCGCACACACACATATTTGCACATGTTTCGCATTTGTATTCCATGCGTTATTGAGCTGAAAATTGATGCACATTACTTACTCTATTGAATTACACATTAGCCAGGACGCTCGACTGAGACAGAGAAGGAGATCTGTGCTGCACCGAGCAAAAAGGACAAACATTGTTTAATTGCAATGATTTTATACGATTTTTTTATGATTAATTATGAGGAAGTATTGTCTTTTTTTAGGGTGATTTATTGATGATTTTATTTGAAGAATTTATTGGGAGAAGAAATAGTATAAAACTATTGACGGAACTTGGTAGGTATTACTCTTGGTAAAAACGGAAATATTTTATTATATTTCCTCTAGATTTTATATATTTATGTATGGAAAATATTGTAGTTATTGTGGGAAATAATTTCGAAGAGTTAAAGTTAACTTAGAAGCTGTTTTTAATGTTTATCTTCTAGAAAACTTTTTAAATTGAATATTTTCTTGCAGATCTGAGAATCTAGTATATCTATTCTTATTTTATTTGAAATTCAGCCAGTTTTGAGGTTCTTAATTTTAATTTTCGGTATCAATTTAAGGCTCAAAATTCGATTTTAGCTCTACTTTTCGTTCTCTGTTCTTAGTGAGACTCTTTCGATGCCTTGCACTCCTCGTTTGGCCAATAAATAATTTGAAAATAACAAAATAACAGAGTGAAAAACAAAGGACATCCCGCCAAACGTCACCCCGGGGTGCTCAGCCCCTCCCCCCTCCCTGCTGCAGCATCCCTGCTGTCCCTATAGATGCATCGATAGCAGCATCCCCCTTTCCGCCTAACCCCCCTCGCGGCATGCATGTGAATTATGCATGTGAGTGAGTACGAGGATGTGCCGGGGGTTTCCCCTGCTTCCGCTGCAGGGGGACCATAAATTGTACAACTAAATACAATTTATTTCTCGTCGTCGCTGGGTGACCCGTGACCCTTCGAAGGCGGCGTTATTTATTCCCTGCTCTTAGCATTTTTCCCACTTGTTTTTCTTTATTTCCTTGGTTTTCCCAGCAAGCCGTACATCTTCGATGCAATATTTATGCAGTTTTAAATAGTTTTCGAAATGCAATTGCAGTGTCTGCAATGATTGTGGCTAAGACAGTCGGAAAATGGAAAACCAGGAAGGTAAGTGGAATGTAAAGCGTTCAGTAAATTTTTGCTGGGTTTAATTATTTAAAAATTTGCTTGAAATATTAATTAATTAAAATGCAAATATTTTTCTATAATAATAAATAATTTTTATAATTTCAAAGAATTTATTTACATTTTTAAATTGAATTTTAAATAAATTCCAAACTAAATGTTATGTTATGTACAGATTAACATTTCTGTAAAGTCTCTTTCTACATTCTATTAACTTAACAGCTCTTGCCTATTTTAACCGTTTCGTTGCAGAAACTGTTCTACTGTTAGTTCTCTCTCCTGTCTGTAAATGACTACAGTTCTAACAGTTTCAATCTGTGCTGTTAATGGCTGAATGGATGTTATGTCCTTTTATGTTATCTGTTATCCACCGGATAACTTTTTATGGCACTGTTAGTGCCGGTTTGTATGGCAAAGTCACCCCTTATGTTGCTTAACAGCAAATGTAAAGGGAATAAATGTTATGTTAAAGATTTGTTTTTATACATTTTTAAGATTAAATGGATTTATTTAAGGTTTAATTGGAATTTGAATGCAAAAATAAATGTATTTTGTATTTATTTATTTTTATTAATTTAAGATATTATTAATACTATTAAAACTGGAATATAATAAATATATTTTATTTAATTTTGAATTAAAAGAAAATCATAATATTTTAATTTAAGTTGAAAAGTTAAGACATACAGAATACTTTTAATGAATTTTATTTTATGAAATGTTTTAAAAACTTGTTTTCAAGAATTGTAATATAATTTAACTTATATTTTAAAAGTATGTCATAAGAAATGGAAGGGTAATAATTGTAATTTCACTAAGTTTAGAGTCTTGTAGCCTATTTTTCGTTTTATAAAATAGGCCGCATTTTCTATTGAAACACCCATATTTTCCCTAATAATAGTTAACCATTTTCCGACTAACAGAAAACTGTTGCATTCACTACTCCCCGTCTCCGGCATCGTGCCTCTCGAAAAGTAACCATTAACTGCGACTGCCAAACAACTCAATTGCCACGAACCACCGAACGTGGTCCTGCTTGCTGTTGCTCCTGCTCCTGCTGTTTGCTATTGCTGTTCCTGTGACAAACTCACCACTCACAGGACTCACAGTGCTCGGAGCATACACCGAGCTGACTCGGAGATCCCTTGACTTCGCGAGGTCCTGGTCTCGTATATAACAACGAGTGCGCCAACTGGCCGACGCCAGTCTTCGTTTTGCCTCCGAGTCGTGCGGTCAGCAGCTGGAACTTGGGTAACAGGGATTTTTGTCAACCTGGCCAAGCAGGCAGGTCGCGATGCGACGCCTCAGACTGCACTCCGCTTCGTTCTAGTACACATAAATATATAGATATATATATATATCTCCCACCCGATAGAGGGATATATAGCAAAGACTATATTCTGAATTATCCGACAGGATAATGGCCCTAGATCGCATACGACCGTGTCGGCTTTAAAATTGGGTCTCTTAAAGCGACTTTCGTGCGCTCGTTTTACGTTTTCCGTTTTCCGTTTTTGTTTTCGTGTCGCGCGTATACGCGTGTGTGTCACAGTATCTGTGAGTGTTGTGCCAGTGTGTGTGTGTGCGGGCGGTTGGTGTGTGCGTGCACTGTGGCCGCTCTCGGGCCAAAATCGGGATACATTTCCTGGTGTGCAGGAGCCAGCATCAGGGCGACACATAGCAGGCAAGTCCCGTGAAAAACCCCACAAGAAAAACCCCAAAAAATTCCAAGAAAGAGGAGACAATCCCTGCGGTCTCTGCGGCAAATCGCAGTGCATTTCGTGCACTGTCTCTATGCCAGGCTCAAAGTCATCTTATCCTGGCGGTGACTTCCTTCGTCCCGGCCACATCCCCCGTGCCTTGTTTGGCTAACTTTCCCCTGACTTTTCGTGTTTTTTCCGGGCTTTATATGCTGGGTGATGACTCCATGCTCTTGAGGTTTCATCTATTTGTTACTCAGCTTCCGGTTGGGAAATCTCAAGGAAAGCTTTAATTTTATAGTAACTTGTTGTTTGGGGCTTTGAGAGAAAATGTTGGGAAAAAAAGTGGTAGTAATTTCAAGTAATTTAGTGCTATTATATTATCTAAGAACCAGAATCACACCCAACACTCTTAAATTAAATGTTAAACAAGGATTTTCTCTTAAATAAATAATTCAAAACATAAAATACGAAAAGAAAACAGTTTGTTGTGATAATATTATTAAAGGTTTCTCGCCTATTAGTTGGATTTTAAAGTCGTTTTCTTTGAAATCCATAATCCTCTCCTTGATCTGCTTTAGCTTTCCTAAATTAAACTAAAAACTAAATTCTCTAGCAGGCAATTTAGCGAAATATTTGCTCTAAATATGTATAAATACAACCATTTAACCAAGCAGAAATCTGTTTTAAGGCCATTAAACATTTTGACGAGTCAATTATCAAGGCAAAAACCCTATTATTTTCTTTGTGGAATCTTTTAATAGTCAATTTGGGCAGACATAATGGAATTTGTGTATTAAATGCACTCTCTTTTCCTCTGCCGCATCAATTATTTATTTATGTGTGTGTGTGCAATTTTCACAGGAAAACTCTCCACTCTGGCCACCTTGTTTTTCCACGCTTTGCACCTTGAATTTGTGGCTCCACCAAATATTTCCATTACGCTTCAAGTGGTGCGTGTGCCAGTTTGTGGAATTTCCTATGCAAATGTTCCACAATTGAAATTAGATTTCGTCGTCTGTGACTGTGAACTGTGGAACTGTGCGAGTCCCGAAATCCAAAATCGGTATATGGGGTTAAGGTTAAAGGTAGCGCGGATTTTGTTATTGTTTTCCCAGGCTTTTCCCGCCACTCAGTTCCTTTGCCAAGCGGATCTGCCATATGCGGCAGCCGCAAAACTTTTGAATTTTTAAGTGGCAATCCGTGTAGCCGCCGCCACCGCTGCCGCCGCTTCCTGCCTGTATCTGTATCTGTGTATCTGTATCTGAACCCGCAGCAGCTGTAGCTGTAGCTGTAGCTGTAGCTGTATCCTTCGGAGTCAGCCAGTCAGCTGGGCCCCGAAAAGAAAGGCAAGCCAGCAAGCAGATTGTAGACATAACTTTTTTGTTTAAGCCCCCAGCCTCTGTGGTATTTATTTAATTTTTAATTCGACAGAGAAAGAAAAGAATTAAGTACGTTTCATGTCAGTGAAATTTAAGTCGAATTGGAATTGCCATGGCTCAAGTTAGATTTAAGGGGAAAGTAGGTAGGTTTGTAGTGGGAAAGCAATTTAAAGCGGATTAAGAAACTGTGATTTAATACATTTATGGAAATATTTGTTTTACTGCACTCTTTTAATTTTTATTTTCTGTCAGAAAACAATTTAAAAATGAGTACACACACCTTTTAATTTTCACAACAAAAAATATATAATTTATGTATATATATTTTATAAACAAAATTCCCAGATTTAACATATTTAAATTTCAGCCTATTCATCTTTTATTTAAATTTATTTCCTCTACGCTTTCTATTCTTCCTGACAAACACATATTTGCAATAAAATATTTAGCCAGAAAACATGGAAATATTATCTAAAAATATTTCTTTGTTGCTTTCGCATTTAAAGCAGCATTTTTTCGGTGTAGAAAAACTTAAATTAAATTTGTGTATCCCGCAAGTGCCAATAATGAGTCCAAATTCCTGTGTAATCTCCCTTCTTCTGGCAAAATAATCCCAGAATAACCCCCAGAAAGTTGGGCAAAACTGTCCGAGATTTCAGTGAATATATGAGTGAATGAGTGCGAACACTGGCGACATGCAAATTAGTTTGCTGGCAAATGAATAAAGTGAAGTGAATAAGTCGAATTATTGTGTGGAATGTGTAGGAATTCAATTAGCAGCAGGACTCTGCTGCTCTCGCTCGCTTTACTCCCTGAAAAGTGCAAAGTTTTCGCTTAGAAAACTTTTTCTTTTTTTCCTGTGACAGCCGAAAAATCCCATAAATAAATTATTTTCATGTAATTCGCTTTGGCAATAATTAAACACAAGTGAGAGATTTTGTGGAAGATTTGAATAAATTTGCAGGGGAAATGGTCGGTGTTTTGTAGGAATTTAGAGGCCTGTCCTCATCAATTACTGTGAGGGATTATGTCGTACAGAGATTTCTTTCAAGGGAAAGCTTAACCATAAAGTGGAAATAATAGAAATAAAGGAAATTCTTTGATCAAACTCACCCATAGACTTCAAATAAAGAGGAAATTGTGGCATTAAATTTGTTATATCTGAAAGAAAGAATTAATACATTAATGAATAAGAACAATAATGTAAAAACAATGATTATTTTCAAGGTTTCAAGTCTCCTTATAAGCCTGTTCCAATAAGAAACCCCATTTCCAGTGTACATCTCTTGAATTTTCCCAGCTAATATGGCTCAATTAGTAGCATAAATTCAGAATTAAAGCGCCACAGTTACTACCGATTCACAAATCCTTTTCTTCGATTTCAATTTGTGCCGGAAAATACCTCAGAAATGTGGTAAATACAAAATTACAAGCGGTCGGTCGGTCGGCAGGCAGCAAGTTCAATGTGCAACTTTCGATTTTGGACCAGTTTACGGTATCCGTTCGTATCGATGGGACGGAAGAGAGCATCGTCAGCTCATTCCTAGTTGTGGCAAGTTGCTAGTAAAAGTGCAACTTTGTCTGCAGCAGCAGTAAATATGCAAAACTCCTGCAACACACACACACCACCTTCCTTGCTTTTCGGGAGGGAGAGCAGTAGCAGGACACAGCAGCTGTTGTTCTAGGTTCACACACACCCCCGCCCCCCGAACACACACACAACTGCCCCCCCAAAAACTAACCCACACTCCCCCTCCCTGACCACTGTGGAGACTTTCAAGTGTGCTCGGGATCTGCGCGTTATGCAAAACTAACTTTTTCCATTATTTTCTGTGTGTTGCCGCCGCCGCTACTGCTACTGCTGCTGCTGCTGCTTGTGGTTTTTATTTATGGTCTATTTTTGTTTTCATTTTTTTGGTTAGTTACCCACCCCAGCAGCCCCCTTGCACCCTTTCCCTGTGTAAATAAAAGCCAACTGCAAAGTTTTGACAACGCTTCTCGGGTTGTGCAGCAGCAGCAGCAGCAGCAGCCAACAGCCGCCGATGCCGCCTCCGAAAATTGGGTCGGGTAAAGCGAAATTTATGTCGCAGCCGCGTGCAAAGTGACAGGGAACAAATTGCCGCGACAGAGACACTGAAACAAGCTGACTTTCACACCAAGTTTATGCCATGGATTTTGAGATTTACTAGAAAAAAATATATATATAAAAAAACAAAAAAAACAATACAGAGACTCCAAGCCAACTCAAGAATTTATCACTTTGTTAATTAGAAAATATTATAAAAGCTGTGCAAGTACCATCGATTGGCATTTCAAAAAGTTTCAAATCCACAGTGATTTCTTTAAAGACTTGAAATATTTATATTTATACAAAAAGCCATTTAATTTGTTGTTAATTTTAAATAATACAAAAGGTGTATACATTTTTGCTAGCTTACATAAGTTATTTATGTTTATTCAACAGTTGTTGAGCTAATTTCTTAAGTTAATTTAAAACTATACATTTTTTAAATTCATTTTGACTGCATTTCTAGTGATTTTAAATCATCAATTTGTATATATATTTATTCACTTAATGGTTGAAGACCCCACGGATAATATTCTTCTTTAAAGTCGAACTTACAACTTCTTTTTACAGAGTTATACATTTTGTAATATGTTTGTTTGGTAGAATTTAATATATAACCTAATAATAATGTTTCTTCAAAATAAATGATAATAATTTAAAGAAGAGACTTTGAAGCATTAAATCATGAATTTTAATATATAAAAATCGTAAAATCTTTTCTTAAATCGATCGATTTATAATTAATTTTCTAAATTTTAGGGAATTAGGCTTCGCATACCCCATTTAGTAAGAAGCACCCACTATATAGTATATATTTTAAAATATATCCAAAGCAGGAAGCTCACAACAAGACTTGTAAAATTCTGGCGAAAGTTTCGCTAATCAAGTGGCATCACACAAAAGGAGGAAGGCCAAAAGCCAGGGTTTTTAGGGGCTCAGGAAAATCGTTGTTCCAAAAACCTAGAGAAGCTAATTTTTGGGGATTTTCTGAAAATCTCTGTCTAAATGCGGCCAGAAAGTTGTTCGAGGCAACTTTGAATTATTGATAAAATACTTTGACATGGAGTGTGTGTGTGTGTCTCTGTAGTTTTCCATTTTCCGCCCAGACAAACAAATTTCCAACTCGCATGCACACACAACTTATTTGATGCACTTCAATTCGTAGCCGGAGAGACAAATCCTGGCAAGAAAAAAGGGGAGCGGGATGGCATTGATAAATGTTATTTTGGCCAACTTATTTGAGTTGGTTTTGGGGAGCAAGAATTCCATACAAAAACACACACAGAGAAGTACCATAGTTTAAAGGAAATATACAAATCAGAGAGACAGAGAGCTTCGAAAAAGCATAACTGCAGGTCACTGGGAAACCTCAAGTAGTATCCATCTGGCGAATGCTGAACTTTCTAATTAAATTCAATGCTGCCACCACCACTTCTTGGGCCTTCCCTGAGTTATTAAAAATATATTAAAACTGCTTTCGAAAGCGGCGGCAGGGCGGAAAGTGTTAAGCGCAAGCGGTTACCAGCATTTGTTGCTGTTTGTCGCAAAGTTTGCCCGCCGCCGCCGCCACAAATTTGAAGTCCTTGCTCTTGCTCCTTGTCCTTTCCCGCTTTCCCCGCTTTCCTCCACCTTGGCATCCTTTTCTTCTGACCATCTTTGTTTGCTTCCGGAAACTTTACCGACGGCGACGGCAACTCCTGGCCATTGTGGCAGGCGGTGCTCCTGGCCAGCTGCTGCTTCTTGCTCCTTGCTCCTCGCTCCTTGCTCCTTGCTGCAGTCTGCAGTTTGCAGTCCGTGATTGTCGTCCTCTCTCTGTGTGTGTGCTTGCTGCTGGCCCTTAATTTGCTGGGCCAACTTTGTCTAATCAGTGTGCCGGCAGCTGCTGGCAGCTTCCTCTCGGATTGCGTATACGCGCCGTTGGTCTGGAGATGCTCTAAGGCAGGCACTGCTTCCCGCTTAAAACTCAATCAAAAACAGGTCGTTACTTATGTTTATTTTCGCGCTGTGGGCACCTAGATCTCAAAGGCTCTACGTACGGAATTTAGGGACAACTTGTTTATAGGTTTGCTGAAAAATAAGTTTCTTATAGTACAAGAAACTAGCTAACTGACTAATGAAAGCCCAAATTTATATACCCTTGCAGTGTGCAGATGAATTATAGTCTTAAATCGGAAATCGATCATAACTAAAATTATAAATATTCGCATTCTTTCAGTCATATTTATATGGCAATTTGTACTAAAAACCAGAGCTTAAAAAACTCATCACTAAGCCAAAAATGCATTAATTTCGATACGGTAGTCAGTCCTATGCTAGTTTTTAATAGGAAAATAAATCTGCATACTCAAATTCAAATATTAACAATTTTTAATTTTTGACAATTTTTGAAAATTTAACAATGCCAATTTTGTCAATATATAAAACCGAAAAAAAATTTGAAAATTTTGTTTCTTTCCCACATGCCTAAAACGATTCCCCTGTCTATGCTGATCATAAATAAATATGGAATATAGGGTCGGAAATAACTCCTTCACTCGTCACAAGCTTCAGACTGAAATTATAATACCCTGCAGGGTATAAATATTCGTATTCCTTTTAAATGGCAATTTGTACTAAAAACCAGAGCTTAAAAAACTCATCACTAAGTCAAAAATGCATTAATTTCGATACGGAAGTCTGTTCTGTGCTAGTTTTTAATAGGACAATAAATCTGCAAACATAAATTCAAATTTTAGACATTTTAAGTTTTTGACAATTTTTGAAAATTTTACAATGCCAATTTTGGCAATATAAAAAACCGAAAAAAAATTTGAAAAATTTTTTACTTTCTTACATGCCTAGAAAGATTCCCCTGTTGATTCTGATCGAGAATATATATAGTTTATAGGGTCGGAAATGACTCCTTCACTCGTCACAAGCTTCAGACTGAAATTATAATACCCTGCAGGGTATAAATATTCGTATTCCTTTTATATGGCAATTTGTACTACAAACTAAAGCTTAAGAAACTCATAACTAAGTCAAAAATCCATTTATTTCGACATGGAAGTCAGTTCTGTGCTAGTTTTGAATAGTTTAATAAATCTGCATACTCAAATTGACAATTTTTAAATTTAAAATTTTTGACCATTTTTCATATTCTAACAGTGTTGAATTTAACAACATAAAATTATGACAAAAATTTTGAAATTTATTTTTCTTCCCTACATGTCTAGAAAGATTTGCCTGTTGATCCTGATCAAGAATATATATGGAATATAGGGTCGGAAATGACTCCTTCACTCGTCACAAGCTTCAGACTGAAATTATAATACCCTGCAGGGTATAAATATTCGTATTCCTTTTAAATGGCAATTTGTACTAAAAACCAAACCTTAAAAAACTCATAACTTAGTCAAAAATTCATTAATTTCGATACGGAAGTCAGTCCTGTGCTTGTTTTTAATAGGTTTATAAATCTGCATACTCAAATTGACATTTTTAAAATTTAAAATTTTTGACGATTTTTCAAATTGTAACAATGTCAATTTTGACAATAAAAAAATAGAAAAAAATTTTGAAATTTATTTTTCTTTCCTGTATGTCTAGAAAGATTCGCCTATTGATCCTGATCAAGAATATATATGGTTTATAGGGTCGGAAATGACTCCTTCACTTGTTGCAAGCTTCAGACTGAAATTAGAATACCCTGAAAGGGTATAAATATTCAGTCATATTTATATGGGAATTTGGACTAAAAACCAAAGTTTAAAAACGCATAACTAAGCCAAAAATGCATTAATTTCGATACGGTAATCAGTCCTGTGCTAGTTTTTAATAGCACAATAATTCTGCATACTTAAATTGATATTTTAAACATTTTAAATTTTTGACTATTTTTGAAAATTTAACAATGCCAATTTTGGCATAATAAAATATCGAAAAAAATTTTGAAAAATTTTTTACTTTCCTACATGCCTAGAAAGATTCCCCTGCTGATGCTGATCAAGAATATATATGGATTATAGGGTCGGAAATGACTCCTTCAGGGCGTTTCGGTCTTCTGACTGAAATTATAATACCCTGCAGGGTATAAATATTCGTATTCCTTCAGCCGTAGCCGTAGCCAAAGTTTACTCACTTTTAATAGTGACTTAAGGGTACTGTAGCTTTCTAAATTGATTTTCTGTAAGTAATTCTCAATATATAGAATTAATTACCTTGTGGGATTATTTTTCAAAAATTTGAGTCAATTGAAAGTCAAACAAGGTAATTTAAAGGACAATAAACATGCAACTAGTAATCTTTCCCCCTCTATTATGGATATCGAAACCCTGACTTTAATTTCCTTACTTGTTCTAGCAACTTGCAACCTCGTTTCCGACTCCCAACTGGATCCAATGGGCAGCGAATGATAGTGAATCGAATGGCACCGCCCACACAAATAGATTGTCCATGCGGCGTATGTGTGATATGTGTAATTTGGGCTTCATTCCCAGTTTCCATTACCAATACCCCTTGCCGCTCTCTCTCTCTCTCTCTATCAACCTTTAGCATACTTAAAGCCAAGGCAATTACACTGAAATGAGCTAATAATATTCAATTTCAATGGTCCCCCCTCCTCGGGCTGCTCAGCATTTTGTCCAAATGTCAAACAGAACCAGCAAGAACAACAACGACAACAACACAACACCAGATGTCAAACTGTCACAGGGCCAGACGACGAACCGTCAGACGTGGGGGCTAGCGGAGAGCGAGGGGTGTGCCAATGGGTCATGTGTCAATGGCTGGCACTTCAGGGGGAAAAACCCGGTTGCATTGTGGGAACCACTGCAACTGTGCGGCTTGAAACGTGAAAAATTACAAGAGGAAAACGGGGGAAAAAAAACGAACGAAAACGCTAATAGAATAGCAGACAAGGGTGGGGCGGGCGGTCGGTAGAGAGTCATGGAAATCACTCAATTGGACGGCTAACTGACAGCCACACATTATCAAATATTAATGAAGGGGAAGAGGGGGATATATATGCACGACATAGAGGTGGGCTTGGCCCCGCTGGCTCATTGAAGCCGCTTTGTGCTTAGGAGCCGGGGGCGAACTTTGACACCAACGCCCCCCAAAAGTCAAGGGAGGACACCCACGAAAATTTTACAACCAGAAACATCTGCTCCGGGGTCCTGGCAAGGAAGCCACCACATCCACATGACTAGCTATAAACGGGCGGAGCTTGCTGCGTCACTCGAGGAGGAGCAGGAGCAGGAGCAGGAGCAGGAGCCGGGCCTGTCCCTCATTTATAATTCAGCAAAGTAAAACATTGAAGTAATGAAATTACACCAGAAGAATTTGTCGGCCAGCCAGACGACACATTTGCCTTCTGGAAATATGAGCGGCGAATAAATAAAAATTTAATGAAAGCACGTATACGCCGCGTGGGCCCGCTGCCTCGCTCCTGATTTTGACAAAACATTTTGTGTGTGTGTCAGGGGGGTGTGGGAAAGTGCAAATAATTGAATTTCTGTCAACGAAATTAAATTACGCCTGCCCTAAACGCGCCTAGCCCTTTAAAGCCTCGTCCACCGGCTGCATAATGCATTTTAAATTGCGCATAATTAAAATAAATGCAACAAATGATTTAAATTTATTATAATGCCAGCAGCAACGCGACACTATATGTATATATGCCTGTATATGTTTGGATGAATGGCAGATATATACAATAAAAGTTAATGACAATGCATAAAAGTTCATTACTGCCAGACGCACACAGGCACGAATGGAGCTATGGAAAATGGAAAATGGAAAATGGGTGGCAAAGATATGCCGCCATTGTGCATTGTAAAAGGAAGGAGTACAGCTCAGAATCTGATAAAACAGGGAAAATATTATAATAATAGTAATAATAATAATAATAATAGCAAAACGACAAGCAATCAAAGGACACACACACACACAGGTTGCACAACCAACGACTGACCACTAATTAACCTAATTTCTAGACAACAAATACCAGGGAATACATGGGTATTGGCCACACGAAACCTCCATTTCCGATAAAGTTCATAGATTTGGGCAATGTCCATTTAGTTGTTTGTTGATTTTTTTTGCTTTTTGGTAATTATTTATGCCACCCCAGCCGGTCAGGGAAATTATTTCAATATTAATTCAACACAAAACTTTCAATAATCCGTAATTATCGACGAATGTAGATCAAATAATCACGTTCTAGTCGCCGCCAAACAGCAACCAAAAACAACTGCAAATTAATTAGGGAAAATAACAAAAATGGGAATTATTATCCACACACACAACACACACACACACATCCTGTATTTGTAATTGGGCTTAAAACGCCAAATAGCCGGCTGTCATCGATATAAATTGAACAGTTTTATGTGCCGGCAAATTTATTGCCCACATATACATATATTTATCATAATTAAAGATATACACACTCGCTTCCAACTAACAATATTTATTTTCTTTTTGCAGCTGGCTCTCCTAAGGATAAAAGCCGCATAAAACAAAGCAAATAAAATCACATAAAATGCAGGGAAATATGCAGAATGCATTGAACAAAAACATACAATATTCAAACTAAGAGAGAGAAGAGTTCGCTTGAGTTCGAAGTCGAGTTTTGAGTCCAAGTCCTGTGAAGGAAACTCTGTCCAGGAATGGAACCCTGGCTCGGTGGCGGCGATGCCTGGCTGAGGCTGCGTCTGAGGATGCATAAATCAAAGTGAGTTTAAACGGCCTTTATCTTGTTATTTTAGCTCTGCAAAATCAAATTCATTTCTAACTTGTTTCCTTAGTTGTTGTTAAATTTAGACCAAGTTTTTCCAATAAATTCCTTGAACAATGGCAGTTATTTTTGCTGCTTAGCTATTTATATATTTATTTATAATTTTCCAAAAAGACCCTCCGTATTTCCGAGACACTCTCTCAACCATAAGAGAAGCCCAAAAGCCAGCGAGAGAGTGACTGACGAGGGTTACAGTACAAAAAAGGTCTTTTTGGTATATATATATACTCTTTGCATATTTTATTGCCTTCGATTTGGACCCTCAGAGACGGCTTTAATGGTGGAAATTCTTATAATTAAGCCAGGACTCGTTGCCGAAGTGGCTGTCAAAAGAATTTCATAAATGAAAAGCCATAAAAGTGCTGCCAAGAGACCCGAGAGAAAAATCAATGCCGATGCCACAGCTGTGGGCTGCCATTACTAAGCTGAGGACATGACCAGCATCAATAAGTTTGGGACAAGCAGCTGCTGCTAGAAGGAATTTATTGACACATACACACACACATATATACACACATATTGGGACACACTAGGAGACTCTGGGGGAAGGTCCTTCGATAATCACTGCGGCAACGTGAAGAGAAAACCCAAGAATTTCAAGAGAAATCGAAATGGACGCAGTGCAAATTCGAGGTTAATGCACAAATAAATCTGCCACAAATTGTAACCCATCAAAAATCAGGTCTTTATGGTATATAGTATACACATAGAGAGATGGGGGGATGGGGGGATGGGGGGAGCTGCTGCCTGATGGCACAAAAATAATAATTATTAACGCTCAACTGCGCGGCAATCAACAACATTTTATCTGGCGCTGCCAAACCAGTTTTCCAACTTTTCCCGCAGAGTTTTGTGTCTCAGTTTCAGTTTCTCAGCTTCGGCTACACAGTTCCTGTTTCGGTTTCGGTTTCGAGGGGGGTTTTCCTTTCCCTCCCGATATCGTGAGCCTGCTAACTTCCGATTTCCGGCGTGCGACCGTGATTGAGCGCCGCTTTATTTCCTGCGACGCGGCGCCATCAAGGACCACAAGGACTGTCCTCCTGTCCTCCTGCGACGCCTGTTTGACTTCTGATAAACTTATTATACACCCTAAGAGGCCGAAGGGAGGAGGTTTTCCTGGAGAGAGGGTTGGGCACTTGTTAGGCTTGCCTTTGCCTATTTCGAGTCCTTTAAAGTTTCCCAGCTTGTCATCCCTCCCAAAAAAAAAGGAAAGTAAATAGGACGAGGTGAGGTGAGGCGGCACAAGTGGGTGGTGGGTGGTTGTTTTAACCCACTTTCGACACAGAGGAGGATATGTTTACGTAACAGCCTTTTGATCGGCTTCCCCTAATGGGTACTTAAAGCGCAAATCGACCTAATCTGTGGCTTAAAGGCAAGGGTTACAAAAAAAAAAAGTGGTTTAACTTTAAAGAAAACCTGAAATTTATATACTGGTTTCAAAGAAATAAACAGGTACCCTTGGAAAATACAATTACTTAAGTAATTATCTACGAAACAATATATAATATATGATATATATAAGAGTATTAATACTTCTTTACACTAAATAGAATACCTCAGATATTAATCTTTATATTCAATAAAAGAAATGCATATATATGCCAAAAAGTAAGCAACCAAAAAGAAAACAGATAAACACAGTGTCCTAGGTGTGGGCCAAAATGGGTTAAGGAATAGGGGGGGAAAGCCCGGAAAATGGAACCTTTTCTCGCCGCTTCTCTGTCTGCGGGCATCAATGTCAGTGATTTATCACAAGGCACAACGCACATAAATAAACACCAGCCAGCAGCCATCGGAGACGGAGATGGAGTCGGGATTTGCTGATACTTTTCCACCGGGTGGGGGGATTTTTTGACAGTGCGTTGCTTTACGCATCACTAGACTTATCCCTGGCAGTCCCTGGCCCCCAGGAATCCCCCGTTCCCATGTGTTTCCTTTTCATTTGACGCTTTGTGCACTTGACTTCGGAGGCTGCTCCTGCTCCGGTTCCTGCTCCTGCTCCTGCTGCTCCTTCTTCGATTTGCCGCCTCTAACGACCCTCATTGTTTGACACTCCGCTCTCTCTGCTCGGCTATATCTCCGATATGCCTCTCCCCTTATCTCCCGGGGATAATGGCAGAGAGCGAGCACGAGGGGCGACATTATTTTCACTTTATTGAAAACTTGTAGCCGAAATTGATTTTCCACGTCTCCTGGCGGCGGCAATGGCGGCGAAGGCGGCACATTCCAACGCCCAGGGAATTGACATTCCGAAAACCCCAGACTCCATTCCCTGGCTTTGTCTTCTGGCAAATTTATTTCGCATTTAGTTGAATACTTTCTGTCATTTTCTGGCTGGCGAAAATTTCGCATACATTTATTTTAAAGACTGTAATTTCATTTTATTCTCATGCTAATGTTGTGTCGGGTTATTAAGTATTTATTTGCGCACATTCCCCGACTAATGGGTTTTGTTTCTTCTGCTGTTTCTGCATTCAAAAATCAATTTTGAGCTTGAAAATGTTCAGCTAATTGTTGCTGTTGCAGCAAAAAACTATTTCCCAGTTTCCTGCAGCTGCGAAAAAATACAAATTCGCATTCAACACAAAAAGCTTAATATCAATAAATTAATATAGATGTTCGGGGTTGTATTTACTTTTTTTGTGGACCTTCGCATTCATATTTGCCGGAAATAACCCCATAGATTGTAGGGTATAGTCCTTCCTCGCTGGGCTTTATCTTTTTTAGAATATTTTATTTAAAATTCCGCCATAACCCGGATTCTCTGACGGAGCAGAGCAAAACAATAAAAGCAATCAGTGCTTAAAAATCAAATTCAATTTGCGCATATTCAGCATTTTTGCTCGTTGTGCTTTTGTTTCTGTTTTCCGCTTTCTCTCTCTCTCTGCTTTTGTTTCGTTTTTTGTTTTGCATTTGTTGTCCTGCAAGTACAATTTTCCGTTTTTCCTTTTTTGAAAAATTTATTTACAAAAAATGCTGCCGAAAAATATGAATACTACGAGCGCCAGCGAGGAGGAGCAGGAGGAGATTTCCCAAGGACGCCAGACGCGGAGAAGTGCCGGGTGAATCATAAATATTCCCTGAATCAACAGAATATGATGAAAATCCATAAATCATTGTGTGTGGGCGGCGAGATTGGGATTGTCAGTGAGGTGGAAGAGCCAAAAGGGGTGGAGGAGGCCAGAGCCAGGAGCTGGGAGGAGCCTGGAGGAGCTCCAGCCTGAGCAAGGATTTCAAATGCAAATCAACTGTGTCAAAAACTTTCGCTGCCAAGTGCTCAACGGCAGTGGAGCTGGGCAACTTTCTTTCCCAGCCAGAGAGAGTCTCCGCCACGCCCACTCCGGGAGGGGGCAGTGCAAACAAATAATGAAGATGAATGCAAACAGTAAAACACCAAGCAAATAACAGAAGAGTCCTGGCAGGAGCAGGAGCAGGAGCAGGGACTGAAGCTGAGGAACTGTACAAAATTTAAGCAAACAATGGACGTGGACGAGCAAGGGGTTCCCCTGCCTCCGCTCACTCGAAAAAAGCGGCTTTTGTTTCGTTTTAATGCGATAATTTCATGCACAAGAATTTAATGGAAAATTATTTCAGCTATTTTCATAAAATTCAGCTCTAGCTTCGGCATTTTCTGCTGCCGCTGCTGCCTTCTAGGGTGAAGTTTTCGAAGCAAACTTATGCCGAGGCAGGAATCCAATGAGCGAGGGGAGCAGGAACAATGCATGGAACACTCTATAGTGTTTCCTGCGCTCCCTTCCTGCCTTTTCCTTCTCCTTTATTGTTCACATGAAATCAGAACTTGCATATTTATATAGCAACTTTAGTTTCATCTTTCGCAAAGAAAGAAAGAAAGAAAGCGGCCCTGGAAAAAGGCTAAAAATAAAGAAATGGAAATGTCTGCGAATAAGGTGTGAATTTGTTGCAAATTTCCCAGGAAAAGCTACACAGAAATAGAGAATGAGCCGCGAATTCCTCTCTATCTCTCTGTCTCTCTAATGGAATTTAATTGTCTGCCGTTGCGATTTTGGCCAGCAGCTGAAGCGTAAAATTAAACGAGGCCAACTGAAATCAGCGTCCGAGTCCACGGGTTAAGCTAAGCGGAACCCAAGTGTTGCCCACGAAGGACACCTGTTGTCCTGTGTGACTTTGGCTGCCAGGGGAAAGCCGGTGGTGGCGGCTCCTTAAAGTGCCTGGGCTGCATCAGGAATTGTGAGCACGTAGGGCCAGGGAAATAAAACGAAATAAGGCGAAATTCCTAGCACCTAGCACTTTTTTCGAAGGACGCTGGACGCGAACTTGTCGCCCATAAAACTTGAAATTGAAAAACTTTTACTTTAAACTAGAAATGTACGCCTTATACTGTGTGCGTGTGTGTGTGTGTGTCCCTGGGTGTGTATTTGAGTAACAATTGAGACAAAAGGACCAAGGACGACAAGTAAAGCGCTGAAAGTCGAAACACTTTCGCCTGATTACAAACGCGCAAATGATGCGTGTCTAATGCGAGGCGGAGGCCACCGAAAAGCCATCGAACAAAGGCACTACGTCCTAACCACAAAGGGGGGATGGGTCTTGGCATTGAGTCTGACGAAAAAGAAACGCATTTTTACATACCAAAATGCACTGCAAGAAAATACGAAGAAATTATTGGGGTAAATTTGAGGGAGAAGACACTTTCTACATACACAACTTTAGATTTATTTATATGCCCAGCTATAAGGATCTCATTATTAATGGAGATAAATATATTTATGTAAAGAGAGAACTATTTGTGAACTTATTGGTTACTATAAAGTTTAAAAAATTTACTTATTTAATACAAAATCCAGATTATTAATTTATATTATTCTTTTTTTAATTTTATGAAAAAGAATAAACATTTTTTAAATGATAAATTAAGTATGCAGACTTATTAACTAACTTAGGAAAGGTTTCCGAATTAAAATGAATGATTTTTTGGCTTAATTATGACTTTTTTGAACTTTGACCTATCGAAAAAATGGTCATCTAAAAATATCGATTAATATTGATTTACAAAATGCTATAATTTAAGACATACTTATCGACCGATTTCCGATAGATCGTATAATTCTATTATTATTATTATTATTATTTTATTTTTTATTTTATTTCCTTCTTTGTAAAATATTTCTCTCAGTGTCGGAACCCGAAATTGTCAAATTGTCTGCTGCTTTCTGTGTGTGTTCCCTCGTCGCCACAGCAAATGTATGAGCGATGCCAGAAAAGTAGGCAACATATTTTTGCAGGCGAATACAAGAGACAGAGATGGGTAGAGGTAGTAGAGAAAGAGACAGGAATAGGGCAATGACAGACAGCCGCAAGCTGCTTCCAAGGAAAACGAAGGAGGCGGCGGCAGCTGCCCGCTTTTTAATAAAATAAAGCCCAGGGACGACGAGGACGACTGGCAAGCGTTTAACATATGCCACAGCAGGCAGGAGGGGGGAGAGGAGAGGACTCCCCCGACGGAGGGAGAAAGAGACGGAGATGGAGCTGGAGAGAGAGAGAGAGAGACCGACGACGGCTTGATATTAAGCGCACCAGAGATAAACACAGACAGCACTAAATTAATTCTGCTCAATTTGCATTAAAATATATGTGTGTGAGTGTGCGGGAGAGTCTGCTGTGTGTAAGTGTGTGTGTGTTAGTTACATTTCCGTGGGTGTCCTTGTGTCTGTGCTTTACACATACACTTACACAGTAGATGTATAAGTATAAATGTCTGCAAGGATATATGCGGCTCTGTGTGTTAGTTTATTTAATTTTAAAGCCTGCCAGCAGAGCGACCAAACTTGCTTCCACTTCTGTTCCCAGCTTCCTCTTCCGGTCGTGCCCCCGTTGCCCTCCTCCTTGCCCTCTTCTTACCCCCCGTTTAATCTCAGTGTGGCCGCACAGGTGAGCAAAAACTTTCGCACAGCTGCCTAATGACATTGTGGAGGAGCGACTGCGTCTCTGTGGTCAGGACGAAGGCAAGCGAGGATTCTCTGGAATAGAGCAGGAACTAAGCTTTCAGCGAGTGTCAGGAGCTGCCACAGCAATTTTTTCGGGAAGGGGAAATGTGGGGGAAGAGAGTTATCTGCGGCCAAAAGGCAGCAACAAATTGCCCCACGCCCTTCCCCCCCTGGCCCACGCACCAGACAACAAAGTATTAAAACATAAATGGCAACAATATCAAAACGGATGAACCGCAAAAGTGTATGCCAAATATACATATAAATTTGCATACATAAGGATATAGTACAAATGGGGTCAAAATAATAGGAAAGAACTTGGATTAAATCAATATTTACTTCAAAATAAATGTAAATTTCACTCTTTCTTAGTATTTGATAGCAAAATAAAATAAATTAAAACAACCTGTACAATTAAAAATACATTTTTTAAAATCTTTAAGTAGAATTAAAGCTTAAAAACAATCTCCTTTTCCAATAAAACTCTCTATCACTCCCTTTAATCTCATCAAACACCTTGACAAAGACTCCTATTCCTTTGACCCCCATAGTTAGCATAAAAGATAAATACACGAATAAATGTATATATACACACACAGAAAAGTATATGTAAACAAATTGTTACACACTTTATGAAATGCCAAACCGAACCCGTCAGAGCGAGGGAGAGAGAGAGAGATCCTGTCGGAGGCTGAATTTGTGGTCTTCGCGGCTTTTGCTTCCCCTCCGCTCACTGTTATTGTCTTTTACATCATCGCTTTACTTAGCATAAGTACAGGCAGAGGCAACAACAAATTGCTGCACTCACCCCCTCGAAAAATGGAATGCCCCCCCACTAAAAGGACAAAGGCGTAGGCAGAAAATTTCATTGGGGTGCAGCAATAATAAGAGAGGTTCCATTTTCTAAGTTTCTATATAATTAAAATCAATCAAAACTTGCTAATACTAATAATAATATATTTAACTATTTTATCATTATTTTTGACATAATTTAAATTGTATTTACTCTGATTTCTGAGCTATTTCCCGAAACTAAAATTAATATAAGATATTAAAACACCTGAATCTAAGTGTTAGCTTTTTTCAAGCTCCTAAATTATTTACAGCATATTTTTTTACACTATTTTCAAATAATTTAAAAGTAACAACGATTTCTGAACGTTTAAATAAAACCAAAAATAAAGAAAATAAGCAATTAAAATACATCTTTCTAGAAAAGAGACTTCAAGGAATTTCTTTAAAAATCTCTGAAGTATTTTTATCCTTTCCCCGAGGACTATGCCCACGCCGCTGTCTCTCCTGTGTGTCCTGGGCGATGTTGTTGCTGTTGTTGCCGGCATTCCGTGCTGCGCCGCGTGAGCCTGACACCGCCGCCAAGTCTCTCCTCCACCAGCGACCAAAGGCAACAACAATCCAGTCCGAGCGAGCGCCTTTCTGCCATTGTTAACATTTATTTTTATTTTATGCACTCACACCCCCGCCTTGAGCTCCAAATAAGTATGCACAGCACGGGGCTGACTCCAATTCCACGGCAGGCACTCTCCTCTGATCCTGCTCCTGCTTCTCCCACTGCTCCTGGTCCTGTTCCTGCTCCTGCTCCCGGCTGTCGTCCCATTCCCAATTCCGAGTTAATATTATTGACTGCTTCCCGGGGATGTTCTTACGCCCGTCTGTTGGTGTTCTTTGTGCGTGTGCGTGCCAAAGCCAATATTTAGCTAATGGTCTTCATATTTTAAATATTGGCGAAAGGGAAGGCCGCACAAAGCCGCTGGCAGAACTTTAAAGACTCGAAATTTAAGGCAAGGAAATGCGCCCCGTGTGTGTGTGGGTGTAAAATATTTAAATTAAACTGCAAATGCAAACACACAAATATACACAAACACTCGCACACACTCTCCCAGGCAATGCAATTTCATTTTCAACCATAAATTGCGCGCATGTGAAAAGTTGTTACTGTGTTTGTTGCTCCCATTTTTACGCTTTTATTTATATATATTTGTGTGTGTGTATTCCGCCCGTTATTGTTGTTACAGTTCCCTATTTATTTGCAAATGTCACGAGGCTGGGCGAGGCACGGGGGGCGTAATGGGCGTGACAGATAAAAGTAAATTTGTTTGATTATTGTGTGCTTTTTATTTTTAGCACACTTCACTTCAAACAGTATAAATAATTAAAAGCAATTCCGTGGGCGAACTTTGGGCGACTTTAGCGGGGTGGGAAAATGGGAGGTAAGGCAAATCTTTGCCGGGGAAAATCGTATATACGTGTGTTTCCATGAAAACCCCAACAGAATGCATTACCATATGTGTGCAGTAACAAATGACAATTTCAGCAAAGCACAAAATAGGCAAACAAAAGCAGAACAAAAGCAAAAACGAACCCATGGCACAAAAAACTGCAACTCTTGCATATTTGGAACAAGTGAATTGAGAGCTGGTAAGGGGGCAGGGAAAGGGGCAGGGGCAGGGGGTTTTTGGGGGTACGAATAAAGTTATATTGATGTCAAACATGCGCAAAAAGGGGTACCAGAAACAGAAACAACAAAACCAACGAAAAAAAACAATCAAGTTTGTATGCCAGCAGGACCTAAGGTACCTAACAGGTATGCTGGAAGCTATAGTTAGTCAGTTTATATTATAATTTAGGAGTATTTCATTTAAAAAAATCAAATAAGCACCATTAGAAGTCACTTTAATTGTGTTAAAACGAAGTTTTTCACGAAGAAATCATCAGGATAGCTTACTTTAGTATATATTTACCTTTAAAGAAAGTAAATAATAAGGCTTAAATGGTTCCATAACTTACAATTAATTTATTAAGTCCACACATAAACCTTTACCTCAGACTTCTGGTAATAATTTTATTTAAATTTATTTAGGTATGTAATTTAATTAAAATAAAGAAGTTAAGTCCCCTTAAAAGACCTAATATATATATTATTCCATATAAAATATCTAATAAAAACCCCTGAATATACTTTAGTTATTTAATTTCTTTCTCTATCAAAACAATCAAACTAGTGAAAGGATCCCATGTTTATGGTTTAACCCCTCTCTTTTAGCATAGCCTTGGGTCTACTACAGGTAATGGGCTCAGTTAAAAGAAAAAAAAAACGTTTAAAACCCGCTACTCCTCTTTCTCTTTTGTTACCAAAACATTGCTCGGGCACAAAAGCCGTCCCAAAATAACTGGAAACTGGAACGCAGTGGAGGCTGCATCCCTTTCCCTTCCCCGTTCCCCAGGCCAAGCAATGCAAACGATTTCCGAAAACGGGGCGTATACGTAATCTGCCATGAACCAAATATGCGATGCTAGAGAAGGGGCAGGGGCAGGGGCAGGGGCAGGGGCAGGGGCAGGGGCGTGGAGCAGAACGTCGAAATGGCTGCCACAATAGTTGATGGCTCGCTGGCTGTCGGGCTGGCTGGGAAGTGAGCTAAAATCGAGGACACACACATGGAGAGGGAACAGAATTTGTGCACTCGAAAATCGCTGAAATCGCTGGCAAAATGATTTCCCCAGCGCTATGCAATCATCTTTTTTCCCGGGCCTCTGTTCTTCCTTTTTTTTTGTGTGTGTGGTGTGTGTGTTTCTTTGCCTAATTGACGACACCCCACCGCGAGTGTGCATACATTTTAATTTGTTTACTTTTGGCGCCCATTGTTGCGAGGTGGTGCCTGGCACCGACACCCACCGTACACACACGGGGCTAAATACACTTTTACGTGACTTGGCGACATCAACGTGCGGCATTTATGGCAAGGATGCGGCGTGGTGTAGTTCCCAACTCCCCAACGGGGGATTGCAGCGTATCGAAAATCCTTTAAGAAATCACCCCCTTTTCCTAAGCTAATTTCCTGCGACTCTCTAGGACCTTAATTTAAAGCCTGACAAAATGAATTTCCTGCCTGTGCGCATTGACACTGATTTTATTTCGAGTCGCATTTCAATGGCAAAAACCCATAAAAGACACCACTCCTGCGGGGGTCAAAGGAGGGTGAAAAGGGGCGGCTTTGATCCCAGAGAAAAGCGCGAGCAATGCAAGTTAATGCAAAACGCGGCATTTAACACTTTTGAAAAGGAAGCAGGAAGGCAGGGGGGTGAGTCCCTCCCTCCCCGGCTGCTCTTCCCCGCCGCGCCAGCCATTCACTCTGAGTCTCAGCCACACTATGGCCCTATAAAATGCTTACAAAATGTTGTTTTATATGAGAATCCCCTTCATACATGTACACAGAATCACAGTCACGGTGTGTGTGTATGTGTGCCGGTGTGTGTGTGTGTGCCGGTGTGTGTGTGTGTGTGGGAATTGCATTTTACATGTGACGCACGTGTGCAACAACAGAGCCAACAAAAACCCAACTTGGCCTGAAGCAACAGAGGTAGAGAAACCAAAGAGAGAGAGACAGAGAAATTAATAGGGGAAAAGCGAATGGGAGAATACACTTTCCGGGGAGAAAAGTGGGGAAAACCATGGTATAATTTTATGAAATAAAATAATTTATAATAATATAATATAATTACATATATTATAATATTATATAATATATTATATAAGATATTTTTAATCCATAAATTGGAACTAAGCTGAGATCTTTAGCTAAAACTTTATTAAAAATAAGCAAAACGTTTCTTTTAACTGTTAAGAAACTAAAGTCTAAATGGCGGAAGCATATATTATAAGAAAATTCCTTTTGAAACTTAAAAAAAGATTTTTTTAATAAATTAATTTCCTATAAAAATACTCAACACTTTCCCCAGATTACTAACTATAACTAAACATTAAACAATTTCCACATTACAGATTAAATTGAACTCAAAATGAAGAAAATCTTAGGTTGTGTTTCCTCTTTAAAGCCCCCTACCCTTTTCACTATATAATATGTATAATATATAGATGTTTTAATTTATTTCTTCGAATTTCCAAAGCGATCACTTAAAGCTTCTTATATACCTTCGATCTGCCTTATACCCTCACCTGTACAAAGAGCATAAAAAGCATAAATCGCTTCACATGCGCAAACAAACTGCCTGCATCGCTTTTCTCCCCTCACCGGGCTTTCCCTTTTCCAGCTATGGCTTTTCCACCTTTCCGTCTCTCTTTTCCCTGCTCTCCTGTGGCACATGTGTGTGTGTGTGTGTGTGTGTGTCAGCACTCATTAGGATTAATTTTCCGGTTGCAGCATAAACTGAAGCTTACAGAGAAGACGCAGTGGCATGGTGGCTGTGGGGACCGCCGCCTACGCTCAAGTGTTGAATGCGACGGCCGCTCTGTCCGTGAGTCTGTCCGCTTGTCCGTTTGTCCGTCAGCCTTCAAACGTAATAAAAAGAGCGTTGGAGCCATAGCTCTCTCTGCCTCCCCCCTCTATGTCTCTGGGTGGAAAAAGAAATAGTTAAACTGCATAAAATTTAATCAAGAGCGTTGAATGTCAGCCCTGGCCCTGGCAGCACTAAAAAGGACTAAAAAGGACACACAGGAGCAGCCGGCAGCGGGAAGAAGCAGGGGGGGTGGGGGAAGGGGGCGAAGGCCGAACGAACACGGCACCGAACACGTAAACGAGCAAAATGACATTTTATCATCAAAGGTGGGGCGACAACAACGCAGGCACCCAGCAGATAGGGATAGAGATAGATATAGGGATAGAGACAGAGATGGAGAGATGGAGAGAGAAAGAGAGAGGGGGAGAGAGAGTGAGCGAGTGAGGAGTAACCCACAGAGAATCGAGAACCATTTTGTGTGCGCCGAAGGATAACCTACATTTTACTTTTCAGTTTTTAGTTTTTGCCCTTTTTATGCACGTCCCTGCGTGTCTCTCTCTCTATGTGTGTGTGTGTGTGTTGGCCAGACGAAGGCTATATAGAGCCATCTGTCTCTGTCTCCTCTATGTGTGTGTGTGTGCAATGACAAAGCAAAACTTTCCAATTAACTTTGATTAAAAAGTTTCCACTATCGCCCTACAATGTAAACATGAAAAATTTGTTTGAATTAAACTGCTGGCTGGCTGAAAGGAC
Organism: Drosophila bunnanda; assembly: GCA_035046265.1. Lineage (NCBI taxonomy): Eukaryota > Metazoa > Arthropoda > Insecta > Diptera > Drosophilidae > Drosophila > Drosophila bunnanda. The sequence continues at coordinate 4,603,959 of JAWNOB010000076.1, read as the reverse complement.
CTTCGATGTGTTTGTGTGTGTGTGTGTGTGTGGGCGTGGCAGGTGTACATAAAATCAATTTGCAATAAAATCACTAAGTTGTATTTGCCCAGCTCAAACATGGCAGGAAGGGGTAGTAAAGTAGCCAAGATCGCTATTTTTGTACATAATCATCGATTAGTTTGCTTTTGGTTTGGAAGAACGTGCAATGCTGCAGCTTTCAACCTGATAGATAAATCATCGATTAAATGGGGGAGGAGAGAGAAGTTATCGATGCCGCGACTGTTGGCAGCCGCATAATGGACAGTTGGCCACAAACCGCAGCTCTGCCACAGATATGCCAATCCCTCACACAACCAGGCAACAGCGAGGTTTCTCTCTCTTTTCGTATTGTGTAAATTTGCAATATTTGTTTCCATTTCATTCACTTAAAATACTGTGTTTGGTTGGAATGCATTCATCAGTAGCAGGCTAAATAAATTACACTAAGAGAAATGGTAGATTGAATCTGACGGGATAACTTTTCGATAGAAAAGGTGTGAGATTGCTTTAAGTATATATTATTACTGATTTTTTCAATGGAAAATAATTTTAAAGAACTAAAATAAAGAGGATAAGTCCTATATTTCACTCACTATCATATAGAAAATATAGTTAAATTTGATACATAAAAATGTATAATATCTAGCAATGAGATTTTAATTTTACAGAATAAATTAAAAATCCTCAAAACAAACATGCTGACCTTTCTATAAATATACAAAATAAATAATAATCTCTGACCTTCTTTCGACTAAATAGATTTCCAATAGATTTTTTGCTCTCTGCACGTGGCCATACAGTCAGGCTTTTGTATCTTGGAAAATGTCGGGGTCACCTGCAACACGCCTGCTCAATCACCACTTCGCCGCAAATGGCACATCAATTACATTCTTACATTTCATAGCAGATACAAATTTGCAACAGCAAATTGTGCTGGCTACCAGCATGTGGCAGCTGCTTTTCCCCCCCGGTTCCCGATCCCTGGCTCCTGTTTATTTGCTTGTTTGCCCTGTATCTGTGTATCTACATCGGAACTTGTATCTGCATCTGTGTATCTCCGGCGAGGCTTAGCCCGCACATGACGAGCATTTTTGCACAATGCCAACAGAAAAAAAAAAGAAAATCTGTTGGCTGTCAATTTGCAACAGTTGTGTGCGTGTGTGTGCTAGGACGATATTGCAATGTGCATTATTTTCGGCAATGGAAACCAGATGCAGGTGCTCGCCTCCGACTCCTGCTCCTGCTCCTGCTCCGACTTCGTTTGCATTGCGAATCAATCGCTTTGAATGATTGATAGAAATGTTTGCGATATACATTTGCCAGATGGCACTGCCACACACACAATCACACACAAACACTCCCATCGATCGATGCGGAAATAGGAAAGTGCGCCTCGGGCAGAGTGCACAAAAATTACACATACGCCCCGTGTGCGCGCGTGACAAATTTTAACGCTCCAACGCGCCGTTTGGCAGGGCTTTCAAGTCGCCGCAGGCCGAGTGCCAGTGAAGCCACCTAAAAAATAATGCCGTAGCATTAAAAAACCATAAGAGGACGTAGCGACTTGGTCTTAAAGCTGCTTTTCCCCCATTTTCCGCATTAAAACTTTTGTGGAAGAGAACCCTTTTCTTGCGGAATCTGCGGTGAATCTTTAGTGAGGCGTCGCATCCCCTTTCGGGGGAGACTTAATAAATAATTTGGCTGACCAGAAAAAGGGGGCGAAAAAAATGGAATTGATGCTTCAATAAACCAGGACCCTGGCTTTACCTTTTGGGACCTGACCACGCCCCGGAGCACATCCCCACCAGAAATATAATCAAGTTTGCACGGAGCAGCGGCGATGAAAGCCACACGGAACTTCAATGTGCGCCGAAAACGCACTTCAAAAATTGTTTGCCAGTGTGTTTTCTTATATTTTTTTTTATCTTGATTTTTTAGAACTCATATTTCACCCTGGTTTTGTCCCCTTTTTCCGCCTGCTCCTTATTGCTATCCCTTTAAACTTCTTGACCAAAAACAAGTAAATAATGGGTGAGCGACAGCCAGAGTTTTGGGGATGTTAAGAGTTGGTCAAGCAGCCTTAAAATGGGGAAGACATTCATTGGAAGTCTTAAAAATAAATCGAAGCTGCTTTCGGGGAGAGTTCAACTTAATTTTTAGCTTAATGACTCAGTCAGGGGTCTAAGAAGTATTTAAATTCTTGAAGAAAAGCTTTTTAATTATTTAATTTGATTTAACTAGCTTCCAAAAATTAAAATAATCGCTTGTAAGGAAAGTTTTAAAAGAGCTCCTATATTTATTAATATATTTCAGTTTCTGTTAATAAGAACTTTAAATTGCCTAATTTTTCCATCTCTTTAATACCCTCTTAAAGTTTAAAAACAAGCTCCCCCGGAATTAGTCCGCTTGAAATCATTTATTTCACAGGATTATTATGCATTCAGAGGAGCCAGTGCATCGGTGGTGGCTGGCCAGGATTATCCATCGCGGTGGCTGCTGCTCCACTGATATACCGATATACATATATGCCCCGCAAATCCACAGCCAGGACTGCGTTTAGTTGTGCTGAATTTTATGGGGCTTCATTTGAACGTGCCTCCACCAGAGCGAGTTGTTCTTTTTTATTATTTTTTATTTTTATTTCATTTTTCACACACCGCAGCGGCTGGCTGGCGGCGGCGTGAGTTGTTTGTTTGTTTCGTTGTTTGCCTGTCGGTTGTGCATAAATTGCGGTGTGCGAGTACCGCCTCCCCTCCCTTGTTCCATCCTTGCAGATACTCCTGCTCCTGCTCCTGCCCCCGTGTGTTGGCACTGAAACAATAAACAACGTGACTTATCACATTGCGTAACTTGTGATTTAATTGGATTTATGCCCACGTACGAATCGACTCTGGGGCTGCTGGGGCTGAGGGAAAATTGCAGTTCGTGTCACGCAGCCCCTGAGCATTTCCGCTCAATTTTATTGCAACTGCAGGAGCTCCCTTTTCCGCATTTTCCCCGCACTTAACCATGGGTTGGTATAATGTCCAGAAATCGGAACGCAATCGCGTTGCCATCGATTGTGGTTGGGCAAAGTTTTTAATTATGTTTGCGGTTAGCAATTGGATTTCTTTCCCGACCTTATATACACATCCTGCATCCTGCATGCACAACGGGATGCAGGACAGGACGGGACACCTGATGGGCACAAATATGGTTTGCCGTTTAATTATTTCCCCGCCAGTTAATATTTCGATTTGCTGGTTGCTTTTTTTCCGCTCCACCTTGTTTGAGCAGCACGACAAAAATGTTTAATATTCAATGCCAACTATTTAAGGGGGAAAATATATAGCGGGAAGTGAGTCTAGGATGGAAAAACTGGTGGTACGAATGCAACAGTATCGTAAATATTTGCCACAATCACACTGCGGGAATTTAAATATAAGTTCGCGGTGTTTTGAGAGAGAGAAAACACTCTAAAAAAGGATGGTTTGCTTCTTAATAATTGGTATCTCATATTTTGGGTAATTTTATAAATGAAAAATAGGGAAAAGGGGAATTAATTCATTTTTACTCAATTCTGACTTTCGATTATCTTTAGATAATATTTTCTCCTTGCTTTATATACATATATAGATATATATTCATCTTCCTAATTTAGAGTTTATAAATAAAAAACTTATTTCTCATAAACTAATCCCATTTAACCAAAGTGTGCAATTTTTTTCAAGTGCATCAACAGCGGGCAAATCAAATGCGCGCCAACATGGCGTATGCGTAATTATAATTATGTAATGCAAACAGCACAAAGCGCACACAAATACACACACCCACACACACTCACACCGCCACGAGACAGACAGACAAAAAGCGACACAGATACATATGCACACACACACACACACACGCACAAGCATACATAAGTACATGTCATTTTAATTAGCATATAGAGCAACACGCATACGCCACGTTGGTCGTCGGACTCAATTTCAAGGCACTTGGCTGGCATTTTGGACATCCCGGTTATAATTGTTCAACAGGCTTACGCAAATGAGGGGAAAGCGGTGGGGGGAAGGGGGCGACAGTTGCGCATTCAATTAACGCAGCTCGAACACACACGCACACACACACTTAACTCGTAACTAGGCCGCAGCTTCTCATTTTCCCCTCGATTTTCCCCCGCCCAAAACACGATTATCGAGACGCTTCGGATTCCCCTTTTTTCGGGTTTTTGGCTTTTGTTTCTTCCCTCCGGTCGACAAAAACATTTTGGCCTAGTAAATCCGTAAAGCATCCTTTCTTCCAACCCCCCACAGTTAAGTGTTTTCCACCCATTTTCCGCCAAGCGTGCGATGTGTGTGTCTGCGTGGGAATACATAATTAAACGATTCACAGTTTTGGGCATTTAAATTAAATTATGGCCGTGAAGTGTGACAGCGAAACTGGAGCGCACATCGAGGGCTCTGCGTTAATTGACAGATGCTAATTATTACCTAATTATTATTTATGCCCGCCTTGGGTTCCTTGCACACATATCTCCTCAAGTATTTGCCACTAATCTTTTCGATCCAAGGGCGTATTGAAAATCAGCTGCGAATTCAAATTCCGACACACACTCTGAGCCCCCAAAGCGGAACTGCGGCACTTTCATAATTCCTTGGAAAAGCCGCTCACCGACAGGTTTTCCACGACGGCACTGCAATTGTACAAACTGTTGGGCAAATGTTCAACGAGTTATAAAACCGAAACTCGAGCAGAAAGCCCCCAAAGCGAATGGAAAACTTTACTGCAGGGCCCAGGATACCGAAATATGAAAAGTTTTCCTCAAACACCAGGCCACGCCTCCCTCCACATATGTGTGAGAGGGTGTGGGTGCAACTGTATGTGTATGTGTGTGTGTGTGGGCGGAAAACTGCCTTTTTGTGATTAGCATAAAACTGCCAAAAGTCTGACTCTGTTACTGCCTTTGGCTTCGAATTCGACTCACGGACACTACAAGAAAAAGTTTAGGAAAACGATTTTCTAGAAAATAAAACTGTTTTAATTTTCATTAAATATTTTCCAAGCATATTTAGGTTTCTGTGGTAAGGTTTTATAATTTTAAAATGCATTAAGAGGTGCTTTTCATGGCATTGCTTTTACTGCTTTGTAGATATACAAGAATTTGCTTTGAATTTATTCTTTAATCAGATCTTAAAGGACATTCGAAGTCTATTTATATCTTTTAATATTTTTCTAATCATTTTATCTATCTTTAAAATACTTGAAATGAATCTTTGAACTCCTCCCTAAGCCTTAATTCAGCCCAAATAATGCTTTATTATTTCGCAATGCATTTTTTTAAGAAATTCCATAGATTTCTTACTTTCTCCTTTAGTTATTTGTATTAAAAATAACAATTTAGATTGTTCTTCTTATATTTTGCAAGTGTTTAAACTTTTCGCTTACCGCATAAGCATTCATACTGTACTCGAATTTCGAGTCCTACTCTCTCGGCAACCAAAGACACCCCACAAAGCTCAACTGGGCTTCCAAATACCTCAAAAAATATTGGCAGCAGCACGGCCTGGCCTGGCCTGGCCCTAACGAAAGCTGACCGGAAAGCCAGGCCGGGACTCCACTCCGGGAGCACTCTTCACTTGGGATTCCGACTTGTTTGCATGTGTTGCGCACTTGCTGGGCGGCTTACCTAGCACACACACACACTCGGCCCGTGTGTGGGGTGTGTGTGGGGTGTGTGGCGGGGGGGCTGCATTCGTATTTGGCTGGCTAAACGAGTTTAGTTGGCCAAACATTATCATAACTTGGTCGTTTGCAAGCCGCAATGGTGTAATCGTTTCATTTTTAAAACGTTTTTCGGCATTTTTACGGTACTTTCCCAAAATGGCTGCCTTTCCGTTCATTATTTTGATGTCCGGTCGGGCCATAGAGCCCGGGGCATAGCGCAAAACTAAGCTAAACTGCATTTGCCTTCCCATTTGATTTTCCTTGTTTTTTTTTTTTTTGTGGCTTATTTAAAATGCAGTGCAAAGCCCCAGCCAAACGCTGCATACCGCATAATAATAAACTTTCACTTTTTGGCAGGCTTACTCCTGGCCATCCCCTTCGACAGCAATTTAAGCGGGAAATGATTGCTCACCTTTTGGGAGCCAGAAAAGAACTAAAAAAAAAGGGGGGGAAAAGCAGGTACCTTGTGGGTGTCGGGGGGTGGTTAACCCCTTTTCCGAGGGGCCGAACTTCCAACTACAGCTGGCCGCAGGTGTCGGCATATAATTAATTTTATGCATAATCAAGCAAAGTGAAATAAAAACGCCTATTAATTATAGTTTTTGCTGCCCGGGCCACCCCAAATAACTTTATTCGTGAGGAGAGTGTAGGAAAATTAATTCAATGCGCTTAAATTTCACGTCTATTAGTCTCCAGAGTCGAGTCCCAGAGGCCGGCTTCTAATTTCCATTCTGCTCTTGGCACTTCAGGCAATTAATTTAGAATTTTAATACCCAAAGTCCAGTCCTCCCCCCCGTTGGCTAATTGAGGCCTGCAGAGTGACCCTGGATCGATTCGGCTGCATCCGAGGCAGCCAAGGGGTTACAGACGACCTTCGAATTAGTGGGGAGAAAGTGTGGAAAACCCACCTGGCCGGCGGAAGCGGAAACTGTCAAAGGCACAACAAACAAACGCAAAGCCAGGAAAAAAAACCATTAGACGACACAATTTACTAGGTCAGCAGCAAAGGATGGCAGGTGCCAGGTGGCAGGCAATAAAAAAAAAAGCAAAAGTGCCAACTGGCATGAGGCGAGGCGAGTGGAAAGTGACAGGAAAAGCAAGGGAAAATGGCCAAATGGCAAGTGGCAACTTGGCAAACAGTTTAAAGTGCCACGCAACTAATAAGTCAAAGTGGAAATTTAATCAACAATAAAGCTGAAACTGTTAAATAGACAAACAAAAAATAAAACGCAAACAACAAAGGCAAACCTGAGAGCCAGCGCACAACACTCCCTCGAAAATTGAGACAATGAAAAGCCGGTTATTTATGTGGTGTGGCCGGGCTAATTACGAAAATAAAACATGATTTATGGCCAAGACTATGGCCAGCCGATAAAGCCCTAGCCCAGGCCCCAGGCCCCAGGCCCCTCCATGTGTGAGCAAGATTGGAGCGGAAGGAAGGAAGGCCACGGAAATGTACGACCAGCAAACAAAGGACCTTCTTCTTACATGAAGTGCTCAAGTTGTGGGCAATTATTTGCGGATAATTGGTATGCGAGTCGCTCGCCAAATGAGTTGACAAGCTGGAAATGATAGGAGGTCCGAGCGCGTTAAGCCTGCCCGGCAGTCAATGGCCTGGAAGCAGGCGGTAACTGCAGGCGAATCAATCAGGCAAACACCAACAAAAGAAGGGCAGAAGCAGCGCCAGGATCTGGCCTCTGAGCTCATCATTATGGCTCATTAGCAAAGCAATTTTGGCTGGTGTGAGCCCAGTGTGTATGTGCTGCTGTGCCTTCGCTTTCGCTTTTCCCATTTTCCCTTTCTCCTGGCGGCTTACTCGCATATTGAATGCTGCTAATTTGGCCATAAGCCGGCGGTGCCCGGCCTCTCCCGGCCCCTCGTGCATAATGCCAAATCTCTCTCTCTCTTGCTTAGTGTGTCAACGTCGACAAAACTATGCCGGCTTAGCGAGGACCTCCGACCTTCTAACCCAACCGCTCCTTGTGAGACTTAGGCTTCGCTAAGCCAACTGCTTATTACTCGCATGTACAAGACCGAAAAAGGGAAGGAAAAACCGAAGAAAAGCGCTGGTGTTGCGCAATTTCGTTTTGCTCGGGGGAACTAGTTCTCAAGGCATAAAAATCGCAATTATATGAATGTGAGAGGGTTAGCTTATAAATAGTAACAAGAAAGCGAACTAATTTCGGAAAGCCGAAGCTTATATACCCTTACAATTTGCAATCGGATTGTACGATTGTATCGGAAATCAATCTTTTAAGATATTCGCATATTTTGAATCGATATTTATCAATATTTGGATATGATCATATAACTTATATAAAAATTTGTCAAAAAAACAAAGCTTAAAAAACCCATAACTAAGTCAAAAATGCATTGATTTCGATACGAAAGTCAGTCCTGTGCTAGTTTTTAGTAGAAAAATAAATCTGCATACTCAAATTTAAATATTAACAATTTTTAATTTTCGACAATTTTTGAAAATTTAACAATGCCAATTTTGGCAATATAAAAAACCGAACAAAAATTTGAAATTTTTTTTTCTTTCCTACATGTCTAGAACGATTCGCCTGTTGATGCTGATCAAGAATATATATGGATTATAGGGTCGGAAATGACTACTTCACTTGTTGCAAGCTTCAGACTGATATTATAATACCCTGAAAGGGTATAAATATTCAGTCATATTTATATGGCAATTTGTACTAAAAACCAAAGCTTAAAAAACTCATAACTAAGTAAAAAATTAAGTTATTTCGATACGGAACCCAGTTCTGTGTTAGTTTTTAATAGGACAATAAATCTGCTTACTTAAATTAAAATTTTAAACATTTTTAATTTTTGACATTTTTTGAAAATTTAACATTGCTAATTTTGGCAACATAAAATATCGAAAAAAATTTTGAACAATTTTTTAGTTTCCTACATGCCCAGAAAGATTCCCCTGTTGATGCTGATCAAGAATATATATGGAATATAGGGTCGGAAATGACTACTTCACTTGTTGCAAGCTTCAGACTGATATTATAATACCCTGAAAGGGTATAAATATTCAGTCATATTTATATGGCATTTTATACCAAAAAACAAAGCTTAAAAAACTCATAACTTAGTCAAAAATGAATTAATCTCGATAAGGAAGACAGTCCTGCGCTAGTTTTTAATAGTTTAATTAATCTGCATACTAAAATTGGCATTTTTTAAATTTAAAATTTTTGGCAATTTTTCAAATTGTAACAATGACAATTTTGACAGTTAAAAAATCGAAAACAAATTTTGAAATTTATTTTTCTTTCCTACATGTCTAAAACGATTCGCCTGTTGATGCTGATCAAGAATATATATGGATTATAGGGTCGGAAATGATTACTTCACTTGTTGCAAGCTTCAGACTGATATTATAATACCCTGAAAGGGTATAAATATTCGTATTCTTTTTATATGGCAATTTGTACTAAAAACCAAAGCTTAAAAAACTCATAACTAAGTCAAAAATGCATTAATTTCGATACGGTAATCAGTCCTGTGCTAGTTTTTAATAGGACAATAAATCTGCATACTTCAATTAAAATTTTAAACATTTTAAATTTTTGACATTTTTTGAAAATTTTACAATGGGAATTTTGGCAACATAAAATATCGAAAAAAAATTTCAAAAATTTTTTTGTTTCCTACATGCCTAGAAAGATTCGCCTGTTGATGCTGATCAATAATATATATGGATTGTAGGGTCGGAAACGACTCCTTCAGTGCGTTTCAGTCTTCTGACTGAAATTATAATACCCTGCAGGGTATAAATATTCGTATTCTTTTTATATGGCAATTTGTACTAAAAACCAAAGCTTAGAAAACTCATAACTAAGCCAAAAATGCATTAATTTTGATACGAAAGTCAGTTCTGTGCTAGTTTTTAATAGAAAAATAAATCTGCATACTTGCATTTTTGACAATTTTTGAAAATTTAACAATATCGAAAAAAATGTTGAACATTTTTTTTCTTTCCCACATGCCTAGAAAGATTCGCCTGTTGATGCTGATCAAGAATATATATGGATTATAGGTTCGGAAATGACTCCTTCAGTGCGTTTTAGACATCTGATTGAAATTATAATACCCTGCAAGGGTATAGAAATAATAATAGAAGACTAGTAATGGACTAAGTAATTTGATGAGTTTAAAAAGAGGCTTATTAAACAATTAAAGAAAAATAAGTATATTTAATAATTAAAGAGTTTCAGATACAATTTTAGCTTTTTAAATGGCAAACTCTCTTTGTAAGTTACTTAAAAAAACAAATGATTATAGGGAATGGTTTAATGTGACCCAAGGACTCTCCGCCTGGAGAGTGTGTTCATTAATCGCTGGAAAAGCCAACGAAATACCTACACACCTACACACACATCGCAGGCAAGGCTTGTTGATAGCCTTTATTGTCTGCAACTCCAGCGACTCTTAATGTCAACGATGCTGTTGGCGCACAAAGGGGGGAGGGGGCTGTATCTTTTGGGGGGAGTTGCAGCTGGAAGGGGGAGTACGTTGTTGACGTTGCCAACCGCAGCAACAAATGTGCATGTATAGAGTCAGGGCAACAGAGAAAAGGGTCGGAAATCGGGTCGCAGGGGGGGATAAGCAAATGCAAGAGCAACAGCAATGGCAACGGCAACAGACTGCTGCCTCTCATTATGTGTAATGGCTGTAGCAACATCATCAACGGCCAGTAAACAACAACAACCCAGAAGCAGTAGGCGCAGCAGCAGCAGCAGGACGAGACCAAGAACAACAAGAACCACTGCTGTCACAGAGTCCTTTCGGACAACACACAACACACAACACACAATGACAATGCGCCAAAAAGGAGGAAGTCATGAATGCAATCTACCTGCATTGCATTGCCGCCCTGAAAGGAATGTCAAGCCGAAAGCGGAAGGCAAAGGAAAAGTAAAGGAAAGCCAGAGGAAAAGCTCTGCTGCCAGCAGTTACTCGGCAGCCTGTAATGGAAAATATGATACAGAATTTGCTGCGAAAGTAAACCCAGATGAATGTCACAAGTTTCACTTACAGAAAGAACATATATATAGAGATTAAAATATCCTTCCTTTAGCTAATATTTGCTGATATTTCCCATTAGTATTAATCACTTTAACTTAAATATGTTCCCCGCCCTAATAACCAATAGTTTGAACCAACAGAAACCTGATTTCTGGTCCTGTAATAGCTTCTAGTCCCAACTAATCGATTATTCCAACTCTCTCCTCTTCCAGCCTGGACTACACGTGTCTATTCTGCTGCAGCCTGGCCTTCGTCCTGTATCTGAACACCCTGAATGCAGGCTTCGTCTACGACGACAGGTAAGAGTCATTATGCCCTAGATTTTGGGGGGGAAAACTCAAGTAGTTGCGAATGTAACGGGGGGAGGGAAAAGCGTTCAAGCTTCCAGGCAAATTTATTAAAGTTGCGATAGCAAATACTTCGGGAGAAGGCACTCAAAAAAAAAAATACAAAATAAAAGGATAATGTTGAGGTAAAAGGTCGCCTGCGGCATGGCTTGATGCTGCAATGGAATTCCGTTGGTGCTTAAAATCGAATTTCAACCCAGGAACCCCATCCACCACCCAACACACACACTGCCAAGAAGGCGCTTCCAGCTCTGCGGCTCTGTAGCTCTCCAGCGACTTTATGCGGCATTAGAGTGGCATTTGTTTATGGTGGGAAAGCTGGGCAGGTGGAGCTGCCGGCGCAGGCCACCGCATCGGCATTTCCCATGATATACGAGCTGCTGGCACCGCCGTCGTTGTCACGAACACCCGGCCAAAATCCTACAAAAGTCCGCCTGCCGTGCGTGCAGAGAGTGGCACAGGTGGCACAGGTAGGAATGCAAGGGAGGGATGCGGACTGGCAGGACTGGCAGGAGCAGGACTCCCCGCCAAAGACCAAAATGCAAGCCAGGCACGAGTCACTGCGAGTGTGTGTGTGTGTGGCTGAGTGTGTTTGTGTGGGAAAAGCCAACAGGATAGCAGTCGATGATGTTGGCATTGTAGTGGAAGTCCTTCTCAGAATTGTAGTTGTCCTTATACACAGCGAAAAAAGATGTTTACAATAAAAGGAACAACTTAAAGGAAGACAATGTTCTTAAGAACTTTCAAAAGCAAAATATCACATATTTATGCTTTTTAATTCATTAAAGATGTATCTTTTAGTTATCAGGTTTTTTTTTAATGAATCCTGGACCTTTTTTAGACCTCTTTATTTAAAATTCTGATAAAACATAGACGCATTTTCCCACAGTGCCTTCTTGCCAAAGAGTGCCGTGCGTGGGGATGCCCATGCCACTGCTGATGATGATGCCATCAGTGACAACATGAAGATGCAACCAGTTTGGCTTTAACCTCGGGCTGGCCTGAGGCTGAAAGTGTGCACAATAAATGCCTGTGTGTGTGGGGGAATGGCCTTAATGATTGGACAAAAGTTGCCTGGCAAAAACGTTGTGGAAAGACACACAACTCGAGCACTTAATTCCTACTCGAGGGGGTTCCAGGAAACTTGCTATAAGGGGTTAAATTCTAGGGCTACATATTGTAAAGTTTGTTGATGGTCAAGGTACTAACTAAGAGCTACTAGTTTAAAGAAATTTTCCCAAAATTCTAAAGTGATTATGTGACTTTAGTCCCTCAATATTTCTCTAGAAATCCCTATATATCCCTACATTTAAGAACGACTTCCTTGCCTCCTTCCAGACGCGCCATCCTGGCCAATGCAGATGTCTCTGGCAGCGGTCCCTGGCAACGGAGCTTTGGCAACGACTTCTGGGGCACGCCGCTGACGGACAGCGGCTCTCATGGCTCCTGGCGTCCACTCTGCGTGCTCAGCTTCCGGCTCAACTATATGCTGGGAGGCGGCTTTGCGCCCTGGGGCTTCCATCTGGTCAACAATCTGCTCCATTGCATTGCCACCGCCTTGGTGGTGCGCGTGGCCCGCACTCTGCTCGCCTCCGTATGGGCAGTCCTGGCCGCCGGTGCCATCTTCGCCGCACATCCCATTCACACGGAAGCCGTGGCCGGTGTGGTGGGGCGGGCGGATGTCGCCGCCTGCGTCTGCTACCTGCTCACGTACCTCAGCTATCTCCGGCACATGCGTTGGCGGGAGTCCGGCGATCCGCGCCAGTGGCTGGCGCTGGGAGCAACCCTAATCCTGGCCCTGGCGGGTCTCCTGTGCAAGGAGACAGCCGTGACGGCACTGCTGGTCTGCGCCTTGTTCGATGTGATGCGGGGACTAAGTGGACAGGTGGATAAGGTGAGTGTCTGCCTCTCTTTTATTTCAATTTGCAATGCTTTTCCTTCAGAGTTCAGTAAGGATTTACTAATATCTGTTCATTATTTTCCATGATATCCTTGTAGCAACGCCTTCGTTCCGTTTGCCTAGTCCTTGGCGCTCTCTGCTGCGGCATCTACTGCCGCCTGGTCATTGTCCCGGGACCGCAGACCGCCTTCTCCAGCGCCGACAATCCCATTGCCCGCACTCCCTCCGCGTGGACGCGCCTGCTGACCTTCCTCTACCTGCCCGTCTTCAATCTGCGCCTGCTGCTGCAGCCGCAGGTGTTGAGCTTCGACTGGGGCATGGATGCCCTGCCCAGGGTCACCTCGCTGTGGGATAGACGGAACGCCCAGTCCGCCTGCTTGTACTCGGTGCTGGTGGGCGTGGCGTGGCGCAGCTGTCGGCAATTGCTGCTCAGCGGTCACAAGGTGACCAGCAACGTGGCTTCTAGTGGCTCCTCTTCTGCCTTTCCCCAGTATCACATCCAGAAGGTGGCATCATCCGGTCGCAAGTCCCGCTCCAAGCGCAAGCGACTGGCCAACAGCAGCAGCAAGTACCAAGCCTTTGAGGCAGCCTACCATCACCAGGAGGCGCTTCCCTGCCGCGACTGCAACAACAACAACCAGAGCAGCAATGGCTTTGTCTACGAGGGCACCGCGTCGCAGTCCGCCCACTCGGGTCAGAGCCAGCCCCATCACCTCGTGTCTTCCGCCTTCCGCGGCTCCCGCAGCAGCAGCAGCTGCAGCAACAGCACCAACAGCAGCAGCAGCTCCAGCTCCAGCTCGAGCTCCAGTTCTAGCTCTAGCTCCTCCTCAACCTCCTCCTCCGCGTCCGGCTCCAATTTCCACTGCTCCTCGGACTATGCGCTGGAGGGCATGTCGCCGGGCAACAGGCACGCCTGCGTCCTGCTCATGTCCTGCAGCTTCCTGGCCTTGCCCTTCCTGCCCGCCAGCAACCTGCTCTTCTACGTGGGCTTCGTGGTGGCCGAGCGCCTGCTGTACCTGCCCAGCGTGGGCTTCTGCCTCCTGGTGGGCTATGGGGTCTCCAGGCTGATGGCCTGCTCCCAGCGCACGCGCTGCACCCTGCTCCTCAGCCTGAGTGTCCTGCTGGCCGCGATGAGCCTGAGGACTGTGCGGAGGAACGCCGACTGGCGGGACGAGGAGAGCCTGTACAGGAGTGCGATTGCCATCAATCCGCCAAAGGGTAAGTGGCGAGAGCTCTCTGTTTTTTTCTGGGGCGATCCGGCGGCGGCTAATTTGATTTTACTTTTCAGCGCTGGGCAATCTGGGCAGCGTGCTGAGCTCGCAGGGACGTTACGAGGAGGCCAAGCAGGTCCTGCAGGAGGCCATTCGCTACAGGCCCAACATGGCGGATGTGCACTTTAACCTGTGAGTAGCCAATAACCGGGATAACTATGATAACTCTGCACCATTAGCGACCATTAAGGGGGGTGTTTAGAGCGGAATTCGGGTTAAAAAGGCAAAATGGAACTCCTTTTTGAGGGTTTCTATTAGTTTCCTTTAGTTTCCTGGGGTTATCAATAGTTTTGCATCAAATTAAAGAGTCCTTTGCCGGGTTTCCTCTGATTGCAGTCAGTTTTTGCGCCTTTTTGTGTAAAAGTTTAAACCGGAACTGGCCTCATTACTACAGGCTGCCTACCCCTACCCCTGCCCATATGTGACAGGCAAAAGGATGACAGGATGCGATAAATGGCAGCCATTTTCATTATCTCTCCATGCGTTCTCCACTCTCCATCCATCCAAGGACTATTTCCCTCACCCCTTGCCAGGACTCCGCTTGGGTGCGCATTTAGCGCGGCCATTTTATGCAGCGAAGCATTCCAGTTATGAGAGACTACATCCTGCGTCCTTCGCCCCTCGTCCGTCGTCCCTATGCCTGGCAATACACAATGCCGAACAAGCTGTCAAATGAAGCCCATTTCCCTTTTTGCTCCCTTGTTTATCCCACTTTTCTCCTTGCATTTCCCTAGAGACACGCACCAATCCCTCTCTTACTCCAAAGTCGCCAACTGAAAACTGCATCCTTCGCCGCGTACTTTCCCATTTGTATCCTGCTCAGGGCATTTGCGTGCCGCTGCAGAGCTATGCGCATTTTGTGATGCGTACACAGAGAGAAAATTGGGGAAATTTATGGGGATTTTCTTAGAGAAAAATGTGGTTTTTAGAGTTGCTTCTTTTGATAATCTCTGATACTTGTAAGCCCAGGGAGAGAGTTAATTAATCATTAATTTTAGAGATTTATAGACAAAGATAAGGCCTATTTCTAAGATCTATCTTTGGGTCCTAATTTTAATACCCGAAATTTTCTAATAAATACCGAAAATATCACTTTTTAATACTTATTTAGAGGTATATGAATCCTATTTTCAAGACCTTTCTTAAGGTCCTAGTTTTAACACCAAAAATGTTCTAATAAATACAGAAAATATCACTTTCTAATAATTATTTAGAGTGCTTAGCTTTCCTTTATCTGTTTCCATCTTGTTAAGATCTTTAGGTTTAACTCCAGAGAAATCTGGGTATATTTTTCATGATGTATCATTCAGGATGCTCGACAAAAGTCCTTAGCTTTCACACTCTCTCTCCTCTCTCTCCGCTCCGCTCCGAACGTTCCGTCTGTCAACGTCTGACAAAGTCTGTAAGCGTGCTGTGTTCTTCGCTTTCAGTTCGGTTTGGTCCTGTTCTGTTCTGTCCTGTTCCGCAATGTCCTGTGCTGCTGCTACTGCTGGGTCTGTGTTTTGTCTAGTGTCTGTTGTCTGTTCGCATTGCATTTTTGCTCATTGCGCATATTTCACAGCAGCGACGCGACGCGATGCGACAGAAGAAAGAAAAGCCAGCAGCAGCAGCAACGGCAGCAGGAAAAAGCGGAAATTCAAAGCAGAAAAGCAGAAAGCAAAAAGAAAAGCGAGCGCGGCGGAGTTGTGTGCTTTGAATATTCAGTGCGTCATTTCGGGTTTCCTTTTTACCGCCTGTCTGTCAACGTCAGACGGCAGCGGGCTTGTCGCAGGCCAGATTATTGCTTGTACTCAGCCAGGATCGCAGTGTCCTTGTGTCCACACCTCCGCCGCCGCCCCTTGCCGCGGCTAATGCCGGAATCCCCGAGTCAATGGTTCAGAACCAGGTCACACTGCTAAGGCTGCCATTATGTGTGCTGTGTGCGGTGTGTCCTGTGGAAACCCTTCAACAGGCTAGGCGCTAATCGAAAATCAATGCAACAGAGAAGGCAGCAGCCTCTACCCGGGGAATATATCCTGCGGATACACATCTTAAACATACATTATTTACTACGATCAAATCATCAATGGCAGTGCTCGCGGCGGCTGTCGCTTGCTTGACTGACTGCCATCTCCTTGAGTTTCGAGTCCTGAATCCAGAATTTCCCCCGCACACACGTCGTGAGCCAAACACCGAAACCAGAAAATCACTGAGCTGTATAATTTGATTTTTTTCTTTACCTTCGAGCTTTTCTTGTTGGTGTTTTGCCACAGTTGCTGCTGCTCTTGTTGCATTCGCAATGGGAAATGAGAAACAGGACCCTCCAATCCCCTTTTTTCCACCTCCCCCGTCATTTGCCGCTTGCATTTCCCCCTTTTTGCTTGAGAAAATGTTGAAATGTGGGAAATGTGCCAGCAGCCGCCAACAGCAAACTAATTACATAAATCCAAGCACACTCTCACTGAAGGTCGGTTGGCTTTGAAATTCCAGAGAAGCGAGCTTCTTGGAAATGTAATTTCTTACTGTGTAAGTAGCAGCCCTTCAGGGGCGGGCACTCCACTTGTTAGGCGCTCCACGGCACCCACAAGAGGCCGAGTCTCTCTCTGATTTGGATGCTCTAATTAGATCTTGAGAGGCGGACACAAGTTCAGTCTATTAATGTCAACACTTTCACTTCTGCTCTCTCTCTCGCTTCAGGGGCATCCTGCACCAGAATCAGCAGGACTATCCCGCGGCCGTGGAGTGCTTTCAGCGCGCCATTAAGTTCCGACCGAATCTGGCGGGTGAGTTTGCCATTTTTTGCCTGATTTTTAGAGGTCTTACATGATACATTCTACCCGATGAAACAGTGGCCTACCTCAACCTGGGCATATCATTCATAGCGCTGGGCAAGCGCCAGCAGGCCATCGAGATCCTTCAGGCGGGCTCCAATCTGGACGGAGCCTCGGTTCGAGATCGTGTGGCCCATGACCAGGCCAGGAGCTCATCGTACTTGCAGCTGGGAGCCCTGTACGTGGAGCAGGGCAAGCTGCAGCGAGCTCTGGCTGTCTACAGGGAAGCCCTTTCCTCGCTGCCCGGTTTGCCGCAACAGCGAGAGGTCCTGTATCAGCGAATAGGTGATGTCCTGGGGCGACTGCAGCAGTGGGATGAGGCAGAGCGACACCATCGAGCTGCCTTGGAACTGCAGCCCAACCAGGTGGCAGCGCATCTCTCCTATGGCATCACTTTGGCCAGAAATGTAAGTTGCATGGGTCTTAAATGTATTTTGGGATTTATATCCAAGATTTATGCTTTTTAACCCACAGAGCAGCCGCGCCTCTGAGGCAGAAATGTGGTTTAAAAGGGCCCTACAACTGGCACCCGAACAGGCCAGCGTCTATCATCATTATGGTGAGTTTTTCAAGGGATTTCATTAACTTTAAATTAAAGTATTCTCTCTTTTTAGCTGAATTCCTATCACTGCAGTCGCGACATCATGAGTCTGCTATCTATCATCGACGAGCTGCAGAGCTAGCGCCCAAGGACTACGCTCTGGTGGTGGCTGCTGCCACGGCAATGCGTCTGCTGGACAGGAAGGTGGAGGCCGAGATGTGGTACAGAAAGGTATGAGATATGCTTCCCCCAAATTGCCTTTATTCTAAACTATATTTGATACATCCCCTGTAGGCTGTGGCTTTGCGACCAGATGATGCTCATGCCCACACCAATCTGGGGGCCATACTGCATCTGCTGGGAAGGACGAATCATGCGGCTGCCAGCTACAAGGCGGCGCTGCGTCTACAGCCGGGAGATGCCATTACGCTGGGCAACCTGGCAAAGCTGGGTGTGACGAATGTCTAGCAATTGTAGTGGCCACGAGGAGCTAACGTTTAAGTTAAGAGCATATTTTTGTATAAGGCAAGGGAAAAGGGAAAGCAAAGGAAGCGTTAGATAACTCTACAGAATTTATACAAAGGACTTCGATACATATGTATATCATTTAGCAGCTGGCAGCCGTGTAAATATCCAAGCAGCGACCAAAACGAGAATGTCACAGAATATAGGTACGGATAAACGATACAGAGACAGATACACAGATGCAGATACAGATACCGCGATACAGCGTCACAGATACAGATACCGAATCAGTGGGAGAAGCGACAGAGAGAACAATAATTAAAATATCTAACTGTTAAGGAAACGAATGTTGCTGTACAGCTATGGGAACGAAGATTGGGTAACTACTCGTAATGTGCTTAAAATATCCATGTAAATGATTGTAAATATGAGGAAACATATTATTGACCATATATATACGATATATATATTATATATTGACTTGGCTTCTCCAGATTGTTTTCTGTCCGTTGTGTAATGTACATTTTAGTTAAGCAAATAAAGGAAGGATACCCATAAAAGAATGTCTATGGATTGTATAGAGGCAAGTGGAGAAAAGATATATATATATATATATATATATATGAATAAAAAGAAAACCCAAAATGAATTGAAATAAATCTGAGTTTTTCTTCGGGAAAATTTCCACTCTCTCCTGCAGCTCCTTAATCCCTCGCAGTGGCACATTCCAGCCGTAATTATGACCGCTTATGGCCACTGCAATCTTCTGGCGCTCCAGCCAAGTGAAATATTTTCAGTGCTCAACGGCTTAGATCCTTGCCAGGTCTCTCTCCCAGCCAGCTGAGCCCCAGCACAAACACAATCAATGTCACAATTTTCGACGACGACGACGACGAGGACGACCCAAGTCGAAGACGGAGACGCCACTTAAGCCGTGGCCAACCACAACAGGAAGTAAGGCGCTGGCAGTGTCTTCTGGCAATCGCAGGATTATGAATTACAATATACCCGAGTGGCTCGGCTCCTTGCCCCCTGGTCCCCTGGTCCCCTGGCCCCTCTCTGCAGCTGCAGTCATAATATTGCCACAGCTAATGCCACGTCTAAATGGCCGGCTTGGCAAGCAGCAGTCTCCGGATTCCTTCGCCGATGCTGGCCTGGCGATAAAGGTGATGACTTTTGACATCCTCCCCGAGGACAGAGGAGGAGCAAGTGCACTCCAGAGCACCGCCAATTGGTTTGGCAAGTCGAGTGGCATCTTGTTTGTTGCTCTCGGCAGGCCCAGGACGTGCCCAAGAGCACCACGGCGAATAATTGAATGTATCAGACAGACAGTCAGTCCCTCTGTCCGTCAGCCAAGCCGTCAGTTTGTCAGAGTGTCACTCCGTCAGTCCCCTGTGAGGACATGAAGGCCTCCTCCAAAACGGTGTCATGTTGCTGGAGCCACTTTGTTGCACTGACGAGGGGTGGTGAGCTGGGTGAGGAGACGCCACTAAATGCGCGCTGCCTCCGACGAGGGAGTAGAGCTGCTCACTAATTGCAGACGCCTCTGCCTCAGATTGCTTCTGTTCCCGCCACTGCTACACCTCTTGCTCCTGCTCCTGCTCCTCCTTCTGCTCCTGCTCCTGCTCTTCCTTCTGCTCCTGCTACTAGCTCCTCCTTTTGCTACTGCTCCTCTTTGGCAGCCTTCCTTGCTCACAAAGTGACTCGTTAGCTTTGTGGGCTGCCGGGAGTGGCGTTCAGTGCGCTAATTACTGACAGCCTCGATGGCGGCGAGTGCTCTCGGATTTATGACAAGACATCGTCAGCGTGGATGGCACCACCATTGGATCTCTGGCCGAAAGAAGACCGAACCCAAACTCAGGAATGGCTAGCATTGGGTTACATCTGAGTGGGCATCGAGTAGGAGACCAATCAGAGTGATCAACGAGGAGTTACCCAAGGAAAGTTACTTAATATTCCATTTTTAAAATATTTCTAGCATTTAAAATTTAGTTCTTTTATACTTATATATATTTTCCTTAGGATTTCCTTTAAGGTTTTCAAATATTTTCCACAGACTTGGTTTATTACGCTTTCATTTGAGCTTCATTTAAGCTTCCTTCTTGTCTGGACAATGCCCTGGACCTATGTTACAGCAAAAAACGAGCTTGTTTCTGGACATAGACAGGACGGAAGGACTGGGCAAAGGATCAAGGACCCTGGCCAGGACCCCACCTGCCAAGTGCAGCGCCAGACGCAGCTAATTCGAGCTAATTATAGCCCGAGGCTGTGTGTGAACTGAAGACGACAGCCAACGTAAAAAAAAGAAGCTTACACAATGTTTGATGTGTGTAAAGCAACCTTACACACACACACACCCACCCCTCCGACAACAACAAAAGCAAAATCGCTTTGGTAGTTTTATGTTTTAATTGTGGCTTACGTTTGATTTGGCCGAAAGGCGAATGCGGCCATGACAGGCACAGGGCAGCAAAAAACAAAGGCAAACAAACATGCTGGTGTGCACACATCACACACACATCACACACACACACCCCCTCACACACACACACACACAGGCAGAAGCCCACTTTTATTTACAAGTGGGTGATGGCAGATCCAAAATCATTTGTTATTTGCACATTTGCCAAAAAGTAGGAAAAACTTTGCTCCGGCTTCTAAATCGTTTTTGATGAGGGTCGTCATGGCCCGGGCAGGGGGGCAGCAACTGCTCCCGCCTGACCACTTTGGACAACTCCAAAGAGTTCAGCATTGGCGGACGGATGCTGGTGCCGCCGCCCAAGGCCACACGTTGCTCCTCCGCCCACCATGTGTGTGTGGTCGGTGATAGAGTTGAGAGATATATTAGCCAACTACAGTGAACACTCTGTTATCTATTTCTACATTCAGGAACATGAAGGAAAAACTTAACTCCAAGTCTAAATACTTGAAAATAAATGTGCTTTCTATAAAATTTTACCTTAAATTAAGATTTTCTATTAAAAATCCCTTTGAATTATAGTTTTCTTATATCAAGTTTGCCTGTTATTCTAACAAACCTTAGGCTTTTTGGTGAGAGAGACTTCTGCAACTGATTTAAGTATGTTTATTATCCTGCAACATATTTCCCCACAAACAACAATTAAAGTCAAATTAAAATCAGTTTCAGGAGCAGCAGAAATCTTCTAAAATGCCAAATAAATCAGGGTTTTAATTAGCATAAATCATAGTGCCTAAAAATACATAGATAGGGAGATGTATTAAAAGAAAACACCAAGATTAAATTCTTATTTAATTAATTTCTTGTAAGAAAACTCCAAGACTAAACTCTTATTTAACTAAATTCTTGCAGAGCCTTTTGTTGAATTGCAATTATCCCAGCCAGCCTGGAATCTCTCACTTTTTATCATTAATTCTACCATTATCTACACAGGCTTTCAAATTTTGAGACAATTGCGATTTTCACTGCTGCTGCCTGCATTTTTTCCATAAAAAGGAAATGGGCTAATTAGCGAAAGTAGGCAGTGCACTTTTTCCACCCCCCTCCAGGGACCGCCTTGCACTTGACATGCAACAAAACGTGACAACGTCAACACTCTGGCGCTCGCATAATAATCATATTGCAATATAATGGCGTGAAACAGCAGCAGCAACATCTGAGACACAACAACAACATCAGCAAAGGCAACAAAAGGACGCCACTAGCAAGGACTGAAAAATGTCGCCGACAGTTGACAGTTGAAGCTGGCGATGTCAGCGATGTTGTGCGCAATTTTTTACTCTTTGCCGCGCTTTTTTGTAATTGCGCAAAAATAAACTCGCCTCCGCCCGCCCGCCCGCTGGTGGCAGGAGCCCAAAAATGCAGAATTCTGAATCTGTTGCATAATTTCGGGCGCTCCTTTTTGCCGGGCGGCTGCTGGCGCGTGTTCAAGTGTTGACATCGCCAGCAGAAAGCAAGCAAAGCCCAGAGAGAGCAACGACAATTGCAATTGCAGCAGCAATTTATGGCAAAGATGCAACAACAGCAAAAGCAGCAGCAGCAGCAGCAGCAACAGCAGCAGCAGCAGCAGCAGCAGCAGCAGCAGTAGGAGCAGCAAGACAGCAGCATGAGGGTCGTCGTCTGTCACTGCTCCCAGGATTGTTTCAGGAATTATAATATGCAAATTCTCATGTGTGTATGTGTGTGTAGTTGGTTTTGTAATTTCCACAATTACCATTGCATTGCAAGCCAGTTCCCTGTCTTAATTAAAGAACCCAAGAACTTGTGTTGCATTGTGCAAATTATTTTTCCATGCCTGCCAGCTGTATGGGCAAACAATTAAAAATCAAAATGCCAAATTACACTTGTACATTCACCAAATTACACAGCACAAACACACACACAGCACACACACACACACACACACTCACACACACAGTTGGTCGGAGGAAACACAAGCAGCAGGAGAAATATAGAGACATCAGTAAACTAAGCTGACAGTAAAAAGTCCGTCCAAGCGTGTAATTAGAAATTATATCCAATTGCCCTGCGGCCACTCGAGCATCGGGCCAAACGAATGGACGGACGGACGGGGCAGGAAGGCCATCCTGCCTTGGTCCTGGCCCATCCTTTCCCCCCCGGCTCCACCCACACAACCATCGAAATCCTCTCGCCTGCGCTCACGATTTTTGGTTTTTCGAGACAGCCACAATGCCTGTGCGCCCTGTGGATGCCTCCGGTTGCTGCCAAGAGTGATGGCAACGTGAGTGGAAATCTATAAGTTCCATGCTTATAGCATAGATTAATAATATTAATAAAATAAATTAACATTATTAAAGAGAAACTAACCCTAAGATAAAATGATTCGTATATTTCCTCAGCTTGAAGAGCTTATAAAACAAACCTTAAGATGGAAAGTAACAATCTTTTCAATTTTATATCATTTCATAGATTTTTTAAAGATATTTTTGAAGGTAAAATAAAATATATTTAAAATATTCAATACTTTATAATGGGAACTTAAAATTTTACTTATTAAAAACAACAAATGAATGCAAAAAAGAGATTATAATTCAGAAAAGAGAATATAATAAATCATTTTAATAGGTATTTATAAAAATACTATAAAATATCTATTAAAATGTACATTTTGTTCAAAATTAAATAGTTTATATTTTGATTTTTAATATTCATTTAAAAGATCCATAAAAAAATGAGTAATAAATGTAGATTTTTCATGGTTTTTGTAAGATAAATCCTCTTTAATTTAAATATTAGTTTCCAACTATATTTTCCACATTGTTCTCCCTTCCTTTCAATATAATTTTTGTCATGGATCTATATACCTTTGTTCCCTGGCAGATCCTAGATCACGTTCTCATCTCTCCTCTCACGGCGTGTCTGTGCGTGACTCTTTGCCTGAATCGGCATGTGTGTGTGTGTGTCTCTGACATTGCAGAATGTTTAACTGCAACGGCAGCAGCCTTTCCGGTTGCCGCCTACGCCTGCCGCCACCCGCCCCCCGCCACCCGTCACCTTTTCCCCGCCGTGCTGCGTCTGTGTGTGGCAGCCAACCCTTTGGCAGCTGCCAAATTGTCTCTTGTGGTTGTCACACACTGCGTATTAGTAATGCGCCATACGCAGCCTTCGAACCGGTCTTGGACCCGGGACACCCTCCCCCGCCGCCGCCGCCGCCCCCCTCCTCGGGGTGTTTGTGTCAAGTGTCAATGTCTGTGCTTTCAATTACGGAATGTCAGACAAGTTGAAAATTAAATTCACAACGCTTCCGTGTCGTCGTCGTTTATTAAAGTTGAAAACTTTCCTAAACGCTTTCCAATGAAGCGTACGCCAGGTAAAGCTGGAAGGGGAGAGGGGGAGAGGGGGACCCTCTGCCTGAGTACTCATAACAAAAAGCGCCTAGAATTGGCCAAAGCCAAACCTCCGGCTTACGACGCTGCCAGAAACTTTGGCCATCCATGGTAGCTTGGGGCTAAATGGCAAGTAAAGCTTAAACACAGCTGAGAAGCCCAGGGAGGAGTGTGCACACTCACACTCACACACACACACAGCACACAGCCTTTAAGCCACTTTACAAACAAGCTGAAAATGCTTAAAAACCTGCTGGAAAAAGTCAATGCGCCAAAATAGCTAATAGGATGTGAAGGCGAGAGGAAAACCTTGGAAGGGGTTAGCTGCTCAAGAAAAGATATTTTATAAATTGTAGCAAAAAATACAAGATCTTGTAGTGAGACTTTTTTAGAGTAGAAAACAATGCTTATAACAAATAATATATATATATTATAATTTATCTGAATAGGCATAAATAGAATAAAATATATTAATATATCTGGATAGGCATTTCTTAATTTTTTTAATACCAAATAATATATCTACTGAATAGGCAGTTCGTAACACTTTTGGGTCCAAGGAAAAATAAACAATTTAAGAGTTCTTAAAAATAGCAAGAAAAGAAGCTAATTTCGGGAACCCGAAATTTCTATACACTTGTAATGAAAATCGATCATAACAAAAGCAAAATGCATTAATTTGCATTGGAAAATTCTTAAATGATAGTTTTTATGGGGTTAACAAATCTGCATATTAAATTAAAAATGGTAAAATTTTAATAGATTTTTTTTTTTAATTTTTATATAATATTTAGCAAAGCTATAAAATACTCAAAAATCGTATAAAATTGCCCCGGACATGCTGATCAATAATATATATGATTTATGGGGTCGAAAATGACTCCTTCTTTGCTTTACATGCTATTGACTAAAATTACACATAAACACCACCATTCCACAGCCTTTCCTTTTTTTTTATTTTTTTTATTTTTTGTTTTTGCCCATTTATAATTTTTAATAATAATTTATTTTTCATATTTATACCTGAACTTTAAAAATAAACCCAAGCCTGAGCTCATAAAATGTATACATTTTCTAATTAGTTTTTATTAATTCTTGAATTAATTCTTTTTAATTTCCAAATAATCACATCCCCCTCAAACTCCTCACCTTCAGAAACCGCAGGCTTCCCCCCGGCGACAAGTCGTGACTTTTCTTGACCTGCCTTCGTGCTTCCGAACTGATTTGACTTACTAACGGGATCCGTTAACCCCTATTATTTTATTCCTCTTTGTTTGCCATCACCATTAGTCACTCTATTTCGCTCATCCCCATCCCCATCCCTCTCTCCGTCTCCCTCACTATCTCCATCTGCCTCTGCCGCTCCTAATAGGAATCACCGTTATTTGTTTTGCTGTCAGATTAGCCTCACTTGTTGATGTGCTCTCTTATTTGCACACGCACGCTTATATGGATAAGAAAATCTCTCCCTCTCTCTCTCTCTCTGTCTTCTGTTTACGTTTTTTTCTTGCACTCACCTTCCTTTGCTCCTCCTCTTTGCACTTTGCGAATGGTCATCATTTGACGTTTTGTCGTTGCTTCCTTCTCTTTGCTTTTGATTTTTACACTCACAAACATTTTGGGCACATTTTTTCAAAATATATTTAACACACAAAAAAAAAGAAATAAAAAAACAAAACAAGGGCCCATTTATTATATATATTTATTTTATATATTTTATATATTTTATATATTTTATATATTTTATATATTTTATATATTTTATATATTTTATATATTTTATATATTAAATATTTTAAATATTTTTTTTTAATTTTATATATTTCTTTATATTTTTCCCTTAATTTTCATTTAGAATCACAAAACAAAAACAAAATAAAACAAAAAAACTGGGAATACATGCGCATTTCATATTATATTTATATATTTTATATTTTATATATATTTATATTTTTCTATATATTTTTCCTTTAATTTTCATTTAGATTCACAAAACAAAAACAAAATAAAACACACAAAACACACTGGGAATAAATGCGCATTTTATTTTTTTGCAATAACACATCACTCGCGGCCTGCCATATGCAGCGCAAAGCAAACGCAAAGACAAAAACCAAAAGCACTGCAGCTCAGAACTCTCCGGCTCTCTCTCTTCGCTTTGCCTCTCTCCACGGTTATTCCGCGCAGCAAATTCGGCGCGGGGGTTAAAGCAACGGGATCGCGTTGGACTAACGGAATGCACCGGCGTAACTGTAAATGCGCGCACAACTTTGCATTTTGCTGTACCATTTTCACGTGCTTCTGCAAATGTGTGCATATTTTCTAATGAAAAATCGAGCTTAGCACCAGAAAAAAAAGAACAAAAACTATAGGAACACTTGCCGAGGCTGTACGCAGCACACACACACACATATGTATGCTTGTATGCACGTACTTTCCTTATTTGCTTCTTGCAAATTGGAAAAACAGCCACACACACTTACTGGGGACACTTGAGTGATTGCAATTATTGCACATCACTGCAGTTGATCATTATGATCAACATTTCGCCTTTTAATTAGACGCACAACACACAGAAGCCACGGAAAATGATTCACTTTGCAATTTTTCACGGCTCCGCTGCACTTGACCAACCTTTCGCGCGCAACTTCTTTTCTCGAATGAGATCGGCGGCGGGAGGCGGCTGCTCTCTAACCTCGCACCTTCAAAGCGACATTTGAGCGACGGCAGAAGAGCTTAAAGCATGGTTAGATTAAGGGAGTGATGTTAAGAGGGCGGTGTAGGGCGAGGAGGGACTATCAAAGAGTGGGCTTAATTAGCAAGAGAGGGGAGAGGGAAGCTTTTGTTGGGAGTTGCGGGAGGAATTTAATTTGTTTTTCGTAGTTTTTAGTGAGTTCTTTTTATTATTTATTATATTTATTAGAAGAACTATTGTTAGTTTTGGGATATTTAACTGTGACAAGGCTTTTACATAGCAATATAGACTTAGTTATGCGGCGTTGAACTAAGGTTGTGTTTAAAGGTTGATCTGCATACGTGCATATATGTATAAATATGCAAGTAAAACGACGTTTGTATACCCTTAAAGCTTGCAGGTGGACAATTTAATTGAATTTTTTATTTATTATTATTATTTAATTGAATTGGAAATTTATAAAAAACGATCAATTTTAATTCGGAATTAAAACAATTAACTTTTTTAGACAGACAGATATGTCTAGATTGACTCGGCAGGTAATGATAATTATTTAATTTATAGGATCACTACGTTGCAAACTTCTGATCAAAATTTTAATACCCTACAAAAGGGTGTCAAAAAGCTTGAAAAGTGGTTTGTTTTAAGGGCTTCTCGCATGATTTTTAACTGTTTTCATCAATAGATTAAAGAAAACTGCACATTATTATGTTAAAGAAAATTTCGTATGCATGAAAAAATCAATACAAATTAAAACAAGCATTTTCTTTCTTAAAAACAATTCTTTTCTTCGTAAAAATACAGATTTCGGGTAATGCAGACTAAGTTGAAGTAGACCAGACATCTCCCTTTCTCCACCTTTTTCCTTGTCCAAAATCCGCTTAAAATTGTCAAATGTAACAATGTCCTATATGATGCGACGATGATGAGGGGGTGATGGGAATTGAGACGGTTGAGGAGAAGGACATTAGCGAGCAGGAACAACAATGCACGGAGGACAATCAAAATCCGAAAGCATGAGACTGTCAGTTGCAGGAGACATGCGAGGGGAGGAGGAGGAGGAGGTGAGGAAAGCTGAGCTCTCGGCGAAAACAAAGGCGACTTTCCTCCTTTTAGTCCATAAATTCTGGCAAAGAGCAGAAGACAATGGTCTAAAGAGTCAGGAAAGCAGGGGAGAAGGTTCTGTACACTGATAAAAATAGCTCTTTTAGTTTAATAAATTCCTAAAGAATATCTAAGGTATGCGATAGCAAACTTTTATATTCTTTTTTCTTTCATTTGGTTTATTTTCTTAATGTCTAATGATATATTTTTTCATTAGTTTAATTCATTTCTTTGTTTACTTTTTCAATTGGTTACATTGATCATTTATTTATATTTAAAGAAGTTCATTTGTTATTAACTATTTAATATATTTCTACAAAGTTGGTTTATTATATATTTTTATATTATTATATTATATTATTAATATATTATATATTTACTCAAATATATTAATCTAGTAATTAATTTGTATTATTTTTCTCATTTTCCTTACTTTGTTCATTCATTCGTTGGTACGCTTATTCATTTGATTATATACCCCACCTGTTCATTTTTCATTTGGTTTATTTGTTCATTCGTTCATCTTTTAACGTGTGCATTAACTATAATCAAGAAAATATATAAGATACTAATTTATATTAAAAATAATGATATATTTCTTAAATATTTCTCCACTTTATCTTTTTCTATGTGCAAAAAATGAAGAGCTCAAGCTAGAGCTGAGACAGTTCGAGGGACGTGTTTAAATTTAATCGTCACTTTGGGAGATAGAGAGAGGGGGGTTATGCCTTCCACATACACACACATCCCCTGACTTTATGGCATTTTATTATTTTTTATGATTGTTTACAAGACAAGCGGCTTTTAGGCACGCTGCATTGCAACCTCTAACCCGCAGAGAGGGTGCTGGAGGTGGTGTTGTGTCAGGCACATGTTGAAACAAAGTGCTTTTGTTTGGTGACATCAAGTTAAGTACCTGGAACCCAGGAACCCGAGAGCTGGCAGAGCTGGAAGAGCTGGAAGAGCTGGAGGAGCCAGGACGAGGACAACAAGCACTCCCGAGCTGATGCTTGACGTGACTTGAGTTCGTTTTGCATTTGAAATTTGCATTTTTAATGAAAAACGGTTTTAATTGCATGAAATTGTTTGACTTTGTTAAACAGCAAGATCGAGTGCGGGGAGTCAAAGCGAAAAAAAGGGGGAGAAATGAGTATATATAGCAGGAGGAGCAGGAGCAGGAGCAGGAGCAGGAGCAGGAGCAGGAGCAGGAGCAGGAGCAGGAGTAGAAGCAGGAGCAGGAGCAGCAGCAGGAGCAGGAGCAGGAGCAGGAGCAGATGTGGGAAGCAAATAAATTCAAGTACGAGAACATTCTATTTACACGCCACTGACTATCAACAGGAACCGGATGCAACACTTGGCAGCGCTGCCAACCGCACGACTTCGACGTCGACTTTGCACACTGTCGACTTAAGGCACTTTTTTTTTGAGTGTGCTTAAAATATTTAGGGGAACTTGTGAGGAAATTAAATACAAAAGAATAGTTTTCAATATAATATAGAAAGGCAAAAGGTTAAACATCTTCTCTGGAGGATGATGCTAGTCTTTAATAAGATTTATTTCGATTATTTAAAGCAAAAAACTTTGCTCTAAAATCATTAATTCAATTTAAAAACGGATATCTTAAACCACTGTACAGTGGCATCTCAAAAATTATAGCCAGACACGACGTGGCTGAAAAATTGCTGGCAAAAACTTGCCGAAAGTGGCAACAAACAAACAAACGGACAGCAGATAGAGAGAGAAACAAACAGAGGAAGTTGCCGCGGACGAGGACGAGCACAAGGACGAGGACGAGCACAAGGACGAGGAGGAAACTGAGGCAACTGGACGCCAACTGATAGCAAATATGTTCCCAAGTACTTTTGGAGAAAACGTTTTTAAGCCAGCGACAAAACTTTTACCTCGATTGCCAGTGGGAGAAAGTCGGAGAGAAGCGGCAACAGGATTGAGAGAAATGGAGCCAAGGGTATGCGATGGCACTGAGAAAAAATCAGGCAAATTAAGCTGTAATTCTGGGAGATTAATTATAAGTTTATGGCTAGAATTCTCAAGTGATTCCAACATCCAAGGAAACCAATCTAATACCAATATATTTATAATTAAAATATATGCATCCTGCCTTAGTTTTTCGAGCACTTTCCGCTGAAATTCCCAACAGATTCTGACCTAAAGATCACTAACTCATGAAGATGACTTCCAAAACCCTTTAAATTATATTTCTTTCGGTGCAAGAGGAGTGGCAGGCAGAGTGTCGTGACTCGCTAAGCCGCTTAAATCTTTCATGTAAACTTTTCGTCCGCCCCACTGGCTTTCCCTTGTTTTCCCTCAGCCAAATCTCTCTCTCTCTATTTTCCGCACTTTTCTCAACTGCCGCCGCTGTCTCATTTTTGCTCATTTCTGCAGTCGATCTTTGGACTTTTGTCGCTCATCCGTCTTTAATGAAGTCGACTGCGTTTCGGTCTCTTCGGACGGCTTCCCACTTGTCCTCTCCTCTTGCGAACCGCTTTTCATTTTTCAAACTGGCAAATATTTTCCAACCAACTCCCAGAAACTGTTGCTGCTGCGGCGAGAGGGTGGTGGTTGGTGGCCGTCCTTTGGGGGGTGGAGCGTGGCTGCTGTTTGCGTGATAAAAGCAAATTTTCACTTTTGGCTTTCGATGCTTTTTCTGGCTTCTGCTGCCATCGAAGTCGGGAAGATAAATGCTGATAAATGCATTCAACTGTTTAGAGCGAGAAGAAAACGCAGGGGCGTGAGCTTCGGGGAAATGGGAAATTCAGGGGTTGAGGAAAAATTAGCCAGCAACACCTTCTTATTAACCAAAAACGAGCCTAACGAGTTCCACTCTGGTCCAGTTCTCCAGCGGAATTAGCATAATTAGGCACCTGTTCTGGGGACGGGTGATGGGAAGGATTCAAAAGGAATCCCCTTGATTTGGGTCAACGTACGTCAATTAAGTTAATGGCGCCACATGCCGCAAAAGGTTGCCCCAAAAAATTCCATAGAATTCTGTCCCCAAAAGAGCTGTCATCTTGGAGGTTCATCCAAGTGATTTTGAGGATTTTTTGGATCTAGAGGATCTAAAAATTATTACATAAACAAATTGAGATGATTTATATATTTATCTATTTATTCCGTGACAATTTAAAGAACTTTCCCTTCGAAATTTCAAACTAACTTATCTTTCCTTTCCTCTGATAATACCATATATAATTGAATTAAGTTCCCCCAGTGTAGGTTTATTCAAGTGATTTGAAGGATTTTTCAGATCTAGAGGATCTAAAAATTATTACATATTAAAATTGGGATGATTTATTTATAACGAAATTTGTTCCAGTCGCAGTTTTTTGTTACATTTAATATTTCATGATAATTTAAAGAACTTTTCCTTCGGAATATCATACAAACTTATCTTTCCTTTCCTCTGATGATACCATATATAATAGAATTAATTTCCCAGTGGTTTCTTGGTACCCCTAAACTGCCCCGTTGTTGATGTTTTTTCTGCGGACTGTGCCAAGGCCTCTAATTGAAATTACTTCATTAGACGGTATAGTGAGTGTTTTGGTCCTTTTTTGGGGGCCAATTGTGCTGTGCCCCGACAACAGATGACAGTTGTAATCAAATTGGACGTGGACCATTAAAAACGATAGCACCACCCGGTCCCGGGACTCTGCACTCTGGACTCAGGACTCTATACTCCGGGCTCCTTCGGCCGGAAGTTACAGCCACGCTCCGTGAGAGCGCCTGGCATTGGGCCAAAAAGGAGTCCAGGACTCGAAGGACTGGCCGAAATGAAAGCAAAACGAATTGAAAATTAAATACACAATTTATTGCATTCGCGCGGGCTCTTGTCACGGAGCAGCAGTAGAAGCCGGACAAACAAGCAAAGTAAGGGCAAAGTACAGTTGGCCCCGCGACACATTCCATTCCATTCCGTTCCGTTCCACTCCGCTCGGCTCTCCTCTGGTCCTTTCCCCTCCGTTCCTGGGGCAATAAGTGAAAATTTGTTGTACGTTGCACATAAATTTTCGTGCTGCACTGGCAGTGGGGGAAAATGGTAAAGGGGGGAAAATTGTGGGGGCCATGGCAAATTAATATTTATTCCCATGGAGAGAGAGAGAGAAAAGCGAAAAGTGGCTGGGCCACGACGGGCTGCTAATTACAAAAGTCGAATGTAGTCATTACACGAGCGATTAAGTTTTTGTCGTGTATTTTTGGAAACAATTTAACGCGTTGTTTCTGCTATTTCTACATTGCATTCTGAATTCCAATTAATGTGCTCCTAAAGTGCAATACATTTTAATTGACCAAGAAAACGCTATGACCCGCATTTCGATATACTAGAAACTTCAATTTAATTTCTATATTTAGTTAAAAATAAATACTCTCTTTAAGCCGGCTCCAAGACTTATTTAATAATACACAAAGCGCCGTATTTATTTATTCTGGAACATATGCTGAACGAATTTCCATTTGCGGATCGATGCCAAGGCGGAAAATTCATTCCACTTTCTTGCCAGCGAGAGGAAGCTCTCGTGCAACGTTTTTGGGACAATTTATATCGTTTCGCTTTTGTTGCGATTATAAAAACATTTGCAACAGCTGATATCTGCTCAAATTGATGGGGGGAATGGGAAACACATCGGAGTGTAGTTTTGGTAGGAAAGGGGAGTGATGGGGGAGATGTACACCGGAATCGAAAATATATATTTTAAGAGCTGCCAAAGATATTCTTTAATTTCATACACTTTTTCATTTAATTTTAATTCATTACTTTATTTGTATTATACTTTTTTCAATTCAGTTTATTTTAATTAATTATGTTGTCCAACTAAAGATATATCGATATATATTTGCACATTAAAATACTCGATATGAATTTATAAATAATCTGATTTGTTATTAATTAGTATTTGCCTTTGTTTGTAGGAGGAACCAGTTGGGAATTTTAGTGGAAACTTCGGGAAACCGAAATTTGTATACTCTTGCAGTGAAAGTCCATCATAACTCAGATTAAAGTGCATTGATTTCCAATCGGAACGAAGAATTGGGTTAATTTGTATTATTTAATGTACAATTTAAAATTGTATTATTTTTTTTTTTTTTAAGTTTTAACAGTCGAAACCCCTTTATAAAATTTAAAAAAGAACGGGTAAAAATTTTATTTCTGCCGGAGATGGCTAAATCGACTCGGCTGTTGATGGTGATCAAGAATATATATGATTTATAGGGTTGGAAATGACAACTTCATGCTTTTTACTGAAATCATAATACCTTCAAGAGTATAAAAACGGACAATCTAAGAAACTCTGCTAGCGATTAATATAAATCCTTATCGATTTTTAATCGATCTTACCTCACAAAATATTTAAAAACAAATTTACATATTTCTCTTTCGAAATAAAATCAAATAAGCATCCTTTTTAGCCCAAATTATTTCTCTCTGTGTGCAAATAAAGATGGCCTGGTGGAAACTAGTCCAAGAACAATGCTTGAAGAGAAGGAGAAGAAGCCGTAGTAACACACTTACAGTTTATTGCATTTATAGCCGTGCGTCTGTATGGGTAAGTAAGTCCTTGACACACACACATACACACACTCCCACGCACGTAGCACCCGCCTCACCTCGCCGCCCGCCCAAAGGGACACCATTTGGTAATGAGATTTAGAAATAAAATCTACAAAGATGTTTGCACGAGCTGTTGACGTCCATCTAAGTGTATGTGGGGAGTAAGTGTGTGCGTGTGTGTGTGTGTGTGGGTGTGTGTGTGCCGGTGTGTGTGTGTGAATCTGTGCTCTTGTCCATTTGTTTTCTGCTACTATCCATTAGTAACAGATGCTACTGCCACTACCAGAGGCAGTAGTCATCCCGAGTCCGAGTCTCAGTCCCTGCTCCCAGTTCCCAGCTCCCTGCTCCCAGCTCCCAGCTCCCAGCTCCCTGCTCCCTGCTCCCTGCTCCCTGCTCCCTGCTCCCAGCTCCCAGCTCCATTCGTAGATCCCACATTCAAATGGCATCTATGCATACGTTGGCGTCGTTTATATGTGCGATTTGCGCTCAACAAATACACATGCATATGGGGAAAACATGAAGAACGGTCGGGAAACTGGTCAAGAAGGAGGAAATGGATACACTATATTGGGTGGGATATTTGGTTACAGTAGGAAGGTTATCAAGAATGATAGTTTTGGCATTATATTGTTGGGAATTCATGGAAAAGCTTATTCAATAGCACGTAGGAATCGAAGAATTCAAGGCTTGGAGAGTTTGTGAACTAATTTAATTAATAATAATTTATACCTAGCAAAAATATATCTTAGAATTTATTTTATAATGTTTGTAAAGAGAGTTTCTTACAAAATTTATGTTAAAATTATTATTAGAACCGCATTAATATTGATTATAATATATATATGACAATAACTGAACATACTTTGATGATTAACGCGGGTTTCAAAGCAAACTATATTTTAAAAAAACAAATATTCATAAATTTCTTGCGTAAATTGATATTTTAAAGAAGTTCTTGTTTTAAAAAACTGCCTAGATTTTATACCCTTTCAGGGTATTATAAATTTATTCAGAAGCTTGTCACGGGATGAAGGAGTCATTTGCGACCCTATAATCCATATATATTCTTGATCAGCAAAAGCAGCCAAATCGATCTACCTATCTCCTGCCAAAAAAATAATTTTACCAATTTTTTCGAATTTTTAAAACTTAAAAGTTGAACAAAAAAATGGAAAAATTTCAATTTTTTAATTTTTTTAAATTGTAAATTGAGTATGCAGATTTGTTAAACTAATAAAAACTAACATAGAAAAGTTTTCCGAATTAAAATTAATGCTTTTTGGGCTTAGTAATGAGTTTTTTAGAATTTTGTTTTATCGTAAATAATTACATATAAATATATATTAAATACCGATTCAATGAAACCAATTCTTTTAAGCTTTTGTTATGATTGCGTCCTTAACTTCTTTAAGATCCTTAACTAATAGCTTCCTTCTTCCTCATTGATATGTTACATACTCGATACCCATGGAAACATACCCCTTGTTGACCTCCAAAAAGGCAACACGAATTTGTATATGGCAAAGCATTTGTGCTATTCCGGACAGCATGTTAATACGCTTTTCCTCCTGCTCGTCCTTCGTCCTTCGTCCTTCGTGTGCGTGTGTGTGGGCATCGCATTAAACAGTGCTGGCATTAAACCGCTGAACACTGACTACCGACTACCGACTACTGTGCCGTACTGTACACTGTGTACTCCATTCATAGCTTGGCTTCAGCTTATCCTCTCTGCCTTGGATCCTGCCTGGTCCTGGCTACTCCTGGGTGCTTCTTCTGAGGATTTGTGTCGCCATACCGGCACAGCTTACGGCGGAACCGGACAGGAAATCGGCTGTGTACATCATAAACACGTTTGAGTTATGGCCGCCGCCGCCTGCCTCGCCTTTTTATGTGACTTCTGTTGATGTTTTGGCCTCCCCTCACTGTTCCGGCCATATAACGAGATAAATCATTTTAGACAGCGTCATTAGTTGGCCGTAATCATGGCCAAGACGATGGCCAAGGCGATGGGACCTACTACTCAACACACGCGCTTGACTTTTGATACATTACGTATACGCCACGTTGCGGGGGGAGACTTTGCCTTTAATCCAGGCTCCTCCTCGGCTGCGGTAAATGGTAAATTTCTTTTTAATTTGAAGCATTCACTCAAAGTCATAGTCATGTTGGGGATATTAATGCGCGTCCGACGTCGTTCATCCGCATCCGAAGTCTCGTCCCCTTGAATTCCTTTCAGTTTCCCCCCCCCATTTCCAGGACTCTCGTCCAGCCAATGACTTATAATTTATGGCGATGGCAGGCGCTGTCTGAAACTGGGGGTGGGAAAAAGGAAAAGCATTAAAAAATATAGAATAAAATCGGGGAATTTTCAGACACTGTTCGGGCATAAAAAATCCGCAATTTAAAGGGCTTCCCCCTTGAATTCTATTAGCGACAGCGACTAAAACTTAAGCTGCAGTGATTGATTCTGGTTAGGGTATATACCCAACATATATATAGATATTTCCCTAAAATATCCGACAGCGCTGTCGTCTCAAGGTTGTCTGTTTGTGCGCTTAATGGCTTTTTAATTATATTAGCGGCGGTCGATTTCGATTTTCTGTGTCCGCAAAGTTTTCGCCAAATGCCAGGCAATGAGCCAGCGCGTGACTTGCAGTGGCAGGCGTCCTGCCCTCCGCCTCCTCCTCAATTTTCACTCCTTCCTCCCAACCAGGACGCAGGACCTTCGCCCGCCGCCACTCCCCCTGTCGTAATAATTGCATCATTTGATGTTGTTTGCTCTGCTGCCGCCTTGACAGCCGGGACAAGTGCATTTGTCTCGCTCGTGTGTGTCCGCTTAAGTTTATGCAGTGAGAGAAAATTTTAATTAGAATTGCTGAAAATAAAAAATATGGAAAATGTATTAAATATATAAAAGGTTGCATTAGAAAATGTACAATACATTTCCCAATATAGTTATGTATAGTATGTGAAACGTTTTTCCAAAATAAGAATGTAAACTTAAGACTGTTTTTGATCATATTAAATTTCTATGTATGTTAAAACTAACTTTTAAATGCTTTATTAATACTAAATAAATTTTAATATTAGTGTTTAGTATTCTCCCGTCTTTATAGGGATTTTATTTACGTTTTAAATGTTTTCATTTGTTTATATGAAGTTAAAAGATTGTTCTAAACTAAA
Organism: Drosophila bunnanda; assembly: GCA_035046265.1. NCBI lineage: Eukaryota > Metazoa > Arthropoda > Insecta > Diptera > Drosophilidae > Drosophila > Drosophila bunnanda. Next base: position 4,567,475 of record JAWNOB010000076.1, on the reverse strand, counting down.
AGCTAACTAATTATTAGGAGCAATGGTTGCTATGGTTACCGCTTACCTGAGTCAAGAAATTATATATTACATTAATTTGTTTGTTTTCTTTAATTTTTCTTAATTTGTCATTATTTTCCTTCTATCTTTCCCTTGGCATAGCTTGGCTCAGTGTAAAATCCACATTTGAAGCAAATTTTTCTACCAAAATGGTGATTAATTAGTGAAAAATAAAACATTCCTAAATGTAATACAAATATTTTCATATTTCCCGCTATAAATTATAATTTCCAACTCCAATTTCCTCAGTGTTAATGAACGCGATACATCCTGTTCGTTCCTCTAATTCCTTCCATTGCCACATCCTGCTCCTGCTTGACTCCATGCGGCACACTAACATATGCTAATAGCAATTTGTGGTAATGAAGTTGATTAACATTGCAGCCAGGAGTGACAACAACAACAACAGCAGCAGTGGGAGGAACAGGACGCGGAGACAGGACTCGCTGGCTGCTTGCTCTCCTTGGTAATTAAATTCATGCGCTGCCGCTTGCATCTCATTCAATCTCAGCTCCATCCGTGATCCTGTCCCGTGCTCCTTCCGCGCCTCTGCGGAAATTGCACTGATGCTTGCCATATCCATAAAGGCCTGCGCCTGCGATGACCTCCGCCCCATGTTGTTGTCCTCATTTCCCTTTGACATTTGCTCCTCCAGAGCTCCGAGTGTGCTGACGCAATTTTCATATAAATTGATGGGCTCTGTGCTCCCTTGGCTGGGCCACAGGATTGTCTGTCCGCCATATCGAATGGCAATTAATTCCAACACGAACAGGGAGTACTCCTGCCGCACCTTGGGGATCTATCATCGAGTGATCGCTGTGTGTTTAAGGGAAAATGGGTCAGAGATTTATTACATTTTTTTAACAAAAACTTCCTCTCTCTCCCAAAATGCTTTTTCGTTGTAGCTTTAATTTCATTATTGTTGATTTTTAGCCCATAACGATGGCTCATTTTTAATGTAATCAACAAAAGCAACAAAAATCAAGAAAAACTCTATTTTTGTAGATTGCATTTATAGTCGCAAAATTGCATTTAATAATGTAACACAAAAATAGTGCATAATTTAGTTACTCAACTCCCAAGTTGATTAAATTTTACACAAAAGCCTCAATAATGCAGCGAATCAAAGTGCATTTAATGCGATAATTCAAATGTGTGTATATATATCGCGCAGGATAATAAAATATGGCCCGTGACGGACACAAAAAGTCCGCTCGAGACGGGAACGGGCGCACGTTCCGCTTTCGGACAATGGTTCCCCGTGCCCCGCCGGAAACGGAAACGTCGCACGGATGCTGCACAAAAGTCGGGCACAAAAGGATGAATGATATGCCAGCCAGGACCACTTAATTTTCAGAATGCAACTCCATACATATATATAAATTTATTCGAGATCTATTAATGACAGAGGAGGCGGAGGAGGAGGAGACTGGCTCTCAGGCTGATAATTCAATTTGAGACTCGGCAGGGGAAAGGCTTTCCACCTGCCTTTGAATGTAAATGAAATTCTGTCCAAAGGTAGGCATAGTAATTATTATATATTAACCATTATATATATATATATATTGTCAATGTAAATTTATTATTAAACTTGTAAGACAAGAATATATATTTTTATTATATAATATTTAATAGCCATATTTTTTTATCAATAGATTCCAAATAGTTTGGTTTTAAAAAAGGTTTTTAATTACTAGCAACAGTAATTATATATATTATCTATTATATATATATTGCCAGCGTGAATTTATTATTAAATTTGTAAGACAGGAATGCTTTTAATATTATTATTATATAATATTTAATTACAATACTTTTATAAATAGATTCCAAATACTTTGGGTTTAAAATAGGCTTTCAGGCCTAGTTTTGCAATACCCAAAGGGGATTTAAATATAAAATAAAGCTGTATAATATTTACTAAATGTATAAACTACGTTTGCAATACCAAAACGGGTTTAAATATAAAACAATGCTGTATAATATTTATTAAATTTATTACGTAATAATAGTAACCTGTAATTACTATAAATTCCCTATTAATTTTCCCCCAAAATATCCCTTTTATATCCTTAAACTCCATCACTGTTCGTTGCCTCACGCTGTCATCTCTAGAACCGCATCCCCACAGAGTCTCCGCCCCACCGCTCCTCACTCCTCCCCCTGGCCGGCTTTATTGCATGCAATTAAGTTCAATAAAGTGATGCAATGCATCCGCTGATGGAGCATGGCGCGGAGGATTTGTAAGTTGCCTCTTTCCGACGCCTGTTGTTCTTTCCAGGATGCTGAATGCCGGCTTTTCCTTTGCTATAAATGCTGTTTTCGTTGTTGTTGTTGCGTAATTAACGAAAGTGCGCTTGCGGCGGAAGGAGGGGTGTTAAAAAGGGGGGGGTTGGGGGGAGGGTAGGTTTTGGGGCTGGCGGCCGGAGTGGGCGTGGCCAGCCGGGGCTCATTTACACGATCCAGCTGCATAATGAGCGCCATATGCCGTCGCGGACGCGGCCGCTGTGCCACGCGGTTTTTATCGCTGCCACAGAGACACTGAAGTATGCATACACTGAGAGAAAGTCTTCAAAGAACGAAAATTGAGATTATTTTTAATGAAAAATAAAGAAAAACCGCTGAAAAGCTTATAAAAGAAACGTTTTCTAGCTCAAGTTTTAGAGTAAGAACCTTTCTTGTCATTTTTTAAATAAAATCACATATATATCTTTAAGATAAATATTAAATTTATTGAAATATTTCTCTCAGTGCTGGAAAAAAAGCCCTGGCTGAATGCCTAAATTTAATTAAAGTCGCCAGCGAGTGTCCGGAGATCGAACGGGGTGTCCTCCTTGGTCCTTCGTCCTTCCATCCTGGCCATCCTGGCCATCCTAATTCGATTAACAATCAACGAAAACTGTGCAAACAAATAAACTTCAAGGGTTGGGGGTGGGCGGCCGGCGTAATGGTGGGCGTGGCAGACTGCGGCTGGCCACACTTGACCCCAAAGTAATGGCATAATTAAATTGACGGCACACAGCCGGGGCTCCAGCGTGCTGTGTGTGTCCTTGGTGTCCGGCCAAAAGGAACTGATAAAGCCAATGTCCTTTTGCGGCTCCTGTTCCTGTTCATGTTGTTGTTGTTGCTGTTGCTGTTGTTGCTGTTGTTGTTGTGGCGGCAATGTCATCTGGCAGCTAAAAAATATATCCAAAAATTTTGTTTGTTACCAGCTCTCGCGTGTAAAACTCCGTTGTTAACATGCAAAATTTACATGGACGATGCCACATACACGGTGTGGCATGCGGCGGCAGCAACAGGTGATAGATGACAAATGGCAGCATAGAATAGCATAGATAATTGGCATGTAGATTGGAGATTTATTTTTTTTTTCAGATTTTACAGAATTCTTTTGCATTTGCCACTTGTCTCTGTGGCTGGATTAAGGTATAAACTATCAGATTTCAAGGATTTTACAAGCCAAATGCTATCAAACATTCTAAGAAGTGCAGTATATAAAATAAGATGCTTAACGCTCTTACATTTGCCTTGTTCAATGAATTTTAGAAAAATTTTATATGGCATTACCCATCTTATTCTATAAAATATCTTTGATTTTATAGATTTAATTAATAACCTTCATTTCCTCTTATTACAATTTTGAATATAAATAATAATAATAGAAAATGGTTTTAACAAAACTTCAAGTCAGAATGAAGGCAAATAAAGCCTCTAAAAAATATATTAATTAAAAAAAAACATAAACCAGAGCCTAGATCCTTTTCAGGAGTCCACGGCCTGCGCCTTCAATCCCTTCAATTTTGCCACAGCATTCAAATAGGAATTTCAAAGATTAGCTGAGGTTTTGAATCGCCGGCCATTCATGCATTGTTCCGTCCCCATCGTCGTAGTCCCTCCCCCACATATAAATGTTGAGCTAATTTTGTTTGGCATTCGGAAAATGCCGCCGGGACTGAGAGCTTTCCCTGGTCTGGCTTTCCCTCCCCTGGCTGCTGCTGTTGCATTCAGAGCTCGGAATTGGATTAGAGCTAGGGCGTAATAAGCATAACGTTAATTGAGTATGGTAATTCACTTAACCGAAGCCGAGCCGGGCTTCATAGGGGGAGCGGAGGAGACCGACCCCCCTATTTTCCTGCATTTATCGCTGGCTGTTAATCTTAAACGATTTTTCCAAAGGGATGAAAATGAGGCGCATCCAGCGTCCAGCGTCCAGCGTCCAGCGGGAAATCTGGGCAAGAGATTCATCATGTTTGCCTACAACTCAGTGTCCAAGTAGTTGCTCCGCGGGCAAACACAAAGGAGGACCAACTGCAGGAGACTCCTCCGCCAGCAGCAGCAGCAACAGCAGCAGCAGGACATTTTTAATTAAATTGCATTTCCGCTTGGGAAATTTTTTATGAAGCTACAAAAAAAATACAGAAAAAAACGAGGAAATCAGCACGGGGATAGCTCTCTCTCCCTGGGAAGTCTCCTTGGTTCCCATTTTGCGGGAAAGAACGCGTAGGCAGCCGCGGAGAAAGCATTTTCCTTTTGTACTTATTTTTATGCCGCCTCAGTTTTGCGACCACGCCCACACGCTACTGACACACTGCTCAAAAAAAATGTTAAATGTGTCTTGGGGTTCAATATATTTTGAATACAAAAAAAAAAGGTTTCAGAAACAATTGTATTTTTATTGCACCTTAAATTATTACAAATTAAAGTTATTAGTGAATTTTTATATGAATTTTAAATAATAAAAATTACTCTATTGCACTTTAAAATATTACAATTAAAAGTTTTTACTGAATTTGTATATGAATTTTAAATATAACAAATTATTCCAAAACTTTTTAATTAAAATTGAATAATAAGAATTAATTTGAGTTTGATTTGATAAGACAGGAATTACACTTACTTCTATATTATTATTATTATATATTATATTATATATTTATATTACATTATTATGAAAATTTTAACATTTACTATTCCGGAAAAATTCCTAGAGGTAAGAATAAACAAGAAAAAACTTTATATATGATGTATGAATTTAATTTTAAGGATGCATTCTTTATTACCATTTTTAATTAGCTTTAAAATTTAATATAAAAAAAAAAAAAATCTATTTGAAATAATTTTCCTTTTGTAAGTGTGTGTAAGTAGATATTTAATTATTATTTAATTTAATTATTTAATTATTTAATTATTATTTAATGCAAATTATACTATTTACTATCCCGGAAAAATTCTCAGAGGTAAGTATAGAAAAGACAAAACTTATATATTATGTATGAATTTAATTTTAAGGATGCTTTCTTCATACCCTTTTTTAATTAGCTCTAAAACTTAATATAAAATACAAAGAATTATATTTTTATTATTTTCCTTTTGTGAGTGTGTGTAAGTAGATATTTAATTAATTTTTTAATATTTTGAAAACGCATTTTCTCGCTGTAGTTTTCCATGCAATCACAGTAGTTTTGCGCCTGCGGTAAGCTCGGCCGGATACGGATACGGTTGCGGATAAGGAAAGAGAAGGATATGGAGTGAGAGAAGGAGAGAGAGAGATGACCGGGGGCATAGAAGCTGCTGGCTCGCGTGTAATTCAATTTTTTGCCGCTGAACCCCAGCCCCCGCCGCCAACAATTCCAACAAAGAAGCATTTATTTTGCGCCCGGCTTTGTATGCGCTTTTCTTTGTTGCACACAAAACTCAATATCCCGACTTGATGTCCTTTGTAATGCATCCGCTTTCGGCTGACGAGCGACGACGAAGGACTGGCTGAAGGACGAAGGACGAAGGACGTCGACGAGGAGTGAAAAAGCAACTGACTGTAAATCTGCCTGCAGCAGAGGCAGCGCCCAGTTGACATGCCAACCGGAGACGGACTGGCAAAGGGAAGGACCCGGCAGGAGCTGCTCCAGGACCTGCGAAAAGAACAGGACCAAGAATCGAGGCTTGGGCCAAGCAGTGGCTTTAACATCAAACTTAATGACTTTGGCCAAAAGCTAAATTGCACAAAGTGTACCCCCCTTCGCCACCCCCCTTGGCCCCCTCATCCGCTGCAATCAACGGGAAGCGGCTTTTAGGGCCATTAGCCAGTTCTCGGGCACATGTTACAACACGATTCAACCTATTGGTCCAACACTGAGATTAATACTATATTAATTCTTGATTTAAGCAGGCTATTTGTGAACAGAATCGAAATTAAGGAGATTTTTGAAAGTGTATTATATACTATCGAAGTACTTAATAATATTTAATCTAATCTTACCTTTAGTATTTATAATTAATACATTTATTATTTATTATTTATTTATCATTTATTATAATACATTACATTACAGCTTAATTGTAATAACTATAAATTAATTCCCTAATATAGACACTTCTTAAAAATCGTAATACCTACATAATAAATAATAGAAAACACTTAATTAATATTAATTCTTAAGCATTATCTTACATAATAAGCCATTTTAAATATTTAAATTTATTGCCATCCTATATTTTTCTTTTATTTTAACGAAATTTAAAAAATGTATTATTAACTATCGAAGTTCTTAATCATATTAAATCTAACCTTACCATTAGTATTTATAATTAATACACTTATTATTTATTAATTGATATAATACATTACATTTCACCATAATTTTAATAACTATAAATTAGTTCCCTTATATAGACACTTCTCAAAAATCATAATACCTACATACATTATAAAAAAACACTTAAATAATATTAATTCTTAAGCAGAAAATCTTGCAAAATAATCAATTTATTTTGCAGTGCTTGAGCGCATGTGTGTATTTTTTTGTTGTTAGTTTTATTTGCACTAAGCCTGGGCCCTGGCTCCCATTTGACCCACATTAAAATCAAATTACAGGCCAAAAATGTTGCAGGAATTTCAATTACAACAATTCGCCTGCACATGTGGCGCAGGATCGCCAAAGGATTCCCGGAAAATCAGTTTGGGAAATGAGCCTTATTTATGGGAGCGAAGCAAACGCCTCTAATTACAAAATTCTTAAGCCCCAGTAATTATTTAATACCGAAATTATAAAGGCAAACATTTTCGGCATTTCGATAAACTAAATTAAGTAATTTTTACAGCTTAAAATTGGTAATTTCTTTCGAAATTCGATGAAATATTCAATTTGCAAAATTTAAGGGTATACAAACGTCGTTTTACTTGCATATTTATACATATATGCACGTATGCAGATCAACCTTTAATCAACCTTAGTTCAACGCCGCATAACTAAGTCTATATTGCTAAGTAAAAGCCTTGTCACAGTTAAATATCCCTAAATAATTGGGTTCTCCTAATAAAAATAATAAAATAATAAAAAGAACTCACTAAAAACTACGAAAAACAAATTAAATTCCTCCCGCAACTCGTAACACAGCTTCCCTTTCCCCTCTCTTGCTAATTAAGTCCACTCTTTGATAGTCCCTCTCCCCACACCGCCCTCTTAATATCACTCCCTTAATCAAGCTCAGATTACGCTCTTCTGCCGTCGCTCAAATGTCGCTTTGAAGGTGCGAGGTTAGAGAGCAGCCGCCTCCCGCCGCCGATCTCATTCGAGAAAAGAAGTTGCGCGCGAAAGGTTGGTCAAGTGCAGCGGAGCCGTGAAAAATTGCAAAGTGAATCATTTTCCGTGGCTTCTGTGTGTTGTGCGTCTAATTAAAAGCCAAATTGTTGATCATAATGATCAACTGCAGTGATGTGCAATAATAGCAATCACTCAAGTGTCCCCAGTGAGTGTGTGTGGCTGTTTTTCCAATTTGCAAGAAGCAAAAGAGGAAAGTACGTGCATACAAGCATACATACGTGTGTGTGTGTGCTGCGTACAGCCTCGGCAAGTGTTCCTATAGTTTTTGTTCTTTTTTTTCTGGTGCTATGCTCGTTTTTTCATTAGAAAATATGCACACATTTGCAGAAGCACGTGAAAATGGTACAGCAAAATGCAAAGTTGTGCGCGCATTTACAGTTACGCCGGTGCATTCCGTTAGTCCAACGCGATCCCGTTGCTTTAACCCCCGTGCCGAATTTGCTGCGCGGAATAACCGTGGAGAGAGGCAAAGTGAAGAGAGAGCGCCAGAGAGTTCTGAGCTGCAGTGCTTTTTGGCTTTGTCTTTGCGTTTGATTGCGCTTCGCATTGAAGTGCCGCATGTGTTGTGTTATTGCAAAAAATGAAATGCGCATTTATTCCCAGTGTGTTTTGTGTGTTTTATTTTGTTTTTGTTTTGTGAATTTAAATGAAAATGAAGGGAAAAATATAAAGAAATATAAAAACATATAATATATATAAAATAAAATATATATATAATAAATGCGCATTTATTCCCAGTGTTTGTGTTTTATTTTGTTTTTGTTTTGTGAATCTAAATGAAAATTAAAGGAAAAATATATAGAAATATAAAAATATAAAAATATAAAAATATAAAAATATAAAAATATAAAAATATAAAAATATAAAAATATAAAAATATAAAAATATAAAAATATAAAAATATAAAAATATAAAAATATAAAAATATAAAAATATAAAAATATAAAAATATAAAAATATAAAAATATAAAAATATAAAAATATAAAAATATAAAAATATAAAAATATAAAAATATAAAAATATAAAAATATAAAAATATAAAAATATAAAAATATAAAAATATAAAAATATAAAAATATAAAAATATAAAAATATAAAAATATAGAAATATAAAAATATAAAAATATAAAAATATAAAAATATAAAAGTATAAAAATATAAAACTATATAAATATATAAAAATATATAAAATATAATAAATATAATAAATGGGCTCTTGTATCAAATTTATTTTGTTTTTTTTTATTTATTTTTTTGAGTGTTAAATATATAATAAAAAAATATGCCCAAAGTGTTTTTGTCAGTGTAAAAATCAAGAAGCAGCAACGCAACGCCAAGTGATGACCATTCGCAAAGTGCAAAGAGGAGGAGCAAACCGATGGTGAGTGCAAGAAAAAACGTGCAAAGAAGAGAGAGAGACAAACAGAGATTTTCTTATGCATGTGTGTGTGTGCGTGTGCAAATAAGAGAGCACATCAACAAGTGAGGCTAATCTGACAGCAAAACAAATAACGCTGATTCCTATTGGGAGCGACAGGGACAGACGGAGACGAGCTGACGAAGGGATGAGCGAGAAGGAGTGACTAATGATGATGGGAAACAAAACGTAGCAAAATAGTAGGGAATATTTGCGAAGGGCAGCGGCCGGGTCGGTAAGGCAGTTCAGTTCAGAGTTTTTGTGGTTAAGTAAGCAGTTGGAAGGGGGGAGGGGAAGCAGAAGTTGGCTGCGGGTGACGACACGCTTATCGAAATGTATTTATTAATGAAGCGAACTATGGGAACCTGATGGGGAGGGGAGGGAGGGAGAGGGAGGAAGAGGGAGGGAGAGGGTGGTAGAGGGAGGGAGAGGGAGGGAGAGGGAGGGAAAGGGAGAGAGAGGGAGGGAGAGAGAGGGAGGGAGAGGGAGGGAGAGAGAGGGAGAGAGAGGGAGAGGGAGGTAGAAGGAGGGAGAGGGAGGAAGGGAGAGGAAGAGAGACAGAGAGTTAATGGGAAAGGACTTAAAGGGAGAAGGACCGACGAAAGTTAGAAAGTTGAGTTGTACACTGTCAGAAAAATGCTTTTACTTGTTTTTAATGTTATTTTCTTATGGAATACATATCTATTATATATTATATTTTATTTTTTATTATTTATTGCTTCTTATAATATACATATATTTATTATATATTTATTTATTTTCTTTATTTATCATATATTTATGATTTTAATATCAAAATTTATACAATTAATACATATAAAACATATATATAAACATTTAAAATATTTTGCTCACATATTCCCACCCCCTGACCTTTGGGCTTTCGTATTTTTTGACCTCGATCTGACCCTGAAATTCTTATTATTATTATTCCAACCCTGATTATATTTCCAAAAATTGTTTTTTTAAATGCATTCAAATTATTTCTCGCCGTGTGGCATTTAAGCCGAGGCCTGTTAACAATGCTTACTTACTTCGGTTAACCCCGCGCTGAACATGCAAACCGGGCCGGAAAATGGGGGGAAAAAAGCGCAGCCACAGCCTGATCCTGTGTGCCTGTTGCTATGTGTGTGTGTGTGTGTGTGCGTGTGTGTCGCCTGTAATTTGTGTGTACACAAAGCCCGCCGAGTGGCAAAACGCAACAACAACAACAACAACAACAGAACATGCCAAGGAGGCACACCCTCCCCTCTGGGAGGTGGCATAACCCCTTCAGGGGCGCCCGTGCAGGTCGCCAATTTCTAATTTATGCACTGACTCCTCAACTGGACGCGCGTTCTCGTTAAGCCGTTGTTGCTGTCGCCGTTGCAACAATTAAAAGTCCTTGCATGCGGCATGCAAGGACGAGGGAGTCACAAGGAGGCGCTCGAGCGCGAGCTGACAGAAAAATTAAAACGGCAACAAATTTGCCGCCGACCTCTGTGAGGCTCATGACTGCGGCAAATTAACACAATATCTCGAGATTGAGGTGCCACTGGGGGGCTAAGAAGTGCAGCAGGAGTAGGTCCTTTCTAAGGAGGGGTATTTTAATAAATTGTCGCTGGAAATTGGCCTCGGTCTAGTTGTGAGCTTTGAGAGAAATGGCTGGCAGCGGCTTAAATTGCACTGATTATCGCATTAGGTGAACATTTTTCAACTAAAGATATTCAGTGTTGTTAAAGGGAAGGGAAAGGGGAGTTCTAGAAGTAGTGGAAAAGTGGGTTTCCTGTTGACATTTAAAAAAAACACCCTAGTCCCTGAGTTACATGTCAAAATAGAACCGGCGGCAATCTTATTTGCTGTCAGCTCTTGACGACGAGTCCCTGCTGGCTCACATTTAGTTTGGAAAATTAGAAAAAATCTAGTATTTCGGAAAGTAGCCAATTCTGTTTCTTCTTTCGGTCAAAAAAAAAAAAAACGACAGTGAAAAGTTGTCCAGAAATTTAGTTTTTACTAGTTGTTGCAATCAGCCATGGGCTTTGACATTGCCTTCATAGTGGGTCACGTGGACGATGAGCTGCTGTGCCCCATCTGTGCGGATGTCCTTGAGGAGCCGGTGCAGTCGGTGGGCTGCGAACACGCCTACTGTCGGCGCTGCATTGACCAGTGGATGCGCCTGAAGCAGATTTGCCCGGTGGACAGGTCCACCCTGCAGCCGGAGCACCTGGGCAACGTGTCCCGGCTGATGCGCAACATGCTGGCACGCTTGAAGATCAAGTGCTCCTTCGCGGAGAATGGCTGCGACCAGCTGCTGCCGCTGGAGGAGTTTCGCGCCCATGTGGCCAGCTGCGAGCACAATCCCAAGCTGATTGTGGAGTGCAAAAAGGGTTGCGGCATTAAGGCAAGGATTGTCTAGGATTTTCGCTAGTTAACTTTGTTACTTTCATTCTGCATTCGCCCGAAAGGTGCCCAAGGACAAGCTGGCCTCGCACAACTGCGTGGAGGAGCTGCGCGACACGGTCAAGGTCCTGCTGGGCGACCTGAAGGATCTCAGGGAGTCGCATACCAGCCAGCAGCTGCGCATCGTGACCCAGCGCCGGGAGCTGGAGCTGATGCAGTACTACATCTCGGCCCTGCGCTCCAGCAACCCGGTTATCCATGGCATTGGGGAGCAGCTGGACCGCTACTCGCTGATGCAGTGGGGCAACGCCCTGCCCCTGGCCAACGTCCGCAACTGGGGCAGCCTCGTCTCCACGCCGGACATTCCCATGCACGTGATGGTCCGCGAGAGCCTGCGCGCCAGCGGCTGTCCCATGCACCTGTTCAACATGATGGTGGACCGCTGCCACGAGGACCGCTGGCCCAAGGGCTTGTCCACGCTGAACGCTCGCCGCGAGAGCCAGCATCTCTATCAGTATGTGGCCCGCTTGCTGCCACCGCTGGTCATCGGGAAGCCGTGTGTGGTTGTCCTGGGCGGCGATAATACGCACATGCCGCCGGATCTGGTGCCCGCCCTCGGTATGGTCCTGATCTTTGTCGATGGGGTGACGGAGATGCAGCAGGAACCGCTGCCGGAAGTGGGCTATGCCTGAGGCCATACACTCTCTCTCTCTCTCTCTCTCTCTCTCATGAACTCGTGTTTTTCAGGACAAAAAACACGTGCTACATGTTGCTCTCTGTATTTGTCCTGGGCACAATGCTTTTAATGTTTCAAATTAACAACACAAACGAGATGAGAGAGCAACACTTTCACTCGAAAAAAGAACACACAAAAACGAAAGAAAAATATGTTTCGATTTTACAAACTCATGGAATGGATACCAAAACAATGAGTTATAATTATGTAAACGAATAAAAAAGGGATTGTGAAGTAGGAAAACAATTTAGACACGGGGAAGAGTATAAGAAATGGAGAAATCCGTTGCCAAAAGGGATATATCAGTATCCTTTTGGTCTTTAATATCCTTTAGTATATATAAATAAACAGTTCCTATATTGGAATCGATATTTCCAATTGTTGCAATGGTTTTTTGTGATTATAGGAAAGTAATTTAGGAATAGGAAATCTATTTAGACTCAGAAAAGAGTATAAGAAATAGACAAATCCTTTATAGGAAATCAATTTAGGAATAGGAAATCTATTTAGACACAGGGAAGAGTATAAAAAATGGAGAAATCCTTTGCCAAAAGATATATATCAGTATCCTTTTGCTCTCTAATATCCTTCCGAATATATAAACAAACAGTTGAATATTGAAATTGATATTCCCAATTGTCGCAATGGTTTTTTTCTTATTTTATTTGTGATTATAAGAAATCAATTTAGGAATAGGAAATCTATTTAGGACACAGGGAAGAGTATAATAAATAGATATTATGCAAATCCTTTGCCAAATGGGATACATCAGCTCTAATATCCTTCCAAATATTTAAACAAACAGTTCCTATATTGGAATCGATATTTCCAATTGTCGCAATGGTTTTTTTGTTTTGTTTTTTTTTGTGATTACTCCTATTGCTTATCATCATTGACTTTGACTCCGCACTGCAGGTTGCATTTGCATCTGCATCCGAACGTAATTTTTAGCGCACAGAATGGCCGGGAAGTCCTGCTGCCACACCCCCACCACCACCCCACCCTCCCTGCATCTCTGTGCCACCGTTTGGGGCAAACATTTCAGAGGTGACACCTCCCTGCACCCCGCCCCGCTTTGTGCCTTCCACTATTTGCATATAACAAATAAACACACTCGCAGGCACACTCAGTCGCCGGCACCCACACCAATACACAAATAAACTGATAAACTGATTGCAACCGCGAGGGGGGGATGTGACGGGGGGTCAGGGGGGGGTGGCGGGGGTGGTGGGGCATTCAACCGAAACCGAAACAGTAGCGAAATTTATAACCAAAAAGGGAATTACAAAATCGCATATAAATTTATGTACGAGAGGGAGGGGGTAGCTCCTGGCTAGGGGATAAGAGTGTGAGGGTGTGGGGAAGCAAGGGAGCATCATTCCACTACTCCCCCCCTTTTTTTTGTGCAGTGCAGTCACACAGCAACAAAGGCAATAACGCCGGGGAGCTGATAAAACAGATTTCGATATCAGCGACAGGTCAGGGGGTGGCAAAAAGGGGTTGACGAGGGGGGGTAAAGAGGGTGTGCGATTGTTTCGGGGTGTGGGTTGTACAGCAAGGGAGGAGGCGGGGGAGAGGGACCGCAATGAAGTGCCAATATGAGCGGGATTCGTCACATTTAAACGAGAAATGGAAGCGCCATGTGTGCTTGCTTTTAAAATATTCGATACTCTCGTGGGAACTAACTTCAACCGCAAATAAATGGTTTTCACTTATTGTTTAAATATTTTAATTTATCAATGGCAACTTAAATTGCTCAAAATCACTCATGTAATATGATAATTGGAGGACAAGGAAAGATTAAAAAGATATTAAAAATATTATTAACAAAAAGGGAAGCTAACTTTTGCAGGCCGAATTATGCAGTTAGCCATAGGATCATAGGTTTGAATATGCAATCGATCATATCTAAGCCAAAAATGCGTGAATTTCAATTCAGAAATCAATTTTTTCCAATGTTTTATTTATTATTTATTAAGATTTTAAGTACAATTTAAAAACTATATGACTTTGTGTGGCGACCATAGACTTTTTGGCCCTCATATACCACAGAGAAAACATAATTATGGGCATTCTACGTATTTTTTATTAATCAATTTTTTGGCTAAGTCAACGTTTTTGAAATATCATAACTAAGCCAAAAATGCATTAATTTCAATTCGAAAAGCTTTTTTATGCTAGTTTTTATAAGGTTAACAAAACTGCATACTAAGTTTTACAATTTTGAAATATTAATTTTTTGTCAAATTTTGACTTGTTGAAATTAATAAAAAAAATAATAAAATTTTGAAAAAAATTTCAAAATTTTTCTTTTCTTCCGGACATTGCTAGATCGACTCGGCTTTTGATGCTGATCAATAATATATATGGATTATAGGGTCGCAAATGACTTCTTCACTCGTGGCAAGCTTCAGACCGAAATTATTATACCCAGAAAGGCTATAAATATTCAGTCATATTTATATGACAATTTCTTCTACAAACCAAAGCTTAAAAAACTCATAACTATACCAAAAATTCATTAATTTTGATAAGGAAGTCAGTCCTGTGCTAGTTTTTAATAGTTTAATAAATCTGCATACTCAAATCGACATTTTTTTAATTTAAATTTTTTTACGATTTTTCAAAATCTTACAAATGTTAATTTTAGCAATAAAAAAAATTGAAAAAAATTAAAAAAAAATTTTTCTCTTCTCACATGCCTAGAAAGATTCGCCTTTTTATGCTGATCAAGAATATATATGGTTTATAGGGTCGGAAATGACTCCTTCGCTACGTTTCAAGCTTCAGACTAAAATTATAATACCCTGAAAGGGTATAAATATTGAGTCATATTTATATGTAAATTTGTACAAAAAACCAAAGCTTAAAAAACTCATAACTTCGTTAAAAATGCATTGATTTCGATACGGAAGTCAGTTCTGTGCTAGATTTTAATAGGTTTATAAATCTGCATACTACAATTCGCATTTTTTAAATTTAAAATTTTTGACCATTTTTCAAATTGTAACAATGACAATTTTGACAGTTAAAAAATCGAAAAAAAATTTGAAATTTATTTTTCTTTCCTGTATGCCTAGAAAGATTCGCCTGTTGATCCTGATCAAGAATATATATGGAATATAGGGTCGGAAATGACTCCTTCACTGTTTTCAAAGCTTCAGACTGAAATTATAATACCCTGAAAGGGTATAAATATTCAGTATAATTTATATGGAAATTTGTACTAAAAACCAAAGCTTAAAAAACTCATAACTAAGTCAAAAATGCATTAATTTCGATCGTGTTTTCAGTTCTGTGCTAGTTTTTCATAGGTTAATAAATCTGCATACTAAAATGGGAATTTTTTTCATTTTAAAATTTTGACCATTTTTCAAATTGTAACAATGTCAAATTTGACAATAAAAAAATCGAAAAAAATTTTGAAATTTATTTTTCTTTTTTACATGTCTAGAACGATTCGCCTATTGATCCTGATCAAGAATATATATGGATTATATGGTCGGAAATGAATCCTTTACTCGTCGCAAGCTTCAGACTGATATTATAATACCCTTGAAGGGTATAAAAAGTCATCCATATTGCTTAGGGTTTTTATAGGACTTTATTTATTTCTCTTTTCTTAAGCTTATAGTTTAATTTCAAATAATCCTTAAGGACTTGATAAATGCCTTAGGGCATTCCAGATTTCAGGCTGGGAATTAGACCTTTTCAACTGCATTTAAATCTTGATAATTAGCTTCATTGTATCCCAACCCCCAAATGCAGTAACTCTGCTCGGTTAGCTCCTATTCTTTGAGTGTGATGGTAACCCTGGACACCCATAATTTTCTCTATTTTTCGAAAAATGCCCCTTTTGGGTTGCCCGACCCATTACACACACACTGAGAGAGAGAGAGGCAGTCCCAATGGAAGCGAATATAAGAATATCAATTTCACTGAAAATGCAAATTTCGAACGGAAAGAACTGTCAGAGAGGGGGACTGTACAGAAGGGGGGTGCTGGAGGGGTGTCTCCTCCCCCTCTTCCACTGTTTATGGCTGCTGCCTCGACGCGCAGCGAACAGATTGTTTCCGCTGTTGTAGACTTTTTGGCAACCAAAACACACTCGGAGCGGCGGGAGTTGGGTGTAGATAGCTCCAATGACTCGGAAGTAAGTGCGAGAATGTCTATGCCCCCTCTCCCCCCCCTTGTACCTGGGTCCTGTGTGATTTTCACAGCTCGATTCCGCCGCCTCCCACGTCCAAAGTGTTAATTTACGAAATTGCAGGGAGAATTCATTGAGTTAAGAAGTTCTGCCGGGGCTCCTTGCTTGTTTATGCATGTAAATGTATGTGTGTGTGCGCCTTAACGGCTTCCCTTGGCCGGTATCGACCCCCTCTTCCCCTCTCTCCCCCCTCCTGAGGAGCACACACCCGCAACACCTTTACTTTCACCTCTGCAGGTAGTATATCCCTGTTGGCCAAGCGCTTAGAGCCGCCTTGCCTGGGCTGGCCAGTAGTTTTATTTTTAACCCGCCTTCAGGTGAGAGCCACCCCCCTTTTGGCACCTGTCCCCGCCCCCTCCCAGTATGTTTATAGTGTCTGCCTGCTATCGGAGGGCTTCGATCTTGGTAAATGGAAATTTACACGTTAACACTTTTGGCCGCTTGTAAGTGATTTGGTTTTAATTCGCTTGATGGCGTCTGTTGGCCTTCTCTCTGGCTTGCCAGCTCGTCCTGTGGGACTGTGGGACTGCCATGTGTGTAGGCGTGTCTCGTCCTTGGTCTATGTTAATTTTTGGCTCTCTCTTCGGTTCATGTTCGTTTGTTGTTTATGATGCAAGTCGGGGGAAATGTGAAAGAAATGTAGATAAAAATGCCAGATATAGAGGCAAGGACTCTCCCCGCATCTTTTGCGGCGAGCAACTTAATCCCTATTCCGCCAGGAGGAGGAGCACACACAGCCCCAAGGAGTCGAGGAGAAGCACCAGAACATGGCGCACATTTGAAATTCACATGAGCCACCGGGTAATGCCTGTGGCCACATGCAGGAGCTGCACTAATTTGCATATGACCACTACTACGTCCGACACCGAGTGTGTCGACAGACAGCTCCCAACCCCTCTCCTCGCAGGAGGAGCTGCAGAGTAGTAGCCGGACCACGCCTCCTTCTGCGGCAGGACTATCAAAGGAGCCTTGCGCCACACACACACACACTCCACACTCCATGCCACACCAAACCACATACTCCATTCGCCCCTCGAGTCATTTTCGCGCGCCTAAGCTGATGGTCTTGGGGTCTTCTGCTTCCACGCCCCCAAAAACCAATGTCAGTTATCAGCAATACACTGAGAAATCAATAGGGTTACTTAAAGGGGATTATAAGTGAAATATAGAAACTTAAAACATTGGTGTTAAAAAAACTGGAAATATTACTATACTCTCAAGTTATAAGACACAAGGTTTCTTTGGGTGATTAGCAACTCCAGACAAGTCTATTTAGCCTTGTTCGCCTTTTTATAGAGATTTAAGATAAATATCTATAAGATAGGGATAAATTTGATAACTACTTTAATAGGTGTGTTCGTAAAACCATAAAAATTTGGGAGAGAAAAGCCATAAAGCTATCAAATTTGCTGACAAGATGGCTATAGGTTTCACGTTCGCACAACTCTTAAGATATTTAATTAAAATACGTATAATAAATAGACCTAAGCAGCTTTTTTCCTTCAATTTTCTCAAAGTGCAAGTGAAAACTCTGCTCCAATTTTCAATCGCAGTTTCGCCTATCTGTGCGTCCTTGTATTTGCTTTAGGCCCACGTCTCTCTATCTGTCTCTCCGCCTTCGCCCGTCCATTTGTTTGTTTGTTTTCACAGCATAAGGCGACAATCATGCGGAATTTCATTGCCCAAGGCGGCCCGGGAAAAGTGCCCTGCCATCGTCATCATTTCCACAGCCACTGCTATTGCCATTCCCCATCCCATTCCCATTCCCATTGAGGCGACATTTCAGCGTTTAACTAAATCAAATCGATATCGAATTTAGTTGTCAACGCGGCACAGAAGTTTTCGTTGCGTTTTCAGTATGTCAAAGTGAAATTGAAGGCGTGCGGGGGCGGTGTGGAATTGGGCTTTACGGGTTTCAATTTCGCCTGAACCCCGACCAGGCAGACCTCAAAGTTGGCTATGTGAAATGTGAAACAGAAACAGTAACCCAAGTCGACGATGGCAAAGGCCAAAGGGAAAAGTTAGTCTTGGTAGGTATATGCTTCGCCTTGGCACAACTTCAACGCGGGAGGATTGCGTGTCGTCCTCGGGCTCGGAATTTTCCGAATGTGTGTGTCTGTCTGGCCTGTCTGTGCGTGTGACCGCATGACAAAAAAGCCACAGGTTATGAGTTTTTCATTACATTGCCATGCACCCAACCTCCTTCTGTATATATTCGGAGCTTTTCCCCCCATCTCGCATTACTTTTATGCGACTTTTGTTTAGTTCTGGGTCCCTTGGCAGGCCACCAATTCGTAATTGCACGAATTAGACTTTAGTATATTGAAAGTGTCTGACTTGATGAACTGAGCGAGTAAATAGAGCCTAGATTTGATGTATAGTTTATTTGGTTTTTAATTAAATAAAATTAGAAATTAAAACCATTTTTAATCCATTTCAAATGTATTCCCGAAGCGATTTATAATTAATTTCCTTTGCCGAGTTCGTGCCCCTGCGGCTGCAACTATTATTACTGAATATTTTCGATAATATTTCGTTAATATTTTGCTTTTGTGCCTTGTCAGCGGCCGGCCTAAAGGCATGTCCTTAGCTCCATCATAATCTGTTGATTTCGGAGGTCCTCTGGTGTGCAATCGCTGGCTCAAAATCCATGGCCACAACTCATTTTCCATGCTATTGCCTCGCTGTATGCGCAATTAAAAGCGCTGCCGGAATTACCGTTAATGGGCGCAGTTGCAGTTGCAACAGCAAAAGCCTAGACCCAGATAGTTTATACCCTCTCAAAAGAAGGGTATCTATGACACAAGATGGCATTGTTTACAGATATTTTACTCCTACATTTAAACAAATAACTTAAACTTTAGTATGCATTCTTACCTTCTTTGTAACCTTTTGTGGTAGTGATTTATTTATAGGGTATTCCATGAGGCTGTTCTTCGTCCAAGGACTCTGTCCCCACCATTGTTTTTTCACTCGTGTGTTGCTCTGGGCAGGTTCTGGGATACGGGTTCGGCTTTGGGTCCACGTCCTCCTGGTGCCGGATCCGTTGTCCGTCCGCCACCGCTCCCGGTGTTTTTTGTCCATCTCAATGCTGCTGCTGTTGCAGCCGCTCCTAGACAAAACGCCGATTTCTGGCGATTCCAGCGATTTCGTTGATTACATTGCGGATCCCGCCTCTCCACGGAACAATTCTAGTCAGTCACCATGGACAGAGGAGGAGGAGGAGGAGGAGGAGCCCTCCGTGTGTGTGCGTGCCTAATGAACAAAATTCGACGGGGCTGGTGCAGCAGCGGCTGCCATGTGCATGACCAGAAAATTGAACTCAGGCCAAAAACTGAGGCAGGACAAATGACCGACGAGGGACGGCGGGACATTCACTGTGACTGCTGGGGATTTGGAGGCGCGGTGGAGGGTGAAGTGGGGCCCAGGAGGAGGCATGGTAGGTGGACCTGCCCCCCCGTGCGTGGCTTTGCGGCACTGTCACTTCTAATGACCGAAAACGCAGCCAGTTGCCGGCACAGGAAAAGGAGCAGCGGCAAACGCCGTTAATTTTGTTTATTTTTCTCCTCCTCCTTTTTTTTTTTTGCTCTGCCGTTGTTCGTTGTCCTGGCCAGCGGATGCGCATCCTTCTGCTGCTGCCGACCGCGGCGGAATTTCAATATTCAGCGGAATCGATCCAGAATCCGTATCTGAATGCACACCAGCTGCCTCTGCCTCTGCCTCTGCCTCTGTATCGGCTGCAATTCATCATCATCGTGCAATGATTGCTAATTCTCAGCGGCGACTTTAAGCTCCTTTAAAGTGCTTCGGGAGTGAAATCCTTGCCGCACTCAAACTTCCTTCAGGAGGTGCCAGGCATCGCCGGCAAACGGAATCAAATGGATACTGACTGATATTTCAATTCATTTTTTATATTTTTTATATGGATCTCAAGTGGCTGCAATGCAAATGTTGGTGGCGAAAGTGCACTGCAAATAAATATAAATATAAATATATTTTATTATGGTTTTATACAGGATTTAAAAGGGTTCATGCTTCATGCTTTTATTAATTTCAAGTCGTAATATTTAGCCAGGTTTTGTCAGCTTGTCCTTTGGCTTGTCTGTTAGTTGTTTGTCGATTTGTTTGTTGGTTTTTCAGTCAATTTTTCCACTGGCTTGTCCTTTGACTTGTCCGTCGATTTGTTTGTTGACTCGTCCTTGAGTTTGTCTATTAACATGCCCAGTTTTCCGTATAGACATATCTATATCTTATGCATTTCACATAAAAAAGTTGTAGATTTAAAACCAAATTTTTGTGTTGTTTTCCTTTTTATTATTATGATTTTAACACACTTTTTTCTCTCTGCATGGCCTCTTCATGAGTTTGCTATCGATGCATTGGCTGTCACCTCACCCTTCCGCTTGTCCTCCTCCCTGCTCGACCAACTAATAACACTTTGAGTGCGGCTGTTTCTGTCTGTCTGTCAGTCGATTCCTGCTCGTAGTCCTGCTCCTGGCTGGCATATTTGGAAAAATTGTAAGCACCTTGTAAGCAAATTTCGTATAAATAATGATGCTAGACCGAGGAGAGATTGGAAATGATGTGGAAGTGGGGGGCTGAATGAATGAATGAATGAATGGGACTCTTGGAGGAAAGTTGACGCAAATTCGATCTGCTGGCAAAGTTTTGCAACTCGGACGAGCTGCATTGATACGCTACTCAATCCGTGGCCAAAGACAGCTCGTTAAACGTCCAGTGCAAATCCACAAACTTTGCGTAATTGTGTTGGAAACGTTGGGAACAATTAAGTCGAGATTGGAGCTGGAACTTCACTGCATTGCGTACAGTTGGGATAATTCAGCGCTGGAACTTTGTGCTGGAATCACAACCGTGGCAACACAGCACTAAAACTTTGCCACCTGCCCAGGTGAGGCTGCAAGATGGGTGTAGGGGGAGGGAGAAAAAAGAGCGCTAAGAGCGACCATGCAACTGCTTTGCAACAGAATCCTTGACCAGCCACGAAACCAGCCAGAGAAGGGACCTGTACACACAGGAAAATGTGACTTAGAAACTAGGAAAATGTGCTTTTATTTAGAACAAATAGTAGTAAAGAATCCAAAAATTAACTAAAGAATGAAAGTGCAGTTAATGTTTAGTAAAATATTAAAAAAACACCTCAGGTTTCCTTATGTTTTCCCATCTAAACTCAAGCAAATCTCAAGTCTTACACACTTTTTCGTGTAACAACGTGACAACAAAACAAGGAACTGCTTGCAGGAGAAGGACCTCCGGCAAGTGGGGCTCTAAGAGAGAGAGAGAGAGCTTGAAGGATGTGGAAAGTGCAGTGCCGAAGTTGAGCGAAGCGGAAACACGTGAATTAGCGCAAATCGCAATGCGGCAGCGAATTGAGGAGCAGTCAGCTGCAACGACGCGTTGCCATCCCGGCCAAGCCATCTGTGGCTTAAACTTGTCCCAACTGGTTAGCCTTTGGACCGGGACTGGCTCTCATTAAATGGAGGAGCAGTCAGCCCAGCCAGCCAAGGATTTCATACTTTTACGGGGTCTAAGAGTAGCAGACGGTTCCCTAAGTCCTTTTTGTCCATTGCTGCTGCTGCTGCTCCTTGGGATTTTTACTCCCAATGCCTTCTGGAAGTCGTGAAAGTTTTTCGGCTTCAGTTGGAGACGCATAACTCTTCGGAGGATACTGCCGCCGTTCTAGCCCAAATCCGGCGGGAGTTTACGCATTCTCCGGGGAAACATCTTGGGGCAGACACTGCGGAAAAAATATGGGGGTTTTAATTTATTTATAAAATGGTTTTGTGAGGGATGAAGGTGAAGGGTATTTGGGGAATATTTTAGATGGGAAAATAGGGTTTTAGGTACTCGGAAACTTATATAGATTTATTTAATAAGCTATAAATGTGATTCCTGGGGATTTTCCTTATGAAATACTACAAAGAAAGTTCTATTTATGATATTGTATTATATATAAAAGGCTTTTTCGGGTTTCGTATTATTTAACCAAGAAATTAAGTTCACCTTCCATTGGAATATTTTACAAAATACAAAAATTTTTCTTAATTATGATTCTTTAGTCAGCTTTGTTGTGGTCCTTTAAGATTTATTTGAAGAATTAAAGGCCTAAAGGTCCTGTTTTTGCAGGGTGACTCGTGGCTCGCTGCAACTTGAGTTGTGTTGCTCGGGCTTCGGGGCCAAGGATCGCATGTAAAACATTCCGGCGAGTGATACGCACCATAAATTCCTGAATTTATAGCGGAAGTGCAAAAAATGCGAAAATAGTTGTGCATTCGCCTCAGGAAAAGGCTAGAGGCTTTCCCTCACTGGGACAGTATTTTTCCTCAACGCTCCAATTGCCATTTCGTTTTTGATAAATGTGGTTAATTTCAACAGCCTTGTGTGGAAATTATGCTTAAGCCTCGAGTAAACAAGTCAATCGAAATCAATTGGAATCGAAGAAAAACAAAGACAAACAATTAAATACACTGCATTAATACCCTGGAATAAAAGTAACAAAGCAATGACCAATGATCTCTTAAAAATAACCCATGATTAATTGGCAAGGAACCCTCTGTGGCCTGGATTTTTGTTTGTTTCAGTTTAAATTTCATGACTTTTCTGCGGCTAAGCGGTAACTGATGGGTAATTGCGTTTCCATAACAAAAACAGAGAGAGAGAGAGAGAGTGTGTGTGTTGTTTACTCAATTTATTTATGGCTGCATTTCTATAATAAATGTTTAATTTATTTAAATATGATTAAAAAAGCGTAGTCGTGGTGTAAATCAAAACGTTTTTGCACATTTATTATGCGATACAGCAGCGGGCAGGACCTCCTCCTCTGCTATACATATATATATATATATATATTTGTATATAGAGTATGTGTTTAAAGTATTATGTGCGAAACCGGTCGAGAATTTATGTGCGGTCAGATTACTGCACTCGAGGCTTGAGTTGCTCGCGATGTGTAATTCATGGCTGGCTCATCTTTGATGCCTCGCCTTGCCCCAGCCTCTTGGAGAATTCATTTCGCTCCTGCGGCACTCGAAAAAGTATGCTACACAAATGCGCAATGACAGCAGGAGGGGCAGTAGCAGGAGGCAGCCGCAGCGTTGCGGTTAGCTGCATATCGTTGTGGTTGAGTGCATCAAACATCAATCAATTCAATGGTACTTGAAACCAACTCACACACACAAAGCAACTCGCACACAGATACTCGAGCTGCCGATGCAGATGGAGAGCCGAAAGATACAGATACACCGAGAGAGATAGCGACACAGGCAAACACATTGAAATTTTAGAGAGGGAAAATGAACACACACAGACACACACACAGGAGGAAGAGGGAGGCAGTAATGAAGCGGGGGCAAGGACACATACATCCAGAGACTCAGCAACTGCCGACATGTCTTCCTGTTCATTGGGGGAAAAAGGAGGAGGAAAAACCCAGCACTGACAGATGGACAGACAACAACTTTTGGCCGGCCTTCCATCATAGGAAAATCTATAATGACAGCTTCGATGGCCGTTGGCCGTTGGCTTTTCCCCTCCGCTATTCCAGGTGGAAAAGCTGGAAACTGTGTGCATGTCAAGCAGCAGCAGTTGACCAAGCCAAAATCCAGGCTCGAAGGCTGGTCAGATAAATATTGTAAATATGCAAGTGGCCCCCCGGGGAAAAGGATAAGCGAGAAGCCCAGTCAGGTCGATCCTGTTTATAATAAAACGCTTCAACCGGGCATTTGTGTGTGTGTTTTGCCAGATCCTCATGTCGACAGCACAGGAATTTGATAAACATTAAGGAAATGAGAGATATCATGGGGTTAGATAGGTAGATACACCGAAATTTTAGATGGAAATGTTGGAAACTTGACTTAAAAGAGATAAAATTGAAATTCAATTAATAGAAATATGTTATATTAAATCACAATGTGTGGAAAATGATGAGGAAATACTAGGAAAACCCTTTAAAGTTTGCCCAGATTAGAACTTTCGAGGTGGAATAATTTTCTATGATCTTTAGCGACCTTTCCCTTTCTTCTAATTCAAAATTCTCGCTTTAGAAAATCCCAAATTCCACTCTTCAATGTAATAAATCCTTTGCAACCATAAAAACCCGATTTTTTAGAGTGTAAATAAAGACGAGACAGGTGAAGGCTTGGCTTGACTTGGCCTAAGCGAGTGCCCTCGTCCTCGCAAATTGTATTTGACGAGCTGTTAACAGACGCTTCCCCAGATGCAGCCCCCTCGCTTAGCCCTTGTCCTGCTCCATGCTCCATGCCTGCTCTGCCTCCCACCCACTCGATCCTGGCGCTAATCAACGAGGCGTTGCACCTTGGAGCCAAAACCGGAGCCAGTGCCGGAGCCGGGGGCCACTTGAGCCGTCTGTTATTGTCGCTCGGCGAGCGCCAATAAATTTTGCCAGCCGCAAACCCCTCGCGAGCGTGCGTGGAGGCACAATAAATTTCCGCCTTTGTCTCATAAACCGAAAATGCGGCAAATCTCAGCCGGGACGCAGCCAACCGGAGAAGGAGCAGCCGGATACGGAGATGGAGACCAACCGCAAGACAACAACAATTTGTAAATAAAATTGTGGCGCAAATTAAGCGTATAAATAAGCCACGAACATGGCCCCAAAACGCACGTGGTCATAGCACGGAGCCGGGGCACATCCGGCGGCCCAGTGGTGGCCCCGATCCTTGGGATTTCCTTTGACAAGGACGCTCCGCTACGCTCATCATCATCATTGGCATCATTTCTAGCCATTTTAATAGGCGCTGGAAATGTTGGAACTTTGTGCTTTGGCAATTGACGTGGCTGCCAGTCTCGGGGCAACGAAATGGGCCTAGAAATGGACCTAGACGTTCACTGCGAGAAAGTTTATGATGTTTTTAGGGGGTTTATTGGGTATCCAATGCGACTTTAGACTATAAAACCCCTGAAATTGAAGGCTTTAAAGTTATTTTGGAAGCTTAGTTCCTGTTTGTTTTCTTTGAAATATATTCCCAGAAGTATAGAAACCTTGACCACAATTTCTCTCCCTGTAAGAGGCAGGCTTTGAAGCTGGAGCTGGCCACAGCAAGGTCGCAGTGCTTGTCGTTATTAATTTATTATGAAAATCTAAACGACTTAAGTGGAATAATATGGGATAAATTATTAAAATTTATGTGCTTTCGAAGCGAGGTCCTTGTCGTCGTCTCTAGTTTTGGCCGCCGCCATTCGGTGTGGAGACCATTTGAAAGGCGGCCAAACTTTTCTCTGGGCATACTTCACTTTAATTTCTTTTGGCCGATGCCGCTTCCGCAGCAGAAGGAGCAGCAGGAGCAGCAGCAGAAGCTGGGCAGGATCTGGGCCCTGGGATGGCACAGGAAGTGGAAGTTGAGTTATTAAGTGGGCCGCTTTTTGCACTTATGCTTTTTGCATAATTTGTCAGCCTAATTTTGGTCAGAGGAGGCGGGCGGAGGCGGAGGCGGAGGCTATTCCCAGGAGGCGCCAGTCAGGAGAGCAACTGCTCCTCCAAGCTCCATCGTAAAAGTTGACTCGCAGGAGTCGCAAGTTTTAATTAAAGGCGCTCTCTTCCTTCGCTCGCTCGAAGATTTAGTGTCACTTTGGCAGCCGGATTTTGTAGCTGCTACAAGGATTTTTATGTCCAAACGAGACTCCTCTGTCAACTGTGTGTCCTGGTCTGGGTCCTCTTTGTGTTTGGCTGTTAAATTTTCGATTCGTTTTATTGAAATTAATCGAATAATGGCCAGATGCCAGCGAAGGGATCGAGAGTACAAATCGAGACAGGGGGAAACCCCCGACTGAGACTGCCTGCTTTATGGCGCACTTGTTTCGCGTTAATCGCAAATCGTAAACTAAGCATTTTTACGGCACCTGCGGTAATGGATTACCAAAGCAGCGGCGGGCTCCCCCCAATCGTCATTGGTTGCAAAATTAATAAAGTTAAGTGTCGAGCAACAATAAAAATGGAATTTCATTCAGCCGGCAGGCTCAACCTCTGCTCCCTAAAACCTCCAAGTGAGTGTGTGTCCATGGCCAACAAGTTGGCGAGGCGTGAAACGCAATGTCAAGCACATGGGACTCGGAATGGGACTCGGAATGGGACTGTCCTCCATAGGCCTGGCTCTGGGTTATGGCTTTGGTTTGCAATAATTGCAAAAGTGCAATAAATTTTCTTTTATTTCCACGGTTTAAAACTTCAAGTTGGCAGCCATAAAAAGGGGGGACTAGGTTGGGTTTAGGGAGTAGGCAGAAAAGTGTATTGTATTTCGTCTTCTTTTTCAGGCAGCTTATGTGAATTTTAGGGTTGGAAAGGGATTTTAAAGGAATTTATTTACTAATTACAAGGTTTAGGCTTTGAGGCTGTTATGCACTTTTTTTAAATTTTGTAATATGAAGAGCTTAAAATGGGAGAAACCAAAACTAAAATGCAAGTTTAAGTAATTAAAATTAAAATTATAAGGCACACTTTAAAACCTCACTTCTAATTCTTGCTTTTTATTTAATAATTGAATGTTTAAGATTCAATTTTTATTTGAAAATTTAGTATTGAGACAAGTTTTGTATCTTATATTTCTTATTTAAATGTTTTTTGATCATTTAGGGTTTAAAAAACAAAGCAAATTGCTGTGTATTTATTTTAATTTGACTTTAAACCATAAATTCTATGAATAAAATATACAATTTGATATAAATTATAATTTTCTTGAAATATACAAATAGTTTCAAGTTAAAATTATGGTAAATATGTATCAAAATATAGCTAAAACACCAAATATGTTATAAGTGAACCCAGCATTTCGTATTAACCTCTGGCCCCCTTGGTCCGTAATGAATCTGCGATCTGTGACTGGCAAACGGGGCGTATGCGTAATCTGCTTGATTGTTGACTGAAATGGCAGGAGTCCTGTCCTGGCCTGTCCTGGCCTGGCCTGGCTCCTACTCCTGCACCTTGTGATTGGAATTTATGGCACGTTCTCTGGGCCATTGTTGGAACTGAAACTGGGAACTGGGGACTGGAAATGGAATTGGAGGCAGACACATTAGCGGGTCTGCGCCATATCAATGACCTCACACGTGCTCCTTCCGCTGTCAATTACCGGGGCGGGTGTTTGACCTCCCCTTCTCCCCCTCCACCTGCCTCTTCCCCTTTCCCCGGACATGGACATGGACACGGACGCGGACATGGACGCGGACACGGACACGGAGCTGAACTGAACTGAGCTGAGAAATTAAATAAGTAAAACACGAGCGGTCGAGCGAACTTGCACTGGCCGGCAATAAAAACTGACGGCCATAAAAAACTTGCCCCTTGCCACCTGCACTGACAGTGCGTGTGCTTGGGGTGTACTATGTGTGTGTGTGTGCGAGACTTAACACGCAGTCGATGGGCACATTTCCGGCGTAAAAATCTCCACGCCGACGCAGCAACTTCCTCCGCCTTCTCTCTGCCGAGTTGCGTGCCCCAGCGGGGCATGCAGCAAGCGAGGCATAAATCACACAATAAAACCCATAAATTTTGAGTGCAGTGTACAGTTCGGAGGGGGGTTAAAGGATAAAGGGTTAAGGGTTAAGGGGATAAGACTGCATCTCATGGAGGAGCAAGAAAGGGTCAGGTCTTCGAGCTGAGAAGAATATTCAAAAATTGTTAACATTTATAATGATTTATATATATATTTATATTTATATTTATGGAGATCAAATTATATGAAGAATTTTGAGGGTTACGAGGGTTGTTTTAGGGGAATTTTAATGCACTTTTTCTGGGCTGGAAAACCTTTTATATAAACCTACTATTTGTAATAGTAAGACAGTAATAAATACTGTCTATTGTCTACTTTGAAATAAGAGCCTCTGCTTCAGCTAAGATCCTGGTTCATTCTTACTGTAGCTGGAAAACTCTTTAAATAATGTTTAAATTAATTGCATTCCCTTAATTACACCCTTCACCTGTAGCCATTATTATAAGACGACCATCTTCTAAGCCCAAATGCATAGCTCTGGGACACAAATCTATATTATATCTGCTGCAGTTACCTGAAATTTTAAAGTTACATGTGCAATTAATACCCCGGTGTCCCCGAGCAACAGCTGGCAGCGCCGCCACTCACTTGGCTATGCATTGCAGGCCATAGCATACATTTCATTTGATTTAGTTGTCCTCGTCACAGGATCTCCACTCCACTCCAGTCCACTCCTTTTCGTCCTGGGAGAGAGCTCGCTCGCTCGATCCGGTGTTGCCGCCACTAAACACATTGTGCGCAAATCCCAAGCCAAATCCCCGGCGTGCAGTTGGATTCGGATGAGAATGGGAATTGCATTGGCATCCGAACTGCATTGACAGCATTTTGGAGTGGGCAGCGGGAAGAGGGAGGCGGCGGAGTCCGGCATGGGCGTGCCATTTTAGTGGCATGTTTGTGCTAATTTATTACGCCTGCGGAGCATAATGCCCAGCGCTGGCCGGTGCCTGGTGGCCTGGCCGACTGCTGACTGCTGCCACCTGCCACCTGCCACCGATCCTCTCCTGCCGGGGGGACATTACAAATCGGCAAACACACTGAGAGAGAGATAGCAGAGGCCTTGCCTCGGGGAATGTTGCAAATGAATGTCTAATTAATTAAAGTGCGAACTGCACTTTGTTGTACTTGTTGTTGTCGTTGCTGTAGTTGTTGTAGTTGTTATTGGGCTCCCCGAATTGGCATTAATTGAAGCTGTCCCCTGACTGTCTCCCTTCACTGCCCCACAACCTTTGTCCAAAATCACCTTTGTTTGATTTATAGAAAATTGCAGGTCGAAAATGCTTGAATTTTGTGTGCTGGCAGATGCAAAAAATGTAAAGTTTTAGTCAAAAACTATCATGATTTCCTAAGGGAAAGGCACTTAGAGAAATTTAGGGACAATTATACAGTATGAATAATAAATAAATAATAGTAATTCCTTCTTATGAATTTGCAGGGTATTTAAATTTTAGTCAGAAGCTTGTAACGCTGTGAAGTAATCATTTTCGACCGTATAATTTATATTTTTTTTTTATCAGCATCAACAGCCGAGTCAATCTAGCTGTTAAAAATTTGATAAGGGGTTAAAATTGCCAAGAATTTATAATTTTAAATTGAGTATGCGCATTTATAAATCTAATAAAAACTAACAGAGGAAACATAGCTTTCCGAATTCAAATGAATATTTTGTTATGAGTCTATAAAAATTTGGTTTCTTGAGAAAATTGTCATACAAAAATATAAATAAATATAAATTCAAAGATTTGCGAATATTTTAAGCTTAGTTATGATCTTATTCATATATTTAATTTGAAAACTGCAGTGTTATAAAAACCTAAGCTTCCTAAAGTTAGTTTCCTTTCTGGTTTGTTATACATTAATAATAGCAAACTGTTCTTTTCCATATTATAATTATTTTATAGTCTAAACACTAGATCAAATGATTATTTTACCACAAAATTACCAATTGTTTAGAGTGTACTTATCTATGTTGTTACTAAAAATGCGGCGGAATGTTGGCCCAGCAGCCACTGCCTCCCCCCGTCTGGGCGCACAAAGCTTAGCGGGGACATAAATAATAAATTTGCAACGTTTGCCATTTTACCCAGCCCATGTGTGTGTGTGTGTGTGTGTGTGTGTGTGTGTGTGTGTCGCGACATTAACAATTTATCAGCGAATCGAAAAAGCAACAAGCCAATAAAAATCACTCCGTTTGACCGGTGACATTGCAACAACAGCCGCCAATTCCGCTGCCTCCGCTCCGCCCCCATTCCCAATTGCATCTTTGCCGCCTACCCTTACTTTTTGAACACTACCCCCTGCTCTGCGCTGCTCTGCCCTGCTTTGACCCCCTTTGGTATCCCCATTTTAACCCCCTTGCGACCCCCTCTGCCGCTGCCCCTCTTGACGTAACAAAATGTCAAACGGCGCTGCAATATTGATGTTAGAAATACAAGGCTTCAGTCGAATGTGTGTGTGTGCCTGGGACACTGGAAAATTTTTCAATTACATTGTAACATTAAGGCTTTGAAAAAAATCTGAAGGAGAGGCGTGATTTTCTCTGTAATTTGTATATCCTTGCAGTATGAAGCTTGTGACGAGTGAAGGAGTCATTTCCGACTCTATAAACCATATATATTCTTGATCAGGATCAACAGGCAAATCTTTCTAGACATGTAGGAAAGAAAAATAAATTTTTTAATTTTTTTCGATTTTTTCATAGCCGAAATTGACATTGTTACAATTGGAAAAATTGTCAAAAATTTTAAATTTAAAAAATGACAATTTGAGTATGCAGATTAATTAAACTATTAAAAACTAGCACAGGACTGACTTCCGTATCAAAATTAATGCATTTTTGACTTAGTTATGAGTATTTTAAGCTTTGGGCTTTAGTACAAATTGCCATATAAATATGACTGAATATTTATACCCTTTCAGGGTATTATTATTTCAGTCTGAAGCTTGCAACAAGTGAAGGAGTCATTTCCGACCCTATAAACCATATATATTCTTGATCAGGATGAACAGGTGAATATTTCTAGACATGTAAAACGAAAAAAAAAAATTAAAATTTTTTTTCGATTTTTTAATGGTCAAAATTGACATTGTTACAACTTGAAAAATTGTCAAAAATTTTAAATTTAAAAAATGTCAATTTTAGTATGCAGATTTATTAATTTATTAAAAACTAGCAAAGGACTGACTTCCGTATCGAAATTAATCCATTTTTGACTTAGTTATGCGTTTTTTAAGCTTTGGTTCTTAGTACAAATTGTCATATAAATATGTGTATATACATAGCTAATATATAGCTGTGCAAGGAGCGATAATCGGGCGATACCTGCAATAATACAGATCTGTAAATGTTTAGGAAATGTTGTATACTATTATGTTTTCTATCTTTTTCATTTGACTACCTCGGTTAGTTAGCAACATTTCTTTTTAAATTTAAATTTAATTTAAAATCATGTTTGTCCTTAAATTGCTTCGCCATCTGCCGCACAGCTAATGAACCCGCAATGGTGAATTTCGTATTTATATCTTTTCCAACTGTCGACATCTAGAATTCTATATTCGAAACAGGGTATACAAGTATTAACTTTTATTGTCAAAGCCACCTATTAATTGAATTCTGGGAGTAAAATTAATGTATAATTAATATTTACTCAAAATGGTTGTTGTACAAATGAGGCCACTGGGTTCTGGTACACGCTACGTTTCCGAAAAAACCTCAATAGGTGGCGCTAGCAAAAAATAAAATACCAAGAAATACCAAATATTCTTTTTTTCTCTTATTTTTATTTATTTATTTTTTTTTTTTTTTTTTTTTTAGGAAATTGGGGGAAAATATCGAAATTAGAAGTTTCACGACACAATTTGTTGATGATGATTTGGTGGCTCTTTATTAGAAAATACTCTACTAATTTAAATTAATTTTACAGGATATTATGCGCTACGAGCTACCGAAATGTACAATAAATGTTAAAATATATATTATTTATATATATTTTTAAGGGGGGGCACTCCTTGAAGGAGCCTGAATATGTAGCTGGTTTTGGGTTGTTATTGTTATTCATAATTATAATTTGTTTTTGTCGCTTAACTATCACTCGATTTGCCAGAAAGAAGAAACCCCTACCAACCCGTAATACCGATCTTGGATCTACGATCTCCGCTCCTGACTTTGGCATAGGAAAAATGGTGGAAAAAAGAAAGGAACCAAGGGAAGATAAAGCTGTGTTTCTCTTTTCAAATGATAATTGCATTTATTTTGGCATGGATAAATGTAGTTTGACGTATCAAAAATTAAACTAAACACAGTTACTAAATTAAAATGTAATAATCACAAATATACGCCCCGGTTGCCCCTCGTTATCATAGTAATTGCTTCATATCACCGAAATCCGCTCTCCAACTATCACAAGGGAATGGTTGCTCCTCTGATCCTGCCTCCTAATCCTGGCCCGCACTATTGCACAATCTCTACTGGGTTCAATGGGTCCTTTAAAGGGATATTTAAGATGGGGTTTTATGGGGAAGGAGTGAGCTCTAACCGGTTGCTGCTGCTCTACAATTTGTTTGTGTTTCGCGTTTGTGTTTTTCAACCTACTTAAGTTCAGACTCATTTCTGCTTGGTCACAAGAATTTATATACCTCGGTGTGTAAGTTTAAGTAAGTGTATGATGGGGCATTCCTATTTATACATATATGTATAACTTGAGTGTGTATAAATTCCGTATGGTATATATAGTCGGGTCTATATATATATATTTTTAGAAACGCTGAATGCCTCCTCTGTCTGGGAGAAATTGAATGAAGAATGCGGTAGAAAGCTATGCCTAGCTACATTCCAGTTTCCAGTTTCTTCTTCTCGTCCTCCTGGCGCCTTTTATACCCTTTCCCTATACCCTTCCCCTTTCTCTCTATCCCTACAAATTGTATGTACAGGTGATGTCTAAATAATGATAATAACCTAGGGCTATGAACAAGTTCCCTCCCGATCTCTTAACGGATCATGTGCAGCTTCCATCGCAGCACGAAATAGGCCACGATGCGCAGGGCAAAGAAGATGCCAATGAGGGCGACGGCATCCACCCAGAACAGGGCATTATCCATAGACATCTCCTCGAGGAACTTCTTGGGCACCCGATAGTGGCAGTACATCTGATTGCACTGCATCTTGGCACGGTCCATCCCATAAATGGCCACCATGGCACCTGCAATAATTAGTTTCGTTTCGAGTTAAGTACCTCTTGGGAAGCAGTAGAAGTATATAAACTCACCCTCGAAGCCGTAGCGCACATAACTCACGTACGTCACCCACTGCAGGTAGCCCGGTATGGTGTCAAAGTTCACAAAGAAACCGGAGAACAATATCGTGGGTATCGTCGTGACGGGGCCAAGGAACACACCCGTCTCTATATTCATTCCCGCTCCGATTAGAAGACCCAGCGACTGCGCCACCAGGGAGTTGAGCACGCAAATGAGCACGAACATCGAGACGCGCTCCAATTCCATGGGCTGTGAGGTGAGATAGTACACCACCAGGACGTAGACGCTGGAGAAGACAATCTGGAAGGGGGTAGAGGGTTTAGCATGAGAAGGATATCAGTTTCTCTACTTCTTGCTTAAATCTCACCTGAAACGGCATGTCCGCCAATGTCTTGGCAAAGTAGAAGGCCTTCAGGGAGTACCAGTAGTTGAGATGCTCCCGCACAAACACCGACATCTCCGTGGGAACTATTGCGACAGAATATAACCATATAAATTATAGAAACCCCAAAATCCAGGATGACTTACAGGTCAGAATGGTGGGCATCATGGCCGTGAAGGTGGTGAACAGCGAGACAAAGAAGATGCAACCTGCATTGCTCATAATCTTGCTGGCCTCGTTGCCCACATCGTAGTAGATCATACCGATGATGGCGCCCACAATGATGTGCGAGAACAGGCGCATGTGGGTGAGCATCCGGTCGCGGAGGATGGTGCGAAAGGAGCGCTTGAGCAGTATCCAGAACTGCGTCCAGCCGCTGGTGGGGAACCCCGTCTTGTTGGGCAGCGTGACCACGCTCTCGTGGGAGTCCAGCAGCGAGGTCATGCACCCCACCACGGCGCTGGGGCCGGAGCCGACGGCATTGTGGGTGCCCTTCGAGGAGCTGAAGCTACAGCTGTCGTCCAGGGCCGTTGTGGGCATGTTGACGACGCTGCAGTCCGAGTTCTGTGACTGCTGTGTCTCCAGCTTCGGTGGTTTCAGCTCTGCGGGATCGTCGCCGGCCGTGGGGGGTTCCAGTGGTGCTCCCTCTCGGTCGTCCAGCGGCGGTTTCTCGTCCTCCAGGGTCAGGGTGGCCGTCGTCGTGGTGGCCGCGCTCTCCGCCTTGATGGCCTCCTGCTGGTTGGACTTCTTCGGGGCCAGCGTCCGGACGTAGTCCTTGTGCGCGTACTTCTTGCAGGCGCCGCTCTTCACGGCCTGCACCAGCT
This sequence comes from Drosophila bunnanda, assembly GCA_035046265.1. Lineage (NCBI taxonomy): Eukaryota > Metazoa > Arthropoda > Insecta > Diptera > Drosophilidae > Drosophila > Drosophila bunnanda. Next base: position 4,533,114 of record JAWNOB010000076.1, on the reverse strand, counting down.
TTGGCACCGCATCGCCGTACTCGCCGGAGGCCACCTCCAGGACGTAGTCAGCGGGATTGTGATACGAGGGGCACTCGTAGCCCAGGGACGATAGGTAGGGCACCAGACCCCGCACCCGACCCTCGTAGACGCACTGGCCCTGGGCCAGCAGGTACAGGTGGTCGAACTTCTCGAAGAGACGCGCCGACGGCTGGTGGATGGTGCAGACTATGGTCCGGCCTCCCCTGGCCAGCGATCTCAGCAGCGAGATCAGCTGGAAGCAGGTGGAGCTGTCCAGGCCGGAGGTGGGCTCGTCGAAGAACATCACGGGTGGATTATTCACTAGCTCGAGGGCGATGGACAGCCGCTTCCGCTGACCCCCCGAGAGGTTGCAGGTCAGCGTGTTCACCGACTCCTTCAGGCCAATGGTCTCGAGGATCTCCTCCACCACCACCACCTTGGCGTAGCTGATCATGTTCTTGCCCAGCTTGAGGTTGGCGGCCACCATCATGGCCTCCTTGACGGTGAGGTTACCGATCAGCACATCGTCCTGCATGATGTAGCAGGACAGCTTCCGAAAGCGTCTTAAATTCCGCTCCTTGCTGTTGATGAGCACCGAGCCACTGAGCTGGGCAGTTCTAGGGGAAGTTTAGGGATTCGAGTTAATTAAATACATAGAGGAAGGTATCAAATCACTCACTTGTAGCCAGCCAGGATGTTCATGAGCGTGCTCTTGCCGGCACCGGAGGGACCCATGATGGCCGTGATCTCGCCATTCCGGAACTTGCCGGACACACTCTTCAGGATGGTCTTGAAGCCCCGCCGGTGTCCGTCGGCCACCGAGTAGGAGATATCACAGAACTCAATGTCCACCGGCGGCCGCTGGGGCAGATGGGACAGGGAAATGGTGCCCTTTTTCTGGCCATTGGGACTGCCGGCCACGTTGTCCACTTTGGGGGCCAAGCCATGGTTATTGATGGCATTGCTGCCCAGGCCGCCATTACACAGGTTGTTCTGGGACCTAAAAGGAAGCCAAGAAAATAATGAGTGGGTTTAGTGAGGGTTTCTCTTCCTGTTCCTACTTGTGGCAGTCTTCCTCTGACCTTTGCAGGGCGCAGCTAACCCCGCCGTTCTTGGTCAGCTTGGCCTGGACCAAGGACAGGGAGCGCAAGGAACGCTCCTGCAGCATTTCCGCATAGGCCTCGGCATAGGCACTGGATCTCCTGCGATGGCTGTCCGCCGTCTCGAAGCTGGAGTTCTGTATGCCCCCGCTCTCGGCGCTAACACAACGGGTCAGTTGGAGTTCCATGACAGTTCGTGCTGCTCAGCAGCGGTTCATGATGCCCCCAAAGCGACCTGGATCAGTTTGTCAGTCGCTCAATCAGCCCGCTCAATGATTGCCATTGACTCGCACACATCCCACGCTCGAGAGGCCAAAGTTTCATTCATAAAATACCTTGCCGAGTGCGTTTTCATTAGTGCCTTCCGCGGGACTTCGATTGATAAGTCCGACGACAACTGCAGCGCAGGCCAATGTCAATTAACATTACATCTTTTGGGTGCAAGTTGGTTGAGCGAAATTGATTGATTGCTAAGCCGAAGCCCCGCGAAAAGCGGGCCAAGTAGCATGTGTGGGGTTGGGTGGGGTTGTGTGGGGTTGCGTGGGGCTTAAAGGTCAGTGTATCTAGCTGTAGTGGCGAGTGGCTACTTATCTGCTGACAAGCTGACAACCTGAGGAATGACTCTAACAAATGGCACAGTAGAACCTCTTTAGCAACTTGTTTGGGATTCATTTAAGTTGAGTGAAAACAGTGTAGCTCTGATTATAGGCCGTACTGTTTCCTAACCGATAATTACTTTTTTTTTTGTACCCACTTAAGTGCTGCTAAATCACAATTTTTGCATATGTTCGTGAATGGAATTGAAATGATTAAGGCCTCAAGATAATCATAAAATGATTAGAGAGCTGTCTCTAGATATAGTTGAGACTTTATGGATTTGTATAGAGAGAGCAGACAATTGCCAACCATCAGCTGTTTGGCTGTGAGCCATGCTAAGTGAATTCAGATACAAAGATACACACAGCCGCACAAAGATACAGATAAACAATTTCTCAGCGTCATTGCGCTGTGCCTCACTTCGATCTGCCTTTGCTTTGCTTTGTTTTGCTTTGCTTTGGCCTCTTTTTGCCTCCCGCCGCCTCTCTCTCTCCAGATACGAACATGTATCTAGTCGCAAATCGTTTCCCGCGAATATCTCGGTGCACGAGCACCCGGGGAGCGAGTACATTTCAAGTGCGCATGCACCCGGAGTGCATGTTAACGAACCCAACGAGCCCCAGCGATGACAACGAACTCAACGAAGGCCCAACGAAGTTGCGAAATGTGCACCCAGCGGAATGGCAAGCCAAGACAAGGCTCTCCGCCGCCTCCTCATCCTCTTCCTTTGTGCCAAGTGAACCCTTCAATTAAATTCAAATGGAATTCAGTAGTCACGCAACTCCTTCCGGGTCTCTCGCTCTCTCGCTCCCTTGATTGCTTATCAATCTTAATGCGTGGTAATTGTTGCCAGGTTGGAGGATCGATGGCGGGCCCTACTTAATTGATTGATAGCGGGCCATAAACCAAGCTACTACTGTGGCCCCTGTGGCAGCTGGAGCTTACTAAGCCATATAGCTCATTGTTTAATATACAATCCGGGGCGAACCTTGGACAGTTACACTGATTAAGCGCGACCGGAAATATCCAGAGATGTGGCGCGCGCGCGTTTTTAGATCATCCGCAGCTTGGCGACAATTAAGCTCAGCGATTCGCATAAATGCCATGGAGACACACAGCGTTCATTGCGATTAATAAAAGAATTAATCAAGGCAAGAATGAAAAGTGGGAAAAGGGGAAAAGTGGGGGGAGGGGTAAAGGAAAGCCTAAGCCATGTGGTATTGTAGGCATAGCCTTGAATTAAACATTATTCATCACAGAGTTTGTCATAGTTTGTGAGATTTTTCTTATATATATACAAAGTTTCTGACTAACAAGTTAATAGGGGGGTAACTTTAGATTAAAACATTGCTATACATTATTTCAAGAGTCGGAAAAAGGCTACTCGGCAGATGTATTCTTTATTCCCTTCAATAGAAATCGAATGTCATTCAAATCTTATGTCTGGGAAAGGAACAATCGAAGGGGGGGCTTTCGGCCTATTCAGGACTATTAAGGAAACGGGCAAGGCCAATCCAAACGGATGTGTGTGTGGGCGTGGCGCGTGGGAGAAGGTCCTGTCCAGGACTGCTGGCTGTCAGCTGTGCCCTCGAAGCGGGGAAGAAGGTCAACAAGCCTCGCTTCGAGTGCTGACTGACTGACTGACTGACTGACTGACTGACTGACTGACTGGAGCTGACTTTTCCGCCCTCAAGGATACGCAGGTTGTCTTTTGAGAAGGCGTCACAGAGTCTGGCACTGCACTGGCGGAGAAGGAGCTCACTCTCCTCTCCTCTAAAGGTTTTTCCGGCAACTTCACATTACATAACGCGGCGTAGCTCTTGCCAAAAAGAAAAGATTCGCACGTGGCGGACAATGGCCGCTTTTCTGTGTTTTTTTTTTTTTAGGGTGGGCGGCTCATTTTGATTTTTGTAATAAGCACATAAATATTTAAGCCAGAAACCGAACACACTATACTACTACGGGCACTGTTTCGCCGCAAGCCGCTCTCTCGCAGGACTAAAAAGCCGAACGGCGTCCAACTGCTGACTGCGGCACACGACTTTGGACAGCGTTTGGTTGGCGGCAGCGGCTTGTTCGATTTTTCCAGGCACGCGGCGCCGCGAGGTCCTCGACTGTTGTCCTTCCCCCTACCTTTTGCCCAGAGGTTCTGGCTACCCTTTCCAGTTTACAGAGTCCCTTTATCCTTTAACTATGAAGGGGAAATGTAAAGTGTATTGATAGTGAAAGAAAGGAGAGTCTTTTATTATTGAAATATTATTCCCATCAGTTTGAGTTCTTAAATACACTTTTTCGCATATTTAATAACAACATTAGTTGGAGAAATGCTTTCTTTAAGAGCATCCCCCATTCGTTGTTAGTTCCTGAAGCCGCAGGACCCCCTTTTGTCTGCCTCTTCTTGTATTGTTTTGCTGGTTCTTATGGCTTTTACGACTTTTGCCGTTTGGCGGCGTTTCATTCACTGTTACATGTTTTTATTTTTCCCCAACACCCCTACCTGGTACTCTCTCTTGCCCCCTGGCACACACACACAAACACACACACACACACATGTGTGTTTTTGTGGCTTATTATTTATGGCAGTGCCGACAGCGGGAACTGTAATAGGGGGCGGAGCTGGTCTAAAGGACACACGTCGGATGGGTTGGCATTTAAGGCGCTCTTTATGGCTGTCCTTCCTGTGCCTTCCTGTTCGTTTTCCCCGGGAAACCTTGGACTTGGCCCACCTGATTGCCGGGATTGTGCAGCATACAGATATGTCCGCATGTCCCTGAAGACCCCCGGACACCTTTGCCTCCCTATATTTCCACACAAGTTTAATTAGATTGTGACCTGCATTGATTTCTATGCCGACGTGGGCGTGTGCACTTAGCATAGGATTTTCCATTTGCATTTTAATTAAGCTGCCAAAGGACCTTTCAAGGCTGCTGACAGAGTCTTAGGCCCCCACAGGCTTTTGAGCTTGCCGAGTTCTTGGAAAGTCGTCTACGCTTTAAATTATTTTCTACAACTGTGCATAATTTCTCCTCACAGGAGGATGGAGGTGGGCGTAGCAGGAGGCGCGGTTGGCACCATTTCTTCATGCCGACACGCGATTTGTGAGACGGCGGAGCCGAGTCATCGATTTTCCGGCGCTTCCTTTGACTTCTCCTCGCTCTCGACACACCTTAATGGCGTGGCAGGTGGCATGTTCCTGGCGGAAGGAAGACACCAGCTCTGCAGCCACAGATGCGTGCTAATTTCGACTTGACGCGGTCTTATTAATAGCTCCTGGCTCCTGGCCCCTCCCACTGCCGCTCATTGCTTCCTGACTCTGCTCTGATTTTTTTCTAATGACGCTAAAACTGGCAGAAAAATGGCCTGACACCGCCACCGCCTTTCCACCCACACAGTCAAGGCGGGACCTTTGTCCTTGGCCGGCACAAAACGGAAATTGCAGAATGCAATATTATACAGGACATAAATGAATTCAATTCCCTTCTATAATCCCCCCAGCTGGAGTGACAGCTTCTATCTAATCCCGGCTAATGCAATTATAGAAAAAGGAGAACTGGAAAGAGAGACTTACCCGTGGCTGGTCTGCTTCAGGTCGTTGGTCAGCTTCAGCTGGTTGAGGAGAGGCACTGGCTCCTGCTGCTTGGGATTGGAACTGTGGCCGGGATTAGCTGTGGCGGCGATCATGGTGGTGGTGATCAGGTTGCCACTGGACGTGTAGAGCACCGCGTTTGGCTTGGTTGTGGTGGCCGCCGAGTCGGAGACCTTGTTGGGACTCTTGGCCGCCGGCAGTATGGCCGCGTGGGCGGAGCACTTGTCCACCAGCGGGACACTGGAGGCCTGCAGCTCGTTCATGGCGTTGTGGGTGGCGGTGGTGTGTTTTGTGTTTGTGAGTGGGATTACCTTTGGTTTTCCTTTGAGAGTGTCTTTAACTTTCTTCAGTTGGCACAAAGTTGCGTCAGCATTTGGCTCGCTTTTTGTGTGTGTTTACTCTTGTTGTTGTGACTCGCTTAATTGGGACTTGAGAATTGGCAACTGCATTGGAAGTACGTATATAATGTGGTTCTCAGTTCAGCTCTGCAAGGAAGAACATTAAGAAAATCAGGCATTATTCGGAGGTAGCACGAGACAATTGCCTATTGATTCCAGCACACCCTCTCAAGCACACACTCTAAAGAACACACTCGCTTGGCATTACATCACACACCATTATGGGATGGGGGGGGCCAGGAAGTGGCGGAGGTTGCTCAATAGGCAAGCGGCAAGCAAACATGAATTTCTAATTACTGAACAATGCCAGCAGCAGCCCCAGACTGAGACCGAGACCCAGACCCAGACCGAGACCCACTTGGGCAAGAGACACCGACACCCGTCAAGAACGCTGGATACTTGGATGTTCACTTAGTGTCCAATCCAATGCCACTTGGAGCGGCCTTGGTTCCGGCCAAGAATTTCTGGTTAGTCCAGTGCGTTCGCACCCAGGGGAAGCAACACTAAGGGAGACCCTCGCAGCACATGCCGAAAGGCACTGCATCGATGATTCTCTGGGTTTGCCTGCACTGGAATTTTGCAGGTGGCCGGCTTGTGATAAGATTTAGATTCATTTAACCGTTTAACGATGAGAATTCTCACAAAGTTCATACACTGAGGGAAATTTTTAAGTCGAAAAAAGTGCTAGAAAAAGTATCTAAGGCATGGGAAATACGAAAGTAATGGAAATTGTGTTTTCCAAGGGGGTTTAATTATTTTATTTCGAGAAGAAACTGCGAATAAAATATATAAAAATATGAAGAAAACAAACAATATGTGAATTTCCTAACTTTTAAACAGAAAATATAGTAAAAAGTAAAAAAATTGAGTTAGCAAAAGATGCTAATACAGTAAAAGATACTATACAGCTTGAACAATTAATGTTTTTTATGCAAAATCCCGAAGCATTGAGAAACAAACTCTCAACAAAACATACTCAAAAAATTCCCCATTATTTCTACCTAATTTTAAAGGAAACATATTTTGTTAAGTTTCTAAAAGTTTTCATTTAGCAGAAAACATTTCCCTCACTTCCAAAACCATAAACTTCGCAGGTAAACATTAAATAAGTATGAAAAGTCAGTGTATTATTTGTTTGCGTTTGGTTAGAGAGATATCTTTGGGCGTTTTGTTTATTTATAGACCACAAAATTGTATGCAAACATGCCATAAATAAGCCTGCCGGCTTCTGTTTAGCCTTAAATGCTAGACCATTTCCTTTCAGTGTACCGATTTGTATTATTTTTTATTTGTTTTTTTCGCAGGGCGCTCGGTTGGCGCGATTTAAGCGATTTGCGATTAGATGGGCGGGGGCGATAGGCTTCCGAGCGACTGGCCGGGGCTTCCTTTCCGCTAATCGGACGGAGATGTAAGGCGCGTAATCGCAGCCGTAGCCGTAGCCGTAGCCGGAGCCGTAGCCGGAGCCGGAGCCAAGGAACCAAGGGTTATGGCCCGCCGATGGCCAGCTGTTGTCGGCCATCGACTTGTTATCGCCACTCGAGAGAGGGAGCTGGCCACGCACAGCTGCGGATTGTCTAATCTGGGAATCGGGAATTGGTGGGAATGTGGTGGGGAAATTCGCATCAAGATTCGTGGAATTTAAATTGCCACTCGGAATCCATCGAAAAGGAGGGCGCCCAGTGGGTGGATGACCCGAGATGACGATGATGATGAGAGGTCCTACCCTAACCTTAAACAAAGTAGGTCAGTGCCACACCACCTGGTCGAGGGGCTGAGTGCTGCTCCTTCTCCAAAGTGTGGCCTGATCCGATGTGTTTTTTCGGGTGGCGCGACTTTTGGCCATCATTATCATCATCATCACATATGCTATTAACAAATGGCGGGCTTTATAAACATTTCAACGACCACGAGAGAACTTGGCAAAAATATATCTCTTGGTTTGCCCAGAGAGCGCAGGCGCTCTTTCAAGATACAAGCAGGAAAACATTAAAGATACACATGAGTTTGCTGGGAACGGGGCGGAGCGGGGGGAAGCGAACTCCAGCTGCGGAGTTTATACTCTGGGGTGGGTTCTTTGTGCAGCAGCAGAGTGCAGGAGGTGGCTTCGAACGCTTCTAATGCTTCCACGACGCAATTACTTCACTTTGGACTTGAACGTGCTGCTCACCTTTGGTTTTCGATGAGTATTTTTTCCGAGAAGAAGAACATCAGCGGCGGCCAAAATTCGTAGGGCATAAAACGTGTTTTCGGTTTATTAGCATTTTATATAGCACTATACATATATATATATATATATATGTTTTTGGCCACCGCCAGAGATCGGGATAGTTCACAGTCTGCTCGCGCTCATCAAACACTTTTAGCACTTGGTGGTCGCATAGATACTCAGATACTTGGTTACTCAGTTGTTCAGATACGCTTTACGCTACGTTTGAGGCAGCAAACAAACAAACAAATAACAAAACAATGAGGAGAGGAAAAACCTCCTCCTGGACACGGAAAACACGCAAAAGTCTCCAGAGAGAGATAGGGAGAGAGAGAGAGAGAGCGGGGGACTCCTCCAGCTGGGGGGGGGCGAGAAAACGGGTTTTCGCTCAACGCGATCCGATCCGATTCGGCACGATTCCTGCCCTATATAACCGCTCCGCGGGGAAAAGCCAGAGCAAACAACGTTCAGGCAGCGCGGACGACGAAGAACTGAAACTGAAACCGAGACTGTCGTAGCTTAGCAGCCGCAGCAGCAGCACCACCAGCAGCAGCAGCAGCAGCAGCTGAGAGCGCCATGTATCTGTATCTGTGAGTGCGTCTCAGATACTATTTGGTTTCGTCAATGGGAAGTGTACTCTCTCCCTCTCTCTCTCTGTGTGTGTCGTTCTGTCCAACGTTCAGTTTTCAGTTTTTCAATTCAAATGCTGGCCATACACTCTGGTTGTGCGCATGTGTGGGTTCCGCGCTGCGAAACAGCTGACTGTAAACACACATCGAGTACCGCCGAGTGTGTGTGCCCCCAGTGGGAAATCCAGTGAGTGTTAAGTGCGCCTGCACTTGGATCTGATGGAGCTCTCAAAGAGCGTGTACACCGGGAACAAAGTGTGGCATTTACGATTTAATTATAGGCTAAAACAAGGAATTACTCAAGCTAATAATTTTAGAGGAATGTACTCTACTTTAGACTACAACGCAAAACATAATATATATATTGTGTTTTATGATATATCATTTGTGGATGGGTCTAAGGGTGACTATTGATTGTAGTTTTGTTTAGTTTAATACAATTCTTTTGTAATGATGGCTTTGGGTTGTATTTATCCTTTAATAACTAAGCATTTTCTTATATTTATGGAAGGATTTTAAGTGGATTTGTTGTTATAATAGATTATAGTCGAATCTATGACATCTTGATCTTCAAAATCAATCATTATTTATAAGCTATTATGTGCTAATAAGGTACTCTCTCTATCCTTTTAGTTAGTTTTTCCTCTGACTCAAAGAGAGACCCAAGACTCAGTGGACAGCCTTTTGCAGTCTGGGACTCATAGTGAACTTTGAACCCGCACGATCGCAGAACAAAGCATTGAAACAAAGTGAATTCAAACAAAAACAAAGAGCAGAAGCAGCCCCGAAGGGGAGGTGGGAGAGCATCGGCTGGTCGATATCAGTGCCGCATGAGTAATCCTCCACCCTGGCCCACGAAACGTGAGCTATACTCCGCGTCCGATCCAAGTTCCTAGTCTCCGGGCTAAATGCGCAGTCCGGGGGACAGCGACTAATCGCAGTGACCTTAATGCTGGTTTTTTTCATACTTTCCATATCAGTTTCTGTTTCAGTGTGTGTTTTTAGCTCTGTCACTTCAATTGCTGACCGCTCGCTCGGTTATGTTGTAATTGAGTGAAAATGCCAATGGACGATATCACATCGATGCCAATTTCGATTGCCCCATTAAGTTCCTTATCAGCTCCGCTTAATTGGGATATAATTTCAAGTGCAAGTTCTCTGCCAGCCAAGTTATACAAATTGCTTGGCCATTAAGTGCAACTTTTGGCAGTTAAGCCAAGTTTGGCGGGACCAAAGTGATCATTAGCCGGTGCATTCAGGTGTTTTCCGCACAGTCCAAAGTCTGGTTTGGTCGGGAACATTGATGGGTTCCGAATGGGTTCCAAAAACAATTACTACCCGTGCACAGCAGACTCGTTAATTGGCTGTTAATGGCGCACGTCACAATTGGGGCTGGATGGCGTGCCAGACAGGTGGGCGTGGGTGACGACGGCTAATGCCAGGTGTGTGTGTGTCTGGTTTAAGGGGTTATTTCAGTTTGAATCCAACGGAAAAAGCTGGAAAAACTGAAAGCTGTGAGGGTATTAGCTTAACACAAGTGCTTTTCGTACAGGAAAGAGTCAACTATATGAGTTCTTTAGGGGAAAAGCTTTGCTGGGAAAAGTGCTGCCCATTAAGCGGGTTATTTAAGTTATAAAATAATGAATACTAATAATTATAAATGATATAATTTAACCAGGAAAGAAGTTAGAAGTTAGATGACTTCGGTAGGTCGAGATTTGTATACCCTTGCAGTTTGCAGATACTTTATGCAATCGAATTGGAAATTGGTGAAAACATGAGAATATAAAAAATACACATTTTATATTTACAGTATTAGATTTTCCTCCAGATTTAACAATCGATTTTATGGCAATTATATAAAACCCTGAAATAATACCAATTCCCTATATCTCAAAGTAGATTTAAATATCTTAAAAACCGGCAAAGTTATACATTTTTGTCTACAAATGTTTCAATTGTTTCAATGTCAGATCATTGATAAAATAATCCAAGCAGATACCACTTATTTACTAATGATAATGAAAAGATAACAGCATTATTTAGATGCCTGCAATATTCAAAGCTACCGTAGAAAAGAACTTCCCCAAATTGTACACAAAACTCAACGCATTCCAAGGGTCTTCTTCTGTTGTTGTTTAATTTAATTAGTTCTCGAATTGGGTTAGTTCAGCTTTACAGTTAGTGGGTTTATGGTACAGATAGCAGCTAGAGACGTATATTTAAAATCAGTTTCACACACGAACAGGGTGACTTGGTGCACGTGGAACAAGCTTCTCCTTCGCTGTTCCTCACTGGCCACTGGCCTGGTCGAAGCGCCAGCGGATCTGGAGCAAGCCTCAGGATGACTGACGGATCTTGACGCTGTCCTGCTCGTCGCTGTCGCAGTCGCCGCTCTCCGCCGTGTCCTCGTCCGCCTCCCCCGCGGAGCTATCCCGGGCGAACAGGTGCCGCAGGCAGCTCCGCTTCACGTATAAAAAAGCGCACAGGGCGCAGAGCAGGAAGATCACGCCCACGGAGCTGCCGATGATCAGGGCCCGGACCTTGCGCTGTGAGGGCACATCGATGAGGAGCTCGTGGCTGGGCACCGACAGGTGGGTGTTGGTGCCCACCGCCAGCACCTGCACCTTGAAGGTGGTGTCCTCCTTCAAGTGCCGCAGCTGGTAGAAGTTGTCGAAGGTCTCGGCGTGGCCGATGAGGAAGTGCTCCGGCTCCTTCCACCAGCGCACGGCATAGAGGCGCAGGCCCTCCAGTCCCTGCGTCGGGTGCTCCCAGTGGAGGAGCCAGCCCAGCTGATTGCTGACGGCAGTTAGGTTCCCGGGTGCACCCAGGCCCCCGGCAGTGGCAGAGGTTGGCATCTGGCCCAGGTCATCGTGCTGCAGCTGCTGGGCATCGAAGTCATCCGCTCTGATGGGTGAGGCTACAGGGATGCAGGCTTATTAATATATATTTCTGGTGAAAGGAGATGGATGTGGGAGCTCACCCTGTGTCTGGAAGCGGAACTGTTTGCTGAACATGCCATCGCCGTACTTGTCCTGGCTGAGGACCATGAACTCGTACTCCTTGCCGGGCACTAAATGCTGCACGGTGGCCTCCATTACTTTTTTGTCCAGGACGCGCAGGGTGCGCCACTCGGGAGCCTCTGTGAGGCGGTACCAGACGGTGTACTCCAAGTTGGGTCGAAGGTAGCCTGGGAAGGAAAAGAGTCAAGGTTCTCATTAAATAAAACAATTGAATTATATATTTTTAAATTTAAAATGAAGTAGGAAATCATAGAAAACCTTAGAAATATAAAGAAATATAAGCCTAAGTAGATATTTCCTTTGTTTTTGAGCTAGTTCTGTGGATATATCGAAACAGTTTCGATAACTGATTCGATTATTGATTAATTTAATGTCCACTAAGTGTAATTGATCGATATTTTGTCCGATATATCTAACCAAAAGCACCTAATTCATATTACCGATATTCCCTATGTTCTATATTTGATAAATCCCAAAATCCAACCTTGATTTTCGATATTATATTGAGTGCGATATTTTTCCTCTCGATATTTGTACATGTTAACTCTTGCCACCCCATGAAAACCCACCTTATATGAAAATCCTGCAGTGCCTTGATTTATTTACAACTTCACAGGACACCCTCCATCAGGGGAAACGAAAGCACTCTCAACTCAATTTCAAATTAAATCGAGAACATTCGTCCTCTGCGCTGGTTTTCACACCATATTTTTTCGGACATTTTCCGCACATTTTCCACAGATTTTCCCCTCCCAATTTTCCCTCTCACCTGGCTGCCAGCGTATGGTGATGCAGGTCTCGGTGCTGTTCGCCGTGAGATTGTACGGGGGCCGCGGGGCTATATTCTCTATCATGAGCTCGGCCTCCGCCGTAATGGTGGCAGCCTCATTGGTGGCCGAGCACTCGTACATGCCGCGATCCGACTCCACCAGGCCCGTGATGGTCAGGTTGCCTCCGCTGAGGCTGAACCTGTCCGCCGGCAGCGGCTGGCCGTCCTTCTGCAAATTAGTCGGGTTGCCAAATGAGAGGGAGTCGTAGTCGCAGTGGGAGTGGGTGTTGGGTGTTGGGTGTTGGGGGGCTCCACATGATGCATAATTAAAAATGCAATCAAGTGAGACTGCACGATCCCCATCTCTCACTGTGCCGTGACAATGCTGGACTCACCCGGCTCCAGACAATGGAGGGCCGATTGTTTCCGTCCCGGTCGATGGCTTCGCAGGGCAGCTCGGCGGCCTCGCCCAGCTTCTGGATGTAGATGGCCTTGGGCGTGACACTAAAGATGGGCGGACGGAGCACAATCACGCTGATGACCGGCGATGGTCCGTCCGTGCCGAGGTCGTTGTAGGGCGTGCAGGTATAGCTCCCAGCATGGTTCTCGTCCACCTTGGCGAAGAACAGGCTGCCGTTCATCTTGTAGAAGACCCCGGGCACATTGTACGAGTCAAAGAGGAGGCCATCCTTCTCCCAGCGCAGGTTCTTCAGGGGGGGATTCGCACGGAAGTGGCAGTCGAGGACGGCGGGCTGGCCGTATGGCAGATAGACCTCCGGCGGGGCGTAAATAACCTTGGCCTTATCTGGCAATAAGTACGGGAAATGCAGAATATAATTCGATTAATTTGTATTTGAATTATTTGGGGGAAAATTACTTTAATTCCAGTTAGTAAAGAGCTTTTTAAAGGGGGTTTTTATTAGGATTTTCCATAGGATAAATGGATTCTTTACTCACATTGTATATTGAGAAAGGCCTTGGCCGTCTGGAGTTCGCCCTCGCTGTTCCGCACCTTGCACTCGTACTCGCCCAGGTCGCTCATCATGGTGGGATCGATGCTCAGACTGCCGTCCGGGCCCATGTAGGAGCGCCGCACCAGATCCTGGACCTCCTGCAGCAGGACGCCGTCCTTGTACCAGGAGGCCTGCGAGTTGTCGGGATACTTCATGACGCAGTGGAAGAAGGCTGTCTGTCCCTCCTGAATGGTCTGATTCACGGGTGGGATGCGGATGAGGGAGCCGCCCTGGACGGCCAGGTGGTAGCGGGTGCCATTATTGCGGACCGAGGGCGAGCGGTTGGGGAAGATCACCTGGCAGTGGTACCAGCCCTGGTCCGATTCCCGGATGGCAGTCAGATTGACGGAGGCTCGACCGAATTCTGGATGATTCTCGACCAGATGCAGGCGTCCGTTGAAGAGCTCATTGGTGGAGGTCTCCTGCTCGTACCAAGTGAAGATCTTTTTGTTCTGGGTTTGAAATATAGTTATGAATATTTGTATAAGTAAAGAAGCTGGAGTTTAAAGGATTTAAGATGCTTAGAAGTAGTAATGTAGGATGTTTTACATAAAGCGATGGGTTTATTTTTATACCCTTTCAGGGTATTATAATTTCGGTCTAAAGCTTGAAATGCAGTGAAGGAGTCATTTCCGACCCTATAAACCGCATATATTTTTAATCAGCATCAACAGGCGAACATTTCTAGACATGTACGAAAGAAAAATAAATTTCAAAATTATTTTTTGATTTTTTAATTGTCAAAATTGGCATTGTTACAATTTGAAAAATGGTCAAAAATTTTAAATTTAAAAAATGTAAATTTTGGTATGCAGATTTATTATCCTATTAAAAACTAGCACAGGACTAACTTCCGTATCGAAATTAATCAATTTTTGACTGAGTTATGAGTTTTTGAAGCTTTGGTTTTTAGTACAAATTGCCTTATAAATATGACTGAATATTTATACCCTTTCAGGGTATTATAATTTAGGTCTGAAGCTTGTGGCGAGTGAAGGAGTCATTTCCGACCATATAAACTATATATATTCTTGATCAGGATCAACAGACATGTAGGAAAGAAAAATAAATTTCAAAAAATTTTTCGATTTTTTTATTGTCAAATTTGACATTGTTACAACTTGAAAAATTGTCAAAAATTTTAAATTTAAAAAATTGCAATTTGAGTATGCAAATTTGTTAACCTATTAAAAACTAGCACAGGAATGACTTCCGTATTGAAATTAATCCATTTTTGACTTAGTTATGAGTTTTTTAAGCTTTGGTTTTTAGTCGAAATTGTCATATAAATATGACTGAAAGAATACGAATATTTATACCCTTGCAGGGTATTATAATTTTAGTCTTGTTACCTTTATAAAAATTAAAATAGAACAGTTTTCCGATTGGAAATTAATGCATTTTTGACAGAGCTATGATGGATTTTCTTTGCTAGGGTATAGAAAATTGGGTTTCCTTAAGTAGCTTACTTTCTTGTGGTTTTTATTTCGATTGCTAAATTCTTTGCTTATTATATCTGAGTATTTATTGTAGTTTCTAGCTGGTTTTACATTTATAAATAAATTCTTTTCATGTTTCACTGAAACTCAAGGCACTTGTACATATGCTTTATAATTAATATTCAAGTTATATGTGTTTCTCCTTGGTCTGCTTGGAATTGCAGGCAATATATTCGCCTGATTTCTGTGTAAAATATCTTACGATTTAAATGAATATTTGTAACAAATTGCATTGTCCCGAGTACAAAATACGCAAATACAAATGTTCACTGCTGGGCATGATTATGATTTTGGCTGCAATTGCAGTTGTAAATCACCGGCAATGCGGCATCCACATGAAGGAGCCAGAGAATCCACCTCCGCACACACACCCTCGGTTGCAGTGAAACAGTTAATGTCAGATTGTTTATGCCTGTGCAAGTATCTGAGTATCTCAGTATCTCAGCATATCTGTATCTCTGTATCTCAGTAGTCCTCCTCCCTATGCGCCATTATAATTTTCGCAAACTCCCGCTGAGCTCGTACTGCCTGTAACCGTCATGTGACGTGGCACAGCGGTGGCCAACGGCTTTGCCACAGCCCAGCCAACACCCCCAACCCTCCCCCCTCCCGAGAAGAATAACAATAAGCGGGAGGGGGGTGGGGAGAGAGGCGGGGGGAGGCGTGGGACCCATGCCGCTACTTTGTTGACAAATTTAAATGGGCTCACGTGGCGCGGCGCACTTGAAGTGCTCAATGGTAGCTTTCTCTCTCTGTCTGTTGCCCCTGAAATAGGATTTCCATGGAATGGGACTCTGGTCCCTCTCTGCCAGGTATCACTGTACTCACATCGAAGTGCAGGATGCACCATAAATAAGTTTGAAAGCTGGATTTGCAAGCAATATAGGGATTAAGCTGTCCAATAGGGATATATCCCTTTAATAATAATAATAATACAGGTTTTGCGGCATTAATTTGTCACTCTGTTATTGAGGAGGATTTCATTTATGGCACTTTATTAAGTAGTATTATTTAGTTAATGTCTTATTCCTTGGTTGCTGTGACTATACTTAATATATACAATTATAAAGAAGGCTGCTTTAGTTTTATTTATTTAATAATCTGCCTTTGTGCTTCTCAAAAAAATAAATTATAATTTTCCCCTGTAATACCATTAGCAGCTTTTCATAGAAAAACACATTTTCCTTAAAGTTTTTATGGATTTGCAGGCCATATATTATCGGTTTATGGCCGGATAATAATTCAATGCGATGGCTTTGTAGCTTCTATGCCGTTTTTTGTGGTTCGTTTAAAATTATTTTTGCTTTAATTAATTCTGAATATATTTGTCAATATTTGTTATATATGTACAATATATGGCAGCAAACAAAAAAATAAAAACGCAATAATAATAATATTAATGCGAGCAAACAGAATGTGTTTGCGTTGCATCATATGGCGGAGGAGTTAAGCTTAAATTATTTAAATGCAATTGAATCGGCGCTGCGGTCGCTGGCCGCTGGCTGCTCTAATTGCTTTGGCTCTAAACAAACGCATCGCATTTTTATGCACTTGACTTTAGCCCGGGCCCAGTATCATCCGTATCTGTATCTGTATCTGTATCTGTATCTGTATCGGCATCTGCATCCGTGTTTATAGTGTTGCCGTGTTAGGACTGACAGTTAAATGTGGACCCATAAACCGCATGCTAGGGATTCGGTTCCCCGGTTATTGATAGCCGACGACCGCACAACAGCCAGCGCCCAGCAGGCACACAGAAAACAAATTTATATATGAATATATAGTATATATTGGGTATGAAATGGGGTTGGATTTGATCTTATATCATATCGGAGTGAAGTGTGTGTGTGAAAAATATTAAATTAATGTGGGAAAATATGAATTTAATCTTTGACAGAATATCAATTTGTACTAAAAATATATCTAAATTACGTTTTCTCTTTTTCTTTCATGTCACAATCATCTATTTTATGATCAAAGGGTAAGTTTACGATTTAAAATTAATAAGCTGATATTTATATACAACTATATATATTATAAAATCTTTTTGTAAGCGTTTGTGGGGGGTTATTACTCTAAAAACTTAAACTTTTACTTAATATTTTACATCAGAATCATACTTTGTTAGGATCAAATGAGGAATTTGTAATTTAAAGTTTAAAGGGTGGAGCTTATTGGTTGTTTTCTTATACTTAATAATTATTAAAAACTTTTTGCGTGCTTACTGAATTCCCTAATGCTATTAATTAAAATTCAGTAAGTTTTTATATTTATCAGATCACAATCATTTGTTTTAAGGGCATATGCATGATTTTAAATTTTAATATAAAACAACTGGCTTTGAGCTAAAATTTTCACCTAGTCATTTACTTAAACTGTTGCTATCCTTACTTAAATCCAAATACTATGAAAAGACACTTTCCAAGTCTAGAAAATTGTCTTTATTTCAGCTTTCTATAGTTTATTTATTGTCTTATAACAAAGAATCTATCCAAAACCATTAAAATTAGGCATCAAAAATAGTTTCGAGTGGATCCAAATTAATTGTGAGCAGCAGCAGTGGGTGTCAGTTGATCTATTGACATTTTAGGTTGGCGGCTTTAATTGGGATCGGGAAACAGTCATCAAGATGCAGTGCACCGCCTAGAGGCATCATCGTCAATGTCATACCCGGGCCTTGCTCCGGATTTCGGACTGTGGGTATTATGGTGCACTCAAGATTCGCTCAGGAACCGTGCCGACACATAACTATGATTATGATGTAGTAGGTACACCCAACTGTGTGTGGGGCCAGACGACACCACACACACACACATTTATCAGCATTATCTAACAAATTACGAAAAGCGTAACTTGATTTATCCGGTAATTTTTGTTTTGCCTTCGCAACGTTGCCATGGCGCGAAAATTTTTAGCAAAACTAGACTCGCGGTGACCGTGAAAGTCTCTCGCCCATACAGCATATAGAATACATTTGCAGATAATCCCATAAATCAGGCCGATTATGCATATTTCACGCGCTCACTCTCTCACTCTCTCTTAGCTGCTGGAATTTGTTTAATTACTGGCGAAGTGGCAAGTGTTGCGAGCGTAATTACAGTGAATCTATCAAAATGACATCATGACCCGCTGACCGAAAAAATCAGCACCACCACCAGAAGGGGCGTGACCACAGGGGGAAAACAAGAAAGAAAGACAGAACAAAAACAGATTCTGGAACAGAATCAAATTAAGCTAGATAAATAGTAAAAAAAAGGTAAAGCATAAGCGCGACCCAGCCCCTCGATTACCTCGAAAGTAGGGGTCACTGGGGGGGAACCCAGAGGGGTCACTGGATGACTGATGACGAGCGTGTGTGTGTGCGATGAATGGCAATTCACTCGATTTAAATACAAGAGAGCGCGGCGCGAGCTTCACATATTTTTCGTCTGCAATGAATTTGCAATTGAATTAAATTGCATTACTCACAGTTGTCAACAAATGCCAGCCATTCAATTCGATTGAAACCAATTGAAATTGATTTCAGCTCGGTGTGTGTGTCAGTTACCCCGATTCCTCATACCCTATCCCCATTCCGATCCCGATCTCGATCCGGATCTGCCTGTCTGTCTTTGATGTCACACTTCACATTGACACTATTTTTGTTGGTAATTTAAAGTGAAATCTGTGCGCAGCGTCAAATTAAAATTTAAATAGCAATGCGAAGGCGGAAGGAAAGCATGGAGGGAGGGGCGGAAAAGCAGGCAGGAGGGGCGGGAAGGCGGTACAGCATTCAGGAACCAGGATGCGGCCTCGATCGACTGCATGTGGTTGCGCTTTAATTAGTAGCCAAGGGCGGGCACACCACACTCACACACACGATGCAACCACCTAGCTGCACCACCCTTGGCCACAAGCCACCCCCCAATGGGAGCGCGATTGCATTTACTGCGATGCAACGCGTTAAATGCACTCTAAGAAATGGGAAATACTAATTAAATCACTAGAAAAAGTTATATAAAAAGGAATTTTTACAAATTAAATGGGTGCCATAAAGGATTCTTATTGATTTATGGTGATTTATGATGTGACATTTTCACAAAAAATTATGTTACATGTATAATTAATTGTATATTTTACTAAAACAAGTCATATTAAATAAATGTGTTAATTTGAATGATTATTATCAATTCAATTTAAATCTTTTCTGACTTAATGAGTCAATATATTTTTGCCCAGTGTCGCCGTAAAGTCCGACCCTTTTAATGAATGTGAGAGTCGCGTTCCATGCTGGACTGCACCAACGTCCAGCAGACGCAATTAAGGCTAACCAAGCATTCCGGCCTGGCCCACGACAGACCAGACTCCATGGAGTAAGGCCGGAGACCACCTACGCGTGTCTGATAAATTAATAATTTCGACAATTTCATTTACAAACTGCGTAAAGTGAGGAGTGTGGAGTAAGGAGCCTGCAACTTACATCCTTGCTCCAGTGCACCAAGTACGGGATGGGGGAGTCGAACGGGAAGTCGATGTAGCAGTTGAAGACCACATGGGAGCCGACTTTGGCCTCCAGGTTGGTCTGCCGCCGATGATCGCGGGCGCCGCTGGCACAGGATGCGCCCATTAAGAGCGCCAGAAGAGCGGCGACCAGCCAAAGTGTTCTGCTGCGATACCCGGGCATTGCAGTCTCTCTCTGTGTGTGCGAGTTTTTTTTGTTTCTGTTTCGGAAGGGGCAATGGGGATGCACTTGCACTCGGTCACTCTGGCGCGGCGTCGCCTTGCATAATAATCCCGTTTCCGTGTCGGCGCGAAAATCAAATTAAAATTCAACCCGAAATCAGGTCAATTGACCCTCAGCGAAGGCGCAGAGCGAGCTCTCGGTGGAATCTTCTGAGGCGCACGAAACCCGACGCTATAGTCTAGTATAGGTTATATGACTTTGTGCGCAGTTTGGTTCCGTATCTCTGTATCTCTGTATCTCGCGGATCTCGCGGATCTGGAGGGGTCGCGAACTGCACAGAGCGGCTGGAGAAGCGCTACTGAAAGGCCGAGAACGGACCGCGATCACAGCTGCAGAACGAGCGACAGATGAACGCCGAGCTGAGGCCGAAACCCGATCGCTTTTCCTATGCTTTCTGCTCGGCGGGCTCAGGCTGGGGGGAAACTCTTCTCTGGGCTGTCAAACGCTTTTGACATTTGACACACGCCCACGCCGGCTGCTCGGTGGCTCCTTTGTCTGGCCTCTGGCCTCAGGCTGGCTCAGGCTCCCCCACAATTCGCTTTCGCAGACGTTTATCCACTTAAACAATTAGAGGCGATCGTGTGGATTGAACTCTGCCAGACGCGGGGGCATCCATCGATGGATTCTTGGATTTTTTGTTAGTGTGGGAATACCCTTACCAGGTCAGCAGGGCAGACTATCATCAGCCACGGCGTGCCTTATTTATGCGGAATTTGTGTGAATTTCATTACTTTAATTGCGACCAATGCGGCGTATGAGTGATATTTCTGTTCGTGGGCATCAATTAGGCTCAGCTTCCGGGTTGGGCTGCACTGGGAGGAACGGGGGGGAGATAAAACCACAGATTTATTTGATCAATTTCAAGTTTTTTATTTTTATTCGTTTTTTGTTTGTTTTTTTTCTTTATCGTTTTGTTTTGTTTTGTTTCTTGGGTTTTCATTTTTTGTTGTTTTTTTCTTTGTAAGTTTTTATTTGTTTAAAAATTTTGTTCATTTTGCTAATTTTCTCTTTATAATTGTGTGTTGTTGTGTTTAATTACAATATATTTCGTTCTAAACTGATTTTTTTTTTGTATCCTTGTACGATTTATATATATATGTATATATATATGCTGAATTGGAGAACTTGCAGTGTGGGAAAAGTCTTGTGGAAAGTGAGGCGAAAGTTGGAAGCTGAAAGGTGTGACGGGGAAATGACGATTGGAATGGAAGGAGAAAGAGTGGGTGGTGCAAAAAAGAATATTCATAGATTTCCCTTTCTTATATGGTACTTATTATTTTTGTTTCCGCTTGATAGTTCCTATTTCCTTTCGTCGAAGAGTTAACTGGCGCACCTTGTCCAAAAATCAAAGTGGCAGACTAAAGCGTTAGATTTACTTAAACTTAGCTTGTAATGTATCCGCTTACACTTAATGTACATTTGTGTGTCCAGTACATATACTCGTATAAATAATCATATATATATATCTATATATATATGTGTATCTATTTGCCGTAAAGTCCTGCGCTCTTGCCGTTCTTGCATCGTCAATTAAAATTCAATTTATGCTGTCATTTCTCGCGCTTTTCTCGCTCTTTCTTGCTTTCCATTAATGCTTCTGTTAATTAATTAATTTATTTCGTTCTAGTTAAACGCTTAATGTGTGTAAGTGTGTGTGTGTGTGTGTGAGTGTATCGGAGTGTGTGGGTGTTCCTATAAGCAATACAAAAGTCAACTTATTCACTTGAAGAATACCCTCTCAACATTTACAAAATATGCATTGCAACACAACTCGATTTTTGTCTCTCCTAGCGTCTATTTAAATACGATTTATTTTACTCAGTTATCGGAAATCGAAAATCACTAATCGGAAATTGGAAATTGGTTATCGAAAGAGTCAAAAATTGGGGGGAACCCAAGTAGTTCGCAGCTGTCGAAGGCTAAGAGAAATGCTTTGAGATCATTAAGTCGGATTCGTAGTTGATTTCTTCTCGTTCTGATTTGTTTCGCGCTCAAACCCTCCCCTGAAATAGTGTTATCGTTAATCGTTATCATTATTATCCGTTACCGTTATAGTATTATGCATAGTTTTATATATAGTATTATAGTTGTATATATGCTCTGTAATTTACACATACGTTATACACACTCTTGCGGTCTTCACGCATCTCTCGCTCTGGCAGTGTTTTGGCGTCAAGTTGTGTCAAACCATCTCATTCCGTACAATTTGATCGTTTATCGTTAATCAATTTATCGTTTTATCGCTTTATCGTTTAATCGTTTAATCGTTTAACAAGTACTTAAAAAACCGAACGCGTTTCGGCGCTGCTCCTTATACACAACTGACCGATATATAACCTAGACCAATCAATACCCTTCTCTATATATGTATGTGGGGGAACCCAGAAAATTGTTCGGGATGGGGATCGATAAGGGATCGTGTCCGGGATCCTCCTCTCCTCGCTCCACGCTCCTCTCTAATATTCCTAGCTTATTCATTGACGTAGTCTTGGGCTGTGTCGGAAAGAATAGTTTTCCTTGCGCCTCGCTTCGATTTTTGCTTTGATTGGTTTTGTTTTCCTTTACTTTTGGGTTAATAAATATTAATTAGTTAATTATCGTGTGTGTGTGTGTGTGTGGGTGTGTGTGTGTGTAGGTCAACAGTAAACATATATGCAGCAGTTATATTTCTTTTAAATTTTTCATTAAACTGGTTTTCGTTTTTATTCTTTGTAGGTTTTTTTCCTGTCGTTAAATAATTTAATTATGAAACAATTTCTCTATATGTTTTTCGTTTTCTTTACTTTCTGTAATTACGTTCTCTGCGCCTCATTAGTTGTTAACAACTAAATGCTTAAAGTCTAGCATATTCCGTATTAACTTTAGGTTTAGTTTAGTTTTCGTAATGAACATAATTTAGGCTTACGCGCTGTGGATTCGTTAATTAATGTTTAATGCTCCAACACGAGTGTTAAATAATATCTATTTGTAATTGTAATTTGTTCATTTGCTTTCGTTAAATATCCATTTATCGATTTCTGTAATAATATGTTGCTATAATTGCTATAGTTTTGTTAAATATTATGCTTAAACTTCCGGGAATGGTGCATTCCCTTGCAATATATGTACACAGCTCTCCTCGCTCTCCTTCTAAATCTACTAATTGTTTCTGGGGGGGATCATGGAGGGGTCTTGGGAGCTTGCAGGGTCCAAACTTTTTAAGTTCCTCTCCGAATGCGGGGGCCTGATCCAGTGTCTACGAGTATCATGTATCATGTGTCGCCTCTTTCTCTCTCTCTCTCGGTGGCTCTGTGAGTGATGCCGCCTTTGTGGTTGCCAACTGATGCACAGAGGGCCTGCGGATGTGCACCTGGGAGTGGCTCCTGGGCCTCCCAATTAAACGCTTCACTGGCTCAGCAAACGCTCTCCATCTGCTGCATGGCCTGGCGCTTGCGGTAGGCATAGAACTCCTCCCGCATGGCCTGCAGCCGCGCCTCCACGTTGTCGTACCGCGGCGGCAGGTGGAGGGGCAGGGACCTGGCCTTGCCGCCTCTGCCCCCCGAGCTGGAGTAGGGGGCGTGGCTGTGCAGCAGACTCCCGCTGAGCGGGCCCAGCGTGTGGTGATGGTGGTGGTGGTAGTGATGGAAGGGATGCAACTGCGTGTCTATGTGCAGGTTGAGATCTTCGCGCAGCATGCTGGAGGCGCTGGGCGTGGGCGTGGCCGGGTCGAACTCGTAGTGACCGTCCACGCTGCCCACGTCCACGGGACAGACGGCGCCGGCCTTGGGCAGGTTGCTGTCGGTGGCCGCGTTCAGTCTTGAGATCATCTCCAGCCAGTGGGCCATCGTATAGGGCGGGGTGTTGGCCCTCGGATAGGAGTAGGCGCCGCCGGCGGCATGGGGCGTCTGTCCCTGGGCCTGTTGGCCTCCCTGCTGCGAGGCGCCAAAGTAGCCCAGGTGCTTGGGCGGCGATGGGGGGGCTCGGTAGGGCGGCAATAGCCGCCACTCACTGGTGCTGCCCGGGTGGTTGGAGGTGTTCTTCGACCCAAAGCCACTCGAGCTGGAACGGGACTCGGGCGAGGCCTCCAGACCGCCAGGATTCATGGAGAGGCCGCTGCGCAGCGGCAGGTTAAGATCTGGCAGCGGGGAAAGCAGCTCGTGCTGATGCTGCTGGCGGCTACCGAAGAGGCGCGAGTGGTGACGCGGATACCAGCGGGTGCGGGGCCGGTAGCTGTGATACGGCAGCTGGGCCTGAGCCTGGTAGTAGCTCCTCCAAGATGGCGGAGAGGGGAGTTGCAGCGGCACAAAGTGCTCCTCGAGGGGATGGTGTTGCTGCTGCTGCTGTTGCTGCTGCTGCTGGCGGCGGGTCTCCTCCTGGATGGTTCTTAGTGAGGGCAGCTCCTGGGAGTAGTAGCGGTACCTGCTGCTCAGGTTGTGCGTCGACGAGGAGCGCTCGGCGGAGTTGGGGGGATAGACGGTGCTCAGGTCGCTGAAGTGCGTGGGATAGGTGCCGCTCCCGCTGCTGCTGAGCAGAAGCTGTTGCTGCTGCTGCTGGTGCTGGAGGTGGCTCAGCTGGAGGTGCTGCTGCTGCGGGGAGCTGGAGAAGATGCGCGAGATCCTGGAGGGCGTGTACTGCTGCTGCTGCTGCTGCTGCTGGCTGAGACTGCCGCTGATGGTGTTGATGTGCAGCGGCCTGCTGCGGTCCGCGTTCCCATAGAGGTTGTGGGAGCTGCTGCTGGCGTAGGGTCGCAGGACATTCTGGTAGCGGGCTCCGCTCACAGCTGCCTCGTCGAAGTAGGGTTGCTTGGCCACGCCCCCGATCTTGAGCAGGCCCTGAAGGAAGCCCCGCGCCGAGTCGGCCGCCGACTGGAGACTCAGCTGGCTGGAGGAGGCCACCAGGGGACGCCGCCAGGAGGCGCGCGCTGTGATGAAGTTCCGACGGGAGAGGAAGCCCCCGTCGTCGCTGGAGGATTTCTGAGAGACATTGCTGTTCCGCCGCTCGAAGAGGCCACCGTCCACCACGTCCACCGCCGCGTCCAGGGTGGTTTGGGAGTAGCCCAGCTTGGAGCCGTCCACATCGAGCACAAAGCGTCCGTCAAGGCTGCGTTGGATGCGACTCACAGAGCGCCGCCGGCCGCCCTCAGCCCCGTCCTCGAGGTTCGGCGAGCTGTAGATGGAATGACAGTTGGTGCAGCGATCCGGCGGCCAGATCCAGTGGAGTATGGCAATGAGTATGGCGGTTAGACTTGATATTCGGGTTTGTTTGTACCTGGGGAGGAGTTGGAATGGCATTAGAAGGGTCATCTGGTCATCTAACCAAGGAACAACTCATAACTGCCAGAAAAATGAAAGAAACGTATAAAAAACTAACAAAGTAAAGCAAACTTGAACACAAACAGGGCTCAGTAGAAAGCCCTTAATTCATCTAATTAAACTGAAACTTGGAAAATCACTTAACTCAGGCCAAACTCGAACTGAAGAAAATGTCAAAGAAAACTTTGTAAAAAAGTTGAACAAGTTTTGCTTACGATTTTGATTATGACAGGATGGACCTGGAACTATAAAAACGCTTTCATAATCACGGTAATGTTCAGTATTGCTATGGGTTTGGAGAGCGATATAGAAGATCGGTGGTGGTGGTGCATGGCGTTGTTGGGGGCCAATTGAGAGTGAAATATGGGTAGACAGATATACACATAGATGACAGCGCATTACGGATACAGATACAGATACAGATACGGGAGAATTTTGGTATCCAATTAGCCGTACTGGAGATGTGGGCGATACTCACTTTTTTAAAGGCACTTGACCAGAGGAAATTGAGCCCGTACTGCGATTGTGCAAATGATGATTATTGGCGGCAATGTTACGAGCGTCCGTTATCCTGCAAGCTACCATGTTGAACTCTGCAAACGTATAATTTCTACAATTAATTTGGCGTGCAGCGTGAGCCGTCCTATCCGGTAAATAAAATACCCTTAGACACACACTCTCTATATACACACACACGGGGGTACGCGCGGTCAGGCTCGAATATGGATGTATGCTAATGTATATGCATATGTATCTACGGTGCTCTCTACATATAGACGTATATATATATAAATATATATAAATGCGATTACTCTGGGTCAAAATTCGGTTTAAATTGAGGACAAAAGTGGCATAACGCGGATGTTTCTCGGTTGTTTGTCGAGGGCGGGCCCCTAAATTCAGGTTAAAAGCACAGGGAGAAAAGTCTGAGTCGATTTGTAATATAGATTTCTCTACAATTGGTTTTAAATTTGAATTAAATTGGTTTTTTTGATTAATTACAAATTGAAATAAGTTGATTTTATAACTCAATCGAAACCTGACAGCAGGGAAACAGCTGTGGCCTTTGGCTCTAGCATGCAGCTTCAAAATTAGTCATTTAAAACAATCTTAAATATTATTAACTTTTACGTTTAAGTAGGTATTAAGTACACCCCTTTTTTCTGCCTGTGCACACCTGTACTGTCGTGGGTTATGCCAATTTGCATGCCAGCATAGTCAGACTACACACACACTTTCCGGTTGTTGTCGTTTTCGTCGCTAATAAGTTTAGATTGTTTAGATTTGAGCAGTAACTAACTAGCAGCTATTACTAGGGGACACACACACACCAGTCGGGGTAAACAGTTAGCATTAAACAGTCGCCAGTTAGCAGTTACCAGTTACAAGTTAACAGTTGCCATTTACCAGTTAGCAGTTAGATGACTACAACTAAGCTATGTTGTTAGTTTGTTTCACTTGATTACGCTTGCAATTACATGTATGCGGGGCCAATTAGTGTTCCAGGCTAATTTGGCCGTTCAGAGGGACATACGGGAGGGATACGGATATGCTTAGTGGGAAGGAAGGACAATGCCAAGCTAAATCGAAACTTAATGCTTCCCTCGGGCCAGCTGGGACTTTCGTCGATGACAGACTAATTCGAGACACACACACACACTGAGAGAGACACAATTGGGGCTTGACCCCACCCACAAGGTCGATATATACATACGGCTATATGCGGAAAGCTAAGTATATGTATATGTTCATATATATATCATTTCACAGACACACACACTCCGAGAGGTGGCACGTTGTATGTTGTACATGCAGCCGTGTGTGCTCTTCGCAGTATTTTATTCAGGATCTGGCTTCGAATGGTTTGGAAAAACAATGACACGTGAAATGGCTTTTGAATGGTCAAGTTGCGAATTGTGCCAACGGAAAACATAGACAGGATACAGAGATACAGGAACGGAACGGAACGGAACGGAACTGAACACAAGTTGAATGCAAATCGAAAACCAAATGTTTTGCTGATTATGGGAATTATGCAAACCGATAAACGATAACTGAGCTAGGGAAAAAGGAAGCGGAAACAACAACATAAAACTTGAGCCTCAAGAAGCTCGAAAGTGAGTCTTCCAAAAAAAACGAAAAACGAAAGGTGTTGAGAGAGTGTTTTTTTCTTTCTTTTCTTTCGGCTTGTGTGTGTGGGTGGGTGTTGTGTGTTGTGTTTTTCGAGGTAATTATGAGTCTGTGAGGTGCTTGAGATACTCGAGAAGGCACTGACTGACGGAGCCGAAAAAACCGACAGATTGCGGATTGTTAGTGGAATGCGGATGCTTAATCGATGATGCACAGAGACGAGTGGTTGTGGTGGTGGTGGTGGCTTGTGGTGGTGTCAAAGTGTTGGTTAGTTGGATGGATGGTACTCAGTACTGGGTACTTAGTACCTGGTACTTGGTAAGGTGGTTGGGTTTGGAGGAGACTCGTCTGAAAATAACCTTTAGTTTTGTATTGTTTTTTTGTCAGTACTCAGGATCTGTGGCACACGACATCGACTTATAATGATTGGCAAAAACTTACCCTTTGCTAGCACACCGATGTTGGGGTCTTAGTGGGGGCTTCTACTTAATATCTTTTGTATTTTACTTTAATTTCGATTGCTTTTTTGGCCGGCACTTGGCTGGCCAACTCGGACTCCTTATTGTATATATATATAGTAATTTTGAGGAGTCCCTGAAGTTGGGCAACCAAGGACGGCACAGGATAACCGATCAATTGGCGACACGATCATTTTATGCTTTTCGGATTCGATTCTCCTCAAGCTCTGCATATATCGCTCTATCGGCATTTGGTTTTGTGGGCCTTATTTTCAATATATATTTTACCATCTTTGTGCGTGAATTGTTTACAAAAAACGTCTGCCCAGTATTATCCTATATAAACGGTCATCAGCCATGTATATAGTTAGGTTCGTTCTCTTAATTGCAAATACCTTTATCCGTCATGAACTCAGCCCTGGGCAGAAACAACGACGATTTGGCCAAGAACATGCTTGTCAATGGTTCGGAGATAAAGGTATTTTCTCCCTCACTCATCTCACTGTCTATCATTATCCTCGTTATTGATAATAAAACGCTATTAAGGTACAAAAAACATACATTACTGAGGAGCGAACAATGTGGCTGTTCTACTGTAGAATATTTACATAATATTTCGCAGTTAATGGCCTACATTGATTTCAACAAAAGTTCGCAATTTCCCTGCTCTTGTGTTGTGTTTAAAGGGTGTGTTGCGGGCAAAGGGGGCGGGGGTTCTCGGAAAGAATACATAAATAATTGATTTAAACAACGCAACATTAATTAATCCACTTAAATAAAATACGATTGAAAGCAGAAAAACCATAACAAAAGGCAGACAGAGACAGACTGGTTCGATATAGGCACGGGTTCAGTTCGGTTCGGTTTGGTTTGGTTTCGTTTGGTTTTGTTTGGTCCAGTTAAGTCCGGTTGGGATTCGATTCAATTCGATTCGATTCGATTCGAGCCTCGAATAATGGATGTCCTGGCACGACTCCTGGACGTGGCACTTCAATTTCCGCTCTACCTCGCACTGGAGTTTCAAAGGGAGGACTTTCGGGGCAGGCAGACGCAACGCTTAATGCTTAACTAAAGTGGCAAATACTAGTTGTAGTTGTAGTATCAATTAATAGTTTACTCATACGATGTTCATGCTTTGAGTTCCAATTCGAAAATAAACAGGCTGCAAAGCGCTATACGGTTAGGAAGCCAGATTGGTGGTACAAAGATACAGACAGGCAAAGGCTGGAAAGCAGCTCCAATGATACCAAAGTAAAAGTAACACAGGTTTATAAGTAATGGCGGGGGGAGGTGGCAAACACAAAACGGATAATTGCAGGAGTCTCATGATGGCCGATTTTCAACTAAGATCTTCTTTTCAGCTACGCGGAGGGAGGGAGGACCACGAGCAGGGACCACAGACAGAAGTGGGGCAGGGGTGGAACTCAAAGAAATCAGAATCAGAATCAGAAACCGAAAGGAAGAAGGATAACCAAATGAAGGAAAGCAAACCGAAATCCAATTAGTATGTAAATATAATATTTATATATATATACAGAGATTTTGAAGCAACTTTTCTTTCTTGCCAAATTGTAACTCAATTTCACTTGCACAACTACAACGAAAACGTACAAATCATCATACTCTCGCAGACAGGCATAATTTATGAAGAGACTTTCATATAAATATGCGAAAATATGGTCACAAAAAATATATATATTGTAGTATATTTTCAAATGCAAATTCCAATGTGCTGTTGTTGTTGTCGCTGAACAAACCAATGGAACGAAGGAAGAGGTCCTTTTCTCAAACTCAAAAGGCGACAAGCCCAAGCAAGGAACTCATAAAAGCACAGCAACTAACCAAACGCCTTATAAAAGCAAGATGCGTAACGCTTAATCACTTGAATTTGCACACAAAGTGAAGAGCGTTAATTTAGAATCTTGGCGTTACGCATTTTGAGTTAGTAATTAACATTAATCAGGTACAGTTAATTAGTTTAAAGAAGCTATCGATTATTGAGTGGCCTGCGCCGTCAGAAGAGATTTATTACAGTTAACTAGTTAGTTAGTTTGGTCCTCAAGGGTTATACTGTTATCGTTGGGGTTAATCGTTTCAGGGTTCAGACATTGCGTTCATCGCCAACAACAAGAACATTGTCATCGTCATCGATTCAAAACGATTATTACGATTATTACGATTAGTATGCTACAAGTATTAGTTATCGCACGGTTCGGATCATCGTTAGGCAGTGTGGCATTTATAATCATTAACATTATTATTAAATATCATTTGTGATTTTGTCATCAAAAACCATTTCAAGTGTGTGTGTTAGCTTTTGGCCTCAGTGTTACCTTTTTCCTGTTTTCGTCGTTTACGTTTATTGCAAATTTTTACGGCACAAACCGATAAAATGATCGCAACAATAAAAAACAGGATGCCCCCAACGACGCCGGCGGTAATCGCCTTGTGCTTGACACGTGCCGGCACCGGGAACTTCACCTCGTCGCTGGACTCATACGACTTCTCGGAGTTGGCCAGCACCCGGAAGTAGTAGGTGCGTCCGCCCACCAGATTCTTCACCAGATACTGCGTCTCCTCCGGCCGGATCTGGCCCCGGTTGAGGGTCTTCCACTGGGCATCCGTTCGATACTTGATGGTGTAGAACTTGACGATGTGCGCCCGCTCCAGCGGCGATTGCCACGTGATGAGGAATCCATTGGACACCTCGGTCACGGACACATTCCTGGGCGGGCCGGGCTTGGGACCTGTGTTATGGCAGAGAAAAGGAACCATTAGTATGTGTACACAAGGTGGCAGGCAAGGTGTAGGGAGCCCAGGGATGTGGGTATTTGTCCTGCCTTGTTTTCCAGCCAGCAATTTAAGTCCCACAAAAAACACAAAAAAAAATTCAAATACAAAGGTAAAATCCGACATCGAAATATGCATACACCGAAAATAATTGTGGGGATTAACAATTGCAATATAATTCATGATTCATTGCCAAAGATAACGTTACCAATAAATTCTGTTTTGATAGGAGATTATCCGGGATTTTTCAATATTTATATTCGTTTTCAATATTTACATATATTTCCAGTGTAGGCTGGTCGTGTTTGGCTAAATCGTTTGCATTATTTTTGATTTATTTGCATTTCATTTTATGCTTTTGTTTATTTGCGCGCGGGATTTTCCACTGTCCTTTTTATTACCTTTTCCCCATAGCTAACCTTTCCTCGTTCAATTTCCCAGCCTCATTCTAATTTAAATGGGAATATTTATTGCTCAGCAGAAGAGAAATACTCAGATTTTATGATTTATTCCCTTGTTTTTGACTTCAAACTCTGGCTTTTCAGCCAACTGTCACCTGATGAACTTGGAAAATATTTCTATTTCTATTAAAAGTAAATGCAAAGTTATATAAAAAATAGTTTTCCAGTTGGAAAAGTTTTCTTTATCTTCACTTTAAATATATTTCCCAGTGCAGGTTTTCCAGGTTTTTAGATGTGATTTTATTTATTTCATGCTTTCTCTTACTTTATTTTTTGTGTTTCGCTTAAAAGCTTTATGAAAATTCCATTTGGCTTTTTGCAACTCTCTTTCAAACCTTTTTCCTTTTTGTATTCTCTTTTTTTTCGGCATGCATTTATTCATGACAACGACGAGAGGAGCTCGGGATTGACAAAAACACATTTTAATTAGCATACACACATAAAACTTTCCGTTTTCGTAACTCGCTTTTCGCATTTGAATATTTGTGGGCCCCCGCTTCCGTTCCGCTTTCGAAAAGGGCGATAAAAAATATACCCCCCGCAGGATACACCCTGCCCTGAGCTATAGGCATAGATATAACCTAGGGACCTTATACTCTCTCTCTGGCTTGATGCAATTAACTTCCGGTCGTCTCCTGGGATTGGGTTTGGAATGCAAATTAAAACTGCTGCTTGGAGAAATACACAATATGTGATGTAAATGGCCCCCCAATTCACTCCTTCTCCCTATGAAATTTTGAATAGCATTTAAAACGATGTGTGTGTGCGGTGTCAAGTGTGGCTGAGTATCTGTATCTGAGGATCTCTAAGTATCTGCGGGCTTAGATATATGAGAGCTGCTGACGGTGCGAGAATGCGAGGACATTACAATTTCCGGGGGCAGGGTGCTGCAATAAGTGCAAGCCATTTATCATCACGATGATGATGACGATGATGATGAAGCTAACGAAAAATGCCACGCTCATTATGTATGTATGTATGTTAATTAAAAATGCTTTTAAAGAGCCCTCGCGGGATTTGAAAGCGCAGCAGTGGCAGCATCCTCCAGCGCATATATCAAAAGTTGATTATGCGAATGGGGGGCCCGGGCAGGCAGGCAACCCTTTAATCCTCGGCCCGCATAAAAAATGTGCGCAGATTTGACATAACATAAACGAGACAAGTGACAAACATAAAAAAGGGGAAAAAAATACAAGCAAAATGGCCCGGGAAAGCGGCAGGAAAAGCGCAGGCCAGAGGCCTAAATGAGATGGGTAGACAACGCAGACGGACGGACTGTAAAAATGTCAAGGGTAGACGCAGGGTCCTGGCACAGGGTACACGGTTGCGAGTGTCGTTGTCGTCGTCGTCGCACGGTTAAATGTTATTTATGGCTGCAGCAAGGACGCCAGGACGCTTCCAGGGATCACATTTCAGGGAGGGGTTTGTGGGGGCTGTGACCCGCCGTAAATCTGCAGTCGCCAGCTTGCAAGTAATACTTAAAAATGAGTGCAAGGCAGGACATGGATTATGGGTATTAAGTGTATAATGTAAGTGATTTTATGATTCCGATACGAGTACCTTTGACTCTCAGCTGGGGCGGCGAGTAAACTAGCCGGCCGCCCGAGTCGGTGTGAAAGTAAATGTCAAAATAGGCTAAGAGGTCTGCAAATAAAACGGCAACGAACGCAAAATTCAAATCAAATTCAAATCTATTGTAAATAAATATGCATTAAATCTAGAGTGTGTGTGTGTTTGTGTGTGTATGTTGTGCAAGTGCAGAGAGAAGAAGTGAGTGGAAGTGAGTGGAAGGAGTGCAAACCAAAGTACCGAAGGGTGTACTAACTACAGAGCAAGGTCAGCCCCTCCGCGAGAGAGAGATTTATCGATTAGTTTTCCTTCGATCGAATGCAAATTCCTTTTCGATTTAAAAAAACCTGACACGGCCTCAGGGCTCTCGGGACTGTAATTATGACAGTGAAAAATGCATTGAATATTCATAAGTGCACACGCTCAAGTCGAGAGTGTGTGTGTTTTCTTGTTTATAATAATCAGCCTTGACATGCATTTTCTTTTCGGTTAGTTTTCACTTCATTTTGTGTGGGGTATAATGCCTGTTCAGGGAAATTCGTTACTAAATCTCTAGAGAAGCTAAGCCTTAAAGGCGATTATTTTCTAGTTTACCTAATGATCTTTGTAAACTGGAAATTTATAATAAATAAATGAGGTCCAGGCTGTTGATTTTCTATTCTACCTACATTTGATCCGGCTCAAAGGACCAAAACTATTCAGGATTTGTGGGTCGAATAAATTATTAATATATAATAAAACATTTTTATCGAGCTTCTTTGTCTGAAACTAAAATAAACCCGAAATTTAATAATTTCTAAAACCTTTTATCCTTCAAATTTTGTATCCAAGCTTTGCTTTTCCTTAAATGTTTGTTATACTCTTTTTTTTTAATAATTTCCTATGAATCCTATACACTAAAGGGTATTTCCTGTTCCAATCGAATGTTGCTCCTTCCACTTGCTTTATTTCCCCGACTGTCAGCGCTGAAATTTTGCAACTGTTGAGGCCAGAGTGCGCTTGCAGCTAGTGCATTGTTGTTATTAATTTTTAAGCGCTGGCAGGAAAAGCAGCAGCAGCAGCAGCAGCAGAGGCACGCACTGCTATGCAACACCCCTCGGGGCAGGACGGAGGGGTGGAGCTGCCGCGGCGGCATACATGGCGTATGGAAATTGCTTGACATAAACAAATGCGCGCACGTGTGACAGCAGAAGGGGTTGGTTTACCGTTGATGTTTTATGCAGGATTTAAGGAAATAAAAAAAAGTTTATATATGGGGAAAATATTATAAGAAATATATAGGCGAAACACATGAAATCAAAAGGAAATACAATTTCTGGGAAGCGTTTGGCTGCTGCTTCTGGTTTGCTGTTCTGCTGAGGATGAAAATGAGAAGCCAGCGAAGGCGGAGGCGGTGGCGGTGGTGTCTGTAGTGGCGGATGGACGGTGGGAATGGGCGCGGGGTGGCATTGGATGGATTTTCTTTTTTCTTTGCGTCGGAGGTGTTTCGTTACAAGCGCCAAAAAAAGGTACACAACACGTACACGAATATCCAGGGTTGCATTACACAACAACGGCGCACATTTGCCGCCAGAGTTGCCGCCTGTCGTTGCTTATTTTCATTTTTTTTGTTTCGTTTGTTTCTTGTTTTTGTTGGTTACTGTTTTATCCTGTTTTGTTGTTGTTGCTGTTGTTATTTCGTAGCTGTTTCTGTTTTTCCCTCGATTTTTTAAGCTACGCGTGCGCCAAAACACGTATACGCACTGTTACACACGCACGCCCAAGCACACACACACTCACGCACAACCAAATTAAATACGCTAAATGGGGGAAACATTTATTTGTGTGTATGTGTGTGTGTGTGTGTGTGTGGTGGGGGAGGGGTGTGGGGTGTGGGGTGTGGGGTATATACTAAACTAACACACAGAGAAAGGGCGAGAGCGAGAGCGAGCGAGAGAACGAGGATAAAATTAACTATTATCGCAAAGCGGTTGGAAAAACACGCGGCAACGTCGACAAAGGCATTCAAATTGCCGCACCTACAGCGCCCACAGGAGTGTGGGGGGAAGGGGAGGGGGCAGATGTGGCAGGAGGCAAAACGCTTGTTAAATGTGCCTCGGCATTTGGTAATATGGTTGTTTAAATTACACCGCCCCCAGCCAGGCCCACCCCCTTGTTTTGGGGCGTGGGCGTTGTCATATCGACCGCACACACACACACACACAACCTGCCAGACACGGCAGGAGAGCGCACTAGCTCGTCCTTGTTGTTGCATGGGCCACAATTGTAAAAACAGTTCAATTAATTTAAATAATTAAATGTGGGACAAACTGTTTTAATTACGCACGCACAGGCACAGGCACCGGGTACACGGATCTGCTGTAATTCCAGGCCAGAGAGGCTACAGGACACCAATCCTGTCCTCATGTGGCGCAAATTATGGCCCGTGGGAAATGGCGCGAACGGGGGGCGTGTGTGTGTGCGAGTGTGTGTGCTTTGGCAGCCAATAACCAGTCTGGAACAGAATACATAGTGGAAAATCAGACGGGAGTCGAGCTGGGCTATAATTGGCTTGAATATTTAATTGCTGGCTCTAGCCTTCCATATTGAATTCATTGGGGAAATGTGGAATGTGTGACTAAGAGAAGGAGATGCCGGTTGAAATTTAAAAATAAATTCAGCTATTTACAGCTAGCCAGCTAGATTCTAGCCTCATGCAATCTAGGGGAAGAGGGGGCATCATCCAAGGGGGTTCATAATGTGTCAGGTGCTTTCATAATCATCGCTCATTCATTCATTACTTGACTTATTACCTCCTAGATGTAATCACTTACAATAAAAACTATATTCATCTATACAATCATGCAACATGGTAGGGTGTATTTTCAATAAATCAATTTTAAATTTATCTAAACAATAAGATAAAATTTTATCGATATTTTTAATTTTATAAATATAAATTCTGTTTGATGTCGGAGTTGTATAATTGGAAATTATTAACAAACAAAATTTCAAAAGAAAAAGTAAATAACATTTTCGGAACTGTTTTACCGATTATATCGATACTTTAAGTGCGATATTTTTCGATATTTTCAAATTAGATATATCATATATATCGGATAGGAAACACAGAAATCAAATAAAACATCGATACTGTATCGATATTTGATGCCAAGGCCAATTTATAAGTATATAAGTACAAAACTTGCTAAAATAATAAATTAAATAACATTTTTCGAATATTTGTAATATTATTATAGATTGAGATATTTTTGTATACTTTAAAATTTGATAAATCAAACGTTAGCGTACGTGAGTTTTATCGATTTATCATATCGAACTTTTCCGCCCCCGATATATGTACAACCCCCTGCTTCATATATACATCACTCAATCTAAAGGCTAACTAACTTCTAGGTTCAGGTAAACAGAAAAAAAGGACAAAGAACGCGGGCGCAGCAACAAAATAATGCAAAGGATAATGCCTCTCAGGACTCTTGCCAGGCTCAGCCTGCGCTGAGCTCTCCTTTAAACAGTTAATTCCTTGAGCGTCGATTTACATTCACATTACAACTATGCTTGCTGGGGGATTGGGGGCGGGGGGAAGGATACTGGGGGGGAGGGTGCGGTTCAGTTTCAGGACTTGAGGGTTCGGTTCTCTTACCAGCTTCGTCTGGCATTAGCTGAAAGAATGAGTCGGGCGGTTGTGTTGCAGCCTTGACATTACGTGGCGCTGCCGGAGCGTCTTCTAGTGAACCCGAATTTTCCGTTGGTTGGATTTCCCAGGAAAAATTCGTGGTCATTGGCATTTTGCATTTGATTTTTGCGCGCATGATTAGTATGAGAAAGTTAGAGATCGAGTAGCGTTTTGTTGTTTTTTATTTATTTTTTTTTTTCGATGGAGGTCGGTGAGGAAAAGAGAAGAAAACGAGAGAAAACAAGAGAGCGTTATGTTAGAGCCAATCCAGATCAGTTGTGCAGAGGATTTTTCATGATATATATATATATATAGTATGTGCCGGGGAGCGACTGCAGCAAGAACCCAAAAAACTAGGAGAGCAAGCGAACGGAAAAAGGGAGAAACACTAAGGGAACACTAGGATCCTGAGAACTCACCCAGAGTGCGCACAGTCATCACTTTGCTCATCATGCCATCGCCCAGGACATTCCTGCCCACCACCTGGAACTCGTAGGTAGTTCCCGAAGCCAGCCCATTGATGGTCACCAGGGTGCTGCCGGAGGGCGTTACAGAGATCGTCTGCCAGTCGTTGACTCCGGCCTCCCTGAACCAGATCGTATAGTCCTGCTTGTACTCCGAGCCTCCGCTATAGCCGGGCAGCCACTGGAGCGTGATGGAGGACTCGGTGGCCTTGCCGGTGATGTTGTACGGGGCATGCGGCTGCGTGCCCTCGATCACCAGCTGGGTGACGGCCATCAGGGTGGCCACCTCGTTGGAGACCACGCACTGGTAGTAGCCAAAGTCCTCGCGCCGCAGATTCTCGATCGTGATGTTGCCGCCGGAGATTTTAATGCGGCTGCGCTGCGTCTCCGAGAGCTGCTCGCCCTCCTGGCGCTGCCACTTGATTGTGGGCCGCTCGGTGCCCTCCGCCTCGAGGGCGTCGCAGTGCATCTCGACGCTGTCGCCCACCTTGCGCTGGTAGAGCGTTTCCGGCTCTGCCGTAAAGACGGGCGGCTTCCGCACGAGCACATCCATTATGCCGGAGGCCCCGGCCGTGCCCTGGGCATTGTAGGGCGTACAGGAGTACTGGCCCTGGTGCTCCTCGTTGACGCGGGTGAACAGCAGCGACCCATTGGCCATCACCACAATGTCCTTCATCTGGTAGGGCTCCAGCAGGCGTTTGTCCTTGGTCCAGGTGACGTACTGCAGCTGGGGGCTGGACTTGATGTAGCACTGGACCACGCCGGCCAGCTTGAAGGGCAGATACTGCACCGTGGGCGTGAAAGTGACCTTGGCGGGGTCTGCCAAATGGGAAGAGAGGGGGAAATTGATTGATTAGTCATGGATTTATGGAATATAACCAAATCGAGTGTGTGTGTGCGGCCAATTCAGTGCCATTTAAATACTTAATGCCCATGAATGATGCCATAAAAGCCTTTCAATCGAAATGTTTGGCAATAAATTGACAGCCATTGATTATGACTAAACTAACTACTAACTGGAATGCACAGAATTGGCACTCATTAAACTATTAGTGCCAACTAATTTGATTATATTTAGGCCAATGCCAGCGATTATTTTATTAGTTTACATCGGGATTTCTATCATTTCAATTTTGAGAGTTTAGAAACATTTAACAAGCATGAATTCCCTTATAAGGAAACATGAAATTATTAAATTCAGTAATAAAATATTACAATAGGTTTGTTGTATCTCTAAGCCAGCTAAGTTAAATCTCTTCGTGTTATACTCACATTCAACGCTGAGATACGCGGAGGCGCTCTGCGGATCCCCAATGCCGTTGGTCACCTCGCACAGATACTGGCCCGAATCGTCCGGCTTGATGGGATTGATGATGAGCGAACCGTCCTTGCGAATGGTGACGCGCGTCTCCAGGGCGGCCACCTCCCGGACGAGGGAGCCCTCCCGGTACCAGCGCACCGTGACGTTGCCGGGCATCGCCTTAGCCTCGCAGGAGAATATCACTTTGTCGCCCTCGATTTTGGTTTGGTTGGTCGGTGGCACCTGTACAGAAAATGGACACAAGGAGCCAGAGTGAGGGGTGCTTTTTAGTGTTTAGGGCTTCCAAAAAACTGGGTAACGAACTGCAAACTTATGACGGTTGACTGTGGACTGTTGACTGTTCGACTAATTCAAATCATGAGGCCATGAGGAGGGGGGAGAGAGAGAGAAGCCCACCACCAAACCCCCGATCTCTCTCTGTGTATCCTTGTGGAGCCTGGAGCTTGACAGCTAATTTTTGGCTGTCGCCGTCATCGATACATATCCTTGTGCATTCGCGCGCTCCCGAGAAGTAACGTTTCTGCTGTCACGGCTATGACATTTCCCCTCGGCTGGCTGGCTGCCATTGACAACTTGTCAGTCAACTGTCAGGCAGCCAAACATTACCAGGCGAACCCCTTTTCCGCCGTGTGTGTGTGTCTGAGTGTGTCCTGGTAATTGCATGAGTGCATTCTCAGCCTGGTTTATTTAATGGGCCCCGCATTGCTTTCGGGCAATTTGCCGGCAGACTGTTTCATTTGAATTAGTTTTAGTTATGGCCAAAATTGATGTGGGTTCTGGGCCCGCAAATTGAATTGGCCCGTGCCTCGGCCCGTGCCTTTGATTGGGCTTCGACGTGGACTTTGACTTCCAGTCGGGTTCTCCCATGGGCAATCTATATTAAATGTCCACTTTGCCTGCGGCCAGATAAATGTTATTGCAATATTTATGGCCAAGATTGCTGCAAAATGGTTGAGCGATAATTGAAGCACGAGCTGTGTGCGCCATTCTCACTCTTTGGCTGAAACTTTGGGAGCCTCTTGGAGCTGCCTCTCCGGTGGCTCTTGTTGGCCTGAAAAGCTCGCAAAAGGTCAAAGTTCAAGCGCTTCAAGACGACAGCAATTTGTGCTGTGCAGAGAGGTAGACAGGAAAGGCTACAAAACGGAACGATTTTTGCACTGAGATTGGGAATTTCCTATGGAAGTTTTCAATATTTGGTTTGATAATTTAAAAGGAGCTTAGAAACGAGTGAATATATAAAGTTTTTAATGTTTTGTTTGCTATTTAAAGCTGTAAATTAAGTTTAATATTTCAAAAGCAGCTTAGAAAACAGTTTTTGAGAACAGAATAGCCTGAAATATCATGTTTTCTGCTAAGAAAATCAAGTTATTATTAGCTCAGATCATATTTATTTGCCATTACTTTTTTATTATATATTTAATTTCCCGTAAAATGAATATTTTCTCTCAGTGCTGGCTTAGGGTGCTTCGCTTCTCCTGCAGCTGCAGCTAACTGTAAATAACCGAAATGCAAATGCATTAGCGGGCGCGCACAAAAGTGTGCTATACATAGCGAGGCAGACGAGGACGACGACTAGCACACACAGCACACAGGCACACTTTGCCCCGAGTGAGCTGCTAGCTTCCCTCCCAGGACCTCACGGAGCCATGTGAGCTTTGCTCGTATGCTGGCTGTAAATAGGGGGATATCTGCCTCAGACTAGGCGAATGACCATGTCAAGTGTACTGCCAGGTGAGGAGGTCCTGTGCCCTGCCTTCGCTGCTCTGTTTTGTTGTGTCTCCTTGTGAGTGTGTGTGTGTGTGTGTGTGTGTATTGTGGGCTTGGTGTATGGAGGAGCATGTAAATACGGGCCCGGATGAGGGCACCGCCGACACACAAAAAGTTTCCACGCTTTTTATGGACTTGTGGAAACCGGAATCTGGACATGCTTTGGTCTGGTGATTTCTGAAGCCGTTGGCCGCTTTTGCTCTCCAAAAATCCCAGAGCCCCGAGCCCTGAGCCTCATCGAAAGCCCTTTTCAGTGATTAGTTTGCTGTGAATGGAGGAGGAGGAGCAGCAGCAGCATCCGGAGTTAATGGGGAAGCGCTGAACTGGTTATGCGGAATGCAGAATGCAGAATGCCAGGATGCTGGAGCGAGAGATGCGAGCTGATTTGCAGAAGTTTTGGGACTTACTCGGATGGTCAGCCTCTCATTGACGGCATTCGATTTGGACTTGGTGCGAGTGTGTTTATCGCGCGCCGCCTTATCCTACGTGGGGGATGTACGGGGTTCAGGGTTTAATGGGTAAAGAATAAAACTAGGTATTAGTAGCCCGTACTGAGTTCAACTATCCCCCCTCGACAGAAGGCCAATGCTTCCCCTAACTGCTACCCGGGACACAACCTTTGCTCCCCTTTGCTTACTTCCCCTTCTTGTTATTTTTGAACAACTAACCAACTAAGAATTATCTCGGAAAATTAAGTGATTTGTATTAGGTTTTTACCATGATTACAGCGCCGCCCGCGATTATAACACGGGCCGTATGGGAGACTTGTCCCTCACCATTGCGTGCAATGCAAGTGTACTCTCCAATGTCCTCGTGGCGAATGGTGGAGATCCGCAGCTCGGTGCCGTCGTTGAAGATGCCCACCGTGGGTGAGGGATCAACGGGATT
This sequence comes from Drosophila bunnanda, assembly GCA_035046265.1. Taxonomy (NCBI): domain Eukaryota; kingdom Metazoa; phylum Arthropoda; class Insecta; order Diptera; family Drosophilidae; genus Drosophila; species Drosophila bunnanda. The sequence goes on along the minus strand of JAWNOB010000076.1, from coordinate 4,492,756 downwards.
GGCATCCTTGTACCAGAGTATTTCCGGCGTCGGTGTGCCGTCGGCCTGGCAATTGAGTATAATTGAATCACCTGCAAGGAAATGTGTGTGTGTGAGAGAGAACCGGTGGATACAGAGAGAGAGAGAGAGAGAGTGAGGAATTAATAAGGTAAATGGTGGCAATTGTTACGCTTTTTGGTTTCAAGATGGAGCAGGAGCAGGAGGCTTTGCGCCTTTTGTCCTTCGTGGCAGACAATGGCAGGCTGGCAGGCTCTTTGTTGCAGTTTCTCCCACAGCTGCCGCCTCACTGGTCCCGTTGTTCTCTCTGTGCCTCTGTGTGTGTTTGTGTGATTTATGCGCTGCAGCGCCATTTTCTCTCAACGCATTTCCGGCGCTCCAAAGGCTGCCATTGTTTTCTGCTATGGCATCTCCGGTGCCATGCCACTTGGACTTGTAAACATTTTAACTTTGATAAAGCGACGGAAATTTGATTTGATGCGATTGCGAGCATAAAGCGCTTATCGATTTTTTCTTTTTTTGGGCAAAGGGGCCCGAACCTCTTCCATTCAGAAGATGACAAATGGGCGGCCATAACTCCTGCTCGTCCTGGGGAATAAGTTCCAAGGTGACAAACTCATTCGGGCCGCTGCAACAAATGGCCGGCCATTTGACACACTCGAAAGTGGGTCTCCACTTAATCTGTCGCAGCAGCTTTCTTACCAAAATATGAGGAACAGTGTTCCCCCTCTCTCCTGGTTATTTATGACCCCGCGATTTATCAGAGACATAGAAAGCTGAAGGTTTGAACTCACCTAAATTAACGTATATAATATCCTCTGGCGTAACACTAAAGCGCGGCGGTGCATGTACGTCTAAGTGGAACCATGTACCGTTCTTGTGCTGCTTGGGGTCCCGGTTGAGGAAGACGACCTTGCACTCGTACCAGCCCTGGTCAGACTCCCGGATGTTGGTCAGGTTGAGCGAGGCGGAGCCAAAGGGCGAGTCCTGCGACACGCGGGACACGCGTCCCTTGTAGCCCTCCTCGATGTGCTCCGGATAGCTCTCATACCAGATGTATATGGGCAGATCGGAGCCCTAATGTGGATGGTGGGTAGTACAGAAACATATATAGTTGCATACATTAGTCTCTAATGTTACGTTTTTCGATTACGAAAAGGTAGCTAGGTTGATTCTTGATTCTTGGTCTGTCTGGAATGCGTTAGAATGCATGGAATAATGTGCCATGACATTTTTTGTACATACGACAATACGATTTGTACGATTTCAGGTACGCCTCGACTTTGGTTACGGGGTTACATGAAAGACACAATAAACCAATAAAAGATGCAAGAATTTGTAATTGTATTTAATTATTAACTGTGACTGCATCTTATTCGTTTATATTGCCTTTGGTTACATTTACAAGGTACACAGACACAGTATAGTGGACTAGGCTATGATTCGGTTTAATGAGTCGCGAGTTGGGGTATGTACAGTAGAGAGCAGGGAGTAGGGAGTTTCCAGTTAGATAAAATATATAGATTTTCCATTGAAAATGGACTAGAAGCTCCCTACTTCCGAACAGAGAGTGTGCTTACTCGCTAAATTCATGCAGAGAGCCAAGCTTAAACACTAGACACTAAATCTAAGCTGTCAGGCAGGTGCAAACATATACAAAGAGGAAAAAATACAGGGAAAAAGTACGGAAAAATATGAGAAAAATAGTGTGGGAAAAGCCAGATTAAACTGCGTACGCTAATCGGGAATTCTGGAAACTTTCGCGACGACGACGACGACGAGGACAAACAACTAACAACTGTCACAAATAAATTGAGTTGCGACAGCCCCAGGGGCAGGACACGGCATAACTGTAACTGTGACTGTGACTGGCACTGTGTGTGTGCTTGTGTTTGCTGTCCTTGTAAAAGTAAAATCTACAAAAACAGTCAAAACAAAAACTCATCACGTTAACGTGGAGAAATTGCGCTGCCGCATGGTAAACAAGCCCAGCAACAAACAAGCAGCCAGGCAGCCACACACACACACACACATGGTCACACATTTTCACTGACAACACAACAAACTCCCCAGATCCTGGGCTCAGCGCCTGCCCCCGTCAGCAGCCTGCAAGCTCATCAACTGCCGGAGGAGGAATACAGACAACACACAACACACTACACACTACACACTGCACACTACACACTGCACACTACGTAGTGTGCCAGGGACACACGCTGGCTGGCAACAATAAATCATCTGTATCTGTATCTGTATCCGAGTGTGTGTGTGTGTGGCAACTAAAACAACGAGCACCAAAGAGATACATTTGAAATTCTAGCTTGTGCTGATAAAAAATGTGCATGTAAAATATTTCGAGAGGGGTGAAGGCAACAGAAATTGGGGTTAACCTGCACACAAGTTCCCCCAAGCCCCATGCCCCATGCCCCATGCCCCACCAGTGGCACACACACATCCTGGCATATCTAAGCCCTTGTGTGCAGCTTGGCCTTTTGTTTATTTTATTCGTTGCAAGGGAGCGGAGGGAGATGCATTGAACCGAATGCATTTTGGATTCGAATTCTTTCGCATGACCAGCAGCCCGGCCAAAGTCTGGCCAAGCATTAACACTGAGCCGGGCCAGCAGGTCCTGCGAGGAATAATAATAAATACTGGGAGAGAGAAGGGACAGCCATAATTGCGTATACATAAATAATTGGTAAGCAAATTGCTCATACGCCGTGTTATCCCCAGCCAAAGCTAATCGATTTATTTCCTTAATTAGACGAGAGAGCAGGCAGGCAGGCAAAGATAGGCTCTCTCCAATGTGTGTGTGTGTCGCTTATTAAAACTTATAGACGTTTTAAAAATTTCCTCGGCTGACGTATGAAATAATTTGCCTTGGCAGCAGCACAGGGACCTGCCCAGAGACAACCAGGGACATCCAGCCGCACACTCAGAGGACGCACAGGACACACAGGACACACAGGGACAGGCAGACAGCCCAACAGATAGACAGGAATGGGAGTAAGGAGGCAAGGCTCAGGCCGGCCTGTCCTGGGCCCCGAAATTAATATTCGCACTCGCAGAAGCGTCATAAGTTGGCCTCGGCAAACATTTTTCCGCTTAATTTATTCAGTAGCAATTAATTTAGATTGCAACTAAGGCAACGCGACGCCTCGCGCCCTCCGAAGGGAGCAGCATCCATCTCCATCTCCATCTTCCCTTCAAGCCTCCTTTGTGCGCTCTTTAAAGAGAGAAAGTAGGCAGCATTTAATGAATTTCCCCTGACGAAACTGGGTCTTTTATGAGGACAGCAATGCATGTAATTACTTCTGGGGGGAGAACAAGAAATACGAGCGCATAAATTAAAAGCTAAAGCCATCTTAATCCCTTTAATTCGTCCATTTACCAACTGTCCTTGTGCCTTTTTTTGTTCTCTGTCTGCTACACTACGCTCTGTGTGTGTGTGCAATTGCCATACGTTGGTTTTTATCGCGACAAAACATAAACACACACACTTTTTTCGCCGTACTTATAACTTTGTTTGGGCATTAAAATTGCTGGCAAAACTTTGAACTTTCGGCGCGCACACAAAAAGCAGGAGGAGACGTTATCTACACACTGACTGCATTCCGCAGGACAGGACAGTCGTGACTTTGAAGCCTCCTTATCCTTCCCAACACTTCCACTTTATTATCCCTGCGGTTTTTCTCAGCTCTTCCTTGGCTATCCAAGGAAAAGTTAGTTGCCTGCCTGCCGCCCGGCTTAGGCGTGCTTGAAATTATGGAAAGTAAGCTGTTTGAGGTCGAGGGTCAGGTTCAAAGGAGCAGGAACACCGAGCTTGCACTTGAGGTTGCCCACGTTAGTTGGCTTCGTCAAAGTTTGCACTACCACTAAGCATGCAGAGAAAGTCGGGGAAATAATTGGATTACGTTGCAACATTACAACAAATCAAAATAAAGTTGAATGAAAACGGTGAGCGATAGAGTTGGAGGGGGGGCGGGACATGAGACAGAGTGTGGCTAGTGGGGGTGGCTGTGCTCTATGTGTGTTGCGTATCTTTGATTGGAATAAAATTTGCTTATCCTACTGGGAGTTGGCAGTGGCAGAAGTCACTTTGAAAGTCATCTGGAAATATGTCACAATGTGTCACAAGCCGATTGTCCAGAAGAGTCTGTGCCGCTTATCATCTCCATGGAATTCCTCCTGAATCTGGCAAATTGCAAGCTCTCTCCTTATCTGTGGCTCAACTTGGCCAAATGTTAGCATATTTCCACAGAACTCGGCGCGACTTTGGCCACTGTTTTTTGGGGGGGTGTATTTATCGGGGGAGGGTGCAGACTCGGCCACCGTGGTGTCTAATTTGATTCCAATATATATTTATATAGAAATTGTTGCTCTTCTATGAATAGTTGCGGCTAATTGTTGGGGTATTTGCATGGATGAGGGGTGGCTGGGAAACTATATAACTGCAATGGAAATTGTCTGCGTTTTTTCAGAGTGTGTGTGGTGTGTGTGTGTGTGTGTGTGTGCTAAGCTATAGATTTTGTTGGTGAACTGCGAACGAATTTCGATTTGATTTTGATTTGCAAATGGAATTTCATTTTCATCTCTGGGGATGTGGAATGTGTGGAATTTGTTGTTCTTTTTTTTTATATATTTTCGACTGCTTTCTTCTCTTTCGCTCTCTTTGGTTTGGTCGGGGTCTCCGGGTGCTGTGAAGCCCGGTTCCTTCAAATTGACAAATAATTTGATTAATTTTCATCTTTTTTGTATTTATCTCGATTTGCCGCAAAAATAATTTCGGAATTATAGTATATATATATATATATATATTCTGTGTGTTGTGTGTCTGTGTGTGTTTTGAAAGGGGGGTAGAAGGAAAGCCAGCTCCAAAGATAATGTTTAATCTAAGATGAGTAACGCCAGGGGATGGATTTATTTGCGCGTTACCCATCTTGCAGCTTATGTTATCTTTGGAGTGATTGGAGTGATGGGTCAGGTATCGTCCTCCGGTATCTCTGGCCGGAGGATATATAGTTAGAGATACTGATTGGAATGGCAATGAGCGTACTTGAACTGAGGAAAAGCATAAAGGCAAAAGTACCAATCGGGCAACACATAAACACATACACACGAGTACAATCAATCTCAAGCTATATGGTACGAGTTATGGTATATAGTAGTATCTGTAGCGGGCATTAGTTCGTTTATCGGATCAACTCAAACACTGAATTTGAAGCTTGAAGCTCATAATAACAAATTAGGAAACACAAAAATAGGAAATGAAACAACTCAGGCTGAGTAACTGAACGGGGGGAAGAAAGGCGGCTCATATATATGGAGTATAGAGTATAGCTGAGAGAGAACACTGAATAGGGGGGTTTATATCTGGGAGGAGTACGAGGTTGTATAGCTGGTATATATATTTCATATAGTTTTCGTTTTTGCTGGCGTGGGTCTGTCTGTTCTCGTGACTCGAGACTGTTTCTTACTTTTTCTGGCTTTGTTTTTGCGTATCGGAACAACAATTGAAAAAAAGAGAGTTTAGAGAAGAAATGTTAACTGTGATATCGTACCGTTTCGCTCACCTTCTTGTCCCACTGCAGGACATATGGCACGGGATGGTCGTTGGGGAACTCCACATGGCAGTTGAAGATGACGCCCTCGCCGAGTATTGCCGTGATGTGTACGGCATCTTCTGTAAAGTTGAACGAAAAAAAGAACAAAAATGTCAGAAAATATAGCAGATATTTGTTACCCAGGAATCGGTGTTGTTCGGGAATCGGAATCGAGAACCGCAAGGATTCCCCCAACGTGATGCGCCCATAATACGGCCAATTCCGCAGCCACAGCCACGGCCTCCTCTCCGCCCTCGTTATTGCTTTCTATTTAGACGTGACATTCAGCACGATTTACGTGGCCCCCTCAAATGTCATCCTTGGCCCCGCCTCCTGCCTCTTCCTGTCCTGTCCCGCATCCGGACTGGGATAGAGTATGAGAGTATGAGAAAACTAACATGCCAGGGGTTACTTTTAAATGGATTTGTTGATGGCTACGTCGGTCACATGTCAAGTGCTGGTCATTGACTGATGTTTTTCCTCCCCATTCCGCCCAAGGGACCAATAGCTGACCCGGCTTCCATTTTGGTTTTGAATCAGTTATCCCCATTGAAGGTCTGTGACTTGTGCCAGGACTCTGGGAACTATGATAGCTATATGTATGTACATATACATATATTCACAGGAATGCAGTCATCAGTCACTGGATAAAGTATTTCTTAGATTTCATTTGCGAGTTTTTCTAGAAACGAGTTCATATTAGCTATTTGCGGTTATAAATTTTGAATAATTCGTTTAGAAAGAGGCTATTTCTTAGGACTATAGATTGATCTTCCTACTAATAAATCCCTATTTCCTTGTTGTACATAGATAGTAAATTATTCACATTTTGTATAAATTTTGACTTGAAGTGTTGGAAAAATGTAGCCTTAGAGAGCACCTTCAAATAACTGACAACTTTCGTGGGTTTGTTATAGATCTTCCTTATAATAAATCCTTATATCCTTTTAAAACATACATTTTTCCCTCAACCTGCTGAGCACACACATGTCTCTCTCTTTCTGTGATTGACAAAATAAACTTGCTTTCTACCTTTTCAACTGACTGTTGTTTCCTCCCCGCCTTGACGACGCCTCGTGACATTTCATTAGCGTTTGTCACTAGTCTCTGAGGTCAAGAGGGTGTCACCTGGAAGGAACCAGTGCGGTGCGACTCTTGACAGGCGCTGATTAGGCTTCTTGTTGTCGCTGCTGGCTTTGATGGACGCCGCGCTCCAAGGTGCGAATGTGCCCGGCATTATTTATGTATGCACCACCCAGAGGGGTACAGAGTACAGAGAGAGAGAGGGAGCGGGAGAGGGAGAGCTTTTCCGAGCCGTTGACATGGTCAGCCAGGCTGAAAATTTCGTTTACAATTGGAGCAGAGCTCAAAGCTCGGCAAGCGGTAACGGAAATGCAAATGAATTGTCGGAAACAGGAGCAGCGTCATCAGGAGCAGCAACCGCAGCAGGCGAGTAGCAATCCAATAAGGGAGCATATCCGGTTACACAGACACACACACACACGCAGGGGGGGAAGGAGTTAGCACACACAACTTGAAGATGCCATGGAGCTGGTGCTGCTGCTGCAGCTGGTGCTGCTGGAAATCGGACCCTGGTCCTGGCATGACACTAAACTTGTTAACAAACAACTTCTGACCTGCCCAGAGCACATGCGATTGAGCCGAGTCCTGTGTGGCCAGTGAGAGAAGGCATTGTATCTGTATCTCTGTATCTCTGTATCTGTATCTGTGTCCCAGCTGTATCCGAGTCGGTAATAGGGTTAGGCAAACGACCAGTGTCCGAAGCTGGCAAACTGGCCTTGATTGTCCGGACAAAAAATCAACCTAATGCGTTTTGCATTAATTCCTTAGTCCCAAGAAGAGCAGAAAAAGGGGCCGGGACAAGGCCCGAGACAAGTCCTGGCTGGGACTCCAGCCACATGACGTCTTTGTTGGCCGCTCTCCAGCGCCAGTGCCAGGAGGCACTCAACCAGTCACTCACTCACTCATCCTCATCCTCGTCCACATCAAACATCCAGCCAGCAGCAGCTGGCTGTCTCGCTTGCCCGCTTTATGCACTGCTCGCTTGTTGACTTTGGCATTTGCATAAATTTATGTTAACTTGGCCAGCTTTGGCAGACTATTTGCATCGCCACTCAGCCGCCGCTTACTGCTCCCGAAAAAAAACATAAAATAAAATACAGAAAACAACATCAGAAGCGACACAAAAACAATGACGACAACGACTATAATGGGGTAGAGAATAAATGGTGATGATGTCGGTGTGTATAAACAGAGAGAAATGGAAGGAAAAGGCTAATTTACTGGAAAAACAAATACAAATATTAACCTATTGAAACATCTAACTATTTTTGTGGGTAGTTATAAGGCTCCTTCTAATGCAAAAATTGTAACTTTTCAGATATAAAATATCATTTACCTATTATTGATCAAATTAGGGTAAATTTCCATAAATTTAACTTCTTTTTAGCTTTATGTGCTTTAAAAAGTTAGGAATTATTAGCCAAAAGCTAGTTAAATCCTCTGTAAAACCTGGCTTTCTTCACTTTCTAGCTTAAACATAAACATAAATTTAGTTTTCTTTTGTTAAAAATAAGTTTCTTGAACTATATTTCATTGAAAAGGAAGGTTTTCATTGTGATTTTTAAGCCAAGAGGAAGGTTAAGCCAAAATAATGCAATTATATTAACTTTGTTAGTATGTGCAGCTATTTCCCATTAAATTTTATAAGCCACAAGCCCAACTATAACCCTTTGGAATTTAATCTAATGTAATTCTCTCTCTGTATAATGTCACTGTACTTATACGTCTATTGCCCTTTGATAATGTTGCAGACATGTCGCCTGTGACCTGCAAAGTACTCGAGGGTAGCAGGAAGTGAGGAAGCCCAGCATGCCAGAGCAGGGAGTACCCGCGTGTGTCGCGCCTTTTGATGGCGTTAACATGCAAAAGTGGTTTCATTATTCCATTTAGAATGTCCTTCAGCCAAAGGCAGACGTTTCCACTCCTTAATTTCCAGCCAAAACCCTCGCCCACGCCCATCCCCCATCGCCCATTGCCATCTCCAGCAGAGCCACTTGACACGAGTTTTGGCTTGAGTTATTCAGCGAAGCGCACTTTGTTTTCATTGATTAAAGTCGCTTTCGAGGAACTCATTTCGGGGCCTGTCAACCGACCGACTAAAACTCAAAGTTGACCTTTCGACCGCGCCTGGCAAAGTGGCCATCGCCTCGAAGGAATCTCGAGCGGTTTTTCCAATTTTCGGCTAAATTAAATTGAATTAATTCACTCGACGGGCGTCGTCGTCGTCGACACGGTACATTGGGCGGAGCCAGTGGCAACTTTTAATGTCCCCCGGAAGCAGGACTAGAGGGAGTAGAGGCCCATCAGGAAATAGAACAGAAAATTCGAATGGAGGTCCAGACCATTGAATTCAGGGAACTCGAAGGGAAATGCCGAGCATCCAGACAGGTTCTTTGATAGGCAGTTAACCCATGAATGGGTAGTAGTACATAAATCTCTGGGCCAAAGGTTTTCTCTTTATAGAATTTTATAAATTTTATGGAGTTTACAAAGGTCTTTCACTTTCCGTATTCAATATTCTTTACTAAACAGTTTAGCAAGCTAATAATGAAAGTTTTGTAAAAATTTCTGTGGAAAGTACCTTCACTACTTTGGCAATTATTCATGCCTGATTCGTTATTCTGCATTCAAATAAATTCAATTACTTTTTGACCCCTTTTTTTGGGCCCATGAAAAGCAACCAAATGCCTAAAAAAAAGCTACACTCTCTCCCTACCTCCAGTGACCACTGTCCAGTGGCTCGGAGTCGCCCTTCTCTGTCAACTAATTGCCAAATGTAATCAGCTTTGGCCGCACGTAAGCCGCTTATTGTGCGCCATTAAATTTTCCGCCGAGCAGCGTATAAAAATCAAGCAAACTTGGTCCACACATGCGCTTAGTTTTGGAGCGTTTTTTTTTCACCTCTCGGGGGGTATATATATTTTTCAACCAAAAATAGTGCAAAGAAAGAATTGTTCAAATAAAACTTTGGGCTTCCCAGCGATTTGCCGGGAAATTTAATTAAAGCCGGGGTAGTGCACACTCACCTGGTATGTTGTGCGCCTGTGCATCTTTCGCCAGAAGGGCCAGCAACGAGACCAGCACAAACTGGAGCACCTGGGCGGTGGAGCAGGTGTACCTGTGTCCGGAGCTGGGAATGTCCCTTCGCCGGCGTCTTCTCCTCGTTGTTTTCACTGTGAAAGCTGCCGTTTTCGCTGGCGATGCCGTCAGCGTTTCGGTAGCGGGAATCGTTGTTGTCGCCTCAATCGCTGATCCTGCTCCTTCTCTGAGCTGGGAATGCTGCTCCTGGGAGTGCTGCTGCTGTGACTGGAGCTTCTTCGGTTGCTGCTGGGTGTGCCGGCTCTGGCTCTGGCTCTGGCTCAGTGCCCGACACCATCGATGAGACCCAAGGTCCGCGCACACGCCCATGCCTCTGTTCCCATAGTCAACGCCGCCGCGCTCCTAACGTATCCTTCTCACTTGCAGTGGCGTCATCTGGAAGAAAGATAGAGGGGGGGATTGGAGCAGTTAGAGGGATCTGTCAGTGGTTTGTTGCCTGCGGTAAATGTTTCCATCAATGGAAAAGGGAACGCCTTGCAGTCGCACCTGGCTGCACTTGATGAAGCTGTCACATCCCTTCAGCCATCATCCATCAGCTGTCAGTGTCAGGAGCATCAAGTGTCAACAGAGACATCCTCTGGGAGGAGTAAAGTCTCCCTTTTACCAAGTACAAGTAACAACTGGGTCAACCCAATGCATTTTATGCAAAAGTCAAGGGAAATATTTGGTAATTATTAAAAGCAATTCAGAAACCAAAGAAAGTAAGATAATTACTAACCGCCCTGGTTAACCTCATCTAAACTAAGTCAATTATTTGATTATTCTGTCAGTGCTTTATAGTTTCTTTAAAGAAATACGTAATTTAATTAAAAAGTTAGTTTATTACATACATTAACTAGTTAGACCGGAAAACACTATGTTTATCTTAGATGTTAGAGAATTTTCAAACAATTTGAATAGAACTTCTCATTGAATAATAAAAAGAAATAGTACTCCTTATATAAAATCCCACTCCCTCACTTCTCAGTCCTTTGGGACTCTCAAAAAAAAGAGGAATAAGGGAAACTTCTTTGCCAGAGCTAAGCAAAGGTAAACCTTATCGACATCCCAAAATCTTGGGCAAACTCAAACAGCGTCCTTTCTTAGAGCCGTTGACAAATTAATAAACAAAAGTTTTCCATTTCAACACTCGTCCTGGAGCACACACACTCAGACTCACCCAGCTCACACCCCAAGCTGGGGCACACACACGTCCGTAAAATTAAGCAGCTAATATGTTGTAGCTACAACTGATAAGGACACCACTTAGCAGATTGAGAGGAGGACACGGACTCCTTCCTATACAAATAAAGCAAACTTTTCGCTGTTGTTTGGCAATAAAACTTTGCGTTTTAATGTAAAACTCGTGTTGGAGACTCGTCTGGCAAATAACACAGAGGCGGCGCGGAGCTCAGAGCCGCGGGCTCTATTGTCTCAGATAGTTTTTGCGAGAATCTGGGGCCCAAATTTGGGGCCTGACTTGGGTGCCGTTGCAGTTAATTGAATTGGCATCCCGGCGAATTCTATCACTTGGCCGCAGGTATTCAGAATGGGAGAACAAAAAGCCAGAAAATGTGATTTTAATTAAATTATTTGGAATGCTTTAAGCGGAATTTGTCTCTGTCTCGGTTTTGCCACGTAAATATAAGCAGGCGTCGTAAAGCCACACCCGCACAACAAAGCCACACACACGACGTATTTTAAATTGCAAGCCAGGCATTTTCGTAACGATTTTCAGTCCGGGAAGGGGGTAGGAAAGAGGGGGCCCCTGCTCACCCCCAATGTTGTCACTGCAATTAAGTAACTCGAGCAAAGCCCCAGCTTCAGGAATGAGGGTCCTGTGTGTGTCGGTGTGTGTGTGTACAGGAAAGTTTCGTGACTGACAGAGCTGTATAAACGTCATTAGTGCCATTTTAATGCATAACTTAATACATCCGGTGAGAGAGAGAGAGGGAAAAGGGAGACAGGGGAAGAGGAGTCCTTGTGCGTTGAATTTAATCCTTTTTGGCATGACATGTAAAATTTTAATAACGTCAAGGTTTCTGTGCGGAGCGTTATTAAAACTTTTTTTGCCCCACCATTATGACAAGTTTATTAAAACGAAATTTATTTATAGAGCGCACTCGAATCCCTCGACGTCCTGATGCTGCCCCTGCTTCCTGCATCCTTCCAAACTAAAGGGGAGCGCCAAAAATCGCATTAAGTGTGCGGTGGTATCCACGTCCTGGCACAGGCACAGGCAGAGGCACAGTCACAGGCACTGGCAACTAAAATAGAACAAAGGCCGGAAAAATGATTTCCCTTATGGCTGAATTTTCATTACCGAAATGCCCGCCATGGCGTATGATTTCATTTGTAAATCAGCTCAAGGGGGCAGGACCGGGCAGGCTCGGGCCAAACAATGACAAATCAGCAAACGAATTGCATTTGCTGATACACCCAGGACGAGCTGCCAGGCCGGGATAAGGATGCGGGACGAGGACCTGCACTAAATCAGTTGATTGGTTCGCCTCCTCTCCCCTCCCCCGGCTTGTCCCAGTGTTTGTTTTTGTGGGCGGTGTGCCATGAGACCCATAACTGAATTGTCGTCGTCGGCCACGTTGCTGTCATTAAAATGTGTGTCCTGTCCCATGTCCTGTGCTGTCCCTGTGTCATTCCGCCATCTATCTAGCTGCTGCCCTTCGACCAGCATTCGTCAGTTGAGCCGCTGCACATTTCCATACACTCGAAGAAATCCATATAGCTCTTTTAAGAATTATTTACAAGTCTTTTGCTACCAAGAAAGTCTTAGGTTCTTGTTGCATTAGAAAAAGAATTCTTCACCATACATTGTCTCATATTTTGCCCTGAAAAACTCTACTCATTTTCGCTCAGTGCTGCTTCCCTCTCACTCTGATGGCTGCCTCGCATGGCAGCCATTTTATTTTCTGGCCGTGCGGTGGCAGCACTTTATGGCATCCGCTTCCGCTGCCACCGTCGCTGCTGCTGCTGCTGCTTTTTGGTTGGCTGCACACACGGCACAGGATTCCGGCGTACACAGCCACCGCATCGGAGATGCGGATCTTCCTTCCACGGCAGCTACTTGGCGCTCATTTGCATTACGTGCTGGGGATTGGTCTGATGCCTGCTGCCTGCTGACTGGGCGCTTTTAATTAAAAACCCTCGCTGGCCGGACGGGACCCATTCCCATTTCCATTCTGAAAAGCCGCAAATTATTTTCACTTGGCCCGCCGCTCACACACACACAGAAACACACACATGGACGAAGGACTGACTGGCTGACCTCTAACCCCGAAGCCTTTCGGCTTCAGAAACTAATTAAGCATGTTGTGAGCAACAACTTGGGAACAAGACTGTGCCACGCCCCGACCACAGCTCATTGCACTTCAATAAAGGCGAGTGCTGCCGCCAGGCAGGAGTCCTGGATCTGCAGGATCTGCCGGGCTCAGTACTTCACGGTCCTGCTGCCACACCCCAAAGACATTTCGACAGGGACTTGAGTGCGGAGCGAGAGTGTGTGTGTGTGTGTGCGGCAAAACAACAAATTTAACAACTTTTGCACATTGTGCGAGGCAAAAGGAGAGCGTTTCACGTATAAGTTTTATATTTTACACAAGGAAAAATAATATAAAACGGGGAGTAAATTGTGTAGAGAGTATTAGGTACTTTTCTGGGTGAATAAATATCATTTCATATATTTTAAATACTTTTCAAGCTCAACACATTTAATTCAAGGAATTTATTTACTCGTTTCCCATTGCAATTTCTCTCGGTGCAACGTCTCAGCCAGCGGGGGGTCTTGGAATGTGTGTCCCTTCTGCTGTTTTCTTCGTTTTCCTTTTTTTTAGTATCACTCATACGCCGCATAGTACGCCCTGAAACTTTAATGAAATGGAACGCCCTCCCCATTCCCCCATTCGTACATTTGAGCAATGCGCCCCTAGGCCAGCCCTTCGTAAGCTTGTTAGCGAAACAGGAGGAGGACCTGAGACCTGAGAGAGTGAGGAAAACAGAAAGAGAGACCCCGAACCAGATGTAGGCCAACGGCAGAACAATGAGCTTCTCCCAGCCTCGGCTCCTTGACAATCCTTGGCTCCGTTTTGGAGCAGCGGCAGGAGCTGTGCCCATTGGCCATACACACAGCATCCTTGGCCAATTCGAAACGATGTTCCGCGAGTGCCAGATAGGGGCCATAAAGCGAACAGCTATCACTTAATCTAATGAGTTTCTACCTTCCCCAGCTTTTCCAGCTTTCCCACCTTTCCACCGCTGGCAATTAGACCAAGAATATGGCCAGTCCGCCTCTGCTTTGGGACCCTTAATGGGGGGGCGTGTGTTAGCGGTAACGTTAAAAGTTTGAAACAGGCAGGCAAAGTCAATATATCATTAGGCACTTTGCCTTTTAAATGATCTGAAAAATGCGGCCAAATGGACTCTAGACTACGGACTACAGACTCCAGACTGCGGAGCATGCAAAATGGCCGGCCAGGGGACCGGACCGACCCGGTCATTGTACAATTTTAATTGCTCTAAAATGCTGTAATACAACACGAACCACAAATAAATAAAATTTGCTGACATCAACAGGATGTTTGCGGGTTCCTGTCCAGCCCGGACAGACAAAGCGGCGGGGGTGGCCAGTAATGGGCTGCCTAATGGCCACACGGACGCCGTACAGTGGGTCTCCTCCGGACAGGAAATGAGGCGACGAGCATGAGGGTCGTTTGTGCCTTTACATTTGTGCTTTTCATTTAGTTTTCACTTTCTTATCGGCGAGACATTGCGCAACAGCAGCCTTTGTAATGGATTGTTACGAAGGCATATTTATTGGCCATTGTTGGGGCCAACTAGCTCTCCCTCAGCGGCAGCAGCAGCAGCCATGACCAGGCACAATTTCTTGTGATGATTCCCGCTTATTCGTTTTACAATTTCACCCAAAAACTTGCCGCTTTGAAGCAATTAAATTCTTAATAATATTTTTGGGAAAAGTGCAGAAAACTTTCCTGACTCCGCCGAGCTGCAAGTTTTTCCAGCGAAAATATAGAAAACTAAAAGGGGGTCAGCTCGGGGGCGTCCGAGCAAAAGGAGGCTTGATAGGAAAGCCGAGAGGAAAAGGGGGAAAAGGCAGCGAAACTTTTATGCTTCATGCTTAATTGCGGCATTTCGATTAAGCAAAATTAATAATAAAAGTTTGTGTTATTATTTATGCAGTCCCGAGTCGAGCAAAAGAGGGAATATCAAAGCGGGAAAAGCAAAGCGCGCGAAGGAGAGGAAGTGAAAATTTAGCAAACTTTTCCATCTTTTCTTTCTCGCTTCACATAAATCCTGTAAAGTGCTTTGAAGAAAAAAAGGCACAAAACTTTTTCCACCGCAATTCGATGGGGAAACTGAGAAGACCCAAAGACTGAAAAAGACGCTGGCTCTAATAACTGCAGACATGCGTGGCAGGATCCCGTCCCCTGATTACTGTCCTGGCAACAAGGAAATCTCTTTACTATTATGTCAAGTTTGTTGTGTGTGTGTCTCTCATTTAACTTTATTTTTTGTCCCAAAAACTTGTTGAAACTAAAGCCCTCTCCAGCAGCAACTAGCGAGGGAGGGAAGTGAGTTTCTGGCAGGACTGTGAGGAGGTGGCCTGTGTGTATCAGACATCCTGCCGAAACGGAGAAGGAATGAAGAAAAATAAATAAATGTAATGGCAACGCTAATGAACGGCCACCCCGCGAGGCTCCCAGTCACCCAGCTCCAACCCCTCTTACGGATCCTTGTCATGCTGCCTCTCCTGCTCCCCCCTACAGCTGCTTTTCCTCCTCCTCCTCCTCCTGCGCTTTTCCGAGCGGACATGACCATAAACTTTGCCGCTGCCATTGCCTGGCTCTTTTGCGCCTCGCATAAAGTTGATTTCGAGTTGGCTGGAATAAAAAAAAGCCAAACGGGATTCGGGGCAAAAAAGTTTAGCACTCGAAGCCCGACTTGGAGACCACCCTCCTCCAAGGCGCACCCTGTTTACGCACGTCTTTTGGCCGCTGCATCAAATGAAATGCTGTGCGAGTTGAATAGCACCAGAAGATGTAGATGTAGATGGCGATGAACAGGGACTGAGACAGGGACTGGGGCAAATCATGACTGAAGTGCAAAACTTTTCCCATTATGCAATAAATAAATTTCCATGCTTTAAAGTGGCAATCGCTTTAAATCGCAATCGTAATTACGTATACGTCATGGAGCCCCACAGAGCGAGGAGCACCGAGCACCGAGCACCGAGCACCTTGTAATGGGCATATCAGCGCCGTTCAAACAGCGCCAAATTGAATAAGCAAACAACAAGGAGGAAAGGCCAGAGGCAGGGCTCCTGGCTCCTGACCAACTCCAGATGTTTGCTTTTGATGCAGAGAGAGAAATTCCTTAATTAGAAGACTCCACGCCACTTGAATTCGAGCCTAGGAAATATATTTTAGAAATAAGAGACTCGCTTTGGTAACTTAAAACCAGGGAAAAGCCAGGAAAATATATAAAAGTATCCATTTTCTTGGCTCCTTGTGTAGGTAGAGCGGCGATTATTTCTTTTTTAGAACTCGCCAGCAAAAGGACCCAGGGACTGCGACAGGCTATTGATTTTTCAGCGCTAAGCTAAGCTGCGTCTTGGGCGGCAGGACGGGAGGGGGGCTTTGACGAGTCCATTGAACTATTTGCCGCTGTGGCCTGAATGTCCTTATTAAAGGCCAGCAGGGTGCTTTGACCGGCCGCCTGCCTGGCTGTCGATATCTCAAAACTAATAAAAAGGGTTCCCTCCGTTCAGGGGGAGACTTGGGGAAACTTTTTCCTTTCCTTTTTGGCTCAAATTGATATTCCAGTATTGGCCAAGGAGTGGTGGGAGTAGAGGCAGGCCGCAAAATTTCTGATTGCGCTTTAATGGGCCCTAATGGCCCCGGCGACAAGTGTGGCAAATTACTTTAATGGGTCACTACGAAATAATGAACACCGCACACTTTGCCCCGGGGTAAGGGGTATTTTTAGAGGCCTTTCTTTTGGTCCCGCAAAAACCCCAACTTTAAGTCTGTATAGAAATATTTTAATTTCAACGGCTTTGCGCTTAAACTTTCTGCTTGGAAAGAAGAAACTTCTGGCCGTAAGAAAACAAAAAGCAAGCCCGCATAGTTATTAAAAAGAAGAGGCAACAAAAAGCAGCAGCAAAGTTGTGTCTCTGCCAGCCAGCCAGCCAGCACTTTTCCTGGGAACACTCGTACTTGTAGCAGGAAGAAAAAATGCAAACAATTTGCAACTTTAACTTGCCTCGGTCCCACTCCCTCTCTGTCTGGAATTTGCCAGGAAAATTTGAAAATGCATTCGTGCAGGGAGAGAGGGCACAGACTCTGGAAACAACCTTAAAGCAATTCGATTCGTGGGGAGAGTGCGGTTCATCGGATCGTGCCTGGCCGCTTGTATATTTCACAAATACCGAAAAATTGCATGCATTTAAATTGGGAACGCAAATTCGTATTGTTTTTCCCGGGCTGAGAGGGGAGGGAAATGCCACGACATTTTGCCAGTAAAAATAAATCAACAACTGGGTCAATTTTAACGCTTCACTGCCAATGGAGTGTGAAAAAAACCAACAAAAAACACTGAGAGGAACAGCGGGAAACAGAGGGAAAACCAAACAAAAACAGAACCCAAGAACAAAGCGTCGCCAGGAGGAGGAGGATGTAGGTGCCCGGGTGCCCGGGTGCACAGGCGAGGTGTTGAGTGAAGCCCTGCAACTTCACCTGAATGTGAGAACCCACCCCGGCCACCCTGGCTACCTGGCCGCCTCCACTCACTCTGCTGCAAGAAGCAGTATGAGTACATGAGTGCTCAGACTCTTGCCAGAGATCGTCGACAGCAAATTGCATCTCGTGTGCTTCCACTCCGCCTTTAACAGAACGCGATACCCTGCCAAGAGGCTGCTGCTGCTGCTGTTTGCTGCAGGAAATTCTGTGTATCTATCAAGGCAGCAGAAAAGCAGCTACAAACAAAAAAATAAAGAAAAACAAGTTCCAGCTCCGTTGCTGCTCTCTTATACACGAACTGGAGTCTTAAGCTATACACACAGATATACACAATATACACCTCTGCGCTGTGTGTAAGCCGATCTCGAAGCCCCCATCCTCTGTCCAGCCCAACTTCTATGCCTTCTCCATCTCGGACTCGAGCTTGGGGCTCGGGTTTCGTGGGATTTGGGCGCCAACTCTGGAGTTGTCCGATCGAGAGAGGCTTCAGTGTGTGTGTGTGTGTGTATATATACCCAAAAACTCGAAACTGGCGCTGATAAAGTTCTCATAGCATGTACTGTGTTGGATAATCTCGCTCGGGGTCCGAATCAGGGCAACAAATTCCAGCAAACTGCTCGAGACTCTAAGCAGACTCATTGACTGACTGACCGCAGCTTCCGTTTGGTGTTTGGGTGCCTTATTTTTGGCAAAAGTTGAGAATTTAATGTTCCATTAATTATAACTTTACTTATTTACTGTACTGTTCCGTAAGGTACCCAGGTTTGAATGTTAAGATGCGTAGCCTCAAGGTTTAAATACATTTTGATTGAATTCTGTTTTTAAAACAAAAGCATTTCCTTTGGGTTTTCTTTAAAATTATTAAGCAATAATAAATAAATAGTTCAAGAATATATGAATATATTCTAATTGTAATTAAGTTGATACTTTTTTATTTTTGCTGATCATATATGAAGCAAGCTCTGTTTAAAACGATCTTTAAAGGAGAGTTTTCCTTAGCACTTTAAGTTTTCTTGATTATATTTAATACAGGTTACATTTTCTAAACGCTAGATTACCAAACTAACTTCAAGAAGTCGTAGTTTATATATCCTTGCAGTTTGCAATGGAATTATAGGATCAAATCAGAAATCGAATTTTAAATATATGTTTATTAATATTTTTATATGACCATTTTTTCCATAAATCAAAATTAAAAAATCGAATAACTAAGCCAAAAAAGCATTAATTTGAATTCGGAAAGCTGTCCTATGTTAGTTTTTATTAGGTTTATAAATCTGCTTACTCCAATTAAAATGTTAAGAAATTAAAAATTTTATGAATTTTTTAAATTTTAACAATGGAAAATACACACGAAAATTTTGAAAAAAAATTTTGAAAATTATTTTTCATCCAGAAATAGTTAGATCGACTCGGCTGTTCATGCTGATCAAGAATATATATGATTTATAGAATCGGAAACAACTCCTTCACACATTTACTAGCTTCTGACTGAGTTAAAATACCCTGTAAAGGTATATAAAAGCTCTTTCTCATAAAAACAGAAACTGTAAAAATAAAGAAACATAACAAAACTTCGATCTTCTTGTTGTTCTCCAATATAAACAATATAAGCAACATATTGGAGGCGTATAAACAGAGAGATCGAATTTTCTGAACTCTGTTAATGACGCTTCAGTTTTTAGGTTTTTTTTTCGGGGGGGACCCTGCATTCGTGAGAGAGCATAGTTATCGTTATCGTTATCGCCGCCGCTAAGCGAGGTCACAACTCGTTTGAATAGGTTACCACGAGTGGGTGACCTTACACAGCAGTCACGCAAGCACCCACTTACGGCGCTCTCGCTCTGGCTACACAAAATCTATATAAAAACAAATATGTATCTTTGGTGTAATGGCAAATCGATTTGGAGTACAGACAGACGCAGCGCGATCCATAAAGCAGATCAATATTTAGCCAAGAAAAGCCACGGGGGCAAGCGAGTGAAGCGAAGCGATAAACCATATGGATTGCTTTGGGGGAATTGCAATTTCCTGGCCACTAATAACTCGGGCTCCCTTTGTATCGTCTTTGTCATCGGTTACACATGTTTGCCGCTTGCTGCTTGGTTATATCCACACTGCAACTGGCCATCTGGCCATCGGTCCGTCTTTCCATCTCTCCCTCTGAGCCGAGTCTGAGTCTGCAAGTCTGAGGAGGATGTGGACAAAGCCACAAAACCAATCAAGCCTCCTAGCCCCGGCCAAACATGGCTACATTTCCCCACTCTTCAGCTCTCTATATGTATCTATATACATCAATCCCCCTGGCAGTCTCTGTCCCTTCGATTCCCCCTGCCTCGTTTGTTTTCTGGCCCAGTTTAGTTGTTTGTTTTTTGGGCCAACAGCCAGTGCAGTGCCAGCACTGGCCTGTGTTTTTTCTGGCCTCAGTTATTCCGTAATTGAATTGTGCCGTACTCGCACTTATTTACACTTCTGCCGTTTGTAATTGAAAATTTCATAAATTTTAATTAAATCCTAGCCTGCGGAGGCTCCAAAGTATTTGATTTGCATTGAATGCATTGGCCATTTTCGCCCGAAGCCCTCCGAACGGGGTTTTAGTTTTCATTTTAGCCTTCCCCGGGGAGCAGTTTTTCAGCTGCTATATAGGTGGTGTATCGGGAGTATCGGGAGTATCGGAAGTATCGTGTGACTCACCTCACTTGCGCAATCATTATACGACGTGCTCAGATCCGGATGCTATAGTTGTGAGCCTGGGGGTCCTGGGAGGGAGTCCTACTCCTTCTTCTGCTGATGATGGCTCTTAGAGTCGTTAAATCCGTGAGTTATTTGTTGTTTGCTTTCTGGCTTTCGCACCAGACCTTAGCTGCTTTTTTCGTCGGCGCGTTTTACACTTTGTTTACAGGATAATCGCATACTTTATGACACTTTCGAGTACACTTTGCGAAGGACTTTGAAACCGTTTTCCGTTCGACACAATGGATTTTTATGTTATTCCTATTTGATTGGAAAAGGAAGTGAAGGGAGGGGATGAGAACAAAGGCAGGGCATAAGACATAAGGCGTAAAATGAATGGATATATATAAATATATATATATAAATGTGCGGGGACACAAGCCGCGCCTTTTATGCACAACAAATAAAATCAATACGGCGTAAAAATGGGATTATTGTATGGGTATTCGCTCTTTTGATGTGGTAATTGTCGCGTCTGGTCAACAGCGTGGACTCTGGCTCCTTGATTGTCCTTTTGATTTTTACGATTTTCACAAACACACACACAGACACACACACACACGCAGCACGTGACTCATCAGAGGGGTCGGGTCACGCCTTAGCTTTTGGAGTACATTATATAATTGTCACTTGACGCGGTGTTTTTTTTTTTTTTTCTTTCTTTTACTTGTTTCTGTTTAGTTCTCTTTCCCTCTCTAGTCCTGGCTTTTCCTTTGTGAAAAACCCTAGCACTTTAGAGGACTCCACAGCTCACAGCTGTGCCGTTGCCGTTTTTTGAAACCTTCGACTGACGGCGCGCTGTCGAACCGAACACAGCTCCAGATTGCTGGAAAAGCGCGGCTGCAAAGAGCTCCCCCGAAAATCAGGAAAAAAAAGTTAAGGAAAACCTAAACAGAAGCAGAGAGAGAGAGCGAGCAGGAGCAGAGTGAGAGGAATTACCAGTTTTCCAAGGCAGAGCTGACCAGAAATATAAAGGGTTTTCATAAGGGAAGCATAACAATTGCACTGATTTTTCCCAACTTTGAAGCTTGAAATTGAAGTTTATTAATTGTTGTATATTTCCAGTAATTTTTCTGGCATATTTTAAGGAAAATATGTACGATTTTCCTTTTGGTCTGAAGACCAACAGCTGATGCGTAACGGCCGGAACAGAAATTGCCCCCAATAACGGGATTTGTTCACTTGCGCAACTGTCCTGGCCCCTCAACAACTCGTCGAGAATTTCTCGCCTTTCCAGCACAACTGGTATCACTCGCCCTCTCTCTATCCGCCTCTCTCTCTCTCTCTCCTTCTATCCGTCTCTCTTTGCGATCCTTTGGGAAACTGGAATTTTTCTTGCAGACTCCATATTCCGCTCTCAGTTCTGTTTTTCTTGGCTTTTCTACCGCTTTTCCCTTTTGCGAGCTGGTGCACCCGCGCGGGTGTGGTCCTGTTTTTCCTGAAAAGTGCCGAAAAACGCAGAGCGAATTTCCATTGAGTCAAGGATGAGCGCGTGTCCCACCCCCTCCCTTGGACGATGCTGTGTGGGTGAATTTTCTTCTTTCTTGTTTTTTTTTCGTTAAAGTTCCGCTTGCCCGCTTTTTGTTTTCTGTTGATTTTTCACTCTTGATTTTGTTGTTGTATTAAATCCATTGAAGCATTTTTCTGGGCAATTTTCCGAGGCACACACACGCACGCACACCTGGGCACTCTCGCTCAAACACACACACACATAGGGAACGGTTGAAAATGAGTTTTTTGGGCCTTGCCTCGGAAGCTGACGGAGATGCGTCCGCGTCCACGTACGCCGAGACAGAAAAACAATTGAGTACTAAATCCGCGTCGGGCGGCAGCACAAGCAGCAGCAGCCGTCATGAAACTGAGTACCCGAGAGACAGAGAGAGGCACACACACACAGAGAGAGAGAGAGAGAAATGGGGAGAGTGTGATTCTCTAGAGAGAAACTGCGCAGCTCCGGACGCTACTCTCTCCTCGGTTGGCCCGAACTCGAACCTGTCCTCGGCTTTAACCCTTTGACATGAGTTTCCGAGGCGGACCCTGAGAACCGAGATAGAACTCTGGAGGGGAGTGAGAAGCCCTCGAAGTCGGCTTCATTGAATAATTATCTCGTCGGAGTTTACCTGTTCTTCTCGGAGCCCTTCGGTGTTGTTTGTGACCCAAAAACCAGTTTCTCTGGCAAAACTCTACAAGCCAACAACTGGCAACTACCAACAACCAACTCCCAACCCGTTTTCCACTCCAAACTTTGGCTTGGCGCTCAGAAAGCCTCAGAAAGTGCGGAAAGCGCCTGCGCGGGCAGCTCGAAAAGCTAACCGAAAGACCCAAAGAAGCCGAGTGGAAATGTGTTAACAGGCATTTCTGTTTTGAAGTTTTGCAGCTAGGGAAGCGTGACCCCTGAGCCCGGGTCAGATAATTGGTTAAGTTGATGGAATTCTTGGTCATAAATGGCTTTTTAATTATGCCTGGGAATGCTGTGTGAGATCTACCTGCATCTGGACACGATGAGTTGGTCCATTTGCATCGCTTGGCGATGGTTCTTTTGGCAAGTCATAAAGTTCCCACGGCTGCCGGGCCTGACCTACGGTGTAATATTTTAATTAGCCAGCACAGCTGCCAAGAAAATCCCTTGATTTCCCCTCGGTGTATTTCCCTTTTCCAGTGAGAGAAAACTCCTGAAGCGGAGAGCCTGGAAATGGAGTTCCTAAGCGCCTGCGCTGCTCTGCAAAGCGGAGAAGGGAGATTCGCGTGAGAGAGACCGTGAGTGAGAGAGCAATAACGGGAGAGACGCCCTCGATTTGTCAGAAAAACCCACCAAGCACCAACCACCACCCACCACCCACTGAAGAGCGTGTGCCACCCTAGGATGTAGCCGAAAATGTTTCGTTTTCGCTGAATTTCACTTGGCCAGGACCTCCTCCTAGTGCAGCTACCCAGAGCCTTACCCTACGTAATATGTTGACTTAAGCACTCTGATTTATGCATTATATTAGCGTTGATTTTTAGCTGCAATAAATCTGCAAATAGCCCGGTTTCTACATGCCATAAACTCCATGTGCATGCGAGAGCCGTAATCATAATTCACTTGGCCACGCTATAGGTCTCTCCGATAGCTGCGACTAATTTGTGCCTTCACCAGACAGCAGGTGAACAGGTGAACACCTCTTGGACTGTCTGGACTGTCAAGTATGTCCCGGTGTGCCATATGCTGGCTTCCAGGCGATATAAGGTGATTCTACCTGCCCTTCTCGGACAGCTGTCACGGCGACCTCTTCTCCGCAGTCAACTAATTGCTAGTTTCATAATCGCCGAAATCTGAAAGGGCACTGGAGGTGCCCAGATTGCCGTGTAGTTGACCAATCTGGTCGGGAGTGTTGCCAACTATTAATGACCACACGCACTCGAGGAAGATTCGGTGGCTTCGGTTCCTTCTCCAGAGAATTGCCGGAACGTGTCCTGCCTGGCTAAAGGAACAAAATATCCTTTGTCATTTTACAAAGGAGTAATTTTTGCGATATTTCACATTTCATTGATTGATATCTTTTAAATCCTCCCAAATCATTGCAAGGCTTATATTTAAATTTCAATTTGATCAAATGTAAACACCTCTTAAGAGCTGTTTATAAAGATTATGGCACTCACTGTACTCGTATATATTAATATATGTTTTTAAATCTTTTTTTGTGCCGATTGTGGCTGCAATATCATAGAAGTCCTTATAGCTAAGCGTGACTACAAATTCGACTCGATCGAATGTTATATGTTATATTATTTCTAACTAAGTTGTTAAGAGGAGCCTGAAGTTGGGTTGCCGACCTATCCACAGGCTGTCTTCCTTCCAGTTTTGCTCGGGACTCCTCAACTTTGGCTTGTACCGCCGGAAGTTGGTCTCCCAGATTAGGTCCAACTCCTTGAAGGTCCTCCGCCATTCCACACAGTGCAGGTAGCCAGCTTCTAAAGGAAGTATCTTCCGAAGTTGTGCGTCCTTAAGCAGAGCGGGTTTTAGATCGCGAAAGATGAAACTCTCTGTTGAACTGATTTTTGATTTATATAAGGATTCTCCCTAAAGTTATGTTATTACAAGTTTTTTTTTTAATAATTTGAATTATATAAATTAAGACTCAATGTGAATCCTTACCAGGTTTTCCTTGTTCGCTATATATTCTAACTCCTAAACACAACTATATAATCACTTACACCTTGCCACCAACAAATCCCTATGAATATCGTCTGATATTCTTGAATTTATGCTTTGTGATTCCATTTCCTTGGTGGTTTGCTTCGTGCCACGTGCATAACAACCAAGGACACTGCCCTCCCAGAAGGGGGCGGCTTAAATGATTGTCTCTTTTCCACTGGGGGGGTGAATCTCATAATTTGCCGGGGCTCGTGTCCCTGCAAGAGGTGTTCATGTGGCCATAAAAACAATAAAATATTTAACACAAATTTTAACTTAATGCTTGAGTCGTAAAAATGTATGAGTGTAAAAATGCTTACCTAGGGGGGACACAGGACCAAACAGATGCCGCCTCATTAAACCAGAAATTACACAAAGGATAACGCGCAGCTTGACGGCGATGGCCGCAAAGTGTTTGTGTTTGTATTTGCTCCTGTCTTGTGACTGTATGTGTGTGTCGGTATTTACCCCCACTTATGGCCCCCCCGTAACCCCTTTTCGGACGGCTCTTAGCTTACGGCTGCTGCTGGCATACAAATAAAAAATTATCGCCCAAGTCCAGGACTTGAGTCCTGCGTTTGGCTCCATTATATTTTATTTTTACAATTTTTCGTCACTTTCCAGGCTCGTCTGGCTTTATTTTCTCCTCTCTATATGTATTCCTTTGGCCCGGCTTAGGACCTAGGACCAGTCCCATTCCCATTCCCAATCCCAATCCCATTCCCCCTCAGTCCCTGCTTCAATCCAAACCCTGCCGCGTCATTGTCTTTTGACGCTGCGAGCGTTTATCGTCTCTGGGTCTGTGTATCCGTGTGCGCCGCCTTCCTGTTCGAGCTCTGGCTGCTTCCTGCCTCCTGGCTCCTCCTATCCCCTGCTTACTCCTCTTATATGTGTGTATTTTTTACCGACGCTGATTTTTATTCCTCAGCAGGATGTGATATTTCATTCAGGGAAGGCTGGCAGAGCAGCTAAATGCCCCCGCTCCACGGACAGATAATAATTTCTCATCTTTATGATGTTTTCACGCTCCGCTGTGCCCTGCTTAAGTCAAGAATCCAGCGCTCTGGCCGGGGCACATCTTTCACTTTTCACTTTCTCGGTCCCATTCCCGCAATCGAATTGGGAATGCCCGGAAGCAGTGTGGCCATAATTGCGAGTCCGACTAGACGAAGACAATGTCCTCAATCGGAGGGATGACGAGGTACGGTGTAGCCGTGTGGCCGCGGGAGTGAGTGATATCCCTCCAGTAAACTTGTTTGCCGAGCGCTCCTTGGGTTCTGTTGCCTCATCCAGCTTCCTCCCGGCCCACCATCTCCCAATTTGCCAGCTCATCACGGTCCATTGTCCGGAGTAGGTCATCTGCTGGCGGTGGTGTTGCCGGGATGTAATAATGAAATTTACGTCTGCATAACGCTGATTTATGTACGCTAATGAGCTTTTTAATTAGTTAATGCACGCAGTCAGCGGGTGGAAATTTAAGGAATTAATTATGAAAAACTAGCCCAGTCGAAATTAAGTCATTCCGTTGGATCTAGCATACCTTGGGGATTGCTGTTAAGAGAAACATATTGTCAAGGCAAACTGACAAGTAAAGTCAAGGGAAAACGTGTCTCAAGTCTCCGCAAAAGAGAAACTCAAGTTGTTGGCGATGGAAAGTAAGGAGGATCGAAGCCTTAAGGATCGTCGGGAACAGGAGGCATTGTATTTCAAGCTCTATAGTCGCCTTGAGGTTCAGGAATGGCTGCTTAAGGATTCGGTTCGCAATAAGGCCTACCGCGAAGCTATTCTCAACAACAAGGCATTCAAAAACAAGGTAAGGCGCCAGCCCCTGGAGAGAGCTTCCCAGTTCTTAGAGTGATTTCCGCTTGAATCCCAAAGGTTGTACTGGAAGTGGGCTGTGGCCTGGGCATGCTTTCGATATTTGCCGCCAAGGCTGGTGCCTCCCGGGTCATAGCTGTGGATGGATCCAGTGTCACGGAGTACGCTAGCCGCATAGCCGAGGAGAACGGTCATGGCGGTGTTATTACCGTGGTGCGGGGTAAGGTGGAGGACATAGAACTGCCTGAAGGTATCCAGAAAGTGGACATCCTTATATGCGACTGGATGGGGTGGGTTACCTTTACTCAGGCTCTGGTTATAGCTCTCTATTGAAATCAACGACCCTCCAACAGACACTGCCTCTTCTCGGAGAACATGCTGGAGTCGCTGATATTTGCGCGGGACAAGTGGCTGGTGAGAGGAGGCCTCATCTTCCCGGACTCGGCCCAGCTCTACCTGGCCGCCATTTGCGGACAGGACCAGGACCTCGGCTTCTGGCACGACGTCCATGGCTTTGACTTGAGTGCCATTCGTCGCAGGTGCGCCGGCAAGGCTCTGGTGCAGCACGTGACCACCAGCCAGGTGATGAGCCGTGTGTACCTGGTCAAGTCGCTGGACTTGTACGCCGCCCGGGCCGGCTCCGCCGCCTTCCGCTCCTTCTACGACCTGAAGGTCACGCGCAACGGCCAGGTCCACGGCCTGCTCGCCTACTTCGATGTGGGATTCAGCAAGAGCCAGCGGTGGGTCAGCTTCAGCACGTCGCCCAGCGCTCCCTGGACGCACTGGAACCAGACGGTGTTCCACCTGGAGGCTCCGCTGCCCGTGCAGGCGGGGGAGTCCATCAAGGGCGTGTTTGGCATACAGCCGAGTGCCGAGAGCATCTTCGACCTGGAGTTTGACATCTACGTGGACTTTGAGGGCAAGGAGAAGTCGGTGACCAACAAGCAGTCCTTCGTGCTGTCGAGCGCCCTTCAGCTGGGCGGGGCTTAAAAGGGGGAGGAAATAACCACACGAAATATTATTTGAATCACAAAACGGTCAGTAAAACTAAAGCAAAAACAAGCCACATTGCCCAGGGTGTGCAATATTTATATTATTTTATTGCCAGGATACAGAGGAGGAACTTTTATAAAGGTCTGGGGTCATGGCAACTGATTGTTGCTCTGAATTTCTCAAGATATAAGTTAACTAACAATTTTTTTAAGGGTTTTTTTTTACTGATTTAATTTCAAGTATGCAACTATGGCTTTATGTAAATACTTCTGATATTATATAAATACTCCATACGCTTGCATTAGGCTCTCTCTCTCTAGTTTGCCCAGCAAATTCTTGTTTAATTGAGATATTTCATATTAATCTAAATATTTTAGCATATATTCCTTTACAAGGATTCCCACAGGGTATTTGTTAGCTACGTGAAACCTAACTTGTTTTCCCTGCACACACACACACACGCTGAGCTGGGTAAATGGTGTAAATAAGTGCAGCGCCAGCATTTAATTATTTAAAACTGTTTTCCGATGTGTGTGCGCAATGTGGGGCAATCTAGTGCGCATTGCATTTAATTTATACGCCATGTTTTCATATATCTATTTTTTTAAATATGCACTTTTGTTCTTATATTATTTTTATGGCTTCAATTTTTCATTTCCCGCTCACAGCGGGAAACCCCCCATAAACTAGAGCTTTAAGCGAACGCTTAATATTGTTTACCGCGACGATTGGCGAAAAAAATATATCTCTTTATCTCGCAGGAATTTTGCGGTTGAGAGCAGTTTCCCAGGATCACTCCTCGCGGACTTTTCAATCAAATTATAAGCCGCTGCTGCTGCTGCTGCTGTCTGTTGTTGTTGGCCTTTCCTTTCTGGCCCAGTTCCAGTTTCCAGTTGCCCGCTTTTCCCACATTTCACTGGGAAATTGGCCCGCCGAGTGTGTGTGTGTACCGTTGACGGTTATGCAAATGTTAGGTAAATGCGCATAATAATAATTTCAAATAAATTTAATGTTCTCCGCACACACTCACACAGCCGGTGTGTGGAGTTTGCTTTTTGCTTAGCACAAGGTATCCTTCGTCCTTCGTTCTTAGCGTGTGTGCTGTGTGTGTTTGTGAATGTTAGACATGCGGCGCCACCGTCAAAGCTGAAATCTTCCTATTGCTCCTCTCAGTATGAATGTGTGTGTGTGTCAGTGGGTGTAGTGGGTGTGTGTGCCTGTTTGCGAGTGTGTGTTTGTTTGCATAATGTGCAACATTTTATGTTTTTATTACAGCCCAACGCCAGACACACAGCCCGGCAGCGAGGAGGCAGTGAGGCAGTGTGGCAGCGACTACAGTGGCAGCTAGGCGTGTCTAATGGCTTTGTGGATACACCGGAAGAAGGTCTTAGCTTGGTTCTATTGAGAATTAATTAATATTTAAGCATAGGAAATTGGCAAGGGATTTTATTGAACATTTTACAGGATAAGTTGACTAGAAAATGAGCTTCAAATAAGTCAGTTGAACTCATAATGTTCAAATTATTAGCTTTGAGAGAGATATAAAATATCCTTTTGTAGAAAATGTCAACTAGGGATATAAAAAAATATCTTTGGTGCAGAGATCAGAAATTCGGGGAAGTTCCATCAAAAGTTGTATCAGTTTTCTTCAATTTAATGTTTTAATATTATTATAAATTATGTTTAATTATACCTAGGTGACATTTTTCGAAATATTTCTCTTTATGTAAAGGCTTAGGCTTTTTTGCTCTTCTATTATTATTATTTTTTTTGCCAGAGCCGCAGCCTTTTTCGGCTCCGCCTTTTACCTGGCTGCAGAATGATGTGCGGACTATTTGCGCTATAAATATAATAGTTCTAATTTCGCACTAATGCATGGTAATCCGTAAGCTCAAATCCCAAAACTAAATGCCGCACGAGGGAGTGTCCTGTGGCCTGTGCCCTATATCCTGGGCGCTCTGTCTGTGTCTGTGTCTGTGTCTGGGTCGAGTGCTGATTTATCGCGGACCGCAAGGAAAACAGACCAGGCGGGAGGTCAAACAAATCATTTCGCGCACAAGGATAGGACGCCACTGAGGCATTGGCACTGTCAGGAGGATGCCAGGATGCAGGCGCTGTGCTGGACAATTGGCAGCCACGCGGGGCTGCAGATAAAATAATAAACTGAACATGCAAAGCGGCGGCTAGCTACTGTTCCGAAATTTACAACCGCTGCTGCAACCGGAAGCGGAAATGGAGACGGATCCGGATGCGGATGCGGGACACACACACACACACAGAGAGAGCCTCCAAAAAACTTCAGAGCGACATTGATGTTGCCTAAGCCCGGCCTGGTCCGAGCCTTGATTTAGTGGCATATAATGAGCTCTGCCTGGAAGGGAGCTGGGGCATAAATCATGCGGCATTAACAGCTGCTGCTTGGCCACATCAAATCCGAGTTAAGTTTTCCACGACGCAGCATCAGCAGAGCAGCAGGAACAGGAGCAGGAGCAGGAGCAGGACCAACGAAACAATTCTCGAGCAGGGCCATAAAACAAATCGCTTTGGAATTGCAGTTTAAATATTTCTGCACAATTTTTCACTGGGCAAAGTCAGAGTGTGGCGCTCCTCCTGGTCCCCACATATGCAGTCCTTGCATTATTTAACTTTTGCCTGCGAAAGCAGACAGCCAGAGGATGATGCAGAAATAATTTGCAGTTTGCAAACCGAAAATTTATGACTTTGCCAGTTGATTTCTTAGCCGTTTGAGTGATTGCACAGGGGAGTCGAGGGCGGCGGGTCGAGTCCTTGGACAGGACAGAACCGAACTGAAGCAAACCACAGCATGGCAAGGCACCGAGGCGCACTCGGACACACACTATCCTCGCTTTGTGGCAGGGCATTCGGCAGGAAAATTACTTCCTTTGGTCTCCCTTAGCTCTCCTAGTCGAGGTGTTATCTCTCTGAATGTGGCCATCGATGTGACCCATGACCTGGCCCAGGCTCCAGCAGCGGCAGGTCCTTTGCCTTGAGTACTTGGGCGACGCTCTGTTGATTTCGATTTGCTTTGCACTTCTCGTGCCAATGTGTGCGAAATTAATTATACGAATTGCCATTTAAAGTAACTCGAGTGTTGAAAACTAATTAATTTGTTGGCCCCGGCTACACACACACCGGGTCCTGGATCTCACCGATTACGGGTCTTCAACTTAAAGCCATCGTTAAAGGATGTTGTCTCCTCCCAAAATTGCTTCTGCTTAAACTTTTATTTTCGTGCTACGCCCTACTCTTTGAAAAGCGAATATGGTTAGCCGAGTGTAACGAGTGGATAAATCATTCGTAGGATATGGGTTGTATAACGCAGGACGAAGGATGCTTGCTTTAATGGCTGACAAAGAAAACTTTCACTCCTTTTTGAAGTCGCAGAGCCTTGCAGGCTGAACAATATATATGCAGAGAGGCAGCCAGTCCTGGCATTTAACGACCCCAATGTCTCCCGTTCCGTGAGCTCCTTGTGCTCCTTCAGCTCCCTGTTCTCCCTGTGTTGGGCGTTGTCCTGGCTCATAAATGCCTGGGCAAGGCCTTAGAATTGAACAATTTAAGGCCCCGTCTGCGGTTGGGCCATTATAGCTGCCGCAGTGGCTTTTGTCGAATGGAAAACGCTGGCCCTCCGCGTCCCCGTCCTCGTCCTAGTCGTCCTTTGTTGTTATTTTTTACCGCTTCGGGTTATGAAAACTAAAACATGGCGCATGCATGATGGTAAAAAGTGAGACAGAGAGAGAGAGCGGGCCGGCACTTTGCGGTAAACTACACACTTGGCACTTGACACCTGCAAAGGCAGACACGACACACACGATACGCATACGCCACGTTGTCCCCAAATTGCCCTAAAAGCGTAAAACAGCTAAAAACATCTAGTAGTAGCAGGAAGTCTCAGATGCGTCTGCCACCAAAAACCCAGCTCCTGCCCCCGGGACTCTACCAGCCCCTACCGTCCCCCCTTCAGCCTGCCCCCCCGTTTCGAGCCCATTGTTTATTAGCCCAGCCAGTGGCTTTGCCACCAACAGCAGCAGGAGCAGCCGCAGCCAACGGGGCACAAAGCATACCATTCTGTGTGTGTGTGTTGTTTGTGGGCCTCCATTGTGTCCCTGTGACTCCGCTTCCTTCCTCCGCTCCCTCTCTGCACGCGGCTGTTGTCGCCTTTAGGTCATCGTGTCAGCTCTGGTGCAGCAACAGCAGCAGCCCAGAGCTGGGAGCTCGGGTTAAGGACGGCCAGCCAGATCCCCGACCTGACTGCGGCGCGATTCCTCCTCAGCCAGGGGTTCGTGTGGCAGAGATACTTTTTATTATGCTGCCACTGCCACTGCCGCTGCTGCAATGGCAACGGCTGCGGATTTTTGGTGCAACCAAAACAGGCAATTAGGGGAGCTGACAATTAATGTTGGGCGCCATTCTCTGCATGCAGCATTTCAAATTGAAGCCAGGACGGAGCAAGGAGAGCTCTGCAGCAAAGGACGGCACACTTAACCCTGAGTATTACATTTTAATAAAGGAAAAAAAGCTTTTAAAGGTGTGAAAAAAGAATGGTCTACTTAAGAGCTGGAGAAATCTGTGGTCTATGGAAATTTAACATCCCTAAAACCCAATTCTACTTCAAATTCTTTCCAAAAACTCCTATTATTCCAAACCAATTAAACATTTAAATCACCTACCAAGCTGTCCAAGCATTTCCCTTCCCATTTAAGCTTCTTCTAAAGTGTGTCGGAAAATGGCTTTCCACTTTTAATTGAAGTGCAGAGACTCGGGTTAGCTCTCTTCCAATATACAAACAATGTATCTATAACGAGCGTTGGAGCACAACAGGTCAGGGCAAGGCAAATAGTAAAGGTAGACCGGGGAAAACAGAGCGAAAATCAATAAGCCAAGCTGGCAACAAGCCCAGACACATAGCCCAATCCGACCAGATCCCGTCCAGAGTCCAGCCCACAGCCAGTTATGGCAGATGGTTACTTTCTTACCGGGCGCTGTCCATTGACATCTCCAGGAGATGACTCTGGCTGGCCCTTTGCCATTCACTTGACTCGATTCCCCGCCTGCCTCCTTGCCATTTTGTTGTGGCCTCCTTTGAGGGGAAGCTGACAGTTCTTTAAGCTGCTTGACGGTGCGGTTTTTTTTTTCCTGCGCCCTACAATCGCATTAATGGCCAGGAAATCCATTGGGTTTATGGAATATTTTCCGACCATTCCGGTCAGCCAGCCAGCCAGCCGGCCAGCCAGTCAGCCATTTAGGACACAGGAAGAAGGGTGTGAATCGTCGTGGATGTGAGCTTGATTCGCTGCGACAGAGCGTGGGTCCTTCCCCACTCGCTCACGCTCACGTCCGCCCTGGCTTTCAGCTGTTTGACAATTTATGTTATTAGGACATATCAATACGGGGTCCCTCTATGCTCGTCAAAGGATGTTTTTGCGGTTGCTGCGGTCCCCACTTCGCATAGCACAACGAACTCGTAATTTAATGAGTGGTTGAGCTTAATCCACTTACATGCTTTATTGTGGTAATTCCTGCATGTCGGATGCTCGTCCTTTCCCATCCTTTTTAGGTCCTGGCCTCAGTCTGGGACTGCAATTGATGGCGTTGCGGTTCGCAAATCGAAAAACAAATGCTGTCACTACATTTGATCTTTTTTCCTGAGGACCGAAATTATGCATTTGATTTGTGTAATTTTGTGGTGAAATATTTTCAACAACTATGCAAAAAGCGAAGAGATAATGAACTAAAGTGAAACTTTCACAAGGAGGTGGAGAACGAACGAGGCGAAGCCGGCGAAAATTGGAAAATACGAAACCGAATATTTTGACAAAGACATAAGACTTGCGGCCAAAAAAGAGGGAGCATCTGTGCGGAGGAGCAGAAGGCAGAACCACTTAAGAGTCGATGCTGCCGAAGCCAAAAGCCGCAGGAAAATTAATTAAACTTTGCTTTGCCTTGAAGGAAATTACCCGTAGGCAGACGAACTATCTGCACCACCTCCTCCTCCTCCGAGCAGCCGAAATGCATTTAGCGCCTGGGAACGCGTCTGAAATGCAACACCCGCCAGGAGCCAGGAGCAGTCGTCGTCCTCGGGAGCGTTAATGAAGTTACGCGGCGTCGTTGCGGTGGTGGAGAAGCCCCAGGAGCAGGGCCATGAGCGGGAGCAGGAGCAGGAGCCACGGCGGATCTCTCCCTGGCAAGAAGCACTTAGCAGCGACAGTTGTTGGCCTGAAATACGAAACTATTCGGCCTCATCGAAGCTCATTTCGGGTTAGATAGTGTAACAGCCTGGGAAGGCGCCACCAAATATGTATATTTGGCAGCAAATTAAGCATTTCCAAGTGTGCGGTGTCCTGGAGAGGAGCGGTTCCTGCGGTGCTGCCACTTCAATGTATGCGTAATCCACAGCAGCGCCGGAAAAGAGCTCTTTCTGTGGCCATAGTTGTTTTGGGGGAAAACTTTTAAAAGGGCTGCTTCTAGTAGCTACAAAACTTTATGATGTGTGCGCTGGAGTAAACAGAGAGAAAAGCTTCGAGGGGGGAATTGTTGAATCATCAAATTTTATGAATTGTGTTCAAAATGGTTACACAAAAATTAAGATACATTTTAATAAGATAGTTAGATCTTTATTAAGGCCGTTTAATTGTCTTTTATGGAATTTGTTTAGCACCTTTTTTAAATCTACAAATTATGAACCCTTTTCTCTGCCTGTCTGCGAATAAGGCTTCTGCTCTGCCCTCGAAAGATAGACACAGAGGCTGCTCCTGCTGCCGTGTCTAAGCCATTGTCCTTCTGCCGATTCTTCTGCTCCTTGGGCTTCCTCCGCGAATCATCAGTTGCTGGCAAAGTTTTAGCTATTAAAAAATCAGGACTCGCACTGCACAGACTTTCATAATCCGCTTAAGTGTTGCAGCCGAGGAGAGAGAGTGCTCTTTCTCGCCTATGTTAATTGAGCAAACATCAAAGGATGCCTGCCTGCCTGCCTGGGAAGGAATCTGCATAACTTCGTTAGGAGAGAGGTGAAAGCCCCCAGCTGATTAAGAGGTAGCACCAGAAACTTATGAATGTTTCAGCGGCAATACAAAGTCGAGTTCTTCCCCAGTTCCAGTTGCGCCTTCGGTATGCGCCCGCATATGCAAGTGTTTGCACTATCGAGCCAATAACTCATGTGTACGCTCCCGGCAAGCCAAAGCGGAGCTGCGATTCCAGACGCCGGCAAACACACTCCCAGGCATACACACACTCGGGGACACACACCCCCACACACTGGGAGAAAGCCGCACATTGAAGTGACAGCGCTTTCATGGCCCCAATATGGCAAAGTGCAAAAAAACTAAAGCGCCAGCAGTAAAAGAAATCGTTGGCATTAATCTCTCAATAAATCAATCGGTAAAGGAACACGAGGATGGGAGAGACGGGAAAGTGTCATTGTGGGTGCCTCTGGTGGGGGTGACCAACTTTGGTGAAGGACTTTGGGGGCATTCCAGTCACAGTGGTGCATGCATAACACCCAGTTCAGTTCCAGGTAGTATACAAAAATCAAAGGACATCAAAGGGATTTTTGTAAAAATGAAATAAATATGAAATTGTGAAAATTGTTATATTTCCGAGAGGATACAGATAAGTCATAATCATATCCTCGCAGGGTATTATAATTTCAGTCTGAAGCTTGCGACGAGTGAAGGAGTCATTTCCGACCCTATATTCCATATATATTCTTGATCAGGATCAACAGGCGAATCCATCTAGACATGTAGGAAAGAAAAATAAATTTCAAAATTTTTTTCGATTTTTTTATTGTCAAAATTGACATTGTTACAACTTGAAAAATTGTCAAAAATTTTAAATTTAAAAAATGTCAATTTTAGTATGCAGATTTATTAATCTATTAAAAACTAGAACAGGACTGACTTCCGTTTTGAAATTAATGCATTTTTGACTTAGTTATGAGTTTTTTAAGCTTTGATTTTTAGTACAAAATGCCATATAAATATGACTGAATATCTATACCCTTTCAGGGTATTATAATTTCAGTCTGAAGCTTGCAACAAGTGAAGGAGTCATTTCCGACCCTATAATCCATATATATTCTTGATCAGGATCAACAGGCGAACATTTCTAGACATGTAGGAAAGAAAAATAAATTTCAAAATTTTTTTCGATTTTTTTATTGTCAAAATTGACATTGTTACAACTTGAAAAATTGTCAAAAATTTTAAATTTAAAAAATGTCAATTTTAGTATGCAGATTTGTTACCCTATTAAAAACTAGAACAGGACTGATTTCCGTTTTGAAATTAATGCATTTTTGACTTAGTTATGAGTTTTTTAAGCTTTGATTTTTAGTACAAATTGCCATATAAATATGACTGAATATCTATACCCTTTCAGGGTATTATAATTTCAGTCTGAAGCTTGCAACAAGTGAAGGAGTCATTTCCGACCCTATAATCCATATATATTCTTGATCAGGATCAACAGGCGAACATTTCTAGACATGTAGGAAAGAAAAATAAATTTCAAAATTTTTTTCGATTTTTTTATTGTCAAAATTGACATTGTTACAACTTGAAAAATTGTCAAAAATTTTAAATTTAAAAAATGTCAATTTTAGTATGCAGATTTATTAATCTATTAAAAACTAGAACAGGACTGACTTCCGTTTTGAAATTAATGCATTTTTGACTTAGTTATGAGTTTTTTAAGCTTTGATTTTTAGTACAAAATGCCATATAAATATGACTGAATATCTATACCCTTTCAGGGTATTATAATTTCAGTCTGAAGCTTGCAACAAGTGAAGGAGTCATTTCCGACCCTATAATCCATATATATTCTTGATCAGGATCAACAGGCGAACATTTCTAGACATGTAGGAAAGAAAAATAAATTTCAAAATTTTTTTCGATTTTTTTATTGTCAAAATTGACATTGTTACAACTTGAAAAATTGTCAAAAATTTTAAATTTAAAAAATGTCAATTTTAGTATGCAGATTTGTTACCCTATTAAAAACTAGAACAGGACTGACTTCCGTTTTGAAATTAATGCATTTTTGACTTAGTTATGACTTTTTTAAGCTTTGATTTTTAGTACAAATTGCCATATAAATATGACTGAATATCTATACCCTTTCAGGGTATTATAATTTCAGTCTGAAGCTTGCAACAAGTGAAGGAGTCATTTCCGACCCTATAATCCATATATATTCTTGATCAGGATCAACAGGCGAACATTTCTAGACATGTAGGAAAGAAAAATAAATTTCAAAATTTTTTTTCGATTTTTTAACTGTCAAAATTGACATTGTTACAACTTGAAAAATTGTCAAAAATTTTAAATTTAAAAAATGTCAATTTTAGTATGCAGATTTGTTACCCTATTAAAAACTAGAACAGGACTGACTTCCGTTTTGAAATTAATGCATTTTTGACTTAGTTATGACTTTTTTAAGCTTTGATTTTTAGTACAAATTGCCATATAAATATGACTGAATATCTATACCCTTTCAGGGTATTATAATTTCAGTCTGAAGCTTGCAACAAGTGAAGGAGTCATTTCCGACCCTATAATCCATATATATTCTTGATCAGGATCAACAGGCGAACATTTCTAGACATGTAGGAAAGAAAAATAAATTTCAAAATTTTTTTCGATTTTTTTATTGTCAAAATTGACATTGTTACAACTTGAAAAATTGTCAAAAATTTTAAATTTAAAAAATGTCAATTTTAGTATGCAGATTTATTAATCTATTAAAAACTAGAACAGGACTGACTTCCGTTTTGAAATTAATGCATTTTTGAGTCAGTTATGAATTTTTTAAACTTTAGGATTTAGTAGAAATTGCCATATAACTTTGACTGAAAGAATACGAATATTTATACCGTGCAGGGTATTTTAATTTCGGTCTGAAGCTTGCAACGAGTGAAGGAGTCATTTCACCATAACAAGCTTCCTAATAATTCAATATTAATTAAAACTTGCCTGCAAATATTAAGTAATACCCGCCCCTTAATGGAAAGCCTGCCTGCCATACCAAAGTAGGTAAGGTAAAGTGTACATAAAAGGCATCAAGTTGTGCGTAAAGAACCACCTTTGGAAATATTAACCGCAAAAAGGTTAATAAATACATATTTCATTGGGAAAACCCCCGCTCCGGCGGCGGCGTCGGCGGCAGTGGCAGCAAATATTTTCAGCGTTGCCACGGCAAAGGTTTTTCCCGTTTTCCGGCGCTCGTGCGGAGCGCACAAAAGTATGCAGTGCTTATTTTCATTTTTGATTATTCCGCCGCTGATTGCGCGAACGTCGCACTTGCCATTCGTCTTTGTCAGCAGCTAGGAAAAAGGACGAGCTCCTGGTCTGGGCTGGGCTGGGAGCTGCTGTCAGCAGTTACTATCTGGCGGGACAGGTGGGGACTGGTGACTGAGGACTGGGGACTGGGAGCTGGAGGTTGAAGCTAACAAATTGCAAGGCGAGGCAGGTGCTCTCGAAAACATATTGATCACAAAAGCTCCGTGTCATAACGACAGCAGCAGGAGCAGTAGCAGGAGCAGCAGCAGTGACAAGGAATGCGGCCAGGTGCTGATTGCATTCGCATCCCGAAAAATCGAATAGTCGCAGTCAGAGAGGGTTTCGTTATGCTCCAGATATGCTCCAGATTTCGCCGCGGTGACCCCGACCCGGGTTCATTTGTCACTGCAGGCGGTGCCAGCAGGTCCTTGGGTATCCTCGCAGCTGAACGGAAAGCCCGAAAAGCAGAATGTTTGCGATAAGCTCGCACAACAGCAAGAGCAAGAGATGAGGAGGCAGGCACTGCAACCGGGAAACTGGAGGCACTGGAGCTGGCGGCAGAGTCGGAGGGCTGAGCAAAAAGTGGCAACTTTTAATTCAATTTCGGGCACTTTCTGGCCATAGGCGAATAAAAATGCCTTTGTGCAAGTTTTCAATTGTGTTAGTGTGCGTCTGCCGGTGGTCCTTCGCCCTCCTCCTGGCACTGCTCCACTTTCATTTCGTTTCATTTCATACCATTTTTTGGTTGCCACAATTTGATACAAATAATTCTATTATGGAGTCCGAGCGTAAACCCACACGTATCCTGGCGAAAGGCGCG
The DNA here is from genome assembly GCA_035046265.1 of Drosophila bunnanda. NCBI lineage: Eukaryota > Metazoa > Arthropoda > Insecta > Diptera > Drosophilidae > Drosophila > Drosophila bunnanda. Next base: position 4,454,387 of record JAWNOB010000076.1, on the reverse strand, counting down.
CGGACGCCGAGCAAGACAGACACCAGAAGCGAAAACTTAACGAAATTGAAATGGAAAATAAAAGGAAAACGAATGGAGAGAACCAAAAAAACAGTAGAAAGAACGAAAGGAAATGCCCTTACCCTCAATTGTCTTGAAAATATCATATACTTTCATTTTGATTTTTAATCATATTCAAAGAGCTGGAGAAGGGAAACCCGATTATACTCTTTTCGAATTCCCCAAATCCAAGGGACATTTGGCAGGACTCTCGGCAGGGTATCGGGCAGCCAAAGGAGAGGAAATCAAGCAATGAAATCAGCAAAGTTGCAGACAGTCAGCTGGGTTTTGGCCCTAACAGCGAATGGCAACAAAGTAACGCCGGCAACAAAACAATCAAACGAAATCATAAAGCAGGCAGGACGAAGGGGCCAAGGACTGCTCTGCTCTGCCGGACAAGTGTGTGGATGGCACCAATATCAAACAGCGGACAGCGAACAATAGAAAAAGAGCTGGAGAAGCTGGAAGCTGGTAAATGGAAGCTGTAAGCAAGGCAACGACAAGGCATCCACGGCATCCACGGCTCTTTAAAGGACCTTCGACCTCCGTTGTTGTTGAATAATAATCAAAGGATCACCATGGACTGGCAGCGATTTACGATTTGCAGGAGTCGCTCTCTTTCTCTCCCTCGAACATTTATCAAAAACACTTTCACTTGGCGCAAATTCGCACATTTATCTTATGCAAGCAGAGAAAAAGAAGAAGGCAGGCCAGGGCAGGCACAAAAACCAATTCTATTACAGCTGCTGGCATGGATTCGGATTTGGTTTTGGCATTCTATGGCCATGGCACACAAAGTGTCCACGGACACCGACAGCGACACGGACAACGACTACCGAGCCGGCCCACCGAATGTGGGCAGCTTGGCCTTGCACCCGTGGATATGGGATCCTCCAGCCAACTCCCACCGAATATACTATTTCATTTGCATTTCGTATAAGTCACATGGCTACGTGACACACATGCACAAGACTCCGGCTCCTGCTCCGGCTCCCTGTTCGAGTTTTTGCCAATAACAGAGTACAAACGAGTTGGGGTCTGCAGGAGGGCTAGGGTGGGTGGGTCCGGATGAGGCTGGGTCTCGGGGGTTGGGGCTAGGGGCAGCTGGGCACGAGGGCTATTGTGCAAAGACAAGCACAAATTTGTATAAATTTTCAATAAATTACATCAAATCAAGCTGCAAGCACTTGAAAACTACCAGACACGTGTTACAGCCGGCAAGAGGGTGAAGATGAAGCCGAGTCTGTGTGCGGAACGAGATTAGACTTACTTACAGAGCGAAAGAACCTTGGAAGAAAAAGTTGTGAAAAACTATAAGGAGAGATCTTTATATGTGCACATTAAGGAAAAGGATAAGGGTACAAATAAAGAATTAGCTAACTTTTTACTCACGAAATTGTTATGTTAAAGTTAGCTTTGATATCTCTTAAAGGACCATAAATGTATAACTTACAGAAGCCTTTTTGAGATGATCCTATAAAAGAACTTTATAAATATGTGAAGAAGATATTCTAGAATCTTCTTCTGTATAAAGATATAAAGACGAACGAGCTCATAAAGCTTGTAATGATATAGTTTTATTATAAAAACTATAAATCAGTCTTTAAAAAACGAAGGATTCTTCGAAGGAAGGCCTTAAAGTTGCAGTAATATTAGAATTTTTCTGGGTGTACTTGTATTTTTTTTTTCCACCAACTCACTCACGCCCACTCACTCAGAAAGGAGAGCAAGGACCAAGAAGCAAACCCTGCCGGCGGACTGATGTGGAGTGTATTAAAAATGTGCCAATGTGCACGAAGCGAAGCACTTTGGTTGCAAATTTGTTTGCTGTGGAGGCCGAATTTCACAGACAACGTTATGCATATGAGTTGGCCAAGAAGGGGTCGTAGCTGGAGCAGGAGGAGGAGCCGGAGCAGGAGCTGGAGCGGAATACAGAGCTACGGCCAGAGCAAAGGGTTGCCGTAAGAGGCATGCGGAATCGCTGGCTTAGGCCTGTCCAAGCCCGATCGACAGATAGTGCACGTATCCTGGCATTGGATTGGTCCTTCGATTTGCAGCCATCCTCCGCCCAGTCAATGTATCTCAATTGCCATGTGGCGACGGCGGCAGGCTCTCATCTGGCCGTGTCGCTGGCAGGGAGAGCGACTCGAAAGCCACGCCGTTTGACAAAGATTAATTCTAGTGTAGCACTCTCGATGATGGCCGCAGGACGACAACTACAACGGCGATGGCGACGGCGACGATACCCTCTTACAGCTGACCCCTGAACCCTGACGCCTGCCACCGACCCGCAGAAACCCATCAGCTCCAGCACTCCAGCTCCGGCGTCACACAAAGCGTAACGACAAAAACATCATCAGCCAGGAGCAGGAGGAGGAAAAGAGAATCAGCAACGAGCTGGGGATGGGAAAAGCGTTCAGTGTCTTTCCTCGCTTTTTCTGTGTGTGAAATTTGGCACTGTAAACGTGTTGCACTGGAAAAATTCACAAATAATGGGGAAAGACCGCAATAAAGGGAAATGTACACACGTAGGTCGTGTTGTTTCGCAATTGGATAGGGAATTTTAACAGCTTTGAAGGTTTTGGCCTCTTCATAGAAATGACACTCGTTAGTACTATATCCTGGTGTGGAATTCGAACTTGACAGTGCTGGAATTAAGGAGAATATCTTGTAATATTAGATTCTTTTCAATGGGAAAACATTTCGTTTTAAAAAGCTGTTATTTTTCGAAGGAAAATTGTATTTCCCAACTTGCTTCTATACAAGGCTAAGGAAAGTAAAAGCATATTACTGATTTTCTAAGAATTTTGTGACTTTTTTTTACCTGTTTTTGTTTTTTTTTACAATTACAATTCCCAAGTGGTTTCTATTCAAGAATATTACTACTCTTAAACTAATGTTTCTTATCTTGGTTACCTTAAATATTCTCTAATTATGAGAAAGATCTGTGCAATAACACAAAAGTATTCAATTGATTTCAGACTGATTTCTTTGTTATGTTTTATGCATATTATTGAAGTAAAGCACAATATATTTCGTTCAGTGTAGCATAGCTAAGAGTCCGGGTCCTGGCAGCCATAACAATCTGCAGTTTTTTCTCTTTGCCGCCGATCCTTCGCACTGTCCTTCTATGGCCAAGAGTGAAACGAGAAGGAGGAGGAGGCACTGTGTGTATGCGGTCGACATCAGCGAAAGACAAACTCAAAACTTATTTACACTGAGGCAGACACACACATTCTCCATTTACAATGCATTTTGGCATGACCGCAGCATAAAAATTTGTAAAGAGCCCCTCGACGCGGGGCTCCCAGCCAACCTGACCTCTCCCCATTCTCATCCGGCGGCTCCTGGAAAAAAAGAGACGACCCCGAAACAAAACTAGGATTCGCAAGCCTTTGGAATAGTTGGTAAAGGCAGTGGCAAATGCGCAAAAAATGCAAAGGGGAAATGAATAAAAGGCCGGAAGCAATATGCATTTCCGCTGCCAGAAAAATGTAAGCACTTTCCACTTGCCAGCAGGAGGACGAGGTGTGGACGGAGCAGGAGGGAGTGTGAACCGGGGGGAGTGGTGAAAAGTGCAACTGGAAAAGCTGAACTGGCTGACTTGGCAGAAGCAAAGGCAGCAGGACTATGACTATGACTAGAGCTCCTCTTGGACCAGCCGCGCGCATGTTTATGAATGCGAGTGTGTGTGCTTTCCCTTTCTCTGCCTTTTTTCTGGCTTTCCCTGGTTTTCCCAGGCCTTTCCCTGCTCTAGCAGCCACTCTCTAATATACTAAACCTGTAAATATAACCAAAAAACTGTTTTAAATTTTGGAAATCCTCCGCTCGCTAGCCAGCGCCTGGCAATGTGTCAAGCATCCAAACAGCAGACTGGCGCAGGCCAGCTTCGGGTGGCTTTTAACTTTATTAAAATAGATGAAAGTGGGCAGAGCCGGGCTGAGCCGGGACTGGAGAGGAGCGGAGCGGAGCGGAGAGCACTTTGCCGGAATTGTTAATCCGAAGAGGACGCAAGTGCAACAAAAGATTTACAGCGTCCACAATGGGGGCAAGTAGAAACGGTTGACACACAAATGAATCAATCGGAATGCGAGATTCCAGCCAGCAAGGCTAAGGCCCCAAATTGAATGCTTCTGGCCTGAGTGGCTGGCCTGCTCCACTTCTCGCTCGTCTCGAAATTGAATTATTAATTCTGAAATAATGCGCAAATAAAAGTCGATAAGCCAAGAAGTGAAATGGCAGCTAAGCTACACGAAATGCCACACAATCAAGCGGAGCCGAAACCCATCTAGGGACTGAGGCTAAGGACTCATCTCCTGCCAGGCATCCTGTGGCAAAGGCGGTACCCGAAAGCATGTCGATATTAGGCAAGATAAATTGAAAATGAATTGCGAGGACGAAAAGGGAGCTGACGGAGCCCGAGGGAGGTCCAAACAGAGTCAGTCGAAAATTGCCGCATAGAAATAAACATCAGGCCGGGGCATTTAACGCAGGATGTAGACCACGGCTACGGTTACGGGTCCAAGACGTAGTCGTAGTCGTAGTCGAAGTCGAAGTCGCAGTCTGTGTCGATGTCGATGTCGATGGCATTAAGTCAGTGGAAAGGCACTGGCGAGGGCATCGGGAGAATTGAATGAAGCGGAAACGGAAAGCAAGCTAATGAATGAAGCACAACGAACCAAATGAATGGCAGGGTCCGGGCCAGAGTTTTGGGAGTGAAATCGGTCCCGACCAGGACTACACGCTTCGCTGCCTGCCGGAGGAATGGCTAGGGATGGGATGGGATGGGGTGGGACTGGGATGGGCTGGGATGGGTTCAGTTGGTGATGGAGGTGATGGAGGCTTGATGGGCTGATGGCGGTGACGGAGGGCTTGTTGCGGTTTGGCCGGGGCTCATAAAAACGACCTTCACAGCTTATATACAAATGAATATTTGTATTTTGGCAACGACACCACCAACAACGAGCTCGTCTGCGATGTCCAAGACAATGGCAATTTTCGCCTTAGTTCCGACAATGCTTACACAGGGAGAAATGTATACAATTTGGGGTTTGTAAATATGTTTTATTTGATAGTCAATTGAGAGTCAATAAAAACTGAAATAAAAGTACCTTATTTTTAAATTTAAATTGGTTTCAGGAGCTTAGTGTTTGGTTGCAAATTCGGTATTTAAAATATTTTTTAACATCAATTTTATTCACTTGAAATCTTTAGATATTTCTCTTTAGAACTAGACCTTTTAAGTATACTTTTGTTGGATTTTTAAATGACTTTTCCCAATATAGGCTGCACTTATTAGATATAAAATATTTGTAGCTCATCTTAAGCAGGTTTTTCCTTATGTCTCAAATCATAGCGATTTTCGTAGTAAATGTATAATTATGCATTGTATTCCGGGCAGATTTTCAGTTGATTTTAAACATATTTCAAAGAAAAAATCTCTTTAAAGTAACCGCTTTTTCCAAAGTGCAGCAACGGAAAATGTCCGAGGGAGTGGGATATCCTGGACCGACACACAATTGCCACGTTTTCCGGCTTTGTTCGGGTTTGTTTTTGACTGGACTGAGCCCTTGCCATGGCCATCACCATCGAGTATCGAGCACCGAGCACCGACCACCGCCTGGCCACGTCACACTTCAGATAAGAGCCTTTGCATATTAGCCCCGCTTTTTTGGGGGGGCCGGACAACGACAGGATATCTGGCAGGATATCGTTCATTAGAGCACTGGAAGTGCAAGGCGAGGCAATGAACTGTTGCCGTCCGAATCATTTGTTTGACAAGAGCCTCTGCTCTGGCCTCCTGATCCCGGCGCCTCCAAAGTGGCCCAGAGATCAAACACAAATCACTCGCTGAGTAATCGCCGCGACAGTAATGAAAACGACTTGGAGAGCCCGCAAAGTTTTACATTTAACTTTGATTGTAAGTTTTTGAGGCGGTTGGGTGAGTGTGTCTCCCAGTGCTCCTGCTCCTGCTCCTGCTCCTGCTCCGAATAAATACCCAAGCCCGGGGCCATTTTTGTGATTTTTGGCTTCTGATTTCTGTATGATTTTGCGGGCCTTTGTTGATGCTTCTCCCCGCCCGTCGTGCAAATAAATTTCAACCCGCCCCAATTAAATTCCAGCTGCCCCGCACTGAGTAGCTGGTGGGGAAGGAGGAGCAGGAGCAGGAGGTGAGGTCCCAGGACCTGTCCAGGGAACAGAGAAAGTTTCAGGCACAACTTTTGTGTAATGAAAACAAATTATGCTTAATAGAAAGTTGCTGGATTGGAAATGGTTTTAGGTTTTAGGTTTTTAGTTGGCCAACGAGAGAGAGAGGGGATTAGCGGTGCTTAAAACACATTTAAAGGACGCTTAAAGAGCCCCAAATATCCTGCAAGGAAATTTGTAATGCTTTCGCTTATCAGAGGGATCTACTTCCTTGTCAAATCTTTTGCAAAAAGAATTGCGCCTCATCGGATACCGAGGAGCCGGCTTTATTGACTCCATATTTCTTTATTTTGCGACTGCGTTGCACTTTATGTTGGGTTTTTATACGATTTTCTTGTCATTCGGAGTCCTTGTTTATGTCCTCCCCGCCATGCATGGCGCAACGTACGTGTGTTTGCTTTATGGGTCGGCACAACACAATCATGCATATTTCCCAGGACTCTGCCCCGGCCTTTTGGCCGAGTTTACGCACTTTATTAACATACGGAGAGGCCAAAGGAGCGGGGAGTCACATAAAAAATGAATCTGAAGCCAGACGTCACTCGCTGGTGCTGCGGAATTTAATATATATAAAAGGGCACAACGATATTATTATAAAATGCTTAAACAGAATATTGAAATGAGCTCAAGTAAACGATTCACTTTATGGCGAATTTCTCCCCAGAGGAGGTCTTGGACAGAAGAAGGGTTCACCCAATGTCTTCAATCATATTCCCGACTCTCCTTGGGCTCTTTTGAATGTTTGATTTGACTTGTTGGGGGTGGAGTGAGAGGAGTGAGAGGAGTGGCAGTGGTGGTCAGTTGGTTTTAGAGACAATGAACCCAGCTCACATCCAGTGATGGAAGGCTTAAAGAGGGATTCAGTCATGGCTCTTCAGTGACCTTTTCCCCCAGAGCTTTAATTAACTTGGAGGCGAGAATACATTTTGCAGTTTAATTAAAAATTTCACAGCATCAGGAGGAGGAGGAGGAGCAGGAGCAGGAGGGAAACCATCTGGACATCTGCTCTGTTTGTTGCTGATCAAATGCACAAAACAAACAAACCTTCGAGTAAACAAGCGACGACGATGGAGAAATAACCAGGGTGGCACTGCCGCTGATGATATTTCTGATGTCGGGGTCGGGTGCGGGTTCTGTCCGCCACGCAAAGTGTCAATAACAATTTACACTTGAGACGATATCTCAATATTGTTGCACGACAGCAACAGCTATAAGAGAGCACACAGGCAGGGGGCAGGAGCAGGAGCCGCCAGTAGGCAGGATTCGGGGGGACATCCAACAAAAGCAATCAGGCGAATGGCAGTCGTCGAGAGCAACAGGAGGACAATGCCGAGTGCCGCCTGACGGGGGCAGAGCTATGTGAGTTTGTTTATTTAGCCAGCGACACGCAACAACTAGGCGTCCCCAGTCCAAGTCCAGGTCGAGGAGAACTCTTGGCCATCTGTCGCCGGCCAGTCATCGCCAGATCCCAACGAGAATTCAGCGTGAACTAAGGGGATCTGGGATTCGGAATCAAACGGCGCGACTTAGCAGCTGTCTAATCAAACGCAGCCTGCCGAGTAGCGCTCTTTATGAGTTTAATATTGAAATCACAGCCGAGAATCGTAAAATCCTTGCACACTCAATGGCAGAGGTAATCAAGGACTGTTGAAGAAAGTTCACGTTCAAGTTCCCACACACCTCATTAGTGCTGGCAGATTCTAAAGGAAAAATATTTGCCTTTGTAGAAGTGGAAAACTATGAAACTGTAGGTAGAAAGAAACCTTGGCTCAGCATACAATGAATAGAAATTATTGGAAAATTATAAAATAGTAATGTATCTATATTGATACAGTTATTGAAAATACTGCAATTCACTCATGATCCTTGGCAAAAATAATGTTTCCTTCTTTGAAAATGGAGGAAATTAATCGAAAATATAATAATAGAGTTGTAAACTTCTATATTTCTACAATCATCAAGTTTTCTTTGTATATATTTAAATAGTTTCAGTATATAAAAAGTTTTTTACTGTTGATATATATTATTATATTTCTAATTGGCCACTCAAGCAATAATTATAATTTTTGTCTATAGATAAATTATTATAATATAAACATTTGTCTCAAAAATAATTGATTTCACTTTCTCTTATGGTTATTTTTCTCTAAAAATCCTAATTAAACAAAATCTAAACCATTTTTTGAAGCCATTGCGTCAACACTGCTTCCTCATCTCATTACAAAGTGCCTTCAAAGTGTGTGAGTGCCAGGAATAAAGTTTTTTTTATTATTATTTCCAGTGCCATGATTGCACTGCCAAAGGATAAGGGGAACTGCAGTCGACTTTCGGGCAAAGTTTAACAGGACTTGAAGCAGGACTTGAAGCAAGACTTGAGCTCTCCCCCTCTTCCTTGTAAAATAAAAGAATTCCCGCGAACCGCTGGGGTATGGGGATGAGCTCCTGCTCAATGAGCAGTACTCATTCGCTAGGCAAACATGAATCGTTTCTGGACACACTCCTCTGGCTAAGCTTCAAGTGGACACACATTCCTTCAAGTGGCGAGGGGGGTGTGCGATGTGTGCCCAGAGGGATTCCCGAAATCCATCTGGTCATCCGAGCCGCGTGCGGCCAGCTCTCTCGAGGATGCCTCTTTCTGTCCCGGCTCCTTGGCTATTTATGCCAATTAGCTCTTGTAAATGCTAATTAGGAGAAGGAGCCAAGAGTCAGAGACCGAGCGAAAGCCAGATCCAGGACGAGGTCCAGCTGATAAATTAGCCATGAATATTCAGCGGCCACGCGCAACATTATTTTCCGCAAAATTAAATTATACATTTTTAAGTTGCGCCCAGTCCAGGTCAAAGGACCAAGGCCTACACTTGTGGAAAAAGCAGGGATCTAGTTAAGAATGCAATATGGAAATTGGTTGCTGTGATGATTTTGTGTAAGAAAAACTACAAAAGCTGTACAGTATGATGACGTTCGAAGGTCTTAAAAACAGGTAGATTTTCAGGTAAATATTATAGCCAGCTTGTAGTTTTCTCTTAGTGCCTCCTCCATAATTATCCACTCGAATATTTGTGCCACCGATTATGATGGCCCATGGCCATGAGCCCGAGCCTTTGACGGGTTTATTTTCTCAAGCTCAGGGCTCTCTATTAGCTGGCAAGAGTTCTCCGGAATGTTCCGGCAAATGTATTGCGCAAAATGGCATAGAAATTGCCTTTAAAAAAGGCATCAAATTATGCCCGGATGAGGGGGAAGCACACCCTTCACTCCGGGCCACCCCCCCTTCAAATTAGTGCACACAAAGCAGCGCCGGATGGGGAACGGGACACGGGCTAGTAGTGGCTACTTGGCGTATTTACCAGGCGCTTAACCGACTTTCCGCACGCAGGGAACTGCAGGACCCACTCTCCTCCATTCACATTGCCATTCCCATTTCCCTGCCCATTTCCCTCCCAGCAAAAATATATTGGCAATGCCGCTGCTGCTCCACTCCGCTGGCAAAGTGCTCCTCCACAATGGCACTCGTTCAGACAATGTTAAATGCGCGCTCTCTCGCTGCGAGCTGTCTGTCAACTTGGCTCAAGTGGCTCCAGTCCCAGTTCCAATCCTGGCTCCTGCTCCTCGTCCGCCACTCGATCGATTCGCTGGCCTGACAGCGGCACAATGCGGACGCGGATGCGGATGCGGAAGCGGAGTGCACTTGTCGCCATCATTGACATCAATGCGTCGTAGCTGGCTTTTTAGCTGTCGCGCCCAATGAGGAGCATCGAAGGGTGACAGAGCGGCGGGTGGCGCTGGTGGGCGGTATTGGCCAAACACTTTGGCATAATTTGCTGCGAATAACTAATGGGCGTGGCCCGGGCTTTTGGCACCGATAGCCTCCTCCACGGCTCAAAAAGTCCAGCCCCAATCGTTAAGGATTCCAAGGACTCGGGTTTTGAATAAGCCAGGCTATAACATCGGCTTACCAATAATACAGCTATGATAAATCTACAATATTTTTCATTTTAATTTAAAAATTTATCCTTATACTTAACATAAATGTATCTTTTGCCTACAAAAGAAGCAGAAACATAAAGGCTTGTTAAGGTATTTGGAAGAACAATGAAGGCTTGTTACACTGGGCAAAATTCATTATATCTTTTCACTATATCAGGTCCCAGAACTATCAAGGATATATACTTTATTTGGCCGCATATGACTTTGCTTTGCAAACTTCTCAATAAAATGAGAATATCCTGCAAGGGCATAGTCTTTACTATAATGCTATTCTACAGACTTTCTTTTGCGAATTCTTTTGGGTCTTTAAGGAATTTTTCCTGCTCTTTTTCCCTGTGTAGCCGTCATTTGGAAAGCAGCTTTTACTGTCCGAAAGCATAGTGGCTGGTAAAACCCTTTATGCAATCTGCATGCGACCGAACAGATTTCTTTGTGCGAGAATTGATTGCATATTACGTATACGTAATACCGCAAAAGCGCCAACGCCATCGCCAGAGCCTTTCCACACGCACAGCCTCATCAATAACTAAAGCCGACAGGTGAGAGGAGCAGGAGCAGGAGCAGGAGCAGCAGGATCTGGAGCAGGAGGTGACTGCCAAGTTGTTAGCACGCTCGACTGATATTATTTTTTGCTCCTTTATGAATTATTCGCAAACGCATTGATTCCCATTGAGCCAAAGGCGCGCCGTGGCAGGCGCCTTGCTGTGAAATTTTCATTTGGCTTTTATTTACGTTCAATCGAGTTTTCGCGAAATTAGTTAAGTTTAGCGTGAATTTTATTATACTCAAGCAAGTCGTTCACGTAGCCAGAGCCACTCCGCCTTGCCGCGGGCGAGCGCAAACTTCTTAATTAAAAGATTTGGCCACTGATTGGCTGTTTGCCCAGGTGAGGGAGGGGCTAAGAGGTTTGGGGGTGTTGTGGGTGGTGCGGTGTGCAGGTGGAGTGGTGGCTGTAAGAATTTATATTCAATTTGTTAAATGCATTCGAGTGGCCATTGTCTGCGGCGATAATTGCCAAAGAGAGAGTGGGAAAGTTGAGTCGAAACTGCGGTCGCAGGGCCGGATGAACTGCCGCCAGAGCTGTGGCTGGCCATAAATCTCGTTTCATTTTCCACTGCGAAAGCGCAAATAAATTCATAGATATGAGCCGAACCGAATGACCCTAACAGTGCCATTCGACATGGCACTTTGAACGAATTGTTGTTACACCACCAGCAAAATGAGTGCAACTCCTAAATTTAATTTGGAAACTCAGCTCTGGAAGCCATCGAAGCTTTATTTAATTTAGTGCCCTTGAGGTCACTTGAATTGCACACTGAAGGAGGTCAGAGAGGTCTTTCTAGCCATCTTTTGGTTAAATTAAGACTCCGATTATTATTTTGAAATTAAATTCCTCAACAACTAAAGTCAATTTATTAATTATTTCCTCTATTTAAAAATGAAAATACTCCCTTGTTTCAGACGGTTAAACTCTTGTAAAACTCTGGTTAATAGCAAGGGTAATTTTGAGTCACAACATTTATAAATTTCGTAGTTCTACTGACTCCTGATCCTCAGCTGGTTAAAGTTGAACTTACTGGCTTGGGTGGGACCCAGTTTGGGGCTGATGTGGCGGGGGCCCCGTTTGCTGTAGGATCGAAAAGAGGATAAAACCTTTCCAGGAACATTAAGTCACGCCCCAAAACCCACTCACCAAGCACTGTGGAAGTCCTTGAGATCCTCGTTCGCCTCCTGTTTGGTCTGCTTTATGTACTGACCCAACCGGCAGGGATGTGTCTTCAGCAAGGTCTGATGATGCCGGCAGCACATGTCTCTCGGAGCCTTTTCATCTCGGCAGCACATGTTCACCTTTCGATAGGGACAGCGTTGGTGCACCACCTCCATAAACATCTTGGTCAGGAGCTCCTCCATCACCAACTCGGCATTGGGACGACTGGTCAGGTGCGGATTTACGTAGTGCATCACATGCTTTACGGTCTGCTCGTAGTCCAGCGGCAGCCCCGTCTGGTCGTCCATTCGGAAAAGCCTTGGCAGCTTGTCCTTGGGCTTCGGCTTGGGCTTATTTCGGAGGACTGTCCGGCGCCAGACCTGTTGACTTGGGGGCGGGGTTGAAGGGCGGCGAGTGCCGGAGGATCTCTTCTTGGTGTTGCACCTTTGGGTCACGAAGAGGTTCTTCAAGACGCTCTGCTGATTGGGATTCGTTTTGGGAAGTTTCTTCTTCACGGTCCTTTTCTTTTTCCGAATGATCTTGGGCTTCAATGTTTTCTTGGTGTTGTTTTTAGGCATCTTTTTGAATTTTGTTGAATTTATAAAATAATTTTTTCAGGATCAAAAGGCTAAAAGCTAGCTTTAAGTGTCGAAAAGTTTTAAATGTTTTATTCAAAGAACGTCTCTAAGCAAGGCCTGCTTTTAAAAAGCTACAACAGTTGTGAGGGATATTTGATATCCAACCTGTAAAAGATTTTTCTGTACTATGCTTTTCTCTCTGTGTAACACTGTTAACAGAGAGATTTACAGGCCTCTGGCAGATGCAACTATTTAAGTTCTCACGTGAAGGCCAGCTCCTGGCCCCCTCTGGCTGCTCCCTGCTCCTTGTGGAGGACAACATGATTACAATTGCCATCCTAGATTTATGATTTCATTGCACACACTTACACACACTTCACCACCCACAGGACACACACGCACACACACACAATCGGACGGACTTGCATAAGTTGTGAGCTGATGTGGCCACAGCCAACTTAACTTTTGAAACAATGTCAAATACAATAAACGTGTGTTGTTCTCCGTCCCTCTTGTTGTTGCTGCTGCTGCTGCTGGCGTTGACACCCACACAGATGCAGGGCGAGTGTGCCGGCAGTGAATGTGTGTGTGTGTGTGTGACTGTTGGTGCCGAGTGTTAAACCGCATTGTTTGAATGCAGCACGGGACGAACAATGTAAATTGCCAGCGAAACACTGGCAACTACACTGACTAAAAAATATTTGAGAAAATAAGTGAAAAACTATAAAGATTTATTGTATGATCAGTTTACTATATTATACATTTTTTTATTTTATCATATTTTCTTTATTTTATTAACGAAATGTCTTTTTTTGCAGGCAATCTTCAATCAAACCTTTTCATCTCAAAAGCTGCAGTTTGGATATATAAGGTAAGGTAAGTTTGAAAGCTTTCATTTAAAGATATATACATAATTTAATTACATTGTCTAAACATGTTCTTTGTGGTGGGAAATCGGGAAATTGTATTACACAAGTATATGTAATCTTTTTCATCTTCTTGTTTCAATTAATATGAGAAAATTTAAATCTAAGATGGCCAAAAATATTTTTTTAAGAAAATTAAGCTAATATGTAGAGAAACATTTTCTATTGATATGGGAAAGGTGAAAGACAAATGTTATGAGGAAAATTCAGCTAGGAATATGATGAGGAAATTCTTTATTCTGCCATTTATATGGGAAATCACTTAAGAAACCGTCAATCTAACCCGGCAACATGCCCAAGTCTGTCTATGTTGTTGCTCAAATGTTGCCAAAAACATACGGAGCACTATTGGTGGTTCATGATAAATTGATTTTATGATTTATCATTTAATTTCACATTTAACTTTGAATCAACATAATCTATATTTTATTGCATTTTTTTACTGTGCATTCATATGGCATTGGGGGATATACACAAGTGCGCAGATACGTATAAATTATATGCGTTGGCTGCAGCAGCAGCACGAGATACGGGCCAACAACAAAGTTGAAACACTCCCATAAACACCCACGCACACACACTGCCACACACACACAGCGCACAATAACACATAGTGGCACACACTCAGTTGGATTGCAAAAGACGCAGCAGAAATAGAACAAAAGCAATACAATTAATCATCGAAGAGGAGGCCACGCAGAAACAGCATGCTGTTTAAGCAGAACCCAGGCAGGAAGCGGGAGCGGGAGCAGGAATAGGAACAGGAGCAGCAGGATCAGAGCCAGAACTAGAGACCCCCTCCCCCCACCCGCCTCGTGGCAGGGCGAGGCAAATATGGTTGCAACATTACTAACAACATAATTCATATTAACAAATAGCATAGAGTCGCACAGAAATGCTCTATTGAACTAATTAATGGTCTATTTATAATTATAGTATTTTTATTGAAGGTTTAATTTTAAAATATCTGTTTACTAATGGAGTAAACAACATTTTTTTTTTGGGAAATACATTTAAATAGCTTACATTCTTGCGAATCTACACCCTTGGCTTTTCGTAAGCAAAATGTTCAAATGTTTAGGAAAATATTTAAGAAAATATTTGAATAACAAATTAAACCAAATTTATGCTAATATTTTAATAACAAATTATTACTAGACATTTAAAAAGCTTTGAAGGGAAATGTGAAATATCAAATTCTATATAATTCGCTGAAGATATTCGTAATAGAAATAAGACAGTTGGTACAAACAACCTGCTGCACTTGTTTTCTAAGAAATGATAAAAATGATATATATATATAACTTAAGGAGCAGCAGTTAGGTAACATCTACACCTCTCAAACAAGACAACAGCAGCTATATAATATATAGACCAATTCCTATATATATGGCACTCCCTGTCCGATTTGTTTAACCCCAACATATACTCTCTGGCAACTCCCTTGTCAACGCATTGGCAGTACATCCCTGAAAACAAATCCTAACAACGGCAGGATCAGGCGGCAGTGAAGAGTACTAATGGCACACACTTGTTTCTGGCACGGGCGTGGTGAACAGTGGGCGTGGCAGCTAGATACACTGTGCAACTGTGCAACTGTGCAACTGCCACAGCCAGTGCAACTGTGTGCAATCAATTATGCTGGGCTGGGCACCGATACCAGAAGCTGGCATAAGCAGGATCTCATCCCGATGTCGATGCAGCTGTCAGGAGTCAGGCAGGCAGGCAGGCGAGCTGGTAACCATTTCGGAGCAGGCAACCCACCACTCGGGGGTCTTATCCCCGGCTAAGTTCAATTAGGTGAAGGCAACCTGAAACCTGAAAAGCATAAATGTCATTCTCCATGAGAAACGTCAAATTTGATTCTTTTTTTAAAGCAGGAAAAGCGGGAAAAGCGGGAAAAAGCAGACAAAGCCGGGGGAGAATTTCTATAGCCAAGGAAATGACTTTACACCTTCTTTTCCCCTCGAAAGAAATGGATCAAATATAGATTTATGTGTTTCATGTCAAAATAAATGGATTTTACATGTTGCCACAAAGCGTTCGATGCGAGCGAGCATCGAGCGAGTTCCGAGTTCCGAGTCCCGAGTCCCGGTGCCGAGTCCCGGTCCCGAGTCCCGGTCCCGAGTCCTGGGTTCTCGCCTGGCATGGCGCAAGGACGACGGTGACAAACAGCAACAACAAAGAAAATATAACGTGGCATTAAAATGTCATTTCATACTCATACAAACAAGCTCATATAACGCTCCCCTTTTGTTGGCAGCGGGGAGAAGCGAAAGAAGCGAAATATTAAGTTAATATGTTTGAGCTTCGGCGGTGGGAGGGAGGGCTCTTTGATCCCTTGGAAATTTAGCAAAGTGCAGACAGGATATTGGCAGCTGCTTGCAGCCACACACAGGATATTAAAGCCATAAAGATGAAATATTTCTGCACACATTCCCCTGCCCCCAGCCAGGCAGCCAGCAATCAGGCCGATTCGCACATCCAGGTGCGATCCGCGTCCCTGAATCCCAATCCGAATCCGAATCCCGAAGCTAGACAAATTCCCCCAACAATGGGGATTATTCAAATTATTTGCCACTTGCGTTGCTGCCTCCGAATCTGACGGGAGGCGTCTTCTCCTGCTCCTGCTCCTGCTCCTCAGGACCTCAACCTGGCACGTCTATTTGTGTTTGTTCTCTCTCCGTGTGTATGTGTGTGACACATGATGCCATGTCATATAATTTATCAGCGCATTTTTGGCATTCAGCTCGCGTCCTGACATTGCCCCGAAAGGCCAACAAAACAAAAAGAAATGCCAGCTTTCGCTGCTCCGCTGCCCCGTGTTACTTAGGAGGTGCCACATGGCCAGCCTCAACCTCTGAGGCAACAGTACACCAGGAGCTAGGGGGTTTCCCTATATAAAGGTTCAGTGTTGTAGGAAAATTATTAAGTTTTAAATATTATATTGTTTAAAAATGCTTTCTATTTGGTTTACAATGCATTTACAATGTATTAAATTCATTTCTCTAAGATCTAAGGTCCTTAAATACTGTTTTCACTTAACTAATTTTAGTTTCTTTACATGTGCCCTTGTAAATATTAATTTTTAAGAATTTATTTTAACTATTTCATTGAATAATTCAAGCTTTACCCCGATTTCTCTCACTGTTTTAGCAAGCTCCTTGCCTGACTCCCTCGAGCTTTGTTTTCGTTTCTCTCCCGTTTCTTTTCGCCTTTGCTCTTTGTTGTTTTTCTCGCCTTACCCGCTTTTCCCGCTTTGCGCAC
Organism: Drosophila bunnanda; assembly: GCA_035046265.1. NCBI lineage: Eukaryota > Metazoa > Arthropoda > Insecta > Diptera > Drosophilidae > Drosophila > Drosophila bunnanda. Next base: position 4,437,675 of record JAWNOB010000076.1, on the reverse strand, counting down.
TTTTCCCGCTTGGCCCGCTTTTCCTGCTTTTCATTTTGATAAATATGTGGAGGGCAGAAATCTATCATTTCGCGTGTCGCATAAATAAATACATCAAGAGGCAACACCAGGCCACCCATACACCCATCCACCCTTCCGCCCACCTCGCACACAAGGATTCCAGCAGCACACAAACTGTTAATCAACGGCAAAAAAGAAAGGGGGAATCCCCTGCCGCCCCTCTGTTCCGCCTTCGCTGGGAGTTGGCAATTTGTTTAGTCGTTAAACTTTTTTAGCGTTTCGTTATTTAATGCAAATTGATGATAACGGGCAGCGCAACGCTAATGAGTATGCGAGTATGTAAGGACCAGGGATGGGCTCCTCTCATAACCCCATCCATGGGGGGTGGGGCTTCCCCCAAAAATGGGGAATGTGGCAATTTATGCTACCAGCACAGCACAGCACAGGGCTCCTCAGAGCAGCCTCATGCACACTCGCTGCTGGTTGGTATACAAATTTAATGAATGCTCCCGTTTTTCCAGGATGCCCATAAATAATCAACAAGCCACGAGTCGGGCACTGGCAGAAATTGCTACATCCTTCGCTTGGCTTTAAAATTAAATCAAGTTTCTTAAGTTTCCTCCGAAAAGGAGAACAGTTCTCACTTCTCTCTCTCTCTCTCTCTCTCTGGGACATAAATAACACACACACAATTGTAGTGGTGTTGTTGCCTTGTTTCGTTTTCGTTTTCGTCTCTTCTGGTGCGACACCTTTCTGACGTCCTGGCTGTTTGTTTTAAATGAAATTCGTTAAAAGTCCTTCGAAATACACACACACACTAAAAAAAAGGAGTGAGCCGCTGCCAGCTGCTGGCATTCGCCGGGAGCGATTTCGGTTTGGGGGTTACGTGTGCAGTCAATTCCACTCGGCTGCCCATTGAAAAGTTTTGCACTTCGCTGCACAAAGGACACGGATGGAGCGGAGTGGAGCAGAGCGGGGTCACACATCAAGGCCACCGCAGCAGGATTTTCATATAGGTATAGAATAGAGCGCATGGTAATACCAAACACCAAAACATCATAATACATCCTTCAAGTAATTTGTGCGAGACAAAGTTGTGGATCTTCAGGGCAACACTTCCGTTTCCGAGCTTCGTACTCCCTGAACTTTGGCACTTCGGAAACAGCCATGAAAATACGTTGTCGCATATGGGAACATATCCGAAAGTACACAAAAATATACAAACACGGAATTGGAATTTCCATGCGCGGCAACTTTGTGCTGGAGCTGGAACTGTTATCCACGGAAAGCATACTCCAGTGGATAGTCCATTTCCTTGACTACCGAAAAACACTCGGATGGCCAAGACCATGGCCATTACGGCACAGCCCACGACGATGATGATGATGATGATCATCATCATCATGATGATGATGATGATGTGGCTCAGGGGGAGGGAGTGACCAACGGACGGCGGTGATATGACCGCAAAACCAATACGAGTGCCAGGACGATTCGATTTAATGGAAAATCGACCGCAGGAGCAGCAACAACTTAAGCGATTCAGAAATTGCAACACACAACCGTACCCCGTACCCTGCTCCCAGCTGGCACACTTTTGGGACACTTACACATACACACATACAGCAATTCTCGGCGAGATGAGAGGACGATGGCGGCAATGTCAGGGGCCACGCAATTAGGGGGCTTAACCACTGGCCGGCTGGCCGGCTGGCTAAGGGGGGGGTGGGTGGTTGGGTCAAGTATATGTGGCGCCCATCGACGATATATATTGAAACTTGAAAGCATTAAGCGGACGCCGGACGGCGGACCACAGCGAACGCGGAGCCACAACGCGCCGCGCAATTACGGCGGACAGCAGTGCGACCAGGACGTCGACGTACTCTCGCGTGTGCTCGGCGAGGGTGGACACAGCAGGATACGGCTTATGACGTGCAAAAATCAATTATATTTAATATTTTATAATTTTAGCTTGAGCTCTTTTATTTTTACCGCGGAGTAGACTTTATTAGCAAACTATTGGAGAGTCTTTTAATAACCTTCCTTCTAGAGTTTACATAAAGACAAAAGTAAAGGATTTCGGGAATAAAGTTGGGGCCAATTGTAGAGGTTATTCTTGAGATAGATATTCTTGCATATTCTGTCTATATGTCCTGACTAGGAATGACCAAAAATATGGACTGCATCTGTATCCTTTTCCTTTCTTATTTCGATATGTTCACTTTGCTCTAGACTTTTGGTAAATTTATGTTTAGATATTTTTTTATTGAGAGCTATATACGTATGGATATATAAAACCTATTTCTCCTCGATATAAAGTCATAATCATTACTTTAAAGAAGGTCAGTTTCTGTTGTTCTTGCTCCAATCTTGCCTTGAACAAGAATTACGTAAGATATATGTTATATACTTGAATTACATACTACCCAAAGTGAGATCTCCTAAATGATATTTCATCATAATATATTTATGGATATATCAAACCTAATTTTTCCTCGATATACAGTCCTAATCCTTACTTTCAGAGAGGTTTATGTAGTCAGTTTCTGTTGTTCTTGCTCCGATCATGTACAATCATGTACAAGGATTAAGTAAGATACAAGTTATATACCCGAATTACACACTACCCAAAGTGAGATCTCCTGAATTCCATCTCATCATAAAATTGTTATATATCTCATGACTGCCCTCGCTAATAAAAACCCCTACAATCGCACATCTAACGCTTTGAGTGCGACGGCAGCTGTAATAAAGCCAGGCAAGAGAAATCCGGAGACTGGGTAGGGTCGGAAAGCGAGCTCTGGGACCAATACTGGACCTGGACTGTGCACTGTGCACTGGGCACTGGGCACAGGGCTTGTCGTCGATGCCATCGAAAACAGAAGTTTTACGATTAAGCCAAACGAAAGGAGCACAAACACAAGTCCGCCACGAGAGTCGTGCTCGCTGGTCGGCTTCTGGTTCACGGTTCCTGCAAACCAATTCAAGTGTTCCGTGAAATGAGTCGAAAATTGACATTCGATTTGCAAGACCATTGCACAAAGTCGGCTGTCGCCAGTCGCGTTTCGTGGAGGCGGCGTTAAAGCCGGGACCGAGTCGCAGGTGCCTTAAAGTCGCTGCCTGAATATATGCAATTAATTCTACAATTGCATGTGAAGTGCACATAACACGAAGCGATGGCCTTTGAATTCGCAGAAACCTGCCATATCCATATCCCAGAGGGCGCCTGGGGAACAATTAGGCGCCTGGCCAGGCCCAGGAATCGATGCACACGAAGCCAGTTAATCATCTGGCGGAACCGTCTTCATTTGCATGCCGGTCGAGAGCTGCAACTGGAGCTGCTCCAATTAAATTCCAGGTGAATCATTGAGGTGGATCAAAGGTTTTCGGCAGTCAGTCTGTGTCAGGAGCTTAGGCAAAGTTGGCTTAAATAATGGCAATTAAACCGGGGGCACTATTATTCAGATGCTCCTCCCATGGCCAGAATTAATGAGAGTGCACAAGCAGCGGCAGCAGCAGCAGCAGCAGTTTGTGCTCATTAAATATTTAATTGCGAAATTAAAAGAATATGCCAACGCAGCACAGAGTCCTTGTCCTGTCACCAGAATGTGCAGTTGCAGCTAAAAATGGCGCGAGACAACGGCAATTATTTGCACAAATGCTTATTAAAATTGCTTTTACAACTTGTTAATTTCATAATACAGTTTTTATTGTGGCCAGGAAGGACGGCGGCAAGTGCTGGGCCCCAGGCGGCGAAGGAGGACCAAACTTTATGAACGGCAAAAAGTCGAAAGCCAAACTTATCTTTATGCAAAATTCCCAAGCCGTCGCCCTCATCCTTGACCTCGTCGGCAACCGACGCCTAGACCTGTAATATACTTGTCCGCCTTCCAGGCCACGTCCTAGCCCACGTCCTAGTCCGCGTCCTAGTCCGCGTCCTAGTGCTCGTCCTCGTCCTCGTCCTCTTGCACGTCCGTTCGTCCCTTATTGATCGGTTGCGGTTGTGCACAATTTAGATCAAGGATACCGATAGGGCTTCGTGTTTATGCCAAAACCGTTTTGTCAATGCTGAGAAACATTTATGCCAATTTGCGTTTTGGCGAGCTGACAACTCGCAGCGGCGACGCGACATCGGAAAAGTCGATAGCGAAAGTGGAAAAATTACGCGGCTGAGGAGGCGAGACTCCTGGCCTGGCATTTTCCACCTCCCCTCGCTTCCCTTTTCCTTTGAAGCCGCCACGTCGTCGTCGTAACGGCAAAATTACAAAATTAAATTATTTTCAGGCGAATTTATCAACATGAACGCCGAGCACAGAACTGGGCTCGCTCCCGGAAATTGCTAAATATCTTTGTTAGCAATTGAGTTTTTCCTCGGCTCCCTTCCTCGCATCTGTTATGATTCCCATATTAATGACATAATTATGCAATAAAATAAGGAGCCTATCGCTGTTTGATTTCGATCTAAAAGGTTCTAAGGCCAGCGAGATCTGGGAACTTGGGGTAAGGAGAGTTCAATTAATGTGGAACAGAAGTCGAAAATTAAGAGCTGAGGAATAATTTGTAATCAAAAAATATACTTAAAATGTTCATGAAAATTTGAAATGCAAGACAATTCTGTGGACATTTTCTTTCACAATAAAAATTTATGAGCGTTATGAATCTTCTTTCTTATATTGTGTTTGCAGAGAGCAACTCATCTAAACAAGTTTTAACAAGTTTAAATCCATATATATCCATTTTTTCTGCCATCTGTAAAACATTTTCAGAAGGTCTTTCGCAAAAATTCTTAAAAGCTCAATATTATACCTTATGTAGATCCTTAAACCTGACATACTTTGCTTTAAAGAAGAAAAGTATATGTATGCTTAATAATACTTAATTTATCCGCCGCCAGATTTGTGGGCTTATTAGAGTGCCGAATTCCAAATGAGTTGTTGATAATTGAACGCCGCGGAGACGTGGCTCATCCTAAAATTACGGCCTGTAATCTAGATCCAGCTGTCCGCCAGCGGCGGCGGCGGCGGCATTAAATCAGAAACTTTGCGTATTAGATCGGGAGCAGGGAGCAGGAAGCAGGAGGAGGACTGGGACCTCACCCGCCTCGAACTATACCAATTTATTTGCCACACTGATTGGCGTATTGTGCTTGGGCTTCCTTCCCCTCACGCGCTCACGTAGCCACACCCGTAGACCCGGGTTCAGCTACAAACTAAGCCTCATTATACGACTGCCAGAAGGAGGAGGAGGAGGAGGGAGGTGCAGGTGTAGTGGGGGCAAGGTAAGACGCAGACAAGCTGCGCAACTGATTGCTAAATAGACAGGCAGCCAATACACATCGATAAGGCCGAGATAACGGACAGATTGTCTTTACAGGAGGCTGGGGAGGCGCTCCCGGGGCAGGGTAACGAAGACGGAGCCGATGCGGACGCTGCCTGATTAATTAGGGCATTAATTTTGCTAAATTACTCCAATACATTAGGGAGATCGAAGCCATTTGTCAAAATTAACCTGAGGACCGATGTAAATGAATTCGCCGTGCCGAGCGTTCCGTAATGAAGTCCGGGATATGCCTGGACCCAACTGGGCGTGGATTTGCTGCTGCTCCTGCCGCTCCTGCTGCGGCAATGACAACGATTACGAAGGCGTATCAATGACTGATGGCGGCACGTGGTCTGCCGACTCTCCATATATATATATAGAGTACGGCCCTCGAGAGAGGGCATCAATCTCCGGCCAGGACTGCAGAATTCAAAGCGCTGCATCCTTAGGCATGTCCCAGATACCAAGTACAAGTTACACCTTTAGAAATGGGATGAGACAGAAGTTTCTTGTATATATATTCTCTAATAATATTATGTGTTAGCCCGGATTGTAGCCAAAACTATAAGCTATATCCTAAAATTATGCAACTTCCGGCGTTCTTAGCTCCTTTTCCCCTCAGTGTAACCGCTTTCTCCCAATGGCCATGCCTCAAATGTCAACGGCAGTCAAGATGGCAGGCTTGGCTCTGCTGTCAGCCAGTTTGTCCTTCAGCCAGTCAGTCCCTCCTTCAGTTCGTCCGTCAGTCACTCAGTCAGCCATAACCGGGCACCAGCTTGTTTTCAATCCCGCCGGATAAGTTAACAAAGCGCACAGACCACAGAGCACAGACCAGAGCCGGGCAGACCCAGAGCCCGGGAGACACACTCACAGCAGCAAAGACGGAGACGGAGACGGAGACGGACCGGAGCTCTAGCATTCTTCCAGCTTTGCCGCTAAGCCACTTTTGTGCGGTCCTTGGCCAACAACGCACCCAAAGACTACCCATTCCCGGCGCAGTTAGGCTGCATTAATGGGCAGGAGGCGACATTTCCCACTTACGATTGCAGGCATATTATGAAAAATGCACAATGTGCCATCAACACACGGAGCTTAGCAGGACGAGGGAGAGCTGGAAGGAAGGAGGAAAGGAGGGAAGGAGGGAAGCAGGGAAGGATGTAAGGAAGGAAGGGAGACATTCTGAGGGGGGGGGAATGGCAACGACAACTGTAACGACATCATCAGTGCTGGGATCGCCCCCGTAGTCATCAGCTTAAAGTTTCCACGAACCCAGCAGGTGAAGATGGAGACGGAGCGAAGGATGGCGGAGTCTCTAGGACGCAGGACTACCTAGTCGACGCTGCTTTACATTTTTATGTGTGTGTTCTTGGGATTGGGAATGGGAATGAGAGGGGGCAAGAGGGGGCGCTGTGCGCGGCAGCATTAATAATTGAAATATTCACTAACAGGAAGTTGAAGACGTTAATGGCGGAGGAGGAGGAGGAGGAGCAGGACTACTATCCTTCCGCGCGCTTAATTGAGGTTTACTCTGCTTCGCTCCTGCTAATGCATAAACCATGCACAGACATCAGCAGGCAGCTCACATCACTCCAGTGTCCTGGCCAGGTCCTGTCCCGGCCCGGCCCGGCCCGGCCTTAGCTGTTGCTGTGTGGTCTAGGCAACTTATTTTTAGCTCATTACGGGCCAAAACGACTCTGCCATGGACGCAGAGTACGGTACGCCTTTCAAGATGCCTCCGAGCCCTTGTCCTTTTGCGAAGCTTCCTGTTTTCTGTGTGTCACCCTTGGCGCTGCTGGTGCTACTTGGTGTCCCAGGTTCAGGTTCCCGGGTACCTCCTCCTCCTCTTCTGTGGCTTCTCCAGTTCGAGAGCGAGTTGGCCTCGCCTCGTGTTTGTGAACTTGCCGTATTCCCAAAACGCTGGCATGCGTAATGAGCCTCGGCTCGGGTTTCTTCACTCCGCTTTCTACGTTCTTGTTTTGTAATTTCAAAATCATTTCGCCGCGCGCTCTCCAAATAACGGAGTGTGTGTGGGTTACACTGTGAGAAAAGAAACAGAACGATTATACCACAAGAGTTAATAAACTTTATTCGTTTTTTACATTTTATATAGGGAAAATTCCCTCCTTTTGTGCGATTTTTTTCAATTTTTTATATGAAGGAGTCATTTCCGACCCTATAAATCATATATATTCTCGATCAGCATCAACAGTAGAGTTGATCTAGCCATGTTTGGCAGGAAATAAATTTTATAAAATTTTTTCCAAATTTTTATTAAAATTTTATCATGAAAAATTCGAAAAAAAATTAAAAATTGTTAATTATAAAATCATTATGCCTATTTGTTAACCTAGTAAAAACTAGCACAGAAAAGTAGTTCGCATTGAAATTAATGAACTTTTGGCGTAGTTATGATCTATCGAAACTGTATTATTTGGCTTTCCAAAGTTAACTTTCTTCGTCCTTTTGAAGGTGCCCTTTCTCTCAGTGGATTTAACTTGAGGCTACCGTTGCGGTCCCGTTTCGTTTCCCCTTCAGCGCCACCCTTGCTTTTGTTGCTCCTTCCCAGCTTGCAGCTCCTCGGGCTCCTGCTCCTGCTCCTCCTGCTGCACGGCGTCTCCAACTCCCAGTACTGGCGCTCCTTTTCTGTCCAGGGGCAAAGGCGTCGCTTGTTCACGAATTCCCGTAGCAGTCATTTGCGTTTATTATCACAACGCGTTGACTTGTCGTCCATCCCCCGCTCAGGGGGGGATGGGATGGCAGCTTGCAGCTTCGTCCTGCCCCCGCATAAACTTCAATATAGCGCCGACTCGTATCGGGCATAAAGTAAAGTTATATTCGATTTCCCGCACATACGCACAAGGGCTGGTCTTTAAAGCCATCCGACTTTAATGTGCGATTTGGGGTCGGGGAAGGATGCGCCTGGCGCAAACTGTAACCGCAAAACGCCAAAAGGAAATAAATGTGCGACTTTGCAATGAAACAAGCATTTATGGTGCCATAAAACAAACCAAGCACGAATATTTCTAACTCATCTTAAAACAAATACAAGCACACACAGGCGCGGCGCTTATGTAAGAGCTCGTCCTCGTCCTCGTCCTCGTCCTCATCCTTGTCCTTGTCCCCGTCTGGGTACTCGTCCTGGTCCGCATGTGTTTGATTACATGGCCAAAATGTTGTGTGTGTGTGTGTTTTGTATTTGACTACGGCTTAGGAGCTGGGAGAATGAAGCTGAGGACCAAAGACAAGGACGAAAGGGATGCCAAAGGGTGGGCCAGAGTCGGGCATAAACTTGCTCAGATAAAGTTTGATTAGTGCGACAGACTAAAGCCTATCTGCCAGCGCCAAGGTTAACAGATACCTCCGCTGCTGCCCCCCTTTTCGCTCAGTGTGCACACACACACACACACACACGGGAGCATATGTGTGGCTCAGCAAATTTGTGAGAAGATTGTGATATAAAAAACAGGACGATGGCGGCGCGAAAAAAGACGCCGCCTTTGCCAAACTCAAAGGAGCTGTGCCGCTGCTCCTGAAGGCATACAAAAACCGCAAAATACAAAACGCAAAATTACTCCCACGGGAGGAGACAGGGAATGGGGTGGGCGTGGCCCCAAGCAAATTACCAGGAGCTGAGAGCTGGGAGCTCGGCAGCTTTCACTGGGAAATGCTGAACAGTACAAAATGACATGTCGCATTTTAAAGTTGCGTCAATGTCAGCGTCAAGGCTCAACCTCAACCTCCTGCAGGGGAATATATATAGTATATAAGGGAGGCTCCTGTCTAAATTATTTTAAAGTGCTTTGTTGCTTATTCGGCTGCCGTTTTTGCGGTGTAATTTGAATATGCGCGCCTTAAAGTGAAAGCATTTGCATGCCAGTGCTCCTTGTTGTCCCTGGCTCAGCTCCTCCTGCTCCTGACCACGACACATTTACGGGTAAACAGTGTTAATGAAGTCGCATTAATTTGAGTGCGTTACAGACAGGACAACGCGGCAGTACCGGGACACGAACACGAACAGGGACATGGACTCTGAAGCACAGACGGAACGCAACAAAGCCGTCGCAAATGAACCAGCTCCAAGGAGCCCAAGAAGAGGCAAGGGCAGAGCAGCGGAAACAACACCAGAAACTCCTTTTTACAGCCAAACATACAGCAAGAAGATACACAGAAAGAAATGATATAGTTTTAAGAATCTTTGATCTTCATCATCTCGGTATATATAACATATTCCTTCTTCTACTGGAACTCTTTAAGCCCGTTTTAAAGCCTCCAAATGGTTAAGCAACTTTGCTTGCCCTGCCTTAAGTAAAATATCCTTAAAAGTAACCCATTTTCTCGCCATGTCCTCTCACACACGGCCTGAGCAAAGACAATGACAATACAAACATCGGGTAACGGGGAAAAATGGCCAAGACGACACAGAGGCCGGGGGAACGGCAAAAGAGTTACTGCCCGTCGTCCTTGCCGGTGGTAGCTCCTTGGCCTGCCCTGGCTCCAGCTTCAGCTTCTACTCCTCGTAAACCGGCAACGCGCGACGGCAACATGAAAATCTTGTCATATTTTTCTTGTTTACTGTCAACATCTTTGTACTTGAAGTCCCATTATGTTAATTATGATGAAGTAAACAGGACACAGTTGTTGTTTATTATAATTACCAGCAGTCGAGTCGGAGCAGACAGCGGCTGAGGAGGAGGCCGGCTGCAAAATGAATTTGTTGCACGTCCAAGGCGAAGCAACTCCGAGGAAGCTGTAGGAGCAGACGTGGCAGGCTGGCCGCCGAGCTCAACTAATTCAATTAGGAAAAGGCTCCACACTATTACTGGCACTGGCAATCATTCGGAGCGATAATATTTGCCCACTGTGATGTGATGTGATGGAACGGGGGGCTTTTACCGAAAACCCAGTGTGTCCTTTGTTTTGCGGTTATAATAGGAATTCCCGGCATACTTTGGCTGCATTGTTTGGAAGACGCAAGTTCAATACAAACAAAAATAATCAATAGAAATTGTTATGCAAACATCCTTTGGGTCCTTTGTATGCGAGTCTCCTGCGAGTCTCCGCCGCGTGTAGTATTTGCCCAAGGAAAGTGATGGGATGTGATGTTTGGCCAGACACAAAAGGAAGCGCCAGCCCACGCATCCTGGTCGGAGAAGGGGAAATGGGTTTCCGCCTTTACAAGTGTCCAACCCAACACAGGCATCCTGCCGCTGCCGCTGCCTCCTCGTTGTCCTTTGCCAAATGCATTTTTAATAATGCAGCGGACGTTGCGCTGTCAAAAAACAATGACATTAATTAGCCGCTCTTTGTGAGTGTTGGAGAACAAAAAGTATATTTCTATGCAGCTGCGTCCTTCCTCTCCTCCTGCTGCTGCTGCTGCCTCATTTTCTTGCTCTTGTCCTGGCCATCCAGCCCCAGCTACCTCTCCCCCTGGTCCCCCTGTTCCCCCTGTTGTTGTCCATTTCTTTTATGTGCACCAACAGCGGAAAAATTCATTACACTTTTGCACATTGTGCGCGCTTTTTTGTATTCAGAACAAAAAGACGTGCCCGAGCAGGAGAGCGCAGCGTGAAAAAGTTATCTAAGAGTGTAGAAAATGGCCGGTGGGTGGTGCTCCCAGGGTGATGCTGCATCAGTTGCTGCATACGGGCTGCGGGGGGTCGTGGTATAATGAGTGATGGTTATGCCACCAGCACCACGGGGCGTATACGTAATGCGGCAAGAGACCCAAGGACTTGAGACTCGAAGACCCGACACTCGACACTCGACACTCGAGAGGCTGTCAATCAATCAGACCGCCTGGGAGGTCAGTAGAAGTAACAAACCTAGACTCTACACTCCATGATGGGTCGTTTTCACCTCAAGAGAGACTTTACAAATCTATTTTAGGTTGAAAAAGGCATATTTTTAAAAGTTAGGAGACCTTTAAAGAAGTAGAACTTCCTTCTTTTGGAAACCACACTTTGAAATAATTGCTGTATCTTTTTTGTTAACATAACCACTTGATACTGAGTATCTTTTAGTCGCCAAAAGCACAATTTCTATCTCATTTCTTGCTGGTTATTGTGCTCTCGAAAAGGAGGAGGCCACGGCTGGTTGGTATGCCAGCCCTGACCGCTCTGTTTTCCCTGCTGCGTTTCATGTATTATTGCATTCTTCAGCTCAATGTGTGTGGGCCGACCCAGTCCAGCACTTCATTCTGTAGCAGCCATAGCTCCGGCTCCTAGTCGTCCTCCTGCTGCTCCTGCTTTTCCTGCTCCTCCGTTCGACAAGTGGAACGAGCTCAATGCGAATGGCGACTAATGTCCAGCAGGCACGTTTCAAGCGCACAAAGCTGTAAAATATGTAGCAGACTGGCACACACACACACACACACACCCCACGCCCAGGGCAACAAAAGCAGTGAGCACACACACCCGACACACCCCACACACACCCTCCACACCCACACTCTCAGATAGATGCATTTGAAAGAGAAACAAAGCACAAAAAATAAACAAATCGCGCCATAAATTGCAACTTGGCAATTTTGAGAATGTAAACAGGAAATGTTTTCCTTAGCTTCTCGCTAGATTTTTCTTTATGCGAATAAAATGTCATTACCCAAATGAACGTGGGGGCTTAAAGGAGACCCTTAAAGAGGAGCACCTGCCTCGCATAGAACCTTACCGAGATGTTGCATTAATGGCTATGCATCCGCCGCCTCTAGGGACTCGAGTCTTGCAGCAGCTGAAGTTTACTTCAAGTTCCATAATTGCAGTTTGAGTGCTCCGCTTTCAGCAGGACGACCCGCTCCTCTCCAGGTAATCCTTCTGCCAAGGACTTGGCCCAGTACAATGAGGAGGCGGTGGGCTAATTTCTTTTTTGAAACTTTTGGCTTGACTTTGGGACTCGACTCGACTCGCTTGGCAAAAGTTAATTTGTAGGCATCGCGACAAGGATTTGACGCATCAAGAACTTTGATTAAAAGCGCACACACACACACACGCACACATTAGCGCTCTCCAATAGGATTTACACCTCCATTCAGCATGTGTGTGCATGTGCCATATAAATTTGCACATAAAGTGGAGCGGCGGTGCCCTGGAAAAATGTATAAAACAAATTTATAACAAAAACGTGATGTGGTTATTGATGGATGGGCCTTTGCCTGGAATTGTTTTGGCCCCGACCAGGTTGGATTGCCTTTGGGTTGAGGTTGGGTCAAAGGTACACACACACACACACACACAGACACACATGCATATAATAATAAAACCCCGCCACACTCACACACACACTCACAGAAATCCACACAACCAATCATCAAGATTGCGCTGTCAAAGTTTGGAATTGAATCATTTCCAAAATTATGCGGAGTGGAAAATGCTGTAATTTATGATTATTTATTGCAAATTCATAATCAGATGGCAGGGAAGAAGGGCTAATTAATATTTTATCGAAATTTGATGATCTTAAAAGGGGGTTTTAAGTAAATAGTCACTAATAGGGAATGCAGGTAATCTCTCTCTTTAAGAGGAAAATTAAGTAAATCAATATTTGATCAACCTTTGAGGATCTTAAATCAATATATTAAATAGCTACTGAAAAGGGATGCCTAAAATAAGCCACTGATGAGGAATTCTTGGCTCTTTAATACAAAATAAACCTAGTTTTTCTCCCTGTGATCCTTCTCAGTAAGGTTACCAATCTCTTCCCGCTTCCGCGATCCACGAGCGGATGGGTACCTGGCTTGTATCGAAAAAATAATCATTTTCCTTTGGCTGTCGTCTTTAATTATTTTGACAACCCGATGCCAGCCAACCAGGCAGCCATCCAACCAGACAGCCAGCCACCAGCAACTGCAGGGACGTGTCGGATTCGTTTATTATGTGGGTTGGATTAAAAGCTCTACGCAGGAGCAGGAGCAGGAGCTGGGTGGGGCAGGACCAGACTAGATGGGGGAAGCATCACGTGCCGAGGACTGGCTGGCTCCTGTCCACCGTCATCGGGGCCAGATCGATACAAAAGCAATCCGACCCGCCACCGGTCACGCAGCTTCCTTCCTACCCCGAGCTCCGTTCCGTTTCATTAAAAGTTCACATTTGTTTGAGGCCCGGGACTTGGCCTGCTTTGCTAATTACACCTGAGGAGGGGAGAGGGATCGATTAAGTGTCCAGTTCTAGCTGTCATCCGCCATGCGGGTGGTGATTGTGATGGGATAACCCCATGGATGCAATGGCTGCTGGAGTCTAGAGATGTCCAAGCTAAGTAGGGATGAATCTATTTCTCATTGGTATATTTTAGGGATTTCAGAGATAGTTTTTCCTCTTATATACATCAAAGATATCATCAACATTACCCCAACTGTAGTAGCTCCCTTTTAAGGCACTGCTTTTCCTTAATTTTTGAGAAGCATTGCCTGGCAGCTCTGCTGCAGGTCGAAGGTGTCTCGCACACATGTCGCAGCTCCTAGAGAGGCGGCGGAAAAGGGGCCTGAAGGAGCAGAAGGAGCAAGGAGCTCCAGCACGGAGCACGGTTATTGTTGCCTCTGGCACTCACGGTGTTTGGTTAATGCGTCGCCGTCGTCGTCGTCGTCGTCGTCGCCGCCTTCCTCCGGCAAACGTTTTCCTTTCGCTTACTCGCTTTATTTTTATTGTATTTCGTTTGCGTTTGCCATTACCCCGACCTCCTTCCATTTCCAATCACTGAGCAGCAACAATCGAACGCTCCCGGCAGGCTCTTGGCAGTCGACAGTCTGGATTCGGGAACCTGCAGTTGCCAGTTGCCAGTTGCCAGTTGCCAGCCGTTGCGAGCAAAGAAGGCAAAATGCTTTTAACTTTTATGGCTCTAATGGAGTTTTATGCACCAGCCTCGTCCTCCGGCCCGGATGTGTACGTTTTTTCAAGTCACCGAAACTGCACTTTAACAGCTGCATTTTCTGCCCAGCCTCCTGCTCCTGCTGCTGCCACACAAGCTCAAGCTCTTGCTCCTGCTTCTGCCGCCGTGTCCCATTTGCATGCTTTATCTGCTTAATGCTGCGAGCAGTCCACAATTTGACGCTGGACAGCGCCGCAGTGGTCAGGCTGATGAGCCAACCGGCCAGGCATTGTGTTCCGGCAGCGAGGATACTTATCAACGTAGCCACGCTCCGTTGAATCCTCGCATCCTGGGCACCCTGCGCCGGCATCCTGGGAGGTGAGTGAGTGAGTGAGTGGTTCCTCTGTCGAAATTTTGAATTTTGATTGGCATCAGCGTGCGGTGCAGTGTTCCATGATTATCGCCCAGTTGAGTACACTGTCCCGTGTCCCTTGTCCCGTGTCCTGTGTCTACCCGGGGCTATCGACTCCAGGCCAGTGTGTCACTGACCGGTCGCAGTCTACGGCAATTTGGTCATCAAAATTGCATAGTGCTCTCATGATGCTAATTGCAGGGCCAGCCGTGTTTTGCTGACTAATTTTGTTGTTTGCCATGGACGTGGATATGGCAAAAGGATATGGCCACATAGGGAACCTGGTCAGTTGGCCTCGATTTCCCCTAGCGAGTGACTGCCAGGAGGCATAATTAGCTGAATCACTCGTTTTCTTTGTCACTGGGAAAAGGTATTAAATGGAATATTTTCCAGGGAATTCCGTTTTAATTATTATAGATACGTTTTCAACCAAAAAACTCAATGGTAATAAACCAATTATTATGGAATTATCCCGTATATAATCAATTCTATTGAAACTTAAGAACAAATTGTACAGAGTTGTACTTGTTCCCAAGGTTTCACTTCATTATTTCGAGTTCGTTCGAACTTAACTCCTGGGGCAGCCTTTTTCCCGTCCATAAACCAAAAGCAAAGATCCAATTATTGCGGCATCGAAGGAGCTGGAGAAGGCAACTCCTTTTAACAAAAGGACAACTAAGTAAAGGGGGGACCGCGGCTGGCAGGATCCGCTGAACTCACGAACGAAATTCAAAATACCTAATTTTATTACGGGCTTCGGCATCAGTGTGCTTTCAGCGAAAAATTTAATTTTCCAAATCACAAATTCTTTATTTGTTTCCACGAGTGCGGCTGGGCTCGAAGGAAGGGAAGGGTCTGCCAGAGGTGGGTGAGAGGATGCAAAAGGATGCGAAGGAGCCACTCACGCCTCTCGGTTTGCAGGCTCTGTGTCCTTATTGAATTGCTGCAATTGGACTCCTCAATGTGCACATCGTCGTCTCGTCCTGGCCTGGTCTGGCCTGGTTTCATCCGCTTTCCGTCTGGAACTTGGCAGGAAGAAAGGAAAAGCAAACGCAGAACAGAAGAAGAGAAGAACGAGCCGGGGAAAAGCCATGAAAAATACAGTATACCCGCTTTATTTTCACATTTTATAAATTTTTCCTTTTCGTTGCTCGTATCTTTGCCTTGTTTGTGGTCTGCCCAGTTTCAGCGCCGTGCATTCCTCCGGCCCGGACACCATTCCCACCGTTGAAAGGTAAAAGACACCGACCGCTCTGCAGCGGGAGGATGGAGGACTGGTTGGACTCTGAAGCAAAAAGCACGCCAAGCCACGATATAAACTCGCCCGGCAGCCTCCGCTGACAGCAGCCAACGAAAATAGATATATTTCGGAGCATCTCGACGGGCGCAAGGACGAGCAGGAGGAGGGGGTGGCAAGGAGCAGCCCGGCTGCGGAAAAGCAGGGGGAAAATAGCACAAGCGGCAGAGCGGAAACGGAAAAGAAAAATATTGTTTCAATTCAATTGAAGCTAAAATTGCATGATTGCAACCAAACCAGACGAGAGAGGAACTGAACCGAACCGGATGCCAAGGAGATGGCGCATTCCAAGGATATCCCGCTGCCTTTCTTCCCTTCGTACTGTAGTCCCTTCAAGCCCGAAACACATGAGTGGCAGGGTGGGAAATGAGCTACTAGAGTTTAAACAATAAACAGGAGAAAATACAAACGAGGGGACACTGGGTAATTCTTGTTCAAGGGTTAGCCGGATTCCTAGCTTTGTTGGAAATCGAAGATGGGAAAATGCTAGTGACAGTAGATCTCCAAAGAATGTTTAGGTATTATATCGGACGATTTAAGGTCAATGGAATTGACTAACTGTGCTATATAAAAATGGAATTTACTAATAAAATGATGACAGAATATATACATTACATTAAGCCCCTGTCGAGTTAAAGTCCTTCCTAAAAACATTTAAATAACTCAACAGTCTATAGGAAAGTACGGCTTTAAAGAGCCATCAAGCTTAGCCCATTTAATATTCCAAGCAAGTATAAAATTTATAATGACCGGCATTCAGGTTAGTGGCATCAGCTCATCAATAAATGCTTAGTCTCCTTCACATAGCTAAATTATGATGGACTTGGTCTCCCAAGTAATCTGCTGCTTACGAGGCCGTGTATCTCTATAAGCCGCTTAGACCTGCGGGCTGTCACCGGAGTCTGACGGAGTCCAGAGTTCGGACTCCAGAGTCCAGAGCTGGAAATATTCCGTAGCCAGGTTCTCCCCCCCGGCGAAGTCCTGCAAGTGTATCTCTGCGACAGCAAAGGTGCCCGCTGCCCGCTGCCTGGCCCCCGACGTCCTGCAGGATCTGGTCAACTCAGCTGTGCGCGCTGCCATCTCATAAACTCTTCATGAACATCCAGCCAGGAAGGAAGGGAGTGGTGAGGATGGGACAGCGCATAATAATGTTTGCATAGCTTTTGGGTTTTATTACTCGGCTGTGTAAATGCCAGCACAGCATCGTCCTGGCCGTTACACTTTGCTGCAGTGTCCTGGCTCTAGCTCTTCTTCGGTTCCTACACGGCAGATAAAGTGATGGGCTTAAAGAAGAGAGATCGAACGGGATGCTTCTGAGCTATTTAAATTTAGGAATCTATGAGCCCACACTGCGTATGAGTAATGACAAGAAAACGTCACCAAACTGTGCTAAGATCTTATCCTGTAATATATGATTGAGATGACCTTTCTCGAGTTGGATCCTTAAGGGATTAGAATAAGGCTAATTCCTGGTTTTTCGCTGTGCATTGCGCTACCTTTCCTTTGGGCGCTTACCCAGTCCCTCATCTGGCCGCGTGACAGCGACAAGCTACTCCTGCGCCATCCCTCATCTCCTCCTCGAGCCGCAGCCTCTGTAAAGTCATTTACATGTTTCAGTCGCTGCCATCTTATCTGGGCGCTTGCTTGGTCGCTGTCTGGACGAGTTCTGGACGTCTTGGCCACTTTATGTTTTGCTTTTGTGCATTTTTGAGTTAATATGCTTAGCAGCACATTTTGTTGTCCCCGACGACATCGTCCTGGCCAAGGAGAAGGAGAAGGAGAAGGAGCAGGAGAGGGAGGAGCCACAGGACCGGGAGAGAGTTCTCCGGGAGCTTATCTGGTCGTGCTTGTCGAAAATTTCTGGGGCTGCCTTCGCCTCCTACCAAGCTTCGCTCCCTTCTCTTTAAGAACTCAAACATATTACCCTTGTACTTTTGCTTGTTCTTCTCAGCCATTTTTCTTTGGGCGCCCTTTGTTTTAGTTGGCCGCTCTTTGTTCTGCTTTGAAGTTTGCTGACTGGTCTTTAAGGACATTGGAAATTGCGGTCAGGACAATTAATTTCCGGTTGAAGAAACTTTGCTTCAGTTTTTTGGCAGCCACTCCCGATCCGGCATTAGGTGGGCATTATTATTGAGCGTAAAGGCAAAGCGAAACTTTTCATCCACAGTCCCGGCTCTAATCGACCTTGTTCTATCCCCCGTTCTCCGCCTGGCCGCCTCTCCACCCACTGTCTCCTGTTTCTTTTCCCTATTTGCAAAATAAATTTCTCCTATCATGGGGACAATGAAACTTTCGCCGAGTTTCGCCTCGGGCAAGTGTGAGTTAAAAAGGTGGCATCGTGGCTTCGGGCTAACGAGCGGGTTGATATCCATCCAGGCCCGACAACACTTATGCTTTCCACACTGACAGCCATAAGTTAAAAATCACTTACCTATGCGGTGGCCCACACTGCGTATGCTTAACAAAGTGCCATCAGGCCTTCATAGACACGTGGCTAACCTGTACAGGCACTGGAAACTATATTGGCTAAGAGTTTTATCTATGGAAATAAAGGTTACTCTTGGTCATAGAAATATAAGACCAAATATTAATATTATTTTATAAATATATTATATATGGTTTATATTAATGATAGTGTTAAATGATAAAGTGTTTGCCTTTGGTTATAGCCAAGCAGATTCCCTGTTCCAGGTTTAAGTTTATGAGCTCCTTCTTTGTTCTTAAGGTTACCTACCAGTTCCCCTTCTTTTTCTCCGTGTAGCATCTAAAGCTGTAAAAAAAATGTCACCCCTTTCTTGGTGTATGTATTTAGCAGTCTAACGAACGCATTCACCACCGCAGCCCGCAACTACTTACCATACACAGGCAGACACAGAGACAGAGAGACAGACTGGCAGACTGACAGCCAGGACCCAGGAGTGGCAGTGTCCGTGTCCATGTCCAGGTCCATGCCTCTATCTGCGGACTACGTAGGCTGCTCATTAAAATTTCAGCTCACGTGCACAATCTGCACTTAGAGGACCCTTCGAGGTTTGAATTTTTCACATTTTCGCCAGCTCTCGAGATGATTTCTTCTCTCGCTTCTTTCTCTCTCTCTCTCTCGCAATCTGGAAAACTACTATTACGTATACGCACTGTGGTCCGCCTAAGTGCTGGGCCTTGTTCCATGCACGCATGTGTGTGCGTGTGTGTGTTGTCTCAAACAAACAAGCATTGTTTAGGGGGACAAGGAAGTTATTTGCAGTGTCCCCGACACAATACCGCCACAAATATGTATGCTGGCGAAACAAAACAAATTTGAACTGTGAAAAAAACCGGGATGTCCCTGGTCTGGGCTGCCGCAGGTGCCGCTCTTAAGCTTGTGGGTGGCTGGGGCAACTTGACATGTCATCAAAAACACATTAAATGCGTTTTTTACGAGCTCGTTTATCCAAACTGTCGTCCACCTGTTAAGTTCGGCAAAGGCAAAGGCAAAGGCGAAGGCGAAGGCTAAGGAAACCGCCGCCAGGACTACGAGCGGAAATTGCCGTTGCGTGGTAATTGAAAAGTTGTTGTTTTTTTTTCTGCTTTTGCGGCTGCTGTTGGCAACAAAGTGGCATTGCTCTGTAAATTAGTTATATAATTTCCCAGCAACAAACAAGGGCAGCAGCAGCATCAGCTTCAGCACAAAAAGTAGCAGGAAATTTGACAAGTTTTTACAGCTCTTGCGGCGTTTCCACAACGGATTTGCAATGCGGCAACCAGCAAATGATTTATATTTGCTACATTTACCCCAGGATATAGTTTTTAGATCGAAATGCAGGAATTAGATATATAAGAGTTGTGGGATAAAGAAATAATATGGCATAGATCTATAAGAAAGTGCAGCAAGCAGGCAGGAATGCATGAATCAAAGGATATCATTAACTTGTTTGATTAATCCTGCGATTTCAATAGATTTACTTGCAACAGCTCTGCTCTAGTCAGACTAATTAGGCTTTAGTGACAATAACAACCTCTTGGCTAGTTCATTGTAAGCTCTGTTTCCGCCACAAAAGTTCGGCTTAAATAGAAGCTGAGTTGCTCTCCGGAGTTGACTTAATTAAGATAAATGTTCAGCGGCAATTAACGTCTCAGATTTAAATAAACTTTTCCGCCATATGTGTGTGTGTATGTGCGTGTGTGGCAGGACGCCGAGATGTGCCAGGATGCGGCAGTTTCACAGTCGCGCGCCTCGTTGACACTTTGGTCATTAAAAGTGGCAGCCGCAGGAGCGGCGAGGCAGCCAAGGAACACACACACACAGGAAGCACCGCCGCGGGGAATGTCCAAAAAAAAAGATGGTTACAAAAAAAAACATCACGACTGCTCCTCGTCCTCGTCTGCCAATATTTATTGTGTTAAAATTCACGCCTAGTTAGATCGAACCCCGGTGCCCCTGGAAGGGCGAGCGAGGCGCTGCTAGAAACTTTGTCCTTTACGCTCCACATAGCCGCACTCATTAACTTTCCTAATTGAAACTATTAGCGAGTTGCGGGTGGCAGCGATGGGGCGAGGGCAGAGCCCTCCCTCTCCCTATTTTTATTGTAATTTTGCACAAGTTTAAAGTCAAATGCGATTAAGCCCGAGTTGCAGCCAAGGATTAGTCTATCGCTCGAATGTGTGCAATGGAATTATGTGCTGCCTGACATGCTTGCCAACATACATCACCCAAGGAGCAGCGTTGGGTATCCTTGGGGTGCAACGGAGTGCGGATGATAACTGAATTTGCGCCATTGTGTGGCACACACCCAGCGACCTTCTCGAGACGAACTTTAAGCCTGTACACAGAAATGCGAAAATAATAAGGTTGACTTTTTTGTTTAACTACCAAAGTAGTTAGTCAGAAACTGTTACTGGCAAGGCGATTGGGATGCAGGTGTTCCTGGCCATCGGCCTGGATCAATGCGCGCCCATGGAGACCCAACTAATTAGAGACCTCACACAAAGTTGAGCCCACACACACGGGGCAGCAGGGCACAGCTGCTCGATGGCCTCCGGCAGGAAACTAAAACAATGGCAACCAGCCAGCCAGGAGAAGACCAAGGAGCCGAGCAGCAGCAGCAGCAGAACTTTGGGCAAATGTTTGCTCTGCCCACTGTGGACATTATTCAGAAATGCATGAAATTGCTAAACTTGCAGTCGAACGACACTCGCTCCCGAGGGAGGCCGGGGTGGTGCCCACCTGCACCATATGGAAATCGACGAGGAGGAACGTTGGCGGCCAGCGAGCATAATTGCATGAATTATTCAGCGTGCATGGCCGTAAACAGCGACACGGCCGACACGTATTACCCGTTCGCTTGACCGTCAATTGCCCATCAGACTGCCCCCATCCTGGCGCCGGCACTCCAGTCCTGTGGTGTCCCTGCCAGGGTCCGAGAGCAGGGCGCAAAGTGCTAAAAATCAATGAGCCACTTGTCACGGACATCGCCGCGCCAGTTGACAACGTCCTGGGACAGGGCAATGAGCACGTGCGCGACATCGATGGGAGACAAGGAGCAGGCAGGACCTCCCTCCCAAGTATCACGCAATTAATGACAGGACATTCCAATAAACACACACACACACACAGACAGCCAAGGATCTCGTGTGGTCGGTGGGGTAGGCGGGCGACCCACTGTACACAAGTAATTTGCAAATAAGTGAAGTCAACTTGTCAAAATCGAATTCCGCAAAGTTTCCCCGGCTCGACCCCAAAACTATGTTACATAAACACAAGCAGGGCGGAAGGATGGCCGATTCAATATGCAAAGCATGTTACCAGCTGCGAAATGTACTGTCAAAACTGTCTCCTCCCTGGCCTGGCCCCAAAACAAGGCTGCAAATGAACTTTTTACGAGGAGCAGAGGATGATGCCGGGGCACAAGCCAGAGACAGAGCATTATTTTATTTCGGTCTCGGACTTCAGCGGAGCAGAACGTAAATTAGGGATGCGCTTTTAATGCGAGTGCAAGCAGGATCGACGGGGGAGGAAGGACTCTGTGCCGCAAGGAAGCTCCATTGTTGCCATAAACCACACAAGAGGACACACTCTTCTCTATATATATAGAGAGAGAGATATATCTCTCTATATGTATCTATACCCCATCTATCTGTCTGATTTCATTTATGCAGAAGTAGCATTTTCACTTCCTTCACCCACCCAGTTCTCTTCATCCTGCGACGCTCGAAAGGATGTGGCAGGACGGGAGCCCGGTGGATGGCAGTTTACTGCCGGGACAGCTGGTCAAAATTAACAAGTTCCAGCGCATGTCCCTGGCTTCTCCATTTCTCAGGACTTTGGCTGCGGCCCCCCTGTATATTTGTGTATGTTTGGGGCATAAGCAATTTGTTGCAAACTTTTCTGTAGCCGGCCTTTGTTGTGCCTCATTCTCAGGGCCCCAGCCTCCAATGTCCTAGATGCCTCGCTCCAAGGATCCTGCAGAAATTGGTGCGTGTCCGAGGGCAGGTGTACTGTAAAAAAATACTGTTTAGTAATATAGGTAGTAAAAAAATATGATAAGACTGTGTTATAGCTCCACAAAAGGATATTTTCTGGTTAAGTACACTAGATCATAGTTTGTTATAAATGTGTATTATATGTTTATTTTTATATTTAAAACAATTCTGTTTGATATACGGATCCTTAACCTTATCAATTCGAACCTTATAAGCCAAATTTAAGCAAAACCCACCCCTTTTTGGGAGTGCTGCTGGTCCTGGCCATGTGGAGTAGGAGGAGGCACATCCACTTCCGTGTTTTTAGGGACGTTTGCTGGCTTGGCACAAAACTTTTAAAAGATCTTAAATTTCTGTTGTTTTGTAAAATTGATGAAGTAATTTGTTTGGTGATTGCACAAACTTTGCGTGTCAATATTTTTGAAAAACAGCAAAGTTGCCCAAACTTTTGCGCACAAACACACACACACACACAGCTGGACCCGAGCATTGGTTGTCCCTGGTGGAGGGGCAGTGGACAAGGCCACGCCCCCACACCCACACACACACAGCAAGGCGGATTGGACTGGCCAAAGTCGAGTCTGTCTGGCCAATAAGCCGTTTGCATTTTTAATGACTCGAAATTGTGCAAAGTGCCTCAACTCGATCCGAAAGTAGGAAATGGACGCAGGACGTCGGTGGAGAGACAATTGAGAATATTTGATTTGTGTTATGCTTTTATCGCTCTCGCACCCTTGACCCCGTGCCTCGGTGTGTCCTGTGCGACCAGTGTCCTCTGTCCTCTGTCCTCTGTCCTGTGTCCATATCCCTGCCATGTGAGTGAAGCTTTGACAACTTAAACGCGTCCAATTGAGGATTGGAAAACTTAATTTGCATGCGAATGCAGGGCGTCCCCAGGAGCTTTGAAATGGATGGAAATCGGACAATGCCAGGCTTTGTTCAGGTCAGGAATTTCACAAATTTACTAATTTTAATCTACTTTCGATTGATTTTAGATTTAAATTGAAGTTTGGTGCGGGGTTTAAGGGGATGTTATTTAAAACGAATCATGTTTTATACCTCTGCTGGGCTCCTGGGAGTTTCATATTACGATTTCCACAAGAATGCATCGCAGGAACAATTAAATTGCAGCCCAAAGCCAACTTAATATAATAAACATTAAAATTAATTAAAGGCGACACCCAGACAGCAGTTTCAAGTGAAGGAAGGCAGCTAGTCTGGTCTACGAGGAGCTGGAACTGGAGCAATGTAAGCCAACAAAGCCAAAAATCCAAGTAGCTCCAACGGCACCTTGACAGCAAAAACAAACTAATTTCCAACTTTGCGGTGCGCCAAGCTGCACCGGGAAAACAGAGGCGGGGCAGTAGGAGGAGGATTCGTAGGACTCGTAGGACTTGCAGGACTAAGGGGGAGGAGATGGCCACAGCAGCTACCAGTTGAGCTGGCTTCGGTTTTGGCCTGGCCATTGATGTCTGGTTAATCGCACAGCAGCACAGAGCCCGAGCACGTCAAGGAGGAGGAGGAGCTGGCGCCGGGAAGGAGGGATGGATGCTAGGCCAGGCAAAAGTTCAGCTGGAAGAAAAATAGTTGTGACTGTCGATGATGCGGGACCCGGGCTCTGCTCCTTGGGCATGCCTCGAGTCTGCTCCCCCTCACCCTCTGTGTTTACTCTGGCATAGTTATAGAAATGTTATTGTGCGCAATGCAAATAGACTTGGCCAAGTCATGGGGGGCGGGGGGTGTAGTAGCCTTAAAGCACAGAGACCCAACTTCCTGGCAGGAAGTCGAGGCATCTTAAAGCAATGCCTCCGCCCTGTGCAATGTGATTAGATTCATTCCATTCTCTGGGATATGGCACATATATCGCTTCCGGATGCGCCACTTGAGTTTTTATTAAGTATTTATCAAGGAAATCAATATGTCGCCTAACCGATTGCCTCCCCTCTGTCCTTCGGTCCGTTCCCGTATCTTGTAGCTGTATCTCGTAGCTGTAGATGTATCTGTATCTGTGCCTGTGCCCGTGCCTGGCTTCCGCTCATATCGAGGCATATGAAATCGAGAGCATTCACTTCCGCCGCCTCCGCCCTCGCGCACTCCCCCACGGACACAATTGAAATTGAATAAAATGACTTTTCAAATTATTTGCCATCCAGCAGGCGGAGGATGTGGGCCAGGAGGAGGAGGCTCCGAGACAGCACATGGCGGTGCCAGAAGTGCTTATCTATGGCAAAATGTTAACTGTATGAAAGCCATAAACTGTAGATATGCAAAGCTCCCGCCATTTCCGGACGATAGAAGGCTGAGAATACGTAAAAACAAATAACAATTTTGCGCTCAAAATAGAACACAAACAACACAAAAGGCTGGGGGATGGATGGTCTGGGGCTGGTGGGAGTACGAGCCGCCTATAGCCAATCCCATTCACATGGATGGGAGGAGCAAGTATAAGAAGGCAGCCAAGTATCGATTTATGCATATTAAATTACACGCACTGCCTTACCAAGCTCGCTCGCTTCGCCTGCCTTTGTATATCTGAATACACTGAGGCGAATCATACGGCGCTCTGCCTGTCAATAAACACAGATTTAAATAGATTTAAGGCTAAGCAAGGCGCAAGGCTTAATCGGGAGATTTCTGTTTGTCTGAAATGGATTGTAGTTAATATTAATGTTTCAATTTTACAGAGCTTCGCGATGTGTTCTAAGCTTATTCTACAATTTAAACTAAAAGAAGTTTACTAATTAAAAGTAGCATTAAAAAAAACACGAAATTACTGGATATGATAATAGAAAGGATATGCTTAGCAGCAGTATAATCCTTGCAGGAAACCGAAACTTATACACCCTTACAGTTTGCAATTGAATTATCGAATAGTTTCAGAAATCAATCATAAAAAAGTTTAAAATATCCACATTTATTAATCGATTTTTATGAATATTTTTATTATGATGATTTTGTCTACTAACCGAAGCTTAAAAAACTCATAACTAAGTCAAATTCGATCCTGTTTTCAGTTCTGTGCTAGTTTTTCATAGGTTAATAAATCTGCATACTAAAATCGTCATTTTTTTAATTTTAAAATTTTGACCATTTTTCAAATTGTAACAATGTCAATTTTGACAATATAAAAAATCGAAAAAAATTTTGGAAAATTTTCTTCTTTCCTACATGTCTGAACGGATTCGCCTGTTGATCCTGATCAAGAATATATATGGATTATAGGGTCGGAAACGGCTTCTTCACTCGTCGCAAGCTTCAGACTGAAATTATAATACCCTGAAAGGATATAAATATTCAGTAATATTTATATGACAATTTGTACTAAAAACCGAAGCTTAAAAAACTCATAACTAAGCCAAAAATGAATTAATTTCGACACGGAAGTCAGTTCTGTGCTAGTTTTGTATAGGATAATAAATCTGCATACTCAAATTGACATTTTTCAAATTTCAAATTTTTGACAATTTTTTAAATTGTAACAATGTCAATTTTGACAATTAAAAAATCGAAAAAAATTTTGAAATTTTTTTTTCCTTCCTATATGTCTAGAAAGATTCGCCTGTTGATGCTGATCAAGAATATATATGGTTTATAGGGTCGGAAATGACTCCTTCACTGTTTTCAAAGCTTCAGACTGAAATTATAATACCCTGAAAGGTATAGATATTCAGTCATATTTATATGGCAATTTGTACTAAAAACCAAAGCTTAAAAAACTCATAACTAAGTCAAAAATTCATCAATTTCAATATTGTTTTCAGTTCTGTGTTAGTTTTTCATAGGTTAATAAATCTGCATACTAAAATTGACATTTTTAAAATTTCAAATTTTTGACAATTTTTCAAATTTTAACATTGTCAATTTTGACAATATAAAAATCGAAAAAAATTTTGAAATTTATTTTTCTTTCGGCTGTTGATCCTGATCAAGAATATATATGGTTTATAGGGTCGGAAATGAGTCCTTCACTTCGTTGCAAATTATAATACCCTGCAAAGGGTATTTAAATAATTGCTTGCATATGGGAATTCAAATTAATTTCAAATGTTATTCAGACTAGGGATGACGGAAATATATAGATACTGTATTGCTTTTGATATCCCTTGATTAAAACATTGAGCATTATGCAATATTTTTCACCTATATAGACGATATATGCATATCCCTAACTCTGACCTAACCCTATCTTATGTGTATACATTACTTATACGCGGCGTTGGCCAATTAAAAAATGAATTGCTTAAAAGTCGCCTTAAAAGATGACTGTATTAGCAATGATTAATTATATTTTTAGGAAAAAGTTGAATTGCTGTTTCTCAATTCCGAAATATGTTATCCCTCGATAGTTGTATTTTGCATTTCTCCGTGTATCCAATGGTTCCGTGGGCCGCCGCCGCCCGGTGCTCCGCCAGAGCAATTTATATTTCCTTATTGGCCTGTGCGTGTGTATTTCAGACATCTCAGTTGAGTCGCCCGCCTGCTCCGCCGCGCCCTTCGACATCATTACCATTGGGATTCCACACTAGCGCCCAATTTATAAACGTTTGGCTGTGCGCCTTATCTTGGGCCGCTCCTTCTGGGGTCCTTGCCTTCCTCCTGCCGGGCCAGGACACTTGGCGTTGCGTCCACAGAGAGAGAAAAAGGGGGCGTGCACAGCAGGGCTTGGCTAAGGAGAGCTGCTGGAGCAAGGAACTGGGCGAGGAATGCCCCAGTCGGGGCCAGAAATTTATTTCAAATTGAAAATTCTTCTTAGCCCGATGGAAAAATCCATTTATGGTCGCTCTCTCAGTGAGCCAGTGAATCCTCCTCCTCTGCCCCTCTGTCCGCTTCCCTCCCCAATCCGAATTCCTTGCCGCGAAGTGCATATTTTAGAGCAACTTACTGTCGAGGCGGAAAACGGGGAATTGGGAAAACTATCCAGGCAATCAGGAGTTGACTTTGTAGCATAAGCGGCGCCCATAACTCACGCAATCCCCGCCAGCATATGGAAACGAGGCGACTCCGAGTCCGTCGAGTGCGAGGCGGAGGCTCGGAAAACGTTCAATTTTCAATGAGCACTTTTCGTCGCAAAGTGGAGTGGCAGTGGGATCGGGAGCACCGCTCTGCAAAATTAATGCGCTCCAGCCAGGCGACAGGAGGAGGAGGAGGAGTAGAAGACCGAGGAGACGTTAAGAGTGTCAAACCAGCGGCTGACCAGCGGAGACAGGGAAGCTGCAGGTCGACGTGATGGGTTGGCCTGGGGACATTTTGGGTCAGTCGAATCGAAGGCGAGTGGCGACCACGAAGCGCTCTCTTAATTATTCTGGTCACATCTGTTATGTAAACTGTGAGCGGGGCCCATAAAAGCCCCAGAATGGCGGAGGCGGCGTCGCCCCAAAAGACAAAAAGACACCGTTGGATGACGACGTGGAGCGGGGTGGCCTCCGCCTCCGCCTCTGGAAAAATTAAAAACGAAAGCCACGCACTTGGTTGGCCGGCCAGCCAGAGCCGGAACCTGTTCGGGTATTTTCCGAGCTCCTCCTGGCCGCCTGAAGGCAGGACTCGGTGCCCATAAATAAGCAGGCGAGCAGCTCCCTCCTGGCGGCAGCGCCTTAATTTTTAAAATACTTTTGCCCCCGTTTGGGCCACGCCCCCTACCCCGAACATAACACCTTTTTATACTGTATGTTCGGAGTACATGGTCCACGTACTTGGGAGGTAGTCTTGAGGCTTGGTTACCTTAAGAAATTAGTTTAGTTCTTTGGTTTCCATTTTGGGTGTTTTTTTTTTTTGTGTTCTTTCATTAATTAAAGTGTTACTCTGTATAAGTATAAGCTGTATACTTTAGGTAATTAAAACAGCTTTTATAAATACAGATAACCAGCATACTACAGAAAAATCTAAAAAACTGAAAGATTTCTTTGCAATAGGGATGCATATATATCGAGATATTATTTATATTATTAATATTGCGCTCAATATTATGCTGAAAATATTTTAAACATTAATATATTTAAGTTTTAAATAACGAAAAATATATAATTGAATGTTAAAATATCTAAACTTTCGAAAAATGCCCGAAAAGGGTTAATTAATTTGTGTTGTAATTTAATATCGATTTTTCTTATCAAATATGGAAACAGCATTGGTACATTGTTATGTAAAAACTCAATGTACATTTTTTCATAAATAATAATATTGTTTCCTCCAAAAAGTTACACAAAATAACATATTAATTATACACATGCCGCAACAGTAGCACATTTTTGTATCATCGCTGTACCACTTTTATGTGCCTTCACTGTAACTTTTTTCTGACCTTCACTGTTAAAAGTTTGATGGTCACTGCATGGGACGCCCTTTGGGCCGTAGCTAAGGTTGCTTCTCCTCGTTCTCGCCCTTCCCCTGTTAGCTTTTTTGCATTCTGCTCGATCCGCAGTTTCATCTTTCGCGCCCGGCGGCAGCCTCCCAACATTCTGGGAGCAGCCGCCACCTCTTCCTCCGACGCCTGGGACATCTGCCTTGGGTCACTCACTCCCTCGCTGTATTTTTAATTAATGTTGACCGCAATTTGGGCCTCCTTCCTGCAGCTATTCCTCTCCGCCGTTGCCCTTGGTTGTTATCGGGTCTTGTTTATCAGGACTTTTCGCACGGGGCCGGCAACCCTTTGGGGCCGTCACCAGGTAGCGCCCGCTTTGGTGACCCTTGGGTTATTAAGAGATTCATAAAAAGCAGGCCAAGGGGGAGAGAACGAGGGAGGAGTGGGGACAACCAGTTTTGCAGTTCGCAACGGAAGCCGTTTGCTGGACAAGTGTCTTTCTCGGGCGGTCAATGAAACCAATTAACTGTATTCGAAGCGAACCGAAGTCGTCGTGGCCAAGTAGGTCTGAGCTGCAGCCATCCGTGGCGATAGGCCCCGTCCCAGTGCCCGTTCCCCTAGGGTCTCCTCCTTGTCGAACGACAGATGGAATATCAATTACCTGCGGTCGCTGGCCCGCTTCCTGGACGCGGTCTAGAACAAGATGCCAGACAGCGGGCAGTATAAGAGTGAGTCTCCCCGAGGAAACCCGTTCTGCGGGGACAACCGAGCAGAGAAAGAACAACGAGTGGGGCGAGTGCGCTGCGCCTTGTGGCAAATACAATTACATTTCTCTCGGAGATTGGTTTCACACAATGTACATATATTTACTTAGATGGTTAACCATGGAGCAGCGCCAGGAGCAAGGAGACCCGCTGAGTCTTCGTCGTCGTCGTCTACTTCAACTTCTTCTTGGGGCGCAGGTTGTTGGTGTGGCCGCACTTCTTCTTGCGGCAGTTGGTGGCACGTGGGTGCAGGCGGGCGTAGCACTTGCGGCAGATCATCTTGTCGCAGTTGTACTTCTGGGCCAGGATGCGCAGCGAGGGCTCAATGATACCACCACGCAGGCGGAGCACCAAGTGCAGGGTCGACTCCTTCTGGATGTTGTAGTCGGACAGAGTGCGGCCATCCTCCAGCTGCTTGCCGGCGAAGATCAGACGCTGCTGATCTGGGGGAATGCCCTCCTTGTCCTGGATCTTGGCCTTCACATTCTCGATGGTGTCCGAAGGCTCCACCTCCAAGGTGATGGTCTTGCCGGTGAGGGTTTTCACGAAGATCTGCATGGTGGCGGCGTCGTTGCTGCAAGCACAACACAAAGTCAATAAGTCCAAAATTAGTCCCAAAAAGATATAGAAACACTGCCCCGAAAGCGTCACATTTTGTGTTTGTGGCGGTGCTTCGAGGTTAGGTCCGACCTGCTGGCTCGTTTTCCCCGGGGAAACGGTCGCCACCTAGGTTCTCTCACTGTCCCGCCACACGGACGGGCCACTCAAGCCTTTGCGCTTGGTTTTGTGTCATGCTTTCGAGTTTTCACGGCCAATTCGGCAATATTTCAGCAATCTTACCTCAAGAAACGTGCTACCAAGTGCAATTTTTTTTTCGAAAAGAGCAATTTAGTGTGACCGGTTCGCTATGTTTTCGAAAAGTTCAATTTAGTGAGGTCGCAATCGAGGTGACATGCTAATAGTTCAATGTTGGTTCTAAACACTGCTAAGACAGGGGAACTCGGCCAAGGCCTGCCGAAAGAGTACTAAATTATAAGGGCTTCGAAGCGGTAAACCTATGGGAGTATATACGACTCAGAGTGAAGTATTCTCATAAAAATGCGAAGAACAGCGGTCACACTTAAAAATCTATTTGCTACCGAAATACTTGAAGCTAGACTTATCGATAGCGAAGCCGCCGCCATCGATAGGCAACAGGTGAGCGCAATCGATAGGAGGTCGACGATACCCAGCACTTCCAATTTTGGATTTTTTCCCGTCAAAAGTGGCTTTTTTGAAGGCTAACTGCTGGAAAAATATGTGAATTGTGGGAAATGTGAAAAGCGGGAATTCTGGCTTTTTTAGAAATTGAGTTGGCTTTTTTTGTGTTGTTAACACTTAAGTACAAAAAATTAAACAGTGGCAGCTTTACGCTAGTCACTTATAAACAAACCAGACAATGTAATGGCGTATCTGTTGTTTATCTCGATATACGCTATTGTTATAATTGGCTTCTGTTGACATTTGTTCGCTGTTTTTATATATTTGTTTTAGCTCTTATATTGGATTGTTTTTTTTAGCTATTTTTTCATTCTTCCCGTCAAAAATAGCTTTTTTTTGGTCAAAAGTTGGCAGCACTGATGGCCAGCTGAAAAATTAATTTAACGATAGGTTTTCAACGTTCTTTCGCGAGCCAGAAATTTTGCAAAGTGACAGAAAAAACGTGGATCCGCCTCAAATTATGTCGAAAACAGGCGAGGGGCAGGCCGCGGCCGATGGCGCGGTAAGCTACGACCTTCCACAGAAGCTGGCCCACTTTTCAGAGCCCCGAACAAGGAACCCCCTTCAACCTGCACCGACCTTCTGCTCTCTCTCTCTTCCCAGGTGGTGGCTGGCAACGGGAACGCTGAGCTGGCCCAAGATGCGGGCGGCGAGCAGCAACAACAACAACAGCAGCAGCAGCCCACCCGCATGGAGTCCTTCTTTGCCATGACCAAGTCGCTTATCCTGCGCGCTCTCATCATCTACTTTGTGAGCTCGTTCTTCCGGCGGCCGCAGCCGACCGCCGGTCCGCAGGACAAGAGCGTGGCCAATGCGGGGCCAAAGATCACGGCCTGGAACTTTTTCGAGAACGGCACGGACTTTGACCTGCACGTGTGGCTGTCGGAGGAGCCCGATGTGGTCAACTTTCAGCAGAAGGCGAACCTGCTGTGGCTGCAGGAGGACCTCACCTACGGCGACTGGACCTCGGGCGCAGCTGGTGACGGTATCTATACGCACAGCCTCAAGCTGCGGGCCAGCCAGCATGTAATGAACAACGGCAGTGTCTATCTGCACGCCTTTGTGACGCGATCGGGCGAGAGTCCGGACCCGCGGGCGAGCAATTACGCGAAGAACGGGCACATGGGCCACCAGCAGCACCAGCTCAATAAGTTCAAGAAGCTGCGCGTGAACCGCAACTACAACCTGCTGGCCAGCGAGAAGGAGAAGCTGGAGCATGAGCTGAAGCATGCGAATCTCAAGGACACCATCGTCTCGCACTGGCATCCAAATCTCACGGTCAACCTGGTGGTGGACCAGACCAACTGGGCCCAGGGCTCGGTGCCGGCGCCACTCGATGAGTACGTGAAGTTTGTGGATGGCGGCAAGACATACCTGCCTATAGTGTTCGTTAATGACTATTGGAACCTGCAGCGAGAGTACTTTCCGGTGAATGAGACCACACCAGAGCTGGAGCTGCACTTGACCTTCCAGCCGCTGGGCATGTTCAAGTGGCAGCTGTACGCCGCCAAGCAGATGAAGAACAAGTGGGCCGGCAATATGCTGGGCGATCTGATGGCCGCCAGCCAGCCGGAGGAGAGTGACGAAGACCAGGACTCGCTGAAGGAGACGCTGCTGGACACGAACATCTACCTGCTGGGCATCACCGTGGCCGTGTCCATTCTGCACTCGGTGTTCGAGCTGCTAGCCTTCAAGAACGACATTCAGTTCTGGAACAATCGCAAGTCCCTGGAGGGCCTGTCCGTGCGTTCGGTGTTCTTCGGTGTCTTCCAGTCGCTGATCATCCTACTGTATGTGCTGGACAACGAGACGAACTTCATGATCCGCATCTCGTGCTTCGTGGGCCTTGGCATCGAGGTGTGGAAGATTCACAAGGTGGTAGACATCAACTACGACCGCGACCAGAAGCTGCTTGGCATCCTGCCGCGCATCACCCTCAGCGACAAGGGCTCCTACTCGGAGAGCTCCACCAAGGAGTACGACAAGCTGGCCTTCAAGTATCTGGGCTGGGCCTGCTTCCCGCTCCTGGTGGCCTACTTTGTCTACTCGCTTATCTACAACGAGCACAAGGGCTGGTACTCGTTCGTGCTGAACATGCTCTACGGCTACCTGCTGACCTTTGGCTTCATCCTGATGACGCCGCAGCTGTTTATCAACTACAAGCTCAAGTCGGTGGCCCACATGCCGTGGCGCATGATGACCTACAAGTTCCTCAACACCTTCATCGACGACATCTTTGCTTTTGTCATCAAAATGCCGACCATGTACCGCCTTGGCTGCTTCCGCGACGACATCATCTTCTTTGTGTTCCTCTACCAGCGCTGGCAGTACCGCGTGGATCTCAAGCGCGTCAACGAGTTCGGCTTCTCCGGGGAGATGGAGCAGGATGCCAAGAAGGTGGCGGGAGCGACACCCAATGGTGCCATCGAAGCGCCAGCGGCAGGAACAGAAGCGGCCGCAGCTACGCCAGTGACCAAAAAGACAGCCGCACAAAAGAAGCGGGATTAGAGGAAGGATCCTCGGTTGGGGGGTTGTTTTTGGGAACAGTTTGCAGCTTGCGTTAGCATTAGCATTGGCAATCCCCATATACTCCCCCGGTATTGTATGTAATCACTCCAGTATACATAGTCAAGGTAACTAAGACCCAACTCAACCCAGCCCATGCTAGCATCATTCTTAGGGCTAATTGTATGTACTTTAACGTATGTATGTATGTTTGTTTTGTGTTTCGCTCCTTTCCGCAGCGTTGGAAGATCAAATAAATTAAGTGTGAGACAAAAATCATTATCTAATCGGGTCTAACCGTGGATAGCACCGAGATAAGCCCACTTTTCAAGTCACCTTATGTCTGAGAACTCGTGAAGTTGATTGAGAATGAGGCCACCTAAGGTATATTTTTTTTATAAATATTAATTTATTTTGAGTTTATACAAAGTGAAATAACCTTTTGGGACTATAAGATTCTGTCAGGATTTTGTGTTTTAAAAATGTGGGACATCACTTTACATATTTATACAAACGTCTTGCAACACTGTTTGTGGCAGCTTACAGCACTGGAGGCCAAGAGCGCGCCAAGTGAAATTTAAAAAATTATAAGATGACTGTGGGAAAGGAAAAATTATGAATTTTTGTTTAAATGAATTCATTTCCTATTTAAAACAAAAGCTAATAGAATTTCAATTTGATTAGCTTGTTACTAAGTTTCTTATTTAAGATATCTTTTTGAGGTTTTACTATGTTACTAGGAATTATAGCCCCTCTTTACACCTCCTTACCTCGCTCCATCATCGGAAATACCAGAATCACACCTACGACATCCCCAGCAACTGGCCACTGGACTTGAAGGCGAACTCTAAGACATCTCCCGCGCCTCGGGCGCTGGGAAGAAGTCGGAAATGGAACGAAGGCAACGATAAACACACATGGACCGACCGCCGAACAGAGCAACAAGCACAACAACGCCGTGGTAGGCTCAGCTATTTTTATTGGCTTGCCTTTGGTGGCTGTCGGGAGGAAGCCAGGACTTGGCCCGGGCTTTGCGTGTTTTTGTAATATTTCTCAAAAGATAAGAATGCGACCGGACCGGGGAGGCTGCTGCTGCCGTTGCTGCTGCATTTGTGGCATTTAAGAGGCAACCAAGACGACGACGACATTCATAAAGAAATAAAATCGGGCGAAACTCTTGTTATGCTCCAAGGGACAGTGCTTCGAGACAGCCAGCGATTCCCAACCAGCAAAAGTAGAACCCCTGAACTTTCCCAGACACAACGAGAGATAACCAGTGCTTCTAGGACACGGGGCTAGGTTAACCCCTAAATATTCACACAGATTAAGATCGAGTTCGGTCGCTCGCTTAGATATTTCGAGTGCTGTCAGAGGCATTCCTGGAATTCAGCCAGTCCCAGATTCGAATTTCCAGCCTAATAAGAATAAAGATGGCCAGAGCCAGCCAGCGACATCCGACAGGCTGGAGCAGCAGCATCCACCAAGGGCTCCAGACAGCAGCCCATTCTCGAGGGAGACACTGAGAGAATTAAAGACTGAAAAGTAACATTCTGGATCAGGCTCTAAGAGAGATGATTTTAATCAGACCAGTTTTATCTTCAGTGATTATTTAAGGGTAAATATATATATTATTAAAAGATGGTTTAGAAATCATAATAGATTATTCTCAGACTGTAATGTCTCAGGTATAGGGCGCCCAGTGTCCAAGACAACACACGCATGGCAGGAAGGAGGAGATGGGACTCAGACTCTGGCCGAGAGCTAGGTTCACATTCACACCAGCAAGATCGCCGCCACCATCGCACCAGCAACAGCAGCACACTCTCTGGGGCAGCGAAGGGAAGCAAACGCAGGTCCCAAACACCAAACACCGAAATTCCAGAAAACAAAACAAAAAATGAGGCACCACCAACGGCAGCAGCAGCAGCAGCAGCAGCAGCAGCAAGAACAGCAACAAAGGCGAGAGCAACAACAACGGCAAAGTAAACGACAACTAACCATAAGAAAAATGACCAGCGATAATTTTAATTTGAAACCAGTTTCTATGCTAAACAAAATTCTACAGCCCAAGATCGGAGGCGAACCAGGGAAGTAACCAAATAAAAAGGTGCCCACAAACAGAGAGCCAGTCTCTCTCTGGAAGAGAGACAGCGAGCGAGCTGTGCAAGAATTTCCCATAATTCCAAGCCAAGTGGCGATGCTGGTGCTGGGGCTGGTGCTCCTGCCTCTCCGGCTCCTCAACCTGCTCTCCGCTGGAGGATTGCAGTGGGACCGAGTGAGCACGACTGAGCACAACAACGCAAACAGCGAGTGGGTTGCACAGGAAACAATGTTCCAGTGAGTTTGAGTTGGGTAAAGGTATAGGCAATAAGGTTTTTAGTAAAAACCTTTGAAAAGGTTTCTTGGTATTCAATTTGTGATTTATGCGGAACCTTAAAGGCTTCGATTTTTAAGATTTATAATATTCTTGAGATGATATTCTCAAAGAACATTGTTTAGGCGGAGTAATTTAAAAAAATCCTTTATGTTTTAGTTCTTATTTGATATAAGAAGAGAACAGGACAGAAAGTATTTCTCGTAAGGACTAAAAGGAGGTTATATAGCACTTTCAAAAGAAGCTAACCACTTCCTCTTCACTATACACTGCTGTTAAGTTTCATTGTAAACTTTAGTTCCATTGTGTGCCTTGAACTCTGTTTCTTTTATTGGTTCCTAGTTATTATTATATAGTATTAAGTAATATTTATAGTTCTTGCTTTTGTTTTCTCTGCGTACTTGGCATCGCAAGATGTAACCCCCTCCCCCAGAGCGGGACAGTAATTTTTATTGTCGCTGTGTATGGGTCGCCGGTGGCTATTGAATCTCGTCGGACTGGACTGGACTGGACCAAGAGCCAGACGAGATGAGGCCTCGGCGGGCAGCGTTATGGCCTAAGTCGGAGGGGCGGCTTTCCAGACGCCTCTCTGCGAGAGAGAGAGCGAACAAGAAAATGAAAAACGAAACTGCAACAAGTGAAAAATGTGTTGCAGGTAGAGAGGAGGTAGCCCCGTCCCACCTGAGAGCCGCGAGAGGAGCGAGGCGAGAAGAGCCGCGAGAGGAGCGAGGCGAGAAGAGCCCCGAGAGGAGCGAGGCGAGAAGCGCTCGCTCTCGCTGTGTCGCTCTTTCGGTCTCTCGCTCTCCACAAACCCGTTCGACGGCTTTTCCCAGGCCTCGCTTGGAGCTGAATCCGAATCTCTGCTCAGTTCCGTTGCGACCACTGAGCCGAGCTCAGCGAATCCGACTGCGAGACTCCGTTGGCTGCGAAAGGCGCGCGTGCGTGAAGCGCTTGACAAGCAAAAGTGAAGGTAGTGCACCCAGATTCGTGCCTCCTGCTGCAGTGCATCCACCAGCATCCTTGTTCCTTGATAGCCACTGGCCCGTGTGATAGTCCAGCTGGCTGGGGCCGGAATTCAGTGTCCCCAAACCTTGCGCTGCCCCAAAGTGCCTCAGTGTTTGTCTTTGTGTGTGATCGTTCGGTGTGTGTGTGTTGCCGTTGCAAATTTTTATAAGTGAAAAATTCCAACAACGTTGCTCCAAGCAGCAGCCGCAGCAACAGCAGCCGCAGCAACAAGCCATATACAAGAGCGAAAAATGAGGCAAAACACGTTTTGCTGAAAGAAAGAAAAAAAAATAAATGAAAAAATATGCTGCTGCGTGTGTGTGTCCGTGAGTGCTCCTGGGAGTGAGTGTGTGTGTGCACCAACACCAACACCAGCACCACAATGCATGTAAAAATGTGAGGAAAAATGGTAGGTACTCATAAACATCCAAGGCACTACACTGCCTCCCCCCCCGTGCACCTACTTGTGTGATTTCCATTTCCATTTCCATTTCGGAACCCAGTCCCGGGTCCAGTTCCCCCCGAGAATCCATCCAGACTCTGGATTTGCATAAAATCAATAAGC
The DNA here is from genome assembly GCA_035046265.1 of Drosophila bunnanda. Classification (NCBI taxonomy): domain Eukaryota; kingdom Metazoa; phylum Arthropoda; class Insecta; order Diptera; family Drosophilidae; genus Drosophila; species Drosophila bunnanda. The sequence goes on along the minus strand of JAWNOB010000076.1, from coordinate 4,400,621 downwards.
TCGAGCGGAACGCAAATCACTTTTCCCAAGCCCACGCGCAGCCTCAGCCCCAGCCTCAGCTTCAGATTTGAGTCAAAGCCAAAGCTAATGCATTCATAACCCAACCGGAGAGTGGTATTTCGATGAATATGAACGTACATCAAATACATCATCATGGACAAACAAGATTAATAGTTGGATTATTATAATACAATATTATTATGGACGTGGGCAGCTCCGACTTGGGGGTTTGCCACGTAATGTCTGAAAAAGTGTCGTTTTTTGGTGTGTTTTCGTTACTTTTCTCCCATCGAGGAAGGAAAGAAAATGTTCCTGGACGCAGAGAGCGAAATGTAAATGAATATGGAAATATGAAAAACACGTTTTCTCCCCACTCGCCGCTCTCTGCGACCCGCCTGCAACTGCAGCTTGTAGTGAGATGTAAAGTGAAAAGCTCAAATAAAATAAAAATTCATAATAATAAGGCACCGAATCGAGATCGGACTCGGAGTCGGATCGGAGTCGGGGAGTAGCCCCGCTTGGGGCATCATCACGATGCTGCTCCGTCCGAGAAGCTCGATCTGGTTTCGGTTCTGTTCATTTCGGCGGTTCTAGGCTTGAGCCCTTTGTTGCGAGGCTTTTGGCCTTAGTTTTGCAATGCAAATGTCGCCTAGCCGGCTATGGCTATATTTATGAGCTCTTAAAAATAGCCGCAGTATCGATATTAATGGCCTGGAAACCAGATAGCCCATAAGCCACGACCGGGCTGCGTATGGGAAAGTGTAAAGGAGACGGATAAAGCCGTATATGCATACATCAATCAAACAAATGGGCTTTGCTTTTCTTCGTTTATTTCTTTTGGAAATATATTTAAATTTCTCGCCCGGCTGTGAACTGTGAATATTGAACTCCAAATGAGTTTCGGAGCGGGTTCAAGGCGGAGCAGCTAACAGCCAATGAAAGTAATACTTTCATAGCGGAGGGGAAAATGCAGTTTCCGCTATATTTTCTTTTTAAACTTCTGAGTGTAGTTCTGATTTTTAAGGTGTGGTTGGAATATCAAAAGTGTTTTACAAATGTTTGTTATTTTTAAAAGAGTGAATAGAGTGAACTTCCGCTTGATAATAATAAAAATCTTTGAAACCTTTGAAAGGTGTCAATTTTAATTGTGAATCAATAGAACTTTTCCTCAAATGATTAAAAACAAGGAGACTGAATACTGAATTGAATTGAAACACGCCTTTGAGATATGCCCATATTCCGTTTTAATCAATAGATATTTGTCGCAAACAAAGGCCAAATGTATATCCCCATTAAATATCCTTTTATTTATTGAAATCCCCTCTTGACACTTCCATTTGGAATTATCTAAATTCGAGGAAGCCATTTCGAAAGAGGACTACTAATGCCAGAGGCATGCGATAGAAACTGGAGACGGACATAGACCTTCCTCGCTACCTCTACCTCCATGGGTGTGTGTGTGTGTGAAAAGAAGACAAAACACACACCGAGACACAACAAAAAATATCTTTGATAGAGACCAAAAAAATAGAAGAAAAAACAGAGAAGATTGCCAGGAACTGAGAGCGGAGCTAACAATACCATTAGAGCAGGTAGATTTCGAAGATTAATGAACGGGTTCGAGGGGCTTGAAAAGCTTCAGTTGAGACAACAAAAACGAAATTTACGACGCATTTTTAGGAGACAGAGAGATCCGATCCGATTCGATTCGATTCGTTTCGAACTGAACCGATCCGTCGCCGGTCCACAGCCCACATTCTGACAGATTCTGCGGGCTGAGGTATCTCAGCCCGGCCTTAAATTAATTTATAACAAATAAACCATCGTGAGCCGACTCTGCTCGCTGGCTGTGTGACTCAATTGTGTGTGTTAGTTTATTCAATAAATTCAAATGTGGACCATCTAGGGTGCTCCCTAGTCCATCATCGAGCCCTCGGGGGCTGGATGCTGTAAGCCAGAGTGTTAAAGCGAATACGAAATACGAATCAGTTAGCTGGCTTTTAGTTTTTAGAGTCACCGTCTCCGTCGCCGTCTCCGGCTAACAAGAGATTGCCCACAAAGCATTAATTTGGTCCGAAAAGCTGACACGCATGCTATTAATGGAAAATTTCCCTTCTTTCTGGCTCCTCGGAATTTCGTTTGATTAATAGACGCCGCCTAAATCTTGATTAGATTTTCCTAAATGCCCAGGGAGGAGGCTGGCTTTCAATCAACTCTAGTCCGGGGACCCGCAGTAACATTCTGGCACTGGAGCGGTGCGTGGGCTGGCTGGAAGGGATTAGGCTGAAAGGGTGGAGTTAGTGGTTGATGGTAAAGTGTATTTGGAGAGGAGAAAATGTTGTGTATTTCCTAGTTTAGTTATTTAATTACCAAAAGTACAGCCTAGGATTTGCCGAAGGTCCTGCCTGGCAAGTTCGTTGCCTAAGTCTTTTGTTTTCTCAAAGATACATTTTTCACATTTCCATATATTTTGTTATTTAATCTATAAAATATGCCGTGTTTTCATTATATATGAAGAAAAGTGCCTCAAATAATTCAGTTATTGTCAGTTTTACGCTCTGGCGCCTCATATACCGCTCAGAGCTGAGTCCAATTTTATGCTCAGCGAAGTATAAAATAGCTGTTTTATATGCTGGCGTGAGGCGTGGGGCATGAAAGTTGCTAATTGAAAGCATTACCTAAACAAGTACGGCTTAAGCATGCCAACAAACCAATTAAAATATATATTTAATAAAATAACACCTAATAAATAAATACCTTAAAGTAATATCCTCTTGAAACATGACTAATCGCTGCTTTTTTCCCTTCTTTTCAGGTGAGAGGTGTACCCATTAATCACTCGTATTCCAAGATGAACTCTCAGTGTAAGCTACAAGACATAAAAGTGTGACAAAAACCGGGATTAATGTGTAAAAAGTACAAGGGAACAAAAACAAAAACTAATAAGTGAAGAGTTCAGTGTAAACAAAGAGACATAAAGCCTTCCATCCGCTTACGCAAAGATGGAGGGGCGCCATGGACAGCACTCGTGGCTGCTCCTGATATTCTTCCTGCTCCTGGTCACGCAGTCCTCCTCCACCGCCTCCAGCGACGATAGGCCCACGCTGGAGCTGATGACGCCGCGTGGCCGCAGCTATGCCACCACTTACGAGCAGTATGCCGCCTTCCCCCGGAGGAGGAGCTCCTCCTCGCCCTCGGGCGAGATGCAATCCCGCGCGGTGGACACCAGTGCGGACTTCGAGGTCCTGGAGGGACAGCCACGTGGCACCTCGGTGGGCTTTATACCCACCAAGCCCAAGTTCTCCTATCGCTTCAACGAGCCGCCGCGGGAATTCACCCTGGATCCGGTGACGGGCGAGGTGAAGACCAACGTAGTGCTGGATCGCGAGGGCATGCGCGACCACTACGACCTGGTGGTGCTCTCCTCACAGCCCACCTACCCCATTGAGGTGCGCATCAAGGTGCTGGACATCAACGACAACGCGCCCGAGTTCCCGGAGCCGAGCATTGCCGTGTCCTTCTCGGAGAGCGCTGCCGCTGGCACGCGGCTGCTCATCGACGCCGCCACCGATGCGGATGCGGGCGAGAACGGGGTGACGGACCAGTACGAAATCGTGGCCGGCAACGTGGACAACAAGTTCCGGCTGGCCACCACCACGAATCCCAGTGGAGACAACTCTTACCTGCACCTGGAGACGACGGGAAACCTGGATCGCGAGTCGCAAGGCAGCTACCAGTTGAACATCTCCGCAAGGGATGGAGGCACGACGCCGCGCCTGGGCTTCCTGCAGGTGAACGTCACCATCCTGGATGTCAACGACAATCCGCCGATCTTTGATCACAGCGACTACAATGTGTCCCTGAATGAGACGGCGCTACCCGGCACTCCTGTGGTGACTGTGATGGCCTCCGACAACGATCTGGGGGACAACAGCAAGATCACCTACTACCTGGCGGAGACGGAGCACCAGTTCACCGTGAATCCAGAGACTGGTGTCATCTCCACCACGGACCGGGTGAACTGCCCCCAGCAGACGAGTGTCAAGGGCTCCAACCAGAAGAGCTGCGTCTTCACAGTGTTTGCCCGGGACCATGGCTCCCCGCGCCAGGATGGGCGCACCTATGTGACGGTCAACCTGCTGGACAACAACGATCACGATCCCTTCATCAGCTTTGCGTACTTTCCGCCCACCCTGCGGATGGCCAATGTGGACGAGAATGCGGAGAACGGAACCGTTGTGGCAGCCATATCCGTGACAGATGCGGACTATGGCCTCAATGGACAGACCACCACGCAGATAGTGTCTGGCAACGAGCTGGGTCACTTCCGCCTGGAGACGCTCTCCTACCTCCAAATAGTACGCACCAATGGCGTCCTGGACCGCGAGGAGATCGCCAAGTACAACCTCTCCGTGGTGGCCACGGATAAGGGCACCCCGCCGAGGACTACCACAGGATACTTGATCATCTGCGTGAATGATGTCAACGATCATGAGCCCGTGTTCGAGAAATCCGAGTACACGGCGGTGCTCAGTGAGCTGGCGCCCTCGGGCAGCTACGTAGCCTCGATTACGGCCACCGACGAGGACACCGGTGTCAATGCCCAGGTTCACTATGAGATTCTCTCGGGCAATGAGCTCAAGTGGTTCGCCATGGATCCCCTGACGGGACTGATAGTAACGGCCGGGCCCCTGGACAGGGAGGTACGTGACAGCGTCGAGCTGAGCATCTCCGCTAGGGACGGAGGCCCCAATCCCAAGTTCGCCTACACCCAGTTGAAGGTGACGGTGCTGGACGAGAACGACGAGGCACCGCAGTTCGGGCAGCGTCAGCAGAATGTGACCATTGGCGAGGATGCGCCCGCGCAGACGCTCGTGGCTCTGATGACGGCCACCGACCACGATCAGGGCACCAACGGCTCGGTGACATTCACCTTGGCGCCCAGCGTGGAGCGCCTGTATCCGCGCCAGTTCGCCCTCGACGCGCTAACGGGCCAATTAACGACGCGCCTGGCCCTCGATCGTGAGAAAATGGCTCGCTACGAGATACTGGTGATCGCCCGCGACCAGGGATCGCCGCCCCAGTCGGCCACGGCCACCGTCTGGCTCAACGTGGCCGATGCGAACGATAACGATCCGGAGTTTTATCCCAGGCACTACATCTACACGCTCACCGAGGCCGATATCGATGGCAAGACCAGGGAGTCCGAGAAGGGCGAGAGGATGCTGCTCCGTGTCACGGCCTCCGATCAAGACGCCGGCGATAATGCCTTAATTGAGTACAGGCTGGAGTCAGGTGGCGAGGGCCACTTCCAGCTGGATGCTCGCTCGGGGGCCATCAGTCTGCGTGGCACGACGACCTCATCCGCTCACCTGAAGCCCCGATACAGGCTGGTAGTCTCGGCACGTGACGCCGGCCAGCGTAGGAGCCAGAGGGATGCTGTGGTGGAGATTGTGCTCAAGTCCAAGGCGGAAACACTCGAGTGCGGCCAGGGGCCGGGCGGTTATGAGTTCCAGATGGTCGAGGATCACGAGCAGCAGCAGCAGAAACAGAAGCAGCCGGCCAGCCGCGAGGTGGGGGTGGTGCAGATGAAGCCCCTGCCCATGGGCAAGCCATCGGTGCCCATCGAGTACGACATCATCCAAGGCGATAGGTCTCAGAATTTCGCCATTGATGCCAAGACAGGACGCATTACCACCGCCCGCGCCTTGGATCGCGAAGAGCAGGCCCACTATCGGCTGACCATCTTGGCCAGCTCCAGTTATGGAGTCAGCAGCAGCAGCAGCAGCAGCAGCAGCTCTTCCACTGTTCTGTACGGCCAATGCACCGTCAATGTAGCCATCGCTGATCTGAACGATAACGCACCCATCTTTGCCTTGGATCGGGACTCGGAGCCCACTATCTCGCTGCCGGAGAATGCGGCCGTGGGACAGGAGATCTATCTCTCTCGAGTGCGAGATAGGGATGCGGGCATCAACAGCCGTATCACCTATAGCTTGACACACAATCCTGAGGAGCAGTTTCGCATTGGACCCGTCACGGGGGTGCTCTACCTGCAGCGGCCTGTGAAAGCGGAGCCTGGATCTGTGCTTCAAGTGGAGCTAATGGCCACCGATGCGGGTAGTCCGCCCCTCTCGAGTCGCTTGAGTCTCGCGGTGAACATAGCCGATGTCAACGACCATACGCCCGTCTTCGATCACACCTCCTACGAGACATCCCTGCTGGAGAGCACCAAGGTGAACACTCGCTTCTTCGCCCTGCCCGCCACGGACATTGACCTGGGCGAGAACGGACGTATCTCGTACGAGATCATCGAGGGCAACCAAGATCTCATGTTCGGCGTCTTTCCCGATGGCTTCCTGTTTGTGCGAGCTCCGCTGGACCGCGAAGAGCGGGACTACTATGCCCTGACTGTGTCCTGTAAGGATGCCGGCCAGCCCTCCCGGTCCTCGGTGGTGCCCGTGGTGATCCATGTGATCGATGAGAACGACAATGCGCCGCAGTTCACCAATAGTTCGTTCACCTTTGACATCCCGGAAAATGCGCCGGCAGACACCTTTGTGGGCAAACTCACGGCCGTGGATCGCGACATTGGGCGGAATGCAGAGCTCAGCTTCACCCTGACCACCCACACGCAGGACTTCACGATAGACACCAGGAACGGCTTCATCAAGACCAAGCGTCCCTTCGATCGGGAGTCGCTGGTCAAGGAGAATCGCAACTTGGAGAGCGAAACGGAGGATGAGCGCGGTGCCCGTTGGGGCTTTCCCACCGAAAATCTACTGATGCTGCAGGCCACCGTCTCGGATAATGGGATACCACGCCTGCACGACAAGGTCAAGATCATGGTATACGTAACGGACGTCAACGACAATGCACCAGAGTTCCTGCGCGCCCCATACCACGTCACCATATCGGAGGGCGCTTCCGAGCGGACGCATATCACCCACGTCTACACCCAGGACGCGGATGAGGGGCTGAACGGTGACGTTTACTACACACTGGCCCAGGGCAACGAGGCGGGTCAGTTCAGCCTGGACAGCGCCACGGGACAGCTCTCCCTTGCGCGCAGCCTAGATAGGGAATCCCAAGAGATTCATCACCTTGTTGTCGTGGCCCGAGATGCTGCCATCAAGAACCCACTAAGCTCCAATGCCACCATCACGGTGGTGGTGCTCGACGAGAATGACAATGCCCCGGAGTTCACCCAGTCCAGCAGCGAGGTGTCTGTGCTAGAGACCAGCCCCACGGGCACGGAGCTGATGCGCTTCCGAGCCAGTGATGCCGACCAAGGTGTCAACAGCCAGGTGGTGTTCAGTATATCGGCGGGCAATCGCCGGGATACGTTCCATATTGATAGCCTGACTGGGAGCCTCTATCTCCACAAGCTCCTGGACTACGAGGACATTACCAGCTACACTCTGAACATCACAGCCTCCGACTGCGGCACCCCTTCGCTCTCCACCACCGTTCTGTACAACGTCCTGGTGGTGGACGACAACGACAACCCGCCGATCTTTCCCAGCACGGCCATTGTGCGGCAGATCAAGGAGGGCATTGCCCTGAAGACACCCATAGTCACGGTTACCGCCGACGATCCGGATTCGGGACTCAATGGCAAAGTGAGCTACGCCATCAGCAAGCAGGAGCCGGAGCTTCCGACAGGACGACACTTTGGCATCAACACCGAGACTGGGGTGATCCACACGCTGCGGGAGATTGATCGCGAAACCATCGACACCTTTCGTCTCACCGTGGTGGCCACCGATCGGGCTCAGCCCTCGGAGCGACGGCTCTCCACGGAGAAGTTGGTCACTGTGATCGTGGAGGACATCAACGACAATGCCCCCGTCTTCGTCTCCATGAACGCGGCGATCCTACCGCCGAAGATCAACTCCTCCCAGAAGGGCCTGACAGTGATGCAAGTGCAGGCGAAGGATGCCGACTCCTCCAGCAACGGCCTGGTCACCTACGAGATTGTCAGCGGGCAGCAGGACCTGTTCCGGCTTCAGCGGAACACGGGCGTGATAACCTTCACCCCCGGAGCGCAGTACAAGCCGGAGGTTCGGTATCAGCTTACCCTGAAGGCCACCGACGAGGCGGTGCAAAGCGAGCGTCGCAGCAGCGAGGTTTACATCACCATCATCACTCCGGGATCTGCTCCAGTTGCTGGTGACAGTGCAGCCTCTGTGCCGCGCTTCGAGCAGCGCAACATGCTCTCCGGCTCCGTGTATGAGAATGAGCCCATTGGCACTACGATTTTGACGGTGAGCGCTCACCTGGCGGGCTCCGAGATCGAGTACTTTGTGACAAATGTCACGGCAGCCAGTGGAGCCGCACGTGGTCAGGTGGATCGCCTGTTCGACATAGACGCCAAGCTGGGCATTTTGTCCACGGCTGCAGAGCTGGACCGTGAAGCGGGCCCGGATGACTACGAAGTGGAGGTCTATGCCATTGCGCTTGGAGGACAGCCGCGGACAGCGAGGACACTGGTGAGTTTTTGGGGACTTTTTTTAGAGGAAATACGATATAGAAACTATTTAATGGGTTAATAGCATATATAGCCTCTTTGATTTTAGTTTTCTTAAACATTACAATTGGAAAATTAACCAGAATTTGCGCTACATAATTTGATCATTTCGGTCTTACTTCATGTACGATCTTATCAGATCCTGATTACTTACTCGGGAGGGCCGACTTTTCTTTTAGTTGTGTGCCCGAAAGGCACTTCGAGAGAGGCTGAGAGTATGGAGGGCACCAAGGAGCAGTGCCTCGACGGCCATTTCTGGGGCAGTCTCCAAGGGCTTATCAGTGCAAGTCGAGACCGCACTAATGCGCTTTTAATGTCTTGTGCTGATATGAAATGCTGATTACACGCCAAGCACTTCAGCTGGGGCTCCTCCAGAGCTCCAGAGCTGCAGAGCTCCTTCCCTGGCCTGGCACGCATTTGTGCCCCTTGGAAGATGCAAATTAACAGGCCAGTGTCGGGGTCTCCTCGTCCCCGAGCCCTGCTATCTCTGCTGAATGAATTTGCTGGGGGTCCCGGGGGGATCATCCCGAACCAGACAGACCTGTGTATCGAGAAAATATTTTACAGAGCACCGCAGCTCCGGATAAATGGGCCGCAGGGATAGAATTATAATAAGTTGCTTCATTGGCAGATGCCTTTAATTATGCCGGGCGGGGTACCCTACCCCTCTCGAGTCGAGGTCCCTGGCTACGCAGAGGGCCTTCTTGCACGGTCGAAGGGTATTCGTGGGCCTCAACGGCCCAGGCCACTCACTCTGCAGGGCCTCTTCAACCTTTACTGGTTTCTCCCAGCAAAAAAGGAACAGAGCACACAGAAAGAGAAAGAGCAAGAGAGAGAGATAGAGAGGGACAGAGAGAACAAAGACTGCTACCTTCTTTCTTTCGGAGCTTCACTCTTTGGCTCCAGATTCTTCTGCCTTGGAGAATCGCCCTTGCCGGGGCTCTTCTGGCTCCCTGACTCCTCGCTTTGCAGCCTCCGCGTGTTCATGGCCGACACGTTGTATGCGTAGGTATGCCAACAATGCACGCATGCAAATCTGGAGGGGATGAGGAGGAGACTGGAGACGGGACGCGGGAGACGGGAGAGCAGTTCCAGTTCCAGTTTCGTGCACGAAGCGGCCCCGGGACTGCGGTTAGTACAAGCAACTATGCTTTAGTGGCCTCGCGTGCGAAGAGTGTTTCAATCAATTCATTGCTGCATTGATTTAAAACGATTGTCATGTTTTCCATTTTAAATTTTAAATATTTGCGACTCGCGCGTACCCTCATCCGGTCCTTAAATCTGTGACAGATTTTGAGATTAATCAAGTGAATAGTTTTAATTTAAACGGTTGGATTAATCGAGACTCGGCTAAATGGCAGATTAGAATCTCTAGAACCAACACTTGTTTGTGAAACACTTGTGTCTCAATAGTTGGTATCCAAGAAGAAGCGATTTAGTGAGTTATTTTTGTGCTAATAGTAATATAGTAAGGTGCTTTTCCCTGGTTATAATACCTGTGCAATCGCTGCTTTCTAGTCTCGTTTATTATTCTTGGCCTGCATTGGCAAATAATGGCAATTAAAAAAATAAAAGCTAGCGAACAAGCTCGCGAATGTCCATCAAAACGTCCCCTGGATCCCGATCTTTGGGCTGGAATTTCAGGCAAATTTATGGCCATCCGTGGCTCTCTTCTGGAGTCGCGTCGTGTCATGTGCTCCATGGGCTCTTTCGTGGGCCCATTAAGCGGATTGACAAATGGTTACATTTTCTGCAGCTGCTGCACCCGCTTTCCACTGCTCAAATTAGTTCAATTAGCCGGCACACACTTCAAGCCAAGCTCAGAGCCGGCCTGCAAAATGGTCTTTTGCTGATAGACTCTCCGCATCTCGCTCTCTAATGCGTCTCGTGTCCAGCACCTCCTCGGCTCCTCTCCAGGGACCTGGTGTCTAGTGTTACAAATTTGCATAAATTTTATTACAAATGCACTGTTTACTCTAGTCGCGAGAGCCCAGCACCTCGACTTAACACCATCTCAGCACACGATGCTATATTTTACGAGTGTCCACGGCCCCGACTCTGTTGGTCTTTTGGCGTATTTATGGCCTCCTGAGTCCTTGTTCTCCTTGTGTGACTAGCAAGAGAGTTACGAGGTCCGAAGGTGATTTTACTGAGGGTTTATTAGACCGTCCACTGTGATCCTTCATCTTTTGTAGATATCTTAAAAATCGGTTAGTGTTTCTGTTCCTACGGTGTTATGAGTTTAGAAAGCCAAATATGTTTGAGAAGATCCAAAAAGATTAGTTCTTTTGTGTTTTTCTACATCGAATATTCTATCATTTTACCATAGTAATACAAAAAAAAAACAAGAAAGATTCAAACTTGGGAAGCCGAAAAAATCTCATAACTAAGCCAAAAAAGCATTAATCTTAATTCGGAAAGCGGTTCTATGCTAGTTTTTAGTAGGTTAATAAATCTGCATACTCAGTTTAAAACATAAAAAATTTCAATTTTTGGCCAATTTTTGCAAATTTTAATGATGTAACCCCTTTCCTTTTTTTGAAAAAATCGAATATTTTTGAAAATTTTGTTTTTTTGTCGGAGATGGCTAGATCGATTCTGCTGTTGATGCTGATCAAGAATATATATGATTTATAGGGTCGGAAATGACTCCTTCACTATTTTATAAGCTTCTGAATAATAGTAAAATACCATTTTTTAGTACATTTTTCGATATTTGTATATGAGAATTTTTTCGACAAATCAAGATTTAAAAATCTCATAACTAAGCCAAAAATGCATTAATTTTAATTCGGAAAGCGGTTCTATGCTAGTTTTTAGTAGGTTAATAAATCTGCATACTCAGTTTAAAACTTAAAAAAAATTCAATTTTTGGCCAATTTTTGCAAATTTTAATGATGTAACCCCTTTCCTTTTTTTGAAAAAATCGAATAGTTTTGAAAATTATGTTTTTTTGCCGGAGGTGGCGAGATCGATTCTGCTGTTGATGCTGATCAAGAATATATATGATTTATAGGGTCGGAAATGACTCCTTCACTATTTTATAAGCTTCGGAATAATAGTAAAATACCATTTTTTAGTACATTTTTCGATATTTTTTTATGATAATTTTTTCGACAAATCAAGATTTAAAAATCTCATAACTAAGCCAAAAAAGCATTAATCTTAATTCGGAAAGCGGTTCTATGCTAATTTTTAGTAGGTTAATAAATCTGCATACTCAGTTTAAAACTTAAAAAAAATTCAATTTTTGGCCAATTTTTGCAAATTTTAATGATGTAACCCCTTTCCTTTTTTTGAAAAAATCGAATAGTTTTGAAAATTTTGTTTTTTTGACGGAGGTGGCTAGATCGATTCTGCTGTTGATGCTGATCAAGAATATATATGATTTATAGGGTCGGAAATGACTCCTTCAATATTTTTTAAGCTTCGGAATAATAGTAAAATACCATTTTTTAGTACATTTTTCGATATTTTTGTATGCGAATTTTTTCGACTAATCAAGATTTAAAAATCTCATAACTAAGCCAAAAACTCATTAATCTTAATTCGGAAAGCGGTTCTATGCTAGTTTTTAGTAGGTTAATAAATCTGCATACTCAGTTTAAAACATAAAAAATTTCAATTTTTGGCCAATTTTTGAAAATTTTAATGATGTAACCCCTTTTAAAATTTTGAAAAATTGAAAAAAAAAATTTTATTTTTGTTTTTTCAATATTTTGTTATTTATTAATTAGGAATTAAAGAACGATTCGGAATATGTGTCCGTTTTGGCAATCAACCGCTTTTCGGCCGTGTTATGATCCAAAAAAGAGCTCAAATATGTGCTTTCTAGGCTTTCTATACTATTTCGATCTTTAAGGGATGTCGATATACTAATCATTATGATTGATCGTTAGAACTGTAATCAATGAAATTTAATATATTATCTGTTGTCCTACCAGACCTTTTCTCACGATATATGTCTGTAACGACCTAGTGCTAATATTTAACAAGTACTTCTGAAACCAAGTTCAAAACAAAGTGAGCTAAAAACCTGCATGCTGCACGCACAGGCATATCAAATACAAAGTGAATGTTTTTTGCGATGACAATGGCGACATCCAAAGGTACACACACTTTGTACGGATGAAGCTAAAGCCAGTTTGGTTCGTGTTCGCCTGACCGCCGGGGCAGTTGGAGAAATGGCCAAAACTATAATTCGCTCGGTCATAAAGAACTCGAACCCGAAAGTTCAGCCGGGCCAGCAGCAGCAACTGGCTTCGCGTATAATAGCCCGGCCATAAAGCCAGAGTTAGAGGCAGGCCAGTAAGCGGGTCAAGCCCAGGCCCCGGCCAGGTTAAGAGAAAGAGATGAGGAATGCGATTGACATTGCGACAGAAGTGGAGGGAGGCTCGCACATGGAATATTCTGTGCATTTAGTGCCAAATATGGAACTAGTTTCCGCTGGATGGCATCGCCAGTTGGTAGTCTCTTCCCCCAAAAGTGGGTCAGTGTTATTGACGCAACGAAAACCGCTTGCTTTATTTCCCGCCGCCAGGTCAGAGTAACAGTTCTCGACAAGAACGACAGCCCACCGCAGTTCCTGGACACCCCGTTCGCCTACAATGTCAGCGAGGATCTGGAGATTGGACACACTATTGCCACGCTGCGGGCTCACGATCCGGATACGATAGGTTCTGTCACATTCCTGCTGATCGATGGCCATGATGGCAAGTTCCTGCTGGAGCCCGCCACGGGCAAGCTGCTCCTCAACGACACTCTGGACCGGGAGACGAAGATCAAGTATGAGCTCAGGATTCGGGTGTCCGATGGAGTGCAGTACACGGATACTTATGCCACAATTGAGGTAGGATAGAATCTGTTTCCAGGAGTGCAGAGTCTTCATGTTCCTTGGTTAATTCCTAGGTGACCGACACCAACGACAATCCGCCCATGTTCGAAGACGCCGTGTACTCCTTTGACATACCGGAGAATGCGCCGCGTGGCTATCAGGTGGGACAGATAGTGGCCAAGGATGCGGATCTAGGACAGAATGCCCAGTTATCCTACAGCGTGGTCTCCGATTGGGCCAACGATGTGTTCAGCTTGAATCCGCAAACAGGAATGCTCACCCTAACGGCTCGACTGGACTACGAAGAGGTAGGAGTTGTCTGCCAGTCCTTGCTGCCAGTCCTTTCATGCTGTCTTCACCCCCTTCCAGGTCCAACACTACATCCTCATCGTGCAGGCTCAGGACAATGGCCAGCCTAGTTTGTCCACCACCATCACAGTCTATTGCAATGTCCTCGATCTGAATGACAATGCTCCTCTGTTCGACCCCATGAGCTATTCGAGCGAGGTCTTCGAGAACGTGCCTGTTGGGATGGAGGTAGTCAGTGTGTCAGCCAAGGATATAGATTCGGGTAAGTCTCTAGATAATTACTAGCCAAGGATTTCTCAATATCTTCTGTACTCCTTCGACAGGCAATAATGGGCTCATCGAGTACAGCATCACAGCGGGCGATGCCGACTCTGAGTTTGGCATCGATTGCAATGGCACCATCCGCACACGTCGCCAGCTAGATAGGGAGCAGCGTTCGGGATACACGCTGACTGTCACCGCTCGGGACTGCGCTGATGAGTTTGCTTCCTTCAGCGAGCTGGAGGAGACGCAGCTGAAGCTGAAGTACCGCTCGCCGAGACGCTACGACCACGGACAGCAGCAGCAGCAGTTCCTGGCGCATCAGAAGCAGCAGCGATTGTCGTCGACGGTGAAGGTAGGTTGACGTTATAAATAAGGATGCAGATTAAGGAGAGTCTAGAGACCTTTCCCGAATCTCGTGTTCCTTGATTAATTAGGTGACTTATCTCAAGCCGCAGATAAACCTGTTTCTCCGTTATCATACCTCACCTTTACCGTTTTATCTAAACTACAATTAGCAAAGACTGATCTCCGCTTCCCTCTCCATCTCTTCCAGGTAACGATTCTCATCAAAGACGTCAACGACGAGGTGCCAGTCTTCGTTTCCGCTAATGAAACCTCGATCATGGAGAACGTGGCCATCAACACGCTCGTTATCGCTGTCAAGGCTGTCGACAACGACGAGGGACGCAACGGCTTCATCGATTATCTCCTAAAGGAGGCGACTGGCCATGACGGGGACTCTGACCAGGAGGCTCTGCCCTTCTCCCTGAGCCCCACCGATGGATTACTGCGCGTCGTTGACTCCTTGGATAGGGAGCTGCGCTCCAGTTACCTCCTCAACATCACAGCCCGCGATCGTGGAGAGCCCTCTCAGTCCACTGAGTCTCAGCTCCTCGTGCGCATTCTGGACGAGAATGACAACAGTCCCGTGTTCGATCCAAAGCAGTATTCCGCCTCGGTGGCGGAGAACGCTAGCATTGGGGCCATGGTGCTGCAGGTATCCGCCACGGATGTAGACGAGGGCGCCAATGGACGCATCCGCTACTCCATAGTGCTGGGGGATCAGAACCATGACTTTAGCATCAGCGAGGACACGGGCGTGGTGCGCGTGGCCAAGAACCTCAACTACGAGCGCTTGTCGCGCTATACCCTCACGGTTCGCGCGGAGGACTGCGCCTTGGAGAATCCAGCCAGTGATACAGCGGAGCTAACCATAAGCATCCTGGACATAAACGACAATCGACCCACATTCCTTGACTCGCCGTACCTGGCCCGCGTTATGGAGAACACGGTGCCGCCGAATGGAGGCTATGTGCTCACCGTGAATGCTTACGATGCCGATACTCCGCCTCTGAACTCGCAGGTTCGCTATTTCCTCAAGGAGGGCGACACGGATCTGTTTCGTATCAATGCCTCCTCGGGCGACATTGCCCTGCTGAAGCCCCTGGACAGGGAGCAGCAGAGTGAGTACATCCTTACGCTGGTGGCTATGGACACGGGCTCACCACCGCTCACAGGCACGGGCATTGTGCGCGTGGAGGTGCAGGATATCAACGACAACGGACCGGTCTTCGAGCTGCAATCGTATTATGCTGCCGTTCGGGAAAACCTGCCTCCAGGAACCCATCTTCTGAGGCCAACGGCCACGGATAAGGATGAGGGACTGAATGCCAAGCTGCGCTTCAGCCTGCTCGGTGAGCACATGACGCGCTTCCACATTGACTCAGCGACGGGAGAGATCACTACAGCTGTCTCCCTGGATCGAGAGGAGACTTCGGTCTACCACTTAACGCTCATGGCCCAGGATAGCTCAGTTACGGAACCCCGAGCCTCCTCGGTGAACCTCACCATCAGCGTCACGGATGTCAATGACAATATTCCCAAGTTCGAGTCCAGCAGCTACCACGTGGCTTTGCCGGACAGGATCAGCACGGGCGAGTTTGTGTTTGGAGCCCGTGCCCTAGACTTGGACGAGGCTGAGAATGCCTTGCTGCTGTACAGTTTAGGGGGCCGGGATCATCAATACTTCGAGATCAATGCCAAGACGGGAGTGGTGAGCACGAAGCTGGAGCTCAAGAGTAAGTCTCCAACCTACAGCCTTGTGGTCTATGCTACCGACCAAGGAGACAGTCCTCTCAACTCTACGGCCGACCTCACCGTGGAACTGCGACCCGGCGATCTCTTTCCCAGCTACTCCTATATGGCCAACAGTCACTTCACCCTGCCGGAGGACGTGCAGCCGGGCAAAACCATAACCAAAGTGAGTGCCACATCTCCGAAGAAGGGTTCCGCTGGCAAGATGCGTTATGCCATTGCTGGAGGCAACACTGGAGATGCCGTGAGGGTGGATGCCAGTACTGGCGTCCTCCGAGTGGGACAGGATGGCCTGGACTATGAGCTGACCCATCTCTACGAGATTTGGGTGGAGGCCGCGGACAATGACACGCCCAGCCTGCGCAGCGTCACCCTGATCACGGTAAACGTGACGGACGCCAATGACAATGCTCCCGTGATGGAACAACTCATCTACAATGCCGAGGTACTCGAGGAGGAGTCGCCCCCACAGCTGATAGCCACGGTCAGGGCCAGCGACAGGGATGCCGGCGAAAATGGCCGGGTAATATATCGCCTACGAAACTCCTACGAGGGCACCTTTGAGATCACCGAAGCAGGCGAGATCTACACGAGGATGAGGCTCGACAGAGAGGAGCTCGGCGACTATGCCTTCGTGGTAGAAGCCGTGGACCATGGTGTGCCCCATCTCACGGGAACGGCCAGTGTGCTGCTCCATTTGCTGGACAAGAACGATAATCCGCCCAAGTTCACGCGTCTCTTCTCCCTGAATGTCACCGAAAACGCCGAGATTGGAAGCTTTGTGATCCGTGTTACTTCCTCGGACTTGGATCTTGGCCCAAATGCGAATGCCACGTACTCTTTTAGTGAGAATCCGGGGGAGAAGTTCCGCATTGAGCCGCTGAGTGGGAACATCACCGTGGCCGGGCATCTTGATCGGGAGCAGCAGGATGAGTACGTTCTGAAAGTGGTGGCCTTTGATGGAGCCTGGCGAGCGGAGACACCCATCACCATAACGATCCAGGATCAGAACGACAATGCGCCTGAGTTCGAGCACAGCTTCTACAGCTTCAGCTTCCCGGAGCTGCAGCACTCGATCGCCCTGGTGGGCCAGATCATAGCCACAGATCGGGACAAACAGGGCCCCAACTCGGTCATCTCCTACTCTCTGCAGCAGCCCTCGCCCATGTTCAGCATTGACCCAGCCACCGGAGAGATCTTCAGCAAGAAGGTGAGTAAAGAAATGATCTCTGAGAGAGTCCCATAACTCTTTCCCTATCCTCTTTCCTCAGGCGGTTCACTTCAAGCACTCGCAGTATGTCCGCTCGCCGGAGAACATGTATGCCCTGACGGTCCTCGCCACAGACAATGGCAAGCCGCCGCTGTACTCCGAGTGCCTGGTGAACATCAACATCGTGGACGCCCACAACAATCCGCCACAGTTCGAGCAGGAGGAGTATCTGTCGCCTTTGCCGGAGCACGCCATGCCGGGCCAGCGTATAGTGCGGGTCCATGCCACGGACAAGCAGGATGCGGCCAGCGCCAGCGAGATGGATTACTACTTGGTTAGCTCTAACCTGAGCGCTATCTTCACCATAGGCCGTCATGATGGATGGATCTCCTTGGCCAAGCGACTGGAAGTGGCCCCCAACTCACGCTTCGAGCTGGTTGTCCGAGCCACCGATCGCGGCGTGCCTCCGCAGTCGGATGAGACCCGCGTCGTCATCGTGGTCACCGGGGAGAATCTGCACGCTCCCAAGTTCTCGGCCAGCAGCTACCAGGTGAGCGTGCTGGAGAACGAGCCCGTGGGCTCCACCATCCTCACAGTGGGTGCCACGGACGAGGATCAGGGACCCAATGGCCTGCTCCGATACTCCATCTCAGGCGGCAACGAGCGACAGGACTTCAGTGTGGATGAGAGGACGGGTGGAATCCTGATACGACAGCAGCTTGACTACGATCTGGTGCAGGAGTACCACCTGAACATTACGGTCCAAGATCTGGGCTTCCAGCCATTGGAGGCTGTGGCCATGCTCACCATCATCCTCACCGATGTCAACGACAATCCGCCGCTTTTCGACCACATGGAATACCATGGCTACATAGCCGAGAACAAGCCGGCGGGCACCTTCGTCTTCCAGGCCCATGCCACCGACAAGGACTCCCCGAAGAACGCGATTATCCATTACTCCTTCCTACCGAGCGGCACGGATAGGCACTTCTTTAGCATTAACTCTGGCAATGGGAGCATCTCGTCCGCCGCCATCTTCGACTACGAGGAGCGTCGCACCTACACGCTCCAGCTGAAGGCCAAGAACCCTGACTCCAGCATGGAGAGCTATGCTACGCTGTATGTCCACATCCTTGGAGTGAACGAGTTCTTCCCGCAGTTCCTGCAGCCCGCCTTCCACTTTGATGTCTCCGAGACCTCCGCCGTAGGCACTCGGGTCGGCGCTGTCCAGGCCACGGACAAAGACAGTGGCGAGGATGGACGCATCTACTATCTGCTGGTCGGTTCTAGCAATGACAAGGGATTCGGGATCGATACCAACACCGGAGTGATCCATGTGGCCCGCCACTTGGACAGGGAGACCCAGAACCGGGTGTCGCTTATGGTGATGGCCAAGAACTATGGCAGCATCCGCGGCAACGACACCGACGAGGCTCAGGTCATCATCTCCATACAAGACGGCAACGATCCGCCGGAGTTCATCAAGCGCTACTACACCTCCACGATTTCGGAGGCGGCACCGATCGGCTCGAAAGTCACCACCGTCAAGGCCATCGACAAGGATGTGCGGCCGCAGAACAATCAGTTCAGTTACTCCATTATCAATGGCAACCTCAAGCAGAGTTTCCGGATCGACGTGCAGACGGGGGAGATCAGCACGGCGGCCCAGCTGGATCGAGAGGAGATTGCCACCTATAACCTGGTGATCGGAGCGATAGATACGGGACTGCCGCCGCAGACAGGCAGTGCCACGGTGCGCATAGATCTGGATGATGTCAACGACAATGGACCCACCTTCACGCCCGAAGGTCTTACAGGCTACGTGTCCGAGAACGAGCCGGCTGGCACTTCCATCATGACCCTGACGGCCAGTGATCCGGATCTTCCGCGGAATGGTGGACCCTTCACCTACCAGCTGGTGGGCGGCAAGCACAAGTCCTGGCTGCAAGTGGACAAGAGCTCGGGCCTGGTCAAGTCCACGGTTAGCTTCGACCGCGAGGTTACGCCTGCTTTGGAGGCTGTGATCGAAGTGGAGGACAATGGGAAGCCCAGGCAGAGGTCGCAGCACACCCTGCGGATCACAGTGCTGGACCAGAATGACAATCCCTCCACAAGCAGGAATCTCCAAGTGGCTGTGAGCCTTTTCAATGGCGATCTGCCGTCCAATGTGAAGCTGGCGGATGTGCGACCCAACGACATCGATATCGTCGGGGACTATCGCTGCCGCTTGCAAAACCTCGCCCAGAATCAACTCACCATCCTGCGGGCCTGCGACCTGTACACCACCTCGCACACCACGCCCACCGCCTCGTCCTTTGGCTACACGGGCAACGATGGCAAGCACGGCGATGTGAGCTCCAAGCTGAGCGTCAGCTTCCAGAGCTTCAGCAACGAGACTTTGGCCAATACGGTGTCCCTGCTGGTGAGGAACATGACAGCCTCACACTTCCTGTCCCAGCACTATCGTCCGCTGATGGAGATGCTCAAGTCCCGACTGAGCCATGAAGGCGAAGTGCTGGTCTACAGCCTCCTGGAGGGCGGTGGCGGCAATGCCACCAGCCTAGAGGTTCTCATGGCCGTTCGCTCGGTCAAGAGGAGCTACCAGCAGCCGCGGCAGATCATCGAACGCCTGCGGGAGAAGCGGGCTGCTCTGTCCGAGCTCCTCCAGAAGGAGGTCATCGTTGGGTACGAGCCCTGCAGTGAGCCGGATGTGTGCGAGAATGGAGGTGTCTGCAGCGCCACCATCCGCCTGCTGGACACGCACACCTTTAGTATTGTGGACAGTCCCTCGCTGGTGCTCAGTGGTCCTCGCATTATCCACGACTACAGCTGCCAGTGCACCAGCGGCTTCTCTGGGGAGCAGTGCAGCCGGCGGCAAGATCCCTGCCTCCCCAATCCCTGCCAGATGCAGGCCCAATGCCGCAGGCTGGGCAGCGACTTCCAGTGCGTGTGTCCGGCCAACCGGGATGGGAAGCAGTGCGAGAAGGAGCGCAGCGACGTCTGCTGGAGCAAGCCCTGCCGAAACGGAGGCAGTTGTCAGCGCAGCTCAGACGGCTCCTCCTACTTCTGCCTGTGCCGGCCCGGCTTCCGCGGGAATCAGTGCGAGAGCGTGTCCGACTCGTGTCGCCCGAATCCCTGTCTTCACGGCGGCCTGTGCGTCAGCCTCAAGCCTGGCTACAAGTGCAACTGCACCCCTGGACGGTACGGACGACACTGTGAGCGCTTCAGCTATGGCTTCGAGCCGCTCTCCTTCATGACCTTCCCCGCCCTGGATGTGACCACCAACGACATCTCGATTGTCTTCGCCACCACCAAGCCGAACTCCCTGCTGCTCTACAACTATGGCATTCAGAGCGGCGGCCGCTCCGACTTCCTGGCCATCGAACTGGTTCATGGCCAGGCGTACTTCTCCTCGGGTGGAGCGCGGACAGCCATCAGTACGGTGATAGCTGGACAGAACCTGGCGGACGGTGGCTGGCACAAGGTGACGGCCACGCGAAATGGTCGCGTCATGTCCCTCAGCGTGGCCAAGTGCACGGATTCCGGTGAGGTGTGCATGGAGTGCACGCCGGGAGACTCCAGTTGCTATGCCGACGAAGTGGGACCTGTGGGGTGAGTAGAAACTATTGGTTTATAATTTAATTCTGAATCTAAATGGGATGAGCACACTTGGGCGGGATCTATCTGGGATGATATATAGGTTTCATAGGCCTCATAGAGCTTCAAACGTTTTGGTTTGATCAGTTAATAGAACAAGATATAAATTTATTTAAGTTAGGTTGCAATAACTAACAGAATAAGAATTTGGTACTACAATATTTAGCTTTGTTCAAGGAGAAGCAGAAGGAGCTGCCACCTCGCAAATATAGTTTTTAGCTAAATTGCAGTTGTAGTCGTTCAGAGTGTAATTGCTATTCAGCTTCCCAAGTGCATCGCAGTGCTCCACTCCACCCGCATTGTCCGGTTGCTTATAGCCCCAAAGGCTGGCTAAGACTGTGACGTTGCTGGGATACCAATGGTGTGTCCCCAAGGTGTAGAGGTCATTTCCAGAGGTCCAAAAGTATAGTGTTTGCCTCGAAGAGATGAGAAAATCAACCAACATGGTGTATTTCTCTGCGGTCTGAAGCGAGACTAATTGGTAGCCAATTTGTTGGCAGGCTGCGAGGGCATTGTACCAGTTCTTCTGGGCCGAGGACTCAATGTAGTAATACGTATTATCGATAAACATCAGACTAGTGGGGTTTATGTCCACAAATCTGGGAGAGACTGAAGGGAAATTATAAATGTTAGATAAAGTTATATAAAAAGGATAATAGCTCACCTTGCTCAGCTGGCTGGGCAACTGAACTCGCTCCAAAGAATAAAACTAGACCCAGAAGGCCCAACAGAGCTCTGTACTGTAGATGCATTTTGCTATTACTGAATGATTTTCCTGAAACTGGAACCCTTTTATATTGACGATTTTGCCCCTCAGGAGCTAATAAATTAACTTGATAATGTTTATCTTACGGCCCTTCCACGGGAGAAAGCACTTATCAAACAAATTAAATCCACCATAAACTTCTGTGGAAACTTTAATACAAAGAAGCGACAATTTGTTATACAATACCAACCTCTACCCGGAGGCTTATAAGCCTTAATTATATTTTAAAAACCATCATAATATGAATAGTGTAGGTATTAATGCAGGGTTATGAGGTAATATTGGAAATGTGAACCGATAATAGCAGGGTACCGGCGCAATAAGAGAAAAATTTAAATAATATATAAAATGAAAGTTTAACAATAAGTATATATGTACCTTCCCTGATCCCAAGTGTTGCTATATTATATCATTTCGTTATCGTATTATTCCCATCACAGACCCTATCTAACGACTTACTCTCCTCCACTCTCCCACAGCACCCTCAACTTCAACAAGCAGCCCCTGCTGATCGGCGGTCTGGCCTCCGCCGATCCCGTCCTGGAGCGGCCTGGCCAAGTGCACAGCGACGACCTGGTGGGCTGCCTGCACAGCGTGCACATCGGAGGACGAGCCCTTAACCTCAGCACGCCCCTCCAGCAGAGGGGAATCCTGCCGGGTTGCAATCGCCAGGCTTGCCAGCCAGCACTGGCCGCCGAACGCTGTGGAGGATTCGCTGGACAGTGCATTGACCGCTGGTCCAGTTCCCTGTGCCAGTGTGGCGGCCAGTTGCAGTCACCGGACTGCGCCGACTCCCTGGAACCCATCACCCTTAGTGGCGGCGCCTATGTGGAGTTCCGTGTGTCCGAGATCCATCGTCGCATGCAGCTGCTGGACAATCTGTACAGCTCAAAGAGCGCCTGGTCGCATAATGGGCCCAGGGAACGGCGGCAGGTGGGTTTGGGAATCGGTGGCCACAACATCAGCACCGCGTCCCAGATCTACGAGCCGCCCAAGATGCTCAGCCTGCTCTTCCGCACTCACGTGGATCAGGGCCTGATCCTGTATGCGGCCACCAACCAGATGTTCACCTCGCTGTCGCTCCACGGAGGGCGACTGGTGTACTACTCGCGGCAGCATCTGGCCATCAACATGACAGTGCCGGAGCCCTCCTCCCTCGCCGATGGCAAGTGGCACAACGTCAGCTTGTATAGCGAAAGCCGGAGCCTGCGCCTGCTGATCGATGGCCGCCAGGCTGGTGACGAACTAGACATTGCCGGCGTGCATGACTTCCTGGATCCCTACCTGACCACACTGAGCGTGGGCGGAGCTCCCGGCGAGGAGGCCTTCGTCGGCTGCGTGGCCAATGTGACGGTGAACAATGAGCTGCAACCCCTGAACGGGTCCGGAAGCATCTTCCCTGAGGTTCTGTACCACGGCAAGGTGGAGTTCGGCTGCAGTGGAAGCATAGGTCTCGATGCCGCCCAGGTGGCCGATCCCCTGAGCATTGGGATCACTCTCGTGATCGTCTTCTTCGTCATCCTGGTGGTGGCCATACTCGGTTCCTATGTGATCTATCGATTCCGTGGCAAGCAGGAGAAGATCGGCAGCCTGAGCTGCGGCGTGCCCGGCTTCAAGATCAAGCATCCCGGCGGCGTGCTGGGTGCGGGCAGTTCCGCAGTGTCGCAGGACCACGTCCTGGCGCGCAATCTTCATCCCAGTGAGGCGCCGTCGCCGCCTGTGGGAGCTGGGGACCACATGCGTCCTCCGGTGGGCGCCCATCACCTAGTCGGACCCGAGCTGATCACCAAGAAGTTCAAGGAGCGCAGCGAGATGACGCCCACGGCGGAACTACCGCAGCAGCGTCCCCAGCGGCCGGACATCATAGAGCGAGAGGTGGTAGGCAAGAGCCCACTGATCCGGGAGGAGCACCACATGGCCATGCCGCCGCCGCTGCATCCGCTGCCTCTGGAGCATGCCGGCTCCGTAGACTTGGGATCTGAGTACCCGGAGCACTACGACCTGGAGAACGCCAGCTCCATAGCCCCCTCGGACATCGACATCGTGTACCACTACAAGGGCTACCGGGAGGCGGGTGGCTTGCGCAAGTACAAGGCCACGGCTCCGCCCGTCTCCGCCTACACGCACCACAAGCACCAGAGCTCCGCGGCCCAGCAGCAGCAGCATCGCCATGGAGCTCCCTTCGTCAGCCGAGGCGGCGGTCAGGGAGGCCAGCCCCCGCCGCCGCCCACTAGTGCCTCGCGCACCCACCAGAGCACGCCGCTGGCGAGGCTCTCACCTAGCTCCGAGCTGAGCTCGCAGCAGCCGCGCATCCTCACGCTGCACGACATCTCGGGGAAGCCGCTACAGAGCGCCCTGCTGGCCACCACCTCCAGCTCGGGGGGCGTGGGCAAGGACGCCCTGCACAGCAACAGCGAGCGCAGCCTGAACAGTCCGGTGATGTCGCAGCTCTCCGGCCAGAGCTCCAGCGCGAGCCGGCAGAAGCCAGGAGTGCCGCAACAGGCGCCTCCCCAGACCTCAATGGGTCTGACGGCCGAGGAGATCGAGAGGCTGAATGCTCGCCCGAGAACCTGCAGCCTGGTCTCCACCCTGGATGCCGTCTCCTCCAGCAGCGAGGCGCCTCGAGTGCCCAGCAGTGCGCTGCACATGTCGCTGGGTGGAGGCATGCACAACACGGACGTGGACGCGCATAGCTCCACCTCCACGGATGAGAGCGGCAACGACAGCTTTACCTGCTCCGAGATTGAGTACGACAACAATAGCCTCAGCGGCGATGGCAAGTACTCGACCAGCAAGAGCCTCCTGGATGGACGGAGTCCCGTGGCCCGGGCGTTGAGCGGGGAACCCAGCAGGAACCCCAGTGTGGTGAAGACCCCGCCCATTCCACCGCATGCCTATGACGGATTCGAATCCTCGTTCCGGGGATCCCTTAGCACCTTGGTGGCTAGCGATGAGGATATAGCGAACCACCTCAGCGGCATCTATCGCAAGGCCAACGGGGCCGCGTCTCCGGGCTGGGAGTACCTGCTCAACTGGGGGCCCAGCTACGAGAATCTGATGGGCGTGTTCAAGGACATAGCCGAGCTGCCGGACACCAATGGTCCGCCGTCACAGCAGCAGCAGCAGCAACAGAATCAGCAGCAGACGCTGCAGACCCAAGCGGCGTCGACGCTGCGGATGCCATCAAGTGGACAGGCGCCGCCAGAGGAGTATGTGTAAAGGAGCACCAAGGGAGGTCCTTCTGTGTGTTGGAAAACACCATCTCCTATGGAAGAGATCAGGGAAAGGGGTAGCACTGACCTCTCCCTACCTAAAGTTATGTGTAAATTTCTGTGTAAAGTGTTGACGTTAAGTAATGCCATTTCATTTCGCAATGTACAATGAAAACGTAACGAAGTTAGACCGTAAGTAAGCTACAAATAGTTGGACATTAGGGACCTATATATAGTTGCTATCTGAACGCCTTGTATCAAGGCCAACCATCCTAAGTGCACTTCAATAGCAACCGAATTGACTGAGCGTGGCGAACGTGGATCGACATCGACTTCAATTGCCTAACTTCTGGACTTGTGTACATGTTTTTTTCCGAGTGCTATATTAAGTTAGTTCCAGCCACTGCTTCTACTGCTACTGGTATTTGATATTGATACTGAAACTGATATTTATGTCGCCATTTAAGTACATTTTAACATTGTTCTAACTTATTATTTCGCCAACATCCCCTCCCGTCGTAACTGCCTTAGTCGTTAGCCATAGACAAATTCATTTCGGAAATACTTCGCATGTTCCCTTCGACATAGAGCTAGCTTATATATTTTAATTTGTAGTAAAATGTTATTAAATACGTATTAACCAGCCGAGATAGCATTTAATTTACATATTGTAGTGTGATTTAATGTTTGATAAAGTACCTTCACGATTTAAATAAAAGAAAACACCTTCGGTATGGTGGCCGCCCTCTTCCAGGCCAGCATCACGCCCTACCGCTATGGCAACATACCAAGTCAGCTCATCCTGATCCTGTCCGTGCTGACTGCCTGGCGTTTCTCCTTCCTGATTTTCTTTACCATTTTACCGCATTGGACATCGACCATATACCGCCAGTGCTTCGAAGAGTGTAGACCCAATCGAGCTCTCAGTAATGTCTCCACAGCACCGGCCACGCCTCTGTGTTCCCCCAATCTGTGGCGCATCATCTACTGGAGTTCGCAGTTCCTCATCATGCCGCTGATCGGTACCTAAAGGCGGGCGATATCACTGTCAAGTTGGCCAAGGAAACCCTAAACGTCTACACCATTGAGGTCTCATCGATGACAATCATCTGCTACTTCTTTTACTGCACCTAATCCACCATCTTGAGGATTCGCTTCCTGAACTTGTACAGTCCGACGCGGCATCACCAGACCAACGAACACAACGTGATTTTCAGTGACATGCTCCTCGGCCGCCTGCCTCAACTTCCTCGATCTCCACATGGACACGCACATTATTCCCAACCGCATTTGGAAGACGTCTTCATGCAGATAATGGACCACATGAATGTCATTGGCATCATCTCGAACGAACATTGCATCGCCATCTGGATGTTGACCTTCTGCCAGGCCACCTGGTTTAGCCTGGGCAGTCGGATTATCAATGCCATGGATTTCCAATAGTTTCTGCAGAACGAGCTGGAGCAGGAGAAAAGGGATGTCATAGAGAAGGATCAGCGTCGGCGGCAACGTGCCAAGGAGACGATGTAACTTCAATCAGCAGGATCCGAGGCTAAGACGCGGTAGCGACTACCTAATCATGTACCGGATGGTCCTGATAGTGCCCAGATCTCTGTCGGAAGAGATTCCTGGCTACTACGGTGTGAGCACCCACCCGAGCCGGAACACCCACCCCCATGGGGCCTTTGACGACGTCCAGGCTTGAAAGTGAATACTATATTTCAGACTGTAACAGAGTATCTCTACGCCTGCTTTATTTCGTATTATTTTACGATTGCACATATATCGGAATATGATTTGTGCAGACCTCTGACCGAAGTTAGAATACTCTAGAAAGGATATAACTTCCTAGTTTATTATGAAACTAAAATATTGGCAATACTTGTATATATATTAACTTGTCCCCGCTTGTGACTCAATCTGCCTACCTATTTCCCATCAGTCCGGGATTCCCCTATCCGGGTTTCGATCCTTTGTAACTGTTGCGTGTCCCAGAGGACAGGCCTACGTAGCCGAAGCTGAAGCCGGAGCCGGAGCTGGAGCTGGAGAGCGCAGCTGACATGCGCAGTCTGGCTGTTGTTCGAGCCAAGTTGCTCCTAACGTTGGCTACAAAAGCCCCGAACTAAGGCAAAATTTGGCATTCGTTGCTAGCCAGCTGAAGCGATTTGTTGTGGTCAAGTGGAAAGTGAGAGAAAATCGGTAAAAATAGAGCTCAGAAAATCGGGAAATGCCCAACGACGACGACCGGATGCAGGCGTGCGTGACAATTAAAAATTAAAAGCGAGTGCATAAGCCCGGAGGCAGTTGACCAGATAGTCGCCGGACTATGTTCTTTCGTCGCATTTTGGAACGCAAGGACGGCAGCGGTAATGCGCCGCCGCTGCCTATGACTACGGCGGACTACAACAGCGAGGACAGCGAGAGTGCCACTTACTTTGGCAGTAAAGTCAAGGACAGCAATAACAACCAGGCGGCAGTGTCCGTGTCGGCCATCGCTGGCAGTGCCTCCCAGACCAAAATGCAGCAGCGCCTACGACCGGAGGCAGCCCCTATTGGAGCTGTCCAGCTGACGCCGCTGTGGGAGCACATTCTCCGCACCCGCCGCCTGCCGGAAACCATTTGCTCGAGCTCCATGTTCGCCGAGTTCCACGAGCGCCTGCAGGACCCCGAATGGCAGGTGCGCCAGCACGCCCTGCGCGTCCTCGTCGACGTGCTGGTGGTGATGCAAGACGAGGCCGACGAGCACATGGAGCGGCAGCAACTCGTCGTCCTGCTGGTGGAGAATTTGGGCCACCAGGCTCCAACTGTACGCAAGGGAGCCCTCGACTGCCTGCGGGTCTATCTCGCAGAGACCGCCGTGCCCGAAGCGGTCATAACGAGAATTTTGGACGCCGGCCTGGCCAAGCAGACGCAGATGGAGGCGGAGCACCCGGGACGCCTTAGCTGCGGCGTCCTGCTATCCCTTCCAGCACTCCTGCAGTCCGTAATGCACACCCCGCAGCGACATCGCATCGTTAAGAAGGCTTTGGAGCGGGTTGTCCAGCACTTGGACCAACTGCCCCAGCAGGAGATTGCACTGAAGGTGCTGTCCAAGATGCGAGAGTTGCTGGGCGTCCACGAATTCGAGGACACCATGAATAAACTGGATCGCAGCGAGGCCCTGACCAAATACTATCAACTGTGTCAAGTGTATGGCGTATCTGGAAAGCCCAAGAGATCTGGAGATTCAGGGAAGACGGGAGCCTGGCGCGCCCTGCCTCGGGACCAGAGCTGGAGGAACCACAGCGCAGCTGGCCAGAACGTGGACAGCGCGCAACCCTGCCCCGACAAGGGCAAGGTCATTATGGAGACGGAGATCAAAATCAACGATGATACTGTGACCATGCGTCTCCTCGAAGCGGACACCGAGACAGAGGAGTCTGATAGCCCAGCTCGGACATATGCCAAGGATGTGGAGTCCTCCGACTTGGTGTGCCGGCCTCTGGGCAACCAGGGACTCAGTGTGCAGGCAGGAATTGTGCAGGTCATAAGTGACTCAGAGCTGGACGAGCCCCGGCCTGGCCATCGCGAGAGCGTGTCCGAGCCCAGCACTCCCTCTCGGGGACTAAAGAGAGTGACCTTTGGAGGGGAGATAGTGAAGATGAGGACCCCCGACAGTGACGCCGCCTCCTCCACGAATAACTCTAGAAGCGCGGCTGAGAGCGCACCCATTGTGGTCCTGGCGGATGGATCGCCCTCTCCCGTCGAGGAGCAGCCAGCTATAAACATCCTTAGTCCTTCCAGTGATGAAATGGCCACGGCTCTCGTCGTGGAGATACCTTCCGATAACACCAAGCCCTTGCCCCCGTCACGACCCTTCAGCTCACACAGTTCACCTGGGCGGCAGGGATCCAGTGTTTCCAGGGATCACGAGCCTTCGGCGGGAAGTCCCCGCAAGCGCCAGGAGTCGGATGGAAAACCCTCCACGTCGCCACGATCTCCCGTTTACAACCGCAGCCGCAGCACCAGTCCCTCGGGGAGCAACAACATCAGCCCCAAGGTGCCGCACAAGCAGATCGAGGTGCTGCACAACCTCCAACGGGATCCCTCGCCAAGATCACAGAGGCATGCGGGGGACATGGACGAGGGAGAGGCTCAGCTACCCACCATGGTGCCCTCATCTCCTTCACCAACTCTACCTACGCATAGGACCCGCTCGGACTCCGTGATGTCGGCCGAGTCGCCGGCCACGCCCAAGTCCTGGGAGGACCTGGGCATTGTCAACTACAAGACGCTGATGGACCTACGTTCCGGGGTAAGTCCTTCCGTAATTGCAGCTAAATTGGAGCTCGAACATTTAGCAATCTCCGCTCTGAATCCGTATTTGAATCCGAAAATAAAGCAATGAAATTACGCCGCACGCTACCCCAGCTCGGCGGCGGCGTCCGCGCCTAACTGGGTCACTAGGATATGTACAATTTCATATGCGTTCATAATTCTGCCTTCATAATGGCTGCCCTGCCACCGCCCGGCCGGCTTTATTACGGACGAGACACGCATCACTCCTGCTGCCGGTGCCACAGTGGCTGTTGCTATTATATGCCGCTTTGGACGGGCCTAGAGCCCAGACCTCCACCCCGCCTTGCTTACTAATGAAAATTTCAGCGATAAGCGACCGGCCCCAGGTCCGTATCGATGCCCTGGTGTGGAGAACAAAGCCACTGTACCAATGACCTATTAATTTCCTGACGTACACATACATATAGTGGAAACTGTTGGGTGGTTGGAACCCCTTTCGAGTCATAGTAAGTGACCAAAAATACAGAATTATAACTGCTGCTTCACTCTGTCAGAAATTGGGGTTAGCCTCTGCTGCCACTGCGAGCAAGGAACTAATAAAAAGTAAGGCACATTTAAGTCACATACTTAACATTTTTTAAGAGCTAGTGCGTCAGCAAAATATCGGTGCTCAGGACGCGGTAGATGTGTTCCCCCTTATCAGGACCAACTTTTTGAGTGGGGCAAAAACTTTCGGGATTCCGCCGGGTAGCGCAGTTGCATGTGCTTGGAAGGGACTGCAGCAGAGCAGCAGGTCTGGTCTGGTGCTCCGTCCGCTGGAGCAATAGCTGGGCCGGTCAATCATTTAAGTGCACGCGATTTTCAACGGGGGAACGGAAAACAAGAGCAGGAGCCATAACTCACGCCCAGCTTGCAGCTCGTATGCGACGAGGCGAGCGACGTTACGGAACGGTGTTTGATGGAGACGCTGGTCCCGGACGGGCAGAGAGCGGCTAGGAGGGTCCTGGGCCTGGGAGAGCGTGTCAAGAACTGGGTCAGTCCGAGGCAAAAATATATAAAAAACATTAACCGAAATTATAGCGCGTACCAAATACAAGTAGCGAAAATGTGCTTTTAGACTCTGGCAGAACGAATTAAGTAGTATTTTTGAGCATTAAAATGTCACTTACTAGAGCTACAAAGTACTTCAAATTCAGGGGATATCTTGGTTAGAAGGTACCTTTCCTTCTCGTCCTTTAAATCCTTGTGGCATGGCACTTATTCGATATCCTGCAGCAGGAACACCCTACCCTTCCCCCTATAGTATGACATTTATTCTATGGTCCTGCTCTCACTCTCATTACAACTTCAGCAATAATTTCCCTGGCATACATTTTCGAATTTGCCAAATTAGCCCAAATGGGCCATAAACCAAACACAAACAAAAAATATATAAACACTTGCCACGCCATAATGTAATCACCTGTTTTTTCGCAACTCTTTCCAGGATTGGCGCAACCGTCTGCTGGGCATCGCCCAACTGGAGCTGGCCCTCAGTTCGTCGAGCACTTTGGCTTTGGTGCAGCCGTATCTGGACAGTCTGCTGCGGACGCTGCTCTCCTCGGAGCGCCACTTCGAGGTGGCCGAGCTGAAGCGGGAGCTGCTGGTGAACCTGATCACCCGCCTGCCGCTGGACAACTTGGAGGAGCGCACGCCCCAGATCCTCACGGGCCTGTGCCGGCAGGGCAACGCGGGAGCCAATCGGGTGTGCAAGGCGCTGATGCAGCGCCTGCCGGCGGGCACCATTGTGGCCAAGCTCACGGCCCCGGACTTTCTGCACGCGAAGAGCTCAAAGGTGAGAGGGTCTTCCATGCGAGTGAACCGTATTTAAGTGAGTGGCTTCACCTTTCCCTTAGTTTCGCGACCACGCCCTGCAAATGTCCATCTTTGCCCTGATGACCTTTCCGGGCACCTGCTTCGACATCAACCTGCTGACGGCTCAGGCGGTCTACTCCCTGCTCAATCGGAAGCGACGTGTGCGCCAGGCGGCCTTGGAGGTCCTGGCCGTCCTGTCGGACATTTCCTCTAAGAAGGAGGTGCTCACCATTGTCTCGGAGATGGCCCAGAGCGTGGACCTCGGGCCGCTCATGCTGGATGCGGCGAGTGTGCGCCTCTCCCGCCTGCAGCTGCCCATAGTTACCTCCGAGAGTGCTGTGCTGTTCGTCTTCAACCAGACCGATCAGCCGGGTATCCGGCGATCGGGAGCGGACGTGGACTGGATCTGCCAGGGCGAGGGGTCCGCCTCCCCGAACACCATTAAGCGGCGACGCATGCGGGCGGCGAGCAGTCAACGGGGTGTCCAGGAAGGTGCGGGTGGAAAGGACAAGAAGGATATGTTTCCGAGGTAAGTAACGAAGAGCATTCATTAAATCGATATTTTTATTTGGTATTTTTTTGAACAAATTATAGTTTAAAAATCCCATAACTCAGTCAGAAATGCATTAATCTTAATTCGGAAAGCGGTTCTATGCTAGTTTTTAGTAGGTTAATAAATCTGCATACTCAGTTTAAAACTTTAAAAAAATCAATTTTTGGCCAATTTTTGCAAATTTTAATGATGTAACCCCTTTCCTTTTTTTCAAAAAATCGAATATTTTTGAAAATTTTGTTTTTTTGCCGGAGATGGCTAGATCGATTCTGCTGTTGATGTTGATCAAGAATATATATGATTTATAGGGTCGGAAATGACTCCTTCACTATTTTATAAGCTTCTGAATAATAGTAAAATACCATTTTTTAGTACATTTTTCGATATTTGTATATAAGAATTTTTTCGACAAATCAAGATTTAAAAATCTCATAACTAAGCCAAAAATGCATTAATCTTATTTCGGAAAGCGGTTCTATGCTAGTTTTTAGTAGGTTATTAAATCTGCATACTCAGTTTAAAACTTTAAAAATTTCAATTTTTGCAAATTTTAATGATGTAACCCCTTTCCTTTTTTTCAAAAAATCGAATATTTTTGAAAATTTTGTTTTTTTGCCGGAGATGGCTAGATCGATTCTGCTGTTGATGCTGATCAAGAATATATATGATTTATAGGGTCGGAAATGACTCCTTCACTATTTTATAAGCTTCTGAATAATAGTAAAATACCATTTTTCAGTACATTTTTCGATATTTGTATATGAGAATTTTTTCGACAAATCAAGATTTAAAAATCTCATAACTAAGCCAAAAATGCATTAATCTTAATTCGGAAAGCGGTTCTATGCTAGTTTTTAGTAGGTTAATAAATCTGCATACTCAGTTTAAAACATAAAAAATTTCAATTTTTGGCCAATTTTTGCAAATTTTAATGATGTAACCCCTTTCCTTTTTTTCAAAAAATCGAATATTTTTGAAAATTTTGTTTTTTTGCCGGAGATGGCTAGATCGATTCTGCTGTTGATGCTGATCAAGAATATATATGATTTATAGGGTCGGAAATGACTCCTTCACTATTTTATAAGCTTCTGAATAATAGTAAAATACCATTTTTTAGTACATTTTTCGATATTTGTATATGAGAATTTTTTCGACAAATCAAGATTTAAAAATCTCATAACTAAGCCAAAAATGCATTAATCTTAATTCGGAAAGCGGTTCTATGCTAGTTTTTGGTAGGTTAATAAATCTGCATACTCAGTTAAAAACTTAAAAAAATTCAATTTTTGGCCAATTTTTGCAAATTTTAATGATGTAACCCCTTTCCTTTTTTTGAAAAAATCGAATATTTTTGAAAAATTTGTTTTTTTGCCGGAGATGGCTAGATCGATTCTGCTGTTGATGCTGATCAAGAATATATATGATTTATAGGGTCGGAAATGACTCCTTCACTATTTTATAAGCTTCTGAATAATAGTAAAATACCATTTTTTAGTACATTTTTCGATATTTGTATATGAGAATTTTTTCGACAAATCAAGATTTAAAAATCTCATAACTAAGCCAAAAATGCATTAATCTTAATTCGGAAAGCGGTTCTATGCTAGTTTTTAGTAGGTTAATAAATCTGCATACTCAGTTTAAAACATAAAAAATTTCAATTTTTGGCCAATTTTTGCAAATTTTAATGATGTAACCCCTTTCCTTTTTTTCAAAAAATCGAATATTTTTGAAAATTTTGTTTTTTTGCCGGAGATGGCTAGATCGATTCTGCTGTTGATGCTGATCAAGAATATATATGATTTATAGGGTCGGAAATGACTCCTTCACTATTTTATAAGCTTCTGAACAATAGAAAAATACAATTTTTTAGTACATTTTTCGATATTTGTATATGAGAATTTTTTCGACAAATCAATATTTAAAAATCTCATAACTAAGCCAAAAATGCATTAATCTTAATTCGGAAAGCGGTTCTATGCTAGTTTTTAGTAGGTTAATAAATCTGCATACTCAGTTTAAAACATAAAAAATTTCAATTTTTGGCCAATTTTTGCAAATTTTAATGATGTAACCCCTTTCCTTTTTTTCAAAAAATCGAATATTTTTGAAAATTTTGTTTTTTTGCCGGAGATGGCTAGATCGATTCTGCTGTTGATGCTGATCAAGAATATATATGATTTATAGGGTCGGAAATGACTCCTTCACTATTTTATAAGCTTCTGAATAATAGTAAAATACCATTTTTTAGTACATTTTTCGATATTTGTATATGAGAATTTTTTCGACAAATCAAGATTTAAAAATCTCATAACTAAGCCAAAAATGCATTAATCTTAATTCGGAAAGCGGTTCTATGCTAGTTTTTGGTAGGTTAATAAATCTGCATACTCAGTTAAAAACTTAAAAAAATTCAATTTTTGGCCAATTTTTGCAAATTTTAATGATGTAACCCCTTTCCTTTTTTTGAAAAAATCGAATATTTTTGAAAAATTTGTTTTTTTGCCGGAGATGGCTAGATCGATTCTGCTGTTGATGCTGATCAAGAATATATATGATTTATAGGGTCGGAAATGACTCCTTCACTATTTTATAAGCTTCTGAATAATAGTAAAATACCATTTTTTAGTACATTTTTCGATATTTGTATATGAGAATTTTTTCGACAAATCAAGATTTAAAAATCTCATAACTAAGCCAAAAATGCATTAATCTTAATTCGGAAAGCGGTTCTATGCTAGTTTTTAGTAGGTTAATAAATCTGCATACTCAGTTTAAAACATAAAAAATTTCAATTTTTGGCCAATTTTTGCAAATTTTAATGATGTAACCCCTTTCCTTTTTTTCAAAAAATCGAATATTTTTGAAAATTTTGTTTTTTTGCCGGAGATGGCTAGATCGATTCTGCTGTTGATGCTGATCAAGAATATATATGATTTATAGGGTCGGAAATGACTCCTTCACTATTTTATAAGCTTCTGAACAATAGAAAAATACAATTTTTTAGTACATTTTTCGATATTTGTATATGAGAATTTTTTCGACAAATCAATATTTAAAAATCTCATAACTAAGCCAAAAATGCATTAATCTTAATTCGGAAAGCGGTTCTATGCTAGTTTTTAGTAGGTTAATAAATCTGCATACTCAGTTTAAAACATAAAAAATTTAAATTTTTGGACAATTTTTGCAAAATTTTAATGATGTAACTAACCCCTTTCCTTTTTTTCAAAAAATCGAATATTTTTGAAAATTTTGTTTTTTTGCCGGAGATGGCTAGATCGATTCTGCTGTTGATGCTGATCATGAATATATATGATATATATGGTCGGAAATGACTCCTTCACTATTTTATAAGCTTCTGAACAATAGAAAAATACAATTTTTTAGTACATTTTTCGATATTTGTATATGAGAATTTTTTCGACAAATCAATATTTAAAAATCTCATAACTAAGCCAAAAATGCATTAATCTTAATTCGGAAAGCGGTTCTATGCTAGTTTTTAGTAGGTTAATAAATCTGCATACTCAGTTTAAAACATAAAAAATTTAAATTTTTGGACAATTTTTGCAAAATTTTAATGATGTAACTAACCCCTTTCCTTTTTTTCAAAAAATCGAATATTTTTGAAAATTTTGTTTTTTTGCCGGAGATGGCTAGATCGATTCTGCTGTTGATGCTGATCATGAATATATATGATATATATGGTCGGAAATGACTACTTCAACATTTTTTTTTAATTTTGTCAATATTTTATTTTTAATTAATTAGGATTTGAAAAACGAATAAATATATGTCCATTTTGACAATCAACCGCTTTTTGGACGTGTCATTACCGAAAGAATAGCTCAAAGAGGGGATAGAATTATTGTACCAAAATTATATTAAACAATTTATTACAAACAATATTAGAGAATCGAAATCTAAACCGAAATCGAAACCGAATGGGCTGTAAAACAGCACGAATCATACAGGCGTTTCTAATGTCACACGAGCTTACAACAAATTGTTTCAGAAGTTAGCTAAATCTGGTATAATAACATATCTATATTTTTATTGTAAAACCACACAAAATCTTTTTGACTTTCATTAATGGTTCGTGCTTTCACCTTCAGCTTCAGTCAAGTCAACGAGAGCTTGTACCGCCACTCCTTTCACTCGCCGCCTGAAACTTTGGACATCACAAGCCCAACACCAGTGAGTCTAAGTCCTTGCGCCCAGGATAAAATAAGTAACTATTTTCTCTTCCCAGGACTTTTCACAGAGATTAAGTTTTGGCGCTAAGACTACCAACGGTGAGGTGTCCTTGGAAACCCTAGTTACCACCCCATATTAATCCCTGCTTTCGAAAACCCTAGGAAACCACACAAACTTTTTGGAGCGCCGCCTGGTGGCCAAGGCCTGCTCGGACACTTCGATGGATGGTCGAAGCACTGACAGCACGACCACCACCTGTAGCAGCGGAAGCGCCACAAGCAGCTTCGTCCAGCTAACTTCTCGCAACGCACCAGGACTAAATTCCCGGTAAGTACTCCCGTATGGTCTCCAAAGAGCTTGTCCTAATGGCCATTCCCCTCTCAGATTTCCCGCCATGAACCAGCACACGGACTTTGAGAACAACTTGAT
Organism: Drosophila bunnanda; assembly: GCA_035046265.1. Classification (NCBI taxonomy): domain Eukaryota; kingdom Metazoa; phylum Arthropoda; class Insecta; order Diptera; family Drosophilidae; genus Drosophila; species Drosophila bunnanda. The sequence goes on along the minus strand of JAWNOB010000076.1, from coordinate 4,364,431 downwards.
GCGCAGCATGCAGCGCAACACCTATCCCTTCTCCGCTTTCCCGAAGGTCCTTCCGAAGGCCCAGCCCCAGCAGCGCACCAAGCTGCAGCACCAGAACTCCTTCACTGTGGCAAAGAACGCCGCCCCCGCTCCAGGTATGTGATGGCTTCTTCTTGGGTCACAGCTCCCTCCTAATTTCAGTCTAAATTTCATTTTAGGCTTGTCAACCGAGGAGCCCAGGAGACAGCTTTCCACAAGGGACAACGAGGGCGCCGACGGCGCTAAATCAGTGTAAGTGTCCCCGCCGTGTCTCAATTAGGGACCGGCATCAAAGTCCATTTACCATGATTTACCCCCGACTGTGCGCGAATGTTAACCTACATTTTTGAGCGCCCTACTCTCCGACCAGTACCAGTCCTCCGGCGTGGGTTACTTGCCACCCTTTCATTAAGGGGTAGGCGGGGGTAGGGTAGTTCCCGGTGGCGAATATCGGCCGGCCGGCACACGCACCTGCCTGAACTTAAAGGTGTCGCGGCTTTGTAACCTAAATAATTCAAATGCGCAGTGGGTCTCGCGTTGCTGAAATTTAAGAATATGGCAGGGGACATCGGTCAACGTCGCCGACGGCGGCGATAAACCTTCAAGTGACCACTGGCCAGGCTCTGGTGTCCACCCGAACCATGAAAAAGCCTTAAGAGTATAAGTGACAAAGGGACAGTGAGACTCCCCTAAACTGAACAGCAAACTAGCTCCGTCAAGTAGAGTCATAGTAGAATTTTATAGTGAGCAGGACACTTCCCACGTCTTAGATTAGATTTCAGGAGTGCGACAAATTCCAGGCAACAGTTTTAATACTTATACCTTCGCAAGGACTTCTTGGAAACCTGTTTGTGGTGGTCACTTCGGTTGGCTTCGTGGCGGAACGAAGCCACCCGAAGATGACTAAGACTAAGGTGGGCAGGCCTGACGCCTAGCAAATACCATTACTGCCCGAGACCAATGCCCAGTTCGCTGAAGAGCTTGTGGCTAGACCATCCTGCGACCTTTCCCAGTGGGCGCGGGCCCTTCTTGGGCATTTTGTGGTGGTGTGTGTCCGTGTCCATTCGTGTGATTGCTTGGAAAACGCAATGTCCTGTTTTTCGTTTGCAACTTTGGGTTTTCGCTGTGGATTTCACGGTAGGGAAATGTGCCTTTGGCTGCAAAACAGTGTGCTCGGTCGCCTTGCCTGAAGTGGTCGTCACATCCGCGGTTAAGCAAGGATTAACTTTGACTATGCCAGTGGGAAACCCTAACCAGGATTAGAATTAAATTATTCAAATTGCCTGGGAGAGGAAAACATGCAGAATGCCTTGTCCTGTCGCGGGCAGACGTCTAATCTGCTGCGTAGGACACGTAGTCTCCTCCAATCGGTTAGGGCCTGCATCTGCCAGGGGGCCGCGGGCGCCTTCGTCGGTGGCTACAGCTCGGTTTGCGGCTCCTGCCGCACCTGCTGCACTGACACGACGGTGGTCCCGACGGAGTCCCGAAGAAAATCGATGCAAATTGATACGGAGAGCCAGCTGGTCGACGATAAGTCCACTTTCACGGTGTTTCAGCCACTGAGGACACCGGACACTGACATAGACAAAGCATTTACCGGGTTTGAGGAGGAGTTGTAAGTCGTTTGACAGTGTCTTGAGATATGTACACTAACCCAGTTCTTGTCTCCCTTCCTTCAGCGACAGAATACCAACGGCAAAAGGAGCGACAGCGGTCAAAGACACCACGGACGGCGATGGCTCTCCTCTCTCTGTGAAGTCCACCAGCTACTCGCAAAAGTCCACAGCGTCGGCCAAGTCCTGCGACAGCCATGGGATCGAGACGGGTCCCAGCGAGCGACTGGAGGCAGGGTTGGAAGTGCTCAGCCTCGAGAGGAATCCCCTGGAAGCCTTCGGAGAGTTGGTTGTAGATGATATCGAAGAGGAGGAGACCGAACCGGAACCAGCTGCCCAGGAGGATGCACTTAAGCGCCAGGGAAGCGTGAACAGCCTGCACAGCAAGACGGAGAGCATCAAGACGCAGCTGGAGGACACCACGCCGCAGCTGTCGCGAGCCCAGTCCGTGAAGTCCCTGCCCATCGAGGAGGACATCGAGGAGAGCAACAGCTTCGTGGTTGTTGAGGAAGTGCAGCACGAACTGGAGTCGACGCCGCCGGAGACCACACCTGTGAGACAGCTGCAAGAGGAGCCTGTGGGCTCCAGGGAAGTGGGATCCCCCGAAAGGCGTCCCAAGCCCATAATTTCCCATGACGACATAGTGATTCATTCTCGCTGCGTTTCCCTGGAATCGCTGTACGGACCTCGACCAGCCTCGAAGCAGGGTTCGCTGGACACTAGCACCAGCACCACCACAGAGTCGGGCTCCCAGGTGATGGCCAGCGTCGCTGGCAAGAGCCAGCAGCACACGCCACTGAAGCAAAAGTCGAAGACGGCGTACTTCCTGCGCGGACGGCGACGCGTCTCGCCGGTGAAGCAGGCCATCAAGATGTCCCAGGCGGAGCTCTTTCCGCAGAACATGGCGCGCTTCGAGAAGCCGCGCGATGCCCTGCTAAAGACCTTCGACGAGCTGGACTCTAGCAACTGGGAGCAGAACGTGGCCGGCCTGAAGAGCATGGTGCGTCTGATCCGCTATCACGGCGATACTCTGGACAATCAGATGCACATGACCTGCATCCAGCTGACCCGCTCGGTGCGCAATCTGCGCTCCCAGGTGGCCCGCGCCTCCTGCCAAGCAGCGGCCGAACTCTTCACCTTGAAGTCCTCGAGCCTCCAGCAGGAGTGCGACGACCTAGTTTGTGCCTTGCTCCATCGCACAGCCGACACAAATAGGTTTCTCCGCGCTGACGCCACACGCGCCTTGGAGTCGATGGTGGATCATGCCCAGCCAGCCAAGATCTTGAATATACTGGCGTCGAAGGGAGCCCAGCACCAGCATGCTTTGGTGCGCACCACCACGGCCAAGCTGCTCTTCCGGTTGGTGGAGCGACTGGGCAGCGATCGGGTGTACGCCATGGGCAGGGAGAACCGCGACAAGTTCTTCGTGGTGGGGGCCAACCTGCTGCTGGAGGGCAGCCTGGAAACGCGCAGCTACGCCAAGTCCTTGTTCCGCGCCTTGTCCGAGCACCAGGCATATCAGCGTCTGCTGTTGGAGGTGATACCACCACGCACGTACCGGAATGTGGAGAAAACGCTGAGGGGAATCACGCGCTAGGGGGATCCCCACGAGCCCGCTCAATATGTGTACAGCTTAGCTATAATTAAGGCACACATTCTCTCGATTAGATTCACAGAAATACACGTCGTGCATGAGGTGGTGGTGTACCATAGTTTTAGGCGGCTAATCGACATTTCTAACTAGGAGTTCTTAAGCTAATCTCGTAAAGACTAATAAAACCTTGTTACAACGTATATAATCTTTCAGAACAGGCGCCGCTGGTTCTGGTTGTGCCTTTGGTCCGATCGCCGGCTACCGCCCTGCATGTGCTGGTGATGCTGCTGCTGTTGCCTCGGCCGGTTGCGTTCCACCACCGAGCTGTCGCTGCGTCGCCGCTGATCCCCATTGTTCCCGCCCGGTTTACGGTCGTAGGGCTTCGCTCCGTGCATGGTGTGCCGAGCCTGGTGGCGGGAATGGTGTGGTGATGGAGGCGAGGCCATGGCCGTTGGCGGCGACTCTATCATGAATTGATTACGCAGGCGACTCGGGACGAAGGAGGGAGAATGCTGCTGCTGAGGCTGTTGCTTGGCCCTGTCGGCGCCCTGCTGTTTAATGGTAACCTTCTTCTGGTACAGTTCCAGGCCCTGGTAAAGCTGGAGGGCGAAGGGCACCGCGCACAGGTGCTGGTACGTGACAAAGCCAAAGTTTCGCTGCCTGCCCGAGTTGTCCGTGGGAATGCGCACTTCCTCGATGGGACCGGCCTGCAGAAAGACCTCGTACAGAATCTCCTCCGTCACGCGCTCGTCCAGATTGCCGCAAAACAGGGTGCGCTGCTCAAATTCGTCCTCATCATCCTCTTCCGGCTGCTCCAAATGGTCGACAGTGCCGTTGACCGGAAAGTGGCTGAAAGGCTGCTGCTGCTGCTGGCCGTATCCATAGCCGTTCTGTGGTGGTGGCATCATCATCGGCATGCCAACTTGGCTGCACATCTGCTGCAGTAACGATTGTAAGTCCATTATGGCTTTTAAATCATAAAATCGTAAACAAATAAATTTTGGTTTGTTGTTTAGCTGTGTTTGATTCTGAAGATGGGAAGTGGTCGATAACGCAAGTCGATTATTTGGAACTAGTTCATAGTTGAGGAACCGGATTTGCAAGTTGAACTGGTTCCAAGGGATGGGTACATACTAAAATCCACAGGGGGTTTCATGTTTGCGGCAAACAAAAATACTAGATTCGAATTTGTTGTAAAACGGCGAAATTAACCGTCAAAAAAACATAAAAGCCCTTTTCAATAAATAAATTCCAGAATTACCTTTATTCAACCGCTAACTTTTAAATTTGAGTGTAAATACACGATAAGTTACCGCCATGTAGCTTGTACCAACTTGATCTAAAACTGGTTTGAGTCTGTGCTTAGGTTAGTTCAATAAGGGACTCCTAGATGGCGCTAGTAGTGCTTGCAGCAAAATACGTTATAAGAGTTTATAACATATCTCAGTCGCTTCCTGCTGCCTTCTGTTCGCCTGTTACCCCAAATCGGAATATGGGCAATTTGATTGCTGATTTTTGGACGGGAAGGGTGTTGTTGTTGTAGGGATGTTGTCGTACAGATGTTGCTGTTTTTGATTTACATCAGTGATGCTCATAGCATCTCACTTGTCTTCAGTGATGCTCATCTAGCTATAAAGCATTGTTGGGGTAAAATGGCATCTCACTGTTCATCAGTGATGCTCATCTAGCTATATTGCGATGCCGTCAGTGATGCTCATCAAGCTATAAAGCACTGTTGGGGTAAAATCGCATTCTTCATACATCAGTGATGCTCATCTAGCTATCAGTGATGCTCATCTAGCTATAAAGCACTGTTGGGGTAAAATCGCATTTTTCACACATCAGTGATGCTCATCCAGCTATCAGTGATGCTCATCTAGCTATAAAGCACTGTTGGGGTAAAATCGCATTTTTCATACATCAGTGATGCTCATCTAGCTATCAGTGATGCTCATCTAGCTATAAAGCACTGATGGGCTAAAAATGCATCTTACATGTATCAGTGATGCTCATCTAGCTATCAGAGATGCTCATATAGCTATAAAGCACTATTGGGGTAAAATCGCATTTTTCATGCATCAGTGATGCTCATCTAGCTATCAGTGATGCTCATCTAGCTATAAAGCACTGATGGGGTAAAGTTGTATCCTACATGCATCAGTGGTGCTCATCTAGCTATTAGTGATGCTCATCTAGCTATAAAGCAAGGTTGGGGTAAAATCGCATCGCACTTTTCGTCAGTGATGCCCATCTAGCTATAAAGCACTGTTCGGGTAAAATCGCATCTCACTTTTCACCCGTGATGATCATCTAGCTATATAGCACTTTTGGGGTAAAATTGCATCTCACATTTCACCAGTGATGATCATCTAGCTATATTGCACTTCCGTCGGTAATGCTCACCAAGCTATAAAGCACTGTTAGGGTAAAATCGCATCTAACTTGCCACCAGTAATGCTCATATAGCTATAAAGCACTGTTGGGGTAAAATCGCATTTTACTTTCCACCCGTGATGCAAAATTGGGGCAAAATTGCATCTCACTTGCAAACAGTATTGCTCATCTAGCTACTGTATTGTTGGGCCAAAATCACATATTACTTTTCACCAGTGATGCTCATTTGGTTTCATTGCATTATTGAGAACAAATGGCATACCACTTGGCATCAGTGATGCTCATCTAGTTATAAAGCACCGTTGGGGCCTGTCCGTTGGCGGCGACTCTATCATGAATGGATTACGCAGGCGACTCGGGCCGAAGGAGGGAGAATGCTGCTCCTGTTGCTGCTGCTGTTGCCTGGCCCTGTCGGCGCCCTGCTGTTTAATGGTAATCTTCTTCTGGTACAGCTCCAGGCCCTGGTAAAGCTGGAGGTCAAAGGGCACCGCGCAGAGGTGCTGGTCCGTGACAAAGCCGGCCGGACCGGCCTGCAGAATCACCTTGTACAGAAACTCCTCCGTCACGCGCTCGTCCAGATTGCCGCAAATCAGGGTGCGCTGCTCAAAGTCGGCCTCATCATCCTCTTCCGGCTGCTGCAAATGGTCGACGGTGCCATTGACCGGGAAGTGGCTAAAGGCTGCTGCTGCTGGCCGTATCCATAGCCGTTCTGTGGTGGTGGCATCATCGTCGGAATGCCAGACTTGCTGTACATCTGCTGCAGTAACGATTGGAAGTCCATTATGGCTTTTAATTCATAAAATCGTAAACAATTAAATTTTGTTTTGCAAATTATACCTGTGTATGATTCTGAAGACGGGAAGTGGTCGATAACCCAAGTCGATTATTTGGAACTAGTTCACTGATGCACATTTAGCTATAATGCACAGTTGGGGCAAAATTGCATCTCACTTGGCTTGCAAACAATAATGCTCATCCAGCTGCTGTATTGTTGGGCCAAAATCACACATTACTTGTCACCAGAGATGCTCATTTAGTTACATTGCACTGTTGAGAAAGAATTGCATTTCCCTTACCGTCAGTGATGCTCATCTAGTTATAAAGCACCGTTGGCGGCGACTCCATCATGAATGGAACGAGGGAGAATGCTGCTGCTGCTGTTGCCTGGCCGTCGGCGCCCTGCTGTTTAATGATAACCTTCTTCTGGTACAGCTCCAGGCCCTGGTAAAGCTGGAGGGCGAAGGGCGAATGAGCACTTCCTCGATGGGACCGGCCTGCAGAAACACCTTGTACAAAATCTCCTCCGTCACGCGCTCGTCCAGATTGCCGCAAAACAGGGTGCGCTGCTCAAAGTCGGCCTCATCATCCTCTTCCGGCTGCTGCAAATGGTCGACGGTGCCATTGACCGGGAAGTGGCTAAAGGCTGCTGCTGCTGGCCGTATCCATAGCCGTTCTGTGGTGGTGGCATCATCGTCGGAATGCCAGACTTGCTGTACATCTGCTGCAGTAACGATTGGAAGTCCATTATGGCTTTTAATTAATAAAATCGTAAACAAATAAATTTTGTTTTGGAAATTATACCTGTGTATGATTCTGAAGACGGGAAGTGGTCGATAACCCAAGTCGATTATTTGGAACTAGTTCACTGATGCACATTTAGCTATAATGCACAGTTGGGGCAAAATTGCATCTCACTTGGCTTGCAAACAATAATGCTCATCCAGCTGCTGTATTGTTGGGCCAAAATCACACATTACTTGTCACCAGAGATGCTCATTTAGTTACATTGCACTGTTGAGAAAGAATTGCATTTCCCTTACCGTCAGTGATGCTCATCTAGTTATAAAGCACCGTTGGCGGCGACTCCATCATGAATGGAACGAGGGAGAATGCTGCTGCTGCTGTTGCTGTTGCCTGGCCGTCGGCGCCCTGCTGTTTAATGATAACCTTCTTCTGGTACAGCTCCAGGCCCTGGTAAAGCTGGAGGGCGAAGGGCGAATGAGCACTTCCTCGATGGGACCGGCCTGCAGAAACACCTTGTACAAAATCTCCTCCGTCACGCGCTCGTCCAGATTGCCGCAAATCAGGGTGCGCTGCTCAAAGTCGTCCTCATCATCCTCTTCCGGCTGCTGCAAATGGTCGACGGTGCCATTGACCGGGAAGTGGCTAAAGGCTGCTGCTGCTGGCCGTATCCATAGCCGTTCTGTGGTGGTGGCATCATCGTCGGAATGCCAGACTTGCTGTACATCTGCTGCAGTAACGATTGGAAGTCCATTATGGCTTTTAATTCATAAAATCGTAAACAATTAAATTTTGTTTTGCAAATTATACCTGTGTATGATTCTGAAGACGGGAAGTGGTCGATAACCCAAGTCGATCATTTGGAACTAGTTCAAAACTTAAACTTAAGGAATTTAAATGTGGTGGTTCTCTAATGGTAAAAAGCCATCTAGCGGATGTTTTATGAACTAAATATTTTAGTGGTATTTTTGTGGAAACTTATCGTCTGTTTAAATTCGAATTCAAATTTGGCGGCTTGTTTGTTCTTATTTAGATTAACTAAAATTAAATTAAATGAAATTATACGAAATGAATATTCACTCTAAATAATCGATTCAACGGGTAAGTAGTAAACAGTGGTGAATAGGAATTCAAATATCGCGCCGTTAAACCTTTTAAAAACGGCGACGCATAAGCGTCATCGGCGATAAGGTAGACATTTTAATTAGACTTGCCGCCCGCAGATGTTGCCGATTGTTGTCGCTGCTGATTGAGCTGTTCTTTGTAGAACTAGCTTTGCACAATTCATCATCATGACCATGGCCGGCCGTGTTGATATGAATCAACAGCAGCTATTTATTCAGGGGGAGACTAGCTGGGAGCAAAAAGCGGACTCCCAGAGATTTGATCGATTGGCTGATACCCTAGGTCTCAACAATATGAAACTCATGCCTCCCACAAAGTTACCGATTTAGCATGACTTTCGCTATAGCAGGAAATTAAAGTATAGTAAAAGCTCAAGTTCAAGTTCGCTCGATTGAGCGAATATGATATGCCGGACTGCAGGCACTGAGTACAGAGGGTACGGTGTCGAGAACCCATGAATCGTTATCAAAACCACTTGAGCCAATATTTCGCATTGCTCGCAACTCAACAAATAGGCCGTACACACGAGTTGGCGCGCTTAATACCTTCGGTAACCTGGCACACGAGCCCATTCAGTCGCTCATAGGCAGCGGAGCAGCACAATCCCCACTACAGAGAGACAGAGAGTACCTGAGCAACATGGGAGAAGTGCCCAAGATCACGGACCTGCCGCAGGTGATCGCGCCCCACCTGCCGGAGGGCTCCACGCTGGAGTCGTACAAGAGTCGATACCTGACCAAGCCGGGCGACAACTATGGCAGCGTCATGCTGGCCCTGCAGGCCCAGATCCGCAGCGCCAATGGCTCCGTGCGGGATCTGCCGCTGATCGCCAAGCTGCCCCCGCTGACAAACGACCTGTACTGGCAGATATTCCAGCCTGAGCGAACCTGCATCACGGAGAATGCGGTTTATCAATACTTGTCCCCAGAGCTGGACAAGCTGCAGCTGGAGGCGGGCGTTCTGCCCGCCGAGCTCTTTGACGGCTTCCCGCGCTACTACGGATCCCGCATCTCCCTCGATCCCACAGCCACGAAGGTGGACCGGGACGCCGTGCTGGTCCAGGAGAATGTCACGGTGCGCGGCTATCAGCCGGGGAACAGACACAAGGCCTATGACCTGGCCCACACTGTGCTCATCCTGAACTATCTGGCGCGCTATCACGCCCTGCCCATTGCCCTGCGCCTGAAGAAGCCGGAAGTCTATGAGCAACACGTGCGTCCCTTCTTCCTGAAGTTCAACATGAACGGCAACATAGGTCCGGAGGAGAAGAAGCTGATGGACGACGAGCTGATGAAGGACATTCAGGCGGTGGCCAGTGATGAGCGCGATGTGAAGCGAGTCAAGGAGTTGCAGGATGCATACGATGCTTATCAGGCGGAGAAGGATGAGGAGGACGGGCCCTTCACCAGCCTGGTGCACAGCGATCTGTGGATCAACAACATGATGGTGAAATACGGTAAGGAGTGGAGTACTCTTTGGGAGATTCGAGAATTCACAAAGTATGCCTTGCAGACGAGGAGGGAACTCCCATCAAGTTAAAAATAGTGGACTTCCAGATAGCTCAGTACGGTTCCTTGGTGCACGACATCATCTTCCTGCTGTTCTCGAGTGTGGAGGACAAGGTCCTGGAGGACAATTACTACAACTTCCTGAGCATATACTACAAGGCGTTCATCCGGAGCCTGGAGAGCGTGAATGTGGACACCAGTGACTATACATACGAGAAGTAAGACCGATTCGATACCTGGCGGAGAGAGCCCCCCTTTATTTTTCCCTTTTATTAATTCCCCCCATAGATTCCTCGAAGAAGTCCAGCGTGTGGCCCACCTGCAGCTGCCCCATGCCCTTTTCATGATGAAGGTCATCCTGGCCGACAACAGCACCATGCCCGATGACTACAAAGACATGGATTTTTCCGTGCTGTCCAAGAACACAGGCATTAAGACAATTGTGACGAAGTTCGAGGCTATTCTGCGGCTCGGCAAGAAGTTTAATATATTTTAATAAGGCTAATTCGGCGCTGTCACGATCACGATCGAAATAAATACTTGAACGGAGAACGCGCCCCTCTCTGCCCCTTTTGGCACTTGTAGATCAGTCTTATCAGCCACCTAATCAGCGCCTTGATTGCGCTCTCACTACACACTACGGGTAGTTAAACTCGCGGCAAGATTGCGGTCACAAGTGCTGCTAAGATGGAAAAGGCGACACAGAGCTTGCCAGAGATTCAAAGTATCGGTCAGGTGATTGAACCCCACCTGGAGGGAGCCCGGCTCCTTGGCTACCAGGCCAGGAACTTGACTCAACCGGGCGATAACTATGGCAGCGTTCTCCTGGCCATCCAGGCCCAGCTGGAGAGCTCCCAGGGAGGTGAACCCTTCGAGCGGCAGCTCGTGGCCAAGGTGCCGCCCACCGATCCCAAGTACTGGCAGTTCTTTCAGCCCGAACGGACCTGCCTCACGGAGAACGCCGTTTACCAGGTCTTGGCCCCGGCTCTGGTGGCCCTTCAAGAGGAGGCTGGGATCCCAATGGAGAGCCACTTCGATGGCTTTCCCCGCTACTTTGGCTCCCGCACATCCCTCGATCCAGGCTCTACAACGGTAGATCAAGACGCCGTCCTGGTGCTGGAGAATCTACGCTTCAGCGGCTTTGTCTCCGGCCAGAGACTGCGCCCTTATGACCTGCCTCATACTCTTCTGGCCCTGCGATACCTCGCCGAGTTCCATGCTCTTCCCGTGGGACTGCGACTGCTGAAACCGAAGGTGTTCCGGGAGCAGGTAAGACCCTTCTTCGACAAGTTCGACTGGCATGGCGCTGCTCCCGAGTGGAAGGCCGTCATGAAGGCCGAGACCCTGGAAGACATTCGGAAAGCCACCAACAACGATCCTGAGCTGGTGGCCCGGGTGAAGGAGCTGTCGGACACTTTCTTTGAGTTTTTGGCCGCCTAGCCGGACAGACCCGATGGCCCTTTCACCAGCATCATCCACTGTGACTATTGGATAAACAATTTGATGTTCTTGTATGGTTAGTATACTATATTTAGACATATGATTATAGATGGTTGCATATAAAAATAACCATAGCTTTGACTATTAAATAATTTCACAACCATTAGCAAAAGGAACTTAAATTAAAATCGTATGACTAAGATTTTAATTGACATTTAGATGTATCCCTGCGATTAGAAAGTTAGAGAAGAGAAAACTCAGATACTTATTGAATTTGCATAACATCAGTATCCAAATTATGTGACAAACAAAATATTTTCATAAGAAGTCAAACCTATTGCAGTAGAAACTTCCACAAAAATCTTCTTATCAAAAGCAATCATATATTTCTTCTATTGATAAAGACTTGTACTATTCGCTATCTCTTTAGATCCCTCGGGAACGCCCACCAGGCTGAAAATAATCGACTTCCAGACGGCCCAGTTCGATTCCGTGGTTCATGACATAATCGCCTTCCTGCTATCAAGCGTTGATACTGCTATCTTGGAGCTACATTTCGAACACATGTTGGAGACATACTACGATGCCTTTGTGGCTTGTCTGCGCCGTGTGGGAGCCGATACGGCGGGCTACAGCTTGTCGGGGTGAGATAACGCGGTAATGAAATCTGAAGACTTCCTCAGCTAAGTGGTATCGTTGCTCCACAGGTTCCGAGCGGAAGTAAAGCGGGTGGCGTACATCCAGGTTCCCCATGCCATCTTCATGACCCGCTTCATACTGGCGGATGGCGGCGACTCCGCTTCAGCCTCAGCCTCAGCCTCAGGGGATAGGGAACTGGCCGATGTGCTGAAGACTGCGGGCTCAGAGCGTATTGGCCGGAAACTGGGAGAGATTTTGAGATTGGCTAAAAAGTTTGATATATTGTACTAATTTGTTATATATTGGGTTATTGTCCAAATAGAAACTCCAAGCCAGACTAATGAGAATTTAATGGCTAATTGTTTTATTGTTCTGCCTGCTGAAAAACCACTCAATTGCTGGCCATCAGTCTTGGGCAACATGCGGGCCACCTGGAGAACGTTGGTGTCTATTGCCACCTGGGTGGTACTGCTGCAACTCAGCGGCATAGGAAGCAAGGAGGTCGGTATGCCGCAGGATATATTCGTCTGTAATTAATCCTGTAATGCCCCCTTGCAGAGCTGCTACTACATACTCTTCACCCATGCCAACTGGACGGATGACCGACCGCGGTTCATTGTGAACATGACATTCTCCAACCAAAGCGGCATCGCCTCCGTGACCACCATCAATGAGGAGATAGCATCGCCTGTGTCCCGCATCCTGATCCTCCAGCATTCGGCCAAGGAGAAGGCTCGCACCATCTACAACGCCACCATGAAGCTGTGCGATCTGCAGAATGTCATGAACTCGGTGCCGCTCTTCAAGCCCGTCAAGGACAACATGCTCAAGCAGAGTAACTACTCCATGAGCTGTCCCCTGGTCCCTGGCACCTACAGTATGGGCAACATGAAGATCAGCCCCAAGAATCCGCTGCTGGGCCTCCTCTACCAGCCGAAGCACTCGTTCTCCGTGAAGGGTGGTCTTTTTGAGGAGCTGGGCGCTAAGGGTCGCTTGAGGCCCTTGTCCACGTATTTTATGGCAGGGAAGGTGGTCAGGAGGTCGTGTGGGGCCAATGAATGAATAAAGCAGAGAGATTTGGTAAGAATATATAAGAAAAACAGCTTTAAAGAGTTTGACTTGGTATCAGAAAGCCCGAAAATATGCCATTGCAAGTTGTATTGCCATGAAAGTATGCTAAAAGATACTGGAATTGTATGTTTCTGGTGAGTAAAATAAGTCAAATACTTATAAAAAGCTCTTAACAGTATAAAGTGTATAGATTGCTGTTTGGAATTTATAAAATGGTTAAAACATAGCCAATTTCATATTTGTTAACAACTTAAACAAGGAAAACATTACTTGTATTTCAATTTGTAGATCAAAGGCCACTAAATACTTATTAAAAAAATTGGTAGTTTGAGGTTTAGAGATTTTGTAGAAATATAAAATGAAAATAATCAGAAGAACATCAACACTGCATTATATTTTGTATACCCTTACAGAGCTTATAAATTTTATTAACACGCTTGTAAGGCAGTGAAGAAGTCATTTCCGACCCTATAAATCATATATATTCTTGATCAGCATCAACAGCAGAATCGATCTAGCCATCTCCGGCAAAAAAACAAAATTTTCAAATATATTCGATTTTTTGAAAAAAAGGAAAGGGGTTACATCATTAAAATTTGCAAAAATTGGCAAAAAATTGAATTTTTTTAAGTATTAAACTGAGTATGCAGATTTATTAACCTACTAAAAACTAGCATAGAACCGCTTTCCGAATTAAGATTAATGATTTTTTGGCTTAGTTATGAGATTTTTAAATCTTGATTTGTCGAAAAAATTCTCATATACAAATATCGAAAAATGTACTAAAAAATGGTATTTTACTATTATTCAGAAACTTATAAAATAGTGAAGGAGTCATTTCCGACCCTATAAATCATATATATTCTTGACCAGCATCAACAGCAGAATCGATCTAGCCATCTCCGGCAAAAAAACAAAATTTTCAAAAATATTCGATTTTTTGAAAAAAAGGAAAGGGGTTACATCATTAAAATTTGCAAAAATTGGCAAAAAATTGAATTTTTTTAAGTATTAAACTGAGTATGCAGATTTATTAACCTACTAAAAACTAGCATAGAACCGCTTTCCGAATTAAGATTAATGCTTTTTTGGCTTAGCTATAAGATTTTTAAATCTTGATTTGTCGAAAAAAATTCTCATAAAAAAATATCGAAAAATGTACTAAAAAATGGGATTTTACTATTATTCAGAAACTTATAAAATAGTGAAGGAGTCATTTCCGACCCTATAAATCATATATATTCTTGATCAGCATCAACAGCAGAATCGATCTAGCCATCTCCGGCAAAAAAACAAAATTTTCAAAAATATTCGATTTTTTGAAAAAAAGGAAAGGGGTTACATCATTAAAATTTGCAAAAATTGGCAAAAAATTGAATTTTTTTAAGTATTAAACTGAGTATGCAGATTTATTAACCTACTAAAAACTAGCATAGAACCGCTTTCCGAATTAAGATTAATGCTTTTTTGGCTTAGCTATAAGATTTTTAAATCTTGATTTGTCGAAAAAATTCTCATAAAAAAATATCGAAAAATGTACTAAAAAATGGTATTTTACTATTATTCAGAAACTTATAAAATAGTGAAGGAGTCATTTCCGACCCTATAAATCATACATATTCTTGATCAGCATCAACAGCAGAATCGATCTAGCCATCTCCGGCAAAAAAACAAAATTTTCAAAAATATTCGATTTTTTGAAAAAAAGGAAAGGGGTTACATCATTAAAATTTGCAAAAATTGGCAAAAACTTGAATTTTTTTAAGTATTAACCTGAGTATGCAGATTTATTAACCTACTAAAAACTAGCATAGAACCGCTTTCCGAATTAAGATTAATGCTTTTTTGGCTTAGCTATAAGATTTTTAAATCTTGATTTGTCGAAAAAAATTCTCATAAAAAAATATCGAAAAATGTACTAAAAATGGTATTTTACTATTATTCAGAAACTTATAAAATAGTGAAGGAGTCATTTCCGACCCTATAAATCATATATATTCTTGATCAGCATCAACAGCAGAATCGATCTAGCCATCTCCGGCAAAAAAACAAAATTTTCAAAAATATTCGATTTTTTGAAAAAAAGGAAAGGGGTTACATCATTAAAATTTGCAAAAATTGGCAAAAAATTGAATTTTTTTAAGTATTAAACTGAGTATGCAGATTTATTAACCTACTAAAAACTAGCATAGAACCGCTTTCCGAATTAAGATTAATGCTTTTTTGGCTTAGCTATAAGATTTTTAAATCTTGATTTGTCGAAAAAATTCTCATAAAAAAATATCGAAAAATGTACTAAAAAATGGTATTTTACTATTATTCAGAAACTTATAAAATAGTGAAGGAGTCATTTCCGACCCTATAAATCATATATATTCTTGATCAGCATCAACAGCAGAATCGATCTAGCCATCTCCGGCAAAAAAACAAAATTTTCAAAAATATTCGATTTTTTGAAAAAAAGGAAAGGGGTTACATCATTAAAATTTGCAAAAATTGGCCAAAAATTTAATTTTTTTAAGTATTAAACTGAGTATGCAGATTTATTAACCTACTAAAAACTAGCATAGAACCGCTTTCCGAATTAAGATTAATGCTTTTTTGGCTTAGCTATGAGATTTTTAAATCTTGATTTGTCGAAAAAATTCTCATAAAAAAATATCGAAAAATGTACTAAAAAATGGTATTTTACTATTATTCAGAAACTTATAAAATAGTGAAGGAGTCATTTCCGACCCTATAAATCATATATATTCTTGATCAGCATCAACAGCAGAATCGATCTAGCCATCTCCGGCAAAAAAACAAAATTTTCAAAAATATTCGATTTTTTGAAAAAAAGGAAAGGGGTTACATCATTAAAATTTGCAAAAATTGGCAAAAACTTGAATTTTTTTAAGTATTAAACTGAGTATGCAGATTTATTAACCTACTAAAAACTAGCATAGAACCGCTTTCCGAATTAAGATTAATGATTTTTTGGCTTAGTTATGAGATTTTTAAATCTTGATTTGTCGAAAAAATTCTCATAAAAAAATATCGAAAAATGTACTAAAAAATGGTATTTTACTATTATTCAGAAACTTATAAAATAGTGAAGGAGTCATTTCCGACCCTATAAATCATATATATTCTTGATCAGCATCAACAGCAGAATCGATCTAGCCATCTCCGGCAAAAAAACAAAATTTTCAAAAATATTCGATTTTTTGAAAAAAAGGAAAGGGGTTACATCATTAAAATTTGCAAAAATTGGCAAAAAATTAAATTTTTTTAAGTATTAAACTGAGTATGCAGATTTATTAACCTACTAAAAACTAGCATAGAACCGCTTTCCGAATTAAGATTAATGATTTTTGGCTTAGTTATGAGATTTTTAAATCTTGATTTGTCGAAAAAATTCTCATAAAAAAATATCGAAAAATGTACTAAAAAATGGTATTTTACTATTATTCAGAAACTTATAAAATAGTGAAGGAGTCATTTCCGACCCTATAAATCATATATATTCTTGATCAGCATCAACAGCAGAATCGATCTAGCCATCTCCGACAAAAAAACAAAATTTTCAAAAATATTCGATTTTTTGAAAAAAAGGAAAGGGGTTACATCATTAAAATTTGCAAAAATTGGCAAAAACTTGAATTTTTTTAAGTATTAAACTGAGTATGCAGATTTATTAACCTACTAAAAACTAGCATAGAACCGCTTTCCGAATTAAGATTAATGATTTTTTGGCTTAGTTATGAGATTTTTAAATCTTGATTTGTCGAAAAAATTCTCATAAAAAAATATCGAAAAATGTACTAAAAAATGGTATTTTACTATTATTCAGAAACTTATAAAATAGTGAAGGAGTCATTTCCGACCCTATAAATCATATATATTCTTGATCAGCATCAACAGCAGAATCGATCTAGCCATCTCCGGCAAAAAAACAAAATTTTCAAAAATATTCGATTTTTTGAAAAAAAGGAAAGGGGTTACATCATTAAAATTTGCAAAAATTGGCCAAAAATTTAATTTTTTTAAGTTTTAAACTGAGTATGCAGATTTATTAACCTACTAAAAACTAGCATAGAACCGCTTTCCGAATTAAGATTAATGCTTTTTTGGCTTAGCTATGAGATTTTTAAATCTTGATTTGTCGAAAAAAATTCTCATAAAAAATATCGAAAAATGTACTAAAAAATGGTATTTTACTATTATTCAGAAACTTATAAAATAGTGAAGGAGTCATTTCCGACCCTACAAATCATATATATTCTTGATCAGCATCAACAGCAGAATCGATCTAGCCATCTCCGGCAAAAAAACAAAATTTTCAAAAATATTCGATTTTTTGAAAAAAAGGAAAGGGGTTACATCATTAAAATTTGCAAAAATTGGCCAAAAATTTAATTTTTTTAAGTTTTAAACTGAGTATGCAGATTTATTAACCTATTAAAAACTAGCATAGAACCGCTTTCCGAATTAAGATTAATGCTTTTTTGGCTTAGCTATGAGATTTTTAAATCTTGATTTGTCGAAAAAAATTCTCATAAAAAATATAGAAAAATGTACTAAAAAATGGTATTTTACTATTATTCAGAAACTTATAAAATAGTGAAGGAGTCATTTCCGACCCTATAAATCATATATATTCTTGATCAGCAGCAACAGCAGAATCGATCTAGCCATCTCCGGCAAAAAAACAAAATTTTCAAAAATATTCGATTTTTTGAAAAAAAGGAAAGGGGTTACATCATTAAAATTTGCAAAAATTGGCAAAAACTTGAATTTTTTTAAGTATTAAACTGAGTATGCAGATTTATTAACCTACTAAAAACTAGCATAGAACCGCTTTCCGAATTAAGATTAATGATTTTTTGGCTTAGTTATGAGATTTTTAAATCTTGATTTGTCGAAAAAATTCTCATAAAAAAATATCGAAAAATGTACTAAAAAATGGTATTTTACTATTATTCAGAAACTTATAAAATAGTGAAGGAGTCATTTCCGACCCTATAAATCATATATATTCTTGATCAGCATCAACAGCAGAATCGATCTAGCCATCTCCGGCAAAAAAACAAAATTTTCAAAAATATTCGATTTTTTGAAAAAAAGGAAAGGGGTTACATCATTAAAATTTGCAAAAATTGGCCAAAAATTTAATTTTTTTAAGTTTTAAACTGAGTATGCAGATTTATTAACCTACTAAAAACTAGCATAGAACCGCTTTCCGAATTAAGATTAATGCTTTTTTGGCTTAGCTATGAGATTTTTAAATCTTGATTTGTCGAAAAAAATTCTCATAAAAAATATCGAAAAATGTACTAAAAAATGGTATTTTACTATTATTCAGAAACTTATAAAATAGTGAAGGAGTCATTTCCGACCCTACAAATCATATATATTCTTGATCAGCATCAACAGCAGAATCGATCTAGCCATCTCCGGCAAAAAAACAAAATTTTCAAAAATATTCGATTTTTTGAAAAAAAGGAAAGGGGTTACATCATTAAAATTTGCAAAAATTGGCCAAAAATTTAATTTTTTTAAGTTTTAAACTGAGTATGCAGATTTATTAACCTATTAAAAACTAGCATAGAACCGCTTTCCGAATTAAGATTAATGCTTTTTTGGCTTAGCTATGAGATTTTTAAATCTTGATTTGTCGAAAAAAATTCTCATAAAAAATATCGAAAAATGTACTAAAAAATGGTATTTTACTATTATTCAGAAACTTATAAAATAGTGAAGGAGTCATTTCCGACCCTATAAATCATATATATTCTTGATCAGCAGCAACAGCAGAATCGATCTAGCCATCTCCGGCAAAAAAACAAAATTTTCAAAAATATTCGATTTTTTGAAAAAAAGGAAAGGGGTTACATCATTAAAATTTGCAAAAATTGGCAAAAAATTGAATTTTTTTAAGTATTAAACTGAGTATGCAGATTTATTAACCTACTAAAAACTAGCATAGAACCGCTTTCCGAATTAAGATTAATGATTTTTGGCTTAGTTATGAGATTTTTAAATCTTGATTTGTCGAAAAAATTCTCATAAAAAAATATCGAAAAATGTACTAAAAAATGGTATTTTACTATTATTCAGAAACTTATAAAATAGTGAAGGAGTCATTTCCGACCCTATAAATCATATATATTCTTGATCAGCATCAACAGCAGAATCGATCTAGCCATCTCCGACAAAAAAACAAAATTTTCAAAAATATTCGATTTTTTGAAAAAAAGGAAAGGGGTTACATCATTAAAATTTGCAAAAATTGGCAAAAACTTGAATTTTTTTAAGTATTAAACTGAGTATGCAGATTTATTAACCTACTAAAAACTAGCATAGAACCGCTTTCCGAATTAAGATTAATGATTTTTTGGCTTAGTTATGAGATTTTTAAATCTTGATTTGTCGAAAAAATTCTCATAAAAAAATATCGAAAAATGTACTAAAAAATGGTATTTTACTATTATTCAGAAACTTATAAAATAGTGAAGGAGTCATTTCCGACCCTATAAATCATATATATTCTTGATCAGCATCAACAGCAGAATTGATCTAGCCATCTCCGGCAAAAAAACAAAATTTTCAAAAATATTCGATTTTTTGAAAAAAAGGAAAGGGGTTACATCATTAAAATTTGCAAAAATTGGCCAAAAATTTAATTTTTTTAAGTTTTAAACTGAGTATGCAGATTTATTAACCTACTAAAAACTAGCATAGAACCGCTTTCCGAATTAAGATTAATGCTTTTTTGGCTTAGCTATGAGATTTTTAAATCTTGATTTGTCGAAAAAAATTCTCATAAAAAATATCGAAAAATGTACTAAAAAATGGTATTTTACTATTATTCAGAAACTTATAAAATAGTGAAGGAGTCATTTCCGACCCTACAAATCATATATATTCTTGATCAGCATCAACAGCAGAATCGATCTAGCCATCTCCGGCAAAAAAACAAAATTTTCAAAAATATTCGATTTTTTGAAAAAAAGGAAAGGGGTTACATCATTAAAATTTGCAAAAATTGGCCAAAAATTTAATTTTTTTAAGTTTTAAACTGAGTATGCAGATTTATTAACCTATTAAAAACTAGCATAGAACCGCTTTCCGAATTAAGATTAATGCTTTTTTGGCTTAGCTATGAGATTTTTAAATCTTGATTTGTCGAAAAAAATTCTCATAAAAAATATCGAAAAATGTACTAAAAAATGGTATTTTACTATTATTCAGAAACTTATAAAATAGTGAAGGAGTCATTTCCGACCCTATAAATCATATATATTCTTGATCAGCAGCAACAGCAGAATCGATCTAGCCATCTCCGGCAAAAAAACAAAATTTTCAAAAATATTCGATTTTTTGAAAAAAAGGAAAGGGGTTACATCATTAAAATTTGCAAAAATTGGCAAAAACTTGAATTTTTTTAAGTATTAAACTGAGTATGCAGATTTATTAACCTACTAAAAACTAGCATAGAACCGCTTTCCGAATTAAGATTAATGATTTTTTGGCTTAGTTATGAGATTTTTAAATCTTGATTTGTCGAAAAAATTCTCATAAAAAAATATCGAAAAATGTACTAAAAAATGGTATTTTACTATTATTCAGAAACTTATAAAATAGTGAAGGAGTCATTTCCGACCCTATAAATCATATATATTCTTGATCAGCATCAACAGCAGAATCGATCTAGCCATCTCCGGCAAAAAAACAAAATTTTCAAAAATATTCGATTTTTTGAAAAAAAGGAAAGGGGTTACATCATTAAAATTTGCAAAAATTGGCCAAAAATTTAATTTTTTTAAGTTTTAAACTGAGTATGCAGATTTATTAACCTACTAAAAACTAGCATAGAACCGCTTTCCGAATTAAGATTAATGCTTTTTTGGCTTAGCTATGAGATTTTTAAATCTTGATTTGTCGAAAAAAATTCTCATAAAAAATATCGAAAAATGTACTAAAAAATGGTATTTTACTATTATTCAGAAACTTATAAAATAGTGAAGGAGTCATTTCCGACCCTACAAATCATATATATTCTTGATCAGCATCAACAGCAGAATCGATCTAGCCATCTCCGGCAAAAAAACAAAATTTTCAAAAATATTCGATTTTTTGAAAAAAAGGAAAGGGGTTACATCATTAAAATTTGCAAAAATTGGCCAAAAATTTAATTTTTTTAAGTTTTAAACTGAGTATGCAGATTTATTAACCTACTAAAAACTAGCATAGAACCGCTTTCCGAATTAAGATTAATGCATTTTTGGCTTAGTTATGAGATTTTTAAATCTTGATTTGTCGAAAAAATTCTCATATACATATATCGAAAAATGTACTAAAAAATGGTATTTTACTATTATTCAGAAACTTATAAAATAGTGAAGGAGTCATTTCCGACCCTATAAATCATATATATTCTTGATCAGCATCAACAGCAGAATCGATCTAGCCATCTCCGGCAAAAAAACAAAATTTTCAAAAATATTCGATTTTTTGAAAAAAAGGAAAGGGGTTACATCATTAAAATTTGCAAAAATTGGCAAAAACTTGAATTTTTTTAAGTATTAAACTGAGTATGCAGATTTATTAACCTACTAAAAACTAGCATAGAACCGTTTTCCGAATTAAGATTAATGATTTTTTGGCTTAGTTATGAGATTTTTAAATCTTGATTTGTCGAAAAAATTCTCATAAAAAAATATCGAAAAATGTACTAAAAAATGGTATTTTACTATTATTCAGAAACTTATAAAATAGTGAAGGAGTCATTTCCGACTCTATAAATCATATATATTCTTGATCAGCATCAACAGCAGAATCGATCTAGCCATCTCCGGCAAAAAAACAAAATTTTCAAAAATATTCGATTTTTTGAAAAAAAGGAAAGGGGTTACATCATTAAAATTTGCAAAAATTGGCAAAAAATTGAATTTTTTTAAGTATTAAACTGAGTATGCAGATTTATTAACCTACTAAAAACTAGCATAGAACCGCTTTCCGAATTAAGATTAATGATTTTTGGCTTAGTTATGAGATTTTTAAATCTTGATTTGTCGAAAAAATTCTCATAAAAAAATATCGAAAAATATACTAAAAAATGGTATTTTACTATTATTCAGAAACTTATAAAATAGTGAAGGAGTCATTTCCGACCCTATAAATCATATATATTCTTGATCAGCATCAACAGCAGAATCGATCTAGCCATCTCCGGCAAAAAAACAAAATTTTCAAAAATATTCGATTTTTTGAAAAAAAGGAAAGGGGTTACATCATTAAAATTTGCAAAAATTGGCAAAAAATTGAATTTTTTTTAAGTATTAAACTGAGTATGCAGATTTATTAACCTACTAAAAACTAGCATAGAACCGCTTTCCGAATTAAGATTAATGCTTTTTTGGCTTAGCTATAAGATTTTTAAATCTTGATTTGTCGAAAAAAATTCTCATAAAAAAATATCGAAAAATGTACTAAAAAATGGTATTTTACTATTATTCAGAAACTTATAAAATAGTGAAGGAGTCATTTCCGACCCTACAAATCATATATATTCTTGATCAGCATCAACAGCAGAATCGATCTAGCCATCTCCGGCAAAAAAACAAAATTTTCAAAAATATTCGATTTTTTGAAAAAAAGGAAAGGGGTTACATCATTAAAATTTGCAAAAATTGGCCAAAAATTTAATTTTTTTAAGTTTTAAACTGAGTATGCAGATTTATTAACCTACTAAAAACTAGCATAGAACCGCTTTCCGAATTAAGATTAATGCATTTTTGGCTTAGTTATGAGATTTTTAAATCTTGATTTGTCGAAAAAATTCTCATATACATATATCGAAAAATGTACTAAAAAATGGTATTTTACTATTATTCAGAAACTTATAAAATAGTGAAGGAGTCATTTCCGACCCTATAAATCATATATATTCTTGATCAGCATCAACAGCAGAATCGATCTAGCCATCTCCGGCAAAAAAACAAAATTTTCAAAAATATTCGATTTTTTGAAAAAAAGGAAAGGGGTTACATCATTAAAATTTGCAAAAATTGGCAAAAACTTGAATTTTTTTAAGTATTAAACTGAGTATGCAGATTTATTAACCTACTAAAAACTAGCATAGAACCGTTTTCCGAATTAAGATTAATGATTTTTTGGCTTAGTTATGAGATTTTTAAATCTTGATTTGTCGAAAAAATTCTCATAAAAAAATATCGAAAAATGTACTAAAAAATGGTATTTTACTATTATTCAGAAACTTATAAAATAGTGAAGGAGTCATTTCCGACTCTATAAATCATATATATTCTTGATCAGCATCAACAGCAGAATCGATCTAGCCATCTCCGGCAAAAAAACAAAATTTTCAAAAATATTCGATTTTTTGAAAAAAAGGAAAGGGGTTACATCATTAAAATTTGCAAAAATTGGCAAAAAATTGAATTTTTTTAAGTATTAAACTGAGTATGCAGATTTATTAACCTACTAAAAACTAGCATAGAACCGCTTTCCGAATTAAGATTAATGATTTTTGGCTTAGTTATGAGATTTTTAAATCTTGATTTGTCGAAAAAATTCTCATAAAAAAATATCGAAAAATATACTAAAAAATGGTATTTTACTATTATTCAGAAACTTATAAAATAGTGAAGGAGTCATTTCCGACCCTATAAATCATATATATTCTTGATCAGCATCAACAGCAGAATCGATCTAGCCATCTCCGGCAAAAAAACAAAATTTTCAAAAATATTCGATTTTTTGAAAAAAAGGAAAGGGGTTACATCATTAAAATTTGCAAAAATTGGCAAAAAATTGAATTTTTTTTAAGTATTAAACTGAGTATGCAGATTTATTAACCTACTAAAAACTAGCATAGAACCGCTTTCCGAATTAAGATTAATGCTTTTTTGGCTTAGCTATAAGATTTTTAAATCTTGATTTGTCGAAAAAAATTCTCATAAAAAAATATCGAAAAATGTACTAAAAAATGGTATTTTACTATTATTCAGAAACTTATAAAATAGTGAAGGAGTCATTTCCGACCCTATAAATCATATATATTCTTGATCAGCATCAACAGCAGAATCGATCTAGCCATCTCCGGCAAAAAAACAAAATTTTCAAAAATATTCGATTTTTTGAAAAAAAGGAAAGGGGTTACATCATTAAAATTTGCAAAAATTGGCCAAAAATTTAATTTTTTTAAGTTTTAAACTGAGTATGCAGGTTTATTAACCTACTAAAAACTAGCATAGAACCGCTTTCCGAATTAAGATTAAGGCTTTTTTGGCTTAGTTATGAGATTTTTAAATCTTGATTTGTCGAAAAAATTCTCATAAAAAAATATCGAAAAATGTACTAAAAAATGGTATTTTACTATTATTCAGAAACTTATAAAATAGTGAAGGAGTCATTTCCGACCCTATAAATCATATATATTCTTGATCAGCATCAACAGCAGAATCGATCTAGCCATCTCCGGCAAAAAAAACAAAATTTTCAAAAATATTCGATTTTTTGAAAAAAAGGAAAGGGGTTACATCAATAAAATTTGCAAAAATTGGCAAAAACTTGAATTTTTTTAAGTATTAAACTGAGTATGCAGATTTATTAACCTACTAAAAACTAGCATAGAACCGCTTTCCGAATTAAGATTAATGATTTTTTGGCTTAGTTATGAGATTTTTAAATCTTGATTTGTCGAAAAAATTCTCATAAAAAAATATCGAAAAATGTACTAAAAAATGGTATTTTACTATTATTCAGAAACTTATAAAATAGTGAAGGAGTCATTTCCGACCCTATAAATCATATATATTCTTGATCAGCATCAACAGCAGAATCGATCTAGCCATCTCCGGCAAAAAAACAAAATTTTCAAAAATATTCGATTTTTTGAAAAAAAGGAAAGGGGTTACATCATTAAAATTTGCAAAAATTGGCAAAAAATTGAATTTTTTTAAGTATTAAACTGAGTATGCAGATTTATTAACCTACTAAAAACTAGCATAGAACCGCTTTCCGAATTAAGATTAATGATTTTTGGCTTAGTTATGAGATTTTTAAATCTTGATTTGTCGAAAAAATTCTCATAAAAAAATATCGAAAAATGTACTAAAAAATGGTATTTTACTATTATTCAGAAACTTATAAAATAGTGAAGGAGTCATTTCCGACCCTACAAATCATATATATTCTTGATCAGCATCAACAGCAGAATCGATCTAGCCATCTCCGGCAAAAAAACAAAATTTTCAAAAATATTCGATTTTTTGAAAAAAAGGAAAGGGGTTACATCATTAAAATTTGCAAAAATTGGCAAAAAAATGAATTTTTTTAAGTATTAAACTGAGTATGCAGATTTATTAACCTACTAAAAACTAGCATAGAACCGCTTTCCGAATTAAGATTAATGCTTTTTTGGCTTAGCTATGAGATTTTTAAATCTTGATTTGTCGAAAAAAATTCTCATAAAAAATATCGAAAAATGTACTAAAAAATGGTATTTTACTATTTTTCAGAAACTTATAAAATAGTGAAGGAGTCATTTCCGACCCTATAAATCATATATATTCTTGATCAGCAGCAACAGCAGAATCGATCTAGCCATCTCCGACAAAAAAACAAAATTTTCAAAAATATTCGATTTTTTGAAAAAAAGGAAAGGGGTTACATCATTAAAATTTGCAAAAATTGGCAAAAAATTGAATTTTTTTAAGTATTAAACTGAGTATGCAGATTTATTAACCTACTAAAAACTAGCATAGAACCGCTTTCCGAATTAAGATTAATGATTTTTGGCTTAGTTATGAGATTTTTAAATCTTGATTTGTCGAAAAAATTCTCATAAAAAAATATCGAAAAATGTACTAAAAAATGGTATTTTACTATTATTCAGAAACTTATAAAATAGTGAAGGAGTCATTTCCGACCCTACAAATCATATATATTCTTGATCAGCATCAACAGCAGAATCGATCTAGCCATCTCCGGCAAAAAAACAAAATTTTCAAAAATATTCGATTTTTTGAAAAAAAGGAAAGGGGTTACATCATTAAAATTTGCAAAAATTGGCCAAAAATTTAATTTTTTTAAGTTTTAAACTGAGTATGCAGATTTATTAACCTACTAAAAACTAGCATAGAACCGCTTTCCGAATTAAGATTAATGATTTTTGGCTTAGTTATGAGATTTTTAAATCTTGATTTGTCGAAAAAATTCTCATAAAAAAATATCGAAAAATGTACTAAAAAATGGTATTTTACTATTATTCAGAAACTTATAAAATAGTGAAGGAGTCATTTCCGACCCTACAAATCATATATATTCTTGATCAGCATCAACAGCAGAATCGATCTAGCCATCTCCGACAAAAAAACAAAATTTTCAAAAATATTCGATTTTTTGAAAAAAAGGAAAGGGGTTACATCATTAAAATTTGCAAAAATTGGCAAAAAATTGAATTTTTTTAAGTATTAAACTGAGTATGCAGATTTATTAACCTACTAAAAACTAGCATAGAACCGCTTTCCGAATTAAGATTAATGATTTTTGGCTTAGTTATGAGATTTTTAAATCTTGATTTGTCGAAAAAATTCTCATAAAAAAATATCGAAAAATGTACTAAAAAATGGTATTTTACTATTATTCAGAAACTTATAAAATAGTGAAGGAGTCATTTCCGACCCTACAAATCATATATATTCTTGATCAGCATCAACAGCAGAATCGATCTAGCCATCTCCGGCAAAAAAACAAAATTTTCAAAAATATTCGATTTTTTGAAAAAAAGGAAAGGGGTTACATCATTAAAATTTGCAAAAATTGGCCAAAAATTTAATTTTTTTAAGTTTTAAACTGAGTATGCAGATTTATTAACCTATTAAAAACTAGCATAGAACCGCTTTCCGAATTAAGATTAATGCTTTTTTGGCTTAGCTATGAGATTTTTAAATCTTGATTTGTCGAAAAAAATTCTCATAAAAAATATCGAAAAATGTACTAAAAAATGGTATTTTACTATTATTCAGAAACTTATAAAATAGTGAAGGAGTCATTTCCGACCCTATAAATCATATATATTCTTGATCAGCAGCAACAGCAGAATCGATCTAGCCATCTCCGGCAAAAAAACAAAATTTTCAAAAATATTCGATTTTTTGAAAAAAAGGAAAGGGGTTACATCATTAAAATTTGCAAAAATTGGCCAAAATTTAATTTTTTTAAGTTTTAAACTGAGTATGCAGATTTATTAACCTACTAAAAACTAGCATAGAACCGCTTTCCGAATTAAGATTAATGCTTTTTTGGCTTAGCTATGAGATTTTTAAATCTTGATTTGTCGAAAAAAATTCTCATAAAAAATATCGAAAAATGTACTAAAAAATGGTATTTTACTATTATTCAGAAACTTATAAAGTAGTGAAGGAGTCATTTCCGACCCTACAAATCATATATATTCTTGATCAGCATCAACAGCAGAATCGATCTAGCCATCTCCGGCAAAAAAACAAAATTTTCAAAAATATTCGATTTTTTGAAAAAAAGGAAAGGGGTTACATCATTAAAATTTGCAAAAATTGGCAAAAAATTGAATTTTTTTAAGTATTAAATTGAGTATGCAGATTTATTAACCTACTAAAAACTAGCATAGAACCGCTTTCCGAATTAAGATTAATGCTTTTTTGGCTTAGCTATGAGATTTTTAAATCTTGATTTGTCGAAAAAAATTCTCATAAAAAATATCGAAAAATGTACTAAAAAATGGTATTTTACTATTATTCAGAAACTTATAAAATAGTGAAGGAGTCATTTCCGACCCTATAAATCATATATATTCTTGATCAGCATCAACAGCAGAATCGATCTAGCCATCTCCGGCAAAAAAACAAAATTTTCAAAAATATTCGATTTTTTGAAAAAAAGGAAAGGGGTTACATCATTAAAATTTGCAAAAATTGGCCAAAAATTTAATTTTTTTAAGTTTTAAACTGAGTATGCAGATTTATTAACCTATTAAAAACTAGCATAGAACCGCTTTCCGAATTAAGATTAATGCTTTTTTGGCTTAGCTATGAGATTTTTAAATCTTGATTTGTCGAAAAAAATTCTCATAAAAAATATCGAAAAATGTACTAAAAAATGGTATTTTACTATTATTCAGAAACTTATAAAATAGTGAAGGAGTCATTTCCGACCCTATAAATCATATATATTCTTGATCAGCAGCAACAGCAGAATCGATCTAGCCATCTCCGGCAAAAAAACAAAATTTTCAAAAATATTCGATTTTTTGAAAAAAAAAGGAAAGGGGTTACATCATTAAAATTTGCAAAAATTGGCCAAAAATTTAATTTTTTTAAGTTTTAAACTGAGTATGCAGATTTATTAACCTACTAAAAACTAGCATAGAACCGCTTTCCGAATTAAGATTAAGGCTTTTTTGGCTTAGTTATGAGATTTTTAAATCTTGATTTGTCGAAAAAATTCTCATAAAAAAATATCGAAAAATGTACTAAAAAATGGTATTTTACTATTATTCAGAAACTTATAAAATAGTGAAGGAGTCATTTCCGACCCTATAAATCATATATATTCTTGATCAGCATCAACAGCAGAATCGATCTAGCCATCTCCGGCAAAAAAACAAAATTTTCAAAAATATTCGATTTTTTGAAAAAAAGGAAAGGGGTTACATCATTAAAATTTGCAAAAATTGGCAAAAACTTGAATTTTTTTAAGTATTAAACTGAGTATGCAGATTTATTAACCTACTAAAAACTAGCATAGAACCGTTTTCCGAATTAAGATTAATGATTTTTTGGCTTAGTTATGAGATTTTTAAATCTTGATTTGTCGAAAAAATTCTCATAAAAAAATATCGAAAAATGTACTAAAAAATGGTATTTTACTATTATTCAGAAACTTATAAAATAGTGAAGGAGTCATTTCCGACCCTACAAATCATATATATTCTTGATCAGCATCAACAGCAGAATCGATCTAGCCATCTCCGGCAAAAAAACAAAATTTTCAAAAATATTCGATTTTTTGAAAAAAAGGAAAGGGGTTACATCATTAAAATTTGCAAAAATTGGCCAAAAATTTAATTTTTTTAAGTTTTAAACTGAGTATGCAGATTTATTAACCTACTAAAAACTAGCATAGAACCGCTTTCCGAATTAAGATTAATGCTTTTTTGGCTTAGCTATGAGATTTTTAAATCTTGATTTGTCGAAAAAAATTCTCATAAAAAATATCG
Organism: Drosophila bunnanda; assembly: GCA_035046265.1. Classification (NCBI taxonomy): domain Eukaryota; kingdom Metazoa; phylum Arthropoda; class Insecta; order Diptera; family Drosophilidae; genus Drosophila; species Drosophila bunnanda. The sequence goes on along the minus strand of JAWNOB010000076.1, from coordinate 4,335,238 downwards.
AAAAATGTACTAAAAAATGGTATTTTACTATTTTTCAGAAACTTATAAAATAGTGAAGGAGTCATTTCCGACCCTATAAATCATATATATTCTTGATCAGCAGCAACAGCAGAATCGATCTAGCCATCTCCGACAAAAAAACAAAATTTTCAAAAATATTCGATTTTTTGAAAAAAAGGAAAGGGGTTACATCATTAAAATTTGCAAAAATTGGCCAAAAATTTAATTTTTTTAAGTTTTAAACTGAGTATGCAGATTTATTAACCTACTAAAAACTAGCATAGAACCGCTTTCCGAATTAAGATTAATGCTTTTTTGGCTTAGCTATGAGATTTTTAAATCTTGATTTGTCGAAAAAAATTCTCATAAAAAATATCGAAAAATGTACTAAAAAATGGTATTTTACTATTATTCAGAAACTTATAAAATAGTGAAGGAGTCATTTCCGACCCTATAAATCATATATATTCTTGATCAGCAGCAACAGCAGAATCGATCTAGCCATCTCCGGCAAAAAAACAAAATTTTCAAAAATATTCGATTTTTTGAAAAAAAGGAAAGGGGTTACATCATTAAAATTTGCAAAAATTGGCAAAAAATTGAATTTTTTTAAGTATTAAACTGAGTATGCAGATTTATTAACCTACTAAAAACTAGCATAGAACCGCTTTCCGAATTAAGATTAATGATTTTTTGGCTTAGTTATGAGATTTTTAAATCTTGATTTGTCGAAAAAATTCTCATAAAAAATATCGAAAAATGTACTAAAAAATGGTATTTTACTATTTTTCAGAAACTTATAAAATAGTGAAGGAGTCATTTCCGACCCTATAAATCATATATATTCTTGATCAGCATCAACAGCAGAATCGATCTAGCCACCTCCGGCAAAAAAACAAAATTTTCAAAAATATTCGATTTTTTGAAAAAAAGGAAAGGGGTTACATCATTAAAATTTGCAAAAATGGACAAAAAATTGAATTTTTTTAAGTTTTAAACTGAGTATGCAGATTTATTAACCTACTAAAAACTAGCATAGAACCGCTTTCCGAATTAAGATTAATGCGTTTTTGGCTTAGTTATAAGATTTTTAAATCTTGATTTGTCATATAATAATATCAATAAATATCGACTCAAACAATGGTATTATAATTTAATTCAAATGCTTGTCCTTCCTTCCATTTAATTTCCATTCTTGTTTTTAATTATTATTAATTAATTATTATCAATGTGTTTCAATTAAACACATATATCTTGCTTTCTTAAGTTCCCTGGACCTTAGCCCAAATTAATTATATTTATCGACCCCTCAAGGCTAGCCCTATCAATATGGAGCAACTTCTGGCTGGGTTCTTCTAGGTCTTCCCAAATAATTTTTTCGAGCTGGTTAATGAGCGGCGCATGGGCCATTTACAGCCAGTCCATGACAGAGTGAATGAACCCCAAGGAACAAAGAGAGTATGGCCACGAAAAAATCTATATAATATATGGGTTAAAAATCAGTTCATATAAATTATATGAAAAATAAATATGAGAGAAAACGCCTCGTTACTGGAGGGTGATGAGACAGTCAGCCTTGATATCATTTTTTAAGCTGGGTAAACAACTGCCAGTAAAAAATATACTATACATGGCGGGCTTATCGAAAGGCCCTTATCAAGAATATAAAAAAAAAACAATGTCTTTGCCCTTTTGTTTGTTCAACTCTCCGCCGTTTAGAGTGGCTTAAGCGCCATTATCTCATTTGTCAATTAGCAGATAGCACTAGAAGCATAATCAAAGTTTTTTTTTCGGCAATTAATAATAATTACAAATTAAAATAATGCGCCGCGGCAAGAAGCGACCTTTGGCTGAGTCCATGTCCGTCATCGGTTCGGCGGAGATTACCTCAGGGATCGCCAATCGGTGGACTGAACTCGCCGCTGCAGATATCAACAAAAGCCATAAACGCGGAGGAGATCACTTGGCAGACGCGTGTGGCGGCGATGACGCAAATATTGCGACTCGCGTGTGCTGGTCGTGACCAAGACAAAGACCCAGACGGGACAGGGAAGGCAGCCAAGGAATCAGTGCCATAAATCTGCGGAGAAAGATCTTTGGCCATTCCGAGAGCAATGGCAAACTCGTGTGATTCAGTTCCAGAATACTTTCCCTAAACATATAGTAAGTTCTCTAGATTATATTTAGAGCCGCCCCCGACTCACGACCAAAATACTGGCCATGGCGTGAGCTGTGGAAAACTAGATAAATGGGCCAGATAAAAGGCAGAACTCGCCGGCTGTCTGGGCCGACGCCTGGCAAGACCCCTCTCGGCGCTATCGACACGCGCCAAAGATAGTGGTGATTCCGCCTTTGGCCCAGTAAACACCTCTCGGAATCCTCCAAGATTATGACCCAGTTGGACGCTACGTGACCATTTCACTTTCGGACATCAGTCACAGGACCTGACACTGGGCACCGCTGATATCTGGCAGGCAGGTTGACAGGTTTTTAATCGCGTCTCGAGTGTTGGCCATATATTTTCGATTCGAGCCATCAATTATGACTTGCCGTGGCTATAACTGGAGCCGTAAAGCGTAATCTCAACAGCCAGTTGGTTTGGCCAATTGAAAACACACATAAAAATATAAACAATGCCCCCCAGCAACGATCGGACCGATCCATAAACAGGTTAGGCTTTGTTTTTGCTGACTCTTTATTGCCGCAGTAGGTACCGGTGCCGGTGCCTATGCCGGTGCCGGTGTGCCTGTGACGTAGTCGCCCCCAATGGCATTACGTGTGTGCCATAATGGCCAACATGGTGGCTGTAAATCTGGCGTTATCAGTAGCTGAGTTCACCTCCCGCGACGGGTTTCTTGACCTAGTTTCGGCGCCATGTAAAGCTCAACCGATTGGCGATTCGCGATCGCAATGTTTGACTACACAGAAATCTGTTCTTTATAATATATATTATATAATTATTATTATCAAAAAATTTAGGAAACAATTGAATACAAATAAATAATTTCGATTAATGCCAATTAAAACCGAAATATGACCTAATTAATACAAATTCCCAACTGATTATATTCTGAATTGGAAGGTAAACATTTCTTTGGATTAATCTGAAGAACATAACTATTTCATTTTAAAATTGAAACAATTTAATGTTTAAATATCTAATAAATATAGAAAATATTCTATGATCAGGGTATATCAAATAATTTATAAGAATTCTCTTCTAAGCTTAGCCTTCACAGTAAGGCAAGCATCGGATTAATATGATCACTTGTAAAATGAAAGACTTAAGATATTTTATTTCATCTAATAATACTTTAAATAAATAAAAGATTCAATAACATATGGATATACTATTAATATTTAGAGTTACCAACTGGTTAACTAAGAATACTACAAGATGATCTCTGTAAAAATCAATAGTTTCTTTAATAACGATCTTTGCTCAAGATCTGTGATCCTCTGGCCCACCTTTCGTGGCCCCACTGTACCCGTCCCCAGATCGGGGGGGGCATTCACAATCACGTTCAGAGGCCGTGGCCGTTCTTATAGAATATTTATATTTATTTGGTTAAACATTCGCCGGCCTAGGCGCATGGGTGGAATGTTTCCTGCGCCAACGTATGGCCCGCACATTGATTACATCAATTAAGTTTTAAAAGTAATTCCCCACCAAGCTCAGAGCGCAATGTTTTTATTCCTTGGGAAATGATTTATGGCCCGGCCCTATGATAACCGAGCCGGAGGAGGAGCCATAGCCATCGCCATCGCCATCGCATTCTGCTGACCGAGTTAGACGGCACGCCAGAAATGCCGAGCAGATAATGGCCAGAGACTTTTGCAGGCGGAAGGCCAAATAATGGGTCGGTGTCGGTGTCGGTGTCTGCCTTATCAGGCCAGCTCTGGGACGGACTTTAAACGCCGCTCGTCTAAGCTGTTTTATTCAAATGATGTGCTAATGTCGGTGGTCGCTTTTCGGCCTCTTTTATCAGTTTGTGCAAATTAGATTGCTTGTTGCATAATTCGCGTTCCCCGAGCGTATTGCGGATATTCTTGAGCTGAAGCAGTGCAAAATGCAACTATTTATAGAGCCCACCGTATCGTTGGGTATTATTGAGTTGATTCACCGATAAGATTGTGCCTTCTCTGCCGGAAAAACAACATTTCTTCAGCGACTGGGCGGCGGCTTATCATTCCGCATTATGCAAAGCTGGTAGGCAGCATAACTGGATCCCCCACCTGCATTGTAAGACGCTGGTGTTTGGTGTTGACATCTCCGAACTCGTTTCATGCATACCAATGGAAACCTGCTTCTACACACTCATTAACGATCTGGTCCATGGTGCGGAACTCTCGATTTCTATTTCGATCTCCATCTCGAGTTCTACGAGTCTTGATTATCATTGTTTATGTGTTTTGTTAAATATATTTATGATATCTATTATGGGGGGTTATGAAAACGAGTTTGGTCGGCGGAATGCGTACCCCCAACATCTGGCGGGGTTATCTTTGGAGTATGGGTAATCCCTGGGCCCTTGCAACAGATTATCAGCCGAGTGCATTCAGCCTTGTTTTCAGCAAACCGGACAAACCGTTTCGCCTTATCTTTTGCCAGCTCTCGACCCCATTGCACTTGCGTGTACCGTAATCCGTAATCCGCCACAAACAAGCTGCACCTCGGAATGTCAACATGGTCATTTCCAGTCCCAGTCCCAGTCCCATAGCCATTAGGTTTGCTATACTGTAATCTGAACAGGCATTAACCTGCTATAAACTGGAAAATATAAGCTATTTATGGATCTAATCTTTAGTATAATATTGATCTTGAAAGAGTTTAAATTTAAATGTAAAATATTAATATTCTGAAATATATATATCCCTGCTTTCTTAAGTTACAAAATAATAACAAATGGAACTTCATTTAAGGTTTAATATATGTGCGAGGCACTCAGGTCGCCTCTGGGCTGTAGGCACACTCCCTTGGCCGCATCATCAGACGTGGAAAACTTTCCTCTCGCCAGCCATATCTTAGAAAGAGGCCTATATGTATCACCACCAAGCATATATGTGCGTTACATATACTCTTCCCATACAAGTCACAGGCGACAGGCCGTTCGCATTAATCTTGGAAAACTTTCAGTGTCAGCCAAAGGGGAGGAGGGACTGGGACTGGGCGGCTGGGTGGAAAAGTTTCCATTAAAAACAAGGTCTCTCTTCGGGTCGCCATTGCCGCACTTATTTACAAAACAAAACATTCTATATTTTGAAATTGTGCTGCAGCGTTGCTAGTGCCTTTGAAAGCTCGCAAAAATAAATTGGAATTTAGTAAATAAGTGTGTGTTTGTTTTGTTTACAACTTTGTGCTTTTACGCGAAATGTTTATTTGAATTGCATTGGAATTCTGTAGAGACATTTATAAGGTAAGTACATATAGAAAGCGAACAGTGAAGAGTCTTATATATAGGCTTTACACAATGTATACTAGGTGTTTCCTCTTTAAAATTGCATTCAACAAACTTCTACTACAAACAATTTGTGTGTGTATATGGATATGAGTGATAATAGATATCGATATCGTCCAATTTCAGTGATATATGTGGTGTATATTCAATTTCTCCAACGAGTGAGGTCAAAACTTTTCGAGTCTACAAATGGATTTTGGCCGGAACCAATGGATTTTCCTTCCCCTTTGCCTCGGCAGGTAGCGCGTTCCGTGGGGTACATTGGGGTATTTATTATTTAGATTAAAGCAAAGATAAGGTATACATAATTTGTAAATTATTTATGGCAGAATGTTCCTCGGGCCCCCCTCGGTGGCGGCGAGTCTTCCTGCCAGCCCGCCCAGTGTCTTAAATGCTATCCGCACGCTCCTCGTGCCGCCGCTCGCTCCTGTCTTTTTGCTCCACCGATACCGATTCGGATTCGGATTCGGACTCCAAAGTTCAACAATATACTATGTACAAGAACGCCCACCAGCGTTCGGTGTCCTCTACTCGTTCAGCAGGCAAGTGCGGACGAGGGCGCCGCACACGGCATAGGGATCGCAGTTGGAGCTGGGCCGGCGGTCCTCGAAGTATCCCTTGCCGGCTGTGGCCACGCCGCGGGGCACACGCACACTGACCGCCCGGTTGGCCACGCCCCACGAGAACTTGTCGATGCTGGAGGTCTCGAGGCGACCCACCAGGCGCCGCTCGTTGTCCTTGCCCTCCTTGGGGTCGTAGGCCTTGATGTGGCGCTCGTGCTGCTTGCTCAGCTTCTCGATGGCCTCCTCGATGGCCTTGATGCCGCCCTCGGCGCGCATCGCCTTCGTGGAGAAGTTGGTGTGGGCGCCGGCGCCGTTCCACTGGCCCTCCATGGGCTTGGGGTCGAAGGTCACCACCACGCCGTACTCCTCGGCGATGCGCTGCAGGATGTACCGCGACACCCAGAGGTCGTCACTGGCCTTCATGCCGTTGCTGGGCCCCACCTGGTACTCCCACTGGGCGGGCATCACCTCGGCATTGGTGCCGGCAAAGTCGATGCCGGCATACAGGCAGGCGACGGCATGGGCCTCGACGAGATCGCGGGCATAGACGCGGTCGGCGCCCACGCCGCAGTAGTAGGGACCCTGAGGCGCGGGGAAGCCGTTCTCGGGCCAGCCGAAGGGACGTCCGTCCACGTCCAGCAGCGTGTACTCTTGTTCGATGCCGAACCAGGGCTCCTGGGAGCCGATCTTGTCCACGGCCGCCTGGAAGGAGGCCCTCTTGTTGGAGGCGGTGGGATTGCCGTCAGCGTTGTAGGTGTCGCACAGGACGATGACATCGTTCTTGCCCGGCTTGAAGGGATCGCGGTAGAGGGCGCGGGGCTTCAGGGTGGTGTCCGAGTTCTCGCCATGCGCCTGGTACGTGGAGCTGCCGTCGTACTGCCAGTCGGGCAGATCCTCCACGGAGCTGGGCACCTTGTCCAGGACGCGATCCTTGAGGCGGATATTCTCGCCGGTGCCGTCGATCCACAGGTAGGTGGCTTGCACCCGGTTGGCGGGCGTCTCCAGGTTGCGGTACCGCTGCAGGATGCTCTTGTCCAGCGCCGTGTTGGGCGAGTTGGCCAGGAACTGGGAGCGGGCGGCGTTGGAGGTGCCCAGCAGGCGCAGCTGCTGGGCGGCGGGAGCCACCAGCTCCCGCTTCAGGAAGAGTCCGGCCACGCGGAAAGCCATGATCCTGCGGGGCGCAGCGCGGAAACGAGAGGGAGAAGAGAGCAAGGGGAAACGCTGGGGTTAGAGGACAAAAGGACACACTTTCTTCCGCTCTTGATGCTGTGTATGTATGTGCGCAGTAGCCGAAGGATGCTGCTGGTTGTCACTTTTATGTAATTACATGAGTTTCCTCAGGCTTTCCCACAACGCTTTTCCCGTGGGCGGCACTTACTGTTCACTGCTCGCTTACTCGCTCGACTTGCAGGTCTTCACTGGATTTTTTTGGATCGGATCTTAGCGGGACTTTCTGTTTTTGGATTTCGGTTTTCTGCTTTTCTGCTTTTCAGCTTGCTGCTTCTGTTTTCGGCTGTCTGCTGCTTCAGTGGCTGCTGCGGAGCGACTGCTGAGGACACCCGACCAATGCGAGCTTTGGAAGGCTTTTGAGCACAGTTAGCGCGACAACATTCACTTTTTTCCGCCGCTTTTCGTTTCGTTTTTGGTCTCGCTTCGGCTCGTACGCCGCCTCGGGTTTTTCTTTATCGCGTTGTGTGCAGTTGCCGATGGCAGCGGCCGCGGCAGAGGCATACATATGGGGCCTCCCAGGGAGTGGGGCTTCTGGGGGGGGGTCCCAAAACAGAGGCGGAATGACATCTCTCAGAGAGCGGGCGCAGAGTGTCTCAAGGCTTGGGGACTAGGCGAAATCTACCGTTACTGATTCGCTACACTGCAAACTATGCAGGGTCACGTAAAGAAAACAATAAATGAAGGAAAGGAAAGAGCAACACACCTGAGGGCATTGACATATCTCTTAATATATACTTCTATATTTAAGGCACAGTGGTGCTAGTCTTGTGACAGTCACTGTTCGCCTGCCTTCGCTCTCTAGCTGCTTCTCTCTCTCCCTCTCTATTTGCTATTTCCATAACAAAACAAACGTTCCATTCCCCCCCTCCACCCCCTCTGGCCTGTTACAGCATTACTTGTACATCGTATGCAGCTGCAAGAGAGAGAGCAACAGTTCCGCATCTTGTTGTGCGCATGGAGAGAGCTCTCACTCCCTCTCCTTCAGCAAAATGGATACCACACGCCGCCACCTCTGGTACAAAGTTCACTGGACACAACTCAAGGGTATCAGCTGTTATTTACCAAGCGACGAACTCTGGGGGGGGAGAAGAGTATTGATTTGAGAAGTGCCCACAAAGCATTGCCTGCTTTCAGGCTGCGACGCACTCGTCCTACACTACGTATACTCGATTTACAGGCGCCGCTCATGAAAAGGCGTTGCCAAGATTCTGTTTTTTGGGGGCATTCCCTTGGAAGGGAGGGAAGCCTGGAAAAGATACAAGATACAGACAAGTGGCAGCTTAGCTGGCGCAGTGCAACAATTGGCACGTTCTCCCTGGTCGTTGTCGACGGGCCAGGCCAAGTGGCGGGAAAACAAGTTGGTTGTTTTGGTTTTGGGGCCGGCTGACATAACTTTGGCCGAGCTTCAGGTTGCCATAACAAAACAACAAACAGGACAGAGTGCTACACGACACGACTGACAGATACCCTGGAGCTTTATTAACTTTATCTATTTGTTTATGAGTAAAAATAGTAAAGTGTATCTATTATTTAAATTTGTAGGAAATATTAACACTTTCCTCTTGATTTACTGATTTATTTTATGTTTTAATTCATATTCTTTGATTGCCTTGTTTCTAAGATTGGTATCAATATAACATACCCCCCTTAGCATTAATTTACAGGGCACAAAGAAAACACAGAAAAGCCAGCAATAAATGTAATGGTGTGAGTGCGAATTTCCACCAAACTGACAGCTCCTGCTTATGTATTTGTGCATTTGCAACGAAGCTGCATCGCCATCCAGTGGTGACTACTACTCGTACTACGCTTTTCCAGTGGCGTGGCACCGCTTCCACTGGATGGCCGGCTTCAGTTTTCTTTCGCAAGCCGTCGGTTTAAGTTGCGAACAAACTGCGCTGTAGCATGGACAAGTCCATAAAAAGGCAAATTATTACTATTTTCAGACTGGCCCGTTGACATTACAGCTGGCCATTTGGTTATTTGACCATTTAGCCGGAGTTTGTGAAGGCCACTTGTTGCACAGAGGCTGCTACTAGTGCCGCCACGATGAACCAGCCCACCTGGATGCAGTTTTTGGAGAACAATAACCTGTGAGTAGGCCTTCTATGGTAGGGGATCGGAGGCAAAATGCAAAGCTGCAACGACATTCAAACAGGTGTCAACCGGTTGGCAATTGCAAATTGACATCTCTGCGTGATTTGAATAAGCCCTGCCTTAGAAAGTTCCACGAAAAACCACTCATCGGTTTATTTCTTTACATAAGTCTTGCCATCGTAAGTAGTCCAGGAAAACATCGAGTAAATCGGAAAATGCCTGCCATTTGTGAATTTTCACTTATAAAACCAATAAGACCGCAAAACCGGTTTCCCGTGACTTTACTTAGTTTTACAACGCTCTCTTGCTAGCACCGCAGTGTGATTTTCCCGAGTCCGAGATCAGCAAAAATCCAGCAAATATTGCTAGAACCCCGAGACCCAGCCTTGCCTTCTGATAACATCTCTCACGCCATAATCGAAAGCTATTAAAATGCAATATATAGTACATCATTTGGTTCTTAATTCCCTCATATGTCCACTACCAACAATTGATGGCTGATTTCCGTTGCCAAGTCCTAGGATGAGGACCTCCCACGCCTCCAACGCGCCACAAATGACCTCATGCCACATAAAGCTGGGGGTGTCACCAGTTCCCTCACACATTCCACGACCATTAAAAACGCGCTCACATTGTCAGACTTGGACGGATGGCATTTCTTGGCACTGAAGGCCCCAAGGCGGAATAAAAGCCATTAGAAGCTCTCCCTCTCCCTGGCCGGTCTCAAAGTACAACCTCATTATCGGCGAATGAATGAAATTACCTACCTATATCAGCGGTAGATTGGATCTCCTAGATAAGCCCGCGGCCATAGCTCATGAGTCATGGGAGGAGCCCCTGAACTTGTAATTTGTCTTGTAAAGAGCACCTTTTAAGTACCTGAACTTCTTTCGGTTTTCTCACCCACAAGCACCTATGTAGCTCTTACCCAAAAAAAAGTTCGAATAGGTATCAGCATAGAATGTATGTATTATCAAACCCTGATTATTATCGGGATTATCAGCGCACAAGTTGCTGTTATCAGAGACTTCCCTCAAGGCGATACCTGGCGTGTTCTTCTCTTCCAGGAAGCTAACCCAAAGGTTAAGATTAAGATTTCCCTCAGCGCTGGCTGAGATTTCCCCCCAGAAGAATCTGTTTTGCTTGGAAGAATCACAAAGAGAGAGGCAGAGAGAGAGAGAGAGCGATTTGAAGAGCGAGAGATATACAGAGAGCCCCACTCACACACACACTGTGTCGGCTCTCGCTAGAATGCTCCCCAGAACTGGCGGCGTCCCACTCTAACCAAGGAAGCCAGCAATGGGGCTGCGTCGCGAGTGTGTGCACGCGGTGTGTGTGTGCGGTGAGTGTGTGCGTGACACTCTCCGGCAGTCGATTTAATTTCTGGCTTTGTTCCACTGCCGCAATTGCTGCCCAGTTCATTTGCGATCGCGACGCGAGCGAGTCCAGTCCTATAGATTCGAAAAGCGGGTGTGTTCCGTGGCGAGACAACAACGGGTGGAAAATTTCTCTCACCGCACCACCAGCACACACGGCACACGGCGGTGGTTGAAACGGGAACGCGAACGCGAACCCAGAGTACCCCTAAACCCACAACTCGGGAGCGGGCAAGGGAACGAGGGGCGAAGAGCAACTCGACTTAACCCGGTGCTATATAGCTGTTCGGTGCAAAATATTTGGTATTACGAATACACACACACTCCGAGACAGAGAGAGGAGGCCCGCCACAGTGGTTGCATTTTGCTTATCCAACCCCAAAAAAAATATCATAATAAGCAAGATGACTAAAAACGATAATGCCAATCTGCTGAACGACAACAGGACTGGAGCCGTGGCCGGAGGACAGCTGAAGGCACAGATAGTGCCCGCCCAGCCCAAGACGCTCCAGCACCTGCCCAAGCGCCCGGCCGTGGATCTGGCGTTCCACAGCCTGACGTACCGCGTCAAGGAGGGCAACCGCAGCAGTAAGTACTAGTATCTACCACACACACACAGCTATTGTTGTTCCCAGTCCGCTTAGCATAGATACTGCACACCTTGGCCCCACTCACCTTCGCTTTCTTTGTGCCCAGGCGGTGCTCCCTGCTCAGTGGCTCATTATGCCCCATTGTGAGCTATGTACGTCTCCGGAGCGCCTTCTAGCTGCTATTACGCACTTCCCCCTCCGCTGGCCGGAGCTCCAGCGGGTTTTACTTGTTTGCTTTGGCTGCGCTTCGCCTCGTCGCAGTCGTCGTCGCTGTGCTGGTTTCTGGTTTCTTTGTTCTTTCAGCGGGCACAGAGTGTCGTAGTAGTATCACAGTATCGGGGGCTCCGGACGGACCGGGGAGGGAGTGGGAGCACTGGAGCACTGAGTAACCCGTTCCCAATTACACGACACTGGCCAAAGTTCGCTCTCCGGGCGATAAGCCGTGTCAGGCACACATCAATATCGCTGGCAACAAGTTGGAGGCATCAGGAATGCCAGCCATGTACTCACCCGCCCAGCAGTGTGTGTATCTGGCACAGAGGCGTAGCCCCCAGGGGGGGCCTAGATCTGGCTAGCTGCTAATGAGCAAGCCATTCTATGCTCTTGTTTTGTTTGATTTCAAGTGTTTGTTCGCTGTGGTGTTAGCAGAGCGATTAGGGTTTAGTCATAGGCCATCTACCTGGGGCTGAGCTCCCTCCCCTGTGGCCATTTTGAATTCGAAAGCGATAGTATACCCAATAATTGGGTATTCCTACCCCAAGCTACAGCTGCTTTGTTCTCAGTATATCTGCTGGATACATCAGTCAATCAATAAAGCCCTCACTCCCAGCCCCGGACTGACCCCACTGCTTGGCACAAGGACAACCACTCCACTCGGTGCATAACGGGTCGGCGGGTGCATCCCGTTTGGGCAGCCTGTCGGAGCCTGTTTTGGGATGCGGATGTGGATGCGGTCAGAGTCAGTGCAATAAGTAATTGGAGACGAACTTTGCTCAGGCCAGACAATCACACACAGAGAGAGAGAGGCAAAGGTCGGCCATCAAACTTAATTGAGGCGGTCAGAATACGCGAGCAGGCACACACACACTGAGACCTTACACCTGGGCTCACCTGTGGCCAGAGATCCGCAGATGGCACGCCGCCTCCGGAGAGACGTGCTAAGTTTCTGGGCCAATAATGTATACAAAGCAAAGTGGCTTTCGGCATGCCAACTATGCGATTTGCTATTTGCGATTTGCTATTTGTTAAGATGCGGCGGAGTACCTGCTCAGTACGTTCTTTGATGCTCGTCAAGATTGCGGAATGCCCTGGCCTCCTCGCCTTCGTATTATATTCGTAATTGGCATTGAGCGAGCGGCAGCAGAATGAGCAAAGCTGCACCGGCACCAGTGCCCTTGGGACTTCTTTTTGCGCAATCTTCTCGAGCGGACTGAATGGCGGCCCTTGTGGCTCACAGCTCGGAGCTTCTCAAGCGTAATCCCAGCTGGAGACCCAGTTTCTTTCGGCATAGACATTGCGTAGATGGTTACGTCTCTGACTAGCTAGTTGCTACTAGTCACTACTCACTGGACTGACAGCTGAGGTTCACTGCCAGCTTGCGATTGGGCAAGCTGTCTTAAAGCAATTACAGCCCCTGCACGAGCTTAATAAAACTCAGATTTCACTACTCAGAGAGGGTCACGGTGGCTTAACATGCCGTAAGTGAATTATTTTATTACCTTGCTGTAATATATAACATCAACTTGAACAGGATCCATAATACCTGTAGTAACTAGCTTAAGCACTCTGATTTCGATGAAATGGTTCATTTGAACATCCATCTTCTGCCAAAGACTGACCAAGCGTGCCGCCACTGAAGTAACTGGTTTATTAGCATTTTCCGCCGAGCAGCTGGCTGTGTGCGTTGTCGTGCCAAATCTATTGGTTTTATGGCTTTATAGGTATGCCATGATGATAAGCCACTTCCGCATCAGTTCCATTTAGAAGCCATGCGCGAAATTACCCATTCGGAGGCCGATCTTGTCCAAGACTCTGACTCTAACCAGAGCCCCATTAGTTATTCACTCGGCAAGAGTTACACTCACGTAGCCCTCCCAGGGGCTTGGCTTTGTTCACCATTGCAATGGAATTCCGAAAATGGGTCCCTTCAATTGTTCACCAGATCCCTGAATAACAACTGGAATGCTTCAGTCATGGAGCTTCTTTATGTCCAAATCGAAGTGGAGGTGGAAGGCAGATCAACAAAAGCTGATCAATGGGGGGCCAATGACCGGGCTCCGTCGATTCGATTGTCAAATATAATTCGCGATTTTTGTTTACCTCTCAATGACCCATGCAGTGGAGCCGCTTCTTTGATGGTTTTGATTTTTTTCGGTGGTTTCAAGTGCTTGTACTCTAGGCTCAATGACGTAAGCCTCCCACTGCGGACTATTTTTAGTAATAACACATATTAATCAGCTACTTTTGTGCTTTTATTACAGATGCCAAGACCATTCTGAAGGGCGTCAGTGGGCGCCTGCGGTCGGGGGAGCTCACCGCCATCATGGGACCATCGGGCGCTGGCAAGAGTACCCTGCTCAACATTTTGTCTGGCTACAAGTGAGTTTTCTTTACTTCCAGCTGAAACTGATAATTTGCATTCACGACAAGCTATGGATGGGTACGAGCACGCTCACTCTGGACAATAATAATAAAAAACAAAAACCCAGCTGACCTTGGGGCCAGAATATGGCGAATCGAGTGCGGGTACAATCATATTGGCCAGTCGCTTATTATCAACAGAAATAATTGCGACTTGATAAGCAGTCTCGCTCTCTCTTGAACCGCCGACCTTTCCGCACTCAGCTCGGAACCTCTTCTGAGGTTCCCTTTGTAAATTATATAATTTATGCGAATACAAGCGCCTGCTTTATCTTTATTCGTTTATTGAAAACGCTAAATTCAGCTGTTGCGTCTAATAATCATAAACATTTCAACTGGTTACGGTTGTTACCAGGAGCAAAGACCGATTTCCCTCCATGATATATCGACCGTATCGAGGTGTAATCAGGCTATCGCCTTACTCAGCTATTTCCATACACTTCTTGTGTTGGGTTTGCTGGACTTTGTACTCCGTTGGCGTTTTCGATTTCCATTCCCACTCCGTCAACCATTCGGTTTATCAAACAAGTGTCCATGCTTAGATAGAGATAATAAAATAAAATAAAATACACTGCTGATTATAAGTAATTATAGAAGCTATGTTCGGTTGATAACAAGTCAGGAAACTAGCCCGAAAATGGTGAGAAAACTCAAAAGGAGCGGGAGCTACAGGCTTTACAAGGACAGATTCTAGAGCAGGGGGGCCTACAATTATCCTGTGGACAGAAGGATTGTTTCCTGGATCATTCATGAGCTTTAAAGACTAAATCCTAATCCTTTTTCTCTCCCCCCAGAACCTCGAGCATCGAGGGCAGCGTCACCATGAATGGCGCCGAGCGCAACCTCAGTGCCTTCCGGAAGCTGTCCGCCTACATCATGCAGGACAATCAGCTGCACGGCAACCTCACCGTGCAGGAAGCCATGACTGTGGCGACGAACCTCAAGCTGAGCAAAAAATTCACCAAGCCGGAGAAGAATTCAATGGTAAGCCGAAGTCTGGCCATTGGACACGCTCAATCAGAGGCTTCCTCTAATCAGGTGGCAAGCTATTTTCGAACGCAGAACCAGTTCTGAGTAGGAGGAGTTCAGCCCAGCTCTGTGTTTTGTTTACAAATAAATTCCAGCAAGTCATGGCGACCAAAAATAAAACCGAATTCCAATTTCACTTCCCCCTTTTGTCTGTCCCGTAGATCGATGACATCTTGCTGACTCTCAGCCTGAGCGAGCACCGCTACACGATGACGCGGAACCTTTCGGGTGGCCAGAAGAAGCGTCTCTCCATTGCTTTGGAGCTGGTCAGCAATCCGCCCATCATGTTCTTCGACGAGCCAACCTCCGGCTTGGACAGCTCCACTTGCTTCCAGTGCATCCACTTGCTGAAGATGCTGGCCGCCGGCGGACGCACTGTGATCTGCACCATCCACCAGCCGTCCGCCCGTCTCTTCGAGATGTTCGATCAGCTGTACACGTTGGCCGATGGCCAGTGCGTGTACCAGGGCAGCACCAAGCAGCTGGTGCCCTTCCTGTCCACCCTGAACCTGGAGTGCCCCAGCTACCACAATCCGGCCAGCTACGTGATTGAGGTGTCCTGCGGCGAGCACGGCGACCACACGCGCAAGCTGGTGGAGGCCATCGACAATGGCAAGCGGGACATCCGCTCCTCGGCGGACTACGCCAACCTGAAGGCTCGCAACGATCTGGTGAAGGTGCAGAACCTGAAGGCCATTCTGGACAAGAACGATGCCTCGAATGTCAGCGGCAGCAAGTACGAGGAGAACCTGACCCTGAACAATGGCCTGCTGAATGGCATGGTCAACGACATTGTAAAGGATGGCAATGCCAGCTCCGCTGTGGTCACCACCAACGAGAAGGGCGATGCCATGATCGATGTGGAGAAGAGTGTCAACTGCACGACGGCCTTGCTAACGGAGGAGATCACGTCGCCGGAACGCTATCCGACCTCGCAGTTCCACCAGTTCTGGGTGGTTCTGAAGCGAACCCTGCTTTTCAGTTACCGCGATTGGGTGAGTCCCAGGGATTAGTGGGAGATTCTTGAAGAGAACTAACCGAGGTTATTCCATTCCTTAGACCCTCATGTATCTGAGATTGTTTGCTCATCTTCTGGTGGGCTTCCTGATTGGCGCTCTCTACTACGACATTGGCAACGATGGAGCCAAGGTGCTCAGTAACCTTGGTTTCCTCTTCTTCAACATGCTGTTCCTCATGTACACGTCCATGACCATCACAATTCTGTCATGTAAGTAATGCCTTTGAACTTGGAGATATATGTAATTAATATATTATTTGTATAATCCATAGTCCCACTGGAGATGCCCGTTTTGTTAAAAGAAAACTTTAATCGCTGGTACTCGCTAAAGTCGTATTATTTGGCTATATCAGTGGCTGATCTGCCATTCCAAGTGAGTTGAGCTAGGTGTATCTGAAAGATATTTCCGATATGAGCCTCTGAAGATGATCCCTTACTAACCAACCTCTCCCACTTCCAGGCTATATTCTGCGTCATCTATGTGTCCATCGTGTACTACTTCACCTCTCAGCCGTGGGAGCTGTTCCGCTTCTCCATGTTCTTGTCCGCCTGCCTGCTCATCTCGTTCGTGGCCCAGTCCGTGGGTCTGGTGGTCGGTGCTGCCATGAATGTGCAGAACGGCGTCTTCCTGGCTCCAGTGATGTCAGTGCCCTTCCTGCTCTTCTCCGGCTTCTTCGTCTCCTTCGACGCTATACCGGTGTACCTGAGATGGATCACGTACTTATCCTACATCCGCTATGGATTCGAGGGCACTGCCCTGGCCACGTATGGCTATGGGCGCGAGAAGCTGAGGTGCTTCCAGACCTACTGCCACTTCAAGTCGCCCATTACGACGCTGGAGGAGCTGGACATGGTGAACGCGAACTTCACGCTGGACATTGTGGCCCTGATTGTGATCTTCGTGGTGCTGAGGGTGTCGGCGTACCTCTTCCTGCGCTGGAAGCTGAAGACCGTGCGCTAATCCGCGGCACCCCGCGAACCTTATTGTTTGTTGTTTTCGGTTCTAAAAGCTTTCAATGTACCTACACAACTATCTACGTAGCTAGTTATCAACGAAGCGTCTTGGGTTCTTATCATTTATTTTTGCCTAGTTATTAGTTTCGAAATTGATCAAAACAAAACCAAATCGCTGTAAACACAACATCTTCGATGTAAGGAAATCATAGGGACGTAAGTTAATCGAAAAATCATAGTAACCCATATTTTTGCCAAAAGAAAGAATATTTAAATACATGTCGATGTGTATTTACTTGTTTTATAAATGTCTGTGAATAAAAACTTTTTATTACAAATAATTAACAAAAAACAAAGCAAAGCCCTTGCATATATATGCCCTTTATATGTATATGCAATTATTTTATATAAAACTTTGTAATACAGGTTTACGATCTAAATCCAAATGGTATTTAAGTGTCTGCAACATATACATATTTTATAATCACATTTGTATTTATAAATAGTGCATTCTTGGAGGAAATAAAGAAATTATACACAAAAGTAAACAAATTTCGTTTTATTTTTAGTTTTATATCGGGTTATTGCTAGATAAATATTAATTAAACCTTATTGCATCGCCAGACGGCTCGATTCAGACATGTACGCATTTCCTGTTGATGTGCTATGTTGCTATGCATGCTTAAACGGTGCAACATTTATGACTGGCAACATTTTCTTGTGCATTTTGCCATGTAAGATTTAAGTTTTTATATCTTTTTATGTGAATATTTATTTAATTTAAGTCATATAGATTTTTTTTTTTTTTTGTTACTTGGTATTTCTAAGAGAGCATACTGAGCTGTGGCTTTCCTAGAGATACTTTCTGATTAGCTATTGAGATAAAAATAACTAAAAATTAATAATAAATTAACAAATAAATATAAATATTACTTTTTTCGATAGCAGGAAAAACTGCTAATTAATATAAATAAGAATTTATATACAATTCTTTGTTCGACATTTACAAGTTTAAAATTTCCATAACTAAGCCATAAAAGCATTAATTTCACTTCGGAAAACGGGGTTTTGTTAGTTTTTATTAGATTAAAAAAACTGCATACCTAATTAAAAATTAAAATTTTTGTCAATTTTTGACCCCTTATAAAATTTTGAAAAATTACGAAAAAAATTTTTTCGAATTTTTTTCAATGTCTTATTATTTATTTATTAAGATTTTAATGACGATTCGGAATATATGCTTTTTGGCTTTTATTTTTGTTATTGCCCCTCAAAAAAGCCTCCAAGAAGAGCCTAAAAGGGCCGCTCTTTAATCGATATGAATAGATACAATTTAGAACCAGTTTCTCTCAGTGTAAAAAGCTATTTCCAGCGCCCTCTGCCGGCAACATGAACCAACCCGAACGTGCACTTTTGACGACCGTTAAGACCGCCAGTCAGTTTGAATTGTGAGCCTGAAAGGCCGGCAAGTGATTGTTTTTTTTTTTATTTTTGCAAAGCGGCAATTAAACTGGCATAGTACGTGCCTGACATTAAAGCTCCGAATTTCAGCCGGTGGTCACTAGCCCCTCACGAGACTAGGAACAACGGATGGGGATTGGTTTCAGCTGCTCGTACTGTCAAATTAACCAGCCAGCATCCATCCAGGTTTCGGTGGCGTTGAGTAACTTTAATTTTTTGCCATGCGTTCTTCGCCGGCTGTTGCAATGAGTTGCAATTTCGTTTCGGATATGTTAGATATTTATGTATTTTTTTTTTATAGGCACCAATCATCATTTGGCAAGCACTTTAGGGAATGAGTTTTCAAATTTCTTGGCATTTTTTTGTATGTAATCTTACTGGCAGACGCCACACCTGAGCCCTTCCAAGGGGATTGTCCATTGAGGTAGGTCAGAGCATGGGTCAGCACATTTGGAGGCACATCCAAGCCTTGCTACTCAACATTCCTTGGAAAGACTCTATAAATAGACTGTCACATCCTGCTTAAAGCCTGCCAAACTCGTTTTCATAGTCGAACGATCTCTTCCAGCAAGGGCAGAAGAGTTCTCCCTGAGCTCCGCCAGCCAGCTGCAGTGGCCACTCACTCGCCGGTTCTTCCTGTGCTGGCTTTCAGTGCTTCTTCGGCCGCCGTCGGTGCAACAAGTCGCCTCCTCTGCGTTGTGGTTGTGATTGTGGTTGTGGTTGCCGACTCTCAGAGAGAGAGAGTGAAGGAGAGCCAGTAGCTGCGAATAGAAAGTGGAGTAAGTGCAGCGGCGGAGCTCCCGCACGTTCCACCCTCCACAAGCTGTGGCATTGCTGCACTTACCCAGAGCTGTGTATTACACTCGGAAAGCCATATCTAGGCGCGTTCGTTGAACCTGAAAGTCGGGAGCGATGGCGGGAATTACGGAAATACTGGTGGTCACTTGTTTACCATTCTAACACATATGCTATATGGAGTGATGTGAGCACACACTCTTAACTATTTAATCGATTTCTGGGTCAGATGAGCCACTGCTTATCAGCTCTGTATAGCGATCGGTGGCCCTTGGATAACAGTGTGAACTATGAACTCTTTATGGGGTTTTCACCAGTCACTCTGGCATAATAAGAGCCATGTGAACATGTCACTAGCATCTGCCTTGTTTACAAAATAACGCTGACTCTTCGTCATGCACACCCTGATAAACGCACGAGTGCCTGGCGGGAATATATATAATTAGGGTTCGGTGCTTCATAGACATTTATATATCTCCTATATGTTTATTAATCATCGTACAATGTAGGATAGTACAGAAAACCAAAGGTCGACATTCGCCGCTTCAATGCATTTGCATGCGCCATTACTCAGACATCATCGAAAGACACAAAGACCCTGCCGGCTAGTCGGCTCTCCCGTACCCTGTAAACTGAAGAACACACCCTGCTGAATCGGCATATGTCTGTTCAAGTAGCCCAAGCAACACCAACCGGGATTTGTTTACACGGTGAACACACAGCTCGCTCTCATAAGTGGGGGGCCAATGGTCACGCACACGATTCCCAGCTACTTGCGCGATTTTAATTTGTATTCATACGATGGCGATAAATGCTTTCGCTTTGTGTTTATATTTATGTGCCCAGGCCTAGGGTATTATATGGAGCATGTTATCTGCTAAAGTCAAGAGAAGATCTGGCGAATGGAGGGTACACTATGTCAAACACTGTCTGAAGGTGTACATAGCCGCATTGCCCAGATTAATTAAGAATAAAGAAATGAAAATAGGTTATATTTAATGTAGTTCATTGTTTGTCGAGCATAATCATAATGCCCTGTATGATACTTTAATCGCAAGTCACTAGGAATGAATCAGTATTTATTAAGGCAAAGTTCTATATAAAAAATGAGATATTTTAGTGTTGCAATATATCAAAGAAATATTATAATATATAGTATACTAAAATATTTCATCATACCCCTCTCTAACTAAAGGGTACCATAAAGAATTTTTTAAATATATATCTTAGATAAAGAGTTTCTAAGAATTATAATCCACATTGCGCATACGCAGTGTGCGCCGCCTCCAAGCACGAAGCCGGCTTTTAAGCTAGCTTCTCGAATCTCTGTCTTTATAAGCTTCCGCTATAGCAACCAAGACTCGCTGATAACATTATCAATAAAAACGAAAGCCAGTGCAACTGTCAAGTCGTCGGCAAAATTCGAAGCCAGACCCAACCAAGATTACTCACACTGCCCCCAACTGACAGAGACTGACAGCCGGCCAGTCATTCAGTCAGAACTCGGGCAGGCTGTCGGTCGGGTATGTACTGCCCTCCATCAATTGAAAGTCTGAGTTTATTTTTCGGGCAGCAACGATCGTGCTCGTAGAAATTCATAGAATTTCATTTAAAGAAGGTCTTTGCTCAGTGCGAAATTCGCTTTGAGAACAATAGGAAGGGCGATGGCGCCAGTCCCTAGTCTCGAATAAGAATTTCAAGCATGCAAATAGCACTGCGCTGATAAAGTACAATTAAACCAGCTTCGAGCTAAAAAGACACATTCTTTGCAAACTGGTTTATTGCAAGTCCAAAATTAATTTCATTCTGTGTGCGATTACTAATTGGTTCCCATCGTACCGATAGCTCTGCGCCATATAATCGAAGCTGCGAGTAAGCGACTCGAGCATTGCGCTCCGAAACATCCACCGAAAGGTTATCAGCAACGCGAGCTCCACAACTGAGATTACCTTAAATTGAAATCGCATTAAATTTGCAACTTTTTCTAAACAAAAATATCTATAGATGGGATGACTTGATATCCAAAAAGGTTACACAGAAGGAAAGGAAAGGAGTGAAACTACCAAGATGCACGCGACTAGCAGCTCCCAGCACAGCTCCGACCAGTATAGCAGCGACATCAATGCCATTAGTCTGGAGCTGCCTGAGCACTCGGAGGACTTCCAGTCGGTCAATGGTCTGAAGTACCTGCCATCCTGGCCAGCGGTTAACTTGCAGTTCACGGAACTAAGCTATGAAGTCCCGGATCAGTTGCAGGGTGAGTTACCTAATTAGATGTTATGTACCTGTGTGTCGATAATGGAATATTAGGAACGATAATTGGAGGTGGATGGCGTAGTAATTGCCCAGATTATTTTCCCAGCTGAAAATGCACATTTTAAGAGGCAATTATCCGCCTTAATGTTATACGAAACATCAATCAAATGCATGCCAATAGTTAATAGTTCTAAGCAAGCCCCTTCCTACGCTGTGTAAGGCATTACTCAGACTCACCTGAGCGTCAACCTCTCGATCTTGTTCCTGCAGCTTCGCAGAAAAAAACCATACTCAGGGGAGTCAACGGGGAGTTCCACTCTCATGAGCTCACCGCAATTATGGGTCCCTCGGGGGCTGGTAAGACAACGTTGCTAAACCTGCTGGCGGGATTTGGGTAAGACGCAGAACTAAAGCAATAATCACCATCAATTAATACCTCATTAATCGATACTTTTAGCGCCACCAGCACCTCTGGGGAGGTTCTGGTCAACCAGAATCCCAGGGATATGCGAGTCTTTCGTAAAATGTCTCGATACATTATGCAGGTGGGCACAACCTATAACATGTATTGAGCCTACTATAATTTCTATTATATATTGATGTCTCCCAAATTCACAGACAGATGTCCTGGACCCTCAGTTTACTGTGCACGAAATGATGCTACTGGCCGCCCACCTCAAGTTGGGTAATGAACTTAATCTAAGGCGAAAGCTGGAAGTGGTGAGTTATCTTTAACATACATCTCTTGATACATATATAACCTTTTAACTTTCTTATAGATTGATGAAATCCTGGTCATGCTGCGCCTCAAGACATCCGAGAACACCATGACACCCAAACTGTCCGGCGGGGAACGTAAGCGTCTGTGCATCGCCCTTGAGCTGGTCAACAACCCGCCTGTCATCTTTCTCGATGAGCCCACAACGTGAGTACATATAAATATAGAAAAATAATATAATTTATATATACCTCTCCCAAATCCTATAGAGGCCTAGATGACCTATCCAGCTCTCAGTGCATCGGCCTCTTGAAATCCCTCGCCGCAGGCGGACGCACTGTGATCTGTTCCCTCCACACTCCCTCCGCCAAGATCTTTGAGATGCTGGACGTTGTATATGTTCTAGCCGAGGGCCAGTGCATCTACCAGGGCAGTGGAGCCAACATTGTGCCCTACATGGAGCACCTGGGTCTGAGCTGTCCCATCACGTACAATCCGGCAGACTTTATCATCGAAGTGGCTTGCCTGGAGTATGGCAACTCTTATCACGAGCCCATGGTGGCGGCCGTGGGTAATGGCAAGGTGACACGTTGGTCTCCACCAGCGGCAGAGGATGGCAAGGTGACACCCACCAAAACGGATACCACTTCGGGAGCGTCCTCGTTCTACGAAATGGATCAGTTCGAGGAGGAGATCAGTCCCAAGCTGCTGCAGGCCAAGTGCAGCTGGTGGATGCAGTACAAGCTATTGCTCAGTAGGATGC
This sequence comes from Drosophila bunnanda, assembly GCA_035046265.1. Taxonomy (NCBI): domain Eukaryota; kingdom Metazoa; phylum Arthropoda; class Insecta; order Diptera; family Drosophilidae; genus Drosophila; species Drosophila bunnanda. Next base: position 4,312,289 of record JAWNOB010000076.1, on the reverse strand, counting down.
TCCTGCAGATGTGGAGGGATAAGGTGAGTGGGGGACCTGATGGAGAGTAGTCATTAATTTAACACTATTCCCATTCCCAGTCCTACATCAAGCTGAAGTTCTACATGAACATAGTGCTGGCCTTGCTCGTGGGTTCACTGTACTTCGGCATGGGCACCTCGGCCTCTAAGGCTCTGTTCAATTTCGGATTTATGTTCACCATTGTGATAGCTTACCTGTACCTGCCCATGATGCCAGTGCTGCTGTACTGTAAGTAGGGGATCCTTGGGGATCCTGCAACACCAGTCTAAGAGTATTCTCTGCCTCAGTTCCCTCGGAAATCAATCTCTTGAAGAGGGAGTACAACAACCAGTGGTACCGCCTCAGCTCCTACTACGCCGCCATGGTCTGCTCCAAGCTGCCCTCCATGTTCGTCCTAGCCGTTATCTATCTCTCCATTGTGTACTTAATGTCCAGCCAGCCGCTGGAGTTGTTCCGCTTCGCCCTGCTGTTCATGATTGCCTTTGTAACGGCCCTGACTTCCGATAGTTTCGGCCTCTTGATCTCCAGTAGACTGAGCCTAGTGGTAAGTGGCAGTCACTAAGCCTAACAATGATGTCTCCATCATGTCCTGTGTCCTTCCAGAATGCCATGTTCATGGGCCCAGTGCTGGCAGTGCCTCTGATCCTGCTCTCCATCCACGGCATTGGCTACGGAAGGGGTAGCTATGTATCACCCCTAATGAGGTACATTATGCATCTCAGCTACCTACGGCATGGCATGGAGGGTCTCGTGGCCGCCCTCTATGACTACGGACGGGCCGATACAATTTGCGAGGACCCGGAGATCTTTTGCACCTTCAAGAAGTCCAAGGTGCTGCTGGCCTTCCTGGGCTTCGAGGACATGCACTACGTGTGGTCGCTCTCCTGTCTGATTGGCTTCTATCTGCTGTTCACCATCGCGGCGTATATAATGATACGGCAGCGGCTGAAAAAGTCGGGGGCCAACCCCATTGTGGCCTATGTCCTTCAGCTATTAACGAAATACTTTAACTTTACATCATATAATTATTAGGATCGAGGGGGGAGAGTTGGGTTCCGGTGGGGGAACTTGTGTAAGTAGTTAATTCTAAGCGGGTTCTGTCTAAATCACCTATTAAGCCATATAGTGTCAGTTCTGGAACACATTTTAGATTTAAGACTATTTGATTGTCTCAAATGCTTGCGAGTGATATATGTATATAAAGATATTTTTAAAAGAAGAATCGGAAAGGTGTTATTCTTATTTGAAGATTAGAGAGAACACTTGCCAAAAACGGGTTTTAAGGAGGAAATTAATTGTTTAGGTCTAGGAGTTACATCTCTTAAATCCATTCTTAAAGCATTGATCCCACAAATAAACTTTAAGCCCTTAAAGTAGACTAAATTTTATGCTTTAAACCCACAATTTCCCATTTTCAATATTTATCATCAATTTTAAAAGACTTTTGCATAGTGACGAAGGGCACATAGATTGCAAAATAATTTAGGGGTTTCCAAAAATTACCTGACAAATTATGAAGATAGTGAAAGAACATTAAAATTCATCCTTTTTACAAAAAACTGAATAAAGTTAGTGTGCATGAAGAATAATAGCAACATCAATGTGTTGCCATCTTCAATGGGTGTTGCTCAAAAATGTTCCTGGCAACATTTTCCCAGCAACATTTCCTATGCATTCCGCCGCTCTAAAAGACAATTTTCATACGAAATGCCACATAAATTATAAATCATAAATGCGATATATCAAAGTAATACATTAACCATATGCTTCAAATACATACGAAGTTTCTAACCAATTCAAAAAATCCCTCGGTGGATATTTTTAAATGTAAACTGTCGATTAGGTTTATTGCAATGATCATTGTCATGTGAAAGTTTGCTTGTCTTGTACAATACACACTTAAATAAATATCTCGGATTAGACTATGTTTTAGGGGCAGCAGCTGTTCGAACTGGCAAATTGTTTACGTTCTCTGTTCTTCGTCTGTTTATATTGCAACACAGACTTATTCTGATTCTGGTTTTTCATTTAGTTTTTATTTAATTATGTTTTTTTTACAATTAAAATGCCCCGTGTTGCTTTGTTTGGATAATTATTACAAACTCCTCTATCTGTATTTGTAATATATTTTTGTAAAGGAAAATACATTATCTTATGGTTGGTTGGCTACAGAACATACAAAGACAGTATATATAGCATAGTAATAGTGTGTAATATACATACAATCGAGTTGTTTAAAAACTTTTGTGTTAAACATATACATATACAACGCACACAATCGACAACATATAGGCAGATATAGTAAAAGATACAAAAATATGTGTACAATTAAGCATGAGAATGGTGTGCATAATTTCTAGGCAACGGAGGATATCGCAATTTCTTTTTTATACAATTTTCTTTTCAAGGGGCTAACTACTCGGTTTCTTTTTGTGTGAGCGACGCGACGACTCTATACTATGTATATGTAAAACTAAAGCTCATCAATTCTGGTGTGGGAGAGCTCTCTATTAAGTATATATATGCGTGGGGGATGACGACTACAACTACATCAGATTGGTTTTAAGGATAGCAAAGAGCTCGAACCGCTTTTTGCAACTTAAAAGAACGAAATTAAAAATTACGTTGCTGTTGCGGCTGCTGTTTCTGTTGTTGTTGACGCGGATGATGATGACGATGTCTTCAACCTTTTAGCACACGGTGACTCGTCGGCGTCTAGTCAATTGATCTCCAAATGCTTGGCCTCCTCCCACGAGAAGCCGGCGCGTCCAAAGTGGCCATAAGTGCTGGTACGCTGGTAAATAGGCTGGCGTAGGTTCAAGTCCCTGAATAGAACACGAAAATAATAAGAAACCAAAGTTTATGAGCTCGTTTTCCCAACTCACTTAACAATCTTGCCGGGCCTGAGGTCAAAGTTGCGCCGGATAATGTCCAGCAGCTCCTTTTGTGTCTTATGGGAAGTGCCGTAGTCGAAGACAGTGATGGACAGCGGCTCGGCCAGACCGATGGCGTACGACACCTGGACCAAGCATCGCTTGCACAGACCGGCCTTCACCAGCGACTTGGCCACCCAGCGTGCAGCATAAGCCGCAGATCTGTCGACCTTTGTGAAATCCTTGCCCGAGAAAGCACCTCCACCATGGGCACCCCAACCGCCATAGGTATCAACGATAATCTTACGGCCCGTTAGACCGGCATCGCCCATGGGGCCACCGATGACGAAGAGTCCGCATGGATTGATGTGGACAATGGTGTTGGCATCAATGTATTTGGCGGGAATGACGACTTTGACAACTTTCTCCATCACCTCGGAGCGCAGGGTCTCCAGCGATATCTTCTCCGAGTGCTGCATGGACACAACGATGGTATGGACGCGCTTGGGCACGGCCGAACCCTGGTTGAAGAGGTACTCGCAAGTGACTTGGGTCTTGGAATCGGGGCGAGCCCACCAGAAGACATCAGAGCGGCGCAGCTCGGCGATCTTCTCGTTCAGCTTGTGCGCCAGGACGACGGTGAGGGGCATGCACTCCTCGGTCTCATCGGTGGCATAGCCAAACATGATACCCTGGAAAATATTATACCAGTTGTTAGTTATATATAGTTCCATATTCTTATTGCTTCACAGAACAGAGAAAACCAAACCAAACAAACCAAAAAGTGGGTGAGTGGGGATGTATACCGAGAGAGATCAAAAGCATATGAAATTATAGAAAAATAACGCATTTAACTTTTAAAAACCAATATTATTGAAGAATTTTTTTTATATTATTTCAATTATTTTCTTTGGAGTATATTATTTTTTATTTTAAACAGAAAATATATTAGAATGTCGATTAATATATCGGTCTTTGCATCATAAATCGATTCATGTAGTTAGTTATGGGTAAGGAACATTTTTGGGTTAGGATAGTTCAAGATGAAAGAAGCTTATGAGGTGTGGACTGAGTTGGGATGAGTTACCAAAGGAAAAGGTTCCAAATTTCGTTTTATATGAATTAAAAATGAAGTAAAACAAGCCTTGGTTATTCGAAAGTAGCCTGGTTAACCAAAGAAAAGCATAAAACAGGCATCGGTAAAGGATTTCAAATAACAATCAGGCTATAGAGTGCTTTGCTACATGTGGTGGTATAGTGGTATAGTGTACAGGGTATAGGATACTACAAATGACTTGAATAATAGGTATTAGCAATACAATAAATTGTCTTATATACTCATTTTCGATTAGTTACGCATAGATAATTATATAAAAAACAAATAGGAACACAGAAATTGTACAAAAGTGGCGGTGGGAGACCCCCTCCAAAAGAGCTTAGGCTACGCCCCACCACCATGAACTAGAGCTAAAATAAATATCGATGAAGCATCTAATTTTTCCAGCTCCACCATGAACCATAACCAAGTGACTTAAATGATCCTTGCTCTCTTTTGGAAGGGGCCTGTAACGGCCGCCCTGCTACTGCTATAATTTCAGACCTGATCTCCGGCACCGATCTCTTCATCGGCGCGATTGACATGCACTCCGGCCGCGATTTCGGGCGATTGTTGGTCCAATGCCAAGAGCACGTTGCACGTTTTGAAATCGAAACCTTTTTTGTGTTATTGGTTTGCAAAATAGCAATATAATCGTACAAAATATCGTAATTGGTATCGTGTTTATGAAACGAGAGAAAGATAAAAGAAAGGAGCGCACACGCACAGGAAATATGTCTGTAAGTAATGTTTAAAAAATGTTTAAATTCACCCTTTAAACTAGCTTATAATTATATATTTCTTATGTGGCAATAGAGGTCTCTTATAGGAGGATGTGTCAAGGTTTTCGGCTGCATCTTGGTCTTCTTTTTGGGGGAGAAATTCCGCATGCAAAACTGTTCTCCGAGTCTCTTAAACCCTAGTAAGAACCTCTGAAAAGCTTTAACTGAATCCGTTTGTGGGTTATAATGCCGTATATGAGGTTAGAGCGACCCCAGAGGAGTTCAAAATGGTAAGGTTGCAATGATTTCGAGCCCAGTTGATGCCTGTTACTCCGAGACCTCATACTTTATGGGTACATTTCGAAAGGTTATAGCTTCTTTTTAGTGTTTATATATCTTTTTTTTTTTTGTTTTGAGGTAGAAGTAGTTGTGGGTATGGAAAGAGGTATGATTAAACCGCTTCTTCAATGAAACACTGAACAACAATGGAAACGTAACGAACGAACGAACACACACACTCTCGGTGGGTAGTAGGAAAACGGAGCTGTACCTGGTCACCAGCGCCGACGTCGTCCTCTTCGCGGTTGATGTGCACGCCGTTGGCAATATCGGGCGACTGCTGTTCGATGGCAACAAGCAGGTTTAGGGTCTTCCAATCGAAACCTTTTTCAATTTTGATTTAATTTTGTTGCAATTTAATATATATATTGTGTACAAAGGATGTAGGATCCTCTAACCCTCCCACAAAACGTCGTTTCTCTTCTCTTCTAACCTAGATTCGGTCTTTAGTACTTACCCTTGGACGAGTCATCGTAGCCAATGTGTTGGACAGTATCACGTACAACTCGCTGGTAGTCCACGACGGCCTTCGATGTGATCTCACCGCAGAGCAGGATCATGCCCGTCTTGGCAACGGTTTCTGGAAAACAAGTACAATTTGGAATTAATTTTTAGCCAAATCGATCAATCCTCCGCCTCAAGTGGAACCCCAGAACCATCGCTAGGCCTTTGGCTTTGTCTTTGGACTTTGTTTATTTGTCCAGGCTATCGTCTTAGGGGGCTCCGCACACGCGTCGCTGGTTGCGCCAATGTTTACTTTATGGATGAGTTTATTTTCTTGATGGTCTGTCCCTGTTATGACAGACTCGTGCGGCGCCTTTTTGATGTTCCGCCGCTGCCGTCACTATCAAAAACCGATTTCGGGAGTCGCTTCAAGGGTCACTAGCCTGGTTCTGAGAGAAGGCTTTGGCACTTACCACAGGCCACCTTGGCGTTGGGGTCCTGCTTCAGATGGGCATCCAAGATAGCGTCGCTGATTTGGTCGCACATTTTGTCTGCAAAGAAAAAAGGAGAGAGAGCGGCATGAGAGAATGTCGTCTAGTGTGCCAGATATGTGTGTTCCCGCGGTCCCCTTCCTTCGCATTCGCCGCCGCCGCCTAGGCGCGCCAGCGAAAATTGCCGGGCCATGCAGTTTATTTTAAGTTTCAGTCTGCGATTGACAGCGAAATTCAATGCCACTTTTATGTCTATAACTCACAGAGAACACGAGCCTGTGCAAACAACAAATATATGTTGATATATGAGGGAAGAGACGCCCAAAAGCTGGCCTGGGATCCTTGGATTTTGCACTCGCACTTGACACCAGTCGCATGGCCAGCGCTTTCTTGTCCACGAAACGTGAACCCTTCGACTTTTGGCAGGTTTTTCAGTGGAAAAACAAGCGCTATTGAACTCGATTATTGCGTCAGCAGCTATGGATTACCATATAGAAGTGATTTTGGCGACAATCTGGGCAAAAGTGTTGACTCATTCAAATGGCGCAGCGTCTCGATTTCCGCTGGGAGTATGTAATCGCAGAGTTTCGGTTATAGGTCAAGTTCTGGCTTTGTGTAAGGGAACCAAAGGGAAACCCAATCAAACGTAGCTTCATGCGGCGTGAAATTCAATATGTAAATGGGTTAGCCTTAGGGATACATGTAGGCGGGGTATTCTCTATACAGATATTTCTCTTTGACACATAAGTTATTCTAATTGATCCCGCATAAAAGCGAATGAAACCAAAAATTCCACAAGGTCTGGATTAATGGCTCATCAACTAACTCCTAATTTCCTGCCCGTTTCCGACAATGTCACTCATTTTCATCATGGCAAGACAGGTGAAATTAAAGCTAGCCACATCCGGAAGTAGTTTTCGATGGGTTTTCCTGGCTTATCAGTCATCATGAGGGCTGTGTGCTTGTCTAGGGCTAACTTAATTAGCGCAATAAACTCTAGAACTATAGGAATTTAGAAACGGAATGGTAAAAGTAATCAATCCGATGTATAAAAGGTCGCTCTCCCTTATCAGCAGATGATGAAGGCAAATACACGCTGCTGCCCGTTGATATAAACAAACGAGGAGCGGCAAAGCTCGGAGCTAACAGCTCGAAACCGAACACGTGGTTGGCCATTTCGCCAGAGAGATAAGCTCCGAAATGCCAGGGGCTGGCGGAGCAACGTGGTGGGTTTGTTTTAGTTTTTGGGCCCTTGTTTTGATCGTCTTTCTGCGAAGTGCAAGTGCCACAAAGAGAGAGAGACCTAGTGTTCAGAGGTCTCCGAGTTCTCAGTTGCCCAGTTTGCCGTTCCGCAGTTCGCCGCTCTCGCCAGTTCACAGCTCCGCAGAAGCACATGGTGCGCATGACGCAAATTCCGTGGCTGCGGGAGAGGCAGCGATAAAGAACCAGTCTATAAATTGCGTCGGCAAGGTCTTGGCACCGCCGCCGCAGCTGTTGTGTCTGTGTGTGCGGTGGCCAGGGGAGAGTGACCCAGCCAGCTGTTTGCTGGTGGCCCAGGCTAAGCCGGCAAAGGATGCAGCTCTCACTCAGGGGGAAAGCCCTGGCTCTCTTTTAATATTTGATCTCAATCCTCAATTCAAGCTCTGGGAGAGCGACCCCTGCTGAGTAAACAAGCACGTTTTTTTCGCTACCAGTTTCCTCTACAAAGAAGCGCAAATTGGGAAGCAATCAACAATGGACTTGGGCTCTGGTTCGATTTCAGGCAAAGGTATAAACATTAGCAGCCATTTTGTTAGATCGCAGCAGACCGACAGACAGACAGTGGAAGGTAAAAGAAGGCACAGGGGCCACAGGCCACGGGCGCTGGAGAAGCGCTTCGGTTAGGTTAGGAACACCAGCAGCAGCGACGCAGACCTCGCATGTATGTATGTATACATAACGCACATGCAGGCCTGCTGTGATGCAATCGGAGATGCAAGAACAGAGATGTGAGAGAGAAGTGTATGGCGGACTCACCTGGGTGTCCCTCGCCCACGGACTCGGAAGTGAAGAGGAATGTCTGGCCGTCCTCCATGTCGTAGGAGTTGCCGTTGCTGCCATTGCACCCATTGGCGCTGTGTCCATTTGTCTTCTGCGGCATGTTGGTTCTTGTAGGTCCTGGTTTGTGTCTGTTCCTGGCTGGAGGAGTGGGGCTTTCAGCACGAGTCTGGAGCTGGTGTAGAGGTGGAGCTGTTGGGGAATGGACAAAGAACGAGCCACAGATTAGGACGGCGCTTGACGAAATTGATTTTCCGAGCTCTCCCATAGACAACACAACTATGCCGCCGCCACCGCCGCCTCCGACGCGGTCGCGGGGGTTTTCCGGTTTTTCGCACGCCGCTCTTTAAATAGTGAATAGTTTTTTATGTAACAAAAGCGAGTATTTCACCAAATTCTTATGCGGCGCCCGAGTGGTGTTTACCGCATTGCGTTGCGGGGGGGGGCGGCGGCAATTACACACGCGGCGGGCACGTTGCTACGCACATAGTTTGTGTTGCTTTTGGTCAAGTGGTTCCTAAGCCAAAGAATCAAGTAGTACACACTGATTATAGATTTTTGGAACCAAATCAACGGCAGCAGCACACACGTTAACTTTTGGCGACGGTTTTTTAGAAAGAGAGGCAAGATGTCTCAGAGTGATATATTTATGTATTTTTTTGGATATTTTTTGTTGGTGTTTTGTGATGTTTCGTGTTTGGTCACTCTGAATTCCGAGCTGTTATTCAACATTTTACGTTTTACGCTTCTATAAGAACGTTTTACACGTTTACAGGTACATGGGGTCCGATTCTCGCCTTTGGGGTCGAATTCTCATGTAGAATGTAAAATTCATAACATTTCAGCTCTAATTCGGAGAGAAAGAGCGTAAGTTAACAGAATTCTCAGACGGCTGATTGTAAATTAACAGTATGCTCTCTCGCTAGTTGTCGGGCGCCGCTCGTTGATATATCGATATCAAATATCGATGATGCTATATTTTTCGCTTACAGATACATGGGGTAACATATCTGCTCTCATCAGGAGAGAAAGAGCTTAAATTAACAGAATTCCTTCTCGTTGGCTGTAGGCTGAGCCTAAATTAACAGATTTCCCTCTCGTTTTCTATCGGGTGCCGGTAGTTGATATATCGATATTTAGATTGCCCAAATATCGATTTTGAGCTATTTTTTGTTTGATAATTTTTTTATATTTGTATTTTGGTCACTTGGAATCCCGAAGCTGTTTTTTTTAAATTTAACATTTTACACGCTTACAGATACACGAGAATGCTTTTCGGCAATGCAGATCCCGATTTCTGTAAGCATTGGAAACAATTTTGCTCGGTTCCAATTAGTTCCAAGCAGTTCTTATTGGCAGAACTGCCAACCTGCTTGCACATCCTTTTTCCTACTCACTTTGAATTTGAATTTGAAGGATTCACAAGATCCGCGGATTCGACCTGTAGCGCTCGAAATTCTCGACTTGCTTCCTGCTCCGACAAAGTTCGACTGCGACTGATTTGGGAATGCGAACGCTAATTTATAAATTTTTGTTTGCCGAGATGGCTTATCAATTGAAAACTATATACTACTACTACTGTGTTATTTATATACATACTTCTTGGGATGTATTTGCTCTTTCTCTCTCGCTCTCTTTGTGTCTTTTTAAAATACATTTAAATATGGATTGTAAATCGGTTCGCGAATGCAATACGATGCGGCTCTATATTGATGACTAGTGTTAATGAAATTTTAGCCCTTTAGACTACTCGATGTGATCGACCCTTTCGCAGGGTTCACCCGACACCCGATGGTCAGTGGCCAGGGGAAACCGTACACCACTTTTCAGGGTTTTCGAAAAAAAGTGCCCACGTCATGCCAAAGCTATCGAGACAAACAAGGTCTGCCAAGATCAAGGCGCTTGGTAATCAGCTCTCCTCTGTGCTTATAGATTTGTTTTAAAATTCTAATGCCCGCTGAAAATAACCGAAAACAACAGGCCCCATTATCATTCAAATAATATGAGACGACCCCCCGGGGTCCGGGGAAGATCCCGATCGCGTGTGCCTGGAAAAATATGAACAGATGTGCAAGTATAGCGCACATCGTTCCTGAAAACGGAAATGGGATTTGTAGTCAAGAGCTTGGAAACATGGGATGCCACGTTTTTCAAGGTGGGAGCGTAATTAAATTAATCATCTTTAAGTTATACTGAATAAATAAGCTTTTTACTTAATTAATTCATTATTTTATTTAATAGAAAATGGCACGGTATTAATAGCTTGTTTTTCCCTGATAGTTGAACAATCCGAACTTCATCTCGAATGAGATTATTTGCAGTTTTCAGCTAAATTTCTGCACAGGGGCTATCAGCTCGATGACCCCAGCGCCAGCGCGTGACTTGACAGATTAATTCCCTGAATCTGATGATTAATAATCTTGTTTTTGTGTATATAAAAATCAATTAAACGCTATTACAGGCACAATTTCCGTTTTGAATATTATTTCCCTCCAAATGGACGTCACATTCCGAGTTGGCAGCCCTGGCCCTGGGTGATAAACGTCAGATAAACAGCTGTTTTGTTGCGAGAAAAACAAATTGTTAGAAGTCGTGTAAAATAAATGCCGCGTCGTCGCACAAAATGATTTCCTGGCCTCTGCGACTATTTTGCCAAGCGGCTGTGATATGCCTCGTCATCCGAGCGTCTGCGGTGTCATCTGTCGGCGACGCCAGCGGTGGTCAGGAGGAACCGACCAAGGTCTCGGCCAACAGCTCCAGCTCAGCAGGAATTGGGATAAGCAGCCAGCCCCACCCAGATGTGGCCTTGTCACCCAGCAATAATAGCAGCCCCTTGCTCAATGTCTCTACCGCGGCCTCGACGGCCGCTCCAGGCAATGGCAGCACCACCACGAAGACGGGCAACGCATCCACTGTGGCGACGGAACCGCCGCTTATTGATTCGCATGCTGTGGAGCAGGAGCACAACTCCTCGTTGTCCCTGTTTTTCGTCATCTGTGTGATCATGCTGGGCATTTTGCTGATTCACTGCATGCTCCAGACCGGCTTTCAATACCTGCCGGAGAGCATTGTGGTGGTGTTTCTGGGCGCCTTCATTGGCCTGTCCCTCAACGTCATGTCCGGCCAGACGGGTAGCTGGAAACGCGAGGAGGTCTTCTCGCCCATGGGCTTCTTTCTGGTCCTCTTGCCGCCGATTATCTTCGAGTCGGGCTACAATCTACACAAAGGAAACTTCTTCCAAAACATTGGCTCCATTCTGGTCTTTGCCATTTTTGGGACAACCATTTCGGCGTTGGTAATTGGCGCGGGGATATACCTGCTAGGTCTGGCCGAGGTGGCTTTTCGGTGAGTTCCAGAGCAAGCTCATTAAGCTCTGTAATCCTAATCTCTTTCATAGCCTTAGTTTCTCCGAGTCATTTGCCTTTGGCTCGCTCATCTCCGCTGTCGATCCGGTGGCCACTGTTGCCATATTTCATGCCCTGGATGTGGACCCCATACTCAACATGTTGGTGTTTGGCGAGAGCATCCTGAACGATGCCATATCGATTGTGCTCACCGCTTCCATTACCGAGTCGGCGAGCGCCAATGCTCAGGCGAGCACGGGAGAGGCCATGTTCAGTGCGTTGAAGACCTTTTGCGCCATGTTCTTTGCCTCAGCGGGTATTGGAGTGATATTCGCTTTGATATCAGCTTTACTGCTGAAGCACATCGATTTAAGAAAGCATCCGTCTTTAGAATTTGCCATGATGCTTATGTTTACCTATGCACCCTACGTCTTGGCCGAGGGAATACACTTGAGCGGTGAGTTTAACAATGAGTGAGTGAGTTCAATGAGTAATAAATCTCTTTCGAACAGGTATTATGGCTATACTGTTTTGTGGCATCGTCATGTCCCACTACACCCACTTTAACCTGTCCACGGTGAGTAACCACTATGCCTTATGAAGCTTACCGAAGCAGATTAACTAACACTTTTACTTCAGGTTACTCAAATCACCATGCAACAGACGATGAGAACCCTAGCCTTCATCGCCGAGACCTGCGTCTTTGCCTACCTCGGGCTGGCCATCTTCTCGTTCAAGCATCAAGTGGAGCTGTCCTTTGTGATCTGGGCGATCGTTCTGTGCCTGATAGGGCGTGCCTGTAACATCTTTCCGCTGGCCTATTTGGTCAACAAATTCCGTGAGCACAAAATCAACAACAAGATGCAGTTCATCATGTGGTTCTCGGGCCTGCGCGGTGCCATTTCCTATGCTTTGTCTTTGCACTTGAACTTGGACAGTCAGGAGAAGCGCCGCGTTATCATAACAACCACGTAAGAGACAAGCGCGCTGTTTGCCATGAAATATTTCGTATCACTCCCATTTTAGATTGATAATTGTGCTCTTCACTACGCTGGTATTCGGCGGCTCAACTATGCCGCTGCTTAAGTACCTCAAGCCGGGGAAGAAACGCCGCGCACGTGGCTCTCTTCCACGCAGTTCCTCCGCTACGGAGGGTGGTCGCCGTGGTGGCAGTGGCCGTAAGCGCTCCAAGTCCATTTCCCTGTCAAAGACGCGCGAATGGGGTCAGGCAATTGACTCTGAACACTTGTCCGAGCTCACCGAGGAGGAGGATGTGAGCTTCACGCAGGCACGCGATCGCTTCGGACGCCTGGACCGGAAGTACTTCATACCCTTCTTTACGCGCCGCTTCAACAGCCAGGAACTGCACGAGTGCAAGTCCCAGATGTTGGACTTGACCAACAAGTGGTACCAGGCTATTCGCGTGAGTCCCCTGGACTCGGATGAGTCGGACGAGGAAATAGGCCTGTCGTCCACCACAAGTCAGAGTCATTTGACGCGATCGTAGGCTGTGTTAGGGAACGGGAACGGGAACTCTGTGGCTGTGTTAACGACACCTGGGTGGCCAAACGATCGATCCTAGTTATGGCTTAAGTTTTTGTCTAGTTATTAATCTACATAGTGGGTGGTGGTGGTGCTTGTTGATTCCTTGTTTTAATTTATAATAATATATATATATTTTGTTCGTATTATTATGCCAGTTCCTTTATTATTTAACCACTTCAAGCAGTATTCGACGAAAACCAGAAGAATTTGTGTTAAAATAGGTATTTTCGTACGAATGTGTGGCTGTATTTGCGAATTTGTACATTTTTTAAACCAAATATAATAAATATCTAAATGTGATACAAACAAGAGGAAGAACATGAAGTTTTTTAAATACAAGTATTTCTTAAGGAAGGAGAAGTCGCAGATTTAAATGCGCCGATTTTTTAAAACCCCATTATTGGTGGAATTATACGATTTTATGCATGAACTTTGGCAAATCATATTTAATTACAAATTGATATTAGAATCTATATTAAACTAAAATTGACTACAAAAGGTGTGCGTGTGCTCCAACTACAGTTCCTTCTCGTCGTGCAGGGCCGCTGAGGACTCCTCCCCGGAATCGCCGCTGCTGCTGACTGCAAACAAAATATACATAAATTCCATTAGAATGAAGAATACTGCCGATCCAATCAATGCCCTGGTGCGATTTATTCATAGAATAAACTTAATGTCCCTGCTTCTTTGCCTATAGGGACTTCATAATCAGTTCCTCCAGCTGCTTCGTGTCGATCTCGGGCTTGTGCAAGCCGCCGCCATCGGCCGCCGAGTTGAGCCAGTACTCGGAGGCGGCTATGTACACGGCCACCGCAGCGCCCACAATGCAGCCCCAGGCAATGTGGGTGGAGCTCTGGAATATGACGCAGGTGGCCACGCACATGCCAAAGTAGGTGAGCAGGCGCGTAAAGTTCACATACGAGTCGCGTTGCTCCGAGGACAGGTCTTTATAGACATGGTAGATGTTGATAGTTTTAGAAGCGGAACAGTAAAAGCCTTATGGTCATCACATCTACTTACCGTGGCACTTGCCATCCTTGAGCTTGTAGCCCTCGGCACACTTCTTGCACATGTCGGGGCCATCGCCTTCGCAGCCGTCGCAGGATCGATCGCATTCCAGACAGCTGAAGGAGCCCTCATTGTTCACACAAAACTGCTGTGGCCGGCAGGAGTTCGGCCTTCGCTGCTGATCCAGGCACTCGTTAATATCCACGCAGCCTGCCTCTGGGTCCATGCTCCAACCGTCCTTGCATTTGCGGCAGCTCTTGGGGCCACCACCTGTGCAGCCGCCCTCGCCGCACGCCGCATGGCACTGGGTGCACAGGAGCTTATTCTCGTCGCGGAACGACTCATAATGCTCTGCGCCGCACTCGTTGCAATTGGGTCCCGCATACCCGGCGTCGCACAGGCACTTGCCATTGCCTTTCCGCGTCCCAGCACCCTTGCACTTGCCTACAAGAAACATGAAGATTAACCAGAGTGGAGACAGACGAGCAGAAGGAGGAGGATAACCTACCATTTCCATTGCAGTCGCTACAGGGCTGGCAGGTCGCCCCGTAGGTCTTTGGCGGGCAACAGACGCTTAGCTGTTCGATGCACAGCCAGGTGTGCAGGTCGGGACTCTCCGCCTGCCTGTGGGTGAACCAATCCTCGAGCAGCGCCTCGTGCTCGTTGGCCAGATTGTGACAGTGATCCTTGTTGACCACCTCGGGGTCCGAGCAGAGCTTCTCCTGGATCTCCACAAGCCGCACCTCGCTGCTCTTGTAGGAGCGCAGCTTCTCCTCCTCCCAGGCGGTGTCGCCTCCTCCGTGGCCCCGCTTCGTGCGCTCAAGTCCCGCCTTGAAAGATGCCACCAGCTGGCTGCAGCCGCGGCAGGGCGGGGGAATCGGCTGGTCCGCCGACGTGGCGGTCAAAGCCAAGACCAGGAACGCCAGCATGGCTGGCCAACAGTCCCTGGATCTCATTATCTTGAGCTTATCTTCGTTCTTTCTTGTGGCCGGCGAGATTTTTAAGTTTACGTGTAATTGGAATTGGAGGCAGTGTGACCGCATATGATGTATGAAAAACACCGTCCGTTCGTGCAAATAATATACTTTTTATACCATTTAATTTCGCAAATATACCAGCTCTCATTTGAATGGCGCCAAATTTAAGAGTATGTTCAAGAAAATCATCAGTGACTTCCGGTATATCTCAAAATGATAATCAAAAATTAAATCCTTAAAAAATATATATGAAAAAATGTTTTTAACTTTATTTTCTCAGTGATTTTTAAGTATAAGAAATGGTACGGATTACATATGGGGGTTGAATTGAGTTACTCTCCCTCGGGCCATACAAAGTCCCCTTCAGTGGGCTCCGTTCTTAGCCAAAGGCATTGGTCGATTACCTGGAAGCCCAGTTTCCGGAACATGCCCGCGGATGGCGCATTCGTGGGTCCCACCAGGGCCATCACATCGTATCCTTGGGCGGCAAGCCGGTAAGAGATTTCCCTGGTCACCAGGCTGCCAAATCCGCGACGTTTGTGCGAGGCCTTGACTTGCAGAGCCCCCAAGTAGCCGCCTTGTAGTCTAAATAAATATAGATCCTTGTTATATTTTACCAAAATTAATTATTTTAAGTAGTTACCTTATGCACCAGGCCACCAGCTCCTGGGTTTCAACATTATACAGACCCACACTGACGCACAATCTAATCTGTCGCTCGATAAAGTACAGAGAACCCAAGTGATGGTTGGGCCACTCCTCGTTCACCAAGGGAGCATCTTCCACACTCAAAGATCTCAGAACGAAGCCAGGAGCTGGTCTAGAGAATTACTGTATCTTCTTCAGGAAACATATATAAAAATCACTACTCACTCAACTCTCAGCTGGAGAGCCTCTTCTGCCTTCATATAAAACAAATCCGTGGGATCTCTGAATACTAAACGCAACTGTTTGGCTGCAACCACCTTGTCCAAGGCTGCGATGTGTCTCGAGGGAATCGAACTGGCTTTCAAACCCCCCGACCAATCCACCAAGTCCAGAGCTTTTTCCAAGAGACCGTTTGTGTTGTTCAAACTGCCCGCAAACAGCTGAAAGCGATCCTAAGAGATACAGATTCAGATACAGATACATTGACTCTCTCTCTCTTTGCGCTCAGATAAAATAATGCATATAGTATGTAGTATTTATGGAGAACTCACCACTATAACGAATAGACCTTCATCTCGGGCTTGCTTTGTGGACAAAGTATAAAGTTGCAAGTGCTTAATTTCAGGTTGTTTCTTTAGAAACTCTATGAAGTTGTCCAGGCAGTAATATTCCTGACAATATTTTGGCCAATTTTGCTTGAAAAGCTCTTGAAATCGCTGCAGAACTGGCAAGTCAATAGCCTCCAAATTTGCGCTCATTTTGTATTGATCGCGACAACACACAACAACCTTTCCGGGCGAGAAACAATAAACTAATGGTTGGTTGATTAAATCAGTCAGCTGCTTGGCAGCTTTTAGAAATTCTCTTAAACAAATGTTTTCAAGAGAGTTTTATCAGCAATAAAAGCACTCTGAGGGGGGTTCGCTTGTGTGAAATTAGTTTCCAGCAGCTAAAATAATTCTATTTTTATTATAAGCCCTAAAGATAATATTTAATAATATTTACTTATTAAGAACACTCAATCCTCATCTTATAAACCGACATCTGGCCACAGAAAGTCTCCAGTAGAAATAAGATATATTAACCGGATGTGGAAACCACAAAAGCCAGGGAAGTGAATGAAAAGCCAAGGAAAAATGTAGGTTTATCTGATTTTTGCACTGTATTTTATACACTTCTAAAATGTCACTTTCACTTTTTCTTAATAAATAAATTTCCAACTAGCAACAAGTCTAATCTTTTGCTGATAACAATAATAAAATTCATTTATTTACACTTACAAATTCAAAAAACATCCATTAATCTTATCACTCGCCATCGGGCCATTGAAAGTCCCCACTTTCGGGTTCTGTAATCAGCCAGTTACTCTGATCGAATAATTCAAACCCCATCTTTCGGAACAAAGCAGCCGATGCCTTGTTATCTTGGTCAACTTCGGCCATTACATCCTGACCCTGGAGGGCCACTCTTCTAGAAAACTCCTTTACTACAAGGACGCCGAAGCCACGGCGCTTGTGCGAGTCCTTGACTTGAAGAGCGGCCAGTAAACCATCTGGAGCTCTGTCGAAATAATTTAGAAAATAATTAAAATTATAATTTATATAAAATATTAATTTTTACTGTTCTAAAATTTGTTTACATAGTGCTACAAAAGTTAAATGTGGTCTAAAAGCAACCTACAAAATTGTAAAGTTCGATCTACTTTTAAATTGAGATTCCAATATTCGATGCTGTCTCGATATTCTCTTAGGAAAAATATGATAAAATGTAAAAATGCTTAAAAATTCTTGAAAATAAATAGATTATCATTTACCTGATGCACCAGGCCACGAGTTCGTTGCTTTCCTCTTCATACAAGCCCACACTAATGTTGAATGCAATTTGTCGCTGAAAGAAGAACAGGCTGCCCGGCACACTCCATTTCCAATGATCAACGATCACCTGGGCATCCTTTATACCCAGACTCTTCAAATAGAAACCAACTGGAGAGCTAAAGATATATTTCCATTAAATTCGATAAGTAACGGACACAATCTTTGGATTTGAACTCACTTCACTTCAAACTGCAGAGCCTTCTCTGGGCTTAGAACCAAAGAATTTGCCATTAAACTCTTTAATCGAAGTTTCTTGGCTAGAACAACTTCGTAGGCTGCCATGAAGTACCTCTGGGACATCGAGGTGCACTGAAGGCCTCCGAACCAAGCCAACTGATCCAGGGAATCCCTCAAAAGCTCCTCAGACCTTTCGCTTTCCAAGCAACCCATACAGAGCATATAGCGATCCTTAATGGTTTCACACAACAAATTAGTAAAAACCCGGGCCTGATGACACACAAATTTAACACTTTCCCTACCACAATCACAAATAATCCCAGTTCGAGGTTTGGCAGAGTGTAAAGTGTCACATTCTTGAGCCTGGCATCCTTCCTGTGGAGATCCAGGTAGTTGTCCAGGCAGTAGAACTCCTTGAGGTACTTGGAATCCCGGCTGTAGAGATTCCTCAGTTGCTCCAGCTGCTGCAGGCCGGCGACTTGCTGTAGTTTGCTCATCTTTCCAACTGCTCCCTAGTAACCGCTAGGTGATGCAATTTATACAAAAAATTATCTTAAAGCGAGCTTTATGGATGTCTGGGTTTAGGTCTTTACACAACTAGATCTCTGTGGATTTCTCTATCTGTGACAGTCTAATTGTAGCCTAACTTGTATATATATTTATATGTGCTATTCATTGCTGGGCCAAGATATCTGACCACCTGCTTTAGGGTTTAGCATGCTCCAGTAGTAGTGTTCCCCGGGCATTAGCTGGAAGCCCAGTTTCTCGAATACCCGACAGGCAGCTGCATTATTCATATTTACTAAGGCCGTGACATCCTGCTGAAGGTCGGTGGCTATGGCCTTGGCAATGGCAGCGGCACAAAGCAGGCCCAAGCCGCGACGTTGATGGGCTGGAATTACCTCCAAGGCACCCAGAAAGCCGCTTTGGAGTCTGCAAAATAATATTTTTATATTATATGTAATTTAAATTATTAATTTCCCACCTCAAACACCAGGCACATAGCTCGCCCGTCTGCTCTTCATATAAACCTATATTAGGGTTATTTTCAATCAACATTTGTATGAGCCTCAGGGAACCTGGATGACGCGCTGACCACAACTCATTTATAAGGTCAGCATGCTCCAGTCTCACTTTCTGCAGATAATAACCCTTTGGGCATTCTATATCCAATTTCTGGGCCTTCTCGCAACTCAGACTGTACATAATCGTATTCATCTCACGATTCATGGTCAGGCCAAGCTCTGTAACCAGAGTCTTGTAGATCTTGTGATGCATCTCGTGTATGGCACTGACTTTAAAGCCTCCTGACCAATCCAATAGCCTGAGAGCCAGCTCCAGATTCGATTGCTGTCTGCTCAGGTTGCTAAAAAATAGTTGATAGCGATGCTAAAGCGAAGTATATACAATTAATATTTAATTAATAATGAATGATCTTTTAACTTTCCACCAATAAAAACAAGCCATCGCTTTGCCAATCATTATCCAAAGTATAAAAGGCTAAATGACTTAAATTGGGATTCTTGGCCAGCCATCGCAAATAGTTATCCAGCCAAAAGTAGCCCACGCAATGCCTGGGCCAATCCTTCAGATACAGGTTCCGTAGATCCTTCAGATCGTTTATATCTGTGATTTTTGTCAGTTGTGTTTCAGTTGCCATGCCGAGCGGAAATGTAAAGCTGAAGGTGTGTTCTTTCCATGACGTCGTTGCCCTCTCCGTGATTTGTTTATTATTTTTTTATAAGCTTATGGCGATTTTTTATGCCCTATGCCTTTAGTTTAAAAGAAAAGTTTTTTAAGGGAAAACGGAATTGCGTTTTCTTCACCTGTTGTGTATTATAGTCTTAAGTTGATTAGTTTAAGAGTATTTTTTTATTATTTTGTAAACATATATAATAGTTTTTAATAATTTGTTTGTTGTTAGTTACGGCTAGAGTATACAAACTTCGGTTTCCAAAACCTTATCGCAACTTTTTTATTGTTTTGTAACAAACATGTGTTGTAAGACCTGATCGTGGAAATAAAAAAACGAAGGCTTTTTAAATCAGTTGCGGAAATACTAAAAATACAATTAAAATTATTGTTTTAATATTTAAATTCAATTTATTGATAATTTTATTTTACTTTATAGAACTGTCTACTTTAATATTGAAAATATTAAACCCACTCTTGTAAGCACTTGACTATGGCAACCGAAAATGTTTATTTATTCCGATATTGTTTGTATAATAAATATATTTTTTTAAATTGGTGTTGCTAAATTGTTTACCGAATATGGTGTTAATAGTGTAGCGAATTTATTATCAACAAAATATTATTTATAGGAAGGTTTATGTCACTGCTAATTTTCACTTTACCTTCTGGGATCTTACATTAAATAAAAAAAGATTTTTTTTAAATAAAATATAAATAAATAAATCAAAGATTTTATCAAAATTATAATAAATTAATATTAAAAAAATTATAAATGCCAAGGCGTGTACTTGATATAAATTTCCTAACTTCTGGCATCTATTTAATGCCAAGTTCTCTCGGCTCAGGATTAGCGCAATTTTCAAAACAATTAGCTATGAGAAGGAAGGCTCCGGAGATTAATAAAAAATAAATAACATATTGGAAAACATTTTTTTGGCTCAAGTCAAGACAACATTTGTAGCCAAGTTATTTACCCGGGTTGGTGTTTTCTCTAAGACCTTTTACATGTATAAACATGTAGGGTCTTCTACTTAAATAAATGTAGTTATAAATTTATAGCTATAAATTTAGTTATAAAATCAGCGTTTGTGTTTTAAAATTTAACAAGTTTACATTTTTGCCGAAATTTGACAATTTAACGGAGTATAAAATTTAAAAAATAGTGGGAAAGCTGCGAACAGAATAAGGTCAGTGAGACGGCAGTGCCTGTTTTGTAGTTTCTAAGGAAAAGAATAGAGAAAGTGAGAGGGAGAGAGAAAGTGCTTTCTCTGAAGATAGGCAGCGAGAGATAAAGAATAGAGATATCTCCAGAAACACACCGAAAGAGATAGAGATAAAGTGAAAGATAGAGAGGCAGAGATATGAAGGGAAAGATTTATCTCTAAAGATACACAGAGAGAGATTGACATACCGAAAGAGATAGAGATCAAGAAAGGGATAGAAAGAGAGTGACAGAGTGATACACAGAGAAAATAAGCGAGATAGAGGAATTGAGAGAGGCAGGGAAAGAGAGAGAGAGAGAGACAGAAATCAATTCACTGCCATTACAATTTGAAAGAATTATTGAAAGAAAGGATGTTTTGCATTTTCCTATAATAGTCTAGAAAAGCTAGAATATTTCCCCATTATTAAACTCAATAAAAAACACACAAAAACCTTTAGTTAATTTCAAAAACTTGTAACTTTTTATTTAAACAGTGGGCGCGTTTTGTTTGTCGTTGTTTTGTTTTGTCATTTTGTAGAATATGTACAAAAAATACCAATGCTTAAGACATACACCTAATAATAGTTAAGTATTTCCATATATATATATACATATTCATATATATATATATATGTAGATCTGGATATATTTAGGGATCTGCCAATTCTTCGATTTGTACAATTAGATTTACACGTAGTTGTTGCAGTTTTGCTGGTAGAAGAACCTCTAGGGTTGGGGCTTTAGGCTTTAGGTTGATATTTACAGCTAGACTTTAGACATAGTTTTGCTTTCTTCAGCTTTCTTCTGGATACTTCACTTTCTTTGTCCCTTCTTCTGGCTAATGTTAGCTCTTTTCTCTCAGCGCTGGCTTAGGATGCTTGGTGGTGGAAGTTGCTGGCCGATCTTAAAGTTAAAGTTCCTCGGCCTTGACGGCGACTTCCTTTGGCGGAAACAGCTTGGAGGCCAGCGTCTTCTTAAGCTCCTGGATGGGCTGCGAGTCCTCCTCCTCGTGGGAGGGCGTGGGCGTGGCCTCCTCCGCCTGTGAGGAGGTGGGCGAGGAGCACGAACTGGCCGCCGATGTTGCCGTTGACTGACGTTGCTCCTGCTCCCGCTCCTGATCACGCTCCCGTTCCTGCTCCTGCTCGTGGTCCTGCTGCTCCTGCTCCCGCTCCTGTTGCTGCTGCTGCTGCTGCGTGACCTTGCCCATGAAGCTGCGTATCTCCTCGAAGTAGGACTCCTCGGAGGGATTCTCGCAGAAGCGCCGAATGCAGTGCATCCGCTCGCTGACCCCGGACAGGGCGCTCAGCGACACCGCGTCCGACTCGTGCTTCTTGAGGTGCCTGTCCAGGTTGGTCTGCTGGCCGAAGCAGCGCTCGCAGATCTCGCACTTGAAGGGTCGCTCCTTGTTGTGGATGTTCCGCACGTGGCGCTGCAGATTGGAGGAGATGCTGAAGGAACGTTCGCAGTACTTGCACTTGTACGGCTGCTCGCCGGTGTGCGTCCTCAGGTGCCGCGTGAGATTGGCGGAGCGCGGGAAGACCTTCCCGCAGAACTTGCACGTATACCGGTCCTTGTTCCGCTGCGGCAGATTCGGATTCGCGGCGCCGGCAGCTCCTCCTCCCGGGGCGGCATTGGCACGGGCCTTGTTTTTCCTGCGCGTCTGATAGTCCTGCAGCTGGGGATGCTGCTGGGTGAGCTTCGGGTTGGGATGCGGCAGCTCCACCTGCACCTGCAGCAGCTGCTCTGTGGGCGGCGGCCAGGTGAGCTCGCACTTCTTCAGCGGATGCCGAAAGGGAAAGTCCGGCCCACTGGGACTCGGACTCGCGCCCGTGGCCGCCGCTCCCGCACCCGGACTGGTCACCCCGGCGAAGACGTTGCGGTACTGCAGCGGCAGGTTCTTGGTCATGGCCTCCAGCAGCGTGGGATGAACGGCGGGTAACGAGGCGGGACCTACAATTAAATAGAAAATAAATATAATAAATAAATAGATATAAAAGCTTTTCTAGGCACTCACCTGGTCCTGGAGCTGGCACAACCGGAGGAACTACAGGGGGAACCACTGGAGGAGCACCCTCGCGCAGGGCCCTCAGCATCTTCCGGCTCATATCGAAGCCCAGATCGGCCAGCGAGGCGGCTATGTGGTTATTGTTCAGCTCCTTCAGCTCCTTCTCCTTGAACACAATCAGGTTACTGTTCTCATCCTCCAGCGGACCCGTCGGCTCCGTCTTCCGCTTGTGGGCCAGTCGCAGGTCCAGCGGCTGGTCGAAGCTGCTCCTCCGCTTGCCCTTGGCATGGTGGCTTAGCTGGTGGTGATGGTGGTTGTGGGAGTGGTGGTGGTGGTGATGATGCAGCTGGCTGGAGAGCCTGCCACCCGCCGCCGCCGCCGTCGTCGTTGGCGAGGACGAGGACGACGAAGATGAGGAGGAGGTGGTGGTGGTGGCCGCCAGCGAGGAGGCCAGCTCATAAGGTACGTGTGATATATACGATGTGGGCACTAATCCTAAGGCAGGGTATACGCAGCCCTGTTTCGGGCTAGGAAGCATCTTTCTTGGTGAGTGGTCTTTCTCTCTCATAACTCTCATTAAGTCGCTCACGTGGCCGCAACCGGGTTGTGTGTTGTCCTCAGATTGTTCCTTGTTCTCTTGCTCGATTGATCGAGTGATTGATTGATTGATTGATTGCTTGATTGATTGCTTGCTTGGTGGATTGATTGGCGGCTTGACTGAGTGCACTTGCTCACGGGAAGTCAGGTTTGTTGGGGGTTTAGGTTTTTGGGTCTGTTAATGACAACGAAGTTACTAGTTCGAGGGTAGACTTCGTTTTAAGGTTGTTATGTACCTGAAAATATTTAATAAAAAATATAAGGAATTAATTAAAATATTTTAAATTATATTTTAGATTTAGAAAATATAGTTTCTAACCTAAAAGTGGATTTTCTTTATTTTAAACAAGAACAATGAATCATTAAGAGACAATATCTTGTATCTTTAAGTTAAGCTGGTATTATAAGCTTAAGATATGTACAAATCATAGAAATACCTATTCTTTTTCTTAAGTTTTTGATTAAAAAAAAGCTTTATTATTAGGTAAAATATTTTGTTGTAATATTACTAAAATATTTAAATATTTATCAAATTCCCTGACTTATTTAAACCATTAAATGCTGTAAATAGTTCTTAGTTAACCTTGGCTTCTTCTGGTATCCCCCATAATGTACTTTCAAGGCTCCCAAAGATGTTACTAGATCAACTTAGGAAAACATATGCTCCCCCAGCTTCCCAATCCAAACTTTGGCCAAGTAAAACCCAGTACTTTGGGTGCGTCACAGGGTTCAACGCTTTGGCAGCTGTGCCAAATCGGTCCATATAGCCATACTATATGTTTTCTATGGAACTTCCCATCTACGTCATACTGGGCCTGTCTGCATACCAAACTAATAATAGTGCCAACCCAAAAGAACATCTTTTTTTGGATAATTTTCTGTTTTACTTTTGTGTGTTTTTTTTCTCCTTTTTTGTTCCTTTTGTGGTTCTTTTAGCGCAATGCCAAAAGCCACCGAAATGTTTAAACAATTGTTCTATTGTCTGTTGTTTTAGGGTGGAAAAATACTTGGAGGAGACCGACGAGAGCCCCAAGAAACAAAAGCGACACAAGAAAAAGAAGTCATGAAAATTAACAAAAAATACTTAACGGTATCTAGAGTGACGATTATGTAAGACAAACAGACGGCCAGACAAACATCTAAGCACACACACACACAAACACACACCTCTCGAGGGGGTGGTGTGGGGTGTGGGGTGTGCGGTATGGTTACAGTAGCACCTCATGTGGAGGTCGTCCCAGCTTCACTTAAAGGTGCGTGCAAGGCAATGGAAAATGCGTGGGTCTCACAAAACAAGGCTTGAGGAGGGGAGCCTTACACTGAGAGAATTAAATAGCAATGAAAAATGAAAGAACAAGAAAATAGAGACTATTACAGCTGCAGGGACTGTAGCCTTAAATAAACTATACAACTGTACATCCTTTAATTAGTTAAAATATTTTAGAGCCTTAAAATTAATTTTCTTTGGATTTAATTTTAGAATTTTTATAAACTCTTTGGTATAATCTTTGTAAATCATTTAAAATCAATTAAAAATCTAACCTGATTAAGTGTATTAAAATATATACATATGTCTATGTTTAAAACCGTATACTTCATATATAAATCGATACTTTAACTCTGCCATATACATAGATATTTTTTATAAAAGGATATTTTGTTAAAAAAATATATAAAAATACAACTAAATTAACAATATATATATTATTTTATATTACAAATAAATTTGCAATATTTTCGATTTGAAATTAAGAGCAATAACTTTGTCGTAGTCAGGCTGTTATACTTATCATGATAATATATAAGGCTTTTTCTTTTTAAAAAATATTCAAAGACTGGTTTAAATTAGTATTCCTTGTGGAATAGTAAATGTAAAGAAAATGTTAGAGAACGTAATATTTATATATAGTGATACTAACTATATGGTTATTCTATTCTTACTATTATAGCTTGCACATGCCTTGAAATAATTCCAACAAATATATTTCCTTAATTTTCCCTGCGACTTTTCTTTGCAGTGCACCAACCCAGACTCAACTCTTGGCAGATGGCACGTTGAGAAGAGACCTTAAAGCGATTCCCGCCTCCTCCGGCAAGCCATCATGTGAACCGTGTTGCATATTTGCCAACTGCAAGAGACCGGCAACAACGGCAACAACATCAGCCGAAGAACTTGGCTTAAACAGACAACCTGCATTCAGGTGGGCGCGTTGATCTATGGAGCTCTGTTCTCCTATCTAGAACAGAATTTTTCATGAGACATTTTCGTGGGTTGTCTGGCTGTCGTCGCTGATGTTGCTTTATATTATTTTGTTGCTGTTGTTCATTTTGTTTGTTTGTTATTTTTTCTGCAGCATTTAGCGATCGTCTGGCGACAACAAATTGCCTTTTGTTGTTGGCTTTTGGCCAAAAAAGTTAATTAGCCGCATTTGCTGGCTTTGATTTGTTGTTGTCTGCGGTGTTTATGGAGTTGAAAATTATTGTTACTGAATTGTAATTAGATCTCGAGAATGGTTGAGAAAGATAGCTGCATTTTTTAAGGCAACAATCAGGTTGATGTTTTTTGTTTTAACGGTTTTTCTAATGGGTTAAATGTGTGAAATATGTTAATAAGATAATATATTTGTGGGTTAAAGGGGACAGTTTTTTGGTCAGAAGTTTATACTTTTAAAAAGTTTAAGATTTGTGTATGACTTCATTTAAATTATTATTATTTGAATTATGTTCCCAATTTAATTTTTAATTATTTCCCTTTTAGCAGCCTTACAACTTTCTTATTTTCTTACTTTTCCAGCTCCTTAGTTCTTTTTCAAAATGATAATAATTGACATATTTCCCCCAATAATTACATAAATTCTCTTCAATAAAATTGCACACCTGTTTTCATTTTGTATTTGGTTTCATCACCGCTCCCACAGGTTTTGTTTGCATAATAATTTTGCAAATATTTATGATTATTTAATAACAACAAAGCGTATCAACGTTCGAAATGTAAAATATTTGCCTAGCTGGTTCAATATATCGATGATAAGTTTATTGACACTGATGTCCACGGAATTGTATTAGCCAGGGGAAAGGCGGGGGAAAATATGTAGAGTAGGAAAACAAAAAAAAAAGAAGAGCCCCAATTTATCTTGAGTAAAAAAACATAAAGATGAGGCCTAATTTGAGTGATGTTTCATGTGCAATCATTTTATAATTTGTTGACAATTAAGGCCTCCTCTTGAGCTGGCCAACATCGCCTGCGAAAGCCGAAAAGTAATATATATATAAAAACAGTAAAAAAAACCAATTAAAGAGTAACAAAGTTTAAGCGGCGACAACAACGAGAGCAATGAAGCAAACAACAAACAGCGAACAGTTCAAGAAACGGACGGTGAAGGTACGGCCGCAGATACAGATTCAGGCAGAGAGCTCTGCAGATGCACAGCCAACAGATACAGATACAGATGCAGATACAAGTTGCGGCGTCGCATGTTGCAAAGAAAAGTGAAATCAAAGTTGTAAAACCGCGAAAAACGCAGTCAGGCAGAGACAGAGACAGAGACGCGACGATGGAAAAGCGCCGACGCCGCCACTGCCGCTCCAGATTGGCAAAAGTGTCCAGCGAAGGAGACGTCGTCGTCGGACGTTGACAATGTTGCCACTCTATGGGGATTGCAACTGTAACTGCCACTGCACTGAGCCAAAAAATGGGATTTAAATCGAGCTAAATAGTTATTTACTTTTTCTTTAAGTTCATTTGATGTTTTAGGATTTTTTAGAGGTTTGCGGAGTTCATAATTAGCTTCAAAACACTTTAAATTCTACGAAAGACGTTGAAATATTTTAGTAAGATTTTAAAATATTTAATATACATATATTATACATAATATTTTTTTAAAATACGACTATAAATAGCTCTAATTGAATCCTCTTTAACTTTGTTGCCAATACCCTTGCAGAGTATTATAATTTCAGTCAAAAGCTTGAAACACCGTGAAGAAGTCGTTTCCGACCACATAAATTATATATATTCTTGATCAGCATGAACAGCCGAATCGATTTAGTCATGTCTGGTAAAAAAAAAAATTTTACAATTTTTTTTTAATTTTTTAAGATTTTTTTTACATAATTAATCAGCATCAAAAATGGACAAAAATTTCAATTTTAAAAATTGAAAATCTTAATATGGAGATTTGTTAAACCCATAAAAACTAGCGCAGAAAAGTTATCCGAGTTGAAATTAATAAATTTTTGACTTAGTTATGAAATTTGAAAAAATATGATTTAGGCAAAAAAATTAGCATATAAAAATATGTATAAAATATACGTGTAATGCACATTTTTAAAGGTTTCTTGTAGGTATACGAGGGCCTAAAGTCATATATATTTATATATGCAATCATAATCATAAAGAATTTATATTGTCAAAAATTCATTAAATGTTAAATTTTTAAAATATAAAAGACAATATTTAAAAAAAAAAAAAAATTTAAAACTGGCTAAATTGAGATAAATACATCTTTGCCATGATCCTATGAATAATTACACACTTCGGCTGCCGAAATTAGCCTCCTTTCTTGTTATTATATGTATTATTTCGCCCAGTGTGTGGCGTAACTGTAACTGAAGCATAGTTATATAGAGCTGGAATCGGAAAAGTGGCTCCCCCGCCCCCTCCCCCCCAAAAAAAAATTAACTTTGTCATTTTTCTGGCGACGAAGCACCGTCATCATCAGCACTGGTGGCAGCATCATGATTATTAAATGCTGGCCGCATAATTATTGCCATAATCATGACAGTCTTTCGACGCAGTCGCGCTTCAGCAGCACCAACAACAGCGCAAGCAAAGGCGAAAAGCAAAAGCATAATCAAGCGCAACTAAACCACAACTAAAGCCAAGACTGAGACCGGGCCAAAAAGGAAAACCGAAGCCGGGCGACACACAATGAAAAACGAGAGTAAAATCTCCAAAGCGAGCCGCTCACTGAAATGGAAAATTAAACCTTGTTACATCAGTGCAGCAGCAGCAGCAGCAACTTTGCTGCAATATTTGCTGCAGGATCGCCTCAAACACACACAACACACACACTCCTCTAATGGCAACCTGATACCAAAAGCGTCACAACAAACTTCCAGCGACAAACCAACAAACAAAAATAAAGAAAATCAAAAAGAAAAACCAATGAAAAACCAATGGAAAAGAGTGCAAAAAGACACACACACGCACAGGCAATAAAATAAATGCGAAATGCTTGAGATAGAAGAGATTAACACCCAAGATCATTCACAAGATCAAGCGTTTGCCAGTGGATTTTCTTCTTCTGGTGGATTTTCAACGATTTTCCAGCGGTATACCAAAAATGTTGATGCTTGTTGCGATAACATAAACCAAAAATAAAGATTAGATTATGGCTTTATCTGGCATGGGTATGGTTAAAATGCTTTTGAATGATTTTAAGTGACTAAAATATACACAAATCTTAATAGATATTTAAATTCAGTGAGATATTAAATATAATTAATTGTTTTTATGTTTTTCTTTGTCCTAGTTTAAAAGCTAATGATCTTAATATATACACAACAGCTTCCTTAATTTTCTCAGTTAACTTTTCGAAGATTTTTCCACCTGCAACATAAACCCCTTGGCTCAAATATGCTCTCTAAACCCAACTATAAATGATGGCCTGTCAGGAGCAGTATTCCTCAAACGTAAAACGTTGAAACCGAAAGATGTCCGAGTTAGCCGAGGAAAACTCATCAACAAGAGCAACTTGTAGCAGCAACAGCAGCAGCAGCAACTCCTGCAGCAGCAACATGCAACAGCCACCAAGTGCAGAGGAAAATATAATAGCAATAAACTTTAATATATTTAAATATATAACTAATAAAACGAAACCTAGATAAATTGTTGTGTTATAAATGAATCTATAATAAATTAAACAGTCTCTAAGAAAAATATAAAAAATATATAAAATAAAAAGGTCTATAAATCATTAGGAATTCTACAGTTCCCTTTAATACATTCACTTTAATATCCATCAAAAAAAGCTCATTTAAAATGAAAAAATAAATATTCTTAGCTTAATTAAATAATTTTCAAGATTAGAATATAGAATATAGAATATAAAAACATTCGAAAAATTACTTTTTCATATTTTTCCGCTTGGTGTGCCTGCGTTTTGGGGACATTCAGTTGTCGACTCTTGCGATAATGTTGATGATGATGCTGGAGATGGAGCTGGAAGCTGGGAGCTGGGAGCTGCTAGCTGGTAGCTGGTAGATGGATGCTGCTAGATGGAGCTTCCAGGGGACCCCTTAGTCCAGTGCAATCTGTACCACTTTTTCCCCCTTGGCCGGACAAGGCAACAAGTGCAGCAGCGACAGTTGCTTGCCGCTGTTGCAACTGCAACAGAGCAAACACATCTCCTCGGGAATCACGTCTCTCGGAGCAGAGCAGACCCTGGTTGTCGTTACATATCTGGTTGTCTAGATTGGCTGCAACTGCTCCGCGCCATCGTGGTCGTCGTCAGGTGAAATAAAAAGTGAGAGTGACATCGGAAATTGTTTCAATTTTCCAAACGAAACCAACAAGCTGGCAGATAGCTAAAAGTTGCCGCAATTGCCGTCGTCATCTCTCGCGCAGCCGGTCGTTGGTCTGCTGGTCTGCTGAATGAATGTCGAAAAGTGTATCGAAAACAATTTTTCTACGTACCAGCAAGTGCTTTCCCAATGCTCAAAATATATATAAAAAAAAAATAAAGTACAAAATAAACCAAGAAAAGCTAAAAACATAGACCAGTTGGCTGCCTCGCCGCTGGCTGGCTGACTGGCTGCCTGGCTGCCTAACTGCATCCTGTTGTTTGTTATAGTTTGGCTTGTTTTATTTCTTAGTTTATCTTTATATAACTAGCACACGGAGCACACATGCAGCCCCAGCATCCCAGCCAGCTCAGCTCCGCACTCCTGGCTAAATACTCAGCCTAAATAACTGAGATTTCCTCTCTCGGTCCTGGGTTTATTTCTAACTATTTTAGAAGTGCAAATTTTTTCGTTTTTTTTTTCTTGAAGACTTAAACTAGTTTATGTCCCTCTCATTTGTAAATGACCGGCGGACGGACACTCCATAAATTAGTGCTGGTTTTTATGGCCAGCGTTTTGGGCAAATGTTTGGAATGCATGAAATACAGCTCAATTGAAAATCGAAGGAAGGTGCCAGTTAAGCGCGCAGAGATCGATAATTATCGGAGACTCTCAGAGTGATTTATGGCCATCTTTCGGTTGAGTTAAATATTAGCCACTGTTGGCCAGCCTTAAGATAAGGTTTAACTTTTACACGCTGAGATGTAAAAGTTTAGTTTTCAAAAGAAAAGGTAACGGGAAATAATTTAAAGACTATTAACTAAAATTGTTAAGATCACATGAAATGAAATGTCTAATAAACTTACTTACTTACTTTATTTGACAATTTATTTATTTTTTTTTTAATTTGTGCAACTATCTAGTAGTATGCCTATTTATTTTAAATGATTTAAACAAAGACTCCACATAAAATCTTTATGATATTGATTTAATAACCTTTTAATATTCGAAATATTTGAGACAAAAAGTCCTCAGGAACTCTTAAAGATATTTTATTTTGCATTAAACTTGACTCAAAACTTTACTATTTATTTGGTATAATTAAAAACCTTTTAAAAATATTTATTGTTAAGACAATGGTTGTGCAACAAATTCATTTAAATGTGCTTAAGCTATATTGCTTAAATATTACAATTTAATAGTATTTTAGGAATAAATACTTTTGAGATAAAATATTCTTAAAAATGTCATTAAATTTCTTTATGCCTTTATATTTAATGTAAAAAGTATTCTTGATTTTTACTTAACCGGCGAACAAGGATATAAATTACATTGCAGTTAAACTCTATGTTTACATATTTGATTTGATAAATATAATATGCTGACTCTTTAAGTTTTTATGTATTTTAACTTGTAAACTTAACTAACTTAAAACCCTTTATATTATTTGGTTAAACGTTGTCTTTTTCCTAATTTCCCCAACTAAAACTCTCTAATGATGCCGCCCCTACTAATTGAAAGTCATCCAAAATAAGCAAAAAATATATCAACAAACTGAAACTCCTTTTCTTGGCCAGATGTACATACATCCGTATATCAGGCTAGGCTTCCACCCACCACAAAGCCTGATCCAATGATCCCGGCATCCAAGCAACCGCTGGACAATCCAGCATCCCCCATCCAACGTCCAGCATCCAGCATCCACCGTCCGTGGTCCATCGTCCGAAATACCGAAAAGAGTGAATGGCGAAATTTGTGTTTTGAAAGTGCCCCCACATACATACATATATATGAGCAGGCTAAGCGGGGCCCAGAAAATAAATAAAATAAAGACCAAAATACAAACACTCGGCCGGCGACGAGTATTCAAATATTTAATTGAAGCGGAGCTAAATAAAATTAAATTAAAGAGAGCAAAAAAAAAAATGGGGAAAATAAACTACTCCATTTGATTGCCTAAACGTTTTCAACAGCTCAGCACTTTTGATGCAATTAATTAGATTTTTATTTCTTCATTCGGGCCATATGTGTGTGATGCCATTTGATTTCGATTTATTACCACACACTCCGAATGATACAATTATTTAAGCCCGATCGGAGGAGCAGATCCCGTCCAGAGCCAGTCAAGCTTGTTCTAGTTGAAAGCGAACTCATCCCCGGCTCGTATTTATTTATTTTTGTCACATATAGACTCTAATAAAGCCAGGGACCATCAGAGAAAGAAGTAAAAATACGAAAAAAATAAGAAAAAAAAAATATATAAAAAAATTGAAAAGAAACCATATCAACATTCACATCATAAGTAAACCAGTTTGCACCTGAGAGAGGAAGAAGAAAGTTGTCTTGGCCATTTTTGTGTGTTTTTTGCACTCGAGACACTTTATTTTTTTTTTTTTTTATAACTCTATGTGGATATTGCAATTTAAACCTATATATATGTGTGAGCTGGATACCGAAGGAGCCTCCTTCGGTCCTCCGGCGGGCGTTGGAACAATGGGGACCCAGGAAAAAAAAGGAAACCTAACTGTAACATGGCAGGCAACCAGCTACGATCGCTATTTTGGCCTTCTTTTTGGTTCGTTTTTGGTCATAAGCATGAAATATTGCGCACATCCAAAGTGTCCACATGTCGGAGCGATCCGCTGCAGGCCAAATTATATTGCCGCCGATCCGAGGCGAGCCTCCTCCAACCTATCATTGCCTGACACATGCTACCGTTCAAACACGTGCGCCCCGACACAAGACAACAAACAAGCCACCGCAACAAACACCAGCCAGCAAACATAAGTCCCCCCCAAACAGGCACCACACCAACAGCAACAGCAACAATAACAAAACAAAAAAAAAAGAAAAACAAAAACAGTAGCCAGGCCAGGAGAATAATAATGGTAGATTCCCCACTATAAAAAATGCACGAACCTGGATTACCCTAGACGGGGAATAGGAAATGATAAAGCATTGATGCCTTTCACATTAAACTAGAAAATTATACTATATTATATATATATATCTTATATTATATATATTATATTATATTGATCGAATTATTTCACCTAATATCATGAGAAAGTATAGTAAGCCTCTGCATTTAATATCTTATAAAAAGTAAAGATACCTTTTAATATATTGTAGCTTTAAGTATAGATAAATAAAGTTACCTTTTAATATATCGTAATATAAAATATAGAAAAATATCTCTATTAACGAATGTTTATAAATACGCAAAAAATTCTCGTATATTTAAGTTATTTTTCTCATTTTCTAATCATAACATATATCAAACAGATTATTTTTCTATTGTATATACATCTCTTAAAGATTAAATAAATCCATCACTATATCAATAATAATATATATAATATTTATCTATCTCTTTTTCCCTAAAGTATATATCGACTATAGTACAAAAGTCTTATTACTATTGATAGATCGATCCTTTCTGCCATTCCTTCAGGCTTTCAGGGTAAAATTTAAGCAAAATTATATAATATTAATTATAATAATATTTCAAAAAAAATTTCAAAGTTTAAGCCCTAAAGGTTATAAGCACCTAAGGGATCTTGTAATAAATTTTCTTTTTTACTTCATTTCTTTTCGAATTGAATTTTCAATTTATCTTTTACCAAACACTGCCACCTAATAATTTCCATAAGAACTTCCTTGTTATGTTTTTTTGTATGATCATTCAGAATACCTTGATGATTATTCATTCCATACCTCTCCTGGTTATCTTGGATTACCCACAACAACAGTTATAAGGCAATCTTCGGTTGCAGCCGTAATCATTATCATACCATCTTAATATGCATACGAGCATCCATTCCATTCCACTCCACTCCACTCCACAGCACTCTCTCCAAGGAAGTGTATCATCAGTAGCCACAGCGGCAGCCCGCACTAACAACAGTACCAATCAAAGAGCAAATACCGATCTGGCTTTGGCTCTGGCTATTGCTGGCCTAAAGTGAAAGTGCTCCAATTGCCGATGCCAGCCACCGTTTGGTAAGACTCTGGCTGAGACCGGGGACTGGGGACTGGGGACTGGGAGACTGGGGACTGGGAGACTGGACCCCGGGCTCCAGCCACGGATGCGGCAAAGTGCCTTGACTCCTCCTCGATTTTCAGCTTGGCCTGCACACACTTGCTGACAAGTTGTTTGTGTCCACGGTGCCAGCAGCTGCACCCTCCAGAGCCACCAGAGCCACCAAAGCCTCCCAAGCTAAGCCATGCCACCCAACGAACCATTCATCCATCCATCCATCTCATCATCCAAGCCCAGTGTGATTTTACAGAGCAAGAAAATATGACCAATAAGTAAAAAACTCAATAAAAAATGTCCTATTTATGTCCTTGTTTTCACAAGCAAGGTCACACTGTGACAAGCAACAAGGCGCTGTTTTTCTTATTATCATGTTCACCTATGCTCACTATTATTTCCCTATTACGAGTACTTGACTTTTCTCCCTGTGCATCGCACATTGCGGAATAATTGGCGTGACTGGAAGCTTCAAGTGCGCCGCTATTAGCTTGGCTGGCAATCACAATTGACGGCTCCAGTGTTGGTCAATTGCCCGAAGAGGCTGAGCTTCAAGATTTCTGCTCGTGTGCAAAATGGGATTTCCTTCCGGTCGCAAAGAAAAACAAATCAAAAACTTAAAAAAAAAAAGCAAACGGAGATTGGTGTTTAATTGGTGAGTGCGGAGACCGAGGTGTGCAAGATGCAAATTGCATAAATCAGGCGGCATTAAGCTTTAATGGCTGGAAAGGTTTCTGATAGAAAATTGAGTGATTTGGAGGATGCCCCCTCATGACAGAACGTTTTTTTAACACGATTTGCATGTAATTTAATTCAATCAAGTCATTTCCTTGAAGTAGAAAAAAGGAGACTTAATCTTAAAAGAAAGAGGTGTTAATAAGTACTGGCACTACAGGATTTTCCTAGATTTATGTGGGAAACTTTACTAGTTATATGCTTATAAGCATCAAAGAATATATATATAAATAAAAACTTTTATATATATTTAAACTAACATGTACTGGAAGCCATTTTAATATTTAATTGTCATAATAACAAGTTGAGTTAATTGTTTTTAATTAAAAAATCAATAAAAAATGCTCTGAAATATATTTTGAAAGCACTTCTTTAATTATTAAATTTATTTTTATAAAATTTTCCAGTCGTTACAACTTTTTCCCTGCTGTCTTTCATCACTCCGTATCAATATATCAGTGTAAATTGGTACCGGAAACCACATACATGTATCTTCACCGAAAACCACCAACTAAATCGTTTAAAATTTGCTCAAGGGCCCTGCAAATCAGGCCTTAATTCCAGCAACTCATCATCCGTTAAAAACTAAGACTAAAAACGAAAACCGCAAACGAGGCACTTTCATGTCAACCCACAATTCGAACCGCATTCGAAAAAAAAGGCCGAAAAGCAAGCGAATTCTTCCGAAATTGCCCACAAACTAGCCCATTTAGGATCTGACAATGGAACCACACATCATCCACTAGATTTGTATATATGGTAGTAACTCTTTTTGGCCAATATCTAGAGCGGGCCCAAGAAGCTGGCCGTTGTGTCTGTACGTACGTACACCTGCTCTCTGTGCCGAATGGTTCCCATATATCATCGTCCGCTAAACAATATGCCAAAAGCTAAATGCGATACAATTATCAAAGGCCGAGATACATTTTTTTTGCCATTATTTCTTCTGTTTTTTTTTTTTACGTCTCGAAAAATGCGAATTTTCACACACATGCGATGGGCGGCGGATGGGGAGGCTGGGGAGATTTAAGATTCAATGCGATGTGATTACATATTATGTGTACTTGTTGTTTTGTCTGCCGCGTTTTATGGTCCAAGGTTAAATGCTTTTGAAAATGAAGCTGAAAAGGCAAGAGAAAAAGAGCCGGGAAAAAGAAGAGACAGAGACAGCGGCATATAGTGACTTTTTGGTGACTTTTGTCTGGGATTTTTGGGTTTTCTTGTATTTTTCTTGTTGTAATCGCTTTGGAGGGTGGCTCATTTGATTTGCAGTGAATATTAAAGCAATTTGTGGGATTATTTCCTATTGTAATCAACGGTTGTGTTTACTCATCAGCCGCGTCTCCCCAAAAATTTGTTATTATTTTCGGTGTTGTTTTTGTGGAGCACTTCATCTATTTTTTTTTTGTACTTTTTGGTCAACTCATTTTCAAGTACAAGTTAGGCTTGAGTTTTTTTATTTTGTCACTCAGCCGACAGGCATGAAAATTGGCCTCATTTGGAGCCTTACAGATGATGTATGCATAGTTTGATTTCAAGAATTTCTGCGGCTACCAGAACAGATTTTATATACCTAAAATATCTCCTACCTTACACCTCTTTTTTTATTATTGTTAAGCCATAGACTCGACGCCACAATTAATTAAAGCTCTCGTTGCATTCAAGGTTACCTTTGGAAGCTCTCCGGCTTCTCTGTTGTTGTTTAGTTAGGTTAATTTACAGCTTTAAATTAGTGTAGCTTACTTTCAAAACACTTTACTTTTGCTTTCAAAATATATATATATATATATATACGCGCTGCTGGGCTGGGTGTGGGGTGATCATTAAGTTGGCTAAGTAGATTTTTCTAAGCCGCGCTTAAGGTTGGCTCGCACTATTATTATTTTATGGCCAAGAGAAAGAGAAGTTGCAGAAGCAGAAGCTGGATAGCAATCGATGATTGGCGGTTTGGGGTCCGATGGCGAAAGGTGTGGCCACAAGCATTTAGAATGTGATTTAAATTGATGATCTGATCTCATCGGTGGCTCCCCAGAGGGAGGGGAGCGCGTAATGCGGCAAGTAATTGGTTAATCAAGAAATCTATTCGCCGGAATTACACATCATTTTTTGAGGGTTTTTAACTGATTTTTTTGAGCAGTTAGATATTTTATTTTTGATTTTTTTAAGGAGTTTTTGGGCAATTAAGTTGAGATTTTTCTATGAACTTATTGGTATTTTTATTCTTAAAATATTTTCAGTCATTTGTTTTGATCAGAATAACTTCAAATATAATTTAATAATATTTATACCTTAAATGGGGTCTTATTGAAATTATCTTAAAGTTTGCGGTTAATCAAGAAATCTATCCGCCGGAATTACACATCATTTTTTGAGGGTTTTTAACTGATTTTGATTTTGTGAGCAGCTTACATATTTTATTTTTGATTTCTTTCAAAGTAGTTTTTGGAAAATTAAGTATTTAGGTTGAGATTTTGTATTCTATTAATTTTAAAATATTTTTAGTCGTTTTTTGTGATCAGAATAATTTCAAATATAATTTAATAATATTTATACCTAAAATGGGGTCTTATTGAATGTATCTTAAAGTTTGCAATAACTATAAATACTTTTATCATTTAAATATATATAATAAATTATAATCAGAAAATTCTGTAGACATTTTCAGGTACTAAAATAATTTCCTTGGCCTCATAAATATTTATATCACTAACCCATATATATTTTAAGCTACTGTAATTCTCTTTGAAGTTATAGCTTTCAATAAACCTGGCTACTTAG
The DNA here is from genome assembly GCA_035046265.1 of Drosophila bunnanda. Lineage (NCBI taxonomy): Eukaryota > Metazoa > Arthropoda > Insecta > Diptera > Drosophilidae > Drosophila > Drosophila bunnanda. The sequence goes on along the minus strand of JAWNOB010000076.1, from coordinate 4,275,079 downwards.
TGAATATTGGTAATATTTCTTGCCATTTCTAGCGCTCCATTATTTCACTTAAATATCAAAATTCAATCCGCTTTTATTAACTCATTTAGTTGGCAATCATTTCCTCGACCAGCTGCAACGGTCCAAACTCGATAGTTCACTATCTCTCGCCCCTATCCATGCATTATATAGAGGCACATATATATATATATAGTTGCAGGCAAGTACTAATAGCATATCTGGGGCTATTTAGCATTTTGCGATCCATTTAAGCCTCGGCCGACTGTCGCTCCAATTAAAATGCAACTCATCTCCTGGGCCGCATTTGCAAATTGTTGCATTGCAAATTGCGGCTTACATAAAGGCCGGGGGGCGAGGGGGCTATATAAAAGTCTGTTATTGAGATGTCTACGGCCTGGGATTGGGATCTTTGCATCTTTGAATGCAGAGAAAGAAAGATGGGATTTCTTGGCTTGATAATAGGTAATTAAAATTTATAGGTAAGTTTTTAATTATTATAATAATAATAATGCATTGTCATAAATGACAATTTTTTCGATAAATCAAAGTTTAAAAAATGCATAACTAAGCCAAAAATGCATTCATTTAATTTCGACAGCCTTTCTATGTTCATTGTTATTAGGATAATAAAGCTGCTTCATTCAATTAAAATATCAAAAAAATTAAAATGTTTGCCATATATTTTAAAATTTTAACCATGTAACCTCATATAAAAATTTGTAAATTTTATTTCCTGCCTAGATCGCCTCGGCTGTTAATGCTGATCAAGAATATATATACTTTATAGGGTCGCAAATAACTCCTTAACACCATTACAAGCTTCTGACTGAAATTATAACACCTCCCACGGTTTAAATATTAAATTCCTTTACCCCCACCCCTTTACGGCTGTGCTTTCCGTCTCTTCCTTCTGATATTCCAATACGAAGTCGCTCTCTCAATATCGCTCTGTCACTATCGCACGGTCAATATCGCTCTCTCAGTACCGCTCTCTCAATATCGGTCTCTCTATGCTGCTAAGATGTTGCTCTGCTTTTCCTCTGCTCCTGGCAGTATTGCCAGCTTAAAGCCTTAGCTAATCTCAGGCTAGATATTGCATTTCGCTCGGCTCCTGGCAGTGCTGCCAACTTTTAGCCATAGCTAATTTCAGGCTAGATATTGCATATAGCTTTGCTCCTGGCAGTGATGCCAGCTTATAGCCATATATCACTTCTGGCTAGAAATTCCATTTTTAACAAGGCAAAAGCTTATGCATTTATTAACTACCCTCAAGCCTTACATATATTTAATTAATATTTATCTAACATTCCTGCAATGCATTAATAACATTATTTAAGCTAGCTAAGTTTGTATACCCTTGCAGATATCTGGTCGATCACTAGGAAATTATTCAACGTAAATTATATATATTTCTTTTCAAAAACAGCAAATTAAGTGACATTCAGCTGTACACATTATATTTATAGTTTTCAAGTTTAAATTCTAAAATAATACGGAGCTCCGCTCCGACTTATACACGAGTGAGAGTATATAGAAGATTAACTGCAAAGTTTCATGTAAATAGCTTAAAAATTGAAAATCTAGCTTTCGTAGAAACGGACAGACGGACATGGCTAGATCGACTCGGCTTTTGATCCTGATCAAGAATATACCCTTATAGGGTCGGAAATGACTCCTTCACTGCGTTGCAAACTTTTGACTAAAATTAATTAATTAATACCTTGCAAAGGCATAAAAATGGCTACATGCAATTCATAAGATAATACAAATTAAAACACTTCCTGTTAATATATTTATAGCCAAAAAGATTGATATGGTATTATAAAATTATTATACTTATAATATATTTTAGAATTGTGAATAAATATAGAATATAGATTATATACGTTAAAATTATTTAAGGATAATTTGTATTTTGCTAATAATTATAATAATAATGGGGAGGCAGTTCAATTTTGTAGCTAATTGTTCTTTAACATCAGGATTCTGGAACCAATAAACCATTTCAGACCATTGCGTAATTTGATTGTCCAATTTCGAAAATATCTGTACTGGACATCATAAAAGACATAATTTTAAATACCTAAATATCAATACTGAGCAAAAGGTTTATGAAAACCGAAATTAACATTTAAAACAGAATAATTTTGTTCGTTTTCGTGCATTTTAATTTGCTTATAGTCATTTTTAGCTAATTACTATCTAGATTAAGCTTTTTTTTCTCGGAACTAGCATGTTCAAGATCTATCTAGTTTTAGCTTTTTTTTCTCAGAACCTAGCATGTTCAAGATTTTCTCACCTGGCAACTCTGCAGTTTCCGGTTAATAATTTGCACAAGAACGTCCTAATTTTCTTGTGCTGATTCGCGTTGCGCGTGTAGTTAAAACAGAGTATGTTAAATGTTGATCATATCGTTAAATGACGTGTCCTAACTTCAAGAAATCGAATAATATCGTGTGTGCCTTTAAATCTGTGTCTTTTTCACGTAAAAGATGTGAAAAGAAAAGGAGCACACGTATGCATAAGAATGTGTATGTGTGGGTGCCGGTAGTTCTGCATGGAAAATTTTTGTTGTTTTTTTATGGTGTTGTGCTATGGTTGTGTTTTCGCGTTATGAAATATATATGTACACATGTATATAATGAAGAAGCATGTATGTACAAATGTGTTAATATAATCAAGAAGTTAAATGAAAAAGTCAGGCGTTGAACGCCTGTTGCAGGCCACCTGCGTTCCTTCCAATAAGATCCCGTTGCTTTTACCGTTAATGGGTTGCCAAGTGAAGAGAAGTGCCGCGAGTTCTGAAATGCCGTTCTCTTTGGTTCTCTTTGGTTTTCTTTTGTTTTTTTTTTGTTGTGCTTTGAAGTGTCTAATGGAAAGTCACAAATTATGTGTTTTTATTCCAAATAATAAAATAGGTATTCCCAGTCTGTATGGGTGTTGTGTTTATTTTTTTCTTGTGTTTTTGCAAAGCCAAAAAAGGAAAAGTATGCAAATGCGCAAATGTATTCCTCAGTTTTTTGTTGTTTTTTTTTTCGGTGCTGTTTTTTTAATGTGCCAAAAGTGTTAGTAATTAACACTCAAAATAAAAAAAGGAATATCCACAGTAAATGGAGAGAAAAAGAGGATAAGAAGGTGAGTGCGAAAATATGTGTAACAAAAAGGGAAAGAGAGAAGAGGAATTGGGATTTCTTAATCTATGTGAGTGTGCGTGTGCCAATAAGAGAACGCATCAACAAGTGGGGTTAATCGGAGAGCACGGCAAATAACGGTGATTCTCATTTGCGAACGAAAGGGAAAGACGGAGACAGGCGAAAGGAAGGATAGGTGACGAAACGTAACTGATATTCAAATAAGAAGCGCTCTCTCAATATCGCTCTCTCTTTATGTTGCTAAGATGTGGTTCTCCTTGCGCTCGCTCCTGTCAGTGCTGGCAGCATAGCTAATTTTAGGCTAGTTATTGGATATGCCAAAATTAAAAAGCTTATGCATATTGCAACACTCTTATAGCTATGTAAATATTTTATTTTAGTGTTTTATTATAATTATGCCATATTTAAAAAATAACTATATTGGTGACCATCTATAAATTTTTTTAAAACAATTTTGGGATTGAAAAAATAATAATAGTTTTTCGCTGTGCATTTACTTTGTAGCTTTTCTTGCGCTTTTCATTTATATTTTTTAAATCGATTTGCGTATTTCGGGCAGCGAACTTTCATATGGCGGGGGGCCCCTCTCTCAGTACCCCCAGCATTGCCCCCACTATTTTCCAACCGATTTGAATGTGGATTAAGTGTATTCGAAGCCAAAGAGTTTGTGTATAGCCCAGAGTGATTTGTTTTTCAGATTGCTGCTGCCGCTGCTGCTGCTGCGCGGCACTGCGGTTATCGAAGTCATCGTCGTCGTCGTCCGAGTTTGAAATTGAAAAATACACACACACTGAGAAAAAGAGGGGGGAAGAGGGGATCTCAGACCTGTGTGTTGGCCAACTAAATCGGCGCACATTCCGAGGGGCAGCGGCAAAATGTGTAACGCAATCAAAGCCATCGCTTCCGGTTTAAGGCGCAATTAACTGCCTTGGATTACGCTGGTCTTGCCACTGCAATTGTCGGCTAGATCGGGCTTTTATTTTGCTTTTCCAGTTCCAGTTCCCGACCCGACTTCTCTATATATAGCGTCATGGTCATCGTTTCGCAGATTATCTGTGGAAGCATTTCATTTCACTCGATTTCGTTACATTTACTTCCTTTCCAGTTTCAACATTCAACATTTTCTGCTCGCTGCTCTCTTTAGTTTTAATTGGCACTTATAGGGCCGTAAACAAATTTCTTTTGCCGCAGCAACGATCAAATGTCATAATTTCTTCTCGCCAAACTCATAATTTGAATTTATTTGAAAGTTTTTCACGGTCTTTAACAATGAGCTTTTGCGACCGGAGGCGACTTATGGTAATTTATTTGGCGTTTTCTCGATTATAATAAGATGGGAACAAATTTGCACTTCCTACTGGAAGAAGGTCTCCATAATAATGGTCTTAACGGGGGTAACAAGACAATTGGAAAAAGTGGGAATATGATTAACCCATAATAAAGATTTTTATTTGAACTCATTGCATTAATTTGTACAGATTTTTCATGACTTCTTTGGGAATAAATATGTTTCGTAGGCATATTTATTGGCTTGTTAAATACAAAATATATTATAAACATATTTTTTGATGTTGTTTATAAAATGATAAATGACCATATGACTTATATGACAATTTTTCCTACAAACCATAGCTTAAAAAACTCGCAACTAAGTCAATAATGCATCAATTTCGATGCGGAAAGCAGTCCTGTGCTAGTTTTTAATAGGTTAATAAATCTGCATACTAAAATAGGCATTTTTAACATTTTAATTTTTTGACCAATTTTCAAATTGTAAAAATGTGAATTTTAACCATATAAAATTTAGAAAAAAATTTTGAAATTTTTTTTCGTCTCATACCTGCCTAGAATGATTCGCCTGTTGATCCTGATCAAGAATATATATGGATTATAGGGTCGGAAATGACTCGTTCACTGCGTGGAAAGCATCAGACTGAAATCATACTACCCAGCAAGGGTATTCCTTTAGTCATATTTATATGGCAAATTTGTACTAAAAACCAAAGCTTAGAAAACTCATAACTAAGCCAAAAATGCATTAATTTCAATAAGAAAAACAGTTCTGTGATAGTTTTTAATAGGTTAATAAATCTGCATACTCAAAGTGACATTTTTTAAATTTTAAATTTTTGACCATTTTTCAAATTGTAACAATATGAATTTTAACCATATAAAATTTGGGAAAAAATTTTGAAATTTTTTTTCGTCTCCTACATGCCTCAAAAGATTCGCCTGTTGATCCTGATCAAGAATATATATGGATTATAGGGTCGGAAATGACTCCTTCACTGCGTAGCAAGCTTCAGACTGAAATTATAATACCCTACAAGGGTATAATCTGTTTATTAACTATTTTCTTAAGTTTCCTATTTAAATATTCAACTTAATGATTCTCTGAGCGATTTTTAAAGTTTGAGGTAGTAGATACCCAAACATAAATTACTTTTACTATTTACCTTTCCTTTTAGGATTTAATGTTCAGCAAAAACCTTAATTATAAATAATTAAACCCCTTCAAGCTTCCTGAATATTTCTAATACCCAAATAAGTGAATGCTTACTAAATTAAGATAGGAAAGACCTACCGAAAAAGTATTTTAATTATATTTTTTCAGGGTAAATTAACAGAGATGTTCTTTGTTAAATGATTTATTTCCCCCCAAACCCCAGCCGTATTAGCTAATAGAGGAAATAAATGAATGGATCTCATCGCACCATCTAAATTGGGCCTCGCCTCTTTGAGAACTTCATTGAACTGTCCGAAGTACATTCGATTCGTCACTTCTTCGCTTAATGATCTCCCCCCAGAGAAGGGGCTCCTCTGGAGGAACAGGGACTGGCAACCTGTCTAGGTTTTTGGCCACTCACTAACCTCGAAACAAACAGAAAAAAAAAACGTTTAATTAATGATCTCAACTCAGTTTACCTGTGCTGGCTCGGGCGCTTCTTTTACGCCCATCTGCCACCAAAAAAAACAACAACCATCAACTTCTATTTAAAATTAAATTAACCTGCTTAATTTGCCCCCACCCCTGGCGGAGAGACGCGCCCAAAACATTCACTCCCAAAAATACAAAGAAAAAGAAGAAAATCGAAAGGCGCTACTAATCGCGTTAATGCCTATGGACTCGATGTATCTGCATCTGGCGGATACATTCGGACACTCGAGCGATTGCCCTGCATTTAACGCACAAAAACGCTCTTGTTTTATTTTATTTTAAAGGTTTTTTTTTTTCTTCTCGGGGATTATCATTATCGCCGCAGCTGCTACCCTTTCACCCTTCACCCGTTCCGATTCCGATTTGGATTCGATTTTGATCGCTCAATTAGCGTAAAAGTAACATGTCAAAGCTATTAATCACTTTCTAAGGCACCGAAAATGAGATACATTCCATATTTTAGGCGTAGCCCGGCCCGCAAAAAAATAATATAATATTATATAATTTATTTTTTCTTATGATTGCCAAATTAAAAAGCCTGTTGCTAGCTGTGTGTGTGTGTGGACAACTCTATTTCGCTATCGAAATCGCTGCGTCATTACTCGAACTTCAATTTCATTCATTCATCAATTACAATACAAGAAAAATACAGTTTCGAGCGGTGGAAGCCTTGAATCTTTCGGATACGTGTCTCTGTATCTCGCGTCGCTCTGCGGCCCGCCGACTAAGGCAAAAGATACATTAAAAAAAAAAATGAAATTCATCCATCTGTTTTTGTTGGTGACTACATAAATGTTACCCAGTTGACATTAAGTCTAATATTTGTTGATCCTGTGATGGTGCTTATTGTAATCAATTAAATTAAGTTGTACTTAGTCTTCATTACACTTTTGGCGAATTCATTTATTATTTTACGAGTGTTGATTGCGATCAAAGTGCTGTGATTATGGTACTTTGGATTTTTTAATAGTATGTATATTAGAATGGGTTTTATTTTGGTTTTATTTTAATTTTTTGTAATCCTGTTGGACGGTTTTATTTTTAGGTGGTAATTTCCATTAGAAAATGAATTATTGAATTATTGAAAAAAATTATATATGATCACTAACTTTTAGCAGCTTCTAAAATATTAATCTTATTTGAATTTACATTAAATTATAAAGGCCATATTTTTCCCTTTTGTGTTATTTATTTTTTCTGTATTAATATAAGTATAATCCTAAAACCTGTTCCTTTACATTCCCATAATTAAACCTCGCATTTAAAAATGCATTAATATTTATAACTCCCTGAAATTTCACCTTCAGAGTCTCTTATATATTCTATTAAAGATTTAACATATATTTTAATATATGTACCTATTATTTTTTTACAATAATTACATAAATTACATTTTTGTAGTATGAAAAAGTAATGTATGTTAGGAATTAACCTTTATTTCATCCAATATTAACCTCTGACATAGACTAAGCTTTACTTTTATGATTTAATCTCTGTTATTTGATTAATTTTTAATATATATTCATAAAGTATGCCCATATATTTCCCCCATTTGTTTTACATCTCGATTAAATTAATTTTAAATGATATTTTCCCTACTTACATGCTTGAATTTTCCGATCGCTTTGGTAGCATCAATTTGCCAGCCTCTTCTAGTTTATTGAGCAGCTTTGCTCTAATTGCACAACTTGTTGTTGTTGTTGTTGCTGTCACTATTGTTGTTGTTTCTATAGTTGTTGTTGGTATAAAATCCGCACGGATATCCGCTGGCCGCTGGCAGGAAGAAATCACCATTTGAGCACCGTTTGGCTATATTTTCCTATTTTTTTTTTCTTTTCTCTTCTACGGATGTTGATAACTCGTCTCGGCATTGGCTGTACAATATTATGGATTTGATCTTCTGGCGGCTATCGCTATAGTTGTGGTTGCTGCTGCTGCTTCAGGTGTTAGTTGTTGTTGCACAGCGTAAGTCATCCTGTGCGATCGGGGCGAAGATATATAGCATATATGTACACATATATATAGCCAGGAGAGCCGACGGCGCGTGGGAATTTAAATCGTAGTAGTTGTGGTTTCAACAAAACATTTAAAATTATATTTAACGAGTTTTGGGATATAAATCAATTTTTAACAAGTTTTGTTTCGGGTTTAGGATTTTTTTTAATCAAGTTTTTTGAAAGGTTTTTATGAGTTTTCCGGACGTAATTAGATTTTTTATAGAATTTTATGATTCGAATTTGAAGTATCCAAAATTGAAGGCTGTTTTTGTGTTTTATAAGTTTATTTAATAATTTAGTTAGGTATTTTTTTTGTATGGTATAGGTAGTTTAGGAGCTTTAGTTAAGGGAAGGATCCACTTTGAGATGTATTTGTATTAGGTTAAATTTAAAATCGAACTTTGTACACTTTTTACACTTGGTCTTATTTATGATACAAGTTGTGCCGGGAATTACGTTTATTTTTATAATAATTATAATATATGTATTTCCCCATTTAATTGGCTTTAATTGGCGGCGATGTGTTCTCCGCTGAAGTTGACATCGATCCGGTCGATCTGTCGTCGTTACGGCTTCCTCTCCAGTCGCGGACTATAATCTTTTCAGTTTTATAATTTCATTATCGGGAGAGAGACTGTCTGTTTAATGTCTGACCATAATCATCGACCTGTACACAAGTCTCGCAGTTTCCGTGCTGTCACAATTTGCATTAATTGCCTCTAAGCAGGTAGTTATCATTGATTTAGCACCGATCTGGGTTAGATATAGGCCATAGATATTCTATATATGGGTATATGTGTTGTTTTTTCTTTAGTATCACATTATCTTCGGGGCGTAGTCCATTAAGAATATTATTTACTGCTGAAATTCCTTCGTGTTTTCCTCAGTAATTTGTGATTCGGTTTTTGTTTTTTGTAATGATTTATGGTCTATATAGGAAGAGTTTTGGGAGTTAGGAATTACATTTCGCGGTTGGATTTTCCTTGCAGAATCTTGAATTTACACATTTTTGTTTTGCTTGGTTTTATCGATATATTATCGAGATTTGCGATATATCCTTTTGCGTGCACTTCACTTCCAGCGGTAACGGCAAGGGCAACGCTTTACCGTTATCATCACCATCGCGTTACGTTGCCTTACGACGTTTCACGTTACGTGCTGTGTGTTGTGTGTGTGTGTGTGTGGATTGTATATGGAGAGGGGAGAATCGCGCTCACGTTACGTGCTGCAGTTTTTCCGACAAAGCGACAACACACGACCAATAGCTTTGAGACCGTCTCGCGGACTGATGATAGGCCCCAGTCGCAGAGCCGCAGCTTCAGTTTTCGATTTCCTAATAACAAAAAAAAAAAGAAACAGAAACAACTCGAAGAAGAAAAAACTAAACGCAAAATAGACGACGGAGCGACGTCTTCGGCGAGTGTATGGGTGCTCTGAATGAATACACAAACGATCGCCGATCTCCGCCAGTGATGATGACTCCACACGAAACTCGAGATCCACACCGGGGCAGCGACCGAGGCAGCGGCAGCGACTGCGGCAGAGGCAGCGGCTGAGCTCGAGCCTAGCGATGCAATAAATCGAAGCTAATACACTTCTTTCTTAATGTAGAGCGATACACACACACAGACAGAGACAGACGGCAGCACGAACGCCCAGACGGGTTTCGAACGGTAAATGAGGGGCCGAGCGCCGAGCGGCGATCCACGATCCACGACCACGACCACGACCACGACGATGCATCCTGCCTCGCGCGCGATTTACTCAATGAAAATTCCAAGACAGCTCGCTGCATCCGAAAACTGGGTGGAGATCTTCCGCCCCAAAACGAGTGCCTAGCCGAAGTCCCAGCTGCGCCGCCCGAAGTCGGCTGCCCCACGAAGGCGGGCGCACGAGCGCCGAGCCCGATCTCCGTTGCGTTCCACTTGGGTTCCACACTCCGCCGCAACGCGGGATCGAAAAAGTAAGCGTGCGGCAGTCGCCGCTGGAAGCCCCAATGGTCAATAGGCGGATGGATGATGGGTATTCCAGTAATTAGACTGGGCCAAGGGAAAGAGACAGGAAGAGGGAGAAAGAGAGAGAGAGAGAGAGAGGTGCACTGAGGAAAATAAAAGGGATTGGTTTTGGTAGATGGGATTACTTAGTTTTATTAGGGAATATGTGTTTGGTATTTAATTGGGGATAGAGCGATTATTAGAAGAAGAAGATTTTACATGTAATTTATAGATTTTTGGGTATATATGATTGGTTTTTCTACTATATTGTTACATACCTATGGATTTTCTTTAAATTTAATTAGTAGAAATTATAAATATAATACTCTTTAAATCCTTTTTAAGGTTAGGTTTATTGTTTTATTTAGAAGATGACTTTTCCTAATCCAAATAGAAGTTTCTTTAAATTCAATAGACTGATCACTAATTCATAAATTGTTTTAAACCTAAGATGATATTGAAAAGGAGAGTCATAAAATTATATGCTTATATCTTAAAGTTTTCTAAGCCAGAAAATTTGTTATAAAAGTTTTATGATACAGAAAAAGATTATAATATAGATTTTCTATATTAGGATCATCTTTCACAGTAGGCAAACGCAGAAAAATATATTCTTGAATAATCCAAAATACAGTTTCGCCAAAGAAAAGCTTAAGCTTTGACTTGGCCAGCTAAAAAACCTGAAATTCAATGAAAGAACCAAACATATCTTTCAGTGTGCCATCTCTTTTCCTTTTTAGGGGGGGGAAATGGGAAAGTTCAACGGGTTCTTTCACTGATCACAGATTAACATACGGTCAGAGAAGGGTCTCTGGTGTTGAGCTTGTGTGTCCTACTTGGCACGAGACTGGGATCGGGCATTTTCAATGTCCATGTCCATGTTCAAGACCATGTCATGTGCCTTCTTCTTGGCCACTTCACACAGCTGCAGCAGCAGCAGCAGCCACTGCAGCAGCAGCTAGCTCTTGATGTTTGCTGCGGTGCCTTGGTGCCCCGATGTTGCTGTTGCACGAAATCGATCAAATCAAAAATGACTTTGTGAAGTGACTAACTGCCTAACTGCCAGCTGCCGTTGCTAGTTGCAAGTTGCAAGTTGCTGATGTTGCAGCAACAGCAGCGGCAGCGGCAGCAATTGCTGTCTAACAGTAGCTTGGTTGCTTTGATTTTTTGGCGCAAGTCCAAGTCCAAGACTGAGACGGCGACCGCGACCAAGTCCAAGTCCATGGACATACAACACTTCAAAATGAAAGCACATTCCCTTGTAGAAATTGTACCGTTAGAGGCACAGGTACAGCGCACCCCATGCACATCAGGTCGTCTGCACAGCAAAGAAAATTATGGCACAAGATGCCACGGATAAGCGGTGGTCAGTTGTTGATTTTTCTATCTATTTTTCTATAAACTCTAAGAGCTTACAGAAGAGAACTCTTTCGAAAGGATCAGTCTTGAAATCATTAAATATTTTAGAGGAAAGAAAAACCTTATGTGCTAATTTAATGACTTTTACATCCTTTAGAATTTAGGTAACAGATTCAGCAATAATCTAGTTAAAAAGCAGCTCTATTTTTAAAGAAAAATATCCCCTAAAATATATATTTAAGCTACTAAATTTTGATGGAGAATTAATCCTTTTTGAGTGTTTTAATTAAATTTATTTAATTTTTTTTCGGTGTGCCCATCTGTCCGCAAGTTGAGCTCCTTTCCTTTCCCCCTTGCAGCTTCCCAGCAGCATCCCAAAAGATCCAAACATCCAACATCCCAACTTCCAGCATCATCATCTCATGCTGATGATCGGCCAAACACTTGGCAGGTTTATGGCTCAGATATTTGCAAATCTCCAGGTTCCGCCACGAGTTGTTATTGTAGCTGTTCTCCTCTTGTTATGCCAGCTGATGATCCGCCATCATCTGGAGGAGATCTCCTACTCCGCGGCCGCGGCCGCGTGCCACGCTCGTTGGTTATTTATTTGAGTCAATGAGTTCACAACTATTTTTCTATTTTTCCTTAATGGCTTTTCTTCTGCTCCTCTCGGCATTTTCCAGGGGGAGGAAGGAAGCGCCTCGTTGTCTTCGCTTGATTGATGGTTTGATAATGTGAAGTCGGTTCGCTTCGCTTCGCTTCGGTTTGGGGTATATTTTTTTCGGCCTCCGCGGAGAAAAGGATTATTGGTGATGGTCAGGGCCGCAAATGAGTTCAATTGAAGATTATCTTTTATTAATTAGCGAGGCGGCTGCGGCGGGGGGAATGTGGGTCAGGTTAAGGAATTTCGCTGGACTTTTGATTGAAGGTGGAATGTTGGTGGTTGGTAATGGAAGGTGGCATTGTAGCATTTGAGGGGGAATGGTTTTGAGTGGGTTTTTCTTTGCTTGGTTTTGGGATATAGATCATATTGTAATTTGGACGGGGAGAAACAATTTTGGGGACACCAGAAATAGTTGGAAATTTAATATAAAATTAAAGCATTTTAGAAAAATATATTAAATATATTAATGCTCTAAGAATTTCTTGGTATTATATACCTTATCAAGGACTTATCTTTATTAATTAAATATAGATATTCTGGATAACTTTGGTATATTATTTAAAAACAGGAACTTAACTGGTAGCTTGTGTATTTATTTATTAGAAAAGTCCCTGTAATTTTATTAAGTCTTTAAACTCAACACAAATAAATATTTATTTGTAGTAAAAATATTTATTTCTTTTAATGTTATCCATTCATATTTATATTTTTTTTTCAAACTTTGATGGTAATTAACATACATTGCTTTTATTAAAATAAATAAATAAAGAAAATGAACATTTCTTCATATTGTTTACACAGTTACTTTGTGGAATTGTATTACATTTCTTTACCAAGGCAATTTTTTTAAGCCTTATTAATATTATTAATATTAAATGAATTCATAAAGTTCTCTTAATATTATTCACTTTAAACAAGTATAATGGTTTTTATTTAATTTCGATTAATTGTAAAAACCTGTTAAAAATGTAGTATATACCTTGAACAATTTCCCATCTGTCTAAAACCTCTCAGCTCTGTAATTAACTAGACTTACCCACTAAACTCCTCCCTGAAAAACCCATGGAATTCCAATTCTCGATCGATGATCGCCATGTTCGAGGCTTCACCTTGTCACCTCACAAATCATGTTCTCGTGAAGCGAAGAATTTGTTCCTGATTAACATTGTTTGTGAAATCTGAATGTATCGCCATTCAGGCAGGTACATAAATACCAGCATAACTCCGAATGTACAGTATATATATATTAAAATTAGCATATATAGATCGCAAGTCCGGCACGATGCCTGGGCTATTATGCATAATTAAATTGTTCATATACGATAATTAGCCGCGAGCAAATAAACGGGCAAAAGCGGCGCTATTCAAATGGCTAAATAAACGTTTAGTTTATGGCTTATACCTTTTAACTAAACGAGACAGCAACAAATGCAGCGACAGAGGCAGTAAAACCAAATAAACAATTTGATAAATTTATGCGAGCCACGAAAATACTGACAGAGCAACAGCAGCAACAACAACAATAATAATAATAATAATAATAAAAGCGAGGAAAGCAAAGAGAGGCTTTAACACCTCGCTGGGCCCCCGTCTCCTTTTCCACTCTTTAACCCTTCCAACGGCAGCTGCTGCACATAATTGGCCCGCCGAGAAAACATGGAGCGATCGTAAACATTTATTTTTGTTGTACCTGCTCGTGCAGGTGTGTGTGTATAGAGTGTGTGTAGAGTGTATGTGTGTGTGTGTGGAAGACCCGCCCGCCTTTTTTTTCTTCGGTATTTTGTTTTTGTTTCTGTTTAAACGTTTTCAAATCGCACAGCGAATGAAAACGAAAGAAAAAATGAACACACATCGAAAGTGAGCACATAGCGAAGCGCTGCCCCGACGTATCAGAGTTGAGCAGGGTCCCCCTCCTCCCTCCCCCTCTCTCTCTGTGCGCTATCCCCGATCCCCCGATGTCTATATATGCCCGATGTCGGACGAGTGCGAGTACGAGCTATGTAGCTGAGATACTATATATACATATTTCCGAGAGACTTTGCATGGCCGGTCGATCGATCGCCATGGGGAAGGGGGGAATCGGTATGCTTTACACTGAGAAAATTGCTCAGGAACTAGAAGAATTTAGGGGATTTATTTTGAAATAGAACTGGAAATAATAAAATACATTATGCTTTATGTGTATGGTAATAAAGTAATTTATTATTTTTTATGATTATTATTTCTAACTTCCCTAATTACAAGTTTTTATTTATAATATATATTTATATACTTATCGCCTTGGGGAAGGGGGAATCGGTATGCTTTGCACTGAGAAAATGTATCAGGAACTAGGAGAATTTAGGAGATTTATTTTGAAATAATTAAATTACAATACAATCAATAAGAAATAATAAAATACATTATGCTTTATGTGTATAGTAATGAAGTAATTTGTTATTTATTATGATTATTATTTCTAACTTTCCTACTTATAATTTTTTATTTATAATATATATTTATATATTTATTATTATAAATAATATATATTTTATTTAATTTATAATATATATTTTATATATAATTATAAATATATATTTATTTCTTCAAAACCTTGTGTTATTTTTCCCCCGGTGCATGAAGAGATCGTGGCCACATGCCCGAGTGACCACCATCGTTGCCTCTGGCTCCGCTCCGCACAACCAACATTGCACCAACACTGGGCTTAGAAACCGAGCTCCGCCAGCGGAGATTCAGTTGGGTGGCTATCAGCTCAGGAATTCGCCATGAAGGCGAAGAGGCGAACCATAACCAATATGGCTATGTGTCTGTGGCAAGATGGCTATAACCGCGACAGCTGAAAACCTTTTTAATTTTAATTATAGCCCAAAGGAAGTCATATTTGCCAAGCTATTTTCGTTTATTACGCACATTAATGTGTTCCAGATAAGAGAATATAATTTGCTTACGTTTTTTACTTTCCCAAAATGCTTGCTTACTTAAATGCTTGCGTACTGATATATGCGTCATTCGGGAAAAATGTGTGCTTCAAATAGAACAAGTGCTTTGTATGGGGAAAAGGGAAAGAACTCTTTGGGATTTTTAATGTTTTTATTTACTGAAACGAAGCTTGAATTTAGTAATGATTATTTAAGTTATTATACAGATTTTTTAATATATTTAAAACCTGTTTCTATATTAAATAATTAATTAAGGGATATCTACCTTTACCACATTTTTAATTCAATTATTTAACACTTATAAGTTGTACTTTAAGCCATATTAAAATATGTGCAGCATTCCCAATTTATTACTTGCTTTTTTCCGTAATTTTTCTAGGCTTTCTTATTGTTTGCTAAATAAATTTCGATATATTTAGGCCACAACTCTAAAAGAGATTTAAATTAGAACACATCCGAAATAGAATTTAATCAAATATTATCATAAATATTATAATAAACACGAGCTCTGCAGATCTGTTTTATCTGCTTATATAAACACACCAGAAGAAAGGAAAACACACAGCAGTTAACACAATTGGCTCATTTCATAAACGGTTTTTCTGCTGCGTATCCAGAAAGACCTTCCCCCACAGATACAGATACAGATACAATCCAGGCGAGAGATACAACCACAGATACAGATGCACACAGATACAGGTCGTGTTCGGGTTCTAATTATACGATTGCTATAGGTGCGCTGAGCCAGCCGTGAAACGTGCGGGGTCTGACCTTCTCGCAGAGCCTGGTATCGAGTATATATATACACATATATCTCCCATTTGAAGTGCATTCGTATCTGTATCTGAACGGACTCCACAGCTTTATACTCGCAGGGGATTATTAAGTTTTCAGCGGCGCAGAAAAAAGGCTTCTGTGGTAGCAGCTGCGATTAACTCGAATTCGAACGTATTTAATTATTCGGGGGCCAGGCCCGGGCCCGGGCCTTTTGCGAATTCTTGGGCGGGCCTGGACACTTGGCCTAATGCTTTTGGCCACAGCTAGAGACACAGCTAGAGCCACAGCCCAGCCCAACGGCCAGCGGCCAGGTTATAACTCAAAACAGCCAACCTATTGGCCTTAATCTCGATGACTAAGCCAAGTCCATCTCTCTTATTTGTTGCAAGCCCACTTTTAATTGTTACCCATTAGGTGGGAATAGTTTTAAATTGTATTACGGGGAGAACACCTTCAAGACCAAGCGCATTCATATCGCATTGATCACAAAACCCGACCATTTACGGGGTTATAATTACCAAGAAATTAATAATGTTTCTTAGAGCAACCCATACTTTTCTTGGCTTGATTATACATATATTTTATAAAAGCTGTTTCCTTGTAACTATTTAATTATTGACCCATCAAATATTGATACATTGTGGGTTAATAAATTGATTTATTAGTTGATTTGTAAGGAGTTCTTTATATATTTATATATATTTATATTTCTGTCCAAAAAATTGGCTCTCATTTCATTCAAAAACTATTATTATTAGCTTGAGACTTCCCACCTTCTACGATTCCTCAATAAATTGCTTTCTCATCGATCCATCTTAACCCATGTCACCCATTTGCCGTTCCCTCCGCGCTGCTGGGCGACAAAAAACCCCGAAATCTGATATATTTGTCTAACATCTTCGGCATTAAGCTCAAGTCGCAAGATTTCCGCATTAGAAACGATTTTTTAATTATTATTTTCAGACGCCTACGCGCCCAACTCGATGGCTTTCGAGTGGATGCTCTGCTCAAATGTCAGGCTTATTAATACAACAGAGAGATCTCTTCGACTGGGGCTCAAGTGCCGGGGATTTGTGGTTTCCGAGGCGGAGGATTGAGGCTTCGAACCTCCGCATCGCGATTGAGCTGGAGATGGGGATTGGAGGGGGCTGGCGGGGGCACCGAGTGTGTAGTGTGTAGTGTGTTGTGCATCTTTATGTGGGAGTGCGGGCCCCATTGATGACACGTCATTTGCTGGCATAGACATCTTCGTCAAATGTGTTAAGTTGCGCTAAGAGGGGAAAACAGGTCTTCCAGTTCAACGGCAAAAGTGTCAGTAAAATGTCATGGAAAGCCACTTAGATGTGAGTAATAGGGATGCACAAATATGGAACAAAAATAGAGGAAATATATAAATATAACGAAGTGATTGGGAACTGAGCTATCGGTGGGGAAAATATAAGGAATAATGGAATATTTTTTAAGTCAAAGCATCGAGAATTTTTGTTTATAAATGACTTTAATATTGTTATATGATTTAAATGCTTAGATATGGCATTAAAATTGCAAGGAGAGCATTAAATTATCGAAATATATTTATTTTGATATTTTAGACATCGATAGTTTCGATATATTTAAAAATATACTTTTAACATTGAGTTAAAGTAAACTAATAATGCAAATTTTAGGCTTTTTAAATAATTAAATAATCGTAAAGGCTTCCAAATAAATATCTGATAGAAGAATATTTTTATAATCGATAAATATTGATTAAAATCGATAAGCACATGTGCCATCCCTAAGCTGGGAATTCGTTTTTCCTCAAATACTCATAGTTTCTGAATCGGATTCACAGCCTCACCCAAACTCAACCACAAAAACACTGCCCATATCCGCTAACAAAAATCGAAATCGAGAAAAATTGTGGAAGCAGCCGGCCATCAGACATTTGTCAATTTTCCTGCCCCTAGCTTTTGGTATTTCGGTACACAATATTGGCTTTCGGTGCGATTGGTTCTTGCTCGCGGGCAATGCTCAATTATGGCTTTGATTTAAATCAGTCTACTGACCCCAAAAGTTCAGCTACGGAAATTGCAAATTTAATAATTGACCGGCTCTCGTCGGCCCAAAATCGAAACAGTAACAGAAAACTGTAAACACAAAACCAAAGGGGGCTTATTAATGCGATAACCTTGGCTGATTTAATTTCTGCCGCTGCTGCTGGCCGGGGCCTGTGATTATCCGACTTCCATGACAACAATAACAATAACAATAAGCAAGAGGAAAAACCAAAGACCAAACTTGCACAATTTCGACACTAAACGACGTTGTCTGGCGGGGCCACTCTTCGGCTGCAGTGCCTTCGAGCTGCCAGTTAGTCGCATATTTAATTAAGAGATTGAGTAGCGCAAATAGTGTTGAACAATGGCCAGCACGAGTCGCATCCTACACTGGGAGAAATTGTTTCAGAGGTGGAATACTATCTTTAGGGGCTTTTGAGGGCTTTGGGAAAGTTTTCAGGCATTCATTGTTATACTTTTTGTTTAAAAAAGATTGGTAAAGAGGTTGAATTTTCCAAGATTCTGACTTGAAGACCAGAAATTTCACTTTTCTATAAGTTGAATATAATAAAAAGTATATTTACTTATATTTTTAAACTGATAAATCAGCCTCTCTTTTAAGTAAACATCAAACTTTGCACTTAAATCCTTTCAAACCATTCAATATATAGAAATTAACCCTAAAAATGTCCCTAGAGCTTGTACATAAATCTGCACCCTTGAATGTTTACCTGGTGACCTATGAGATGGACATTCCCGAGGATTGTGGCGATGGAGGCCTGCTGTCCCTGGTTTCCCTCAAGGCGCAGCAGCTGAAAGTGTGCGGCTTTATTGCGCATACGCACAGTGGCCGCAAGGTGGGCGGTGAACTGGAGGGCAGTGAGGAGGCTCTCCATCAAATGGTCCAGTGGCTGGTGGCCAAGGCCCGGGGTAAAGACCAGAAGGAGGAGGAGGAGGAGGAGGAGGAGGAGGAGGAGGAGGATGAGATTATGAGAGGAGTCAAAAGCCAGATGACGGAGCCACGATTCTCCAAGTGGAAGCTGCAATCACGGGCCAAATACGATGATTTCTTTCAATGTTGAGTGAGGTTGCTGCTGTTGTTGTTGCTGTTGCTGCTGAGTTGATTAAAAATCGCAAATTGCAATGGCTCTAAGAATATTGTTTCGAGTGCATTTTCATCTCATAAACCATAACAATCAGTGTCGGCTGCCGTTGCAGTTGCAGGGGCCATCGAACAATAGCTTCGTCTCGACGCTGACTCGACGCTGACTTTTCAAAGTCAAAAACGCGATTGTATCATCAGTATTTTTCGGGGCGCGCTCTCTGCCTCTGATTTCCAACGATTTTTCGCAGATAAAGTGGGGGACGGGAGGTTGGGGGTACCCCCAGCTGGAGCGGCGAAAAACAATCGAATCAATTCATTTTTCTAGGGCGTACTGTGCCACTTGAACGTTGAACTGCAGACGCCCCAAACGCTGACTACCGCTGAGGAGCTTTTCGGCTTCAGTTTCGATTTTCCTCTGGAGCCACGGTGGTTTTCCATTGTCTCTCGCGGTCTTGATCGTGCCCCGGCACTAGTCATTTTTTAATTTTTCAAGATTTTCCGAGAGCTGCCGCTGCTGCTGCTGCTGTGCTTCTGCGCATTTCGCAATCTGAACTCTATAAATCTCTCGTGCGCCGGTGTGTTAGATTTATGGGTTATGGGCCAAATGGGAGCGGGCCAAGCCAAATGTTCTATCTGAGCCAACTCCAAAGAAAAAACGAAAAACGATCAAGAGAAAGAAAAATTACATAGAGGAGCGATCCAAGCCATTCAATTAGATCTAAATGCTGTCAACATCCAGGAGGCGGCAGGAGAGAAAAAGTGCAAATAAAACCAAGAGTGTCGTCTGGCCTGTGTCTGTGGCATAAAGTTGCATAATATTTTATGCATGCAGAGAGACCTGGCCTGGCAGATTGCAACATGTTGCTCCGTCCGACGACTGCAACGACGACGTCTATGATGATGATGATGATGATGATGCATAGCCCCAAGAATCGCAGAGCTCTGGCGCCCCTCCCAGAAAACCGCTGCGAGTGCCGGGCACAGAGTGTCCTATCCCGGGAAAACCTTTGCTCGCAGACATCCAGCTGTGTGTGCCCGCGCGCGGCTCAAAGTGTGTCGAATATTCAAGTGAAAATTTTTGTCGGCCTCAGTCGCAGCCCCAGAAAACCCGCTGCGATGTAACGCAGAGTCCTCCGGAGTTTGCGAGTGCGGCGCTTCGATGACGTTGAGCTTGAGCGCGGATTTGAATTCGCTTTTGGACATGTGTGTGTGTGTGTGTTGGTGTCTCTGCCCATGCATGCCATGGTTAATACTGAGAGAAAATGGGGGGGTTAATGTGCGGGAAATGTTTATATTCGAAACTAAGTTCCATCGGGAAATCTAAAATGCCTAGGAAATTATTAATCTCGCTGAGACTAAAATTCCCAAATGATTTAGATAATATATTAGATTTCAGTTAATTTGTAGTTTATTTTTTGTACATTTAACATTAAGGTCTTAAAACGCAGAAGTATACTAACATAATTTAGATTATTTTATTTATTTATCATTATTATTTTAATAAGAATAGGTATATTAAGGTAGAAAATTAAGAAAAATATTTTAATTTATTTAACTATGCTTAATAAGAATAAGTATATTAAGGTAAAAAATGTAGATTTACATTTTAATTGTTTTAAATATGCTTAATAAGAATAAGTATATTAAGGTAGACAATTTAGATTAACATTTTAATTTATTTAAATATGATTGATAGGAATAAATATATTGAGGTAGAAAATATATAAATTGCGCCTCTGTAACACTAAAATTCTCAACCGTGTTTAGTCTAAATTGTATTACGAATTGTAAAAATATTTTAAATCTACTTTTTGACCCTGGATCTTCAAATATTCCTTCTCTAGAACTTTTCGAATGATTTCCTATGAGTGATTCTTCCTCTGTATCTGCATCTCTTGGTCTAATATCGCCTCGTATCTCTGGGTTCTCCATAGGTGGGTAGCTCAGAGTCTCGGTCTCTGTCTCCCCGGCTCCATCAGTGCTTTTCTGCTGTGTTATTTTTCCCAACTTTTCTGCGCTTGGGCCTCTTGGTCTGGTATTTACTCGTATTTGATTAGACGGCAAAAGGCGACGGCGGCGTCGGAAAAAATCCAAAACTTGATCGCGTTGTTGGAGGTATTGTTGTTGTTGTTGTTGCTGCTGTTGTCTGTGGATGTTGCTTTGTTGTTGCTTTGGCTCTTTAAGTCGAACAATTACATTTTAAGCGTAGCACAACCTTGGATACCGTTATATTTTTGCAGTTGGTTGGGCGTGTGTTCAGCGAATTACCCAACAGACATTTGCGAAGTGAAATGAATGGCAGCTGAAGCGATATTTGTGTGTTAGATAATTCTATATAAAGACTTTTTGAAAAATATATAAAAGTAATACAGAATTTTTATTTTACTAAAAGTATTTTAGTATTCTAATTTTCCTCAGAAGTTTGCAACGCAGTGAAGAAGTAATTTCCAACCCTACATATCATATTTTTTATTGACAATTTATTATTATTAGTTATTATTTAAATTCAGATTTTATTAAAAGAGTTATAGAATCAGCCTAACACATTTTAGAATAATAACATAAACTAGTTAAACAACATTCTTATAAAATATCTCAGAAATAGTTTTATCCCAATTATTTTATTCGCTATTAATTTGTTTTTCCAATTGTGCATAACGTTCTTCATAATTTTATCTACAATCTCTTTGAATCAATTTGTTCATTATCTAATTATGAACTTTAGTTAATAATTTTTGCTTAAGCTTGCACAATATTTAATTATCAACCATTTGGCAATTTTATTTAATAAAATTTCAAAAAATTATTGGCGGCAATTTTCCACCAAAGACTACAAGTCTTAGGCAATATAATATAAATTTCTCAAACTCAAGGGCAGAGGTTTATTTGTAATAAATATTTTCGAGAAAAGTGTGAATATTTGGCAATAAATACAACTTGGGTCTCTTCACGATATCCGCCATATATCACTTAAAGTTTTATTTTCAATTTACATGAAATAATAGCTTGTTAAACAAATTCGCTACCCTCATCTCGGGGCTCATTTTCCGCCAAGGAGAATGCACTTCTTCTCCCCTTTTTTGTGTTTAGTTTTCTTTTGTTTTCTTTGCATAGTTTTAGTTTTGGCCAAAAAAGGGACCTCCGGGTAAAGCTCTAGTCCCGCAAAATGTTGATTTGGTTATATGGGCCGCCGCCGCTTGCACCGCTGGGCTAAACACGACTCGGCAATCTGCAAACGTCGCAAAGACTTCGACAGTCGACAGTCGAACGTTTCGGCCAGTCAGTCTGCGGCTCAGTCTGCGAAATTTCGGGCACAGATCGGCCAAAGACTGTAGACTGCAGACCGTAGACCGGAGACCGGAGACCGTGGACCTGGCCAAAAGCGAGTCGACCACACCCGCACACTTCATTATTTTTATGTCGCCTGTGGTGGTACGATTTAAACGACAAACGCGGCAGCCGGCGAGCAGAGCAGACGTTGGCGAATGGATCGCAAGACTTTGGATCTGTGGAGCTATGGAGCTGGAGCCACGACACGACATTCGGAGAGAACACCCCAAACCCCCCGATTTAGCTTATAAAAAAATAGCAGAAAAAACTCAAACGAGAAAGGAAACTAGCTAGGTGTTGAGGCACTTGTGATACTCTTCCAGATTTTATAAAAATTAATTCAAAGATATTATAGGTATTGTGGAGCAAGGGAGAGAACTTAAGAGGTCTATAAAAACCGTCAAATGGAGAATATTACATGTATAAATAAAGCTAGCCTCAAATTAATTAATTTTAATTATAATAATAATACAACACGTTTAAAAAAGAACAGTATGCCAGATATAAGATAATTATCTTTTACAATTATTGACTTTGTTATATTTATACATGAAAAAATACATGATGCTTATGTCAGAATCTAATAATACTCTACACAATCCTTAAAGAATATTAATAGATACAGAATACCAAGTTTCATACCTTTTCCTTGAAAAATTAGGACATTTTATCATAAAGGTAACTGAAATTTAATAGAAAATAATAGAAATACTAATTAATGTTTGCATTTTGGCTATTTTGCCGACTTTTAGAAGATGATATAAGTTTTATACTTAGTTTTGGTTCAAAAAATAACCAATAAATCTTCCCAACAACTGTAATAAAAACATAGAAAAACCTTTTCTAAGGGCATTGGGAAAAGAGCCAAGAGCAAGCCCAGAAATTAGACGCATTCGACGTTTTGGAACGAGCGACAAGTCAAAGTAGCAAAAGACCAGGCACAAGCTATGAGCTACCTCTCTCTCTCCCGCCAGCTCCTTAGCCCATCTCTTTCTGGCACGCGATGCCCCAATCTCTGTCTGCTTCGTCTCCAGGCACGTTGCTCCTTTTCGGAGCCGGAGCCGGAGCCGGAGCACATCTCATGTTGATGTTACAATTGCTGCTTCGTTCATTGGATTTTCGGTTCTTTTTTTTTTTTTTTCTATTTTGTTTTTTTTTTTTTTATTTTTTGCGATCGTGCGCCAGTTCAAATGTGCCTAGTGGGTTTGGAAATTTGTAGCGCCCAAAACAGAAAAAATATCAGCAACAACAACAGCAGCAGCAGCAACGGCAACAACAATTACCCGCAATTACAACAATAGCAAGGCAACAACAATGAAGGCAGAAAGGAAACTTCGTTAGTGGCCAAAAAGAAAAAAAATAAGCCAAGAGATTCAACTTGAAGCCTCAAAAAAGCAGAGAGAGAAAATATTTAAAGATTTTTAAATGAAATAAATAAAAAAAAGATTGAAAAATGGATGTGAAATACTGAAAACCTATTGAATTTAATTAATTTACTATTAAATGTGATAATGAAAGCAATGTAATATAGATTAATAGCAAAATCTACTACAAAATTCTTCTCTCAGTGAAATGATGCTTACTTTACAAGCTGATCTTCAGCCAGAGGTTCCTAAAGGTTCCCTACATTTAATAGAGGGTATCAAGGGGGTCCTCTCCCCCACCGGTGTAATTTATCTTGATGTTTAAATCAATAATAACGCCGTCAGTGTGCGTTTGCTTTTAGCGACTTTTGATCGCTTCACCAGCGAGGTAACCCCAGGTGAGCAGCCAAAAAACCTAGTCACAGAGTCACCTAGTCACCGAGTCAGTCAGTCGGTCTATCGATATTTTAATAGATGTTGCTGCTGCGACGATTATTGTTATTATTATTGGTGGGGAATTTCAATGTGCGGCCGCCGTTTGCGCAGATTATTAAGGCACGAACGGGAAAATTA
Source organism: Drosophila bunnanda (assembly GCA_035046265.1). Classification (NCBI taxonomy): domain Eukaryota; kingdom Metazoa; phylum Arthropoda; class Insecta; order Diptera; family Drosophilidae; genus Drosophila; species Drosophila bunnanda. Next base: position 4,250,848 of record JAWNOB010000076.1, on the reverse strand, counting down.
CGTCGACGACGACGACGACGCGACTCTCGGAGTGTTTTCATAATTATGGCCATAGGCTTGGATCGGATCGGTTCTGATCTGGTTTCGTTCTTGGCCATAATCCCCGCCACTGTGTGTGTGTGTGTGTGTGAGTGTTGGCATGCCGCCTCAGTAGGCCGCATTTGGAGACACGATTCCGCCGATGTCTGCTGCTGGTGTCTACGCCTATTCGTCTGCCTTGGCTCTTTACGAGCCTCACTACAGTTTTTCCTATTTTTATTCTATCAAAGATATTTCTGTACTATTGTTCGGGCGGTTTCTGTATTTAGTTGTGGGCCGAATTGTTTCGTAATTGTAAAATTTAACTTGTTGTTGCTGCTGCGATGCGACAAATGTGTGTACAGTTAGCCGCGAGGGCTGTGGCATCCGTGGCGGCAAGTACGAGGGAAATACGGAAAATGCGGGGGCACTGAGAGCAGAACAACAAGCTCCGGGAATTTCCACCTCAATTCGTTTTTGGGAAAGGCAATGAGTGCTCCTCCAGCCTGTGTGCCGAGGAATTTTCATTCGATTTAATGGGAATGGAAATTAGATTGGATTTATTGATGGGATCTAGAATATATGGGAAAATGTAGGAAAATCAGTATAAACTATAGTACTTTATAAAGCAAAGGAGGTGATGTTATTAATCTATATTTATTTCAAGTCCTGAGAAACCTTAGCTTAAGTTTTTTTTATTATTAAGCTTATGAGCTTAAGAAGAAAGGAAGGAATTTTTTTTAATTTGAAAATGGAAGTTAGTTTGGACTTATTCATAGGAAAAGTAAAATAAATTATTAACATATATGCATGATTTATAAAGCAAATAAGGGGATGTTGTTATTCTCTATTTTGGGTCCTGAAAAGGTTTCTTAGCTTAAGTTTAAGCTTCTCTTTTAATATTTTTCTTTATATGAACTTTAGAGGGAATAAAAGGAATTTTTCTTAATTTTTGTATATGTAAGTTTAGCGACCTTTATTTTGCTTTAATAATTAAACATTTAAATTCCAAAGAAAGTATTACACGCCTCTAGAATCTTTTGAAATGTGTTTTTAGCATTATTCAGCTAATTATATATATTTCTCTCTTTAAATATTATTTAAGAAATGTCTTATTTGTAAGAATTAAGGAAAGGTATTAACTTAACTGCCACAAATTAATTTTAAATTTTAAAATAATTTTCTTAGTCTTAAGAAGTGCCCTTATGTAGCACATAAACCCTCCCCCTTCTATTCACTATCTTCCCCTATGCTACCCTTAATTTTCAAGCCGTTCCACACTGCGTATGCGCGTTGTCCGAGTTGATAAGTTGCGCATACGCCTCGCATGCCACACGACAGTCATCTCGGCTCGTATTACCAAGCTATAAAAACACCGAAAAAAAAAACTAAATACTATGCAATACACACACACAGACACCAAGAGAGACACTCACATCGACACTGGCACGTTTTAGTGCCCATTAACGAGCAATTGCAATTTAAACTGGATCGCTCAGTTAGCAATTTGGAGCGTTGCTTTTATGCAACACACAGCGTCGCTGTCGCCGTGGCAGTTGCAGTTGCAGCCTCTCCTGGCTCGCCTGTGGTATTTTCCTATATATATATAAATTTTTGGACAAATGTAGATTTTTTCCTGCCGTTGCAAGGGGTTGAGTGGCCTGTGGGTCCGTCGCATCGCCTTTTTTTGTTTTTAGTCTCAGTTTTAGTTTCAGTTTTCATTTTTGACTTGTAGGATTTTGCACAAAGCGAAAAAGTATCACCAAAGTTTAAGGAGTTTAAGGAGGTTTTTCTAGCCCGATCTCTGACGTCTATAAAAGCAATTAAGGGGGAAACCATTAAAATAATTCAAATGATGCCTAAGGTGATGGAGTTTTTGTCATTTTCAACAAGTATTTATTAGCTGTAGCAACTTTTCTGAATTAAATCCTTAAATGTTATAAAGGAGTTGTTAATTTAGGAGATTGTTTACATACTAAATTAGCTGATTTTTTTATAACAATGTATTTATTTGTATTTAATGATTTATCTTATTAAAAATACATTAAGCATTCTCTTTAGATTTTTTCCTGTGCCTTAAGATGCCTTAAATTATTTTTGTTTTTGTGAGCTGGACCATTGGGAGGCCGAAGCTGCCGCCCCATAAGCAAACGCCGCACGTACGTGCAACTGCCACTGCCACTGCTGCATCAGCGATGCTGCTGCTATGTTGGCGGTGGCGGTTACGGTGTTGGTGGTTCGATGATTCGGTGGTTTGCTGGTGGTGCCTCACAATGCATTTCATCAGCAGACGGAGCAGCAGCTGCCCGGCTGCCCGGCTGCCAGGCTGCCCGCCCGAACGGACGCTGGTTGCCCGCTGGCCGTTGATACCTGGCTGCCTTGTTGCCTTGCCTTGCCACGTCTTAGACACACTCTTGATTTTGCGCAGCCGCCGCGTTGCATTTTTTTTTTGTGTTTTGCCCCTAAGATTATACGTTAGGTTTCTTTGCGTTTGGCTGGACCAGACTCAGATATAGATACGTCTGCGAAATGCACTGGAAAATGTCAGTTAAAAAGGCAAGGATATTGCTTAACCTAAGTTAAGAGGCTTTTAAGGCTTCATATATTTAAATAAACCTAATAAATGGGTTTTGTTTAGGGTAATTATTGCATTAAAAGAAGAGTTTAACTTGAACTTTATTTAAATAAGAACTTTATATACAGATATTTCTAAAAATTATTAAGGAAGTGTAAGGGTTTTGTATTAAATATATTAAATGGGAGCTTGTAATGTTTGTTATAAAATAAAATTTAAGTAGAAAGTTCATTTACTTTAAAAATGATTGGGAAAATCTTAACCCTTTCTTTAAAACAGAGTTAATTGTATTAAAAAAAGTCTTTTAACATGTCTTAAAAATATTGATAATATTTAAAAAGCTTTGAGAAATGAGAATATAATTTTGTATGTATTATTTTAAGCTGGTAAATATTTGAATTTATATTCTAAAGTATATTTTTTCAAAGAAGAGTAATAATATTAATAACAAGTTTATGTATCTATATTTGTAATAAGCTTATGGAGTATTTAACATTCTGTTTTGTTATAATACTTCCCTAGCTTTTAAGTTAGTTCTTGTTTATGGTTTTCCCCCTTTTTCCCCCCGTGTATGTGTATGTTTAGTATTTCTGTTTTGCGGCTAATAGCGAAAATGTTGGCTATATGGCCCTGCTTCGTTAGATATAGATAGCATTCGATATTCGCTCGGTGCCGGCTGCAGTTGCAGTTGCAGCGACTCCCATCCCACCCCCCTTCTGAGGAACCAAACTGAAAAAATGAAACCCCTCCTTGGGAGTTTAGACTCGGCATGCCTTCCTTGAAAGATAATCAGGCAGCAGGCAGCCTCAGACTTGGCCGGATGGCAGTTGCTGCTGCTGCTGCTGCTGCTGCTGCTGCGCCTAATGCAAAAATTCGATCAGCTGCATTTTGCAGATCTCGACCCATATTTTTTGCTATATATATAGAGTTAGCTGGTGCCGCAAACTGGTTTCTTTTTTATTTTGTTTTTTATTCCTATGCAGATTTGCATACACGTTGGACGGACGCAGGAGTGCGCGATGAGTGTGCTTAGTCATATTGGGCGGCCATTAGAATGCACCAAAAAACGGCTTCGGCTGTATAAAAAAAACTGAGGCAAAAACTTCAGTCTGAAGTTTGCAACAAAATAGCAGTAAAAGAATATCCATTGGACCCACCTAAACTAGTTTTATATATCGTTGATTTAGAGCAGCGGAGCTGGCCACATTCGTTTCGCGTTGATGTTGCTGCTGCCGCTGCTGCAGCGGCTGCTGCTGCTGCTGCCTTGTTGCATGTTGCAATCGATTGCGAAACGAAATGTGCGACCCACTGCGACTAATCTTCACAGCGAGCCTGGGTGCCTGCCCAGGCTTCAAGCAGATCTAGACCAAACTCTCGTCTCCGGCTTTGTTTTCCCTGCTGCCTCAGTTTGGTAATTAAGCATACGTCGTGTGGTACACACACACACACCGCTGACACCGTCGGGATGCCAGTTCCGAGCGAACCCCACCCGTACTTTCACAATCCACAATAATGCCGCCGCTGCAGTTGGTCAGCTCTTAGCCTCAGTCTCAGCTTCAGCTTTAGCTTCCAGCTCCAGGTGAACTCAGGTAACAAGCCGAGCAACCATTGTCGACAACTTCAAATTGTAACACACAAATTCTAAGGTGTGCCCAGTGGTGAGACGGCCATTTAGATTGTGAACAAGAATTATCCAAAGAGCCAAGAGTCCGCCAAGAGTCCGCCGAGAGTCCGAGAGTCCGCGGGTCCGACAGGGAAGGCCAAGAATTTGTCGGCTAATAGAGAACGGTGTGTGCTGGCACTTAATGATGCCAACTTGTGTCGCCCCAACAAATAAATCAATAAAAGCACTAGCAAAAATACCAACAACAGCAAAAACAACACTAAAATAAACTAAAAAAAAATAATAATATCTTAACACGGTCAGGCATTTGTTGCAAACGTGCAAGCGTTTTTTTTTACACCCTTGCCCGTGGAAACTTGGAAAGAGAGGTTAAGAGGATTGGCTCTGAGAAATAATCAATAAATATAGCACCTTAGGAAATGGGTCAAATATGATGGGAAAAAATAATATTTGAATTAAAGAAAATATTTTATGTAGGATTTTTCACTTTTTATTTGGGAAAGTTTCAAGAGTTGCTGTATTAATATTAAGGTTCATGTTTTTCTTTATTTCTTTATTTTCTAAAGAGTTTTCCATAATTATTTTAATTTACATTTAGTTGCGTTCTAATTAAAACTAAAATATATGGCAAGGTTATACCTCAATCTTTGGTATGCTTATTATACCCTTTCAGGGTAATATAATTTCAGTCTGAAGCTTGCTACAGAGTGCAGGAGTCACTTCCGACCCTATAAACCATATATATTCTTGATCAGCATCAACAGGCGAATCTTTCAAGACTTGTAGAAAAAAAAAAATTTTTCCAAATTTTTTTTCGACATTTTATGTTCTTAAAATTTACATTGTTACAATTTTAAAAATGGTCAGAAATTTAAAATTTAAAAAAAGTGATATGGAGTATGTAGATTTATAAACCTGTTATAAAATAGGACAGAACTGTCTTCCGTAACGAAATTAATGAATTTTTGACTTAGTTATGAGATTTTTAAGCTGTGATTTTTAGTACAAATTACCATAAAAATTTGACTGAAGATATACGAATATTTATACCCTTGCAGGGTAGTATATATTCAGTCTGAAGGAGAAGGAATCATTTCCGACCCTATAAACCATATATATTATTGATCAGCATCAACAGGCGAATCTTTCTAGCTATCTATTAGAGGAAAAAAAATTTCAAAATTTTTGTCATATTTTTATATTGTTAAAATTTACTTTGTTACACTTTGAAAAATTGTCAAAAAATTAAAATGTTTAAAGGGTCGATTTGAGTTTGCAGATTTATTAAACTATTAAAAACTAGCACAGGACTGGCTTTCTTATTGAAATCGATCCAGTTTTGGCTTAGTTGTGAGTTTTCTAAGCTTTGGTTTTTCGACAAAATTTAATACGAATGTTTATACCCTTGCAGGGTAATATAATTTCAGTCTGCAGCTTGTTACGTAGTGAAGGAGTCATTTCCGACCCTAGAAACCATATATATTCTTGATCAGCATCAACAGGCGAATCTTTCTAGACATGAAGGAAAGAAAAAAATTTTCCAAAAATTTTTTCGACATTTTATGTTTCTAAAATTTACATTGTTACACCTTGAAAAATTGTCAAAAATTTAAAATTTAAAAAAAGTGATATGGAGTATGTATATTTATTAACCTGTTAAAAAATAGGCCAGAACTGTCTTCCGTAACGAAATTAATGTATTTTTGGCTTAGTTATGAGATTTTTAAGTTGTGGTTTTTGGTACAAATTGCCATATAAATATGACTGCAAGAATACGAATATTTATACCCTTGCAGGGTAGTATATATTCAGTCTGAAGGAGAAGGAGTCATTTCCGACCCTATAATCCATATATATTCTTGATCAGCATCAACAGGCGAATCTTTCTAGCTATCTATTAGAGGAAAAAAAATTTCAAAATTTTTTTCATATTTTTATGTTGTTAAAATTGGCGTTGTTACACATTGAAAAATTGTCAAAAAATTAAAATGTTAAAAATGTCGATTTGAGCTTGCAAATTTATTTCCCTACTAAAAACTAGCATATGACTGTCTTTCTTATTGAAATTGATCCATTTTTGGCCCAGTTATGAGTTTTCTAAGCTTTGGTTTTTAGATAAAATGTAATACGAATATTTATAACCTTGCTGGGTATTATAATTTCAGTCCAAAGTCGAATACGCAGTGAAGGAGTCATTTCCGACCCTATAATCCATATATATTCTTGATCAGCATCAACAGGAGAATCTTTTTAGCCATGTAGGAAAGACAAAAAATTTCAAAAATTTTTTTCGACATTTTATGTTGTTAAAATTGACATTGTTACAATTTAAAAAATGGTCAAAAATTTTAAATTAAATAAATGTCAATTTTAGTACGCAGATTTATTAACCTATGAAAAACTAGCACAGAACTGAAAACAGGATCGAAATTGATGCATTTTTGACTTAGTTATGAATTTTTTAAGCTTTGGTTTTTGGTACAATTTGCCATATAAATACTACTGAATATTTGTACCCTTTGTGGCTTTTATAATATCAGTCTGAAGCTTGCGACGAGTGAAGGAGTCATTTCCGACCCTATAAACCATATATATTCTTGATCAGTATCAACAGGAGAATCTTTCTAGGCATGTTGGAACGAGAAAAAATTTTACAACATTTTTTCAAAATTTTATATGGTTAAAATTGACATTGTTGCACTTTGAAAAATGGTCAAAAAATTAAAATTTTAAAAGTGTCGATTTGAGTTTGCAGATTTATTAAACTATTCAAAACTAACACAGAACTGACTTCCATGTCAAAATTAATGAATTTTTGGCTTAGTTATGGCTTTTCTAAACTTTAGTACTTAGAACAAATTGTCATATAAATATGACTGAAAGAATACGAATATATATACCCTTGCTGGGTAGTATATTAAACTGACAAGTCGATAATACCTTCTCAGCAATATTTTCATTTAATTTATTTACACTTAATAAAGTTAAGAATATTCAAAGATCAAAGGACCATAAAATGAAGCTAAAAAATAATAATAATAATCAACATTAGCATTAGCAATAAATCAAGTGCTTCATGGTGTCCACATTCGAGTATTTGTTATACTTAAAATGGAATTATGGCTTTAGTAAATTGGTATTTGATTACCTAAAGCTATAAATATATTTTTAAAAGCAGGTTTAAGTAAATTAAATACTGAAATGATATGTTTAAAATACATTAACTAACCATTCCATCTAATATTTATGTGTCCTTCTCAAGAAAATAAATCCCAAAACTCATGTAGGCCCCAAAAGATGGCCTACATTCTTTTCAAAGGGATAATTAATCTAAGTAAGTGCTTAAATGAAATCAAAATCAAGTCAAGTAACAGATACTTGCCACTGCGAAAAAACCTGTAAGTCATAAATATAAAAGGCAGCACACATCTAGCACATCCACTTAAGTGTAACAGCCGACCTAGGAATGCCTGTCAGACCCCAGTAAGGTTACATCGCAAAGTAACTGGCATCTCATTACAGCCAGACGACATCTCCCCCAACACTCAATGCCCCAATACTTCAATATTCAATATTCAATATCCCATAGCCGAAACCTGGCTCGAAATCAATAGAGCAACTGATTCGATACGATCCGATTGGATCGCGGCTGCTTATAAACAAGTCATAAGCGTTTTTTACGAGCTCCTCTCAATTAAACGTCGTCGTCTTTGAGAGCAAAGTGTCGCCAGACGGCGGCAATATGGTATAGCCACATATCTGTCTCTATATCTAACCAATATATATATCTATATAAATTTATATATAACTATATAGACTCGGAGGCATCTCCGAACCCCGCCGCCAATCGAATGCTGCGTTTGACGCAATTAAATTGTCACTTTTCGTTTTGTTGCGACGACGGTGTGGTATATATATGTGTTGTTTTTTGCTCGATTTTTTGTTAAGTGCACTGGTTTTTCTTGAACCACCTTGTGCCGGTTGTGCCGTCCGATCTGAGTTGGATTTAAGCACACACACTATATCTGTGTATATAAAACACTTTGCCGCCTTCCTGACTTCTTATCGCTCAAGTCTCTAATATATGCGCATTGCCCATAATTCTCTCCGCAAATTGGCAAATTCTTACTAATTATTTAATCGCTTTATATTTCAATATTTGCCGCCGCGTATTTATAGTATTTATACCATGTTTTAGTTCGTATATCTCTGATCAATCCGATCTTTAGTGCGGATGGCATGCTGCTTTAATGGGGTTGCTATAAATGTGTGTGTTTATGATGGATCTGGGAGCAGGAGAAATAAATAATTAATATTTAAAAGTATTTATGGACTTCCTCATGGTTTTAGTACATTGGTGAATAAATTATAAAAGTATTTGAATTATAATTGAAGGGTATTTAATGTGATTTAGATACAGAGTAATATCTCTTAACCAATGTTAAAAATTACCATATTTCCCGTGTGTATATTGTTTTTTATACATTTTCTTGATAGATCACCTGCCCATCGAGTCAATTAAAAATTCGCACCTCCCACACACACACACTTGAGGAGAGGAGGGTGTGTGTTCCCCTTTCATTCACATCTTTCGGTTATGTCACTTACTTTCGATTTATCAAGTCACCCAGTTATTTTTTTATTCCTGGCCCGCGGCTATTTAGCCATTCTCAGTTACAGTTTTCGGTTGCCATTAACAAAACCCTAAAAAACTGGCCGGAGGCGAGAAAAAAACACACACAAAACCACAACGAGGGGCATTTAAAGTGCCGACGGCAGTCGATCTTTTGTAGCCGCTTTTTACGGGCGTTCATGATCGGTGTGTGTGGTGTGTGGTGTGTGGAGGATCGTTTTTACGATCACCTACGGAGCTCTACAAGCTCTAAAATCTAAAAAAAAAGGGAAAAAAATCTTAAAAAACTATATCTGATGGCGAAAAATCGCCTCAGCATTGGACTAACTGCAGCTGAGACTGATTTTAATGACTACCGAATTCTAGGGCTTTAGTTACAGTCAGAAAAATGGGATGAAAAGCCTTAAGTAATGCTTGTAAATATTAGAAATAATTTTTGAATAATTGTATATATCATAATTAAAGTGTTAAAATTATTTTAACTCATATAATTCTTTAATTCAAAAAAAATTCTTAAGAGTTAGCTTTTATTTGTTCAGTTTTTTATCCTGCTAATCATTCTTGTTAGAAATAAATACAAATATAAAGTACTTATTTTTACAAAACCTAAGGTAGAAATTATTTTAAAAATGTTTAGGATATTTATAACAACAATGTATAAACTTTAAACAAGTTTTGGTCAGAAAAACATAAGCTTTATCTTTAATACACATCACTTAATTATGATTTAATATTAGGAATGTTTATATAAATGTTAGAAATGTTTCTAAAAACATATCTCAGATATCTAAAAGACGTCTCATATTTTATTTAATTTAAAATTTTTGCATGTGCTTAGGAGGCAGGCTCACTCTCGGGCTAGATGGTAGATAGATTTGGCTGTGGCTTTGGTCTTAGGCTTTAGATGGATGGAGCTGGAGCCACTGACACCGTGACACCATGAATCATCCGTCGACGGACGCGTGGGTGATTGGCCTGACATGGCCCGGGTCTCCGTCTCCGTCTCCAGCTCCGTCTGAGTCTGATTTTCTGGCTGACTCCGGGGGTACTTTAGCCCAGCATGAAGCTGTTAAAAATTTGCACGAAATTAAGTTGGCTTAATGAGTCGACGGTGGCTCTCGGCTTGGGCAATTACATAACCGGCAGCAGCAGCAACAAACAACAAGTACAAAAACAGTCAAAACAAATAAGGCCAAGTTAGCGGCGGCAACACGTGGTCGATAAGAATCGTCAAACAAATTTGCGTTACGTATACGACACGTGTGCGCAGCCTGCCTGCCAGTCAGTCCTTCCTTCCTTCGCTCCCATCGGGTGTCAGCCTATCTTGCATATGCACAACGGACATATATCAGGCCAAAGCCCACGGATTACTCATTCATATCCGCAATTGTGTAACAATTGCAACTGGACGCTGCCTCGGAGGATATCTGGAGCTGGAGTTGACTGGAAACTGGAGCTGGAGCTGGAGCTGGACCACGCAGTCATTAAAAAGTGAATCCAGCTGAAGCCACAGCTGCTGCCCCACAGAGAGCCACAGCCAATTTCTACACACAAAATATTAGAGCAACAAATTAATGGCCACGGGTAAATGGAGCAAGAAAAACTAAGGCAGAAGGGGACCAACTAGACCTGAGAGACCTGAGAAAGCCACTGGAAGTGCCCGATACCCTGGCAGGTGGTGGCGATGGCTTTTTGTCGATTGTAAATCGAAATGATTTTTGTATTTATATTTTGATTGATTGGTATCTAAAAAAAAAGAAGGAAAAGTGAAAGCTTTAGGTAGTTGGGTAAAGGTGTGTTATGGCTTTTTAACATATTTTGTATTGTGGCACTTAGTTTTGGTATATAAAACCCTAAGTGTCTCCTCCAAAATTTAAGTTTTCTTAAGATATAGAATCTTTTATTTCACGCTTACAAAATCTAGAGGTTTTCTTGCTAAAATTATGCCCAGAAGTTAATGTGTATTGCAGGAACATAAACAAAAGGCATTATATATATATATATATATATATATATTATTATATTTTATTTACTGATATTATTTTATTTTTTATCATTTATAAACAGTTTTTATTTATATTTTTAAATAAGAAATATAGTATATTATAGTGCTCGTCAATAGAAACGCACTCCACACCTTTTACTAATTTTCTTTTATATAAATAAAATCCTTGTTGATTGACATCGATTTGGAGCCATCAAAAAATATATATAATAATAATATAATACAAAAAAATCCATAAAGAAACCCCGTGTCCATGTCCGTTGTGTTAATTGCCTAAAACGAGACTACCCGCAACTCTCTAGAGGGTATAATCAACTACGCCTGGCGACGACTTTCAATTAAAAAAGAAGCAAACACAAAAACAAGAATGACAATCTGATGTCGTCGTTGTTGTGGTCCAAAGAAAAGCAAAAGCTGTCCCAGCCGCTGAATGCATTTTATGCACACTCTAGCACACACACTCTAGCACACACACACACTCGCACACACACACACCCGTGGTGTCCACTGGCAAGCCCGAGTTTCGCGAGTCCGAGCAATACAATTTACTAGCTTAGACGCTTTGCCATGAATAAATAAAATAGCCGAGGCACATTAACGCCCCGCTGCAGCTGCCATCTGGAGGCTGCTGGGGATCCGACTTGAAACTCGAAATCAGCCCAGAAACAGAAATACACTGAAAGAAAGGGGTCCTCTTTAAAGAGGCATCAAGAGATCTACGAAATAGAAAAGGAGCTACATAAAATCAATGAAAAAATTAACTAGATTTTAACTAGAAAACCCTTAAATATCAAGCAATATTTAATATTTGGATTAATTTTCTGTCTGCTAAAAAATAGAGACAGAAATACACTGAAACAAAAGGATCCTGTTTGATGAAACATCAATAGATTTACGAAATAGAAAAAGTGCTACATAAAATCGATAGAAAAGGGAACTAGATCTTAACTAAAAAACCCTTAAATATTAAACAATATTTAATAGTTGGATTAATTTTCTGTCTGCTAAAAAATAGACAACAAAAAAAGAAGTCCAAAAACCGGACCAATGCGATATGGCCCACAGACCCCTCCGCCAAAATAGAAAAAAAAGAGTAAAAAACAAGGCTCAGCCGGAGTCCGAGGCTGATCAGAAATAGCAAAGGCACAATTACAAAAGGAGCAGCTGCCCGGGAAGAGGTGTGTGCGCCCCGAAGGGGGTGGGCCAGGGCGGTGCTGCCTCTGCGGTTGCGGCGCGAAATGGCTAAAAGCAAATTGACGCCGCAACAAATGCCAGAGCAGCGAGCAAAAGCCAGGCAAAGGCAGGCGAAGCGCGGCTGCTGCCGAGGAAAACACAAAATCAACCACGCGAATGGACCAAGGCGATCTCGGTTCGAAATACTCTATGAAAGGGTAGTGAAAATTATATAAATAAAATGGGAAATTAATAAATAAAATTATAGGTAACATTCATAAGATATTTGTTGGTATAAAAATAGTTTTATTGGGTTTTTTACACTTTCCAAGTCAAAAGTATTCGTAAAACAATGGCTTTATATTAGGAATAATATTTTAAATTAATTAGATTTAGGAAAACTTAAAGGATTTATGTTAGGAATAATATTTTTAATTTATTAGATTTAGGTAAAACAAAGGATTTATGTTAAGAATAATATTTTACATTTTTTATATTAAACATAGATTGCCATACAAGCCATAAGATATGAAACAATTTTGTGATTTAATTTGTTAATTTTTAATAGATAAATAATTTATTATTTTTCCTTATATTTCCTTTCTTTTTTTGATTTAAATTTTTACATTTAGAGTATTACAAGCTTCGCTGTTAAAAGCCAGTCTTCCTGGCTTGTTTTTATTTCTTTGCTTTTTTTATTGCTGTAATTTTTTGTTCAATTTTATTTTTTTTTGCAATCCAGTCAAGGGTGTGGTGGCGTCGCTGCTGCAGCGCTGCCGCTGCCTGCGTCGCTGTCGGGAGTCTCGTGCAAAAAACAGATACAAATAAAAAAAATACAACAACAACAAAAAATATGAGAAAAATAGTAGAAAAAGGCAGCAGCTAAGCTTGGCTCAGCCAGCAGCCACAAGAGCCACCAGAAACGAGTCACGCTCAATGCTAAAGACAAAAGACTGGCGACTGGCGGCCTTTGCTACAATTGAGCCACATTTATGGTGGTGCGGCTAGATCTGCACTATAAAAAAAAAAATATATATATATATATGAATATATATGTATGTGTATAAATATATACACTAGGAAAATAAGGAAAGGATATATGAGAAAGGGGATGTGTATTAAATATCTTACATTTTAATATATTTCATATTTATTGTATAAGGAAAAATATTGAATTAAATTGAATTTCATTGTCGATATTATACAAAATGGTTTTCCCGATTATATTGAACATGTTATTCAGAATATTTATTTTATTTATATAATAAAATATTAAAGATGTTACTCCTCTTAATATTAAAAAAAAATGGCAACATTTTTTCTCTCCAGCGGAAAGGTCCAGATCAACGCGACTGTTGATGCTGATCAAGAATATACATGATTTATGAGGTCGAAAATGACAGCGTTCCTTCACAGCGTTCTAAACTTCTTACTACAATTTGAATACCCTGCAAAGGGTATTGAAAGGTCTTTTGTTTTAAACAAAATAATAAAATTGATTGTAAATACTCCCAAAATATTAAAATACAATGAATAAAAGGGTGCATTTATTACAATAGAAGATCAAAAAAAGCATTTCGAGCGACGTAGAACGATTTAAAAATCGTTTACTTTATTTCATGTAATTAAAATCACCCTAATTTCTCTCTCTGCACCTTCGATGGTATGTGTGTGTGCTGGAGTGGTGTGCGGCTTGTGGTGTGGTTTTCCTTTGGTGTGGGCACCCGCCCAGGCGGCTACTGCCCATAACGGCTTTGTTAGTAAGCCAAAAGTCGGGCTTTGGCTCGGCCAGCCTGCGCAGTCGCAGCCGGCGTCGACGGCGCAGCCGATTACCGTTAGCGCCAGCCTGCACGTGTATGGGTGTGGACTCCATTGGGTGACCGCTCTCTCTCCCCAATGTTCTCAATGCTCTCCGGATCGATACCTGCCTCTCTCTCTTCCTCTCTCTCTTAACACTATTAAAAGCAAAAGTTTGCAATTAACAAAAGGAGAGAGAGAGAGGGAGGGGGAGGCACATATTGATAGAGGAGCCACTATAGGGGTTAAAGGGGTGGACCCATATCAAATGCCGCTCTCTGTGGCTTTTCTATTTATGCAACATGACATATAACATGAAATATTAGCAATAAATTTGTACGAAATTTTGCACAGACAAAAAGGCTGAAAAAATAACGCCATGTGGGCTGGCACTTGTTACAATTTAATCAAAAAGTACAGCAAAAAACTATTTTCACAACAAAAACATATATTAAAAGATAAATAAAGTTTTGTTTTCGCCTTTTGTGGGCAGTCTCTTGCGATGTGTTGAGATCAGGTCTGCAGATATGATGATATACGAGTGTGATCTGCACGTGGTCGCCTATATATAGTTAGATATATATCTGGTTTTATATAGAGACTCCATTGTAGGCTTTGGATTTATGATTTTCAGTTTTTCGATTAACTATTACTTCTTAGCATACGTACGTAATGGAGTTAAACCCTAACGAAGCGTGGGCGTTAATGTATTCTAATGCCTGGCGTGTCTTTAATCGATTTGCATGTTTACCACAACTGTAACATTTATTGCTTGTAAATATATGTGGAAATATTTAATTAGAATTTTTCCTTAACCCAAGTATGTTGGGTTGATATTTATTGCCTGAATTCACTGATTGCTGTTAAGAGTTTTGTTTGGCTTGACAATTGTTTAAATAGATTTTGCCGTGAGTTGTGTGATTGACATGTTGCTACTTAAATAATAAGGTTTATTTGCATTTTTCTTGGCATTTAGAAAGGGTTTGAAAGTCTTTGATCTACTTTAAATATTGTATTTAAAAATACCTTGAAGTTCCTACTTTTTTAAATGAATTATTTGTTTCTGCATTTTAAATATTGTATTGAAAAATACCTTGAAGTTTTTACCTTTTTAATTGAATTATTTGCAAAATATCTCCAATAATAATTGGTTTATTTTTTGTTATTACTTTGAACATTTATTTGATTTATTTATTTTAAGAAATAACTGCTTGTAAATGTTTATTTTCTTGTTCCATTAAAAAAAAGGTTTTTCTAAGGCACAACTTTACTATTTTTTGTTAACAATTTACTGGCTTTGGGTTACAGTTTTGCGATTTTTCAATTTGCAGACAGCTTTTGGCCTGGCTTCCATTTAATTAAAAGTTTTATGTGAACTAATAATACCCCTCCAGAAGCGAGCTGCAGCTCTTTTTTCCGTTCTCCCACTGACCGACAATAGGCAAATTGAATTAAAATTCGCTCTGAGGCTGTGGTCGTGGATCGCCAGATCGCCGGATCGGTGGCTATAACGATGGCTGGCGGCCAAGTCAGGGCTGATACGAGTGTCTGCACAGCTGTGCGACTCGTTTGGGCGTGTTCCCCGGCGGTCGTGGTGGAGTCTCCTCCACACCCCTCCCCCTGCAATGGCAATTGTTGAAATTGGGTGTAACTGCCCCCTCCCCGAATCAGGGGAAGAACCTAGGAGCTTTTGCCTCTATCAATGCCACCAGAGCGAGCTCTGGCAACCAGGAGCAGCAGAGTGCTTTATGGACGCAATCTGTTATCTGGGAATGGGGATGAGATACATCTAACCTAGGAACAGATACAAAATTATATGGAGAACTGTACTATGGAGACGCATAAATAAATTAGAAAGTCGCTGGCAGGCGACCTCTAAACTTTGTCGGGGCTTCTCGGCGTGTTTTATTGCATATTTTATGAACTGCAGCGAATGCACACAATTGCGACCACGCCTGTAATTTAAATTAAATTTGTTTTGCTATATTAGGTGCCGCCACATACACTTCATATATATGCTATATAGTATAGGAATATCCGTAACTAGGCGTATCTGTACTGACCGCTTCGAATGATGAGTGTTTGTTGTAAGACTGGAAGCGGAAAATAAAACAAAAAATGAGAGTCTATATAGCTTCTATTCGATTTATTTTCCGGCTTGGCTTTTTTTTTATATTTTTTGCTTGCCAGTTTATTTATGTGGAAATGCCTCATTTTAATGGGGCTTTTGCGACATCGACAAATGATTTATATCATTTTGCGTAAAGTGCGAAAACTCACAGCTGATGTAATGCAAACCGAATTGATTGGATTGAGTTTTTTATTATTTTTGTTATTTTTTTATATTTTTTTGTTGGGGGAGTTTTAAGCTGATAGTTTGGGGGGAGCGGGGCTAACATACTCTATATAGGAGTGGATGTGGATGTGGGCGACCCTGTTGCCCGGTTGTAGACGGATGCAGGAACTTGACCACTCAGAAATTAGCATAGAGAATGTGCGCTCGGCTCCGGCCCTATGACAATGAAAAATGGAAAATGTTTAGGTGGACAGGGGTCACTGAGTGGGAAATTCTACACAGGAGGATGTCAGAGTCACTCAAAAGTCATGTGTGTTTGATCTATAAATACCTTTTGTGGTGTGAAACGGATTTAATGCCTTATTTATTGCTAGGGATATGGAATAACATTAGTTTTTTAATGGGAATGATTACTATTTTTTACTTGGAAATTGTAAAAGCATTAAATTTTAACTGAGTGGTGTTATTTATGGGGAATTTATAGGTTTTTTATTAGTAGATAATGTATATATTTATTTAGATATTGACAATATGGAATACTATATAATATTTTAAAGCTTTTTAGAAATTTTTGAAATTGTTTTCAAGATATTTTGGGCTTTTTTATAACATTTATTTAATTCAAAGTTACAAAGGAGTCTCTTTTCGATTCTTCTTACCATAAAACCATATTACCTTTGCAATAATATTTATTCTATATAATAAATAATACTTATTGTAATCGAAATCGCAACATTCCATGCATCCATTTGGCATGCAGAATCGAGGCAAAACTCGACCATTTACCGGGCCACGTTCATTAGGCCTTCAGCTTGCCTTTTACCAATATGCAGGCCAGGCCGAGTGACCATGTAGCCGCAGAGGCTGGAGATCGGGGAAATGGACCTCTTAAGTGCGACCCAATTGCAAGGAAAAGGCATTGGGAGAAGAAGATTCCGATGTGCAGTCCATTTCCTATTTTCCTCTGTGGTGAGATCAGGGCAATCGTCCAGGGAAAGAGAAAGAGAGGTTGAGGCGGTGGAAAAGAGATCACTGCGGGAGCAGAGAGAAAAATTTAAGGACACTTTAAATCAATACTTATTGATTAGTTACACTTTTTTATAAATTAATATATATACTATAGTATACAAATGATATTAAGCGCAAAACCTTTGAAATATAACAAAAAATTTAACATTTTAGATATTAGCTTCCTTATTATTATATTATTTTTATTTTCTTAAGGTTTTCCCTTTTTAAAATATATATATTTTCATAGTGTTTTAATGTAATCACACTTTTTATGTGCAGTGCATGCACACACAAAAAGGAAAGCACAAATTGCCAATTCGATGCGATGCGATTTCAGGAATTTAGCATAGTTTGTGGCTTTCATTTGCATTCAATTTGGATTTTGTTGTTGCTGGCTCTGCATTTTATTGTCATTTTACGTTGTCTACCAACAACAGCAACAACAACAAACACAACAACAACAACAAAACCCAACAATAATCGACAACAATAATGGTAACAACAACACACGAATGCCACGCGCCTACTTATGTTTTGCCATGTGGCATGTGAAGTGCACCTATAGCCAAGATCCCGTTGCCCTCACACACAGATCTCCTCGTGCCTCCCTCCCCCTCTTTTATGCCATTTTCCCCCCTGGTTTTCCTTGCCTTTTCCTGAGCCCAAAAGATAGATCCACATCCACGACGTTGCCATGTTCAAGTTGAGTTTTCTGCCTCGCGTTTGCCAGTTAAATTGCAAAACACCTTTGCAGCCACAGCTGAAGTTGTGTTTGGTCGATGGGAAAAGGGGGGTTTTTCCAAAGAGAAGGCTCAGGGGGGGAAAATATAACCAAAGGAGGGGGATCCGAGCCAGAAATTACACTACAGCCTCTGCATGCGAGTGTACGGGCTGAGATGAGGGGGGAGGATCTGTGTGTGTGTTGTGCTCTGTGGGCCTTTTGATCCGTTTTTTATTTTGTTGTCTTTGCCTGAACGCTATCCTATGGATCCTATGGATAATGATAAGTGGGGAGATCTAAAAGTATTTAAATAGGGTTCGATTATATGAGAAAAATAAATACAGGAAATATGTAAGGGTATAGGAGCTAGGAAAATTTTGAACAAAAGTTTCATGGAATGTCTGTGTTATAAAGTGGAATATTTTAAAATATTAAAAAAGAGTACCTTTAAAAATCAATAAAAATATATGAAAAAGCAAGCATAATTTAATAGTTATTTGTCAAGACAATAATATTACTCATTTGGATATTTAGAAATATGTTTACTTTGTGAAAAAGAACATAAATTTATCCATAATATTTAAAAAAAAGGTTTTCTTTTTGTTTTAAATATTATTTTCCTTTACAAATGTATCTCTTTTATATTCTTAATATTAAATTGAATTACTGAAACCACCCTCTCTGTGCATATGCATATGCCTAGCTACTCCCCCTTTTGGCCAAACTGCAGCTTCTCCTCCTTGGAACCTGGCTCATTGTCATCATCATATTGTGCTGGCCTGTGTGTTGTTGTTGTTTTTGGCCTGGCCCGCGATCCGAGCCAAGAGCCTGCCAGCCAGCCTCCAAGTCTGCGAAAAGTATCCAATCCAACCATCCAACTCTGGCCGCAATCTCTGCGAGATCTCAACTGATAGAGCAATGATGTGTTGCCTGGATGTGGAGCTGGAGCTGGAGCTGGAGCTCCTCTATGCTTCGCATACTCCAGTTTTGGTTTCTGGTTGGTTTGCTTTTTGTCTTTCGATTTTTGCCCGCTTTTGTCTCGCGCTGCAAGCCATTTTCGGTGCCATGGCAGACGACGGACGAGAGTGTGGCGTCCGCAACATGTTGGTGGAAATTTATGTCATCCCTTGTTGTCGTGTTGAATCTTACGATGACATTTCCAACATAATTTAGGCCCACGCACCACGGTGAGAGAGAGTGTGTGCAGGAGATTGGGATGCCAGTTTTAGTTTGGAGAAGATCGGGTGAGATCGGAGACAACGGGGACATCGGGGACATCCTCATCCGCATTAGCATCCCAGGCATCATCCGTGGCTTAGGCTTTTGGTAATGGGTGTTGAATGGCTTGGCAAGGCGGGGTATTTATTATTATTCAAGGAATATATACTGTTTTCAAAGAAGAATTAATATATACAATTAGTTTTCTTAATATAAATCTTCTTTAATACATTTATTCTTCGATTTAACTATTATTTACATACTAAGCTAGATTTCCAACCTGAAAAGCCCCAAATGTCAACAACAAATTGCTTCTCCTTGCGGTTTAGGCCGTGGGTTAAAATTGATTAAAGGCAATTAAGCCATTTTAGACTTATGACAGCCCATAAAGAGACGCTGGTAGCTGGGTATCGTATAGCCCAAAAAAAATGTAAAAAAAACTTGTCTATATATTTCCCGATCGCGACTTCGTCTCCTGTCTGGCAGCTTGGCATTTTGGCAGCGTTGACGATGACACCAGCTCCAGCTCCAGCTCCAGCTCCGGCTCTGACATGGCGATAAATTTGTAGCGTGCGTGGATGGCTGAGTCGGGATCTCTGTGGTCTCTAAAGCCTCCTCCGATCTCCGGGTGACGCCGAAGACGAGGCGTGGAGTCGTGTACAAATCGTTGGCATTGTAATTTAATGTATCAATTGCTTTGATTTGCCAATTTCCCAATGCTCGTCGAGTGCGTCGGAGGCGACGAAGGCAGCGAAAAAAAATAACACAAAAAATGTGGCACGAGCAGAGCTCAAAAAACGAACTGGATTGCACTTGAAGAATTATAGAAAATTAGCAAAGGAAATTAGGAAAGTTTAGTTATATATTAGGTAAAAAATCGTTAGCAAAAATATTGATTTTAATAAAGGGAAATTACCTTAAATATTAGCCAAGAAGTAATACGTTTTCAAGGAAAATAAAATAGGTACTTAATGTCTTTTAAATATAATTAAATTACTTGCTATTTGCACACAAGATACCCTTAAGCCTTGCTTAATTTCTTCTAAAATTCTTATTTTAATACTTTATTTCAGCATAAAGTTTCTTTACAACTTGTTTCTATATAATATTACTTTTGGTAATTACTTAAAATTAATGCCTTTCAATTTACAACCATTTAGTTTAAGATGACGAGCAACTTAAGCCCGATAAAGCTATTAAATATCCCCTCAATAAAGTATTTAAGCCTTGACGAACAACTTTCCCATCTTCAGGACATATTCAGGCTCATTTTAATGGCTTTTTCTTTTCGGCAGTTAAATGTTTTTCGAGTGCACCCAAAAGAGCAGCACTTGAGGCTTGATTAGTGTGATTTAGTTACAGGCCGTGTGCCAGGCGCATGACACAAGCTTCGGTCTTCAGTCTGCCTGCAGTCTTCGCTCTCCAGCTCTCCAGCTCTCCTGCTCTTCAGCTCTTCAGCTTCCAAAAACCCCAGAGCCCTGAGATGCAGATACAAATGCTGAGCCGGAGCTGAGGCGTCTGACTTACATTCGGCATCCCGTTGAACGTTCGCTCGATGCCCCTCGGATGCCGCTTGTAGTTTGCACAATATTTGATTCCATCAGGAAGGAGTCGCCCCCTCCCCGCCGCTACATAGTAGTTGCCCCGTGGGGGTGGCGGGCGTCGTTGCGCTGGGCCCACTGTGCGCAATTTGCCACACGAAACTGTGCCAAACATCTGCGCGCCTTGAGTACCTTCGGCTGATTTTCCAGCCTTAACTTTACTTTTTTGTTTTTTTTGTTGTCTTACGTTTCTGCGGCTGCCGATGCCCGAGTAGGAAATGAAAACATCTGCTGACTGATTGCCCCCTGGTTGCAGTTTTCCTAGCCAGGAAAGTACTAACTTTAGAGTCTTAAAACGAAGTTGCAATGCACTTACATTTAGGGTTCTTTGTGGTATGATAGATAAAAGCCTTCTCTCTTTGTAACTAAAATATTTATAGAAATTTTAAACAATTAAAAGACATTAAATAAGCTTAGTAAATCAAGCTTACATCAATTGTTTCTTCTTATTAATGGAATATATACTTTTTATAAGATCTCCTTACATTTCAATTAATTCCCAAAACTTGCCAACTTTCAGTGAGTTCATTCGAAAGCCAAAAGTCTGGCCAATCACTCAGCTCAGCCTTAGTTTCAGCCCCCCAAACTCGGTCTTAGCCAAGTTATGAACTACAGTTAGCCGGAGTTAGCCGGAGTCCCGGGCAATGTGGGTCTTCATGGATCCATGGATCAATGGGATACGCGTGATATCCTTCGGCTAGATTCTGTTTGTGCTCTGCGCTTTGCACGTCTTCCGTTTTGCCCGATTTCGTTGGCCATAATTGTGCCATTAACGTGGCCAACTTGGCTTTCCTGCACCCCTCCCTCCGCCCTCCTCCCTTCTACCAAATCCCATTCCCTTCAAACTCTGGCTTGTGTCTACATTTGCATCCGTTTAAGTTAGCATTTTGTGCCCAGCCTTTCGAAAGTCGCATTTAACGGTCGTTCCTAATGTGCGCACTGATGCGCTTTTCCACCCAGAAACACTTTAAAAAATCTTGAGTATATTTGCTGAAATTTATTAAAGAATAAATGCGAATTTAAACAATTTAAAGGTGAAAATATATTATTATTTGCTTTAAACTTCTCAACGAACATATATTTTGTAAATAATCATTAGGAATCTTGATTGTTTTCTAATACAGCAAATTTTTCTCTTTCTCATTGCAGGAATATTTGACACATTAATTTTAATGACGGAAAACGGAGCTACTTTTCCTGCAATTAATTTAAAGGTGAGCTATATTTAATTATATTAAATTGATTATAATGTTCACTTATAGATATGTTTACGACTTTAAAACGAACCTAAAACTCACAGAGTTTATTATCCATTAATATGATATAGATATTATTTTAAAAAACAAGAGTATTTGTATTATATTTAATTTAACAGAAATATATAAACCAGAAATATTTATTAGGAATATTTATAATAATTCTACAAAAGACTATGTCTTCACAACAGATTAAACATTTATTTTAATATGAGCAAAAAAAGGCTCTCTTTCCTCTTGAAATGTAATGTATTAAAATCCTCTCACAACCCCTTCAATCCCCATTTTCCCCCAGTGCATTAGCCACATTCGAACCTTACGATATATTCCCTCGATTCGATTCGGTTCTGCGGGGCGTGTAACTGGGGCGCAACAATGGCCATTTGTGGCAACTGGCACATAATCAACAGTTGCTTAGTCAGGGCGTTATGGATCGCCTTCGTTCGGGCTCCCCCGAATTTCCACATTTCGATCCAGGCCACCGTCGGGTTTAGGTTTTAGCCATGCTCGTTATCATAATGTGTTGCCTCATTTGGACGGACAGCCTCGGAAAGATCTCTGGGATGGCCAGAAAGTGGGTGGATCCCAGGGCCAGGCTGCTTGCTACTCCTCTGTAATCAGCGAGGTGTGAGTGACCCCAATAAGGTTACAGCTCTGGATTCGGGAAATTACCAGGGGAGATAGTTTGGAAAATTCCTAGGCTCTGGCATAAGCTATGAGAGGATCATCATATTAAAAAGCATTTCGTTCGGCCATAAGCGTTTAGAAAGGTGGGAAAGGTGCACTTGACCAAGCCTGATGGCTGTTAGATGCCACATTCCTTGACCTTTGTGGGGTGGTAGCCTTTCTAGGTTTTCCCAGAAGAGAAATATATGAAATTTCTATAATATTTTAAACAAAATTTGTATCTATTATGAACAATATTTCCAATAAACCCAAACGCAATATTAATGTCTTAATCGGCGCAGTCTCCTTGAGCTGCCATAAAGAATCCACTAACGACTGTGGCTCTCATATATGTATATATATAGTTTATATGATATTGGTAACCCCAAATATAATTGGCCAACATGTTGGGCAAGAACTCGATCATCTGAGCGAGTGGCTGCTCCACTGAACTGCAAATTATGCCTTCTTCAATTAACGCCCCGCGAGACTGTGACCAAATAACCGACTAATGTCTAGATTCTTTCGCGGCAGACTGGATGTGAAGCCAATTACCAATTATCTACTGTTTTCCACACAAATTTAGCATAATTTGGCCAGTTTTGCGTTCAAATTTGTGCCACAATTTGTGGAAGTTGGCTGTGGTCAGGGCCAACAAACGCCAGCAACAAACCATGGCCAAACAAGGTGGGGCAGTTGCGGGAAGTGCACGGGAAATAAATATTTAAGTAAAGGTTTTGAGTTACATAGGAAACATTCTTCAACATTTGAATTGATATATTGAGAGATCAAAAAATATAAAAAATCACAAGCAGAAAAAAATATTAAGTTTTTAATATTAATATAAATAAAGTGAAATATTTGGAAGTATTTAGTTTAGACATTCCATTTTACTACGATTAAATTTATTCTTTCCAAGATAGATATGAGTGCGTTTAAATCCAAATTGATAAATAATACCTTAACGGTCACAAAAGGAACTTATAACTAAATAGATTATTAGTATTTTTTTTTAATCTAATATTTTAAAATATTTTTAAGAACTGATATTTATGTATATGTATTTATAGTTAGAAGTTTGCCGCGCAGTGTGGAGCCATTTCCCACCACTTAAATCATATATATTCTTGATCAGCACAAACAGCCGAGTCGATCTATCCACATCCGGCAGAAATATTTTTATTATCAATTTGGTTCCGAAATTTTATAAGGAGTTAAATCATTAAATCATCATTTGAATTTTGAAAAA
Organism: Drosophila bunnanda; assembly: GCA_035046265.1. Taxonomy (NCBI): domain Eukaryota; kingdom Metazoa; phylum Arthropoda; class Insecta; order Diptera; family Drosophilidae; genus Drosophila; species Drosophila bunnanda. The sequence goes on along the minus strand of JAWNOB010000076.1, from coordinate 4,227,005 downwards.
TTCAATGAAATGTTTTTTTAATTTTTAAAGGTATGCAGATTTATTAACTGAATTAAAAATAGCAAGAAACAGCTTTTCAAATTAAAAAAAATACATTTTCGGCTTAGTTGTGAGTTTTTTTAAACTAAGTTTTCACCACAACATTTTTTTTTATACATATTGATTTAAGAACTGCCAATATTTTAGATCTTGTGGATCAAAAAGTAAATTATGGTCATTATTCCACTATAATAATTTAAAATATGATCTTTTGAGTGCTTAAAAATAGTTAAACCCTGTCTATTTAAATACATACAAATTATCAGCACATATACCCTAAATTTCTCTCTGTGTATATACCAGAGTTGACTCCGCCTGACTCCAATTGTGGCCGAAGATTATTATTTTGGCTACCGACTGACTGCCAGGCGTATTTCGCATAATCGAAAGTGACCGAACCGCAGCTATTTGACGGATCTTTTGTACAACGGCTATATGCCACTCGGGTAACGGTCGATCGATGGTTATGCACAGGTTGAAAGCAACAACAACAAAAAATATAGGAAAACAAAGCACTAAAAAATAAAATAGCAAAAAATGATTGATGCCAAATGGCCGGGGCGCTCCGGCTAATACAATTTAAAATTCAGTTAAAAACAAAAGACGGAGCGAAAAAATGAAATGTATTCATGGATAGATCGGCGGCATATAGTTTTAACCGCATTTCGCCAGAGGCGTAACACACTCTAAACCGGAAGGGTAATTAACTCGCCTTGCGATCACGCCTTTGCATTCAGATCGCAGCTCGGCGAGCGATCTGTTGGTATATTAAAAAGCTATAAGTTTTGGCTTTCTGCCGCGTATTTCTTGGCCTTTTCCGATCTCCCATTTATGCCGCCTGCCCGGATGATTAATAATCCGGGCCAAGTTGGCTTATACGCAAATGCCTTCGTTTCGGGGATTGATGGGTGTATAAAGTCTTCTTTTATGCGGTAATTGAGTGTAGATGAGCCAACCTCATTCAATGGCTTTATTATGCCCACAAAACTTTGGTTGCGGTTTTTATTCCACAATATATATGGGGATTTACCAAAAAAGAAGCTATAAATTATATTGTGAAATTTTAGGAATTTAAATAGGAATTTTAGGGATTTTAATCATTCTTTGACTTTAATAAAAATATGTTCTATTTAGTTATTAAGTAAATTAATGCTTAAAATAAGAAATAAGCGTTTGGGAATTCTGCAGAAATTTTAGGAATTTAAATAGGAATTTTAGGGATTTTGGTCCCCAGTATAACATATTTTTTTAATTTAATATAAATATGTTCTATTCAGTTATTAAGTAAATTAATGCTTAAAATAAGAAACAAGCGTTTAGGAATTACAAAGAAATTTGAGGAATTTTAAAAGAATTAATCAGAATTAATTGCTAAAAAATATATATATTAAATATTTTAAAAACAATTCCACTTCCCCCAAAATCATTAATAAACTCAAGAATTTAATGTGATTGTTTCATTTATTGATTTTTCATTTTTCATAACGATTTTTTTGCTTTTATTTCTCATATATTTAATAATAATAATAATATAATTAAACGTTAAGTAAATGTTATAAAATTGATTTTCGTTTTTGTTTTTATTTTTAATTTTGGGTTTGCTTTTTGCTTGAGAATTGCAATAATTAGCTCTATAAATATGTTACGCTTACATTGTACATAAGATTTACATTATATCATATATAGATTTATGTATACACACTCAAAATATCCAAATATACATAGATAGTATATATATATATATAGTTTATGTATAATCCACAAAGTTCCGAAGTAGTTAAAGTTAAGACTGGCATATATATGTCTATGTACAAATGCTTTATTATATTTTTAATTAGCTACACAGTTAAGGTGGTTTTTAGAGTGGGTTTAAGTATATTATATATATATATCTATTAAGTATATAGTTTATAGGGTTTGGTGTGTGTGTTTGTGTGTTTATATAGTTTATGTTTTGATGCTTCACCGTCTTTTTCCATTGATTGCATAGCTAATGTTTAGTGGCTTTAGTTGTAGTTTTTGGGTGTTTAGTTGTTAGTGGAAAATGGTAACTACTTAGAGCTAGGTTTCCCTCTCGGAGGCACGCTTAAGTAAGAGTTAAAGTAAGTTTTTCTTCAAGTTTTTCGCTCATGCTTTTCTTCGAGGATTTCTTTAGGTTGTTCTTGCAAGTTTTCCTCAAAGACTTCCCTCATATTCTCCCCCTTTTCAAGCTCACGAGTACAGCAACTTGGGATTGTTGTTGCTAATGTGACTGCTATTGTTGTTGTTGTTGTTGTTGAGGTGCGACTTCTCGAGGATCACCGAGGACTGGTCATCCTCCTCGGTGTCCCCCTCATTGCCAGCCAGGCTATTCGGGGTGTAGACCCTGTTCATGAAGGTCCTGATCTCATCGAAGTACTCCTCCCGCTCGGCGACGCCCGAGGCGGAGCTGGGCGAGTCCCGGAAGTTGCTGCCCTCCGCCTCGTGCTTCTTCACATGCCGATCGAGATTCGTCTGCTGGCCAAAGGAACGGTCGCAGAGTTCGCAGCGGAAGGGGCGCTCCTTGTTGTGGATGTTCCGCACGTGGCGCTGGAGGTTGGAGGAGATGCTGAAGGCCCGGTCGCAGTACTTGCACGGATACGGCTGCTCGCCGGTGTGCGTCCTCAGGTGTCGCGTGAGATTCGCCGATCGGGGGAACACCTTGCCGCAGAACTTGCACGTATACCGGTCCTTGGTCTTCAGCGGATGGCCCACGGAGGAGCCCGATGCCCCGGTGGTGGCGAACTTAACGGGCGGAAGCGGCCGCTTTGAGGCGGCGCCGGCGGCGGCTCCCGCCAGCAAAGCCTCAATGCCGGGCCGTCCGCCCGCCGGGCATAAAAAAGAAAACCGGCTGCGATAGATCTCCTCCAGCATCATCGGGTGTATGGGTGGATTCTGGCGGGTATAGTGGGCGGCCAGAGCAGCTTCGGCGGCACCGGCGGCCGCTGCAGCGGCTGCTGCTGCCGCTGCGGCTGCGAGTCCAGATCCCGAACCGGCCCCGGATCCCACTCCCGCTCCCTCGGACATGCTGCTCAGCTCGCCACCGGCACTGGTGGGCGGTGAGGGCGAGGGCGTGGGCCCCGGCGAGGCTGTGGGCGTGGGACTGCTGCCCTTGTAGGACTTTTGCGAGGTCGAGGACTCGCCGGAACTGTGGGACTTGCGCAACTTGAGCGGCGGCTCGCCATCAGTCTCATCCTCCTCGGTTCTGGTGGAGGGCAGGAAACGCATCAGGCTGGAGGAGAGCAGGCCAGGACTGCCGGGTTGGGCCGGAAAGAAGCCGGACAGGCGCTTGCGGCAAATGGAGAGATCCAGGGGGGCATCGCCGGTGGCAGTAGGAGCATCCGTGGGCGGTGGTGTGCTCACAATATCAATGGATTTCTAGGGATCAGGAAGAGATATTATTTAGTTTAAGAACAAGAAATGCAGGGTATTCTAAGGACACTTACCCTATCATCCTCCACCTGCTGCTGATCGGGACTGTCGGGTCTCTCGGGCTCTGACTTCATCTCGGCCTGTTGCTCGGTCTGCTCCTCCTTCTCGACCTTGGCCTCCTTCTCCTCCTCCGACTTGATTATCATCTCTAGGTGGCTGTGACGACTCTCAGCCTCCTCCTCCTCCTCCTCCTCCACGTCCTCAGCCTCCTCCTCGTCGCCTTCGGACACATTCAGCAGGGGCTCCCGCTTGAGCTTGTCCTCCGACTTGACCGACAAGTTGTGCTCCTCCTCCTCCTCCGCCTTTAGCTGGGCATCCGTTTGACGTGGCGAACCGCCACCTCCACCTCCACCCTGCCCCTCCATGGGTCCCATGCCGAAGGGCAACTGCTGCCGGAAGGCGGAGTTCGGCGAGGTCATGCCCGGCATGCCGCAGCCCATGTCCATGGGGGGATTGGGGAAGAAAAGCGGGAAATTGGCGGCTCTCAGGGGACTCTGCGGGAAGATTCCAGGCAGGCCGTATGGCGGGAAGCCGGGGAAGAACGGCGCTCCCGTGCGGAACATCAGGAAGGGATTCGGCGGCGTCGACATGGCGGCAACGACGGCAGCGGTGGCAGACGAAGATGCAGCGGCAGATCCTCCTCCCGTGGACTCTACTCCCCCCGCTGGCCCTGCGGAACCCGATGTGGCTGTGGCGGTGGCGGGATGTGCGGAGGCCGGATGCTGGTGTGGATGCGGGTGCTGCTGGTACGGATGCGGATGCGGATGGTGGCGACTCAGCGGCGACTGCTGGTGCTGATGCTGCTGCTGCTGCTGGCGGTAGGAGCCCGTCGAATCACAGAACTTTTTGTGCTTGGTCAGCGAGGTTAGCGTGCTGAAGCTCTGGTTGCACTTGTCGCACTTGATCTGCATGCGGCAGGTGGCGTGCATCCGCTTGTGGCGGCACAGGTTCGAGAATTGCGTATACGCCTTGGAGCACACCTCGCAGGCGAACGGCTTCACGCTGCTGTGGATGTGCTGGTGCTGCTTCAGCCCCGACGAGGTCCCAAAGGTCTTTCCGCACTCCGGACAGGGGTGACAGCGAGCGCCGACGTGGTAGGCGCGAATATGCCGCTGTAGATTCGAGGGGTCACAGAAAACCTGCAAAACGGATCGGGGTTTCAATTGAAATTGCTTGCGATTGGTTGGTGGAATAAATATATAAGGTACACTATAAAAAAACAGGTACAATTACGACGTAAATATATAGCAAAATGTATTTAAGCTAAAGCCTTAAAGCAGAGGGGGAAATATATCATGAAATTATTTATTTATGCCTTAAAATATCCTACTTTTTGGCTTAATTTTCCCTAAATTGTTAGCATTTCTTGCACTGTACAAAATAGGGAACTGGTTGTCTTGATCTGGTTCCAAATATCCAAACGAAATGAAACTGAAATTAATCAATCATCTGGTGCTGCGTAGCTTTTGCCGCTTAAACGGATCTGTTTTTGGCTAGACAATGGCCGACGCTCTCCGAGATTACGCAAAGGTAACCGGAGCAGCCATGAGCAGCAATAACAACACACCATCTCCTCCCACGAACACCTTCGTCAATTATTAACATCAATTGCTACAATTGTCATTGCCTCGCAGCTCGCAGCATCCATCACAACCGCCTCGAATGGCCACCGGAATTTGTGTGTGTGGATATATATCAGGGCTGGGCAATGGACCAAGCCCAGGGACTTGGGCCCTTCATAAAGTGAAGGGAATGGAGTTATTTTATAACATAAGAAACATATTTTAACAGAGGAATTTAAAGGTTAAGAAAGGATATAGAAAAAGGGTTTTAAAAAGTGTGAAGACTAAATTGTAGTCAGAAAAACAAACAAAGAACTTTTAAATGATTTTCGATAGATGAAAGCATAGAGAAATATTTAAAAATACTTATTTAATTTGCTATAAAAAGTTAAACAAAATGTATATTCTATTCTTTATATTATAAAGAAATATATGATTGAATTTAACAGTAAAAATAATAAACAAATTCTCAAAAAAGACTTTGTAAAGAACGATTAATAGCTTTCCCAAGACTTTAGTCATATAAATTATATAAAACTAGTAAAATAAGCTTCGAAAATTCCCTTTTCTTCTATAAATTTAAAATATTTTCCATATTTTCCAAAGACAAATCGCAACCAGCCCTAAATCTGCGCCCAAGCTCGCACTTTTTACATAGCAGTGACAGATCCCATGAGGCTTCTCAGCAGTGTGTAGGAGATTATGGGCCAGTGGCCGGGAGCAGCAGGAGGAGGAGGAGCGGAGGCAGTGTGGCATCCAGTTTGGAGCTCGGTGTGTACCCACTTCAAACTTGATTTCGGTCAGCAGTTCGACTCCCCCCCGTCGCCTTCCATGTACGTGTCTCTCTCTCTCTCTCTCCGTACGAAACTGTTATGCCTAATCATGCTGTCATAATGCGCTACGAATTCATATCAAACGATGATCGAGGCAGCCTTTTTTGTCTATCTCCATCGCACAAAAGCCTCGGATATAGCGGGGGAGATGAGGAGAGGGGGGAGGGGGTAGGGGGTAGGGGAAGGGGGAGCGGGAGCGGGAGCGGGACTGTTGGCTGGGACGGACAAGAATAGCTCGTGCTATAACTACATCAAATGGATTAGATTCAACTACTCTCCAAAAAGGCGAAAAACGCCACAAAAGACCAGCGACAACAAATACAACAACAAAAATTATAAAAAAAATAAGTAAAAATAAAAAAAATAGAGGGGGGAAAATATATATATATATATAACGACAACGACGATCATGGTGTTACAGCCGTAACAATAACAACAAGAGAGCAGAAACAGAGAGGAAAATTGTGATATATTTTAGAGATATATATCTTCTTTCTTCTTTGAATGATATTAAATAAACAGTTACAATTTCATAAAATATTACATACAAAATTACATAAAAAATAGTATATATTTGTTAGTCTCTCAGCTTTTCCCTTTCTAGCATACTCATTAAATACCTAAGCTAGGTTTATGTTTTAAATGAAATATATACAATTTGTTTAAGGAACTCCTTTAATCAAATTTTTTTTTAACCGAAATAACTTGAAAGATTTTTGCATAATATTTCCCTAATTTCTCGCAGTGCTTTGCAAGATGAAAAGCAGTTGTTGCCTCAGTGGGTTGAGTGTAGGTGTTTTGGCATTCGAGGAAGGAGGCGGTAGGAGCGAGGAAGAGCGGACTCTCGACGAGATCTCTGCCTTTTGCCATGGAATGTGCCATGGAAGGGGGGACACCAACAGTGGCGCGGAGAGAGAGAGAGAGAGGGGGGCAGATCTAGGAGCGTACGTTGGGGTCAGCCAAGGCATCAGAGCCCGCAGTGGCATGGCCTGAAGATGGGATCGGGGTCTGGTAGCCTAATGGAGTTGAAACTTCTGGTTAAAGTTACACAGGAAGAATAACTAAGGGACTAAGCTTCCATTTATGGGTATTTTATAGAAATTAATTAATTAAAATTATTTACAAACAGGAAAATGTAATAAAATAACTCTGTTTCTTAACAACATTTCTATATATTTTAATGAATTATCTATGCCACAAAGCCTGCAGGCTTATCCCCTGCTGGACATGCTTTCAGTGATAACCCCACGCATTTGTGGGCCCATTTAACCCCCCACTTTTGAGCCCCTTAACCCTATTGAGCCTACTGCTGTTACCTTCTCATCCCAAAAAGAAAAGCCTTGTAGATCCGTGGCAAATCCCTTTGGTAACGCTTTAAGCCGGACTGCTTAAAACAAACAAAGCTGACAGCTGCAAAGGCAAAGGCAAAGGCAAAGGCTGAGGCTCCGGGAGGGAGAGCAGCTCTTTGAAAGCTCCAGGGAAAGTCTTGGACCCGAAAAGATCGATCATCATTTGTTTTTTGGGGGGCCGGAGTGGCTCCCGTTTAGGGATGGGTTTCTTCTACGGTCTCCGTACCCCTTTTTCATATGGAAAAGAGTGGGGAACCACAATGCGTGCTACTTACATGCCACCGAAACAATTACAGAGCGCTAAGTAAACTAACTGTAATGCGGGGCAGGCATTGGAAATACCGTTGGAGGTTCGATTTGGAAATGGAAAAAGGGAAAAGGGAAAAGGGAAAAGCGAACCACAAGATCGTAATCAACATGCCATTAAAACATCTCGGGAAGATGTCGATGTCGATGTCGAAGTCAAAGTCGCAGTTGCGATGACAATGACGCATGAAATGGATGGATCTGGGGATCTTGGATCGGATCGTATCGGATGATTCGATGGATGGATGGATGGATGGATGGCTGGTTGCCTCTATTCCAAGCCCTTTAATTTCGCTTTGGCTCTGTCTCTGGCTTTGGCATTCAAATGCAGCCAAGAAGATGAACAATACAAGACAATGAAAAGTGGGGCTGGGACAGGGTTTCTTCATTACCGAAAAAAGCGCTTAAGTGTTTCGCTGAGAGTGCACACGCCCTGATTTCTTGGCTTTTTCTTGGCTTTTTCTCGGCTTTTGAGCGCGTGCTCGCCCGGCTCAAAGGAGTCGCCGGGGGTAATGGTAATGGGAGGGCGGGGGAGGAGACACACCGCCTCTTAAGAGCCAAGTTAGCAGCCCGCGGCTATTGATCCGCTTGAAATCAAAAGTCTTTTTATGTGTTTGTTGCCAAGCCGAAAAGCTGATACAATAATTAATGACGGCGTAACTTTTTCTTCCCGAAGGTTATTGCCGGTAACAGAAGCTATTCGGTTTTGGATATTTTGGATGCTCTCTCTTTATCGAGATGGCAATTGGTGGGTTTTGTGGATCACCAGAGGAGGATGATCTTTTATCTAAGGGTTCTTTGTTATGTAGCTTCTTTTGCTTTATCTTTTGATTAAAAAGAGTGAAAAGTAACTTATTTCTTTAATTTTTAAATAAGTTTTTAAATAAAATGCAAACACTTTCATTAATATAATTTTAAATAATTGTAAAAAAAATATATCATAACATATTCACATTTTTGAATCAATATTTATAAATATTTTTATATGACCATTTATTCGACAAATCAATGTTTAAAAAAGTCATAACTAAGCCAAAAATGCATTTATTTTAATAAGGAAGTCAGTTCTGTGCTAGTTTTCAATATGTTAATAAATCTGTATACTCAAATTAACATTTTTAGAATTTTAATTTTTTGACAATTTTTCAAAGTGTAACAATGTCAATTTTAACAATATAAAAATATGAAAAAAAAATTTTTAAATTTTTTTCCTTTCATACATGCCTAGAAAGATTCCCCTGTTGATGCTGATCGATAATATATATGGATTATAGGGTCGGAAACGACTCCTTTACTACGTAACAAGCTTCAGACTGAAATTATATTACCCTGCAAGGGTATAAACATTCGTATTAAATTAAATCTAAAAACCAAAGCTTAGAAAACTCATAACTAAGTCAAAAATGGATCAATTTCAATAAGAAAGACAGTCCTGTGGTAGTTTTTAATAGGCAAATAAATTTGCAAACTCAAATGGACATTTTTAACATTTTAATTTTTTGACAATTTTTCAATGTGTAACAACGCCAATTTTAACAACATAAAAATATGAAAAAAATTTTGAAATTTTTTTTCCTCTAATAGATAGCTACAAAGATTCGCCTGTTGATGCTGATCACTAATATATATGGATTATAGGGTCGGAAATGACTCCTTCTCCTTCAGACTGAATATATACTACCCTGCAAGGGTATAAATGTTCGTATTCTTGCAGTCATATTTATATGGCAATTTGTACTAAAAACAACAGCTTATAAATCTCATAACTAAGTCAAAAATGCATTAATTTCGTTACGGAAGACAGTTCTGTCCTATTTTTTAACAGGTTAATAAATCTACATACTCCATATCACTTTTTTTAAATTTTAAATTTTTGACAATTTTTCAAGGTGTAACAATGTAAATTTTAAGAACATAAAATGTCGAAAAAAAATTTTGGAAAATTTTTTTCTTTCCTACATGTCTAGAAAGATTCGCCTGTTGACGCTGATCAATAATATATATGGAATATGGGGTCGGAAACGACTCCTTCACTGTGTAGTAAAATTATAATACCCTGCAAGGGTATATATATTTGTATTCCTTCAGTCATATTTATAAGGCAATTTGTACTAAAAACCAAAGCTTAAAAACACATAACAAAGCCAAAAATGGATCGATTTCAATAAGAAAGTCAGTTCTGTGCTAGTTTTCAATATCTTAATAAATCTGCATACTCCAATTAACATTTTTAGAATTTTAATTTTTTGACAATTTTTCAAAGGTGTAACATTGTCAATTTTAACAATATAAAATTTCGAAAAAAAATTTTGAAAATTTTTTTCTTTTCCTACATGTCTAGAAATATTCGCCTATTGATGCTGATCAATAATATATATGGAATATGGGGTCGGAAACGACTCCTTCACTCGTTGTAAGCTTCAGACTGACATTATAATACCCTGTAAGGGTACAAATATTCAGTAATATTTATATGGCAAATTGTACCAAAAACCAAAGCTTAAAAAATTCATAACTAAGTCAAAAATGCATCAATTTCGATACTGTTTTCAGTTCTGTGCTAGTTTTTCATAGGTTAATAAATCTGCGTACTAAAATTGACATTTATTAAATTTAAAATTTTTGACCATTTTTCAAATTGTAACAATGACAATTTTGACAACATAAAAAATCGAAAAAAATTTTGAAATTTTATTTTCTTCCTTAAATGTCTAGAATGATTCTCCTGTTGATGCTGATCAGGAATATATATGGATTATAGGGTCGGAAATGACTCCTTCACAGCGTAGTAAAATTATAATACCCCGAAAGGGTATAAATATTCGTATTCTTTCAGTCATATTTATAAGGCAATTTGTTCTAAAAACCAAAGCTTATAAATCTCATAGCTAAGTCAAAAATGGATCAATTTTAATAAGAAAGCCAGTTCTGTGCTAATTTTTAATATGGTAATAAATCTGCAAACTCAAATCGACACTTTTAACATTTTACTTTTTTGACAATTTTTCAAGGTGTAACAATGTAAATTTTAACAATATAAAAATATGCAACAAATTTTGAATTTTTTTTTCCTCTCATACATGTCTAGAAAGATTCGCCTGTTGATGCTGATCAATAATATATATGGTTTATAGGGTCGGAAATGACTGCTTCACTACGTTTCAAGCTTTAGACTGAAATCATAGTACCCTGAAAGGGTATAGAAATGTTTGGAACCTAATAATTGTGTACCTTATTCTTGGTATTTGAAATGCTTTTGTTTAATTTAATGTACGACTTACCTTGCTGCAGTTCTCGCAGGAATATTTCCTTATGTTGTTGTGGGAGATCGCTTCGTGCTTGATGAGCAAAGGACGATGGCAGAATCGCTGCGGACAGAGCTTGCAGGAGTAGTCGTCCTGCTTGAAATGATGGGCAACCACCAGATGACCGTCCAGCCTGAAAGGAGAGCGGGAATTAGTTTTCAAATATAGAAGAGGAAAGCTGAGGGAAAATTCCGAGACTGTCTACTAATTTTCCTTTTCTGCCCGTTATCGGCCTGTCATCGCCAAATGAAATTAGCATTGTGACATTTTTCGTGGCTGCGGCTCTCGCGGTTCAATCAAAGTCATGTGTGTCAGTTCACACGCCTTTGTTTGGGGACCAGAGTCTCCCCCCTTCCCCCCTTTGGCTATCAGAGGGAAATCCAGGGGGAATAGGGGAAATCCCTGCTTCGTCCTTTGCCTGGGACGGGCGTCAATTAGTCAAATGATGTTCAATATTTAATACGCCCGGCCAGGTGATAAGCGATCTCTCCATATATCCTTTTATTTTTCGGGGGGCAGAACAGCTGCAGCCAATGGGGGAAAGGCGTCCTTGGTGACGGAAAATTGTGGCGGTGCCAGGCGGAGTTCCACGATGCTTATCGCCTTTGCTCGTGGGCGTAGGAAAATCAAGCAGGGAAAATATATAGACCAAGCACAGCGCTGATGTCGACAGGAGAGGCGGCAACGTTTTCGTTTTTCTTTGTTTTGTCATCGTCATGGAAGAGTTGATAGTTCCGAGATATATACGTATATATATGTGTCTTTTTTTTCCCCTGCTTCAACCTGAAGTGTGGGCGTTTGTTTGGCTTACAGACCCATGCATGTTCGACATCAGATAAATGGCAAAAAAAAGAAATGAAATAAAATAAAAAAGCCACAGCCCCGGACACGCAGACATTGCTCGCATAGCTTCCCTTCCATCCTGGCCGGGACTGACTCCTCATGTAAAATTCAATAAATCACTGGGCAACTGATAAGTGCCGGTCCGCGGGGGTTCCCCGGGACACCCACTCGTGTAACGGTAACTACACACACATCTCTCTCTTTGGCCAAAACATCAAATCAAAGCTCGCTTTTAGCACTTCAACTTAAATATATATATGAGGGCCTAGATCGGGCGATTATATCCCTATTTTTTTATATAGAAATGTCATTTGCGTGTTGTGTCAATTGTTGCTTTTGTTCGTTGTGTGTTTGTTTGTTGTGGCTTTTGGTTTCATTTATTTATTACAAGGCAAAACATTTGTAAATATTAGACAATACTTTTGCATTAACTATTATCCCTTGAAGTGGTCAATTAAGTGAAGAGCTAAGGACTTAAGAGGATTAATTAAGCTTTTATTCATTTAATCAGTTTAATTTGAGTCATAGTTTTGGGTTTATTTTAAAAGAAATATGTAATATTTCATTCAATTAATGTAAATGATATATGTTATTCCTATTTTTGAAGACTTTAAGGGGAATATTTACGCTTTGATTATGTTTCTTTGATGCAAATATTTTAAACTATATTTTTTATTCAATTTGAAGAAGCTTAGTTAAGTTTTTGTGGTCACTTTTAAAGAATTAATATTGAAAGTAATTAATTGAAATTAATTTAATACATTTTGAGAGGATACAGTTGATCGTTTATCAAAAAGATATAAAGGACATGTAAGACAATGAATTTAATTCAAATATTGGTACTTAATTATTTATCAATAAATATCCTAAAAAATAATCTAAGAAGAATTTTAAATTCGGTTTTGCATGAAACAATAAATCCATTTCAACTTTCATTTTATATAATTTAATTTATGACTTCACAAGCCTCATGCAACAACTTTAGACTTCTGTATATTCCATATTCTTTAGTAAAATATCAATTACTTTCCTTGCATCAATATTTTCCCCTCCACTCTTCCGATTTCCCCTTTTTTCCCCATCTCTCATTTAAATCACTGACTACCGAAACCTCGCAATCGTAAATCGGAGAAGCAGGAAAAACCTTTAAAATCTAAGTGAAGCCGAAACGAAATCGAAAATGCCGCGACAGGTAGAGGGACATAAAGCCACAGTTAACACCTACAGATTGCACATTTGGGACCATAAAAAACCAATCATGGTCGCCAGGCGGAATCCAGACCAAGAGACCAGGCGAGATCGCTCTCACTTTCGTCGCTCTGAACGCCTTAATGGCACTTTTATTGGCCCGACTATTATCGCCATCGGGTTTTAATTAAGATCTAGTGAGACCCAAAGCATTTAGCAACATTTGCAGATACTTTGTAGCTCTGCTTGGTTTTTGTTTTTTCTAGTTTTTTGTGGTCGGTTTTCTCTTTCAACTTCTACAGCGATTGCGCACCCATAATTCTTTTGGGTAAGTTGGAAGCTAATTGGGGGCTGGTTTTGCTTTTGGCTTATATTTTTTGTGATTTAGATTATGGCCGATGCTGCTGGTGGGGCTACTTAAATGCCAAAGCAATTTGAGATGCAGACATTCTCCTACGCGAAATTTTGGCTTTAAGTAGGAGTCTCGGAGCGGCCTCCGCGGGGGTCTGATTAATGGCAATTAGCAGGCGGTACTTACAGTTCTAAATCCGGATAGACTTTATCACAGACCTCACAGCGTATGTCGAAACCGTTTTCGTCGTCTGTGAAATCAATATCACCTGGAAAGGGTTAAGGAATATGTTATTAGTTTATTTTATTTCATTATTTTTGAGTAACTAACTTACAAGTAGATTAAAAGCTATGCAAACAAAATTTTAAGTATTTTTTAAGGGGTATATAAAGTAAACTCTTTCTCCTAAAGCTTTTATTTATATAGATTTATGTTTAATAAACATTTATAGTACGTCTAACAAATATTTTAATAATATTCTAGCTTAGTTCTGTATTTTTAATCCTTTTTTTTTATAATTTTATTTCATTTATTTGTATATAAGTTTAGTCATTTTTTATATGATGTACAACGATATTCCAAAACTTAAATAATAATTGAAATACTTTTGAATTTTTATTATAGATTTTCTAAGCCAAAAATTCTTTAATGAAAATTTTAAAAAATTAAACAAACTGTTCTTTAAATTCCCTAAATATTGCTATAAAAAATCTCCTCAAAATCTCCTCCCCAAACCGATCTCAGTAAACTCCTTTTCTTAATATAGATCTTCACAAAATCTTCACTATAACACTCACACTTGCAAAGCACACAATCTTCGCCTCAACGATGATCACTCTATAAATTTGTTCGATCCTTAAGATATCACTTGGGTCAGCTCACTTGACACACAACCGTTCGGCTTCGCGTTTGATGAACAAGTGTGTCGTTCGCTGAGCATAATGCCGACGAGCTAATGTTTTGTTTGCCCGCTAACAATCTGCGGCAGGTCCTTTTTTTCACTTTTTTTTAGTTTAGTATTCTGGCCAGGACGCACTGGCATATGACCAATACACACACACACCGACTAGCAGGGGTAAACACGCAAACACTTAACACAAAATTGGTAGCGGAGGAGACGAAATCGTGTGCACTCATATATGGCACTCGCATAGCTTGACGTTGAATAGATAATTGTCCCGAAATGAAAGTAAGCAAGGCGACTGCGAAGGCAAGACACACACCACACCACACCACACACACCACACACACACCCCTGCTACACACACTCCACCCCTTTAGTTTTTGTTGGCCCTCCGCTCCGTTAACTTGGCCAACTCCCGACGAGTGCCAAGTGCACACAAGGTACATTGCCAGAAAAGTTATGGGAAACTCTTTAGAGAATTATTTTTGAGGGTAAATTAATTGCAGGAAAATGTGGATTATATATAAATAAATTAAATTTACTTATTAAATTGTTTTGGAAGGATTTTAGGCATATGTTCTCAATTTAAATTTTTTATTAGGACTAAGAAAAGCCAGTATCTAATTAAAAATGCACTTTTTACACTCTTGTACATTTTTAAATAATATTTAGAATCTTTACTACGAAATAAATTAATTAAAAGTTTGAAAAGTATTTTTAATAATTAAGTAAGAGCAATAATTAGAGCTTTAGCTTAATTTAAAGTATTACAAAGCTTAATTTTTTATGCTGATTATAGGCATTAATTTTGTCAAGATCTATGCCTATAAATTTGTTAACTTTTTCAGAAATATTTAGCCCTGAATTTTTTATTGATTTATTTCCATTTATCTGCATTATTTCCCAAATATATTTAGCCAAAATATTTTGATTTCCCCCAGTGTAACCTCTTTAAACTATTCCTAGGGGAAATGAGTGTTGAATATGAGCAGAGCGGCTGAGGAGCAGAGCTGAGGCGCTGCTTTAGGGGTTGGGAAGGGGGTTACTGCTGGCCACCGAAGGGGGTGGGAGGGGTAGGGTGCTACTTAGTGGACAGTGGGGGGGCAGAGTGGACAACCACCAGGTGACACCAACACAAACACAACTCAGAGAGAGATAGATAGAGAGAGAGCGGCTAAGGGATGACGGCGATGACCAGAGATTATGCATGCAAACACATCACATCCGAGGGGTCAGCAGTCAGTCAACCCCTCAACCTCTGAACCTCTAACTGCCTTTTCTGTGCTATGGTTCCATTGGACTGATTTCGCTTCAAAGTCATTGTGTGTGGCACCTTGCCTTGGCTTCCAAACAGGTGTTGCCTCTCAAGGCAATGCCCACCACCCAACAGGGTGGGTCTTCCACCCCCTCTCGCGATCGGTTGCATATATATACATATATATAGTGTGTGGTAATTGCTGTTTTGGGTCAAAAGTTAATTTTCAGCGTGTGCAATATGGCCGCAAAGGGCAGAGCGAAGATTCCCACGTCCAAGAGGTTGCGTTTTCCTTCCTATCCCGCGGGGGGGTGGGCCGCACTTGAACTTTGCCTTCTGCTTTGGGTGGGAAAGTGGGAAAGGACATTCAGGAGGGTAGGAGCTATCCTCCGCAGGACGGAAGACTGACTTTCCAGGCGTAGGTTCTGAAGGTTCTGCGACATATGGCATTGGGATGGGTGAGTGAGGCTAGGAATGGGAGTGGGAGTGGATGAGGGTGAGGGTGAGGCCTGAGTAGGTGGCCTGGGAAAACTTATGCTCGGCCTTAAGAGGGAGGATTCCTGGGAACCTACTTGCCAGCTTAAGAGGCAGCTGGACTTGGGAAAATGCTTAAAAATTGCTTAAGCCTAGTGATAACTTCTTAAACCTTTAAAAATATTTATTTGAAGAGAATTTTGCTTTAAGAAAATGTTTTAAAATAATAAATCCTCTACGAAATGTCTTGTCTATTTCTTTTCTAAAGCTCGAACTTTTAAAAAGCATTTTTTAAATATAATTTTTCGCCACAAACTATACTTTTTGATTTAAATAATCCCAGAAAAAAGGTATATTATATAAAAGAGTAATATAATTATTTTTATCTATTGAAATAACATTGTTTATAATGGATTTTAACTATTTAAAAAGCTGCTTAGACCTCTACTCATCCATATTATTTTTCTATCAAAGAAACCTTCACAAAATCAGCAATCCCCGTTCAATTAACTCTTTTAAAACCCGCTTAGCCGAAACAATTAATCAAAAAAACGCCAATTTCGGCTGTCTGCTGCTCAGCCAAATCAATTCCTTATCATTTAGGCAATTGTCCTGCCTCCCAGTCCCTGTCCTGGCTGTCATCATCATCTTCTGCTCCCTAACCAAACAGTCGTCCTTTCACGCCTTTCACCAGGCGGCCTGCTGCTCGCTCCCTTTTCTCCCCGAGGCAGCTGAGGACGGACTGACAACTCAATGGATCCATTCAGCATCATTCAGGATGTGGATTATGTGGGGAGGGGCGGGGCCGTAGCTCTTTAACTCTTCTGACATGCCAATTACATATCGCCGAAAACCTGAAAACCTGAAAACCTGAAAACCCAACGCCTGACCCTGACTCGCGAGCGCTGGCTAAACGGAAGCCGAAACTGTTGACAAATGATTGATTGAATTATTTACACCTTACAACTTGCTGCTGCAAAATCAAACTTAGATCCGCCTGCTAATCGATTCAAAAAAAAAAAAAAAAAAGGAATTCATAGATGTGTATGAAAAAAAAAGGGTTAGGCGGCACTCCTAATGATGCCCAAAAATTGTGACACCCGAAGACGCCACGCCGCGACACGAGCCTTTTATTTAATTCTGCTTTTTATTTGTTGGTTCTTTGTTTTTCTTTTTTTTTTTGGCTCATTAATCATCCATCAGAGCAGCGACAAAGTGTCAATGTATCTCGGCATCTGTATCTCTTAGTTAGATTCGCTTAGGGGCTTGGTCGGGCCGCGCACGTATCTGCGAGAATGTGTTCGTGTTTGTAGTTTGTTCCATTGTTTGATTGGTCGATTGAAGACCTGCCGCGGACCCGAGCCGAAAGCCATCTCAAAAGTGTCGTTTCGGTTTCGTTTTTGTATCTATTTTATATTATTTTGGGGAATGGTTTTTCTGTTCTGCCCCAAGGTGAAGGGAAGGGAGAGCTCTGACGGAGTTGACAACTTTGTGGGTTGGTTTTTTACTGGCAGTGATTGAGGGAATGGCTGGTTAGTAGCTCGCTCGGTATTAGCAAAATGAGATGTCTAAGAGTTAAAAGCTTGAAATTGACTATTTATCCAAGTTGATTGGTGATTTTTTCGAGGATTTATTTGAGTTATTAAAGTCAATGTGATTTGATTTTAAAGTTTAAATGGGTTTTTTAGGTAATTTTTCTAGGTAATTGTAAACTTTTATTAGGTAATATTATAAGTTTAGGGAGTAAATAGGTTATGTTCTTTGAGTTAAAAGTTAGTTAGATCATTTTATTTACTAGTTCTAACCAATATTAATATTTATTTGATTAAAAACTGTATTTTTAGGTATATTTTATCCTCTGCAAAGCCTATATTTCAAGAATTAATTATTTCTGTTTAAATATTTAATAATTACTTAAGTAAACTTATATCTCTTTATTGTCTTTTGCTATTTCTTTTAGTTTTTATATCTCTTGAATTAAATTATTAAAAAAAAAACCTTTCCCATGCTTTTACTAGCTGCCTCCTCCCATGGTCATTATCATTTGCATTTTCCTCCCAGAAAATTCCCAAACTCGCTGTACTCATTAGGTATTCCTTTCGCAAAAGTAACGGTCAAAAGTAGTAACTCCCTTCGTTTCCCTGAAAATCCAGCGATCTTTTGCTACATTTTCAACCACACTGCGATCGCTGCTTGCCACCTTTCCGGTGACTCCGTGATCGCATTGCCACCCCCGTGCCACATGCTCTGCGCTATATCCTTGTGCCAGGACATCTGGAGTGGCCTGACTTCTCGTCTTCTGGCCGAGCGTAAAGTCAAGGGAAGGAATTTTCCCGGTCAGCGAAGCATGAACTGCGAGAAAACTTGCACGAAAATACGTTAAAAAGTCATACACAGGTGTACTTTTTTATTTTTTAAAGGGAAACAAAAACGGGTAGTTAAAAAAGGACTTTCCGACTTGGACTTGGCTTGGCTTTAATTGAAATTTTGTTTAAAGAACTGTCAAAGTTAATGGAAAATCCTGGTATGATCGCAAAGATTAGCCTTTGTATTCATAAAATATTCAAATTTTAAGCCCGAAGTGAGATTTAAATTCACGATAATTAGCAGCGGAGAGAGAGAGTGTGAAAACTGTTAAATGAGCCGTCCGTAAATCCCACATGTTTATAATCAAACACGTACCCGGGGGTAGCAGGATTAGGCTTAAATTGAGCGTGTGCCGCATATATATACAGGGTATATCGCTGACACAATCTCGGCGGCACCCTCTTTCTGTTTGCTGATGGATCTCTCTCTAATGAAATTATCAAACATTTTAATAACAAATGAAAACATGTGCGGTTGCCGCAATATTGCACGGACGCATGCGCCCAAAAGACGCACAAATTGATCGCAGTTTTAGGGGAGGCAGAAGGGTGTAAGGGATGCTGTTCGGTGACCCTCATAAGCCGGGAGATCGTATCGCAATGCCGCTCGTGCCAGTAGCCTTGTCACGGGCATTGCCACCGAAAAATATCCTGATTCGGATGCGGATCCAGAGGCATTAATTGCCGGAACAACTAAGACCACAGCTGCGCTTATTAGCCACACCAGCATGGACACACAAAATGCATTAAAATCGAGATGAAATCAAGCCTAGGGGGAGTCCTTTGGGGATTTTTAACTAACTATTCTTCGGTTAGCACATCATTTTTGAACATTTTTGAGCATTTTTGGGTTACAAATTAAGGGAATTGAAAATTAAAGGGGTGTATGATTAGTTATGAAAATAGAAATGGGGTTGTAATGTGAATGAAACATAGTTCTAGGATGAGTTTATAATATGTGTGCTTTTATAAGTATAAATTAAATAAGCAGCAAAAAAGTGCCCTAAAGTCAGGGTAATAAACTCATATAAAAATCCTACATAATTTAGAAACCTTTATTAACTAATTATTTAATAATATACAGAGTATATATATATATAATATGGTTCTAAGAAGAATAAGGGTCCTTTAATCTCCACAATATATAAATAAATCCTAAAAAAGCTTAATAAGCTATAAAATTAACTTCGGAAAGCCGAAGGCTATACCCTTAAATTATAGTTTTGAATCGGAAATACCATAATTAAGCTTTAAATTCCCTATTCATCCCTATTTTTTTTAAATATTAATATGACTATTATTTTCAACTAATCAAATTTTAAAAATCTCATAACTAAGCCAAAAATGCATTAATTTCAATTCGGAAAGCTTTCCTATTTTAGTTTTTAATAGCTTAAAAAATCTGCATACTAAATTTAATATTTAAAAAAATCTAAATTTTTGTCGATTTTAAAAATATTATAAACAAAGAAAAAAATGGAAAAAAAAAATTGAAAAAAACAATTGTTTCTCGAATATAGCTAGATCGACTCGGCTGTTGATGCTGATCAAGAATATATATGATTTATGGGGTCGGAAATGACTCCTTCATTGCTTTGCAAGCTTCTAACTAAAATGAAAAGGGTTTAAAAATTGCCTTAAAATCTACATAATAAAGTTAAATAAAATCTCTAATCCCTAATTAAATGTCCCTTTAATTAAATACAATTTAAATGTTAATTAAAAACTCACCATTATCGCGATCACTGCGATCATCGCTGGGCACCGATGATCCCTTGCCACTCTTGCCGCCCGATCCCGATCCCGATCCCGAGGAGGATGTGGCGGCGGCCACCGCGGCCGCGGCTGCTGCAGCTGCGGCCAGGACACCGCCGCTGGCCATGAAGCTCTCGTTGATCTGCACGGGACTCTTGGGTCGCCCATCCACAATCATCTCGCTGCCGGCACTCACATAACGATTCGTTTCGTAATAAAGCTATTAAAAAACCAACAAAAATGCGGGAGAAATAATGAAAAATAATTGTAAAAAAATTGTGGCACGCGTCAGCGAAGGGTCAAGGGGTCAAAGGGTTCTATTCTTTTTTTTTTTTGGTTTTTAATACTCACACAACCGCCATTAATGAAACTCTCCAGATTGGCCTTGGCTATGATGCCAGTGTCCTCTATGACGCGGATTTTCTTAAGCCAAGCGGAGACATCGGATGTGGGCTCTAGCCAGCCATTAAAGTGCTCGGCATGGGCCTGTAATTAAGGGATAAAACAATGACTTTTTTTTAAAAATTTTTTTTAAAATTATTTAAAGCTTAAATTTAAAAAGTAATACTATTTTTTAATAAGATAATGAGAATTGCAAACGGTACGGCTGGCGCCATCTGTTGATTAGTTAAGACTGACTGTGCTATTTCACATCCATTAGTCTAGACGCAAACCACTTTGTTGGGCCTATTAAGTGTTATACACATGTAAAATGCATGTAAATAATATTACTGTTGTTTGAAAATTGTTTTTTTAATAAACTAATTAACAAATTAAATGTAGAAAATTATATAAATTATCTCTGATTATAAATATGTTTTATAAAATATTTTATTAATAATAAAAAAGGGCAATTATCTTGGAAAACATTACGAAAAAGTTACTAAAAATTT
Source organism: Drosophila bunnanda (assembly GCA_035046265.1). NCBI lineage: Eukaryota > Metazoa > Arthropoda > Insecta > Diptera > Drosophilidae > Drosophila > Drosophila bunnanda. The sequence goes on along the minus strand of JAWNOB010000076.1, from coordinate 4,206,131 downwards.
GAAAACTATAAAAGTTAAACACTTAAAACGTTTTTATTTTTTCAAAAGCAATTAAATGGGATTTAATTGATAATATTTATTATAAATATTATGTCAGTATTTACTATTATTATTATTATTATTATTTATTATTTATTATTATTTATTATCAACCTTTTAATAATTTTTAAAAATGTTAAACTGCATTAAACTGTCTTTGATAGTATTTTTAACTTTTTACCCCTTAGTCTGGTTTGTGTTTCTTATATTTTATAAAAAAAGAGATTTTAAATATGCTTTTAGATTTACTTCAATTAAGTACAAATTTTCTTTTTAATCTCTCTCAACATTTAACCAATTAATATGTTCCTCGAGCCCACCAATAAAATTAATAAAAGAAAACAAAAGGCAAGCCCAGCAAGACATCACCCGTAGTGTGCCGCCCACCAGTCTGCGCCGCACAATCAAGGTCACTGGCGGCAGCCAAAGGGGGGGAAACTGCAGCAAGTCGGGGAAACAAAAAAATAATAAACAAAAAACCAGGAGAAGTGGAGAAAAAACGGGAGAGAGCAAAAAAATAAAATACGAAAAACTAAAACAAAAACCACCGACAGTTTTTGTATACAAAATAAAAGCAGCGGCAGAGGCGGGCGCCAGGCTAAAATACGCATAATTCACACAAAAATCGTTAGCGGCGGCGGCGGCGAAAACTGCCTTAGACGGGGCGACGCCACACACACACTCTCTCTCACACACACACCACAAATTAAAAATCAAATTCGAAAACCGAAAAGAAAAAAATGCAACTCAACTTTTGTGGTCTGAACTGAATGACTTTGCGTATGCGCAACGTTCAAGCCGCCGCCGTCAGGCTCTTGTCTATGAAGTCATTTGGAAAAACGGCATTTTACAGTTTGCGATTAAGTGGTAGGTGTGTGTGTGTGAGTGAGTGTGCGGCATATGTGTGTGCACGCTCCAAAAATTAAGTTAACAACGCCTCAAGTGGCTTCTTCTGCTGCAGAGCGAAAAAAAAAATTAAATAAATGGGAGTTTATGTATATAAATTCTCCTGTTAAAAAAATAAGGGAAATAAACTTTACCACGAGGGTGTGCCTGTTTTTCTGAGGTTTTTTTTTTAATTTTTAAAGTGGTTAAGCTGAACAAGTAGGTTGCAGAGTCTGTGTTTTGATTTATAAATACATTCGTAGAAAGGGAGCTTATGCAGAAGTTATAGTTGCAAAAATATATACTTAATTTTTAAGGGTTTTACAGAAAAGAGGCAAGGGGGACTTTTTGCTATTAAAAAAAGTGGTTAAAAAGGGAGAATTTGTCAAGGGAAAGGCCTAAATGGCATAGGATAGGGAATATATATTTTTAATGTTATACATTTATATATTATTAGGTTATATTTATTATTATTAGGTTTCTTTATTAATTAATATAAATGTTAAATAGTTTATTTCCCTTTTTATCTATGTCTTAAGGTATATGTATCAATTTATTTAAAAGTATAAATAATTTAAGCCTTTAAAATGCTATAATTGTGAGGTTTTTCGTAACGCAAATATTTATATATTTATCGAACTACAACTTTTTGCTTATATATTTTGTAAAGTTCCCACATGTCTTTCTGTATCTCTAAAGATTAATCTCAATCAAAATCGCTCTCGTTTTTCAAACTCAAAACCCAAGAAACTGCAATCCGAGGCAGCCACTAAAAAGTGATAGAAATCATTGAGACATTCGTAGATCCTACATCCTTGGCCTGGTGAAACTGGGTGACAAATAGTTCCCGTTGTCGCTAATCCCGGACAGACATCACACATGTGTCCTTTTGCCCATTCACTCCGCTATTCATAACTTTATTAAAAAGGAGGCCACAGGCAGGAGCAGCAGCAGGATCCGACAAACATGACACAGTCAATGGGCAAGGAAAATATTTACGCGCCAGAGATAATCTCGAGGAGAGCCGAAGGGAACTGGCCTCGAATTGCCAGAACGGATCGGAGATCCTGCCGGAGGCTTTGGGCAGAGATACAGACACAGCCAATGTATCTGTCAAAACGGAAATGTGAGCGATAAAAGTGCGCTTGATTTGAGGATCATCCAGGAATAAAGGCACGAAACCGAAATGCGAAAAGGGATCTGTGTTATTTTTGCAATTTTCGCTCGAGTGGCAGAAGCACACACAGAGAAATACCTGAGCTCAGTAGTCGGTAGGTAAAAAGGATACGGATTTTGTCAACAGGACGAGGCGCGATAATTTGATTGGATTGTCTGTGTCGATGGCTGTGTCTGTGTCTGCTCCGGCTTCTGTGCAAGGGAGGAAGTGTCAGTTGACTGACTGACTGACAACCGAGATCGAAGGGTTCTCTCCCCTGGCGAGCCTTTCCCCTAATTGGAATCATCAGCCGGCCCCGACTTAAGCCTCATTTGGGGTGCACTTTGTGGATTTTTTGTACCCGGGCTGGGGTAAATTAGCTCTGGCCAGGGATTAGGCACATTTGACTGACAATCGATACCCTCGAGGAGTCCTGCTAATCAAATCTTTTTCCAATCGTTTGATTTTCCCCCCAAAAAACTATTCAATTCCGTTGCAATTCTTGTGCAATTTTCGCACATAAAAATGTGCATATATATGGTACGGTTCTGATGGGATTAAGTTTCCCGAAAAAAAAAAAGAAAATGGGAAACGGAAAAACGGAAATTTGAGACTGCCCAGATATATGCACACACGTGTGAAAGGCTTAAGGTTCATATATAATATAGTTTTTTTGTGACATCAGTTGAGGGATTTTTAGTCTGATTGTTTGGGAATATATATATATTTGTGGTGATTTTTTAGGTAAAAAAATGTTTAGGGTTTGAAGTAAATGATCTACAGAAAATATAGCAAATGTTTGGAAAGAAAAAATAGATGGAAATATATCTAGTACTCTCTTGGAAAAATGTAAAAAATTATATAAATATATAATAAATAAATACAATTTTTCTAAATGAATAATAACTAGTTTATTGCTTGTTAGCATTCTGTTATTTATATGAATTATTTTCCACTAAATAATGAATATAATTAAGCGGCAAAAACTCACCTTCCAGGCCAGTTGCATATCATTAGGCTGATGGCAGAGCTTGACGGGAAAAGGGCCATACCGGGTGCCCCGCTGCAGGGAGGTCTTGGCATAGACACCGCTCTCGCGGATGTCCAGATCACTGATCGGTTCCCTGCGCCTGGCCCACTCCTGCAGGATCTGCTCCGCCTGGGCGGGGTCCTTGAAGAAGTGCTCCATGCCGGACTCACTGGCAATGGCAGCCGCTGCCGAGTCCAAGGGCAACGTGGGCGGCGGTGGCTGCTGGAGCTGCTGCAACGGATGCTGGCGGTGGTGGTGGTGCTCCTCCTCCCTGGTTGGAGATCCTTCCTGCTCCAAGGGCAAGCCAGCAAAGCCCTGAGTCCGGGCACTGAGATCGAGATGGTGATGATCCAGGTGATGGTGATCCAGGTGGTGGTGATCCAGGCGATGGTGGTGACGCACGCCACTGGCACTGGGATCGAAGTCGTCGCCGCTGGAGCCTGTCGAGTGTACGGAGAAGAGATACCGATTAGAAATGACTTCCGACGACCGCTGGCTCCTCCACTAATCCTAATCAGTTGGGGCCTGTCAAGTCAGGGCCGAAAATAGAGCTCCAGAGATGACAATCTCACCTCCTGGCACTGGCCCACCGGCCACTCGAGGGTGTATCTATCTCTGGGCGATTTTGCAATGCACCGACGACAAACCGAACCGAATTGAACAGAAATATCTACAAAACAATACGCCTTTCGCTATCTTCGCCGGCCAAAGACAGGTGTCTCTGTCCGGACACTACCCTTTTTTCGCTGAGACTGAGGGAGTATCCGATACCTCACGAGCAGGCTGAGAAAATAGAATCGGAATCTGTTTAAATATCGCTGTGAAAATATTTAAACTATTTCGCTTCGCTTTCTCTGCTGTTGACACAATAATTCCGACTATTTAAATGATGTGACTGCTGGACACGACTGCTGTCTGCCGATTAAATTAAAGATAAATTAGACAAGACAAGGCTTTGGGGTTCAAAAAGGAAATTTTAGTGACACTAGAGTCAAGGATAAGGGGATTCATCAGAAGGAAATTCATTGAAAGGATAACCTTTAATAGTTTTTCATAGATAAAATGAAGTTAACTGAAACTAGTTCATATAAAACACTTTGGAAGACTGGTTATTGATATTTTTTGGCACAAAACATTTTAAGGAAATTGTTAAGTGAATATAAAATATTATTTTTATATTTAATATTTAATTCAGGAATTGAAATTATATTTTTTATAAATATTATACCTTTAACATTATGAATAAAAAAGGTTTAGGGAAATCCTACTGAATAATAAGAGTTAAAAACCTTATGCTTAAATGCTAAGGATAATAAAACACGTATATATATGTTCATAAATATTTTAAAGGTAAAATAACCTAAGAAAAATAGTAAAAGAATTTTGCATTTTCCTTTTAAACATACAAAAAAGCAAATTACTTGGTGATAAAGTCAAAGAAAGTTAATAAATTATTAACAACTTATTATATAAAAGTTTTATCTAGAAATAAATTTAGCGAAGGCAAAAATTAGGCTTGCAAAACTATGTGAGAGACAATAAAAAATGTCTTAAATATTCAACCAAAAAATTAAAAGTGTTTACGGTCAGGAAAAAGTATAATTTTAGTCAAAAACCTTTGCTTGCTTATATGTTTTACTGGAAAAACTTTCAAGTAACCTTTTAAAACCTATCTTAAACATTTTAAAAAATATTAAAAGTGACAGTAAAATGAAGGAAACATTAAACAAAAATCCTAAGCACGTAAAACCAATGAAAAAGTGCCATCCTAGTCGAGAAAATATACCCGAACAGGGCATTGCCAAGTTGCCAAGCTAAAAAACTGCCAATAAAAAGCACTCTTTGCCTTTGTAGATTATCGGTGGGCTTGGAACATAAGTAGACACGCACAAATTACCCGGCGATTATTGATATTTGCTTTACGGCCACGGGGCCCTTGTCTTGTCCATCGTCCACCGTCCACCGTCCACCGTCCACCGTCCACCGTCCACCGTCCACCGTCCACCGGACGATCGTTCTGGGCACTTGAAACTAAATCGTAATTTGAGCTGTTAGACAAAATATGACAGCGCTTCCACAGATAACACACCGCAGGGCAGCAGGAGGTAGATAAGTATCTCGGCCGTGTATATAACACAAATGAGCCACAACAAAGCGGGGCAAACAAGTATCGGTTGAGGTTTCGGTTACGGTTTGTCGGGTTCCTCGATTGTCCTTGTAAACCTGCTAACAACCTGCTGTAAATTTCGCACATCCTGCGACCCGGCACGCTCTGTTTGCCCAGCATCCTGTGTGAGGATCTTCTTGAGTCCTTGCTTCGGTTGCCGCCGGCTTCACACCGCCAAGCGAAGTCCTTTAGGGCCACTTCAAAAGACCGCCCTCTCTCTCGAGAGAGAGTTTATTTGGACAGACCAATTGCTGTTAACACAAGTACAAGTGTTTTCAGCGGGTTTTTCCGCCTCTTTTCCCCCCGGCTCCTTTCTGGTTGCCTTCAACTAATTTGCTTTTTAGGTAATCACATTTGTGCCTTAACGTGTGATAAGTAGGGATCGATTTTAATGGCACTTACTTGGAGGTTTTTTTAAGTAGTTTCTAGTCATTAAAAGTTTAGAGTCAGATTAAAAGATGTTTTTTTTTTGGAAGGGGAATTGTTTTTTGCCTAATTTAAAGATGCAGTTGGTGTTGTAAAAAGGTGCAATGTTTGTTAACAAATAACTTTTAAAAGAATATTTAGAAAGAAAGAGTTTTTAGAAGAATTTTGAACAAGAGAAATGATTGTTGAATTGCTTTTTCCCTTATTTGGTTTTTTAATTGTTTAAATTAATTAATGAAAGATGTACTTATAAAGAACCGTTTTTTATAATAAAGTTAGGCAACAAAAATGTGAAGTTATAAAATGCTTCAAGTTATTAATATTTAAATTAGCAAATTAAATAAAAAGATTCAAGAATGACATTTTCTTAAAGTTAATTATAAATTGCACAAGACCTAAGTAAGGATATATCTGCAAATAATATAGTTAAAAAAGAAAGTCCCGTTTCCCTTAGTTTTAATTATTAAGTAAATGAATTTTTAAGCATTAAATACACTGAATGATTCTCTAAATAATTATTAATAATAACGCATTAATCATCATTATTAGTATCAGTATCATGAAATAATTAATAATTATTATTAATGAGTATTTATCTTTAAGTTATCATTAGTTTCATGAACATAAAGAGTTTTAATCGGGGTTTACGTTATTTTAAGTAAGATCCCTTAGTCTCTTCTCACTTATTTAAATCACTTCCTCAAGCTTAGTTTTTCCTTTAGCACATTTTTTGTAAGGCAAACTCTGATTCACTTTCGATTCGCCAATTAAAGTTAAAACCATTTGTAAACGGCTTTCAAGGTTTAAAACTCATTTAGATTCGGGAGAACTATAGTTCCTAGTTCTCACATATTTGTTTGTATATTTTTTTCTCCGCGTCATTTGGCACCAACCTGATATGACATATCGATCGAACAGCATGTTTCGGCTTTCAAATACTTGTAATTATCACAATAAACACAACGCGGTGTTAGTTCTGGCCAAAGATATATCTCTCATAACACGCGACGCGACGACATCACTGCGTATACTTGATATATTCCGGAAATTAGACTTTCGGAGGGGATTTCTTCCACGGTGTCGTCTCTATCTGCCGGTTGTCTTCGCAAGACTGCCAGCCAAAAGAAGCGATATTGCCGCAAAAAAATTATATATATATGAAGTCTGTTTGTTGTTGTTGTTGTGTCGGAAAATGTGTGTGTGTGGCAGAGACGCTGACTGCGACAGCGACGGCGACGGCGACGGCAACTGCGACAGCAACTGCGACAGCAACAGCGAAATAGCAACAGCGACTGGGAATCCGATTCCGATTTCAATTCCGATTGCCAGCACGCTCAGCAACGAACTGAGAAATTGTCTGCAGGCGCTGGAGGATTCTCGGATACTCGGCCGCTCGCATCTCTCGGATTTCTCAATGGGAATTCGGCTGCGGATGCGGATTCGGATTCGCTTTTGGTGGTTGGTCCGGGTCCGCTCCTCTCGCTCCTCATCACAGATCACAGTTGTCCTGTGTGTGTCTTCTCCAAAAAAAGCAGGGGATGAAATCTACTCTCTCTCTCTCTGTGTGTGTGCTCTCTCTCTCTCCCAGCATCTCTCCCTCTCGCTTACTCTCTGTGGGCTCTCTTTCTGGCTCCCTTTGTGGAAATCTGTGTCAGTTCGCTCTGTCATTATTATCTGAAGCCGAGTCTTGGTGATTCTGATTCGAATCCTTGCGGGCACAAGGCCAACAGAGGGAGGGAGATGCCAGACGGCCAGACAGAGAGGCAGCGACCCAACTGGCAGAGAGAGAGAGAGAGAGCTCGAAGCATCCCTTGATTTTTCCTATCAGAATGCGGCTATGTATCTCAGAGATACACGAGTCGAGGGAGGAGTCAGGATAATAGGGCGGGCACATCTTCGCATTCATTATGCACTAGCCTCTATATAAAGCAACTTGGCTATATATATCTATATATATATGTATATATATGTATACAGAGCAATGGAGATACTGCTACAGATACAGATACAGCTGCAGATACAGGCACAGATACAGAGGCTGTGCCTTGCTCTCTCTCTTTCTTTCTACTCTTTGCTGTCTCTGTTGCTCGACAGTGTTTGTTTGTTTGCGGTTGGCCCAGACACCACCCACAACCTCTGGCTCCGCCACCCCCCAGGGCCAGCCATTTTCCACCCACTTTTCCCCCCTGCTGCTGCTGCTGCTGTTGGGTCAGACAAAGTGGCAAGTTATACCCGGGTCTTTTGCGGTTGTCACATCCTTTTGGCATCCCCTTTGTGTATTTTCCCCCATCTAGCTCGGAGTTTTCCTCATTCTCCAGCGGAATTTTCCCCATTTCCTCCTGCCCCTGTGGCATTTTCCCACCTCCTCCTCCTTCTCTTGTTTTCGGCCCACTAAACCAACCTGCGTCTGTTCCAAAGCGTGCGCAATAAGCACACATTAGGCTAATGGCTCTCTATAGCTATACCTTTTTCTGCCAGTGTATATGTGTGGATTTATGGCCCTGTGTGTGTTTGCTATATATATGTGTGTGTGTGTGTGTTTGTGTTTTCTCCGGACAGAGAAAACTCACGGCTATAATTGAAAGCGACGACGACTTTTGGCCCGCAGCTAAAGGCAAAGTGTGCCGGGCCTGATTTCCTCGCTGGCTTTTCCCTTTTCCCCGGCTCCTGCTCCTGGTTTTCCCCCCTGCTCTTCCTGCTCCTGGTCTTTCCTGACTTTTCCTGCCTGCTCTTTTTTCCCGAGCTGGTTTTGGGGTGACAAGTACATGGGCTTTTTGGCTTTTTTGTTTGCAACTTAATTTTGTATCTGTCGTGAAAGTTTTTTTTTTCCAAGGGGAAGTTTTCGCTTTTTTTCTTGATTATATTCAGGGAAAATCAGGCAATTTTTTGTTGAGGTTTTGCTGGGCATTAGTCTGGGTGATAATTGGGGTATGGAAAGGCCTTAAATACTGGCTATTAAGGCTGGCTTTTGGCCAGAAGGTGAAGGATATTTAGGACACTAGTTATTATCACAAATTTAATTCTGAGAAGTTGTGAGACTTGATTCAGAAAAATCCTATCACCTTTTCTATATAAATAATATATTTCTTGGTAAATTAAAATGATAGAGAATATATATGTAAGGGAAAAGCTTGGCTTAATGTTATTTATTGATGATTCGAATTATTCAAGAAAAAGCACGCCTCAAAATCATGTCACAGCCTTATCTTCTTACATAAAAAGAAATATTAATTTATTTATGAACAAAAAGCTTGAATATTGCATCACTGGGCGGTTATCGGCAAGTTTTAAATACGCTCTTCATAATTTAATGAGCCATATAAACAAAAAATGAGATAAATACAAGCGGGTTTAATGCAATAAATACAAATAAATAATATAAAAGCCCCTTAAAATATCTAAAATCTTTAGTAAAACTTTTGAATGATTTTACTATGTTTAACAGGTCTTAGATACATTTGTTTCTTAATTTCCCTTCAAATACTTCTTTAAAAACTTTCTTATCCCTAAGTTGTACTGTCATTCCTTTGTAATAAACCCATAAATATCATTCACTTGTTATTTATTTGCATGAACACTTGAAGGCTAATAATTTACAAACCGAAAAACAGCAAAAAAAAAAGGTGCTAAAAGGGACGCCTATCTATCTATACATATATTCCTGTATCTCGTATCCGTATCTGTTTGCGTTTGTCAAACATCGACAGGAGCAGCGGGCTCAGCTCAGCACTCAATTAGGAGCTCACGACACATACGGGTTAATTCCGAAGGGCAACATATTGGCCCTTTAAGGGTTGAAGTTGACTCTGACGCCACACACACACGCTAATAGCGTTAAATTAAAACAACATAATCGACAGCAAGTCACCCCTTCCCTGTCGTCCTGTCACATATTTTAACCGAGAAAAGGATGTGTCTCTATTTGCATTTCGCTCTGGTTTCGTCGGTCTCCTGTCCATAATTCATGTGGAAAACACGCCTCGGCGAAAGTCAATAATAATGCTGTAACAGGGGCGTGCATATAGCCCATGAATAATCAGATCGGAACAGATAATGCCAACGGACACACTCAATTGTTTGCGTAAAAGTGATAAAATTTCAATTAAAGGATTTTCCAGTTCATTGTGGTGGAAGGGAAGCGAAATTATAAATTATATTTATGGTTTTTAGTGTTTGAGTATGTTAAAGGAAGCACATTCAAATATATGTGAGCATGGAGATAGATATTTTATGGGATTTTTCACAATATATTTATGTTGATCTTATAAATATTTAAGGAAGGGGAATCTATGGGAAAGTAGATATAGAAAAATATATAGAGAACGACTTGCTTTACTATCTTTAATAAATAAATATACCAATTTATACAAATATTAAACCCTATAACTTATAAATTTAAGTAAAGTGCTTTATTGCCACATGAATACCAAAGGTTTATCTCATTTCTTGTTACATTTTTCCTAAAAATGAATGATAAATTTTATTAAATAATATTCTTCAATCAATTTTCAAGTAATATCTTAATAAATAACGACCTTCTTAAATCCCTAATCCCAGCTGAAATTTAAATATTTAAACGCGCCAAAAAAGGGGAATTAAATAGGCTTTTTTTTATTGAGGATCAGCTGAATAGCCCGAGGCTGGGGCAACATCACTTCCTTTCCGGGGACTCAGAAGAAAAAAGGACTCCAAGCGAGTTCCATTCAGAGTCAGTGACTCCGGCTTGTCTCTGTGGAAGTTCTGTCGGCTGTAATTAACTCAGCTGGATGGCTGATCTTTGACTCTAACTGTCTGCACCGGGACAAAGGATCTAAGGACTTGGCCCCGGCTTTTGTGAATGGCTTTTACAGAGTGCAGGGCAATAGAAAATAAAGTTCTCGAAGGAATCAAAAGTCGTCTCGTACTCGTATACTGCCATATGTACATATATCCGAGACCTTTGTTCCCAGTTCGAGTGGCGGGCCGAGTGTGTGTGTAGGAATGCCCTTCTTCGGCTGCTTTTGCCCTTCTTTTTTTTGGCACAACACAACATATGGGAATGGGAGTGAGTGTGAGTGCTCCTGGCATGCACAATCGCGGGTGAAAATTGTAAATAAAATGGGGAAAATGTTGCAAAATTAAATTTATTTGAAAGTAAGTGAAGTCAAGGAAGGTTTTAAAGCTGAAAAAATAGTTAGTTAACTGCCAAAATACTAATTAGTTAGAATATACAAATTTATTTTACTATTAATATATTTTTTTAACTGGGGAAATATTATTTTTGAACGTCTTTATCTTAAATAGAAATGATACTACACTTTACTAGAATCTATCAGATTATCGTATTAAAATATATTAAACATCTTTTGTTTACGAGGAGTATAAATAGACAATATTTTCTTTAATTAATAGGCTTAATAAAAGCTTTTAATATATATTAATACAATAATAATCCAAAGATTTTGTGTATTATTAATGTTTGACAAATTGATGTCCTTTGAAATATATTCAAATAAAATTAAATGTAAGCTTTAAAATTCTTGAAATTTAGATTAAATATAATCTTATAATCCTTATTTTCCAACAAAAAATAATAAACTGATAAAAGAGGCTGTTTTGCGCAATTGAAAATACTTTTTACTGAATTAATAATGAGTTAATTTTTATTAAACCTTAATGAGAAAGAATAATAAATGATAACCTTACTTCCATATAAAGATTTCTTATAAAAATGCCCTATATTTTCGCCCTCAACTGTTTCGATTTGTATATCAGTCAGCGTCGATCTTGTAAACCTGGGCAAGTTCAATTGTATGTGAATGTCTCATTGACAGGCTAGGAGGAGGACTCACAGGACTCACAGGACTCAGGAGTCGGAACTCACAGGGAATGCTACTCCTGCGATTCCGACTGCTGTTCCTTTGTTTTGCATTCGAGGCGGAGCGGAAGTCGCTGCTCTTCGCTCTCGAGAAAGGACTCGCGAGCTGACGAGTCCTCGAAGCGAGTCAGAGCCGTTGAGACAGACGGCGGGGTCAGGACTATAATTATGGCAAGGTCAAACCGTTGAGAATAAAGATGTGAGTGCGAGAGATCGTAACTTAATACGAGTCGAAAGCTGCAAGGATCAGGGATAGGGATCGGAATCAGGATCAGATTGGAAGGTAGCACGCGCTACCCCGCCTCGAACGAGGATGCAATTTGCAATGTGCAGCGGAAATGGCAGCAGAAGGAGCCTAAGACAACGTCGCTTCCTGTCTCATCCGGCACACTTTCCCGAAGGCAACACATCTGCCCCGGAAAGGGTGGTTCCACACACACACACAGATACACTCTGATCTGACCTCAAGGATGCGTACAATTAATTGCAGGAATGTCACTCATTTTTTTCCTCGGGATTTTCTTTGGTGTCTTATTTTTGCTTTCCTATTTCTTTTTCTCGATTTTTCAATTAATATTTTCTTGAATTTATTTGCTCACTTTGGCACACACTCGCCTTGATTGGCGTGAGAGAATTCACAGATCACAGTTTTCAATTAGTTTTCCAATTAATTTAAAGGGTTTCCCTGTGGGTCCTGATCTCGTTTGCGGTTTATCTGGCGATCCAGATTGCATTTTGCCGACGCCTCGCCGCAAACCAGCCACAAAGTGTCACTAACTAAGCCCGGAGCTGGCCGCTCGACAATTGATTGCCAGCCTTTTTTCCCTTCTTCTCTCCGGCGCTAAACAAATCGCCGTTCAGAGAACTCCGAAGCGAATTCGGAGCGACAGAGAAGGAGAGTGAGCGAGTGAGTGAGCGAGCGAGTGAGTGAGTGGGCTGGTGACAAGCCATTAAAAATAGAAGAAAATAAAAAGAAAAACGACAAGTGAGTCTGAGAAGAGACCTCCAAAAAATGCGACGAACCTTTCTGATAAAAAGTACGAGCACGAGCTCACTTACTTGCATACACTGAGGAAAATATTATGTGCATTAAATGGTAATTTTAATGAAATTTAATTCAAGTTACAGGGAAGGAAGAAAGGCATTAAGAAATTAGTATTCTTTATTAATTCTTAACTCTTTACTTATCCTTATTTATTTATATCAAAAACTTTTAAGAAACGGTCTTACTAATTATAATTTGTTTAAAAATTAGTATTTGTTTTTAATTATACTAAAATACTTAAGAGTTTTCGCTCTTACATCATACTAAAAAATATAATAAACATTAATCAATTTAATGTGACCAATAATTCAGTGTCATAACCCCATCTTATTAATATAAGATTTATTATTAATTGTTTACTGCTTTTCACAATTATAATTTAAAGTTAAAGATTATACCTTTCAAAATCAAATATTCAGAAAATAATTTCGAATATTATTTTGTATTCCTCCAATTTCTCTGCGTGTACTCCCACACTCGTCAGCGATCGTTTTTGATCGGAAAGAATAATAAAATCGCTCGCTCGGACCGCTGACCATAAAAGTCCGAGCTGCTAGCTCGCAGCTCCGACAAAAATATAACACAATAATGGGTGGTATCTGTGATGGGGCCCCAATTCTGTATGTACTCGTGTACTATGCACCCCGCGACTGATATCTGCAGCGAATTTACTATCTATTCTAAAGAAAACAATTTATGGAACAGGAACAAAGGCGAAATAGAATCGGCACTGCGAGAAATAACACACTCGCAATCCCTTGAGTCATAGCCATTACCTTGGATATAACTGAATGAATGAAAGGAAAACGCGCCGATAGGACCCTATCTTTACAACTGTCTATCGAAGGCGCCATAAAATAAGTTGATTATTAGTTGACAGGAATAGTGTAAATACGATCCAAGTCTAGGTGAACTTTAAACCGAAGGCGGTAAAATAATTTAAAGAAATTAGTGGTACATTTTCAATTGAATGTTTAATAGAGAGAAATGTCTGATAAATAAATCTTATAACTACTGTAAATATTATAGATACGCAACTGAACTTCATCAGAACTCATAGTGCAGTTTCTTCCTCGTAAAACCCCACATCTGGTCGCACTTCTTTCCAGAGATAGTACGTATCAAGTAAGAGGAGTACTAGAAAATACCCCTTATTTATACAGTACCTCCCGCATATCGGAAACTATCTTCAAAACATAAATATAGACCCGCTCATAAACAATAACCCAGTGACAAGACACTGACAGTTACGCCGATAGAGCCAAGCTCGCCCATATACCATATGTGTATCTCCGTACTCCATGGAACAGAACCCCTTATATAGTATATAGTATATAGTTCCCCGTAATTCGCCATCTAAATAAACGATCTCTGGGCACAGGCCAGTGCCATTTATCTGTAACAGAAACAGAAACAGAAGCCTTGACGTAACAACCGCCTTGTAAACACAAGACAAACGCGACTGGGTCGTACAGATAAACCCAACGAGTAGTTGGAAAATCCCCTTTGCCGGAAAATTAAAAAGTAAACGATGGCTTGTAATTCACACCAAAGAGAGACACTGACACAGGCAAGTGTGTCGATCAATTAGTCGGTAATTAAGTTTATGGTGTCCTTTACTAAATATTATTGCTAGAGTAAGGGGTGTAGTCAAAGAGGGGGAGGCTTTTTAAGAGTTAAATTAAAACAAAGGATGTTTTCAAGGTATTCCTTTGCAGGGTATTATCTATTTGGTCAGAAGCTTGTAAGACAGTGAAAAAGTCATTTCCGACCCCATAAATCATATATATTCTTGATCAGCATCAACAGCCGAGTCGATCTAACCATCTCAAGGAAAAAAATTAAAAAAAAAAATTTTTTTGCAAAATTTTACTTAGTTAAATTGTTAAAAACGCCAACAAAAAAAATTATAAAAATTTGATATTTTTTCAATTTTAAATTGAGTATGCAGAATTATTAAACTAATAAAAATAAGCATAGGACCGCATTCCGAATTGAAATTAATGCATTTTTGGCTTAGTTATGAGATTTTTAATTTGGTATTTATAAAAAAATTGGTATATAAAAATGTCGTTAAACATCGATTCAATGATTGCAAGTATTTTAGAGAGTAAATAAAAATCGGCTTTACGAAGCTAGTTTCCTTTCTTTTTTATACAAATAAGATATTTTCTTTAATAAATAGGGTATTTGTAGTATTCAAAAATAATATTAATTAATGTTTAAATACTGTGATATGTAATATATATTTATTTTTGTATGTATTCTGTACGATGTATGCTAGTGTGTTGCTAGTATCTCTAAGCAATTAACTGAGTGTCTCTATTTAAAATCCTTTATATTTCAAAGATAATTAATCCATTTCCTATAAAATTCAGACATCTACAACCCCTTTTTTGCACTCACCAGCCAACTACGCCTCATTTGGCATGTGCGCAGTGGTCATATAAAGTATACGCAGAGTCTGCCCAGGGCTATCATTGTCCGATTCCGCTCCGATCCTCTATAGCACCTAGACAACAAGGTTGACTGGTCGACAAGAATAAAAAACACTTTTGCTTTCGGACAGTAAAACTTCGATGGGGCGTCCGAAATCGAATCGAAATCGAATCGAAAACGAGCAAATAAATGTCAAAAGCCTGTGTATTTGGTAATAAATTGTCGAAATTGGAAGAATAATTCGGGGGTGCTGTAAATCCATAAAAATATCAGGTGCGATGCATGCGCCGATGATATTTTTCCTTTTTATTTTCCTCTTCGATGCGATGAAGCAACGCAATTCAGAAAGAAAAATGGGAGGGAGAAACAGCGCTGAACAAGTGCACAATAAAACCGTAGTGAGACGTGCGCTCTGATAGATGATATCATCAGGAAATACAAACATAGATTCTCCCTATTCTTGTGTAGATCGTTTCCAATGTGTACTTAACCCATATTTTTCTGGGTAACAGGAATAAAGAAAGAGTGGGTTAAATGGGGGGAAATTTGGTAGCCTTTTTGTGCATGTTTTTTTACGAGGTTTAAGATGGAATAATTAAGGGGAAAGCTATCAAAATATATTCACAATTTCTTATGTATTCGTTATAGTCATTATAAAAAAATAATTTTAAAAGGAAATGTTTTCTAAGTTATATTTAAATAAAATATGTATAAAAAAGCTATGATCCCAACAATATTAAAAGATATATAACTTATCTGTAAGTATATTTTTCAATTTAAAAAGGTTTAATAAAGTTTAAAATTTGTTCAATTTTATATTATTGAAAATTCCTGGATAAGTCTGCAGAGTCTGGAGCTTTTATAAGCTTACTATAATTATAAAATACTAAACACATCTTGCAATAATATTTGATTTAAATATAGAGTCCTTATAAAAATCCCCGGAAATTAAAACCCAACTAGAACCCCTTAAAAAAATATGGGTTAAACGTGAAAAGACATTGGCAACTCACAAGTCACTGCGCATTGGAGAGATGAAAACAAAAGTCAAGTAGCGCTGAGGGAACTTCATAAATTACTGCTTTATAGAGTATCCAATAGCACCGGCCATAAAGTGTGCGTTCCCCCGATAACCCAGTGTATACGCCGAGCAGCCCAAACTATATAGAGCTATATAATCTTGATCCCGGCGCTTATCTGGCGTTTATCTGTGGAAATTTCGTGCTTGTAGCTTTTTTTGACAGACTTTGTCTGCTGCGAATTGTATCTGATGCCAGCGATCTGACCAAGTTTACACCCCCCGAAAATATTGTAAGAGGGCCAATCCGTATGTCTTCCCGGCATTATCTGCACAAGGGCTGTAAATACTCCGCGGGCGACACTTTTATTTTGATGTATTTATGGGGCTTTAATGTGTTGAGAAACACACCGAAACCGATCCGAATGATTGGTGTTTGAGGCTTCACTATCACTATCAGGCGACACCGAATGCTATGTTTTATGATCCTATATATAGCCGTTTCTTGCCTAATTGAATGATATGATAGCAGCAGGTTTTAGAAAATATTTTAATAGCTCTTAATACAATCGATTCTCAGGCCATAAAAGTGCTGATACTCGAGGGCGATAACGATATTTTACCATCGACCAGAGTCGATTCTTCGGACGCCAAAGGCGATGTTGCCGATGATAATGATAATGTTAACGACGATGGCGCTGATAACGGTAATGATAATGCCTGTGATGGTCACGATTGCCAGGAACTTTCGGCTATCGCCTTGGAGATTAGCATTCCTCTATATTCTTACTGGGGGATTTTTGGCAAGTGCTTTTAGGGGGGAAGGAAACTCGTGCCAGAGTGTGGGGGTAAGTAGCTGTTTTGAGGGGAAGTGCACAATAAAAAAGGTGTAAATTGAAATTTAGGCTATAGCAGCAAGGTAATTGGGTCGAAATGATCTTGGTGGAATCATAAAATAGCTATTTTTGAAGGTGGGGAAGGAATATAAAGATAATCGAAGGGGTATGCATAAAATAAAACTAAAATATCGAAAGAAGTTTGTTTTAAAAGGTTTCTTCCAATATTCGTTCCCTGACAAACTAGTTGGGAATTTTAGTTCATTTTAGGGATGACAGAGAAAACCGATATATCGATACTATTTCGATATTTTACGTAAAAATCGATTTTAACAAGGCTATATACGTATTTACGAATAATCGATGTTACCAATATAATAAATTAATTAATTTACTGCTACTTACAACGATAAGTTGGTGTATAAATCGATTTATTTAATAATCGATTAATAAAACTCTTTTTTACTCTTAAGAAATATTTTCTTATACCAAAACCTTAATGTTTTTATCAGTTCGTAAGAAAATATCAAGTCAACTCCGCCTGGCATAATTAGAAACTCAAATCGGAAACTCGTGGATTCCCACAGGAATTGATCTTCCAACTTAAGTGCGCATTGCCTGAATCATTTCTATTTTAAATAAAGCAAATAAAGCACAGCAACAATGACGATATAAGAAAAGCAATTAGGAAATCCGGACTAGCTTTTACGACGTTCCAGTTAATCAAAGTGATCCTCGTCATCAGAAAGATCGCATGTTTTGCTACACAAATAAAGACCCAAGTGATTTACTCGAAATACAAAAATATAAAGCAATGGTTATATGAATTTTAGTGCCTCATTTAAGGGCTTGAAAATGCTTTTAAAATAAGTAATTAAGCAGCTAATCAGCTGCCTGGAAATTACATGTCCGAAGCGCTTTCAATGTCACATTCTAAGACAAATTCGTATCTTTATCTGAGCTGGAGAAACGGTTGCGAAATCTGTGTGTGTTTCAAAACATTCCTTTACGCAAAATCGGTTTATCTGCAAACACGAAAAGACGCAAAAACAAATAAGAAATATAAAAAGAGAACAAAGCCTGTGAGAAAACGAACAAAAGTTCTGCCTAATTGAAACAGATGTCTTGGGATACTTGTGGTTTGTTTTTAAGATTAGTTTAAGGGCACGAGCTGCGCCACGAGAGTGACTCCGAAAACTGGTGTCCAACTCTGACTCGGACTCTGCGTTGGCATGTCCGCTGTCGCACAAAGATTGTGTCTCCAGGGATCACACACTGAACTGCAGTTCTCGGACAGAGATTATGCTATGGCTCCCCAGGGGTTACTTGCGAGATTTCTCGTTGAAAGTAATTACTCAACTGTGAGAAGAATAAAATTGTTTCTCAAGTGTTTGAGTGTTAAAGTGATCGGGTAATAAGTCATATTCTATATGCTTTGTTGAAATTTGATAAGTTTGCCACTTGTGCATTTCCTATTATGATTTCAATTAAATCCCAAAAACATCATCTTTAAAATGAATGACTTCAGGCACAAGTGCTTGCAATTAATTACTCCTTGTGGATTTTATTCATGGGTCTCCAAGGTACTATTAATGTGCTATTAAATCTGTTGTGGTTTTACCAAGGAAATTCATTGTGTTAAGTTATCTTTAGTTATTTCATATTAATTATAAAAAGTATATTACTTTAAACAACTAAAATTTAAATATTTGTCAAGGCATATTATGAAAAATAAAATTGAATACTTACATATCATGGAAAAAAAAGAAAAACAATAGAAAATGTATTAAAAAAGCACCAAAAACGAATATAAATAATATTATTTATTTTAATATTATGGAGTATTTTTGCTCAATGACGTAAATTTATTTTGTTTCTCTTAGAATTGATAATTCACATAAATTCCTTAAAATAATATTGTCTTTATTAAGTTCAAGATCATTAAATTATTAAAAATATACCTATTAATTTACACTTAACAATCCTGCTCACATTAAAATAATTTCCATTCCCTCAATCCACTTGATTTATAAACTTTCCTTAATTTCCTTCACTCACCCTGATTGAATTTCCTTGCAATCGCCTTCGATCGCATGATAATCTCCAACAAGGACGTCATTAATCTGGGCTTATTGCATATCCACGGGGAAAACCAGAAGTCGCAGAATGAGAGTGGAAAATCCGTTTTCCATTGACATTGACACACTCCGCTCTAGGCTCTTTCGCTCGCTCTCTCTCTCTCTCTCGCACGCGGGAAAGTCGAAACAATTAGAAATCACTTCTTTTTTTTTGCAAATCAAGAACACAAGTTTTTCCGGGGTGGACAACCGACACAATTGCATTTGCATAAAATCTACAGAGGGGGTTAGGTGTTTCTCTTCTCCTATATTTTTTGTTGTTTAAAAAATCTTTGCAAATGTCTGGCTTGTGGTATTTTGTTTTTTTTTATATTTCGCACACGCGTCTCGAGTTGGTTTGGCGGGAAGTTTGGGGGGAAAAATATCGAGAAAAACCCCACAAAATAACCGACGGCAAAAAGGTCGCTGCCTTTCAGTTGCTGTGTGTTTTCAGTTTAAGGCACTCGCAGTTTGTTTTGATGGAAAATGCGAAAAATGGAACTGGGAGCTGAAAAGCCTCAAAAAACCACCTGAACACACCTGCCCCACAAAGCTCCTCGAAAGCGACTGACGATGGAAAACAGAAAACAGGCGGCAGGCGGAAAACTGAAAAACAGAAAAACTCAAATCAACTGAGCGCGGAGCGGAGCGTGGAGAACGCCGACTATTTCGTCTATGCGCCATAGTTTCTTTTTCCTTCTTTATTTTCCCAACTATTTTCCATACCAAAAAAAAAGGAAAAAAGAAAAGAGAGCAGGAGGGAAAAGTGTAAGGAAAACAGGAGACTGACTACCGCGGTGGCAATTATGAAAGGAACGGGTGGAGCCAGGCACTCCGGCGTCGACCAACCAACCGAACCGCACACAGGCACGTGGCGGGGCCTTGGTAGTGGTGACCTGGCTGGGGGGCTCCTTCGCCAGGTGGGTTAGCTGGGTGGGTGTGCCTTGTGGCCAGCGAAAGGACACTAACGACGACGGCGCTCGGGGGAAAAAAAAAACGCAACGTAATTCATGCAAATGAAGTCACGCAAGTTTTCCAAGAGACACAAAAGAGGCCTGGAGGAGAGGCCTCGTCGAGGAGCGGTTTCCTCCAAATTGGAGACCAAGACCTCGCCGATTTGCCCAATCCAATGGGCTTTCACCTGGCTGAGTAGGCTGAGTAGGAGGGTGGAGTGGAGCCCAGCCCCATTGGCTGGGAAAGCCATAAAGGCGATGACGGTTGTGTTTTATGAGAGATAATAGAAGAGGTCGGAAAAAGTAATATATAAAATAATATAGAGAAGGAAAATTATATGATTTTCAAGCTCTATTTTGCAGTAAAACATTTTGCTTAAGCATTTATCCAAATAATAAAACAATATACTTCATAAATAATCATTTTTTAACTATAAAAAAATACGAATTCTAAGCAAGGATATAGTATATAATATTGTAAGATATTTCCTAAAAGCTCAAAAAGTCTTTCCAACGCTTTCCTTAGCTCAGTAATTTTTAACAAACAGAATTTAAACCCTAGATCTTAATGGCTTAAAGGCTTTATCTTTACATTCTAGATAGAAATGTCCTGCTGACTTTAACACATTTTCCCCCTTTTTTGGGAAAATCAGCGAAAAGTCGTCACTTAACCTTGTTATCAAAGCCATATATCTATATGGCCGGTTGTTAAAGCCCAACACATGGCCATGCACATGCCAAGAAAGTAAGTTTCAGGCCTAACTCTGGCTTGGTTCCCCCCTCGTTGGCCTCCTCCTGTGTGTGTGTTAACCCCTTTTTGGAGTATCCTTTGTTAGCCACTCGACTCTTAACCCCTGTCTCTCCCTCCTCCCCTTCACCCGCTGTGTAAATTTATGCAACACCCACTCTATTAGCCCCCTGGAAAAGTCATTGAAGGACAGGGACCACCCTCTGACCAATGGGCAGGCAAAAGGCAGAGGGCTCAAGGGTGGTTGTGTGGGAGGGGTGGGGGGGAGGGGGAGAGTATGGTGTAGATTTGTCGCCTGCTCAGTCCGCGTGTCAGTCGTTTGTCATAGGAGCATAGGCCCTATGTCGGATGTCGGACGTCTGACGGCGTCGTCTGGAACTCTTTTCAAGTACATGCAATCAATATTTCGCTTGCATTAATTATTCATGCCAGAGGAGAAGGCCCAGCATATGCACAGTGAGAAAAATATTCACACCAAAAGTGAATGAAGTTGATTCAATGCCTTAGGAAAGCTGAGAGCTTGGTGTAAATATAGATTTAATATGGAGAAAATATGAATTAAATGCTTATGAATGAATGCTTTTCATTTTCCATGATAAGATATTAATATTGTTTACTTATAAGCCATAATATCAATAAAATTCTTAACAAGTTAGTTTTAAATATCGAAAAATATTGCATTTAACATTGAAACATCAATATTTTTGATATAATTTAAAAAATATAGATTATTTAATTTATTTATCTCTTTTTTCCTTTTTGATAAATGCAAAATATTGAACAGAATATAGATTTATACATTTATTGACTTTTGCATCAATCATTGATTCAAAATCTAAATTTTTTCAAGATTTGTATTTCATAATCTAAAAAAAATATATATATTTCTTGGTGCACCTGCCCCTCACCCCCCTAACTCAGTATCCCCCCCTGGCTTCCAGTCTGCATAATAATAATATTTCTGCCTTCAGCTGCGTTCCAATTCCAGCGCATTGCTCGCATTTTTCCTTTATTACAAGAAAAAAATAAAATAAAAAGGAAAAAAAGAAATGGAAATGGAAAAGGAAAATACATATAGGTGAGGAGGGCGGACCCATAGCCAGATCGGGTGGGCGGCGGAAAAGCCATAATAAACGCAAGTCGGGCGAGGGAAAAACATTTGTTTTCTGTTCCATCTCGTAAAATATACGCGAAAAATCTGTAGTTAGCTGTGTAGTTTTGGGTCAGGTTTATGGAACGTATAATTGGCCCAAAGCAAACGGATCTTGGCATCCGAAATGCGCTGCGCCTTATTAATAATTGCACTTTTCATAGCTGTTTATCTAACTCGCGGCGTACGTCATTTGGTGGGGCGCCACACACGAATGCGAGTCTATGGGGGGAAGGGTGGGAAAAATGGTGGAAAATCCAGCCATTGTTCTATTTACGGCCTGCACTTGATCTTGCCAAACAAAAATATATATATATTTATATAAACTTACCATAGTACATGCACAACTGGAGGGCAGAACTTTGTTTTTAGCCAATTATTTCAAGGTCACTTGCTGCTAAAAATACACAATATCTTGGGACCACACTGAATGCAGCGCAGAATTTTCTATAATAGGGCATGGCGAAAGGAAATTAAATCATGCTTCGTCAGAGGGGAGGGGAGCATAAGGAGGGAAACCCCCCCAGGGAAGATAACACCACGTTCCCATGGATCTCCGGCAGAAAACTCATTATACTAGATCGCCTTAGACGTAATAAGTGGCTTTTATCAAATGTTTTCTCCTTGGCAGGGAGAATAATAATTCTTACTGAATAATCTTCAAGGGAAATGACTCAATTACGTGATCAATTAGCATGGAAAGCTGACTTTGGCTTAAAATTGTTTTGTAGTTTTTAAAAATTTGATTTGAAATATAGGCAACATTAATGGTTTTAATATAATCCTGTGATGAAATTAATATAAATTATTTTTGTAAATACCATATTTGCGAGGCTTTTTATTAATTCTATATACAAATAATATTTAAGAATGCTTAACAGTAAAAGCATTTTAATTTCTACAAAGTTAATATGCTTTACTTATTTATTAAAATAGTGTCATAATTATACAGATATGACACTAACTAAAAATATGTTTCTTATGACAAAGGAAACAAATACTAAAAGGAAACAAATTTAATTTAATTATTATTAATATGCTTTACTTAATTATTAAAATAGTGTCATAATTGTGCAGATATGACACTAACTAAAAATATGTTTCTTGTAAAAAAGGGAAACAAATTTAATTTAATTATTACAACGATTACAAGAGTATCCTTATGTGTAATATCCTCTTGGACCCGCTTGGAACACTCACAGTGACCCCGATAGCCAAGAAGCCGCCTTAATTAAGAGCTAAAATCCAAAATTATGGCCACATTAATGGCCAAAGGGAAAACGTATCTGGGCAAAAGTCGTTTTCATTATCCCAATTGCGAGTTTCTCATTAATTTCTTCGCCGAGAAAAGCGCACAGGAGGAGAGGCGCGGGGGAGTGAGGCGAAAGTGGTGAGTGAAATAATTTCTGTGCAGATTTAATTATCAGGAAATTACAAACACACACACACAGGCACACGCACATGCAGTGCATACATGTATTTTATATGCATACATATACAGTTGTGGAGATGCAATTTACAGTATGAGGTAATCGTGCAGCAGAGCCACCTCCTCACCCTCCTCACTCTTCCCCCTTCCTACTATTTTCCGCGGCATGTGCAACAGTGTTCTCCCACACAGGCGCACAAATACACGCAAAACGAACGCTTCTGACTGGCGGGCATTCAATGGGAGTCGTCGTTGTTGTTGTTGCTGCCGCTGCTGTCGCCATTTCGCTGTCGTCTCCCTTATCTCTTTGTTATTATCTCTCTCTCTCTTGGCCCGACTGAGCTTGTGGGGGGGAGCAGCAAGAGCGGAGAGTGGAGAGTGGAGTGGAGAGAGTGCTGTCTGTCATTCGTTTGTCATCGTCTGCGTCGACGGAGACTGAGACAGAGCGGCAAAAACTTTTGGCGTCCCAGCAGCAGCAGCAGCAGCAGAACTCCCTCTCCCTCTGGCCTTAGCAGATGCTCCCATTTGGCGCTCTCTTCGTGGTGCTCTTGCGCCTGCGCTCTTCTTCGCTTTGGGTGGAGCTTTGGGGAGAGAGCGCTTGAATTCGCCACAATTGCAACGGCGAATTTCGCCCATAGCTTGTTGCTCTTTTGGCGAGTCGGTTTTTCTTTGTGTTTTTTTGTTTTTCGCCAGCTTTGTGCATTGCTGCTGGCATTTGATTAATGAAGTGTGTTAAGAGGTTACCAGCCAAGGACAAAGGCTCTTCAAGAGGTCCTTGACTGCTGAAAACAAAGCAAAGTCCGACGAGATTACACTGCGGAAGGCGTGGCCTCTGCTGCGGTCGCTGCTGCTGGTCGCCTCTGCTGCTGCTGCTGCTGCTGCCGCTGCCGTTATCATATCTCTCAGTCGCTGCTCATTTGGCGCTCTCTATCTCTCCATATTCTATGTCCATCCCGCTCGCTCATCTGTTGCTGCCGCTGCTGGTGGCTGTTGCCTTACTCCTCGGCTGTTGCTCTTTCGCTTTGGCCCACGCTGCGTATGGGTAATGTGCGCCAAATTGTGTCGCCGCACTGTCGTCGCTCGTCGCTCGTCGTTGGTCGCTGGTCCATTGATGTGCGCTGATAGCGACAGTGGGCAGCAGCAGCAGCAGCGGAAGCCGCAGCAGAAGAGCAGAAGCAGCAGCAGAAAGCAGAGACAGCAACAGCTTTGCACAAAATGGCGTTTGCTGGTATATAGCGGTGAAAAAAAGAGGATAGAGACACATAGATACTCTCCATGGGAAATACAGTGGGCACTAAATAGGGAAAACAATGAAGTTTAAGTAATTTTAGAATTTACTGTAAGAATTATATAAGAGATACATTTTATTCTCATTAAAAAATATAAGAATTTATAAGTATTATTAAAAATACAAAAATATTTTCTAAATAATTTGCTTAAGTATATTTAATTCAATTTTTTTGTTGTTAAAAAATATAAATATTCTTAACACCGTTGAGGGAAATATTCACCATACACAGACCCCACTGTAGTTACTCTCCACCACAAGTACTCACCTCTTTTCTACCTTTTTCCAACTCAAAACAAAAGAAAACCTAAACCCTTTCCCGCTAAATACCGCGCTATCAGCCGCTGGAGATATCTCCGGAGTCCGGACTTGTTTTCCACAGACTTCTGGTCGCAACTTTCTTGTGATTTTGCGAAAACAAACAAAAGGCGAAAAAGTAAATCGCAGCAGAAAAAGAACAAACAAATACCTTGCTGCAAAAAGCAGGGGCAAGCTCCTTGTTGTTGCTTTGCTGCTGCTGCTGCTGGTGTTGCTCTTGGTTTTTGTTCATATTTTTGTTGTTGTTGCCGTTTTTGTTGCTATTTCTGCCTCTGTGTTTATTGCCCTTAGCTGCCGTGGCAGCCGCAGCCACAGGACTGGGTTTTATGTCTTCATTAACTGAAAAAGTTATGAGCCATGATGGGGAGAAGGAAATCCGGGGAAAACGAGGTGCAGAGTGGCATAGGAGGACAGTATTGGCAACGCCACAAACATGACCACAGCATCCGTATCCATGGGCATCTGTAGAAAAGTCGTAATTGGTCTTGGACCGATGGTTGACAATATTATTCCCTTCAGACATTTTTTGTGATCTGCGTCATGGTAATCAGTTTTAGTCATGTGCCGATTCTAAGTTTACAGCGGCACTCTGCTCTGTCCACTGTTTACAGTGGTTACTGTACTGGGAAAAACAAGCAAGAACAATATTAGTGTTAGTAATATTATTATTTACAATTTGTGGGGTTTTTAAATATTTAAAATCTATTTTGAAATCATTTTCAGAAAAGAAATTGCACTTAAAAATACCTAGTAAATGTTTCAATTGTTTAAAGCTCATTGTGATAAAGAAATGTATTGAAATTATATAGTTCTAATTCAGTATTTATTAAATCGAAGAAAAAAATGCTTAATTGTATGTCAGACCATTCAAAAATATTAAATACAACACCTTAAATCTTATCATTACACACTTTTGGGCACATTTTTAATTGTTTTCAAAATGTACAAGTCTTTTCTGTAAAAGAAAATAAACTTAAATTATATTCTAAACCTTAGAAACTAAGATATCTATAAAATGCATTTAAAATTGATTGAATTATAAGACCATAAGATACTTCATGGCACCTTATTTATGTCTCAATTCCTTAAAAGTTTAGAGAACTTGAGAAGTTAAGAGTTAAATCTTAATAGGACTTTTCCAAGACAAGACACAAAAGTAATTTAAATATCTTCAATACTAATTTCTGCTCACATTTCGTCCCACTGTGACCGTTGATAACTCATTTCACGTGTCTAGATAGTATTACGAGAGCCTCATACAGGGCTCCGAGCTCCACTTACACTCGCCTCAAACATCGTTCTGAGATATTGGTTTATTTTTTTTACTGGCACTCGTAAAAGTCAGTCACAGTAGCTGTCGCTGTCGACTTGGTCAAGTCATCAGAAACGACGATGTCGCTGTCCAATATGGCATGCTTGATTCCACACAGGTCTCACCAGTTAACTTCGCTCCACTGATGCGCTTTTTTTCAATTTGTCACGTACGTCGTGATACATATATTTGTTGTTGTTGTTGTTGCAATTTTCATCTCATTACGTTCAGGAGACAGAGAGTGCGAACGGCACGAGAAGAGAAGAGAGGGGGGCTAAGACAGAGACGAAGGGCGAGGGGGAGAGCGACCCACTTAATTAAGTATTTATGAAATTCATAGAAAAAATTGTAATCTTTACTTTCGCTTGCATGTGACTTGCCAATCTAATTATGCATTAAATGGCCATTACTTTGGGGTTACGAAAACAATGTTTCTGGGTTAAGATTCAGTTATAGTAACCCGCTTGGGGTTTAGTAGTGTGATTAAAATACATAAATAAGGTTAAATTTGAGGAAGTTCAAGTGGTTTTAGAAAAAGTGGTGGTAATAAGCCAACACCTGAAGTTATTTTAATGGGAGTTGGAGGAAAGGTGTTCAAGGAAATCACTTTTTAAAGGATTTTTTAATGATTAAAGCAAAGAAGTAATTAATAAATTGACAAATATAAAACAAATAATTGTTTAGAACTTAGAGAAGATTTTAAAAGTATAAAAAATGGAATCTTAGTTTCTTATAATTTATTTTCTTTGTTAATTAACAAAAATATATTCATTGTTTATTTTATTTATTACAGTTTTTAAATCGCTTTATAGAGCTTTTCATAAGTTATATAAACCTAATGAGATCTCTATGATTTTTCAAAGATTAAAATTATTCTTAAATCCCATTAAAAACTCTTTTTTCTTGATAATAAAATTACTAACTCCTCTATTCCATTAAATTGAAATTTTCTTGTTTATTTTATAGAATAAATACTTAACTTAGCTTCCTAAAAATTAAACCAATGATTCCTTGGCTTATGTAATTCTAGAATAAAACCCATTTCAGTGACACTTTCCGTAAAGAAATCTGTGTGTTGGTAAATAATGGCCCAAAAAGCCGCCCGAACTCAGAGTTTTGGAAAACGTGAGCGTGGCACATTTATCATTACTTTTTCCAGGCCCCTTGCACCCCTCCCGGGATCCGAAATAGTAAAAGCAATAATAACTTTATGTATTTGAGCCGAGTTACGGAACAACAACATCAGGACGAAGTCGGTGCCTCGAGTGGCTTCTATGATAGAAAATTGTGTCACGACAGGAAGCGAGATAAGAGCGTAATTTTCTTTCAACGTGCACGGAGGCCCCCCCGAAAGCTTTTCCCCGTGCGGAAAATGGTATATAGTATTCAGGCCAGGACTTTTGGTCCGGATGTGAGCTATCGTGGTTACCGTTAGTCATTTTCAGTGATTGTTCAACGTCGGACGTTTCAGCGTTGTCGTCGTTCGTCGTTCGTCGTCCCTGCTCCTTCGTCCTTCGTCGTCGCTTGACTTTTAATGATTGTCACGCTCCCGCTTTCCAGCTAACCCCCCATTCCATCTCACCTGCCCCGCCTGCCCCTCCTGCCACTCCTGCTGACCACAATAACAGACAGGTGGAAATCGGCGGGGCAAGGTGAGCTAGGCTTAAGGGTGGAAGGAGGGAGGCGAGGTGGGCTGAGACTAGCCGAGGACTAATTTGCATTTATATTCATAATCTTAGGCATTGCGTCATGAAATATTGCATGTCCCAAACTTGTGACACTTTAATTGCCCATTTGGTACTGAGAATACAGAGAGAAATAAATCGGAGTGAAATGGTGGGGGATTTACATAGTAGAAATAAAGATAATGTTAAGGAAAATATATAGTTTTTGGTTGAAAATTAATATCTTGGAATATACTAAAGGTTTGATTTACTTTTGTTTCAGGAGGTTATGAATTTGGATTAATTTCACTTACAAAACAATATTGTAACAATGCAATGGGGGTAAGTGCGATACATTTGTTTTATTTTTTATATACCATATTTTTACATTAAAACCATGTTTTACTATATTTAAAATTGATATATAAAAGCTTACAATATTTTCCATATTTTATTCTTATTTATTATTCCATATATATTATATAAAATCTTTTCTACACCAAATGAAATTTCCACTGGTTCCCTTATTTTAACCATTTCTTTTTAAATTTATAGCAAAAACCCATGCATTCTTACATATACATATTTTATTATATATAAAATCTTACAATATTTTCCATATTTTATTCTTATTTATTATTCCATATATACCATAAAAAATCTTTCCTACATCAAATAGAATTTCCACAGGTTCTTCTAAATACGCTCATTTTAACCATTTCTTTTTAAAGTTATAACCAAAAATTCATGCATTCATATACATATAAACATTTTATTCATATTTTTACTTTACTTTTTCAATTGATATTTTCTTATATTTATACCTTATCCCAATTTCCCTCAGTGCAGTACTAAAGTGAACTCATTTCTTGGGCTCAGTGCCTTGGGAGTCACCTAATCTTACTCCTCCTGTTGAAGTTGTGGCCCCAGATCAATGCCACGTGCAGCTGCCACACCCTACAGGCCCCTCCCCTCACCCCTACACCCCTCCATATAGTACGTAAATATCTGGGCAAATCGTTGTCTATATGGTTTTGTCTGTTTCGCTGACTACGTGACTTTTTGCGCATTTCTGCGCTTTCTGTACGGGGGCACTTGCAGATCGATTTTCAGCCGCCGCTATCCGACAGATCCATGCGGGTGCATAAAAACAGATACAGATGCAGATACAGATACAGGGGGCAGATACAGATGCAGAGGCCACTTCAGGCAGACAAAACAAAAGTTTGAGTTGCTGCTAAGTTGCGGTTGTGGCCTGTCCCTGAGCTCTGTGTTTGCTTTACTGATAACTGTCTAAAAAAAAACACAAAGAAAAAGACACATTGTAGTGTGTTTTTGGAATCTGGCTCTGAGTTTTTGAGTCTGTTCTTCGTCGATGGCCTTTATCTGGCACTTTTCCGACTTTATCGGACGAATAAACAAGCCCCGATTGCAACATAAATCTCTTGGACTCACTCACCATGTGTTCCGTGATATGCAAAGTAATAACTCACAACATATATATATCTCTGAGGGCGGCCATTTTCCCCACAGAGCTCCCTCGATTTTCCCCGCCCAAAAGTAATCCCCCCAAGCGTAAAGAGATGTAAAGACATGCTCGAGAGTGCCACTCAATGTGGCAAAAAGGAGAAGAAAGAAACGGGGGGGAAATGGATCTGGGTCTGGGGTTTATTCCGCCGGCAAAAAGGACAAAATGTGTAGCAAGCGTAAACTGCCATTTTGCCATTTCAAGCATTAAGAATGCAAAAAATAATATACAGAGAAAATGCGACAGAGAAAGGTTTCGCTGCAAATAAAAATATAAAAAAATCTCGAATCACATTGTACGCATATTGCCGCCCCCAAGTGGCCTTTACTGATCCGCCAGAACCAGCAAATTGGCTTAATTAAAAAAGTATTAGTTCTGCCTGCCTTAATTCTTAAAAATAATGTTTCCCGCAAAGAATACTTTTTGCAACATTTGAAGTAACTCCGCGTGAAGCAGCAGATTTTCTAGGCAGTAAAATCCCTTTGTTTTACAGAAGGTAATTAGGTTCAAGTTTGAGAGTGAGGGGTGGAAAAGCCAAAGCAATTTTCAAAAGGAAATTCTATTTAAATTTAATTGCCCTCAAATCACAACCAAAACCACACTCTTACACATCCGTTTCTTGCCAGGAGTCACAAGTATGACCAATCATAGTTTTCCTGCCCGGGAACCCTTGTGATATGCTTGAGCAGTGAAAACCCCCGAAAATTCAAGAGGATAACAACCAATTGCCACATGTCTGGGGAAGGATTCATTTAAATAAACGGTGAAGCCAACATCCGGGGCCAAAGGAGTGGCGAAATCAAATTATAACTCAATTTATACGCTTGTTTGCCCAGGCAAAACTCAAGCACAAGTCCTGCCCAAGGAGCCATGTAGCTCTCTCTCTCTCTCGGTGTGTGTGTGTGTCCTGCCATCCTTACAAAGGTCCGGCTTCTTCTTCAGGGAAAAAAAGAATGAAAGAAAACTCACTTTGTGCTGCGCAAACAGTTCTCCCTCGAACCACCACACATTAGGACTTCCTTTCCTTCCGATTTCGTGTCCTGGCTGCGATTGTGCGCATTATACACAGTCCGGCGGCAGTAGGGGGAGAGTCCCTGGCGGACCTGGGAGGTCTTGGATGTCCTCTCGTATTAGAGCAAATTAAATATCATTGATTTATGTTGTTTTAAATCAAAATTCAGGCGGAAAACAACTATAAATCGAGACAGACTATTTCACAGGACATTTGTGGGAGGAAGAAGATTAATTAAATTAAATTACATTAATTTAATATCTTCAAAAATTCTTATATACTTCATGAGGTTTTTAAAGATGTACCTAGAAATTCTCTATCAAATAACCATTGAGTATTTGTCACAACTATGTATCTAGATACATTTAAACCTCCCAAATCGCTTCTAATAAGGATTATAAATCCTTTATAGAAAATCCGGAAAACATTTTCATACATTTTGCATATGTATTTGAGAAATTCCCCTGATAATGTGTACTTAAAATACAAATAAAAGGCAAATCCTTCTCACCGATAACCAAATTCAATTAAATTTCCCCGCTCGTGAGTCGTCACGCCCGCATCTCAGCGCGCACTCGGGAATATCTCTGCAGGATTCCGTGTCCTTCGTGTGGGCTTGTGAGTTGGTCACCGCCCACCACATGCAACCCGCCTCGTTACAAGAATCCCAGCCTGTCAGAGAACCTCGAAGTTTGAGTTCTCGGCAGAGCTAAGCCGCAACGCGAGACCATTTAATTTGAGGCAAGGTAATGTGGCATAGTGGCCAGTGGTCCGGAGGAGCCGCCTCAGATTGAGTGCTAAACAGGCCAAGCACCACCCAACCCCATCAAGAGGCACTGGGAAAAATAAGGATCAAAAGGAAAAGGTAGGCTTTTGGTAAGAAAATAGAATTTGTTTAATTTTTTTGTGTTTGTATTAATGATTTTTCTTTTATTCAAAACTCATTTTGAAAAGCTTCTTTCTTTCAGCAAATAAACTCTTTCAGGAATTTTATAAATAAATTACTTGTACATATTTTCTGTAATTAATATTTTCAGTGTACAGCCTGATTTGGTAAGAAAATAGAATTTGTTTTATTTTGTGTCTTTGTATTAATGATTTTTCTCTTATTTCAAACAGAAGATAACTCATTTTGATAAGCTTCTTTCTTTCAGAAAATAAACTCTTTCAGTAATAATATAAATAAATTTTTTGTAAATATTTTCTGTAATTAATATTTCCAGTGTAGACCCAAAAAGCCCGATTTGGTGAGAAAATAGATATTGTTTTATTTGTATTAATGATTTTTCTCTTATTCCAAACAGAAGATAACACATTTTTCTTTCAGAAAATAACTCTGTGGAATTATAAATTACTTGTACATATTTTCTGCAATTATTATTTCCAGTGCAGACCCAAAAGCCCATGAGCGTGAGCTCGAAATTGACCCGCAGCCGTTGGCCATGCATCTGGAATTTATTACGCCCTGGCATTTGCATATTTATGAATAATGGAGGATAACCAGTGTGGCCAAGAGCATGTCCAGAAATTAAGACTAACCTGGCAAGGGGGGAGGGACGGCAGGGGACAGAGGCTAAATCGGAGGGTTACAATCCCCATCCAAACCCATACCCCAAGCCCCCTTTCCTCGTTCGCCTTTTCCGACTTTTCCATTTCTATAACCTTTGCATGCCCAGCTCAGATCCGGCGAGTGTGCGAAACTGATACACCAAAAAGGCACACACACACACACGCACACACACCAGTGGAACATTGTGTGTGCACACCCCAAGACATTGGTCACGAAAAGCGGAAGTGCTGATAAGGAACTTCAATGTTTTTTTATTTCGTTGTCGTGTTTAATGTCTTTTTGTCGTGCTTAGTGTCTTTAGTGTGTTTTTTGTGTGTCGAGTGTGTGCGTGGCCATATAATCTATATAGTATAATACTTAGTAGCGATTTAGCAGGGCCCTTGGAGGGGGTATCGGGGGAGCAAAGTCAAGTGGCCCTGGGAAAATGGGAATTTCATGTAAATCATTTTATTGACCAGGGGAGCGGGGGGATTCAGGGGGTAAATGTCATTTTTCGGCACCAAATTTATGACTAAATGAGTTATATACGATTATTATTCACACAAAACAGGGAAAGAAAATATAAAACTATTAAAGAACTCACAGAAAACTTGTTCAAAATCTATTGTTTTTATAAAAATCTGCTATGAAAATATAGAACTTTATGCCTGTTTTAGTTTAAAACACAAAACATAGGAAATAATACGGATTTTACTAAATTTATACAAATTTTAGAAGCTTTAAATGGATATTTGGTAAATATAATTATAATTTAGAAGGAGACAAAAAGCTATTAAATTGCAATATATAACATGGTCATTTTTAAGATACAAATTCTTTAAAAATTACACAGTTATTACAAATTTTAAAAGGCTCTTCATCAAAATATGTTTATAATTTGAATCTTTTCATTATACCCTTTCAGGGTATTATAATTTCAGTCTGAAGCTTGATACGCAGTGAAGGAGTCATTTCCGACCCTATAAATCATATATATTCTTGATCAGCATCAACAGGCGAATCTTTCTAGACATGTAGGAAAGAAAGAAATTTTCAAAAATATTTTTCGACATTTTATGTTCTTAAATTTTATATTATTACACCTTGAAAAATTGTCAAAAAATTAAAATTGAAAAAATCTTAATTTGAGTTTGCAGATTTAATAATCTATTAAAAACTAGCACAGGGCTGACTCCCGCATCAAAATTTAATAATTTTTGACTTAGTTATGAGTTTTCAAAGCTTTGGTTTTTAGTACAAATTGACATATAGATATGACTGAATATTTATACCCTTACAGGGTAATATAATTTCAGTCCGAAGCTTGTTACATAGTGAAGGAGTCATTTCCGACCCTATAATCCATATATATTATTGATCAGCGTCAAAAGGCGAATCTTTCTAGACATGTAGGAAAGAAAAAAAATTTCCAAAATTTTTTTCGACATTTTATGTTCTTAAAATTTACATTATTACACCTTGAAAAATTATCAAAAAATTAAAATTTAAAAAAAGCAGTATGGAGTATGCAGATTTATTAAACTATTAAAAACTAGCACAGGACTGACTGCCGTATTAAAATTGATCCATTTTTGGCTAAGTTGTGCGTTTTTTAAGCTTTGGTTTTTAGTACAAATTGCCATATAAATATTACTGAAGGAATACCCTTGCTGGGTAGTATGATTTCAGTCTGAAGCTTGTTACGTAGTGAAGGAATCATTTCCGACCCTATAAACCATATATATTCTTGATCAGGATCAACAGGCGAATCTTTTTAGGCATGTAGGAGACAAAAAAAAATTTCAAAATTTTGTTCTAAAATTTATATGGTTAAAATTGACATTGTTACACTTTAAAAAATTGTCAAAAAATTAAAATGTTAAAAATGTCAATTTGATTATGCAGGTTTATTAAACTATTAAAAACAAGCACAGGACTGCTTTCCGCATCGAAATTGATTTATTTTTGGAGTAGTTATGAGTTTTCGAAGCTTTGGTTTTTAGTGATAATTTAATACGAATGTTTATACCCTTGCAGGGTAATATAATATCAGTCTGAAGCTTGCGACGAGTGAAGGAGTCATTTCCGACCCTATAAACCATATATATTATTGATCAGCATCAATAGGCGAATCTTTCTAGACATGTAGGAAAAGAAAAAAATTTTCAAAAATTTTTTTCGAAATTTTATATTGTTAAAATTGACATTGTTACACTTTAAAAAATTGTCAAAAAATTAAAATGTTCAAAATGTCAATTTGAGTACGCAGGATTATTAAACTATTAAAAACTAGCACAGGACTGCTCTCCGCATCGAAATTAATTTATTTTTGGCTTAGTTATGAGTTTTCTAAGCTTTGGTTTTTAGAACAAATTGCCATATAAATATGACTAAAGGAACCATCAAATTTAACTTAAAATAAATTCTTTCTGTATCTTCCTTCATCATCTTTCAAAACAGATCAAGAATATGTATATAAAGTGTCAGAATACCACTTAAATTCCTTGAATCAAAACTTTGGCAAGTTCTTTATTTATTCTGTAACAGAAACAAATTTTTGAATTGCCATCGTAAAAGTCGCGTTAAAGTGGAGCATAATTCATAGTTCATGGCTCCCATAATAGTTTTGTATGCGTCGGCTTTGGGTGTTCTTTGTAAACAAGGACCCGCTGCCAAGTGGCTGGCGGGGAAACTCAAGACAATCCCGGCCACTTATCGAATTTCACACTCGATTTGTTCTAGCCACAGACGCGGCTTTGAAGACGAAACCGAGAAAATCGATGAGCTCTGTGACAGCCGAGCAATTGGATGGGATTGGAGTCTCTCTCCGTGGCAGGGTAATAAATGTGGATTTATGCGGTCATAACAATTAGTGGCAAGTCAAGTGTCGCAGCCCCCTCTTTCCGATCTTCCGTCATGAGAAAGTTATCTGTAAATATTCCTCGAGGGCATTTATTTTTTGGAATTTTCTATTTTTGATGCCTCGCTCTCGAGCACGTGGCTTGGGAAAATATTATTCACCTGACTGAAAACTCCCCCTGGTTATCATCGTAATTGGATTTAAGCCTAGGCCTATATAGTCCCAATCCCTTTTGTGTGTTTGCGGAAGGGCCAACCTGTGCAACGACATTTAACCGCGGGCATATTTAATTTAATTTCTACGTATTTAACCCCAAAACCCAAGCAAAACAACAGGGAAAATTACTAAATCAAAGCCGAAGCTTGTAATACTCTCAGCAAAGACTACAGGAGTATTATTTTTATTTAATATAATATATATAATAGTATAAAATAATATCGTAACATTTTGAAATAACCATACACAAATAAATAGAAAAATCAATTAGACATTTACATATATACAATATATTTAATACATCTAAAGAGTTTAAACTATTTACAATAGAAAATATAAAGTAAATCAAGAAAGAAAACTAACTTCGGGAGGCCGAATTTTATATATGCTTTCAGTTTTTAATTGAATCACTGGATCGTAAACTAGCTTAAAATATTCGAAATTTTTAAATCAATATTTATCGATATTTATATATGCGAATTTATTCAACAAATTAAATTTTCAAAAACTCATAACTCAGCCAAAAAATCATTAAATTCAATTCGGAAAGCTTTCCTATGTAAGTTATCACTAACTTAAAAAATATGCATACTAAATTTAATATTTTAAGAAATCTAAATTTTTCTCGATTTTTGATAATTTTAATGATGTAACCCCTTACATTTTTTTTGAAAATTTTGAAAAAATTAAATTTTGGCCGGACATAGCTAGATCGACTCGGCTGTTGATGCTGATCATGAATATATATGATTTATGGGGTCGGAAATGACTCCTTTACTCCTTTGCAAGCTTCTGACTGAAATTATAATACCCTAAAAGGGTATAAATATAACATAGAAATCATGTAAAAAAATATTTAAAAATATATATATAATTTAACAATTTATATTTCAAGAGCTTCAGATATTTTATATGTGTATGTTGTTTAATAGTACAGTATATACTAAATATTTTAAGTATAGTATTTACTGTTTAGTAAATTTTTAAAAATAATTTTTAAGCATAAATTGAGCAAGTATTTTTTCCCTTTAAACTCTGTCCTTTGTTAGGGTATCCCTGGGCCCTGGGAAAAGGGATATCCAGGGGTCAGAAGAGAACAATGAGGATTGCAGGTTGCACACAGGCCCGAAACGCGTTTCGCTTTAAAAATTTATGCAATTATGAGCCGCAAATATTATTATGTAAACATACAAATACCAAAAAGGGAGGCCGAGCGGCGGGCTGGCAAATGAGCAATGAATGTCCTGGCCCGCTCCCGCCGCTCCTGTTCTGTGGCAACATATTGATAGACAATAATTTGTCTTAATGAAATTTTGCTCATATTTATGAGATGGCCGGAACGTGTGGCAAATCTTTCACAGCCCAAGGCGACGAGGCGACGGCGTTGCTAGGAAAACAGGAGGCAAGAGAGCGGAGAGCAATCTGCTGCCCGGAGGTCCTTGGCAGGACCAGAACCAGGCAATTAGTGAGGGTGAGAGGGGTTGCTCCGTGCTGGTGGTTACTTTTACTGGCTGTCCTTCGTGTCCTGTGCATAATTTATGGCTCCTTCTGTCTGGGCTTCCACCAACCGAGAGGAAGCCCCATTTCAATTATCAACGAAAACTTTGTGTCGATGAAAATCTGTGATGTAATTGCTTTTCCTCTTCGCACCTTTTGTCCAGATTCCGAGTCCGAGTTGGAAAATCCCTGGAAACTCGCTCTCTCTCTCTATTTCGCCTTTCTTAATGGGGCTTCCCCGCTGCGCATGTGGTGGGGATTTCGCTGAAAGATTTTCCAATACCAATTGAAATTAAATTGAATTTTAAATTGGCCAGCGGAGACATGCTGGCTAGAAGAACTTCCGGGCAAGTGGGCGTGTATGTGGTTGCCTCCGGCTGGCCAACACTTGTTTGTGACAGCCCGAGAGGGCAATAAAGCGAATGAAAAATCGTCCAGGGAGCGCGTGAGAGTGGCTAGAAAGAAAAGCCTGGCTATAATAATGGAGTGGGAAGGTTCAAAAAGAATCGGAGAAACATGTAGCTTCCTGGAAGAAAGAAATAATCAGAATAAATCGAGTTCCTTGGCATTTAGAAACCACTTGGCATTGTTGTTAACACTTTTTTATTGCTTTTGGTTGATGCTGCAACCTGCTCCAACTGATCCTGCACCTCTTCCTCTCAGTGTCCGTGTCTATGTACGTGTCCTTGTTGCTGTTGCTCCTAGAGAAGGCATCCCCACCATCACTCCCTCCACCTGGACGAGACTTTAACCGCTCTTGAACAATAAAATCGCCACCTGGCCCAAGTAGAAGTAGATGAAATGACGCGTCTCGTGGGTCACATACGAGCCAAAATTGCGCCCCACAATGCAGTGCCAGGTGGGGTTGTACTTCTTGTCGAACTCCTTCTTGATGTAGGCCGCAATGTCCTTCTCAATGTTGTACTTCTCGAGGGCCTGGGTGGCGCAGTCCACGGAGTCCTGCTGCATCTCCTCGCTCATATCAGCGTTCTTGATTACGGCTTTGCGATCAGACATCTTCGACTAGATATCTATAAGCGCTTTTTATATTTTTTCTTTTGATTTTTCTCCAAATGGATAACGAAAACTTAGAATGGCAAATGATTATTATACGAACTCAACCTGACAGAACAAACACTGACCACTTTGCTTGGCAATCAATCCAATGTTAACTATGATTCACATAGCTTTAATGCAATTTAAAAAAATTTATTTTTTGTTAAAACAAGCTCGTAGGTCTTCGTTTCTCTTGGTTTTATTTAAACACTAAATTGAGGCATTTTCCTAGAGCCTCT
Organism: Drosophila bunnanda; assembly: GCA_035046265.1. NCBI lineage: Eukaryota > Metazoa > Arthropoda > Insecta > Diptera > Drosophilidae > Drosophila > Drosophila bunnanda. Next base: position 4,168,297 of record JAWNOB010000076.1, on the reverse strand, counting down.
GGAACTTGACAGCGTAACGCCTTTCGACCGCCTTCAGTTAGTTGGCACAACGAACAAAAGTAAAAGTTGGCATCACAATGAGGACTGCATCCCGAGCATAAGTACACCGCGTATCCCTATATCCTATACAAACATATATATCCCATATCCCATATCCCATATCCCAATCGCATATAACGAGTACTCCGCGTCCCATTCCGCTGCCTTTGTTGGCTCGCCATTGTCGACATAAATGCACAATTTGCGCATGAAAAGCGCGGATTTTGAGAGAAAGGGAATCGGACCGAGGTGCACTGCTAGAAAATAGGGGTCATAAATATTTAAAATGGAAATTTAAGGAAATTCCTTAAAGAAAAAGAGATGACTTACAAAATGCAACAACGTATATTTCTTACAATAACTTTTACTAATAAAAGTTTCAAACAAAGTAAGCCGCTAATATCAGAAAAGTAAAATTCACCAGTGATTCACTAACCATTCATGTTAGCTTGTTAATTTATATTACCAAAAATGCACAAATGAAGTTTATTCAATAACAATTTATCTATAAAAAGTCATCAAATCACAAGTTCTCAAGTATTCTATACATTATTTATTTTATAGTATAAACAAATAAATTTAAATTTATTCCCAGTGCCCCTCCTATACCGCACACACACACACACATAACGCATATTCAATGTACTTCCGGTGGCGGGACAGGAACAGAAACAGGAGCAGCTCACCGCATCGGGGTTTGAAGTTGCTTTCGTGGTCCTTTGACAGACGCTGCGAAGGATAATACACACTTAATTGCTCAAAATGATGCGATTGTGGAGCGGTGCATATGCCACACACTCGCTCACAACCACTGCCACAACATACACACACACACACACTCCCGTGTGTGCATCAGGCGATTAGCGAATGGAAAGCTTCGTCGCAGCTTTTTTGATTTTTTTTTTTTTGGCGCGCTGAAATTTAAAGGAGTCTGTGAAACCAGGACACAAGGGGAGTTGCCCTGGTTATGTATTTAAGCCACAACAAAAGACACTCGAGAGCATATCATTGGCGTTTTGTGACGACGACGACGACGACTCTCCACACATGAGTTCACATGCGACATGAGGTCGTAATTGCATTTAAAGGTTTTGCACTCTGTGTGTGCCCTCCGCTCAACACCCCCTGGCATACACCCAACCTTGCCCAACCCCCTGCCCAACCCCTTGGCCAACTCTTCCAGGCCTTGGTCACATCCCACATGTGGTTGTGCGTATGAAAACATATAGAATGTGGTTCTTGAAGGGCAGGCAGCAGTCCGTTTAAAAACAGTGTTAGGCCAGTGTGGCTAAAGGAATCAGCTACCAGAAAAGGGTTTATAAAGTGAGAAATATAGAAGAATATATACCAAAATATATTCTTAAAGATTAATAAATTAACAAGCTTCAATAAGTATGCAATGATGTTTTGGAACTAAGAGTCAGGGTGTAAAGAAACGTTTTTACTTGATAATTAATATTTAGTTGGGGTTTTCCTGTTTTTAAATAATAAATTATTTTTACGCTTTTATAAAAACATTCATTCTTATAAGATTTAAAGAAAAGGAACCTAAAAAAGGGATGTAAAGAATTATACGACATTTAAGATGCTCTGAAATATTACAAAAATTACAAAAGATACCATAACTTAGTTAACAAATTATAAATAACATTTATTTTTACTATGTAACAGCTATTTCTTCCTTTATTTAAGGTTAAATTTCCTTATACTTATCTCGATTTTATTTATTTAAATCCCCTTTTTAGCTCGTCACCCAAAATCAGTTCCCTGATTTGTCCTGTGAGGACCCACAAAAAAGCAACCGCATTTCTGCGTTTTACTCAAGAACCACTCCACTTCAGTTCAGTTCAATTCTGTTCAGTTGAGTTCAGTTTCCTCTTGAAAAAAAAACGAAAACGAAAACGAAACCCCTACCAACCGTACGCCCCTGGAGCAGGGGCAGTGGCTCGCCGCCTGGCATTGTTTCAATTTCAATTTCCATGTCGATTCGGTTGTTTTCGATTTGATGACCTCGCAGCAGCGGCCTCTGCTCGCAATCTATAAATACTGGCAATCATTACGAGGTTTCATATTTTTATTGCATATTTTATAAGAATCCGAGGGTCAGAGAATGGGACTCTGTTTCTGCTGCTGCTGCTGCTGCTTTTCCCGCAATCCAATTGTCATTCATGACAGCTGTCGATCAGAAATGGCGGCTGAAAAATTACGAGTGTATTTATATACCTATATATACGAGTATATATATCCGCAACAATAAAGAGGCAAAAAGAGGAGGCCAGTGTGAGGTGGTTGCTTTTGATTCAGGTTTTTACACAGTCTCCCCGCCCTTGTGTAATTGCCACCTTTTGTGTGGACAAATGTTTGGCATATTTTGTATATCATATTCTCTGGCATTTGCATAATTTTATGATGGTTTATTTAATATATGATATGATATATGTAAATCTCGGGATTGATATGTTATAGAGATGTTTTTTAAATTGACAGGAATACATCCAGTTTGAAGGGAATATGTGATTGGATAGGTAATTATGGGAAGGTTAAATATTATGTAGATTGGAATTTAATTAACCTGAGTTGGGTTTTGATTTTTCATTCATCTTTACTTTACGGTGTAGAATATCTTTTAATATAAGCTCAGAATTAAAATAGTAAGAGTAAAAAGTATATATTAGTTATTCTTAATCCATATATTGAATATATTTAATATATTATGTAAGTCCTTGACAAAACATATTATATGTAGGATATCTTTATCAATATAAGGTGTAGATAATATAAGAATATAATTTATACAGTTTAGTAAATATTTTTTTATTGAAACATAATGTTGCAATCATTACCGAAATATTTCTTTAGCAACAATACAATACAATACAACTTAAATTTAAGAAATTAATTTTACTATTATCTTTGACAACCTATATCTTTTAGTAAATTTCTTTAATCTTTTTCCTGCATTTACACACAAGAACTACCTTTAAAGGAGTTTTAAAGAACTACCTTTAAAGGAATTTAACAAAAGTAAATATTTTTGCAACACTTATTCTTCAATTACTTCCCCTTGATCCCCCTTTAAATAATTCACTTTAACACTTTGCAACCGCCCCCATCTTTTACCAGCTGGAATATGATCGAATATCAGGCAAAGTCCCATCCATTTCCGATGCGTCACACCTTGCCAAGGATTTGCAAATCCAGCGTGTGCCATGTGGCGGTGACATTGTCATGTGCCCTGAAAACACCTTTGCCGTGATGTCAACGCCCGTACATTATGATTACCGCCACCATCCCAGACTCAAGTACATTCGAATACATGACTGTAATTCGCATCTGATTCGACTTGGGACTATTTGTATGGCGGAGACATATCCGCGACGAGGCAATTGTTTTGTGTTTTGCAAGCGGGCGCAACTCCTGTTTGTCGTCGTTATCCTGTTCCCTCAGCCAAGGAAAAAACATCTGTCGGTTGTCATCGGAAGTCGTATCTGACGGCACGCCCCGCCAACGAATTTATTTTCGAGTTTCTAAAAATTCGGAGGCGTTGGCTGAGATTGAAGTGAAGTGTGGGCCCTTTTTTCCTTCCCCTGCAAGCTGCTCTCTGTACATATTTCACGGCATTTACACCCGTACTTTGGTGTGTGTGTGTGTCGGCAGAAGTTACGGATATTATTCATAATTTTCCAACAGGAGGCAGGGTTGCTACTGTCTGAGGGCTGTCCTTCACCGGAAATCAGTTTCAGCGCCGCTGATAGATCTCTGTCTTGACCATCGAAGTGGGTTGAGGAAGAGCAGGGGCTTCTGAGAGGCAGGCACGTGCTAAAAGGCTTCAAAGGACCCCTGACCCGGCGTGTACCCCCTAGTGCTAAAAACAAACAGCGAAAAATCAAAGCAGCAAACAGTTTTGTGGCTTTGCCCCGTGATAATGACGTGATAATTGCTTCTGTCTGATAAAATCGGAATCAGAGAGCGATGTCCCATTTCGGAAGGAAGCCTTGCAACTGACACATTTCTCCACGCCAAGGAGCAGGAGTCGAGTTTATGTTCGTTTATATGGGTGACAGAGTTCAAAGGACACCTGCGGAGCGCTTTTAATTGCATCGCACCAAAGAGTGACAAGGAATCTTTCTGGGTGCTGACGCGCAAAGGACCTCCTGGCGCTAGGAAACAAAGTAATTACAAGGCCCAAAGCTCAAAGATGGGTCTGGGCGAGTGGAAAATATACGGATAGAAGGCTTCCAATTATATATATATAGATGCACAGGGAAAATATTAGTAGACTGCGATTTCTCTCTTGACATTTAAATAGAATTTGTAGTTTTGCGGTACAATATTTTCACAATAATTAACCAATTTCCTCGACTTTTTTACGATAATTACTTATAACTAATATTATTCTTAGTTACCTATTCATTTTTAAAACTAACTTACTTTTTAAAGTCTCAATTGTGATATCTTTTCGCGGTGTAAATCCCATTGACAGCTGCTAACTCTGCCGGAAAGGAGGAAAAACCCGAAAACGCCACAACATTTATTTTTTCCAGCGAAGGGATGGGTTGAGAGAGATTGGCGGAGAGTGCTAGAATTCTATTAGCAGCGTCAAGGAAATCGCTTTTCCTAATAGCCGCACGCCACGTGTCCTGCTCAGTCGTGTGTCACGACCGAAGGACAACCGCAGCCGAAGCATCCTTCTCCCCCACTCCCATTCGGGGGCAGTGGATTGCTTCCCTCTTCCTTCCGGTCCGAAGGCAACAATACAATTGTAAAATTATAAAAATTTCGCACTCTCGTGTATCGTAACGAAAACCGGACGTCGTCCTTTTGCGGCTGCAGTCGGAGATACACTTGTTCTCGGTGAAAAGGACACGCGCCACAGGGAAAGCTATATATGGTGAAAATGGGTGGGAAAATGGTTTGGGAAAATGGCAGAACGAGGGTGGCGTTGGCCAGACATCATCAATATTGCAGACATCTCTCGCCCGGGCAGATTGAGGCTGTCAAATAAGCGTAGCTAATGCGTATTAAGTGCACTCCGTCCAGGATTCACCGAGGGTAGAAAAGTTGGCTCAATCACGCTAATAGCCGCAATTCATGCAAATGCTGCAGACAATAAAATATGCCTTGGATATCCGTCAAGTCAAGTCGAGCCAAGTAGCAAGGTCAAATGTCAGGGGAATATATATTGATAGGTGATTGGGAATGAGGAAGTATTATTTCGAAATTATATTTGAAACTTTTGGAGGGTTTTTAGGAAAGCTTGAAAGGGTATTCCTTGTTTTACAGGAAGTTTCTAAGATGATATATACAGAAATATATATAATATAAATTCGTAGAAATAAAATTCCCCAATTTCTTTGCGCATCTCTTTATGATTTAATTTTTGTTAACCAATTTGAGTGTTAATTTTGTCTCTGTGTTTTTTTCTGTCTGTATCACATAGCAATACTTAAATCCATATAAACAAAAGTCTTACAGAACTAATTTAAAGCGAATCCCAGCTAAGCCCAAATAATAGAAGTAACAATAACAACAAGCAGCTCCCCCCGGTCCCTGGATATAATATTCCCCTGATCTAGGAGAAATGCATTCCATTGAACTTGTCGCGATCATTCTGAACCATATTGTTGTACTTCCATTTGTCGGCACTCGAGGCCTGACTGCTCCAGGCGGTTCCTGAACCGGACGAGCCGGACTTGGAGCTGCTGTAGTCCTTGGAAGTCGGCTTGTCCTTGGAGGAGCTGCTCAGGCACTTCTCATTCCGTTCGGTGTAGACCATTTTGGTGGTGTTGGTTGGAGTTTCTTGTTTTTGATTTGGAGAATTAATTTTTGCCAATTGCTCAAAAGCTGCGCTTCCAAATGCCTTGCGTAGAGAGTTCAAAGTTCACGGTACAGTCTGCAGCAGGGTCAGTACTTTAAGTTCCTTATTGTTGGCCGAATTGCCCGTCCTTGATCCTTTTTTCGACGACAGACTTTTGCCCAATCTGTTTGGTGGAATAGAGTATATATAGAAATTAATTTAAGAGAATTTTTTGGAATGGTTAATTAACGTATTAGAAAATATATTTAGTTAAGGAGAAGTATTATAAAATATAGGTTTAAATAAAAGAAAACTAGAGGTTACTTGAGATTATATCGAAAATAACAAGGGATGCTCAAAGGTCTTGCTGAAAACCCGTTTTTATTACTTGTTTAGTACTGGTAATAAATGTTTTTGGTAAAAAACAATATAGATTTATATTGTTGTGAATAATTTTAAATATTATAAATAGTGAAAATTATTTGATCACATTTTAAAGATTTTACTTTATTAAGAAACACAGTTTCCAGGATTTAAATACTAAATACCTTATCTTTTAGACTTCATAAAAAATATTCATTAATTTTCAACCCACCTTGACTGCTTCAACAATTTCTGCTTGGAATCCGTGTTGCTAATTTTTGGCATTGACACACAAATTGATTGCAACTAGCGCATTGGATAGGAAAAGAAAGGAAATTTCACAGCTCACGCTCCCACAGCACTGCTCTGCTCTGCTCTGGACTTTCTACTGGCCCTCCAGCGGGCACAGCACCTGGCTTAAATACCCCGTATTCCGGTCATCACCGACCCGAGCCGAGTGCAACGCCTACCTGGCGGAGGAACTGCGTCATCGTTCTACGAGCGAGTAACGCAGCAGTGCCAGCTGCAGGCTGTTCCGTCTCCCAAGTCCATATCACCACCGCCGGCCAGAGCACCGCCGGCGTGAACCCTCCCTCGCACCAGCCCCGGGGGTGACCTCAGTCTCCGACTCCGTCTGAGGCGAACCCGTTCCAAGCGGACGACAATGCAAATTAGAGCTATCGGAGCAACTGGTTTTTATCAGCGAAACCTTTGCAAACAAGACAGAGATTTGCCTGAGAGTCGAATCCTTGATGCCGTGGAATTAATAATAATAGTAAAAAACGAATTTGATTAATTTCCTTGAACAATTAATTACATAGGAGGTCCGAAAACACTGCTTTGAAGGCCTTTGTTTAAAAGAAATTACAAATATTTAAAGTCTACAATTTAATAATTAAAAGAGGGGTAAGACATAGCCTCTTTTGAACTTGTAAGACTTGTAAAGTAAAATATTTGAAAATATTTTTAATTTACTATATATTACAATAGGATTTATAGATTATATAATTTATACATAGTAAGTTAGAAGTAATAAATACTTTATAAATACCCCATTCTTAAGGTAACCATAATATATATCAAAGAACACCCTGTAATCCATTAGTTTTTACTATGAATTTCTAGAGCAAACCCGCAAGCAATCTTCAAAATTTAAAGGGTATTAAAAAATCACCCCCAAATAACCGAACCTGCTATGTCTCACGTAGTGCTCTCCTTTGTTTCTTTCTCTTCGATCCGCAAACATTATCTTCATCATCATGATTCCCATAATCGGAGACAGTTGCCGGCCGGTAGTTTTATGACACGTCATCAAAGTCTAAAATATACCCCTAAAATAGGGATTTTACCTAGCTGAAATGATATCTCTTAGGCCTGGTACTCGATGTAACATAACGATGTTTTCGTATAGCCAGGTATATATGAATATGTAGATCGCCTGATCGACTGTGGATATATAAAATTATGCATAAAACGATGGCTGATGAAAAGTCTTGGCTGCATTGCATCAGCCAATTTTTTTAAGCGAGAAAACAACTTGAAAGCTGGCGCCGGTTTATAGTATTTTAATCTGCTGTTTATAGATATATATCCATCCGATCTGCTGGAATTATTATGCTAGAATCTGGAAATAAGGGTTGGCAAAGGGATCGTAATAGAAAATATCAGAAAATGTGATTATATTTTAAAATAATGTTAAAAAACCTATTTCCCAGAGTTCAATGATATTTAAGCTCCATTTGAATGGCAGAATCTAGTCAAACTTGCTAGGACATTATTCCCCAGACAGGTACTCCCTTTAGTAAACAAAAACAAGTTCAAATTAGACATTAATTTAATAGGTTTAATGACATGGAAAGGATCTCCGCCCCTCTAACCTCTCTTCCTTCTCGTAACAATGGATATTCCCCCCCGAAAACAAACTCGTTTCAAATAATCCAAACAAATATCTAATTTGTGTACTTTGAACGTCTCACTCGAAGATTCGTTAAATGTCAATGTTATATATTGCGAATTTATATGTCTGCCGAAAAAATTCCGTTTGGACTGCATTATGCAAATGCGCCAGACACATGGCTAAATAATTAAAAAACGTGCCCCAGACAGCAAAGAAAGTAAAATAAAGTATTATATACTTATCCAGACAGGTTGGCCTTTCAAGCAACAAAAAAATCTATCTGCGAAGAAGTGTATATAAAGTGTGGTGTCTTTCGGGGCAAACACTTGGCCCAAAGGCTTCGAGCCGCATGTTCCTAAGGATTCCTGGAAACTACCTGAAAATCCCCCTGGCTAATTTGTTTACTTGTTTGTTTGTTTATTTGCTTTTGGTGTTTGGTTTTTCGGTTTGCGTTTTGGGGTTTCCTTTGTTTACTACTCATCATGTTTACTCCGAGGACCGCGTGGCAAACCCGCTTCCATTGACGCACCGCCTCGAAACGGTGGCGTAAACAAGAAATTTGGCACATGTCTGAGCCGGCGATTTCGCATCATAGTTGGCCCAAAAAAAAAGCAACAAAAAACAGTTAAAATAAATATTAAAACAACAAAAAAAACTAGTTTAAACGAAGCATGCGTTGAGCTCGTGATGAGATCAGTCCAAATCTCGCCTGCCTTTCGCCTATAAAAGCACCGACTGAAGCTCGATATCGAACAGACTAAAGTCTACAGCCATCGCAGTCGATAGCCACCCAAAAAATCCAGTGATTTCTTACAAATATTTTCCCCAAAGTGTACAAACAAATGTGTCAATGAAGACACCGGACACCAAAGCCAAGCTGCTCAATAATTTAAGGTGAGAAAGGAAGAGACTTTATAGGGAACATTTTTGAAGAAATAATTATCATATTTCCAAATTAAAATAATACAAGAAAATATAAAATTTGTTGTGTTTTGTTACACATTTGTATTACAAGCTACTAAAAATATGTTTTTTTAACTTTAAACAATTGTATTAAAAGCATAAACTTAAACTATTTATTTTTGACTTGATTAAAACCGTAACAATTATTTTCTAGCTTTTATAAAATGTTTTATTTAAAAAGTGAAGTAATTAAAACTTGTTTATTTTGTAATTTCGTAGCATCAAGCACTTAATATATCTGTTTTTTAAATTTCCAAGGATTTAAACTAATAGAAAACCCCATTTCCATTTACTTTGTAGTCTCTCTAAACATCTGTCTTCTAAGAAAGGCGGCTCCCGCACTAGCAACTGCGGCAATTGTCTGGAATTCTCCGTGCTCACCCGTCTCTCCAGTGTGCCCTGAACCACCGCGACCCCACCTCGAGCTCACCTTGGCTACTGATTTGAAAAACTCGCAAGAAATACCTTGAAAAGTCATATATTTCACATATATATCCTTGAGAACAAAATGGTCCATCAAACGCGCACTCCCAGCAAGGCCATACCGGCCAAGCACCTGAGCCCCATGCGGCCCGTGGAGGGTTTGGGGGGCGGCAAGTACGCCGTGTCCAGCAGTCCGGCGGATAGCTTCCTCCGGAACAACAGCAGCAGACTGACTGTACAGTCCAGTTCCGGCTACCCACAGTCGACGGCCTTCAAGTACAACCAGATGGTCGCCAACAATCGGGAGCAGTTCAACAGCCTGCATTTCTGCTAGGAAGTTGGCAGGAAAACGCAGATTATTTGTCACAAAAATAAATAAATACAATGCAATAAATACAAGCAATACATTTGTAATGCATATAAATTAATTTGCAACAAATCTACGCAAATTAATCGGGTTTCATAAATCGCCTGCGTCACGTGCTTTTTAATATTTTGCCAAATTAAATGTAACCCCAAGGCCTAAGCCTGCGATTCGCATTCTCGCCTTCATTTTTCATTGTTTGCGGCTGTCTGCCTCACTTTGTCATATGCAAATGTGGGTGGGTGTGTGGCTGTGTGTGTGCCAGAGTGTGTGATTTTTGCACATTTCATATTCGGTTTTTTTCCACACACACACACCAGGCGCCGCCATATTTTCACATTAGCCACGAAATCAAAAAGCTTTAACATTCGCTCGAGCCGGGATTTGCATAAATCTTTGTTAGCTTTTTGGGTTTGACTTTCCTCTTTCTTTAGGCGCTGCAGGTGCAAAAAGACAGGGGACAGTACGTTTCAAAGATGTAAGGAATTAGAAGAAAATATAGTATATACCTTAAGGTGAAATTTCAACAAGAAATTTAGTTTGCATACCCCTACAGTTAGCCATGGGATCATGGGTTTTTTCTTAACTAAGCCAAAACTGCATTAATCGTAATATTCAGTGTTGCCTTAAAAATTTTCATATAAAAATATACATTTTTTTTTTGAAAATTCATGTTTTTCAAATAACATAACTAAGCCAAAAATGCATTAATTTCAATTCGGAAAGCTTTCCTATGTTAGTTTTTACTAGCTTAATAAATCTGCATACTAAATTTTATATTTAAAAAAATTAAATTTTTTTTCGATTTTTGAAAATTTTAATGATGTAACCCCTTACATTTTTTTGAAAATTTTGAAAAAATTAAATTTCGGCCGGACATAGCTAGATTGAAGGGTCGGAAATGACTCCTTCACAGTGTTACAAGCTTCTGCCTAAAATTAATACACCCTGCAGGGGAATACAAATAGCTAAAGTTGTTTTTTCTTCAATGAACTTGAAACATTTTTTCTAAGCAGGAAGTTTTGTTAAAAGTAGTAAAAATGTCAGTCACTGGGTCAAGTTTTCTTAAGAAAATAGCTTGAACACCTTGCATATTATGTAGTTTCTAAATAAAAACAAACCAAAATATAATTAGAGATGCATATTTTCCACAAATATTTGATTTAAGTTAAATAACAACTTAAATACCTTTTATCAAATTTGTATTATTAACTTTTTCCAATCTAACTTAATGTAAGCTTTGATAAGTTAGCTCTTAGTTAAATACTATTAATTAGCCTTAGATAAATAAATAAATAAATCTAAGTAAGGTATAAATTTATTTTAAGTGTAGTTAGCAGTATCGTAAGCTGATTTTCAAGTTTTTCCATTACCTAACTTACTTTTAATTGATTTAAGTATTTCCAGTTTACAAATATTATGCATTTCTCCTCAAGCTTAAGCTAGAAACCCCGTGATTTACATCTTTTCAATTTATTTAAGTAGAAAAAAAAACACAATTTCCTCAAACTAAAACTTAAATCATGCTAATTTAATGTGACTAATTCCAAGTGACTTAATTACCTGATCAAAAGAGACTCATCCCCTGGAAATTATGACAAAATTCCCCACCTGTGATGGAAGAAATGCGGCTCCAAGTTCTCTATGCAAAATACCTGGACTGGTATGCAAATTCTTAAAAGTAAACAGCAAACTTGTTTTGTGGAACAACATCTGGGGGAAGATCAGCTGGCGACGAACTAGTTAATCTGGTAGAATAGTTACCAAACGATGACGTTGCCCCGAGAAGAGCTGTTGCCAGGGGGAAGCCGCATTTCCAAAGATCCAAAATCAAATCCATAATTTCCCACCACACCCTCCCCCCCGGAGATCCGGGGCACACTCGGCTGATTTCTGGCCATTAAAAGACAATCTGTTACATCGAAACAGCACAAATCATCGGCAGAGCACTGCCACACAGATTTTATGCCCCAAAAACATTTTTATTATTCCACTAAATTAAGCGTTGAGCCAGTGAGCACACTTCAGATTGAGTTATTACATAATATATCTGGGGGGGTGGCTTTTCCCGGGCAGGATGTGCGCGATGTGTCCTGTAAGCGATGCGTCGCCGACGACAGTCATTAAATTATCACACATTTAACTTCAAAAACAATTGAAAAGCAGCGCCCAGAACAAAGGGAACGCCAAGGTTCACCCTTGTGCCTTGGGAAAGCCTTGACGGGGCACCCCTGCTACCACCCCTGCCACCACCACAGTTGTTGTGTTGCCCTGCCGCATTACAAGCTGAAAACATGGTTATTACATCAGTAAAATGCCAAAGGATAAGGGAGCAAAATGTGGGACCTAAGGGGGCGTTGCAAAATGCTCGATGGATGGATGCTGTGTCTTGTGATGATTATGACAGCATGACGACCTATCTGGAACGACCTAGTGTGCAGGATGTGTGTGTGTGTGTGTGTATAATGCCACCCCCTTTTATGTCTAATTTAGTTTTTGTTTCCTGTTTTTGCAATATGTCGACCATTAGGCTGGAGTAGAGGGTGTGGGGGGTAGTCCGGGGGAAGGATGATTGCCCGTGACGCGGCAGTAAGTGACGATAAATCATAAACGAAACATCAATTCCAGCACTTGACCCTTAAGAGGAAGTCCTGCTGCTTCCTCAAATGGAGGAACCTTCTCTCTCTCTCTTGTCCTTTTTTTTAAAGAAAATAAGTAAGCTTCTTCCCTCAATCTCCTTCTCTAATATGGCATATCCTGGTCACGTGTCCTTGGCTTTCTTTGCAAATTAATTAATTGCCACAAAGAGATGAAGCCTGAGAGAGGCAAAGGCGTTGGAGGAAGATTGATTAAGAGACAGGCCACCACGATAACCCTTCAATGGAGCTGTCAACTTATCTATCACGCCAACAGCCAGAAAGGCTTACTCTTATTTCCTTAACTGTATATACAGTGGAAATATATTTAAAGATACGTTTGGAAGAAAATGAGTCTTAAGAAGAGTTTAAATAACTTTTGTTATATTTAAATATTCCAAAGTAATCGAGTTTCCCTAAATATTATAGGAGAAAAGGTTTTCTTTTGCTTTGTTTTGACATTATGACATTGTATACATTATTGGGCTATTGGTATAAAACTATATATGATGTAAAACTTAAGATTTGATGTTAGGATAATGCTAAACAAAGTCTCAATTATTTTTCCAGTGCCTCCCCACCCTCTTAACTTTCCCTGACTATTTCGTTTCTGATGATTTATCGACATTTGTGCGGAAATCGCTGTGCCAAAAGCCAAAACGAAATGAAACGTTTTCCAGTTCGCGCAGACAAGAGAAAGGACGGGAGTTTTCGCCGGGGCGCGGGGGGCAGGAGCAATGAGGATACAGACTTTCAGGCTCGTCCATGTTCTGGGAGCGGAAACGCAATCGGCGCACTGCCAAAAATAAATTGATTACTGTCACGGAAATGGCTACAACACAGCTACATTTGGGTGCTCCAACTTTGTTTGTTAATCGATTTACTCCCGAGGAACACACGCGGGCAAGCGTCTTACTCGAAAATGTCTGGGAAATCGGCTTAGAAGTCGCAGGGAAAATGGAGCGACGCCAAGGTAATTCCATAGGGTTGTGTTGTCTCCCACTGGCGTCACGTTTATAGATCACGTGACGTGGCCATAAATAGTTTAACCTGTCAATTAAAGACACCTGTAGGTAAGCGATGGGGCCAAGGTGGAGCTTAAGAGCTGCGTGGAGGTGGAAATCTGGGCAGGAAAATGTCTGGAAACTTGAGGTGATGAGAAGACAAGCACGCACGCAATATGTTCACGCCTTCAATTTGTGCGTGGCAATTTGTGAGATACTTTTACCCCCTAAAAATTGGTTAAGTGTTTAAAGAGTTGATTAGTCATAACCGCAGGTGATATAGATTAATTAAGCTTAGCACGATTAGACATTCGATAAGGTCGCTTTAAAAACTGATTAGATTTTGCAGCAATTTGTATTTCTTTTAATGGTATTACCCAATTACTAAAGATACATTTATTAGTGGGACTTCCGGTGGTTGTTTGTACTATAATTTCATTCAGAAGCATGAAAAACGGTGAAGAAGTCATTTCCGACCCCATAAAACATATATATTCTTGATCAGCATCAACAGCCGAGTCGATCTAGCTATGTCCGGCCGAAATTTAATTTTTTCAAAATTTTCACAAAAATGTAAGGGGTTACATCATTAAAATTTTCAAAAATCGACAAAAATTTTAATTTTTTTTAATATTAAATTTAGTATGCAGATTTTTTAAGCTGGTAAAAACTAACACAGGAACGCTTTCCGAATTGAAATTAATGCATTTTTGGCGTAGTTATGAGATTTTTACACTTTAGTTAATTGCAAAATTAGTCATATAAAAATACTGATAAATATAGATTCAAAAAATGGAAGTATAATTTAGTCAGAAGCGTAAAAAACAGTGAAGGAGTCATTTCCGACCCCATAAATCATATATATTCTTGATCAGCATCAACAGCCGAGTCGATCTAGCTATGTCCGGCCAAAATTTAATTTTTTCAAAATTTTCAAAAAAATATAAGGGGTTACATCATTAAAATTTTCAGAAATCGACAAAAATTTTATTTTTTTTAAATATTAAATTTAGTATGCAGATTTATTAAGCTAGTAAAAACTAACATAGGAATACTTTCCGAATTGAAATTAATGAATTTTTGGATTAGTTATGAAATTTTTAAACTTTGGTTGGTTGAAAAAAATGCTCATAAAAATATCCTTTAAATAAATAATTCTTTGATAAAGCTCATAAAATTGGTAAAATAAGAAATTAAGTTTATTTATTAAAATTCATACAAAATAAGAACCCATTAAATAACTTTTGTCTGCCTTAATCTCCTCACGCAACCGAACTTTACTTAGCTTTTCACAATCAACTATCTGACGGCAAAGTTTTTCCCCAAGGATACCCAAAAGGAATCCTTCAAGCCTTTTCGAAAGAAGGGGAAAAGCGATTGATTGGCGGTAACAAATGTATTAGAAACTTTCTCGGTATAATTTCCGCATTTACGGGCAGGGGAGTATATGTATATATATACTGGATCTACTTCAGTTCAAATTGCACTTCCGTGCGAAAGATTGTTTATCGAAAAGTTTCACCCTCTCCCTTAAAACTCAGAGTTAATTCAGAGAGTGTGAATGGAACGGCGTTCGGGGTCCGCCCTCTATTTCTGCCGATAAAGTTTTTGCACCTATTGTCATTTTATTGATTTGTTATAAATTTCACACACTCTCTCACATGAGCTAGCTTATCATTTCATGCGCTTCTATTAAATGTAAATGACTGGAAAATGGTGGAAAATGGACACGTGTGGACACCGCACATACACACACAACCCTTTCTTATCTTTGAACTTTTCAATGGGATTTCCCATCATTTTAAATTCCATTTTATTGCCGAAATAAATGGTTGAAAGGGAGCCAAGGGAGCGAGCTTAAATGTCAGGAAGTTAAAATAAATTGATACCCCAATGGGATAAATTCTTTTTCTCGCCCCCGATGCTTATCGATTTCGCTGGCAACACCTTGAGGAAAAGTTCTGCGGATGCCGGAAAAATTGCGAGTTTCCTCCGCCACTTGATTCTGATAATCTGTCGTAAATTCTGGCACTTTCCACTTGTGAAAACGTTCACAATTAAGTCACAGTTTTAATGACGTGACGCCAATATTAAAACGGAAGGGAAAGGAATCCGAGGCCGAGGAAAAGTCCTGGGAAAACTCACCCCCTTGTCACCCCCTTGCAGCTGTTGACAGCGTCCAGTTGCCTTTGTTTTTGTTGTGACTGCCGAGGGCGCTAATTAGGCGAGACGTGAAAATTTTTGCTTATTATTTTCCCTAAATTTTAACGACACTGGCAGATATATATATTTTATATGGTGCAACATTTTGAAATTAGTATCTCGGAAGTTACGGTTATTGTCAAAGTGAATTTTAATTAGGAAAACTCGGTGCAGGACGAGTGACGAGGTCTGACCCGGGAAAACGGAGCATGTCGAATCTCTGACGATGCGATTTCGGAGGAGTTGTAAGATTTTGTCTCGGAAGTATATTACGAAGCTGCTGTTATCAACAGAAGGTTTCTCCATAATTTAGAGAGCATTAAGAACTTTGGAAAAATTAATTAAGAAAGACATATAGAGTCCTTTTAACTTTGAAGCAATTATTTTCGATACTTGGAATATTTAATAGCTCAAATCTAATTGAATTCAATTGTGTCTAGCTAGATTATTTAATTTTAAGTCACCGGTTTATGGTAAAATATTTTATTTTTATGTTCTGTGGAACATTAATCTTATTTAAAATAAATTTAAAATTAATTTACTTTAAGGGCTTGCCCAATATTTAGTGACTGCAGTGTGAGCGGAACCTCTGAAAGTATACTAGGGGAAAAAATATATATCATTTTGAATTTTACTCTTAATTTTACAGTTGTGTAAAAGATATATTGTAAAGAAATGTGTAAGATAAATGTAGAAAATATGTTTAAAATAATTGGCTTGAACTTCAATTTCAAGAATGCATTTTTTTCGTGAAGTAAAATATTTCAGAATTTTAGAAATGAGAAAAATACATTTTTGAAATTATTCAAAATAGGAATTTTAATTTAGATTTATTTTAAATTTACCATTTTATTATTAGATCTTAATTAATAGGTAAAATGATTTTATTACTTACATTCTCTCAAAACCTAAAATATTAATTTTTGACCACACAATTATTAAATATTTATTAATACAAATGATAAACAAGTTTAATGTCATTTTATTTAGATTAAATTGCTAAAGTAACAGACAACCATTAACTTTTGACAGGTGTCAAATATAACTGGTTACCAAATCTGCAACTAATCCCCTTGTAAAACTAATCGCGAAATAATTGCTCATAAAATCTAAATAGAATAATAAATAATACAAATATTTAAATCGTGGATTGAAAACCGGTCTGTACCTCCGTTACTCATCTACAAAAAATCATGTAATAAATCTGTTGCACATTCTCCCATTGTTTCCACCCATTAGAATTTATTGAAAAAACTCTCCATTTTGATTATGCAATCTGCATAATCTCCCCGATCCCCCCTTTTAGGTATATTTCCCCGGAAAAACCCTTGGCATCCACGAACTTGGATTTAGCAATGTAATGGCCTACCGCAAATTGCTCATGACTGGCGGAGGTTGGAGTGTGTGTCGGATCGTTTTGGGTTAAGTACAGGTACGTACACACATATATCGGAAAACTCAGTGCGGTAAGAAAATGCAACAACAGGGCGGCAGTTTTCAGTTGCAGCCAAGTCGGTTTTTGCCTTGGCTTTTTCAGTCGATCGCCGATCGTGGCTGTGACAAGTTGCATTCTTAATTTATTAGGAAATCTAAGAAGGTAACGCCGGAAACAAATTAATCAATTCATTGTGAGCCTCTTGAGATATGCAATTGTATTTATCAATTTAAATAATGGAAAAGATGTGAAAAATAGTGAAATAGAACCCAAGGAAAATGTGTTAACAATTATATAAGCTTTAATAAAGAAAAACTCGCGTAGTAGTGAGAAAAAATTTACTTTTTGCTGTGTACAAATAAAGCAATAAATATAACAGTATATAGAAACAATAAAATAAAGAACAAGAACATACATAAGTTTTGAAATACCACAAATGTATTGCATTTTATATAATATTAACCATTAAACAACAATTTGAAAAGGTGCATCTCATTAAATTCTTTAATTGCTAAAATAATTCATTTTTTCCGTCAAAACTAAGCAATTTCCATGAACAAAGAACGTAACCAATCAAGCAAATGCCAAAAGTATTCACCCAAAAAAAAAAAATGCAAATTAAAAGTTTGGAAAACTCAAACCCATAATTAAAATATTTTGGGTGGACACCTTTTAATGGTCACAACTTGGTACGTAACGTTTGAGAAACACCGCCGCCTAAAGGTCTGTTCAAAAAGACAATTGCCAGTCAAATTCCGGTCACGATTTTAGCATAGAATAGATACAAAGATACAAACGTTTAAGTCTCAAGTGCACCCATGCAGAGATGCAGATACAAAAAGGTATCTGAAACAGACAAAAGCTTAACAACAGCAACCTTTTGTCTTTGCATTAAAAGTAAACTTTGATCTTTTGTAAGGCTTCTTGGTAGAGAGACCATGAATTAGATTATTTTATATGTTTTAAAGGGGCTTTACTGCTTTAAACTAAATATAAAATTGAAGGAATCAATAAAATTAAAAACATATATATATATTAAAGAAAGGAAAATATATTTTAATAAATAGCAAGTGTTTATTGTTTGTTTTTATATAAAATAAATATAAACTAAGCAAGTGTCATCATTTATGGCTTTTAAAAAGGGATTATTGTTAACTCAAAAGTGCTCTTATCTACCAGTTGACGTTCTAAACTGACCCTTGTCGGTTTTGACCGCAAGAAGGAGTCTGTAGAGATCTCTCATTACTTTTAATTATCACAAGTAGAGCTTAAACCGTAAAACGCGTATACAAATTAATAAACCCCATTGAACCCTTTAAAGAATATTTAATATTTACTAAATTGCAGTTAAAATGCAACTACTGCCTCTTTTTTTGCTGACCTTTTGTGCCCTGAGATCGGAGGCCGCTCAGATTCTAGGCCTTTTCCAGCATCCCGGCAAGAGTCACTTTGACTTCTTTAGGCCCATGTTCTTGGCCTTGGCCGAAAGGGGTCACAACATCAGCATGTATAGCTATTTTCCGCTGGAAAAACCGGTGGCCAACTACACGGATTATGTTTTCCAGGGAATGCCTCTGCTCACAGACGTGGTGAACTTACAGGTGGGTAGAAAATATGGCAAGATATAATTTCGTTTTAATTAAATTATAAACGTTTTAGCCTTGATTTTGGTTCTAAAAATATTCCAGAAGGAAAATTAAACGTTTTGAACCGAGTTCTTAAAGGAAAATTACTCAATCTCGGCAAGTCAACTTGGGCAGTAGCGCTAAAATATATAATTAACTGTGCCCACTTTTAAAGCCTTTTATTAAGTAAACTAGATAGGAGGTCAAGACGAAAATTGTTAGCTAAAAGTGTAAAAAATAAATTGAAATTTAATTTTAGGGGTTTGGCTGATTTTTACATTTTTTTTACAATAATTAATAAACTCATTTGCAGGCCTTTGAGTCCGAATGGAAGCCTCTGGGCGTGCCCTTCAAGGTACCCACCTTCTTCATGATCAACGACTGGGCCTTGAAGTCCTGCGAGGTGGCCTTTAAGTCCCCTCTGATAGTCCAACTCCTGGAGTCCCCGATCCGCTACGATGTCATTATCCTCGAGCACTTTGTCAACGATTGCATGGCTGCGTTGGCTCACCTGCTGAAAGCACCTGTGATCGCTCTGAGCAGCTGTGCCATAATGCCGTGGCACTACCAGAGGATGGGCAGTCCAGTAATTAACCCCATAATGCCAATGAACTTTCTGCCCTACACAGATGACATGGGCTTGATGGATCGGCTGAATAATTTCTTCCACTTTCATGCCGTGAATACGCTTTATCAGTAAGTGATACATTTCTTTCGACCCAGAAAACTCTGAACGTATCAGTTCGAATTTTTTCCCTTGACCCAGTTTGATTACGGAACCAGCCACGGATGCCCTGATCAGTCGGAGATTTGGGGAGGGATTGCCGCCCATCCATGAGATCGTTAAGAATACGAGCCTGATGCTGATCAATCAGTACTACGCCCTAACTGGACCCCGACCTTATGCCACGAATGTGGTGGAGGTGGGAGGTCTGCAGGTGGGACCCGAGAAGCTATTGCCAAAAGTAAATATAACAATTAAATTAATTATTACATTTGTATTTGAAGGGATAATAATGTGGGTTTATAATGAAATTATTTTTTAACGTTTTTCTTTTCTAAACGGAGGGGGGGGGGGAAAGACAATAATAATAGAAACTAATATATTCATATATTTAATTAATTATAATTTTAGTCAGAAGCTTATAACGCTGTGAAGGAAACATTTCCGACCCTATAAATCATATATATTCTTGATCAGCATCAACAGCCGAGTCGATCCAGCTATGTCCGGCCGAAATTTATTTTTTTCAAAATTTTCACAAAAATGTAAGGGGCTACATCATTAAAATTTTCAAAAATCGACAAAAATTTGAATTTTTTAAATATTAAATTTAGTATGCAGATTTTTTAAGCTGGTAAAAACTAACACAGGAACGCTTTCCGAATTGAAATTAATGAATTTTTGGCGTAGTTATGAGATTTTCACACTTTAGTTAATTGCAAAATTAGTCATATAAAAATACTGATAAATAGAGATTCAAAAAATGGTAATATAATTTCAGTCAGAAGCATAAAAAACAGTGAAGAAGTAATTTCCGACCCCATAAATCATATATATTCTTGATCAGCATCAACAGCCGAGTCGATCTAGCTATGTCCGGTCGAAATTTATTTTTTTTCAAAATTTTCAAAAAAATGTAAGGGGTTACATCATTCAAATTTTCAAAAATCGAAAAAATTTTTAATTTTTTTAAATATTAAATTTAGTATGCAGATTTATTAAGCAAGTAAAAACTAACATAGGACAGCTTTCCGAATTGAAATTAATTAATTTTTGGCTTAGTTATGAGATTTTTAAAATTTGGATTTGTCTATGAAAATATGGATAACTATAGATTCAAAGAATACAAATATTTTTGGCTTACTTATATCGACTTATATCGATCCTATGATTCGATTGCAACTAAACATCTTGTCTTGAGCTACTTTAAATACTCTTCTATGTTTCTCAAAACACTTATAAAGAGCTTTATAGACTTAAATTTTACTTTAAAAGCCACTTGAGTAAAATGAAACAGCATCAATATTTGTTTATTTTCATTGTCTTGTCTACGCGGGTCACCAAACGCTAATCGCCAGAAATGTAAATCATAAACGGCTAAGTAAATAAAAACAGTCAACACAGACATTAAAACCAGACACAATAAAATATGTGCATATAAAATAAGGCATTATCAATTATCAAAAATTAAATAATGCGGCTGCCAAAATGATTTCCATTTGCCAGACAGAAAGATAAGCATGTGGTAATCTTACAATATATACAAGAAAACAGGAAATATGTTTAAACTAAAATCGAATTGGCACCCATTTTGAAACATTTAATTATGTGGGTCAACATTTAAGAGGAGAGCGTATTTCGTTGGCAGACACAGACGCATTGGTAAAATGTTTATTTTTAACTCAAAGAAAAAACAAAGTATATAGTTTAGTTTTTTAAAGATTTTTACTTAAGGAAATCAGCGATTAGAGTATATGTTTGCAAAGTTCATTGTTTTCCCCTTAAAGTAATATTCTTAAATATTTTTGAAACAATTTTATTCCCATTTCAGCACCTTTTAGACCTCATAGAACGTTCTTCCAATGGAATAATCTACATCAGCTGGGGTTCCATGGTTAATGCCAACACCCTGACTTCTGCAAAGAGAAAAGCCCTTTTCCAAAGCATTTCCCAGATGAAAGAGTACAACTTTGTAATGCGCTGGAAAACTGACAATGATTCCTCTCAACTAGAAGACAAACCCAGCAATCTGTACACCTTTGACTGGCTGCCCCAGAGAGATTTGTTGTGTCATCCCCGGGTCAAGGCCTTCATCTCCCACGGAGGACTTCTGGGCACCACGGAGGCGGTGCATTGTGGAGTACCCATGCTCATCACTCCCTTCTATGGGGATCAGTTCCTCAATGCCGGTGCTGTGGAGCAGCGACGCTTTGGAGTTGTAGTGGATTTCAGGGATTTTGATACGGAACACATAACCAGGGGCCTGAGAATTATACTGGAAAAAGGGTGCAGCTTTCCAGTGAAGTAAATAATAATCGATTGCTCATCTAATCGCATTTGTATTTCCAGCTTTGCGGCTAATGTTCGGCGTTCCACGGAGGCCTTCCGTCGGCGCCCCATCCCGCCCCTGGACTTGGCCGTCTGGTGGATCGAGCATGTAATCCAATCTGGCGGCGCTCCCCTCGTCCGGAGCCCGGCCAGGCATATTAATTGGATCGTCTACAACTCGATCGATGTGTTCCTGCTCTTGCTGGGAATCCTATTGCTGTTTATAGTCGCTCTCTGGACACTGATCAGGTTGATCGGAAGAGTAGCTTTTGGTCGTAAAAACAGAAAGCAAAAGCAACAATAAAGATCGTCAAATGAGTAAACTATAAACATATATAAACTTTGGGGAGAACAAGTTTCACTTTTCATTCGGAGAGTTAATAACATAATGAGGCATCGTTAATGGAAAATAAACAAATTATTGGGTTCACTGGGAAGTGAAAAATTTTAGGGCTTTAAATAGTAATTTATATAATGCTTTTTTGGTAACAAAAATATACAAAAACCCCGTGACATTATTAACAAAAAAATACATTTTACCAGCAACTACTCTATAAAACTCCTACCAATTCATGGTTGATTTAATTTATTGTGAAATAAATAATACAAATAAAATAATTCAAACACTTGTGAGGCCTTGGTAATAATACAACATATTTAAATTTATAAACAAACAAAAGTTGAGCTTATTACCTGAGGCAAGCAATAAGTTGAGTGAACTGAAACTGATACTGAGAAGTGCTTTCACTTTTTAATTTATTTTATCATTAGCTCAGTCATTTCTAATTATTGAAAAATAAGCCCAAGACTAAATTTGAATACTCTACAAATTTCGTTTCCACTGTTAAATCATTTAATTTTGAATTTATGAATAGTAAATTAGTTGTAGTAAGTCTCAGATAAAGATAATTCAAATCATTTGTAAATATTTGTAAAACAAATAGTTGTTATCACAAAACAATGGAATATTCCGTTCTGAATATTCTGATTATTCCCGCTGCGTGATAAAGCCTAAGTTTAATAGTAAAACTAATTTACGCATATGTATGTATGTTTGTAATTATTGATTCCAGACAGGTATATGTATACATATGTATACTCCCCGTGTACGTTCTACAACACAAGCCCCGAAAACAAGCCCGTTTCAAATGTACAAAATTAAATGTAAACAGTCGGGAGGCCACCCCTTGGGGGGGCAACATGTGAGTGCCGAGTGATAAAAACATTGCCTCTTTTTTCTCGTTTCTCGTTTTTTGTTTTTAGATTTTTTTTTGTAGTCGCTAAATTAGCTTTTCACAGCCGGTAGTCGATAGTAGACAACAGTCTCGTGCACGAATGCAAGGCGTTCTACTCTCACTTGAGATCACTGATCATTTCCCCCAATCTTTCTCTATGGAGAGCTCTCTCTTTTTCTCTCTATTTCTCTCTCTATCTCTCTCTCTCTCTATATATCTGTCTCTGGCACCTCTGGTGCATTAGCGATCGTTTGGATGCCAAAAAAAGCTTTAGACAAGAAGAGAGATATCAGATTGGGGTTTAGCAATAGCTGTAAAAATGGCCAGAATAATGAAATAATAGTAAGAAAATAAAATAGATAAATAAATATGTATAAATTAAATATAAAAAAAAAATATATATGTATTTAAATATTTAAATATATAAGTATTTATTACTTCCAAACAAATACCAGAAATATAAGATTAGGAAGAGCTGGGGAAATAAGTATAAAATATATTATAAATTAAAGTTGACCTAATAGTAAATATTTTTTAATTTTAAAGTAAATTTAATTAGAGTATATGAATATTTATATATATTTACAGTTTATTTAATTTTATATTATATACCAAATGTGTATATATTGCAAATTTATATTATTAACCCACACATTTTCATATTCTCATATAAAGAGATAGCCACCTTGCCATCTCTGCCGAAGATCGAGATTTATTTCCGATCGCTGACTGAGCAATTTCGGTGCGTTTTTTATTGTCGACGCTCTTGGTCCGTCGTACATTGACCGAAAAGCTTTTCGACTCGCCTGTATTTCTCTGAATTTTCAAATCAGTCGCTCGCCGACAGTCGAACAAGTAAGTAAAAGCGTGTGAGAGTCGGGGGAAAACAGGATTTCGAAGTCCAGAAAGCGCGGATTCGATGCGGATACATTTTGGATTTGTCGCGTGTGTGTATCCATGAAGTTCAGCAAGTCAATCAATTACGGTTTTGGGGGAAAGGCGGCCTCAGTCAGGCTACAAGTACAGAATTTATTAACCTTTTGTGATGCAATTTGCCTTGGCTTTTGTTGTGCTTGTGTTTTCGCCTGCATTCTTTACATAATTTTCACGGCATTTCTTGCATTCGCGACATGCGCAGAGCCGCCCGCCCGCCGCCCACTCAAGGTCGCATGAAAATAATGCAAAAAACCCAAGAAAGGAAATTGTGAAAAGGCAACAAGTGTTTTAACACCTGCTAGTCGCAGAAAGTGTATTAAGTGCTTGGTGTTTGTGGAAAACTGTGTAACTGTGCTCCGGAAAAATTGTGTAAAATTATAAATTTTCCTTTAAAAAATCTGTGGCTGTGAAGTGTTTAGTAATGTTGTGAGAAATATACATTTCCTTTGAAGAATATAAAGTATAAACAATTTTTCTCTGTGAAATATATTGTTTCTTCGACGCAGAAAAATATTATTTACATATATTTTCCTCCACTCTTTAATTTTCTTAATTAAAATTTTCCCTGTTCCCTGTACAGAGAGCATCATGTGGTCACCGCTGTTCCCTGTCCTTCTGCTTGTACTCGCCCTCGCCGGCTCCGATCTGGTGGAGGTGGAGGCCGGTGCTCCTCTGAATATCTTGGGTCTCTTTCCCCATCCCGGCGTGAGTCACTTTCACTTCTTCCACCCCATCATGAGGGGTCTGGCAGAGGCGGGTCACGATGTCAGTGTGGTTTCCCATTTCCCGGACAAACATCCGGCCATCCGCTACAAGGATTACCCCCTGTCCGGCGTGGATAAGCTCACGAATAGCGTGGATTTAAAGGTAAGTGTTTCCGGAAAAAGGGGGTTTTTTTCTGAAAATTAAACTGTTGTTGCGCGTTTATAATAACTCACAGAAGTTAGTAAAAACTATTAACGAGAGAAGCTACACATTAATCATTGTAAATTATGGGAAGAAATTGAAACAAAAGCTTGTAAAAACTAATTCGGAATTCCCCTTAAAGCAACGTAAAAATAAACTATGAATGAAAATTTAAGAGCTAGTAATTGGTACCTAGGGCTTAGCAATTTAAATATGTTATATAGAAGTTCATTATTTAAGAGTAAATTATATAATATATGGCTACTATGTCTACCAACCATGTTTATTTCTTTTTTGAAAGTTAGTTTTTCTAATTTTTGTTTTTTTTAATTTAGTTTTTAAACCTGAAATTAGCTAAAAAAGTGATTATGTGATAGGGTATTATAATTTCAGTCAGAAGCATAAAAAAACGTGAAGAAGTCATTTCCGACCCCATAAATCATATATATTCTTGATCAGCATCAACAGCCGAGTCGATCTAGCTATGTCCGGCCGAAATTTAATTTTTTCAAAATTTTCACAAAAATGTAAGGGGTTACATCATTAAAATTTTCAAAAATCGACAAAAATTTTAAATTTTTGAAATATTAAATTTAGTATGCAGATTTTTTAAGCTGGTAAAAACTAACACAGAAACGCTTTCCGAATTGAAATTAATGCATTGTTGGCTAAGATATGAAATATCGTAAAATTAAATTTACCCAAAAAATTAGCGCTTCAAAATATCGTTTTAAAATAACTAGAAAACATATATTTATACGAAGGCAAATTAGTAGTATATTCTCTCATTTTTCATGCAATTATTTATATTATTTGTCCAGATTTAAGTTCCTTGTTTAATATTATATTTAACATATTGTTTCTTAATTATTATTATTTATTTTAATTTTGTATTTAGTTCTTCGAAAAGCGTACCTTCTACAGCCACTTTCTGGAGTTCTTCCTGCTGAACGAGTGGGGCAAGCAGGCCTGCAACGCCACGCTCCGCTCGGAGGCCCTGCAGCAGATCCTGAAGCGTCGTCCTGGCTACTTTGACGTCATCATCATGGAGCAGTTCAACACGGATTGCATTATGGCCGTGGCCCATCAACTGCAGGCTCCCGTGATTGGCTTGAGTAGCTGTGTGATGATGCCCTGGCACTACGAAAGGATGGGTGCTCCCTTGATACCGTCACATGTGCCGGCACTGTTTATGGCCCAGTCGCAGGACATGGACTTTGGGGGACGATTGGCCAACTGGTTTAGCACCCATGCCCTTAATTGGATGTACAAGTGAGTGTTCGCCTTCGAAATTTAATTAAAAATATTAGAAATCTTTAATTAATAATTTATTCCGTATGTTTTCATTTCAGATTAATCTCCGTACCCGCAGCGGACGCCTTGGTTCAGTACAAATTCGGCCACGACCTGCCCTCCGTGGGCGAGATGGCCAAGAACACCTCGGTGTTCTTTGTGAACCAACACTACTCCCTCAGTGGACCCAAGGCCATGCCTCCGAATGTCATCGAGCTGGGCGGCATTCACATCCAGAAATCGAAGCCTTTGCCCGCCGACCTTCAGCGACTCTTGGACAATGCAGAGGAGGGTGTGATCCTCATCAGTTGGGGCTCCATGATCCGGGCCAACTCCCTCTCGGCCTCGAAGCGGGACGGCATAGTCCGGGCAGTGGCCCGGCTGAAGCAGCAGGTGATCTGGAAGTGGGAGAACGAGACGCTGCCCAATCAGCCGCCCAATATGCACATCATGAAGTGGCTGCCCCAGCGGGACATCCTCTGTCATCCGAATGTCAAGGTCTTTATGTCGCACGGCGGCCTCATGGGCACCTCGGAGGCGGCCTACTGTGGCGTTCCTGTGGTGGCCACGCCCATGTACGGCGATCAGTTTGTCAACACCGCCGCCTTGGTTCAACGGGGAATGGGAACCATCCTGAACTTTGAGGATATTGGCGAGAATACGGTGATGAGGGCACTCAAGAAAGCCTTGGATAAGAAGTGAGTATGGGAATTTCGAAAGATAAATATATTAGCATTAAATTAGATTGAATTTTAACTTATTTTTCGTATCGAAAACAACTTTATACATTATTAATTCCGGTGATTCGGATCAGGTTTTATTCCTCAATTAATTAGATCAATATATCACGATTAGATATATTCTTTTTGGGGCGTTTAATACTGATGGCAATTTTTTCTAAGCGTTACTAGGGTGATGTCTTTCAATGAAATTATTTATGAGCTTGAAAATGGCTTAGAAAAGATAAGAAAATTAAAACCATACAGAGTTTTAATTTTAAGAATTCATTTAAAAGTTGTATAGAAAATTAATCAGCATGAGCTTGTTCCATTTCGTAATATATTTATTTATACATTGCAGATTTTAATCATATAAATTACTGCATGCTGTATGATTTTTTAGGTTTATAATACTACAAATTAGTACGACGTATTAAAATATATTTTAAATATTTAAGGGCTACAAATGAGGCTATAAATATAAGTTGTTAAAATTATATGAAAGAATTTTACAAATTTAAACCATAATATCGATATTTTTAGAGAACTACAATTTTAAAGCTCATTAGAAAATAGTTAAAAACATACCCTCATTTAAATTATATATAATTTATGTTTTATATTAATCTAAATATAACTAAATTAATTTTATTTTATACTTTAACTTTTAAATCTCTTTAGAATGTAATTTAAAATGAACTCCAATTTAGTTACCATAAATTTTATAAATATAATAATATAAATTTGCTTGCATATTCTGCAGATACTATGATGCCGCCAAGGTCGTCTCCCATTCGTACAACCATCGACCGCAGCAGGCCTTGCAAACGGCCTTGTGGTGGGTGGAGCATGTGGCCCACACTGGCGGGGCACCGCTGCTGAAGCCCAGTGCCGTCCATATGTCCCGCTTTGTGTACTACTCCCTGGATTGCTATGCAGTCCTGGCAGTTATCCTGGGCACCATCATTGCCAGCTGGGTGTGGCTCATCCGGCGCTGCTGCGGCTCGGCGGCCACCGGGAAGGCAAAGAGGGATTAAGGATGTTGCTCCTAAACTGCTCCTAATCTCAGTTAGTGTTGTCTGTGGTGTATGTGATATTTTATATATGTTCTGTATGTAAGAGACTTTTAGGTGTAAAAGACCTCCGCCTCCACTCAAGGGACTTGTAGACTTTAGACCTTAGTGCCGAGAAAATTAAATATATTATGTTTAAATGTGTACAAAAAATATACCATTTTTGTATGACTTATAAAATATTTATTGGGACGAATACAATTCTAGGTAATTGTTAGAAATTCTAGCTTTAATCTTTGCTGTATTGTTTTGGTTGATTTAATTTTTAATTTGTTGCATAGTTTCAGATATTTCTCGATCAAAATAATTTGTTTAAGCATACTTTTAGGCCTTAAATTATTATTTTTTTTATTATTTAGTACCATACAAACCATAATTTTTTTGTGAACTTAAAATGTACATATATCATATCATATTCGTATCAGTAGATATTAATATTATATTTAAATTTGTATTTTGAGTATTTTCGTAAACTTTCTTCATATTTGTATGATAATTAATCGACAATTATCATACTCTTATAAGGCTATTAGATGTGAAATCTCTTATATAGTAACTATTTAACGTGTTTTTTTAGCTTTTCTGTAATTAATGGAAAAATTCCCTAATGACACTTTCACCAGAGAGACAAGAGATACTCCGAAATTCATTAATAATTCTATGAAGAGCCCTCTTCTATGAAAAGTAATAAAAAGAGAGGGTTACAGCGAAGAGAACCCTTTTCTTCTCTCTTTTTTCAGCTATGCAATGCGTGATAGTTCCGTTTGTAAATATATATAGATATACATATATATATATACCACTATTCCCGAGTACATTTCATGTTTATACACAGCTGACACAGGCTGACACAGCCAAAACGAGCTCTGGCCAGTGCTCAGTTGATGATCTTCTTTCGACCATTTGGGATATCTCTCGCAGAAACGCCGGTGATTATTTATTTTGTGTTTTCTATTTTCTAACATTAAATATGGAGAAAAGTATTAGTTAATTTTAGAAGTGCAACGAGTGCAAAAGTTCATATATATAACATATAAATATAAACAGAAAATATTAATAAAACAAATATTTTATAAAGGCTTCACAGCTGATGCAACATGGAACTTGACCTACCTGCGACCTCTTTTGTTTTACAGCCATATGATGAGGTTCTTGCTCCCATCGTTGCTGCTCCTCTCCCTGCTGGTGGGGTCCAGCAACTGCCTGCACATCCTGGGCCTGTTTCCACACCCAGCCATGAGCCACTTCAAGTTCTTCCAACCCATCATGCGCGGCCTGGCCGAGGCGGGTCACAGTGTGGACGTCATCAGTCCCTTTAGGGATGAGGAGCCGGCCAAGGGCTACAAGGATTACCTGCTGCCTCCAGCATCTCTCACAGATGCTATCCATCTGGAGGTAAGTTCTCTATATATATGTGCTTTATGATTTACATTTCCTTCCGCAGGATTTTGAGCACCCTTTTAGCTTCCTTGCCCACTACGTGGAGTTCTTCATCCTCTACAACATGGGCAAGGAGGCCTGCAACACCACGCTAAACAGTCAGGCTCTAGACGAGATCCTGAAGCATCCTCCTGGCTACTATGATGTCATCATGATAGAACACTTCAATACGGACTGCCTGATGAGCGTGGCCCATGAACTCCAGGCCCCTGTTATTGCCATGGCCAGTTGTGCCCTGGCGCCCTGGCACTACGAGAGATTCGGTGTGCCCCTTATTCCCTCCTATATATCAGCTCTGTTCCAGGGTAAATCCCAAGAGATGTCCCTCGCCGGGAGATTGGGCAACTGGATCACTGTACACTCGATGAATATACTTTACAAGTGAGTTTCTGGTGCGTAATCAAACCCAAGCGAGGATTAATACCTTTTTTCTCCCTTAGAATCCTCAATGTTCCTGCCGGCAATGCCCTTATGCGACAGAGATTCGGTCCCGGCCTGCCCTCCACCGAGGAGCTGGTGCGCAACACCTCCCTGATGTTGATCAACCAACACTACTCGATGAGTGGACCCAAGCCACTGCCCCCCAATGTCATCGAGGTGGGCGGTGTGCACATAACGCCACCCAAGCCTCTGCCTGCGGATCTGCAACAGCTGCTGGACAATGCCTCCAAGGGTGTGATCGTCTTCAGCTTTGGATCTCAGCTGAAGCTGAGCTCCCTCTCCGAGCCACGGAGAGATGGCATAGTGCGTGCTCTGGGAAGACTGGAGCAGCAGGTGATCTTGAAGTGGGAAAACGGCACGCTGCCGAATAAGCCGGCGAATGTGCACACCAGAAAGTGGCTGCCACAGCGGGATATCCTGGCACATCCCAATGTCAGGCTGTTCATATCCCACGGCGGGATGATGGGCACCACGGAGGCGGTGGCCAGTGGAGTACCCATCGTCGGAGTTCCCATCTACGGCGATCAGTCGCTCAATATAGCGGCTTTGGTGCAGCGCGGGATGGCCGTGCGGTTGGCCTTCAAGGAATTGGATGAGGAATCTCTTTACGAAGCGGTAACCAAGGCTCTGGATCCCACCTTCAAGCTGAGAGCCAAAGAGGTGGCCTCGGCTTATAATAATCGCGTTCAGGAGCCCTTGGAGACTGCCGTTTGGTGGGTGGAGCATGTGGCGGAGACTAGGGGTGCCCCGCTGACTCAACCCAGTGCCGTGTATCTCTCACGCTTCGTCTATCACTCCTTGGATGTGTACCTAGTGGTGGCTGTCATTCTGCTGCTTCCACTCGGGACCCTTATGGGATTGATACATCTTTGTAGAAGCAGAAAGGCTGGAGGATCAGCCAAGCTGAAACACAAACGAATCTGATCTGACTCCAAAAATGATTATCATAAGGAAAGTCAGCACTAAATACATAAAAAACAACTCCACTTTTAATAAAAAATATTTACAGAAAATATAATCTCACTCCTTACAGCTTGGCCTTCGAGGCGCCAGGGAAACCCAGGCGATACAGAGCCACCACCACTGCTCCGCCCAAGCCCAGGTTATGCTGAAGGGCCAACTGAGCTCCCGGCACCTGGCGCTTCTCGGCCAGACCACGCAGCTGCCAGCAGAGCTCAGCGCACTGGGCCAGTCCAGTGGCTCCCAGAGGATGACCCTTGGAGATGAGGCCACCACTCGGGTTCACCACGAACTTGCCGCCGTAGGTGTTGTCTCCAGCGTCGATGAATTCGCCGGCCTTGCCCTCACCACACAGCCCCAGAGCCTCGTAGGTCACCAGCTCGTTAGCCGAGAAGCAATCGTGGAGCTCCACAACCTGCACGTCCTGCGGCTTGTAGCCACTCTTGGCGAACAGGCGCTGGCTGGCCAGGCGGGTCATATCAGTGCCAGCAATCTTCATCAGGCTCTTGTCAGCGAAAGTGGACGCCGGGTCACTAGCCATTTCCATGCCAACGATCTCCACGGCCTGCTTCTCCAGTCCGTGGCGACGCACAAAGGCCTCGGAGGCCAGAATGGCCGCTCCAGATCCATCGGAGGTGGGACAGCACTGCAGCTTGGTCAGCACTCCCTCCACCACCTGCGGCGACTTCATGATCTGCTCCAGCGTGTACTCATCGCGGAACTGCGAGTAACTGAAATCCAGAAGGGTAAGTTAAGAGCTGGATGACTACGGCTCAGCTGCAGTTGGGAGTGGAGTAACTCAAACTCATACAATTCCCCAGCGATAAGATAGGTGAGCGTGTGAGATGAACCTTCTACCGGAACTTACGGATTATTGACCGAATGTTTGTGGTTCTTCCAGGCGATCTTGCCGAAGTGCTCGGGTTTGGTGCCGTACTTCCGCATGTGCTCCTTGCCAGCATTGCCGAAGATCTGGGCAGCCATGGGTCCAGCTCCAATCTCAGTGAGCTCGCCCATCTCAGTGATGTGACGTTCCATGGGGTTAGCGCGGTCAAAGTACTATCAAAAGTGGTGTTACATGGTTATTCAAGTTCAAGTTCAAAGAAAACGAACTTACCTTGGAGGACAGCGATCCGCGCTCCATCTTCTCAAAGCCCAGGGCCAGGACACAGTCCGAGTTGCCACTCTCGATGATCTGCTTGGCCAGGTACAGGGCACTTGATCCCGTGGAGCAGTTGTTGTTCACATTGTACACCGGAATTCCGGTCATGCCGACCTCGTAGAGCGCCCGCTGGCCGCAGGTGGAGTCACCATAGACGAACCCAGCCACCGCTTGCTGCACCTCCTCGTACTTGATGCCAGCATCCTGCAGAGCCTTGGTGATGGCCTCCTTGGCAAAGTCCGGGTAGCACACATCCGCTCGGCGGCCGGGCTTCTCGAACTGGAAGAGGAGAAAGGATAGGTAGATGTCGAGGCACAAAGGTCAATCTTCGGCAGACGAACCTTGGTCATGCCAACGCCGATAACGTAAACTCTGGTCTTGGTCATTTTGCTGGTTCTGCGGGATCTCCAATCGGACGGAACTTTCTATATCGAATGAGGCGAAGCCGAACCGGTGTCGAGATTATATAGTATGTTAGCCACATCGGTCTGATAAGATCAGATCTGTCGGGTTGGCGGGAATAATTCTGTATATGTTTTAGCTTGCAAAATAATGAATATATAAGATTAGAAAGGAATAATATAATAATAACAATTAGAAACAATAATTAAGGTTTAAAGAAGTCGAAATAACCCAAGTAAGAATGAAGCATAAAGTTTATCTGAAAATCAAATCTTGTTAGGTGAAATCCCATCCTAAAAATAATTTTAAAAATAGCGCGCACTTTCTCATTTCATTCAGTGTGAACGCTGCATAATTGGTATATTCTCTTGGTATTTAGTTCAAGCTTCCTATCTGGTCACACTACTCCTCCTAATTTACAAAAAACAAGAGTCTAACTTAGCATAGTCAATCGCTCTCAAGCGGTCTTACCAGTTATTGTTTAATTGCTATTTCACTGCAGCTGCAAGATGACAAAGAACCGCGTTTACGTCGTAGGTGTGGGCATGACCAAGGCAAGTAATTCACAACAAGAAGATGTGCCGAAGGAGAGACCAAAACAAAGGCTTAAGAAAAGTCCGAGCTTTTGCAATTGTCAAGAGAAACTTTAATTATGGAGCAAAAAGTCAATTAATAATCGCCGCGGACTTTGAACTGCGCTGCACTTCGCTCGCTAATCTCCTCTCGATTGCCGGCCGTCCCAGAAGCATTATCTTTGGCGTATTTCTGGCTATCAGCATCGCTCCAATGGCCCCCCTGAAGTGCCCCTAATCTCTGATTATCGCCATTAACCCCATAATAATTCCACAGTTCGAGAAGCCCGGCCGCCAAGCGGATGTGTGCTACCCGGACTTTGCCAAGGAGGCCATCACCAAGGCTCTGCAGGATGCAGGCATCAAGTACGAGGAGGTGCAGCAAGCGGTGGCTGGCTACGTCTATGGTGACTCCACCTGCGGCCAGCGGGCGCTCTACGAGGTCGGCATGACCGGCATTCCGGTGTACAATGTGAACAACAACTGCTCCACGGGATCAAGTGCCCTGTACCTGGCCAAGCAGATCATCGAGAGTGGCAACTCGGACTGTGTCCTGGCCCTGGGCTTTGAGAAGATGGAGCGCGGATCGCTGTCCTCCAAGGTAAGTTCGTTTTCTTTGAACTTGAACTTGAATAACCATGTAACACCACTTTTGATAGTACTTTGACCGCGCTAACCCCATGGAACGTCACATCACTGAGATGGGCGAGCTCACTGAGATTGGAGCTGGACCCATGGCTGCCCAGATCTTCGGCAATGCTGGCAAGGAGCACATGCGGAAGTACGGCACCAAACCCGAGCACTTCGGCAAGATCGCCTGGAAGAACCACAAACATTCGGTCAATAATCCGTAAGTTCCGGTAGAAGGTTCATCTCACACGCTCACCTATCTTATCGCTGGGGAATTGTATGAGTTTGAGTTACTCCACTCCCAACTGCAGCTGAGCCGTAGTCATCCAGCTCTTAACTTACCCTTCTGGATTTCAGTTACTCGCAGTTCCGCGATGAATACACGCTGGAGCAGATCATGAAGTCGCCGCAGGTGGTGGAGGGAGTGCTGACCAAGCTTCAGTGCTGTCCCACCTCCGATGGATCTGGAGCGGCCATTCTGGCCTCCGAGGCCTTTGTGCGTCGCCACGGACTGGAGAAGCAGGCCGTGGAGATCGTGGGCATGGAGATGGCCAGCGACCCGGCGTCCACTTTCGCTGACAAGAGCCTGATGAAGATTGCTGGCACTGATATGACCCGCCTGGCCAGCCAGCGCCTGTTCGCCAAGAGTGGCTACAAGCCGCAGGACGTGCAGGTCGTGGAGCTCCACGATTGCTTCTCGGCTAACGAGCTGGTGACCTACGAGGCCCTGGGGCTGTGTGGTGAGGGCAAGGCCGGCGAGTTCATCGACGCTGGAGACAACACCTACGGCGGCAAGTTCGTGGTGAACCCGAGCGGTGGCCTGATCTCCAAGGGTCATCCTCTGGGAGCCACTGGACTGGCCCAGTGCGCTGAGCTATGCTGGCAGCTGCGTGGTCTGGCCGAGAAGCGCCAGGTGCCGGGAGCTCAGTTGGCCCTTCAGCATAACCTGGGCTTGGGCGGAGCAGTGGTGGTGGCTCTGTATCGCCTCGGATTTCCCGCTGCCAACAATGTGGTTCGCAACTTGACTGCCGCAGCCAAGGCGGCCACCAGTGAGGATGGCTTCAAGGTGGCTCCTCTGCTAAGGGTCCTGGAGCAAGCCATGCAGGAGGACAAGGACAATTTGATCGAGAAGGTTCGCGCCGTGTATGGCTTCAAGGTGAACAATGGTCCGAATGGCCAAACAGGATACTGGGTTATCGATGCCAAGCAGGGCAAGGGCAAGATCATCTTCAATGGAACACGTAAATTCGTCACCAAATCGTTGGAAGTCCAACCTATTATATTCTGATTTTTCCTTTACAGAAAAGTGCGATGTGACTTTCATCATCAGTGACGAGGATGTGTTCGAGCTGCTCACCGGGAAGCTACCGCCGCAGAAGGCCTTCTTCCAAGGCAAGATCAAGATCCAGGGCAACATGGGCTTCGCCATGAAACTGATGGATCTGCAGCGGTCCGCTCAGGGAAGGATTGAGGAGCTGCGCTCCAAGCTGTAGGCTGGCTCGCGTTTCATTATCTCACATTCCCCGATGTGTGTGCCTTTTGCAATATCTTCTTGGTGGCTTATGGATCTGATAAACCTAGTTTAAACCGATATCTGTATCTTTTGTATTATTTTATAGATAATAAAACTGTTATATTCTTAGGTGCTGTTATACCCTTGCAGGGTATCAATAATTTTAGTAAAAAGCTCCAAGGCAGTGAAAGAGTCATTTCCGACCCCATAAAGCATATATATTATTGATCAGCATCAACAGCCGAATCGATCTAGCTATGTCCGGCCGAAATTTATTTTTTTCAAAATTTTCGAAAAAATGTAAGGGGTTACATCATTAAAATTTTCAAAAATCGACAAAAATTTTAATTTTTTTAAATATTAAATTTAGTATGCAGATTTTTTAAGCTGGTAAAAACAACACAGGAACGCTTTCCGAATTGAATTTAAATCATTTT
Organism: Drosophila bunnanda; assembly: GCA_035046265.1. NCBI lineage: Eukaryota > Metazoa > Arthropoda > Insecta > Diptera > Drosophilidae > Drosophila > Drosophila bunnanda. Next base: position 4,132,778 of record JAWNOB010000076.1, on the reverse strand, counting down.
TGGCTAAGTTATGCGATTTTTACACTTTGGTTAATTGAAAAATTAGTCATATAAAAATACTGATAAATAGAGATTCAAAAAATGGTGTTATAATTTCAGTTAAAAGCATAAAAAACCGTGAAGAAGTCATTTCCGACCCCATAAAGCATATATATTATTGATCAGCATCAACAGCCGAATCGATCTAGCTATGTCCGGCCGAAATTTATTTTTTTCAAAATTTTCGAAAAAATGTAAGGTTACATCATTAAAATTTTCAAAAATCGACAAAAATTTGAATTTTTTTAAATATTAAATTTAGTATGCTGATTTTTTAAGCTGGTAAAAACTAACACAGGAACGCTTTCCGAATTGAATTTAAATCATTTTTGGCTAAGTTATGCGATTTTTACACTTTGGTTAATTGAAAAATTAGTCATATAAAAATACTGATAAATAGAGATTCAAAAAATGGTGTTATAATTTCAGTTAAAAGCATAAAAAACCGTGAAGAAGTCATTTCCGACCCCATAAAGCATATATATTATTGATCAGCATCAACAGCCGAATCGATCTAGCTATGTCCGGCCGAAATTTATTTTTTTCAAAATTTTCGAAAAAATGTAAGGGGTTACATCATTAAAATTTTCAAAAATCGACAAAAATTTGAATTTTTTTAAATATTAAATTTAGTATGCAGATTTTTTAAGCTTGTAAAAACTAACACAGGAACGCTTTCCGAATTGAATTTAAATCATTTTTGGCTAAGTTATGCGATTTTTACACTTTGGTTAATTGAAAAATTAGTCATATAAAAATACTGATAAATAGAGATTCAAAAAATGGTGTTATAATTTCAGTTAAAAGCATAAAAAACCGTGAAGAAGTCATTTCCGACCCCATAAAGCATATATATTATTGATCAGCATCAACAGCCGAATCGATCTAGCTATGTCCGGCCGAAAATTATTTTTTTCAAAATTTTCGAAAAAATGTAAGGGGTTACATCATTAAAATTTTCAAAAATCGACAAAAATTTGAATTTTTTTAAATATTAAATTTAGTATGCAGATTTTTTAAGCTGGTAAAAACTAACACAGGAACGCTTTCCGAATTGAATTTAAATCATTTTTGGCTAAGTTATGCGATTTTTACACTTTGGTTAATTGAAAAATTAGTCATATAAAAATACTGATAAATAGAGATTCAAAAAATGGTGTTATAATTTCAGTTAAAAGCATAAAAAACCGTGAAGAAGTCATTTCCGACCCCATAAAGCATATATATTCTTGATCAGCATCAACAGCCAAATCGATCTAGCTATGTCCGGCCAAAATTTATTTTTTTCAAAATTTTCGAAAAAATGTAAGGGGTTACATCATTAAAATTTTCAAAAATCGACAAAAATTTGAATTTTTTTAAATATTAAATTTAGTATGCAGATTTTTTAAGCTGGTAAAAACTAACACAGGAACGCTTTCCGAATTGAATTTAAATCATTTTTGGCTAAGTTATGCGATTTTTACACTTTGGTTAATTGAAAAATTAGTCATATAAAAATACTGATAAATAGAGATTCAAAAAATGGTGTTATAATTTCAGTTAAAAGCATAAAAAACCGTGAAGAAGTCATTTCCGACCCCATAAAGCATATATATTATTGATCAGCATCAACAGCCGAATCGATCTAGCTATGTCCGGCCGAAATTTAATTTTTTCAAAATTTTCAAAAATCGACAAAAATTTTAATTTTTTTAAATATTAAATTTAGTATGCAGATTTTTTAAACTGGTAAAAACTAACACAGGAACGCTTTCCGAATTGAAATTAATGCATTTTTGGCTGAGTTATGATTATTTTTCATGCCAAAGTTAGTTCCCGGTCTCGTTCCCATTAAAATAAAAACCATTCAACTTTTTATTTTTTGTACGATCCGAATCTTTATTGTTTCATCAACGTGTTGTAAGCTTGCTTAAACTCTACAGTTATATATGGGTGTGTATATATATATTTATTTATGTGGTAATTATATAAATGTGTGTGTATATTGTTCTACGCACATTCAAAAACACTTTTCAAAAAAGTTGTTATTGAAGGAAATCAAAACTGGGACTTTTTTTATTATTTAATTCAGTAAAGGTGCGCGCCATTACAGAAAATACACACGGATAACAGTTAAATTTTAACCTTGACCTTGGCTGCATTTAAAAAACGTTACAATTCTTGTAGCTATAAAGTGCCAGCTGTGTGTAAATAAATTAAAAAACTACTTCTCTACCAAGTGTCGTCGTCTCGCATTTTGAGCTTACAAATCTACGTATTTTGTAATATAAAATATATAGGTTTTGTGGTTTTTATGTGTGTCTGTCTACAAATTAACTTTTTTGGCTATGTACACTTTAAGGAGAGATCGGTCTCAAGGCTCAAGGAGGTGTGGTACGGTCGCCAGGAAACTGGAGAAAATTGAAACACAGAATTCAAGTTTGGTGGCAAGTGAGGGAGACTCTCCTTCAGCCTTTTGCGATCTCTTCCCGCAAAGGATGATGCCTCTCTGGGCTTCCGTTAAACAGAAACCGCGAGAGGCTTTGATTAAATTTACAAAAATATATGCAGAGCAGCCACAGAAATTTGGGAAATTAGGATTTACTTGAAAAGCATGGTTTGAAATATCAAACGATAGATTGCTTTCCAAAGATTTCAATTTCCCAGCGATTTCTGTGGTCTCCCGGATATATATAGTTTCACATTTAAAGTCCAAAAGAGCCTCTACTCTGCTGCTCTTCCCCCATGCCTGCTCCTTAGTAGTTTTTTTTTAATAACTATTGTTGGAGTTGGCGTAGGAGGAGACCGAACTATTATTCGTTGTTGCCGAGGATGTTGTTGATGTGGTGGATGAGGAGTTACTACTGGCCGCTCCCGGCTTGTCCATGCTCGCCATTATGGAGCCCAGCAGATCCACTGGCGTTTTGGTTGCTCCTTTATTGACGGCCACTCGATTTCCGCCTGCTATGATGATCTTGTGCGAGGGCAAGCTGAAGGTCTTGTAGGTGGGCTTCAGTGGGGAGGGTGTGGTGGTGGTGGTGCTGCTGCTGCTACTGCTGGCCGGTGGTGGCGGTGGAGGCGGCGGTGCCGTTGACCTTGAAGGCGGCAATGGTGGCAAGGGAGGCAACACCACCGACATTCTGGTGATGTTCGGACAGGTGAGGGAGGCGGGCAGGACTACCTTTACGATTTGATGAGCGGCGGATGGAGGCGGCGGAGGAGTAGGATGAAGTGCTGCTGGTGCCACTCCCGATGGTTGACGAATCACTGAAACAGACATGGAGGTGACTTCCCTGGGAGCAGCGAGTCCCAGCATCGGCGGTTCCTTGGGTATGGGTATATCCATTTCCACAATCTCTTCCTCGGCACACACTTCAGGCACCTCAGCCTCGTCGAGTTGCGGTGTGCTCTCCACGATTAACTCGTTGCCCACATCGTCGATGGGCTCAGGTTCGGGAGGGGGCGGCGGCGGCGGCGGCGGCGGTGGAGGAGGAGTAGCTGCCACACTGGAGGTACTGTTATCACTGCTTTTGCTGTCGGACACGATCTTCACTTCGATCTTGATCTCGGGCTCCTTTTGGTTTAAGCGATGATGGTGAATGAAGGGCGTCGTCTGAGGCACAAGTGGCGGTGGCAGTCCCGACAAGATTGAAGGCGGTGTCGAGGGTTTAGAGGGTGCAGGAGTGGGTATTGGAGTTGGAGGCGGGGTGGGAGTGGGGATGGGAGTAGGGATTGAAGGTGTAGGAGCCGCAGCGGAAGGATTGGTAGCTGCTTCATTGATTAGGCGTGGCATCTTGGCCGGCGAAGGCGCACTTAGGGTTGAGGTCTTGGCTGGCGTTGCTAGATGCTTCTTGGGCGTGTGATCGGTTCTCTTATCCTTCTCCGAATCCTTTTCTTTCTTCTCCTTCTCCTTCTCTTTATCTTTATCCTTCTTTTCCTTTTCCTTATCCTTATCCTTTTCTTTGTCCTTCTCCTCTTTATCCTTGGGCTTATCCTTATCTTTCTCCTTGTCCTCCTTTTCCTTATCCCTGGACTTGTCCTTCTTAGGCTTTTCCTTGCTTTCGTGGCTGCCCAGGACTGCCGCCGCCTTGGTCAGCTTGTACTTGTGCTCAAGTACCATCTTCCTCATATCTATCTTGGAGTCATCCTTACCGGGCTTCTTCTTAGGAGAGCTAGCGGCACTCCCACTACCACTTCCACTGCCACTACTCTCTTGGCTTTGGCGGGGCGAGGCCGATGGCTGCTCGTCCATGCTGCTCTCGCTGGAACGACGCTCCTTGCCCGGCTCGAGATCAATTAGCTTCTTCTTGGCCTTGCCATCGTGCGTCCGCTTCGAGGGCGTCTTCTTGCCGACACCACCGCCACAGCCCTCATCTTGTCCAATCGGATTCGGCAATATTGTTTGCTTCTCCTTGTAGTGCGGCGTCTCAGCTAGCACGGGGTTATTCCGCTCATTGATGACTTCCTGGCCCGGGTAATACTGTCGCAGGCGGAGATGCCAGGCTATGCTCGTCACGGCCGTCACCGTACGAAACTGATGGATAATGTTGCGGGGCAGGAAGTAGATGTCGTTATCGCACAGCTGGATGCGGGCATAGCGGACGCCTTCGCGTCGCAGCTGGTTGAGCTTGGCGTCTTCGATCCACTGCACGCACTGCGAGATTGGCGGTTCGTGCAGGTCCAGCTGCAGCATCTCCACCATCTGATTGAAATCCTGGGCGGCAAAGGCCACCACATCCTTGGTGATGCGGTTCTGGTTGTACGTCTGTCCGCAGTGAACGGCTTTTAGGATGCCTTTAGTGTGAAATGGAGAAAGATTAGTATATTTCAGGGGACAAAATAAACCAAGTGTTGGGCTCACCAACTGCAGCGGTGGTAATCCTTTCGTGACCATGTCCCACATGATCTGCATGCGCCTTGGTGCGATCCTCGATCATGGTCTCACGGGCCTCCGATAAACGCGGCAGATACTGAAGGTTGCGCAGCTCATTGATGCGGGTTCTAAAAAAGATCAGTTAGGATGAGGGAATCAATTCTAGGCCACACTGCTTCTTATTTTGAAAACTTACCTCTGCCTTTTGAGCGGCGTCTTGCTGTTTAGCTCTGCCGTGGGCACTAGTTGTTCGCCAGCGCGTATCCAAAGGATGGGTCCATCGTTAGACTGACGGGGATCCGTTTGCAGTATGGAATTACAAGCCCAAGGCATGGTCTAAGCATAGAGTAGAGAAATATTATAGAATTTCATATTGTTTATGATTATGTTTAACTTCATACCTTTCTGAGAAACGGATTCATTTCAATGCGTCTCAAAAGATCAGGAAAATAGCCGCCAACCTCCTCATGGACCTTGCCAACGAGACTGATCTGATGTAGAGGTCCATACCGAAAGGTTCCTTGGCAATAATTGCGAACAACCTGAGAAGGCATAAAATTTAAAGGTTACTAATAATATGTCTTTTAATTTTAGTCAGAAGCTTAAATAGCTATGAAGGAGTCATTTCCGACCCCATAAAGCATATATATTCTTGATCAGCATCAACAGCCAAATCGATCTAGCTATGTCCGGCCAAAATTTATTTTTTTCAAAATTTTCGAAAAAATGTAAGGGGTTACATCATTAAAATTTTCAAAAATCGACAAAAATTTGAATTTTTTTAAATATTAAATTTAGTATGCAGATTTTTTAAGCCTGTAAAAACTAACACAGGAAAGCTTTCCGAATTGAAATTAATGCATTTTTGGCGTAGTTATGAGATTTTTACACTTTGGGTAATTGAAAAATTAGTCATATAAAAATACTGATAAATAGAGATTCAAAAAATGGTAATATAATTTCAGTCAGAAGCATAAAAAACCGTGAAGAAGTCATTTCCGACCACATAAATCATATATATTCTTGATCAGCATCAACAGCCGAGTCGATCTAGCTATGTCCGGTGGAAAACAAAATTTTCGAAATTTTTTCCATTTTTTCAAAAAAAGATAAGGGGTTACATCATTAAAATTTTCAAAAATCGACAAAAATTTTAATTTTTTTAAATATTAAATTTAGTATGCAGATTTTTTAAGCTAGTAACAACTAACATGGGAAAGCTTTCCGAATTGAAATTAATGCATTTTTGGCGTAGTTATGAGATTTTTACACTTTGGTTAATTGAAAAATTAGTCTATAAAAATATCGATAAATAGCAATTCAAAGAATGCGAATATTTTAATCTTAGTTATGATCGATCTTCGATTCGATCCTATAATTCAAATGCAAATTGTAACAACAGCTCCCCGAAGTTAGCTATAATTTCAAACTCTTAAAAAGTAATTAGTTGGATTTCCTCACCTGTTCATTATACTGCGACATCGTACAGGTTTCGATATCCGAATTTCTGCCCAGCACACCTGCCTTCACCGTCAGCGTTGAGTAGTTCTCGGCCATGTGCTCCAGCAGATCGGGCAGATAGCGTGCCGCATCGTGAACAATGCCCATTACGTGATGGGCATAACCCTGCTCATCCTCCGCGAAGCAAACTTCGAAGAACTCATCCACCAGCTCCTCCATTTCCTCGGGCGGCAGGGCATCGATCTCGTGCTGATACAGATGCACAATGGACGCTCCGCCATTGGGATACTGCTCCACCTGGAAGTAGCAGCCATACTTGAGGTTCTCCAACCCAACTGGTGGCTGCCGGTTGGGCTTCGGCGGGAGACTCTGCACCGTTTGCCAGGGTCCGGGGACAGGAGCATGCTGCAGGCACTGAACGCCCATGCTGGAACGTCGGATCTTGGAACGCTTGTAGCATTTTGAGCAGTCCCGAGACGAGGATGAAGAGTGACGGGACGATGATGATGACGAAGAGGAAGAGCCCTTGTGATGGTTGCTAGAGGATGAGGACGATGTCGTGTAGGACTTGCGGCTGCTGGAGGAATGATTGTTGGCTGTGGCGGAGTTCGACCCCGAGGAGCTGGTTTTCGGTGCTGGCGATGGCATCAGCTTGGAGTTGGGACTGCTCTTGTCCCCAAAGTTTAGCTGCCTGGTTACCTCCTCGCGACTTTTGCCCGTCGCCTCTCCATTGACCAGGGGTTTGGTCACCGCTTCTTCCTTTTTGATTTCCGCATCCGTTTTGATGTTGTTGCTAAGTACAGGTAATGAAGCTACGGCATCCGGCTCTGGTTTAACTTCCACTGGTTCCTTTTTGATGCTTTCCTCCACCTTAATTTGCTGCTCAAGGGCATCTGTGACCGCTTGGCTAAGGCTGTGTTCTGATGCCGCTTCCTTTAACTTGGAGGAGCTGTTCTGACTGCTCCGGCTGCTGTCCGAGCTGCGGCGGCGGTGCGAGTGTGACGACGAGCTGGACGACGATGAGGGAATCTGTGAATAGAATGAGGAAATTTGTGATTAATTGGCTTTGGTACAGGTTTTGAAATGAAATCTATATCGGTTTTAGAGGGGATATATATTTTAAATAATCTAATTTTGTGTTCTGGAACTCTTTCTAGATAGCTTTTTGAGGGTTTTTATATAGAAATAACTGAAGAAACTTCTTAATTTTTCTCGCTATGATGTACTACAATTTTTTTCTCTGGAAACGCAATGTGAGAGCAAAAGAAACTTGATTCATAACTTACACATATGCCATAGCTGATGATATTGTACTTTCACATTGTTTACCTTAATTTCAAGGAAAACTAAAGAGTTTATCTGATATGGCTGATAATATGAGTGGAAAGAATCTGGATTGGAAGTTTACTAATCTTCCCACAAGTGTTTCCAGGGAAAACTATTAAGCCGAAGAAACTATGCAAAGCCTTCTAGCATTCAAGTATTCCATACCTTGGGATAATTATTTACTACTTGGCTCACCTTCTCACGATCGCGCTCCCTCTCCCTCTCCCGTTCCCTGTCGCGATCACTGCGATGATACTTCTTGTCCTTGCTGCGCGAGGAACTGGACTTGTGATCGCTCTCTTTGGAGGATTTGGAGCTGCTGTCGCGGTGGCCACCGTCTCGGTTGCGCTCCCTCTCACGCTCGCGTTCCTTCTCCCGATCCTTGCTGGTACTGTTGTGGTTGCTGGTGGCGCTACTGCGGCGATGCTTATCTTCATCTCGCTCGCGCTCCTTATCTTTCTTCTTCTTCTTGTGATTGCGCTCTTCTGTGGGTGCGTGGGGGTCCGGGGAAGTGGGGGTTACATTAGTTGGCATTGGATTTGTTTTCTGCGAAATTCTTTGCTTTGCTCTTTCTACTTTACCTGTCTTCTCGTCCGTTATTGTTGTTGCTTCTTTCGCTGCCGCAGTCGCTGTTTTTGCTGCCTCGTCCCCTTCTTCGTTTGGCTTTGCCTTTACTGCCGCTGCTGCTTCCTCTTCTATTGTTGTAGGTGTAATTGTAATAGCTGTGTTCGTGGTTGTTGCTGCAGTTGTCTTATTTGCATTCCCATCGCCTGACTGCTGCAGTTGTTGTTGTATTGGTAATGCATTATTGTTGCCGACTGCTACTGCTTCCTCTGTATTTGCCTTTGTTGTTGTTGCTACTTCTGCAGCACTGACATTTCCGCGGGCATTTGCGTTGTTGTTTTCCACCGAAAGAAGAACCGCCGTTGCCGATGCCGCCGCCTCTGCCTTGTTGTTGTTGTTGATTACCCCTTGTGCGGGCTCCATTCCGTCCACATGGCTGGTCGTCAACTTTTGCACCTCCTCCGCTGCCGTTTCCTTGGCCAAATCCGCCCCGCCGGTGGCTGATTCTACGTTATTTTCGCCACCTCCTCCTCGAGTGCTCTCCATGTGTGCGTGTGCGTACGCGCCCGAGTCTGTACGTGTGTATGTGTGTGTGGGTGCGCTTGTGTTGAATATATCGATCAGAGTCGTACCGTCTACGTGACGCCTCTCAGCTAGGCGCCGTGCCTTTTATCTTACGCTTCTCCGTTTGCAAATCACCCGCTAGCTCCGGCGTGTGGGTGTTCATTCGGCTGGCAAAATTTCCGCAGCGGCGTTTTCATCAATTCGCGAATTCGCCTCTTTTTTTTTGTTCTAATTTTTGTCCATTCGCGCAGTGTGACCGTTGGCGGGGCGTCTGGAAATACCATCGTGGGGTGATGGCTGGGTCTTGGGGCATTTCGGTATTTTTTTATGTGAGAATGGTCACGGCAATTTGGCAGTTAATTTTTAATTTATTAATTTTCAATTTATTGTTTTAAAGGTTTTTTATTTTATTAAAATAAGGTAAATATGTTTTTTATCTGAACTGTTTTCATTTGATATTGTAGTTATTGCGATAAATACTGTCCACCACAAGAGTGACATATTGAATATTTAATTTGAAAGGCGGAAAATAGTTTATAATTTCGAAAAGCTTTAATTGCAAACTTTATTCAAGCCTAAAATTATTTTTTTTTTACTAATGCAATTACTTGTTATTCCTATAAGACTTAATTTTCCTATTAACATTTTAATCGCCTAAAATAATTTTTTTTAAACACCTCAATAAAATATTTTTAAAAGATAAATCTTTCGAAATACCGAAATATAAAATTTTTCCCTGGCTCCTATAAACATTAATTTTTTTTTAGCAAAATATATAAATTTCAAGTGGAAAGTAAACCTTATGATTTAAAATCTGAGGACTTCCGGCTGTCCCTTTGGGCGGCCTCCCTGTAAACCTCGCTGACCAGTTTGGGCACCTTCCCCAGATACTCCATAAGGGACATCTCCTCCTGGAGGGTGCTCAGATACATACGTTGGATCTTACTTATCATTGGCTGAATAACTTTGGATCTGACGATATCATCGGCACTCACACAGAACAATGCCGTGATGTCCAAGGGGCTTGACTTATCCAATTCCTGTGCTTCAAAAATATGTTCTATATCTACAGGTACTCGTTTTGGACTCTGGGTTTTATTCAGAGTTGTAGGCGTCCCCTTCTCTAGTCCAGACACCTTCTCACCCGCCTTCTTATCAGCATCGCCTGGAGACGACCTACGATCCGCATGCGTCAGGGAATGGTCCAAGGCCTGTTGCAGATGGATTTGCGAGCGAATCAGTGACCTGAGGTCCTTGCCACTCTTGGCGCTAATTATTGTGTTCTGCGAGGGCTTCGATTTCTTGGACGTGATCGAATCGTCGCTAAGCCAGCTATACTTCTCTCGCAATCTCTCATCCGCGGCGAAGCAGTGAGCTCGAGCCTTCTCGTATTCTTTATGTGGGGGAAACGGTTCCTTCGTCTGGTAACGCTTGTGGCTATAGTCATTGCCAGCTACTGCATCCTGCTTGTCATCCTCAACTCGGTCGGATGTGGTTTCACGATAGGCCGAGTTTTTGTAGACAAGCAAATCTTCATGGCCTTCGGTCTTCTCTGTGCCAGGCTCACGATACCGCAGGGTACTTCGAGAGTTGTGGTTGGGTTTCCTTGCTTCATGGAACGGGCAGTGTTTCTGAGGGTTAAGTCAAATAAATAAAACCCAGGACCAAAGGAAACAACCTTCAAAATTCCATCAGTTTTACCTGTTGCTGCTGCTGATGGTATTGATATTCATGTTCGTTACTCCTAGATAATTTACCCGGAGCCGGAGCCGGATCCGGAGGAGCCCGATGGCCTCGAACATTATATTGACTATGTGAGCACCCACCCGACGAACAGTTCAAACACTCAACACTATTGTCCCTTGGCTCCTTTTGGAATGTGTGAGTAGAGAAAATGGCATTGTCCCTATAATGGAACCTGTCTTGATGCTGACGATCGTTATCCATGGGTATGCGATGCCCATTTTTGTCCCTTTTTGGCTTTTCAACAAAAGGATACCACCTTTAAGGATGTTCTCAAGTTAGTTGGTTAGTGTGTAGACTTACTTCATTTCTGGTTCCAAGGAAATGTTCACGCAGATCGCCACGATATTTACTATGCTTATCCATCGAGCCAGATGAAAATTATTTGGAATGATGTCTGAGTTTTAGGTTTTTCGTAGGACATCTAATAACCAGAATACTAGACTACAATTTGTGACACTTGAAAATCGAAGTTTTAGGGAAATTACACGTTGAATTTCGTTGGATAAATAGTTTTTATTACATATATTTTTTAAATGATATTAATTTCCTTTATTCCCAGAGATCCTTTCATAGAGTAATTGTTTCCATATAGCGTTCAAAGGACCTCGTGATGGTCGTGTGATCCGGGGCTAGGTGAGTATCCGCCATCACAGCCAAGCGGTACTTGTCCCCAAAGCGATGCAGATTCAAGGAGAGACACGTCTTCGACTGCGGCGGCCGGAAGAGAAGAACATCCTGAACCTTTTGGCCCCAAGCCGACTGGAACTCATCAGTGGCGCCATAAATCTCGGTGATGGTGATGGGGAAATTGTACGAGAAAAAGTTGATGAAGATTTTGGTGAGAACGTGAGGTAACAAAGACGTCAGAAGACTGAACTTGGTCTGACCTATCGAAGCCAAGTATATCATGATCTGCTGATTCCTGATTCTCTCTACAACATCGTGAAGTTCCTTGGTATGATCTGCATCGGGTTCCCTCAAAGGTAGTTGCAAAAAGACCACGCCACCAATGTTTTTCGACTTATCCCCCACTCTGTCTGTGAAATAACCCTTGTCAATGGTCCTGCAGGTCGTATTAAGATATCTTGGGACCTGAAAATCCCCTGAGAAGGTGCTCAAGTAATCATGAACAGCGCCGGCTAGGCAAGTCAAACTGAAATCAGATTCCCTGAGATCCTTATTGAATTTGTCCTTATTTCGCAGCCTGAGTTGGGCGCCACTCAAAGACCTACTAAAGGAGACTATCTTCCTGCCCGAATACGACTTTTTGTGAAGGATATTCAACTCCTTGGTGGGCTGTTCAAAGAGAACTTCGTAAATATTTCTCGGTGCCTTGAAGAGCTCCCAGCAGATCTTAAAGAATTCCAGTTGGGCGTAGAGCAAGAGGGGGACGTATAAATGAAGTCTGGCACAGTAGGTCGAGGAGTAAGAAGTTTGACCCTTGATCAGGACATCGGTAAAGGCCAGGATTTCGCAATAAAAGTGATAGGGCAAGAGCAAAACATGATTGAGATTTAGGCGCCAGAGAAAGCGAGTCCAGACCTTGGCCAAGTTAGTGGGCTGTAAGCTGTTGCATATGGCATTTCTGGCCACCATCCAGCTGAGGTTTCTCTGCTCCAGTTCCCTGTTCAACAATAATCTTACGGTTTGGAAGCGACCCACTTCATTTCGATAGGTGACCGAACGCCTTTTCAGTTTCTGGAGCACCGAACGACTCCTCCAATAGCCGAGCAACACATTGACCAGGATTATCAGGACCAAAGAGGCCAACTGACTGAGATTCCTCACTTGAACCGTAGACGAGGCGCCATCCGGTGTCTCCAGGGAATCGAATTCGTAGATGAACTTCTGCCAGCGACAGATCACGAGATGCACCAAGTGGTTCATCAGTCGACTGATGTGTTCCGGTTTCCGCACAAAGTGGGAGAGTTGTTTCTGGTTCGAGCTCCTCTGCCCCAGGCCATCGCTGAGGGTCATCAGGCTCTTCTTGTGCGGATCCTGCAGCAACAGCATCTCACTCACATGCAGATCCTCCTCCTCGGCAATTATCAGATGATGCAGCTTTATGAGGATGTAATACGGCTGAGTGCTGTCCGCGTTGGGTATGACGATCACCTGCCACTGGGGAAGATCCGAAGGTATGTACTTGGTGGCCAGTTCACTGACATAGTCCTGGATATTCGATTCGGTGACGGGACGGCCGCGGTACTTGTGGGTGCTGAGCAAGACATGGTTGTTGATGTTGAAGCCACTATAGGGGAGAAATAGAAAAGTATGTTTAATATAGCATCAATTATAAGTATAGAAGTGTAGATTATGGTAGCCTAATTTGTTTTAAAAATAATGAAAATTTGTATAACTCACCTATTATCATTGACCCAAGCATAGTTTCCCCAGCAAGTGACCAGCTTTTGTCGCAGCTTGGGAAACCTTAGCATTCCGGTTTTATCCCTCAGATCCGTCAGATATTGGGCATAGGAACGTTTGATCCTCTCATAGTCACAATTTCCCTCCACTTGGAGCAGAAAGTGGAAGATGCCCGCATTCTTTGGCGTGTCGATTAAAGTCCGGATCTTGTTGGACTTTGAGATGGTGAGGTTGGGATACTTGATGCTTAGCACATAGTTGGATAGTTCGTTACCAAGGTGGGCGCCTGAACAGAAAATATCAAAGAAATTATTTGAAATAATTATTATTAAATATAATTGTTAACTTGTTTAAGGGAAGCAGGCTAAAACATTAAAGATAGAGTTCGAATAGTTCAAAGAAATTTATTTTAGAAATTAAAAGAATATATTCCTTTAAATTCCCATAAAGTCTTCTTCTTGTCTCTAGTTCAGAAACATTAATATAAACCTTATTGAGAAAGGCATGAGAGTGCCAAAATTATTTAATCTACGAACGATTACTATATAATAATTCAATACAAACAAAAGATAGATGCGTATATGCCCTTATCCCAAGGCGATTACCCGGTATCAAGCATCGAAGAGCCGGCTTATCAATGGCAAAATTTTATGAGTAATTCAGTTGGTCAAGGTTCGCCTGGCCGCTCGTCTGGGTTCCGCAAAGGTGCAACAGGTAATCTATTATTTATAAACAAAGGCCTTATCTCAGTCACTCTCTCTTTCTATCACTCTCTCTTTTTCTTTCACTCTCTCTGAAGAGCTCTCTCCAAACGGATGATGGGGATCCTTTTGAATGGTTAATCAACCCATGCCTCGATTATATTTATTTATATAGCCGGCCCCTTTTGAAGTTCTTGATTTATGTGGCTTATCAGTGAGGCAGCGCGTGTCGCGGATCGATGATCATCGATCATCGATCACTGCTGGGGATCGATCACTTACACAGAAACGATAAGAGCAGCAGAGGCACCAGCATCAAAGCAACCACAAAGCAGAGCAGGGTCTTCAACAGCGATTTCAACTCTTGCCAGAAACTAGGAAATACATATACAGAGATTTGGAATATATATAAATTAAGACCTGAATATACCTTTCCATTTTGTTTCGGTTTCCCAGAAATATAGTATTCAGACTCCTGACTTCTAAGCTCTATTTAGTATAGCTGCACTATATAGTATGTATGGTTCGAATATTCCCTCTCTGGCTCTATATACTGTCAGTTCTTCAGGCTCACGTTCGCTCCTCTCCGTCTTTCAAACACAACTGATCTCAATAGACGAAGCTTCGATTGGGCTTCGGGTTTTCTTGGGAGCTTATCAGCGACCCGCTCTTCGCTGTGCACTGCAATAAAAATTATTGATACGGAGCATAGGCGTTATCAAGAGCATGTGTTTGAAGCTATTAAATCGAATAATGGCAAGCAGGTGCATTATTGATATTATTATTATTATTATTATTATTGTTTTGGCAATTCATTTGCAATATTAAAATTAAATTTAGATTTATTTAGACCAGATAATTTCATTTTTTTGTTCCATAAATAATTTGTTTGCTTGGAAATGCTAGAACTTAGGCTTTAGATTCTTTTTAAATTTTTTAAATTAAATTTTACACTTTTAAACAAAAGATAAAGTCTCTTGCAATGACTTTCTACATATTTGTTGATTGATTTTTATAATTTCGTTATTTTAGTGTTATTTACTTAATCACTATTATTTGTAAAAACAGAAAATAAGTGATATAATAATACATACAAAATATTTATATAATTAGTATATATATATAATTATTTATTTCATTTATAACTTTAGTAAATATATCCTTTTTTCTAGTGTATCTCAGTCATGTCTCGAAGGACTTTCATTGGCTCCCTGAGCTGGTTCCGAGAACTTTTGACGCCTCTGCAAAGGATGTGCACGCAGCTTTCTCAATTTCTCACCTGCTCTCATCTATGTTTTCTCTGCACTTTCTCCCACTCTCTCTCTCTCTGAGAGTTCCCAATTAATCTCTCTCTTTTTTTTGGGGCTTTTGGGGCTCAGTCATTTGCTGGCTTTCGTGGCGGTCGGTTCGCGTTTTTGCGATTGAAAACACCGTGTGTTTCAGACTCAGTTTGGTTTGACGTTTGTTCCGTTTTGCTGTTTTGCATTATAAAAAAAACATATATATATATAAAAAAAATCAACCGCCCCTTCCGCCCCAAGAAATGTTCTTAGAAGCAAATGCTAAAAGGCAGTAGAAACAGCAGCAGGAAAGGCAGTAAAAGCAGCAAGAGGCAGCATAGCAAGGCAGGAAAAGTCGGAAAAGGCAGCATGGCCCAAATGGCGAGGCGAGGCGGCGCGGACTGGCGTTTGGGAAAATGAAAAGCCCGTGGAAAGCCGTCGTGCATACTGAGTAATGATTTTCGTGCGAGTGTGTGAAAATGTGTGAAAATGATTGTTTGCTGCGCCGCGGAGTTAATATACA
The DNA here is from genome assembly GCA_035046265.1 of Drosophila bunnanda. Lineage (NCBI taxonomy): Eukaryota > Metazoa > Arthropoda > Insecta > Diptera > Drosophilidae > Drosophila > Drosophila bunnanda. Next base: position 4,117,352 of record JAWNOB010000076.1, on the reverse strand, counting down.
AAAATTAGAATAACCCCGAGAGAAAGCTTGTAAATACCACGAAGAAAATCAAATGCAAAAATGCTCAACAAAAACTCAGTAAATACGGAAATCGGCGAGTTGAAGAATATTTGAAATAAAATCAGGAAATTGCAAATAAAAAATGCCAGCTTCCTGATTCGCACACACATACACCGAGCAGATTTTGGTCCATGAATGAACTGGCATCACCACCCGCACATCCACTCACACCATCACACCAACACCAACACCAACACACGCCAAACACTCACACACACTGCCACAGACACACACACACACACATGTGCAACACATATAAAAAGGAATAAAATAAAAAGCGAGCAATTTTCGAAAGATTTTTGCTAGAGAAACGGAGAAACGTGCCGCGCATTTGGAGCCACACAGAAATAGTATATAAAAAAAGCTATATATATATATATAGCGGTGGATATAAAAAGGTGGGTCAAGTGTAAATTTATTTAACTAGTTGTATACACGAACACGTTAGTCCTTAGCCCCCTCAAAAAAACCCCTGAAATGCCCGCAAAAGCCCAGCGAGATTCCGCCACAAAAATCGTAGCATGCTTTCCAGCGTTTGCCCTTCGCTTGCCCCCTGCCCCTGACAAAAAATCCATCAATAGATGAGTGCCTGTGAGAGTGTGTCTGTGTGTGTGTGTGTCTGTGTGACTGCCCTTGTGCTCTTCCTTTTCCGTAAATAAAAATAAATTATGGCCATTGCCCCTAAAAATAGCAGCAGGAATTACAAGGAGCCAGAGATCACTTCTCGCTCGCTCGAGCTGTGCTGCTCCTCCTGCAGCAGCATAAATCATTATGTAGCCAAATGTCAATATAACACTTTGAGCCACTCACACACTCACACAGGCACACTCTCTTGGAGGAAAGGATACGGATACTATGAGAGCAGACTAGCCTATGGGGTGTGCGAGCCTGTTTGTGTTGGTGCAAAAGTTCAGCCTGTGAATTGGTTCAATTGAACCAAGTTCTGGTCTAAATATAAAACAAATTGAAGTTTACCGAGTTATAAAAAAGTATTAAATATGTTAGTTTATTTTCTTATTTACTCAAAAAGCTTGCTAATTATTTACTTATTAAAGAGAAGTAGCTTTACTCTGTTAAATTTAAAAATCAGTTTACCGAGCACTGAAAACAGTGCACTTCGAGACGACTTTTTCTGATAAATTTAGGTCCAAGTTTATTGGTAAATAATAAATATTTTAATTTTTAGAAAACAGTAATACATTATTATACATTTTAATAGGGATTTTTTTTAATATTATTAATAATAATATTATAGTTCATTTGGCTACGATATTACAGAACATTTTTAAAGAATTAGACCAGGGTTTTTATTATTTTTATTATGTAGAAAGTAATAAATATTATTATACATTGTGTTAACAATCTCTTGCAATAATTCCAAAAGCACAAAATATTTTGTTATTTATTTATGCTTATTTATTCTCATTATTGATACTTAATTATCAAACAGTAATTAGCACTTGGATTTATGGAAGCCATAATAGAGGAATACTTAATATAAATGAGGCTTTTAGTAGGAATTACCTGCCATTAGAGGTCTTTAATCAGTAATCGATTCAAGTTCAAGGAACCTCTAAGGGAAACACTAGAAGTAATAAAACAATTTAATTTATTAGATTTTATTATAGAAAACAGTTGAGAAATACTAAAGAGTATTACAATTTGAGGGGTCTTGTTTTGTATTGTAATATTATTATACAAAACTCAGGAATGAATGAGTTTTTGTAAGCCGGAAAATATATATTTAAAAGTCTTAAATAATACATTGTACATCAAATTAAAGATCATAAACTATATGTGAAATCACAAAAATATATTTTCAATTCACCGCACACACAAACCCACACACAAACCCACACACACACACACACTCTGATACACAGGAAGTGGCAGCTAGGAAAAGCCTAGGAAAAGAAGGAAGAGGAAGCAGATAGGAAACTTTGTCTGTGAAAAACTCAGTCTGCAGCGCTATTTCACTTCCTTGAAATCCTTCTGCAGCCACAACAATAACCTTTGCTCTCGGCTCGCGCTCTCTCTCTCTCTGAGAGTTTTCTATTCTCCCTGCATGTTTTCCCTTTTCATTTTCTCTCTAATTTTCCTTTCCATGCGCAAGCGCGCTTTTCCTCGCTTCGGCCACAACTCGTTCTGTGTCGTCTATTTTTTCCCTCAGTCTCTGGCTTGGCTCATTTGTTTATTTTTAGTTTGCTGTCATAGGAGCCTCCTGCTCATCCTCGTCCTCGGCCTCATCCTCCAGCCTGAGGACCCACCCGCAGCACATCCTCTGTGTACGAGTATGTGGCTGCAATTAAATTGCTGTTAGACGCTCTGAGCCTGATTAATATGCCTGGATATTTGCGAAAGTTCCTCGAAGTTTGCCAAGAGTCTTCGGCTAATAAGTTGCCCAGCTTGTGCCCATTTTGTGCGGGGGAATTTTTTAGAAACGAAAACTGGTTCAAGGTCGTCCGGCTGCAACAAACCGAGGTTGTTGCACCGCCCGTTTGCCATCAGCTAGAGGCGAGGGGAAGAGGTTTACGGGGCCAATTAAATACAGTCGAGGTTGGTTAAGGGTTTACTGAGTTTTATTTTTCATTAAAGATTCGAATAGTAAAGGAATTGGGCATAAATTAGATGTAGAAATCTTGCTTAAATGTCAAGTTCAATTCAGAAAGTAGACTTGGACTTTAATAAATATTTTATAATTAAATCATTCATTAAAACAATTAAATAAATACATAGAAATAGATTTTACAAATGGCTTTAAATCAGGATTATTATTTCAGTATACAAATATTTATATTTTAGCTACAATAAATAATGACACAAATATCCTTTTCAAAGTTTCCAAATAAATGGAACTTCGAATTCCCAGTATAAGTCCCAGCTATTTTCCTCAATTTTCCTAGAGATATTTTCCTAATTGTAGAGCGACTGTAGCCGAGTCGGTCAGCATTTGGGGTCAGTTGGCATTTAATAGCTATGTTTACGCAGCGCGGGGAGGGGGGCAGGCGAAAGGGAAATCCCAACAAAAGTGAAAGAGGAAAAATAGTGGCACAGGGGCTAGGGGACCCCTCGCGTGCTGCAACGTCCATGAAATGACGAGGCCTGCTTTCCTCGTCTCCATTCTCTTTTTTTTTATATGTATATATATGAAGCTCACGTGTCAGGGGACGCCCCGAAAAGCCAGGTAAAAATGGTTTTATTGGGGAATCGGGCATAAACACATGATATGCTTAGCAGACACACACACTCCACACACTCACTCTCTTGCGCCTTCCCCTATATGCTTATATATAAACGCTTCCTGCGGCCCAGCTGGCTAAGTATCCCTGTAGGAGCTTACGTAATCTCGAAACGTGAGCCTTAATCACTTTCTGCTCGAGTTTCGTTGTGGGACAAGGGAACGAAGGATATGCAGGATATATATATGGCAGCCTGAAGTGGAGTTTTCGCAGGAGTTTTGCCTAAGAGGATCACGAGTTGCCACTAAAAAAGGGGAAACCTTTTTCCAAGGCACTGAACACCTTTGTCTAATTGAAAGTTAAGTTGGGGGCGGAACAAGTTTTATATTTAATTGATTTAAGGGTTTGGTAAACAAAAGCAGCCTTTAAATATTTATTAGAAAATTTTATGGGTTTTAAATCTCTTTGAGAAATGAGTAATAAATTTATATTGGACTTGAATAAAAAATAAGCTAGGACTTCTTAAAGGACTTTAAAATAGCATAGAAGTGAGTTTGATATATTTTTGGTAGGCAGAAAAGAAAGTTTAAAGTTATTTAAAAACGTCTTATTAAAATTGTCATTTTATAATCTTCATCGTAAGCTTCTGTGTCTATATTTTCCTTATTTCTTCTTAACATAAATAATAAGAATGCAACCCAAAATTATATTTATTTACCAACTTTTTATTAATCATTGTTAAACCCTTTTTAGTTCACATTTTTCAACCAAAACCTTCTCTTCGCCCCAAATGAAGCTCAAAATAGGTGACAACTTCCCTAGTAAATAAAATGCTTTATACAATATTTTTAGCATAATATAATTTGGACATCCTGGGCTGCGAACCCCGCTCCGCCCTCTCTTCTATTCACATTTGGCATTCCGAGCACTCCCGCCCGGCAAACAATTCATTTCTCCTGTGATTTGGCGTGCCATTACCGTTAGTCACGTGCTCGCACCACCGAAACCACCACCCACTTTTTTTGTGCCCCAGTCCAAGTCCCCCCTGGCATTCCCATTCCCAAATTTCGGGGAGTCCCTCGGGTAGGGACCCGCATTCGGGACTCGTTGTCCTTTTTTATGTGTGGCCCGGCCTGGCAGCACGGCGCTGCCTTAATTATCCTGGCATTGGTAATTATGCGACACAAAACAGAAGTGGGGACATACATTAAACAGCATTTTAAAGAGCCCAAAAGGGAGAGAGAGAAAAATAGGAAACGGAAATGGGAAAGGAATGTGCACAGTACACTGAAACACATGATTAAATCATAGTAATTTCAAAATATTAATTTGCATTTATATAAAACAAGATTGCATTTGACACTGTTATGTTGATTATTTCTTTATCAGTTGCCTTACAAGCTTTTTTTTATTAATAATTATATTAAATAATCAAATAATTGAATGCCTTAATTTATCAGGTTGGTTTTGTACTGCTTAATTTATTATTCAAAGCCTTTTAAATGATTTTAAATGAATTTAATATAAAATAAATACTTTCCCAGTTCATATATACAGATATTTTAGTTTATTTAAAGAGTCTTTTTGTCAGTGTAAATATTTTCTTACCGTGCTTGAAGAATGCCTAACGAAAGCGCGAAAAGTATGCTGAATTTTAATTGAAAATAGCCCGGCCAGAGTGTCGCGCGACCCGGAAACGGAAACGGAAGTCTGCAGGTGCCAAGCTCCCCTCGGCTCCCTATTCTCCCTATTGCTCTCGCTTCATTTGGCGGTCTTCTCAGTTCCCCCTCCCCTAATGAAATATTCATTTGTAATCGATAATTCCGCAAAAGAGCAAACATAGAGAAACATGCGGCGGCATAATAAGTAGGAAAAGGTCCTCCAGTACCAGTCCCCAGCACACAGTTCCCGCAGTTTTTCCCTGCATTGAGAATTGGGGACGATAGTCAACTTGTCTGCATTCGGGCAACAACGTCGAAAAATATATAGCCGCCAAAAAAGAAAGAAAGAGGAAGCCACTGAAAATATTCCAATAATTTTAAGTCCAAATTTATACGCAGGTCCGAAGTCCGTCCGAAGCCCGTCCTGGCCCTCTAAGCCATGGTTTATTGTGTGCACTTGGCTGATAAGTTTCCTCTACCTGCGGGTAGATGTATGAATATTTTTCAGCCAATAAGTTGGAGTTCGTGTGGCCAGAAAGTTAGTTTGAAATGCATAAAGTTTTCCAATGCTTCTGAAATGGAAATTGATTAATAATGCAACATACTTTATGGTCACGGGGGAGAGAAAACTTTCCCAAGGCTTATGAAACCTAGACGTGCTTCCAAACTGATTAAGCATTCGATTTAGTTTTGAATTATTTCTTTGAGCTTATGAATTTCTTAAGGCAGGAAGTGTTAACAAAATAAAGTATTCATTTTGTTAGTAATATTTATACTATTATTACGATTATGTTTGTGTAAGGTTTTCCTTAAATCTTATGCTCTTACTGCTTTAAAAACGTTGTTCTTTAATATATAATAATTTTCAACAAAGGATTAATTTCACCCGTTTATTATAAACATTTAAAAACCAATAACAGCTCCTGACAGTTCATAAAGCAAAACAAAAACCATGTCCTTTTTAACCCCAAACCGCAGCCAACATTTTTTATTTTCTCTCTTTAGCCTGAACCACATTTCATTGCATTTGGCAAATCATTATGGTAATCTATATTAAAACCAAATTGCCCAAAGGCCATTCATGCCGTCCAACGACAGAGACGAGCTGCCCATTAAAAATTCTATTAAAGGTTATTTACGGCAACTTTGGTCCATTGAATGCGACAAAAGTTGCCAGCACATGTCCTGCGAGCTGTGAGGACGAGCAACAAGACCCCAAAGCATTGTCTATGCACGTTCATAAATAAGAAATGCAGTCGGGGCGACGTCGAGTGTCCAACCCTTTAGCTCCTTCAGCTCCTTGATAATATGCCCGTCTCCTGCTGCACTTGCCCCCCCGCCAATTCCGAGCCCCCCTTTTCCATTGACAATAAATTTGCATACACAGCACTTGCACTTCCTGTGGCCGCCTGGCGACCGTGCAGCGAAGGAAGTCGTAGGAGCCTTGCAGGAAGGCAAGTCAGTTTATAAATGCCGATCAGCATAATTGATTTCAGGCACAAAAAGCTGTATTTATCACATACAACATTTAGTTGGAAAGGCGTTTTTTATAAAATACAACATTTCACTCTTTAGAGCCTTTTTGCGTCAACTGAAAATCCTTTCCGCAGCATTTCACAATGCAAATCAATTTATAACGACTCAATAATTATTCCAGCAATCATTTCTATTATCAATTCGTTTATATAAATTATGCTTTCAACTGGCAACGAAGTGATTGAATAATACGTTAATTGAATTGTAACGAGAACGTGTGTGTTAAATCAATTTCGCATTATCTGCGAATCAGTCGCTGTGGGCGCTGGAAGGGGTGATAGCATCAGACGGAGAGAGCTGAGCTCGACAATCGATGGGCAAATTGGATAAGGTAGAGATGCAGGTCCTTGGCCAGGAGATGTGCTGACAAGGACTCTCATTAGGCACTCGAGCGGCAGCAGCAGCGATAACGGGCCGAGAGATAAGGGCGTGGAGATGGGGAGACTGAGGCTGGAAGCCCAGACCGAGGACCAGAAAGGAGGCTGAGGACATTCGGGCGCTGAAACTAGAGCAAGGACAGCACGAGCACAGCAAAAACTTCACAAAAACTAGAGAGAGAGAGAGAGGGAGAGAGTGTGAGAGAGTGAGGGAGAGCGAACAGAAAGAGATGGAACAAATTGTTACATTGCCTGTCCCGAGAGAGATGTACATACAAATGCATATATAGTGCAAGTACATGTGCTATTTTGACCCCTTACCACATCCGCCCTGCTGCATTTCTCTCGTGTCCTGTCCCGTCCCGTCGGAGTCCTTGCGCTGCTGCACAAAAACAGCAGGACAACTGACAACAAGGAGCATAAGCTACCTTCATCCGAGATGTCCTGATTATGACAGCCCAAGGAGAATGCGGCCGGACAACTGAAAATTGTTGAGATTCTCCAGGGAGTTTGGCTTTCATGTAGCCATCACCATTTTCCCCAATCTTTGCCTGTCTGTGTTAATTGCCCAAGTGTGTGTGTCGGAAAAATAACATGGCAAGCAGGAAAATCCAGCAGAGGGAAAAGTGAGAAAAAATAAAGGGAAAATCTAGGAGGCACACACTAGCACACACACGTACCGAAACCAATTCGATTTAATTTCCAGTTGGCAGCCACCACATCCTGTGGATGGGAAGGACACAGAGACAGACCATCGAACACCGCGCATCAGACGCAATTAAAAAAAATAATAACAAATGCCGGGCAAAGAGGTAACTCTGCGGGGAATTTCAGTGATTAATGCACAAGAGCTGGAAATAGTTTCACAGTGGCTTTTATAATGACATGTGCATAATATAATTTGGACGAGATTGGATGGGATTTTAATTAGATTCGGATGGGGATTAAGTGGGAAGTCCAAAGCAGGTGATGGGGAATTTTGTCAGAGAGTTTAACATATTTAAATTTCAATTTAAATGATTAAAGTATCTTCTTGAAAAAGAAATTTTATTTATATTATAAATAGGCAATAAAAATATATAAGTAAACTATTGACACAAATACGACTATTTGCAAAGGATACTTAATTAAAGATTTTCAATGTTAATTTTGTATTCAGCATAATTGAAATATTTTTAGAATTATTTTAACATATTTTTGCCAAGGGATCAAACTTATAAAATATTCATATAACTCCCATAAAAAGGCTTGACGACTTTTACATATTTTAAAATAAATGCTTAAATAAAGTTAGGTAAATTATTCAGCAATTAGTACAACAGAAGGCCATAAATTAACAGAACAAAATATATTATTTAGTAAAATATAAAACAAAATGATTAATAGATAATTTAACTCATCTTTCTAAAATATATTTTGTTTAGAATTATATGATTGCAACTACATTTCAATACAAATTTCATCTACATTACCTTAAATATTTCTTTGACTTCGAAAATAAACACTTTTCTATTAAACCTTAAACTGTTCCTGTTCCTTTGAAGTGCACGGGCCATCCATCACCATCATCATTATCGTTGTGATTTTGCCTTTCGCCAGGCCTCCTAAAACTCCCTTCACTCTCCACCCTTGGCTACTCTCTCTCCCCCTTTTCTTTAAAGAATCCACTACTTGTCCTTATATTTACACATAAACGCGTATTTGGCCAGAAAGTTGTCGTTGCCCGCGGCGGCTACGGACTGGAGAAAGTGTATTCAGATTGGCAGCACCCTGGGGGATAGCCCCTCGATGGCGCGGCCCACATGGCGTATGAGTGACAGCCAGGCAGCGGCGACGTCAAAGTCGTCGTCGACGACTCATATCAAATTACCGTTATGGTTATGCACAGGCGGAGGCCACAAGGGGTGTGGGAGGGGGAATGGGAATGGGAATAGGGGAAAGAGGGGTTGGCTTCGAACCTAATGAGCCTCGGGGGCAGACTGCGCTCGGCAGTTATCAATTTCTATAGCATATAGAATGAAAGGAGCGAAAAGTTTAGAGAAAAACTCATTTGCAATCGTTGATTTTAGTATAAAAGTATGGAAATATTAAGGGAAGTCATAAAAAAATATATACAAAAATAATAATTACAGCAAAAATTCGATTTTCTATCTCCTTTCTTATTTAAATTTTAATTTTTAAACATTGTCATGGCAGTATAAATATCTAACCATTTTTTGTACTGTTAAGCTTGTTCGAAAATAATATTTAAAATAAAATCCCAGGGTTTTATTTTAATTATAATACTTAAATACTTAAATAATTTATGATTTAGTATATTTTCTTTTAAGGTAATCAGTCAATAGAGAGAAAGAGACCACTGAAAAGAAGCCACAAAGAGTAATATTGAAAGCAAGAAAAAGAGCGACGAATACCGGTAAACGGAAACGGGTAGCGGAAAAACGAAACCGGAAACGGAAACGGAGAGGAGACGAGGCGGCAGTGTTTGACAGTTGAGGGGCAACCATCGGTGATGTGGGACACATCCCGGCACGGGCAATGCAACAACCCCAACGTTATATACCGTCTGTATCTGATCTATATGGCACGGACGAGATAGAACTGCTGCTGGACGAGATTCGGGAGCTGGAGCTGGAGCCGGTCTGCTGTCAGCTGGACGATGAGCAGGACTTTGAGATAGCTGGCAGCAGGGCCGGCGAGCTCTCCCTAGCCCACTCGCACTCGCACTCGTTGTCCCTGGAATCGCCACTCGGAACGTGCACCTCCTGGGACTCGCATGCCAACTACAAGCAGAGGGGCGGACACACCCCGATGCCCTGGGGCGTGGCCCTCCACTGTGATCCGCAACACTTGAAATCGCCTACAGGGATTGTGCGCATACTATTGGTGGTAAGATTGGCCTTCGAATTGATCTAATTCAATTTTAATTGAAATTAACTTATCCTTATCCCAGTTATCCTCGGCCGCCTGTCTGGCCTGCGAGTGCTCCGCGGGCACCGTTCAGGTGGGCCTCTTTCTACTGCCACTCATCGGACGCCTGAGGCTGATGGTCTTCTGTGCGCTCTTCTCGCTCCTCATCACATGCCTCATGCTCTTTCTGGATATATCGCATATAGCCCTCATGTTTCCATTCAATTGGACTAAAGTGGTGGGTCTACACTAACTAAACTATATTACAAAATATTGTATTAATGAATATTAATCCGCAGAATACGTGGATGTACCTGAGTATTGGTTTGATATTTATTTTGAGCTCCACATTGCTTGTCCACATGGTGCTGTATGCCACTGAGTACACCTGGGTGTCCAAACATTCCAAGGACACGCTGCTGGCCACAGGGGTGAGATTCTCTTTCGTCCTTAAGAATATTAACTAAATATTATTAATTACTTATTAAACATTTTGTTAAAAGATAATTGGTTATTTCTGCGCCTTGGAGGCATTTCTTCTGTCGGGCATCGCATCCTGGCCATGGACTCAGTACCGTCAGGTGCCCGACGATGCCAGCGAATTGTTTATCGAGGATCGCGAGATGACGCCGATGAGTCCCATTAATTGTAGCACCGATCTGCAGGCGACGCCGTATCATCACAATGGCAATGCCGCCTCATCGGATCTATATAACCAACAACAACAATCGTCCTATAATCAAAAGCCTTATATACCTGGTAAGGATATGGTTGTATCCTCTCTAGGGCTATCCTTGAATCACAATATGTGGGGAGAAATATAGACTAATTTTCCATTTTATTCCGTAGCCAAACGACCCAATGAGCTCAACAATCAGCGTCCAGCATTGGGTCACACACAAGCCGCACGGTCGAAACCCAATCAGCGCTATAGAGAAGGCTACCACTATACATCCCGCCAGAGTCCCACTTTCGTGTTGGACGATGATCAGGGCAATGCCGGTCCATCCACGTCCCGTTCCAATGATAATTCTAGTGCGTGATAGTTTTTAATTCCTCAGCCAGAAGAAGACGTCGGGCGAAACGGAAGAATTACAGAGATCTCTCAGCTACCAAGATCGGAGAATACAAAATTGGAAGGAAGCATTGTTGCACAAGCATTTCGGTCAATGTAAGAAACCACAAGAAAAAACAAAACGAAAAACCAAACAAAGAAACCAAATTGTTAATTAGTTTAAAGGCAACACTCGCCGGGATGAGACACCAAAACAGAGAGAGAAAATATTTAAGCCGAGCGAGCAAAGCAAACAACAATAATAAATTTAATAAATTGTGTGTGTATGTCAAGAGAGAGAAATTTAAAGAATTTAAAGAACAACCCGAGGAAATTTAAAACGAAGCCGATCAACCAGATCGAGGCCCATTTGATTAGTTATACGAACACCAAAAACGAAAAACATTTGAAAATTGGTCAATGTGTTGAGCTATAACTAAATATATATGAAGAAAAGAAAACCTAATTGGTAATAAACAAAACAAAATACGGTATCAAGGTAACGCGACAAATTGCAAGCAAAATTGAAGAAATTAGAAATTACAATGAGCATGGAAATGGAAATCAACTTGTTATAAACGTAGTTTTGCTTATTTTTTAATAAAAACAAAATAATTCAAGAAAAACGAAACACAATTGACCTTCTAACCCAATTTAGGGTATCAAATAGGTTAATAAATTGTTCAACAATACAAAAACTGTTGTTGAATTTAACACAATACAACAATTTTATTGTTGAATTTACAGCAATGCTTTGAAAAAATGCATTAAATCATAATATTCAGACTCAAATTTTACTTCAAACCAAGATCCTTTTCAATGGTGTGCGAGCACACGGCCATCATCTGATCCTTGACGCTCACAAAGTTGCGAATAGCCGCAGGCTTAGCCTCAGGCCAAGCTCCCAGATCGCGATAGATGGGGCGACAGAACTTCATGCGGAAATTGGAGTTGGCAAACTCGAGAACCTCCTCCAGACGCTTGAGCAGGCGAGCACGGATAATCAAACGATTGACGCGGAAGCGAACCTCGGCATTCTTGGACCCCTTCAAGTTGTATGTGGACTCGAGGAGCTCAATCTTACGTTCGGTCAGGTCAACAATGTCCTTCTTCTCGATCAGTTTGCCAAGGAAATCAATCAGTTGGTGAATGGAAATGGTCTGCTTGATGTCCTTGTTATCGCTCAGTTCGGCCACAGTCTTGGAGCTCCAGAGATTGGCCAACTCCTTGGTCACATTCGACAGGGTCTCATCGAACCTAGAAGAATTTAATCATTATAATATTTGCATTAGATCAGTCCGAGTTTATACTTACTTGGGAATAATTGGCGGCATGCCCTCGCTAGTCAACCATAGATCCCAGTCTATCTCGCCCAGCTGATCCTTCTTGTCCGTGTCCTTGAAATACTCATACAGAGCAGTCTTGAAATCATTCGTTTCGATCGATTTGTAGGCATATCTCTTCAGATAGTCCCGCAGGAAGGGCTCAAAGACAGACGGACCGCCAAACAAGTCCTCCAAATAGCGCAGGAATGTGGAGCCCTTGATGTAAGGCACTGAGGAAAAGGCATCATCGGGTCCACAGTCGGACAGGTTCACCACCAGCTTGCTCAGCTCGGGAGTCTTCTCGAGTTGAGTGCGGAGGCACTCCTGCAGATCCGTGAGATTGCTCAGCATCTTAAAGTCCAGCTCCTTGGCGCCCTGCATCCTGCCCACAATCTTGGACTCCACAAAAACGGTGAAGCCCTCGTTGAGCCAGAAGTGCTCAAAGTTCTTGTTCGTCACAAGGTTACCCGTCCAGCTGTGGGCAATCTCGTGAGCCACCACATCGGCCAGCGACTTGTCCCCAGCCAGCAGGGTTGGCGTCACGAAGGTCAGGCAAGGATTCTCCATCCCACCGAAGGGAAAGGATGGTGGCATCACCAGCAGATCGTATTGCTTCCACACATACGGACCGCACAGCTCCGAGGCAGTCTTCAGCATGACCGCAGTCTCGGAGAACTCCTCGGCGCATTCATCCACAATAGCCTCCTCGGCCCAGACGTTGGAGTTCTCGCCCAGCGGCCGAGAAACCAATCTGCCAATGGCAATGGCCACCAGATAAGCGGGTATGGGCACCTCCTGCTTGAAATGCGTCTTCCCCGACTCCTTCTTGGCGATGAGGGCACTCATCAGGGTGGTCAGCTCACTGGGATGCTCCACTGTGGCATCGTAGGTGAACTTCACCGATGGCGTGTCCTGGCAGGGAAACACCGAGCGAGCATGGATGGCCTGGCACTGCGAGAACATGTAGGGATGCTCCTTGCCCAAAGTCTGGGTGGGATTCAGCCACTGCAGCCCACTGGCACTGCTCGAGGTCTCGTAATCGATGCGAACATTGAGGCTACACAAGTGTTTTGTTTCCGATTATTTATGGGCTCCCATAGAGATTAGATTATCTAGCTTGATGTGCGGTTCTTACCTGCCCTTAGCCGTTCCTGATGGCAACTCCAGCGTTAGCTTCTGGCCAATATCGTCCACGGGATCGCTGATGAAGTAGTTAATCGGCAGCTCACTGCCTCCGGCCAGCAACGTGGCATTGGTGACGTTAATGTCGCGAACATCAAGGAGCTGTAAAGGGAGATCAACAAGGAATATTGAAGATTAGAGTATGCAATGGGTTTATTCCTTATCCTCCATAGGAATACTAGACTCTTGATTTTTCAGCTTCCACTCATATACTCACAATCTTTTCCAGGTTTCCAGACAACACATTAAAGCGATGCTGCACGCTACCTTGCAGTTTCGTGGCCGCGAAGTCCACCTTCCAGTTGAGAACACTGTGCTCCGTGGTCACCAAATCCGGCTGCGAGTACGAGCTGGGATCTACAGTGCCCAAGCGACCCATTATATAGCGCTTCTGAGTGTGGTAAATCGGGAGTGGTCGGTGCAAAGTGGACAAGCCGCGAGTTGGAACTGAAAGAAGAGGCCAAGAATGGATTTTATATAGGCTTTAAAGTCAACGATAAAGCTTATCACTAAGAAAACAAAATCCAGCCGCAAGATAAGCCCCGAATTGTGGTTCTTTCCAACAGCTGCTCGTGGCTTTCAGATAGTTCAGATACGTTACTTACTATACAGTATATAAATGCAGTGTAGGCGTCGCCGTAATTGGAAAATAAATAACAGAAACGAGATGAAATGGCAAATCACCGGTGACGCGTAGTGTGGCTGTGTGGCATACATAATACCAAAGCTTTCTGCGAAGGTAAGCAGTATCATTTCGGGCAATTCGACGACTGGTCATACTGTGTGGAAAATTAATACTAAATGGCCGCGAAAACAGTTTTCCGGACTTTTATCCGATTTTCAAGTGTTATCCGACTCGGAAAAGTGTGTGAACAAGTGCCTGAAGTGCCGGGTCAGGCCCTATCATTGGGTTTTCATCGTGAAAACCTCTCAAAAAGTGTTAAAATCGTATTGTAAAAAACGCGCGCGGGTTTTTTTTTTTTTTTTTGTGTAAAGTGTATTTCGCTTAATTACAATTAATTATTCAACAAATCAACGCAATATGTAATCCTTGGGATAATCCATGATGCTGGGGAAGCTCTCCAGCGTCTCCTTATCAATGTGATCCAATCGCTGGGGCACCGGGCGCGGCGTCCGTATCTGATTTGTGACGTTCTGCAGGAGATCCTCGGGCACCTGATCGTCGGCGAACAGGTGGAGTCGCTGCATGGTGTGCCGCCGCTGCAGATTGCCGTGCATGGCGTTGTACACTGCCTTCTTCATCACCAGCGTGGGATCTTTTTCGTGCAGCTGCCAGGCCAGCGTCCACGAAGCGCCGCCCGGGTAGCCGGTGTGGTGGAAGTACACCCGTTTCACCCACTCGTCGCCGGGCAGGGCGATCTCGCGGGTGTTGATGAGCACCACACGGTCACCGCAGTCATCTGCAAAACGATTTTTACGCAGTTTTAGTGGCATGGTGGACAAGTAACGGTAAGAAGAATGGGTATAAAGAGGGGATAAGAAATACAGTTGCAATCAAAATGGCGCTGGTATTTACAGGCCTTGCAATTTTAAGAGAATGGGAGAAGAACGATAACTGTAAATAATTACTGTAATATTTGCCAATGTACTAGAATGTGCACTTGGTAATGGGAATAATACTAAAACTGAATAAAGAAATACAGTAATTTCTGGATAACTTAATGGGAGAATTTATTTAACTTTAAAATTTGTATTTAATTAATTAATTAATTAATTATTAATTTATTTTAATTATTATTTTTTGATTGCAACTCAAACTATCTTAATAATTACCATTTTCAGCATTTTATTTTATTTTTGTTTTCTTTTTTTTTTTACTTGCAGCGGCAGCAACAACAACAACAACAACAACGAAAAACACGCCGGTGATGTAATGGCAACCGAAATGCCTCGTAAAAAACATGGATTTTTTACGTTTTCCGCGTTAAATAGTTCAACAAAAACGTAACACAATGAAGGAGACTTACTCATGGGATGATAAATGGGCTTGTGCAGCCCCATCAGGTGAGTTTTTATTAATTTAGCCGACTCGAAAGGATTCTGCCAGGTGCAGTCGTAGATGTGCCATGTGCGTGCAAATGTCGCCCATTGCTAAATAATGGATAAAGCTTATTAATTAGACTGTGGATATGGTTAATAACACTATTAGCCACCTGCACACGTTTGGCAATGGACATTTTTTAGGATTTTTAATAGAGAAATTCAAGAAAAACTTGAGAATGACTTTTCCGAATTGTTATTCTTCTCTTTAGAGATGCACGAACTTTGATATTATTCATCGATGTCACTATCGATGTTTTAATCGATACTTATACATATTCGATTTTCAATGATGAGCTTTACCGATATTTCTGTTTTATCCAAACTGGCCACACTAACATACCAAGCAGTTTGCAACTGCTTAAGCAGTGTACAAATAAAGCAGTTTAGACAGTGTTCGAATAAAGCAGTGTAAGCAGTGTTAGACAAACCGTATTTGGCGGGTTATTTGAAATAAAACTGCTTACATTGTTTTTCAATGTTTAAAATTATTTTGTTTTCCTTTTTCAGTATCGGCTAGTGAAAAACTACAAAATAAAAAGTGATTTAATTTCGGTAAGTCCGCATTTGAAATATTTTCCAAATCAAAACTGCAAAAGAGTTTTTTTTTTATGTTATTTTGTGGGTTTTTGTTTTTTTTTTGCTTTTGTGGTTTTATTTTCGTTTGTAATTTCATTTAAACATTTTCTATAGTTACTAAAATTACTTATGCACTGTTTATTATTAATATTAGTTAAATATTATTGAAAATACATTAGGTTGTTTTACGAAACAATTTATATAAACATCCTTGGTACATTTTTCGCCTTCACTCGATCTCTATTCCTCCTCTTCCCCCTTGTCCCGCTTTTATAATGCATTTTCGGAAATGTTTAAAAACTAACAAATAAGTCTAGATTTTAGTTACAGTTTTTCTTTCTCACTTTGCTTTTTTTTAAGTTGTTTTTTGCATTTATTTATAATAATTTTGTGTTTTTTTTTGTGGTTGCTTTTTTTTTGCCATACAATTTATGGAACTTAAATTGTTAATTCGATTTACAAGTTTTTTGCCAAGTGCGTGTTCTTTTAGGGGTTTATCTCTACTCCTCCGCATATAATACACACGAGTCAGTTTTCTCTTCTTCTTTTGTTTGCATTTTGAATGAAAATATATATTTGTTTATAGTTTTTATTATATATATATATTTATAAAAGTTATTTACAAATTGATGCTTAATGAAATTCCCTACTTGATGCGAAGTAACGTGTTCTGCTTCTCCTTTTAATTATAATTTTTGTTTCTTTTTTAAGGGCGAAAATTATTGTTAAAACTTTTCAAGTGTGTGAGCATTTTTTCTTAAATTTTCGTTCTTCTTCAATATATATATATATATTTATATATCTCTTTTCCCAACTCAACAAACAACAAAAGGTGTAACAAAATGTGAGCCAAGAGTTCATACTTCGGAATATAAAAATGCCAACGGCCTACAGACTATTTTTTGGCACCGAATCAAATAGAAATTAAAATTACAAATTTATACAGTGCAAGACATTAGAATTTAACTTTACACAATACAAATTAGCGGGGCGATAGTGAGTGTGAGAAGAATATTAAATAAAACAAGGGCAAAAACGATTGCACAAAACCCAAATTTACAGTCGAACTTTGCTAACTCGAAGAGGATTTCTTTTTGTTTAATTTGAAGATTCAGTTTGTATTCTTTATATAATGAAATACATTAAGGAGAATTATTTATAAATTTACAGCTTAGAGGCTGTAAAAGAATGCCATGTCTTTGTAAGAAATGTGGATTTTTAACTTATTTAATCATAACTTTTAAAAGTGTTTTGTGAAGTTTAATTTAAATTTAACAAAAGTGTCTACAAGCTCTGTTGGGCAAGATTTTAACATTATTTTCCTGTATTTAGGAACTTTCAAATTTGTGGAAATATAATTGCAAGTCGGAGTTTTTTTTAATAATGAATTATGAATATTTGAACTTTAAAACTATAATTTGTAACTCTCTCTGAGGAATTCAAAGAATATATAACATAAATACACTCTTAATCCGGTTAAATAAATGTATAAAAATCCTTAAAAAATGCCACAAGCTCATTCTGAAGTTTCTGATTATTTTTCCTGAATTTTCTGTAATTCCTTAATCCTCGATTCGCGTTAGCAAAGTTCGACTGTAGCTCCCGGCCACATCCCCAGTATGTTACTTCCCTCCCTAAAGCACGGCATGTGGGGCGGGGGATGCAGAGCCCGTGACCTTCTGGAGCATCTGCATGAGCTGCTCGGTGGCCGACTGATTGGCGGCCACCACACCGACACCCAGCCCCAGGCCCAGACCTACGCCCACGCCCAGACCCAAGCCACCTGCGCCCCCTGCTCCGCCACCCGATGGCGGCGAGGAGATCGAAGTGCCCGCCGAGGCCGAGGATGAGGACGACGGGGTCAGCGCCAGTTTGGATTCTGGGAGCAACAAAAGAAGCTGGATTAGATTCGGTTGTTCGATTGTCTACGGACTGCCCTGCATACTGTCATCGCTCTCCAGGTAGGTCACGTAGGAGTCGGTGCTGTCCGGATGGTGGTGCGACGTAATGCCGGAGTCCAGGCTGCTGCCCCCGGGTCCCTGCTGTTGCTGCTGAGGGTTCTGCTGGGGATTCGGGTTCTGGTGATTGTGCGGCCCGCCTGGGGGCGGCGGATGCTGATGGGGTGGTCCTTGCGCTGGGTGGGCATGCGGATGCGGCGGTAGTACTGGCATCCCGTTCAGGTCATAGCCGTGCATCTAAGGGGAAAAATGGGTTTAAAATTAGTCAGGTATTAAAATAGCAAAGGAAAACTAGATTTTATTAAATTAAATAACAATTTGTAAGTTGTTGAGTTGATGTAAAGCCAACAAATAATTATAAACAGCTTTCAAATAATTTATTGATAATGATTATTGTAGCATTCATCATTCTCATTGAATTTTATTTATGGCTGGTTCTTCGAGTATTTTTTAATGATTTTTATTGCCTTAGTTATTCATATTATGTCTATAACCTGTTTTAAAAAGCATAGAATCATAGAATCTTGTTTGTATTGTGTTGATTGGCTTAAGTAAAGCTTATTAAACTTGATTTTAATTTAGAAATAATTTATTTGAGTAGAAAAACTATTTATTGCATATTGATTTGTGGCTTACTTTGGCTTTTTTAGTGTCTAGTTTATTATTTATTTGTATTTTTTAGTTAAGAATTAAGTGTAGACCAAGTAATTTTAAAATGAAATGATAAGTTAGGTGATGTTATATCCCTATACCAAATTTCATAGCAATCGAACAAAGATTATAGCCTCAAGGCAAGGTTTCTCTAGGCTAGGCTATGAATGGGATGTCTGTACTATGCTGAACTTTGTTTCTACTAGGCTATTGCCAATATTAAGTTGTTGTTTTTATAAAAGATATATATTAATGTATCGTAAAGATTTCTCTTTCCTCCTGAGGTTAAACCTCTGGTGAAACCTCACCTGATTGACCAGCTGCTGAAATGCGGGCGTGTGCGTATTGATGGCCCCATTGCTGTCGAGGTCGGCATGCAGGGCGAAGTCGCTTAAGGCTTTCCACGGCGGTTGATATGTCTGCACGTCGAGACCCTGCAGATTCAGCGGGGAGTCGTGGCGCACCGGTGAGCTGGCGATCATGGGTATGCCCTGCATGGCCCCATAGCCCAGCTTGCGACCCTCCTGAGAGAGGTAAAGAGGTTAGATATATCCTGCGGATCGGGGGCAGAGAGTAATACCTTCTCCTGCTGCATTTGCAGCTTCATCTGGATGGTCTTCTTCTTGTCCTTGCAGCGCTTGTTCTGGAACCAAACGCGGATGACGCGGGGCGAGAGACCCGTCATTTCCACCAGCTGCTCCTTCATGAGCGCATCAGGTCGCGGATTAGCATTGTAACAGGTTCTGCAGAAGGGTCATCACATCACATTTTCCAGTTAAAATTATACCTATTTGAAGGCTCCAATTGAACTCACCTGAGCGTATGCAGCTGCTTCTCATTGAGCACGGTCCGAACTCGCGTTGGCTTGCCATCCGAGGGACCCGAGGGTCGCTTTTCCCTAATACTTTTGTGTGAGCCCGATTCACTGCCCGAATCTGCAATGGCAAAAGCAAAGGAATTTCATCAATTTGTTGGCTATTTACGCCAAAAGATATTGGAGCAAAAATCAGCCCTTTGAAGTGCCGTTTTGTTAGATAGCACTGTTTATTTCTGTTTGCACCCAAAAATATGAGATATATATAGCGCCAAATGTGTGTAGATCAAAGGCACACGCGCTCCGATCTTTTGGGTAATTAAGTCGTGTTTCACATCCCCCGAAACATGAAGTTATCTGGTTTTCGATCGTTCCGATCAATCCAATGCGATGTCTATCGCAGGCGGTGTGTTTCCATTGAAGGAATTTCTTTCTATACTCTGGCTCTTATCGGGGGTTGCAAATTGCCAAAAATAGCTGAGAAACTGTTAGGCAAATCAAGGTTACTATTTTTTACAGTGTTTTAGGTACTTTGAAAAGCGGAAAAATTGCAATTCTGTTTAAAAATTAATTATTTTTATATTGATTAGTAAATCATTTTATTCGCAGGTTGAGTTTAGTTTAGTTCGCTAGGTATTTATTGGAAATTTATGAGGATAAATTAATTATTAAGGAATTAAAATAATACTTTTTTGCCTTAGTTATACGATTTTTAAACTTTAGTTAATTTAAAAATATTGATAAATAGCGACTCAAAGAAAGGTGCTATAAATTCAGTCAGAAGCATGCAAAACCATGAAGAAGTCATTTCCGACCCCATAAATCATATATATTCTTGATCAGCATCAACAGCCGAGTCGATCTAGCTATGTCCGGCCAAAATTTATTTTTTTCAAAATTTTCGAAAAAATGTAAGGGGTTACATCATTAAAATTTTCAAAAATCGACAAAAATGTTAATTTTTTTTAATATTAAATTTAGTATGCAGATTTTTTAAGCTGGTAAAAACTAACACAGGAACGCTTTCCGAATTGAAATTAATGCATTTTTGGCGTAGTTATGAGATTTTTACACTTTAGTTAATTGCAAAATTAGTCATATAAAAATACTGATAAATAGAGATTCAAAAAATGGTGTTATAATTTCAGTTAGAAGCATAAAAAACCGTGAAGAAGTCATTTCCGACCCCATAAAGCATATATATTCTTGATCAGCATCAACAGCCGAGTCGATCTAGCTATGTCCGGTTGAAAACAAAATTTTCGAAATTTTTTCCATTTTTTCAAAAAAAGATAAGGGGTTACATCATTAAAATTTTCAAAAATCGACAAAAATTTTAATTTTTTTAAATATTAAATTTAGTATGCAGATTTTTTAAGCTGGCAAAAACTAACACAGAAACGCTTTCCGATTTGAAATTAATGCATTTTTGGCGTAGGTATGCTATTTTTAAATCTTGATTTGTCGAACAAATTGTCGATTTTAAAAATACAAATCCAATTCCCCTGATCCTAATGGTATATACAAACTTCGGCTTCCTTTTTGTTTTATAATACCCTAAAACTCTTAAAACAGTTTAAAATGCAACAAAATACATTAAGCTACTTCATTTCATAAATTGTTCCCCTATTTAAGCCCTAAAAGTCGCTTATTTATTCGCTATTATTATCCATTTCTCTCAGTGCCCCATGACTTCAAAGTTGCCGCGATCTGTGCGCGTTTGGCAAACACTCGAGCAGACTGCATGCCGTTTTCGAGTTGAGCACAAATAAACGGCAAGTGAATATATATGCCGAACTATGAATGGGGAATGCTCGGCTCGGCTCGACTTGACTCGACTTGACTTGGCTTGGCTGATTGATCATACGACCCGTCGACCCATCGATCCGTCGATCCATCGAACCGTCGATCGAAGTCAGTCAAACAAAAAGTCCAATTCCCAAGAAGTTGCTTGTCAATGTTTGCCCGCTTGAACGCTTCAGTGCACTGTGAAGTTTTTGTTTGTCCAAGCCAGCTCTATGTCTGCCAGAGGAGGAGGGACCCTTTGCGAAACTGCGACTGGCGGGCGGGCGGGAAAGCCGGGTTGGGGGAGGAGGAGGAAAAGCCACACACGTTTGGCATCCATTTCGTTTGACAACGCCGCCCCATGTTGATAAGGTTCCTGGCCAACTCTTCGTTCTCTCCGTTCTGGTTAAACAATGAGATTATGTTGACGATATGGTTTGACAATTGTCGAACATTGTTTGACGTTTGCCGATTCCTATTGACACTCCTCGCCCGCTATCTGTCAGTTACAAGGATGTAACGCTGTTTTCTCTTTTTTTTTCTGAGAACAAAACCCGGTGCCGAAGCTTCGAGCTCCACTTCCCATTCAGAAGAACCCAAGCAATTTGGGCTAATTAGGATTGGCAATCTCTCTCTCTCGTTTCGGTGGAAAAATGCGGCGGGAAAATCGCAGTTGATAGTGGAAAAGGAAATGGTCTCGGGCTTCCATAAAGAAAAAAATGTGAAAAAGATTGCTGCGGGTTGGTTGTTTAGGAGCTGAACTGGGAAAACAAGTCTGGAATTACTAATTACCTTGATTTTTTATGACCAAGATTTTTATGTTTGCCAGATAAATTGTAATTTAATTATTGGGGAAGATTTCAAATGGAATTTCTTGGCTAAAATGTCACGAAAGAAATTATATTTCTTGCTCTAACATTAAAACGGACTTTTGAAGAACTTCATTAAGTAAGAGTTAATAAATGAGTCACTGAAACATCTCAGAAGTTAACTAAATAAATATATAACAAGGATTTCCCTTGAAGGAGTTGGTATTGAGATACATTTTCCACTCAACGACAGCAAATAGAAGCAAGACTTTGTGACAAAGAAAGATAATATTTCCACAACTTGAAGAGCTTTAGATTGAAGGGTTTCAGTGTTATGATAAATAAACATAAACCTCGAAAAACCCTTCTCTTGCAATCAAACAGAGTCTCCAGAAAGGTTATTCTCAGCCCCAAAAATAACCAAGTGAAGCACCTAAAATCAAGTATCCAAAGTCCACACTCACCTGACATTGAACCCAATTCGCTGGAATGGTTGTTGTTGCTAAGGTTGGTATTGTTGTTGTTACTACTGCTAATATTGTTGTTGCTCTCCACCGAGGAGGAGGTGAGGCTGCTCTGTGAGGATTTCTCGAGAACATCATGATCCTCCTTGCAATATAAAGCTCCGGCATCGCGTAACGCGAACTCATCACCTGTTTTATTTTTTTGTGGGTAAACAATGCGTTATTTGTCGAGTAAATATTGAAGGCAGGCTAAGCAAATTGACTAAGCAAATGAAAAATAATAATAATTAATAATAATAATAAGAAGAAACCCACCTGGCAGCAATTGCCGCGCACACGCCGAGCAGCGAAAGCACTCGATGTGAAAGATTTTCGTTTTGGCCCGCATCACAAAATCATTTTTGCTGAAGGAATTGCCGCATTTATCACATTTTGTACCAAATAATCTGGAAAGGGGAGAGTTAAATAGGATAAATATATATAAATAAATATAAATAATATTTAACTATAAAATATATTTAAAATACTTATAATACATATATAAATAGTATATAAAATGAGGTTATTTTCCATTAAATAATGAATATTTGGTATAAATTAATTGGTTCAATTAAATTGCTCATTCAAGGTTAGTCTCATTACTGGTTATAACTTAATTATGACCTTACTCTCATTATTTATTGCTTATAATTTGCCTAATTCAAGGCAGCACTTGAAATAATTTGCTTAAAGCAATAAACCATAACTATTGACTCTCAAAACAGGAAGTCAAAATATTACGTTGAATCACTCTCTGTATAGTAAATTTAAATATAAATACTATAAATTAACAATCTTATAATAATTTTAATAAATAAATAAAATTATAAATTTATTTATAAAGAATTTATTTATATGCTTTAAGGATAAATTCAAATTCCCTTTAATAGGAATTTTTATGCAAGTTTAAAACTCTTTTCTTCAATTGCAATTTGAATGGAAATACTTTAAAATATCTCTACTATTTTTAAATTATGCAAAATAGTTAAAAAAAAAATCAAAAAATCACTGTTCTGTTTTATTAAATTAAACCAGTAACTACAACTTGATATTTCCCACAAAGAACTATTATTTTCAAGGAAACAGTTGCTTGCAATCACTGTGAAATCCCATGATTAAAGCCTTGTAAACAGCCTTGAATAAGTTCACAAAAAGGGTCGAAATTTTTACCAAGGGGGGGCCTCAGCACAGCTGGGGAAGAGGAGCTCGTTTATGGCTATAAAATAAAAATTCTTTTGTCAGCCTTTTGCCGACACAGCGACTACATCGATGACTGTGAGTCGAGTCGCATGCTCATCAATCATCTGAGCGCGCCGTGTGTGCTGCTGGTGGAAAAGTGTTAATTTATAGCTTTGCACGTGTTAATCAATTATTCAAAGATTTGCATGGCAAATAGTTGCGACCGATAGCCGGCTTTATGATGGCAAAAAAAAAACACAATCAAATAATAAAAAATACAAAAAAGAGAGGCTCAAACACTGCTGTTTTCCTTTCTTTATTTTTTATTGCACGTCATACATTTAGCGATGATGGAACCCCAAAGTAGCGGCGGCTACTGGACCAGCTGTTGATCAGAACCTACTATATAGTACGAGTATAGTCTCCAGATCTCTGTGAATCTGGCATCTTTGGGCTAATTGGCTGGGCTAACAAGGCTGGCTAACGAACGAAGAAAATAATAATAATACTCGTAAATAAAACGTTTGCCGGACGCTACAATTGTGAAGTTGAAAAACTGATGAAAAGGCCAAGGCGCATGACAAGCCGAGTGCCGGTTTCGAGGGCTGAGCAAATATTCACTGGGATCCCAAATCGCTTGGGTTGAGTGGAAATTAGATAATGTTTTGGAACAGGGAGCTATTTATGGGGTTTCCTCGCGAGATTTATTTGGTGTCAGGGTTCAATGGGTTGGTTTTTTAAGGGAATCTAAAAGGTAAACTTGTGGGTAGTAGAATTAAGCTCATAATTGGGTATTTGGGGGTATTTTAGTTCATTTTAAATATCAGGAATTACTTAGAAACCACAGAAAACACTTAAAATTAGACCCAAAAGGATGTTAGCAAGTCTTAACCTTAATTTATATTTTAATTTAGTGACTTCTTTATATTTTTCCCATACTTTTATACACCTAATTCAATGTTTAGCTATTTCTGTGGCTTAATAAATTAACCTTAGGTGTATAATTATCTTTGTCTATTTATTTCTTTATTTATAACTAATAAAATCTTAGTACATAGTCAGTTAAAATCGTTTTAAGCCTTGTAAACATTGCGGGAAAATTGTGTTATTTCTCCATCGGTTTATACCCATTTTAACCATGATTTCTTACTTATTTATAATTGATTTTTTTTGCTTGAAACTCACCTAACATAATCACGCTTGCAGTAGGTTTTGCCATCGCGCACGAAACACGTACAGCTCTCGTCCAGGAATTGCCTGCACTCCTGGCACTTCAGACACGCCGCATGCCACTCGAGATCGGGGGCAACGCGCAAGATATACTGATCGTGTATTTGGCCGCCACAGCCAACGCAATGCGACAGGCGTTGTTTTTCTGCAAAAAATAAGGAAAATGGGGGGAAATGAAAAATCCGTATAAGTAATTATGAATTTCATTTTGTGACAGGGAAAAATAATGCTATGGAGAGCTTGAAAGTTAAAAATATTGATTGATTTTCTTAGGGAAAGGAAGTATGGATATTTTTTAAGTGAAAATATAAATAATAACTATTGAAACTAACGTATTAAATAAGGTATTTTTATATTATTATTATAATTATTATTTTTATTATTATTATTATTATTATTATTATTATTATTATTATTATTATTATTATTATTATTATTATTATTATTATTATTATTATTATTATTATTATTATTATTATTTTCTTATTATTATTATTATATTTTCCGAATACTTTTGCCTAAGTATTCTAAGTATTAAATATTTAGCTAAGGGATAATTTATTTAAATTTAAGAGAAAAGGCAGAAAGCCGATATTATTTATGTTTTACATTAGTATTATTATACTTTCGATTTTATATGTGTATTACTAAATATACTCCAGTTATTACTTGGAAAAATATTTATATTTGCATCCAAAGAATTATAATTAAAATCCCAAAAAGGCTTCAACACTAAATCCCAACAAATAAATCTTAGCCGTCGGCAGAAAACCTTCAGATGCTAACTAACTTGTTTCACTTGCAACTTTTCTCCTGATGTTTCCACATTTTCCCCCGCTTATTTTAATTTGCTTGGCTCGGCGTTTTGTTTTTGTTTTTAGTGTTTTTTTATTGCAGCAAAAACTTAAATTCATTTTGCCAATTATGCCTTTTGGAAACGTAAACAAATAGCAAAGTGAGACAGCAAAGACGGCACTAATTAACAAACTGTTATCAAATAATCCCCGAGTTTTTCCCCCCGGACAGGGAAAACGGCGAAACTTTCTACTGCCAAAAAGTTTTTCCCTTTGCCGTAGGGGGTGGGGAGAAAAGCGAAGGAAAAACATTTGAAAAATTCATAAATCCTGGGCAAAAACGCAGCATCCATTTTCAAGTATTTAAGTTGAGTTTTTCTCTTCTCTTGCGAAAAACTTTTCCTGCCAAAAGGAAGAGAAGGAGAAAAAAATCAATGCAATCATTGCCACATTATGTACAAGCCCCGCCCCATTTCTACTCCGATTTTGCCCCCATTTTCCCCGCCTGGATTTCCCAAGCAAACCCTCAGTAAATAAAAATATATGTGCTGCTGCCTGTAATCCTTGGCAGAGAAGGACACAAAAAAAAATAAATAAAGGAAAAAGAAGGAAAACTTTTTCCTGCTGCCGATGAAAAATTAAGAAAAACTTTGACGCGCGTTTAGCACGTTTTAAATGTTTCGTTGCCTCACGCACACACACAGCACACACCACACACACACACACACACTCACTCTCTTGCCAGCACACACAGATAAAATCTGTATCTGTTGCCTTGCTTGTATCTTTGTATCTTTAAACGTGGCCGCGTATCTGCCTGTGTGTTTTTTTCTTGTTTCGTTTTTTTTTTGTTGTTGTTTCTGTTTTCAAGGGGAGTGGTTAGGGGCGTCCGAGAGGGCATCCCAGGGGGGTCAGGCGGGAGGTGGGTGTATCTGTATCTTGCGTATCTTTCGCACTCGCTGTAGCTACACATGAATTATTTATAAAGGCGGAGCAGACAAGTTGCTGGCTGCTGCCGTTGTCCGTTGCTCTTGTTGTTTTTCTTATTGTTGCTGCTGCTGCTCCCTCGGTTATATTCTTTTCCTCATTTTTTTTCGCCAATTTTATGTCGGTTTTGGCATTTTTATTCGAGGTTTCTGGATGCTCTTTAAAGGAGGTAGAAGGAATTTTTAAAAGAAATCAGCAAAAGATATTAAAAATTGAAGAGCAGAAAATTATTTAAAATTTCGAAAGTGTTTTTAAGCTTTTATAGTCACAGATAAATATTAAAAATTCTCAAGAAACTGAATTTTTTAAACTCTTAAATACATTGAACATTTATTATTAGAACAATGTATCTGAAATTAGGATTATATAGTTATAAAATATCTCATATATCTCATATACGAGCAAAGTTCTTCTATTTCGACTTTTTAAAGTTGTCGAAAGTCTCCAAATATTATTATTTTTATTTATTTAATTTTATAGGGTATTTCCTAGTCCCTCTTTCAATCTCACAAATAAAAGTAGAAAGCCTTCGCACTTGGCTTGTAATTTTTTTGTTGGGTATTTGTTGCTCTTCAAGCTGCAAGTACCTTCAGATTCGGATTCGGATTCAGACAGGCTGGACAGACTGACGGCATTTACTTCCATGTTTCAGCCTCCAATTGCCGAGACTCTTTCTCCATTCTCCCCTCTCTCTCTCTCTCAATCGCTCCCTCTCTCTCTCTTTGGCAGTATCTTTTGGGTAGCTTGGGGGCATGTGTGCGCCTTTTTTCTTGTTTTCCTTCTCTCCTTGTATTTTTATATATTTTTTTGCTCTTCAAAATGTTGCTATATAATACTACCCTATATAGACATGTGTGATTTTGGCTGACTGTGTGCGTGTTTCTTGTTTTTTTTTTCTTTTTTTTTTTTTGGGAGCCACCATTTTTGCGATTTTATTCTTTTTTTTGGGGGAAGCTTCCTTTGTTGTGTGTCTGCACGTAAAGAAATTATGTGCTTACAAAGATTTGGATTTAAAAGAGATAACAAAAAAGTT
This sequence comes from Drosophila bunnanda, assembly GCA_035046265.1. Taxonomy (NCBI): domain Eukaryota; kingdom Metazoa; phylum Arthropoda; class Insecta; order Diptera; family Drosophilidae; genus Drosophila; species Drosophila bunnanda. The sequence goes on along the minus strand of JAWNOB010000076.1, from coordinate 4,089,685 downwards.
TTATTATGCCAATTACATAAACCTTTGGTCAATTTTATTAAAAGCAGGGAAATTGTGATGTGAAGGAGTCATTTCCGACCCCATAAATCATATATATTCTTGATCAGCATCAACAGCCGAATCGATCTAGTTATATTCGAGAAAAACTTAAAAAAAAAATTTTTTTTTTCATTTTTTTCAAGGTTTTTAAATTTTAAAAAATCGACAAAAAATTAAATTTTTGGAAATATTAAATTTAGTATGCGGATTTATTACCCTAGTAAAAACTAACATAGGAAAGCTTTCCGAATTGAAATTAATGAATTTTTGGCTTAGTTATGGGATTTTTAAGCATTGGTTAATTGGAAAATTAGTCATATAGAAATATTGATAAATAAAAATTCAAAGAATGGTACTAAATTTTAGTCAGAAGCGTTAAAAGCAGTGAAGGAGTCATTTCCGACCCCATGAATCATATATATTCTTGATCAGCATCAACAGCCGAATCGATCTAGCTATATTCGGGATAAAAAATTTTAAAAAAAATTTTTTTCATTTTTTTTCAACTTTTTAAATTTTAAAAAATCGACAAAAAATTAAATTTTTTTAAATATTAAATTTAGTATGCAGATTTATTACCCCAGTAAAAACTAACATAGAAAAGCTTTCCGAATTAAAATTAATGCTTTTTTGACTTAGTTATGAGAATTTAAAGCTTTGGTTGATCGAAAAAATTGTCATATAAAAATATCGATTCAAAGAATGCGAATATTTAAAGCCCAGTTATGATTCATTTCCATATCGATTCTATATTTCAATTGCAAACTGGAAGGGTATATAAACTTTTGCTTGTCGAAGTTAGTTTCCTTTCTGTTTTTTTTCTTTGTGTTTGTATAAATTTCTGACATCTCGCATTTGGGAACTATGTATTTCCTTTCTGCTCCTGCTGTATTTTTTCGCATATTTTTTCTTCCTTTTCGAAGGAGATATGGCTTTGGGGGGCTACGCAGCTTGTGTGTTGCCTTTGCCGTTGCCGCTGCCGCTGCCTTAATGATCCTGCGCAGTTCGTTTTCATTTTTCTTTTGCCACCCACCCACACACACACACGCACACACACCCATCCTGGCACGCACACAGATACACCCGCAGCCATTATGGCTGTAATGGGAATTTAAGCGCAACTCCTGCGCCTGTGTGCTGCTTTTCCGCTTTGAACGAGGGGGGTTTTTCCGCTTTTGCGGCGTATCTTTTGCATGTTATGTTGCCATTTTGTTGGTGGCTCCCCAAATGGGAGCAGAACCAACCCCCCATTTCGCATTTTTTTCTCCTTTATTTTGTATCCTGGGGGTTGACGCGTCGCGGTTCTTTCTGTTTTTCGCTTTTTCGGCGGAAGGGAAGAGAGACCGAGGCACACATTGGACCAAAATGCAATTTTGTCTCGTGTTGTCGTCTATGAATTTTTGCGACTGTGTGTCGGCGGTTTTTCCAGGGGAGGGAGGGGGGAGGGTTAATGCGGCCTGGCAGGAGGGGGTTAAAGGGGGGGCGGGAGGAGGCACATGCGGCCACTGCGGCTTTTTCACTTTTAAACGAGGAAAACGCTTCCAAAAGCTGCGTGTTTCCCATTTTCGCCTGTCACTTCGTTGCTCTGTCTCTCCTCCACATTCATTTTCCCATTTTCCCAGTTGTATCTTTTCCCATTTAAATAACGAAACATTTTCCTACGTACGACTGGCACTTGATCTTCTGTCTGTGTCTGTGCAGGTTTCACGTTTTATGCTCGAAAAAGGTGTTCAAAAGGTGTTTTAATGGCCGCACCTTTTTGGCCATTGCTCTTGACCTCGCCCACCTTTATGCGAGTTTGCACATGAGGTAATTGCCTGGCGATCGGAAAATCTAAAGGTGGATTTAACTCTGCGAACGACAACAGCTGTTCCTTGGGCTTGGCTTTAAATTGGGTCTAAAAATAAAGGGGTCTTTAAATGCGGCTTAACATCAAGTAGAGTATTTTTTTTTAGTATTTCAAATGGACTTTAATTTTGTATTGTTAATGGAGTAATAATGTATTAAATTTGTAATTAAAACATATCTTATCTTAGGCTTTGTAAATGTTTCATTTAAGTAACATGTTTTGGAACTTATCTAACCAAAACATGTTTGTTTTGTAGAGCTTTATTGTCCCATAAAATGTGTGGCATAATGGTACAATTCCAATCATTTTTACAATTTTTAAAGGTGTATATAACATTATTCTAAGTGCTTATGAATTTTATTTACTATAACCAACGTTAATTTACCTGTAAGATATGGTAAACTTTTTTTAAAGTTTGAAAATAAGAGAATTTCCAGCATTTCCAGCTTAAGTTTATGAAAGGAATTGTTATTTATACTTAATACATTTAAAAATTAATCTTTAAGCTCATCCTTCTGATATTTCCCTTATTTAATACTCTTAAAAATTCCACTCTTCAATCACAAACTTTCCTGTTTGAATAAAACCATCTTAAAGTCAGTTTTATCTGTGAATTACACGCGTGGCGTTTCGTGTCTGCTGATGGATAGGTGATAGATGACTTAAACTTGAGCTATTGGGTTTCTCGATGGCCAAGCCATAAACACATATCGGAGGTACTTTATGCCTATATATATATATATTTGTATATATATTTGGAGAGAGAAAACGCCCACCGAGAAGTGAGTTGAAAAGATACAGAAGATGTCCCTCCATTTTCCATGGACCAAGCCCCTCTAACTCTGTGGCTCCTCCGGCGCCTTATCAATGTCGGCAATCTTTCAAAGACCAAGAAATATACAAAGAAAAAAAAAAGAGAGGAGAAGTAAAGGGAACAAGTAGAATTGCAGTCAAATCAACTGGGGCTACTTCACAGATACAGATACAACAACACGCCGCACGCACACTCGCAGATACAGATACAATGCAATGGCTGCCCCAGCATCTTCCTCCTCCTGCTTGTTGCTGTTGCTCGACAAGGGGCAACATGCAAAATGCAAAGCATCGATAAGATACGTTTTGGTTCGCTTTCGGCTCTTGGCCAACTTCACATATGGCCAGAAGAGGCCGAAGAAGAGGCGCAAAAATTATGGAAGCTCCGCCGGATATGGGCGCGATTTCAAAAGCAACTACTGTTTCGGGCCTGGGCCCGGGGAAGGGTCTTCAAGCCGGGCAGATGGGGGTCTGTAGTTGTCGGGCTAAGGGCACCCTTTGATTTATGGCATATTTGTTATAAAGGTAAATACAAAGCGCAGTCACACACAGTCCGGGCAGGCAGTACGGCTTTTTTAGTGGGATAAATGTGAGCATAGCAAGTGCCGCTTCTCATTTCTTTCGGATTTAACTAGGAATTTCACATGATCATAAAAGGGGCGGGGGTACAGAGCACAAAAAAAGGGGTATTTTCTGGAGAAAAAGTATAGTTTTTCGCCGCCAAAGAAAGTACATTTAGTGGCAAATTACAGATATTACTTTTTAAGCCAAAAAAGATACATAAACTCAAGGTAATAAAATCAAAAATTGATATTTTGTGCATTCAAGGGTACATATAGATTTAAAATATAATATTTTCAATATTATATTTCTTATTTAACTATTATAATTAAGATATACTTAATTATAGTTAATTTATCCCCATCAGAACATTGATTTTTTCCAGTTTTAAAAAACCTCCTTCAAAGAGAGAATGGGGGAAGTGGTTTAGAGCGCGTGACTTCTTGGAAAATGTGTCATTTTTCCTGGAAGCCCTTGAGGGATATTTTTATTCGAGTTTCGGAGTTAAAGTCGCAGTTCTGCGGTTCATTCATTTCTCGCCTCCTCTTTTTTTTTTCTCTGGTTTTTACCTGTTTAAAAAATTAATGATGACAGCGCGGAGCGAGGACGAACGAACACGTGCCCCTTTCTGGTCCCTCCTTTTTCCTTTTCCTTTTCCCTTTTTTTGTTTTTCCTCGCCGGACAATCCGAATTCACATTTTGACAGACTCATCAATTTTGTAGATACGAGCCAAGCTCGGAGTCGGATGAGGATGGAGGGGCTTTGGCCACTGATTAGGCCATGTTCCTGTTGGCCCTGGCTATTGTCTTGCCAGCGCGTGGGCCGGCTGGCTGGAACCGCAGTTCAAAGGAAGTTTTGCGGTCTCCGCTGTGTGATTTGTTTGTCCTCCGGACTCTGATACCGTCAATTGTCATCTGAAATTTGCATTCTCCTTCGGAGCCGACTTAAGTTGGCTTAATTAAGTGCAGTTTGTGCAGTTGCTTTGCCAATGGTCTCTGGCATTATCTTAATTTGGCCGAGAGCGACCGAAAAACGCCCAAAAACCCCAAGTCCCCATACTTTCCGGATCGATACTGTGTCTGCCCGTCTATCCTTCTGCCGTGTCTGTGTCTGGGCATGAATTTGCCTAATTAATTACACAAAACACAAAACCAAAAGGGGTTAATACCACCACCACCAGCAGCAGAGCTTAAAATAGGGGAAGAAAATCCAGATTACAGTCGATTCTTGTTGATTTCAATTTAAGGGAGGATGGAGATGCTGCCCGAATTTTGTGTAGCGATAAAATAGCAACTTTGCTAAATAATTGCAACATAAACTAGGTTGCAAGTTAAGGGAAATTGAAGCAGGAATTGAGGAGATAAATGGACTTGAGCTCAAAATAAATCCTTTAAAGGGAGAAGAGTCATTTGTATATGTTCTGGTTGAAGCTTATTGACAAATTAGGTTGGTAAGTTAGACATTTGCTAAACAAATTTGCAGTAAAGAAAGTAATTATTATTTAATTTCGATATTTATGGCTTTATGAAAATGAAAAGAGCTTAAATTGGCCAGATGTTAGAGCATAAAGCAAGTAACTTAACACATGTTGTAATTACATGTTTTCTTAAATATTAAATATTAAATTTATGAAATTAAATATTAAATATTTTACTAAATATTAAAATCCATCGTGTCACGTTACCATCTCCCTGTATTCCCCCCGATATTGGTCTGTGTAACCCGGCAAGCGCAGCCAATAACTGATCAATGCAAACTGACTCTTCTGCTCAAATATGTATATATCTCAAAAAACACAAAAAATAAAAACAGAATCAACAGAGAAGGGGGTTAACAAAAAAAAAAAAAAAATATATATATATACAAAAAATACACACAACCCAAAGAAGCCGCCGCCAGGCAATCACTTTGAAGTGTTTGATTTTCGAATTGGCCGTCGCAGTTAACTGAATTCGTTTGTTGTTGCTGCCGCCTGTTGTTGGTAGTTGGTGGTGTTGGCTGTCGTTTTATTGAAGCCAAATTTGAATACTCGACAAGGGGACGAGGGGACGGGGGGACGAGGGGGGAGATGCCATCGGCCATCGGACATCGGAGGCTGGAGGCCGGATCGCCGCCCGGCTGAAGGCGCGACATCAAAGAGTGCCTGGACTCAAAATGGACATGGACACTGCAACAATTTATGCCACATCCACGAGAGAGAGACGACGAGATGTTGCCTCTCGGTGTGGCTGCTGATGCTGCTGCTGCTGCTGTGTGTGCTGTGTGTTGCATGTTGCCATGTTGCAAGACGGCCCAGAGGAACGGAAATGACCTTTTTTGTGTGTCGGCGGCTGAAAACAAAATGCCGATGTGCCCGGAGAACCCGAGTCTTGGCTTTGGGTTCTCTCTCAATGCACTGTTAAAAAAATAGGGGTATCTTTACAATTCTGTTGATTTATAGGGAAAAGGAGAAATTATTTTACACGAAATAGAATCGAGCAGTAAAAACATTTTCAGACATTCAAAGTTTGTTTACTAAACTTTTGGTTCAAGAGCAAACTTATGCTAAGCTTAAAAATGTAGCTTAAAACTATAAAGCAAACTTAACATTCAAAACAAATTTTGTAGCTAAATTTTAATTTGAAAGCTCAATTACAAAATCTTTATGATATGAACTTTAAGCTACTTTTAAAAGACTTTCTATACGTTTTAAAAATCCAATATAATATACTGTTAATAACAAAAAAGATCTCCTGCTCTGACTTAATTTTACATCAATTACATGACCCTCTCCTTTTCTCCCAGTGCACTTGCCATCTCCTAGCCCCTGCCGCCTCGCTGCTCCTCTGCTGCATGTCGCCGACAGATGACAAGAACCGATAGTGTCTTTTTTTATTCGAACTGCAGGGCCCAGAACCCGTCGGAGTCTGGCCGGGGCCGCTCTTTGGGCCCGGCTAAGTGATGATCATGATGGGTTATTAGGCAGGTTGCGTTGACAACGCATTTGTCTTTCAATGGGGACGCCGACGCAGGATTCTTGGCCGGCGATAAGCGGGCGACATTTATTTATGGTGTTTTAACACAAGGCGCCCCCTCTCGAGGCCGCTCGAAAAAGAGAAGAAATCACAATCACAAGATCCCAGTAAAAATCCAAATAAAAGTAAAAATAAAAGCAAGAAAGGCAGACACACTCTCTCGAGGGGAGAAAGCCAGTCAAAGTGTCAAATTAATGTCAGTAATGAACAAAAAGATCTCCTCAAAAATCCGTTGACTTTGATTTGACTGCAATTAAAGAGAGTCGCCGCACACAAAGCCAGGGAAATACCTACGTTATCCGAATGCAGTTTAACCTTTTTTGGTAGACTCCACAACGGGTTTTTTTGTTTGTGGTTGTAAGAAATATTTTTTAATTTATTTGATTGTTGATTTTCCAAGTGACCACTTCTTTTCGCCATCTGCGCGTTTTAGCATTTTTCGTACAAAATTATGTACGTTGTGTTTGTTGGTGCTGTTGTATTTTTCCCCACGATTTTAATTTGCATTTTTCTACGTTTTTCCCCCCGTCCATATTTTGCCATTTTAATTTGTCTAATTTTTTATGGCTTTCGGTTTATCATAAATTGCTTTCGGCTTGTGGCTAATTAGAATGTGTGCGATTTGACCACATTTTAGCCTGACTCGATGTAGAGTTATTTTTAATTTTCTATTTTTTTTACATTCTATATTTGTTGGCTCTTGTGGCTCGTGTAAATATTTGACCTGATGCGTGTGAACTTTAACAGTTTTTATGCTTTATTTGTCGCAAATATTGCGCAAACATGGGACAACACCAAGAGGTGGGCCCCCGTTCTCTTCCTCCTTTTCCCGATTTGTCACTGCATTTTCACTCCTTCCCCGACATTCTCGTTTTGTTTGCCTTTCGGCCAGGTTCTCGGTGGTATTTATTTTCAATTTTAGTTTTCTTTTGCTGCGCCTGCGCGCACCTTTTGCACTTGAACATTGTCACTGGTTGTAGTTGTAGTTGTAGTTATTCTTGTAGTTTGTCGCCTGCTCGGAGGAGGTTGTTCTTAAGCTAACTATATATATTTTTTTCTAGAAAAATGCCGCAGATTTGTGTAGTTTTGGGCTGGTTAAGAAGAAACTAGAGAATCGCAATTTTGAAGTATTTTAAAAGCTTGAAAATGAGTCTGTAAAATTATTTTCCGAATTTTTTGATATTTATAATCCGAGATTACATTTTATCTTGGTATTTATATATCGAAAAAAGTTTACTATAATTGTTTTTGTATTTAAATATGTATTTAAAACCTGTATATATTTTTAAATTATTTTTTTTTGTCATACAGAATAATCTTGATAATTCTATAAATATTTTTAATAATGGCTTTACACATTAAATATTATCCAAGTTAAGTTAATAATTTGAAGGACATATACTTCTTTACTTTTAATTGCATATTTATGGCAGATGGGAATTTATTTTCTGCTATTTAAAATAAAGCCTTAATAACTACTACTTTAATTACTATTTATTTCCACAACCTAAAGCGTATCCTTACGCCATTAATGGGCAGTTTCTCTTGCTTCTTTAATTTTACAACTAAAAGGTATTTACCGCCTCAAAAAATTCCCCAAGACCAAGTGCATTCGAGGTGTGGCTCTGCTAAATCTGACTTGGAATCGGATCCACCTTTAGCTTATATATATAAAATATATATATATTCACCTCTAGGCGTAGCCAGCTTGACCGTTATAAAAAGTTAAGACCTCATTAAAAGACGCCGCCTGGTTTATGGCCCTCGGCGATCGAGTTGGCCATTTAACGCGCTGCCCTGCCTCCCGCCAAGGTCCTGGTCCTGCGATCCATAGAGTATTTAAAACTCTGGCCGATTACGCACACGCAACTCCAGAAAAATAAAACAAAAAACTGAAACAAAAACTCGAAGAAAAATCGAGCAGGGAGAGGTAGAAATTCAAGACCGCCGACCGCCAAAGGCTCCGAGGCCTGTGTTCATGCAAATTTTTAACTTCATTTCGGCTTCGTTTTGTTAATTAATTTATATTATTTTATTTGGGTGTCGTATACACCGCATTTCTCAGTCGCAGTCCGAGTCTCTCTTGCTCGGCTTCTCTGTCTCTGTGTTCCAGTTGGAGAGCCTCGGAACGACAAATTTATATTTAATGAGCTTCATAAAATTTGAATTTCAAAGGAGCCTTGCACCGCAGCGGCATGTTTCGATACGAGAGACCAAAGACCGCCATCCGGAGACCACAGAGGCCTCGGCAAGAAAACCAACAACACACAGAGATCGACTTGGACTGCAATCAAGGCGGCTCTTCCCGAGGATTGAGGATTGAGGACTGAGGATTGAGAGCTGAGGAGGATTGAGCCGATGCCGAGCCTGGCTGCGTTCCCAATAAATTGCTCGGTTTTATGGCATTTTAAGTAGGCCTGCTTTATGGCTCAGTTCTCTCTGGCTCTCCTCGAATCTCCTCGAGAATCTAGTTCTCGCGGAGAACGCTGATTCATCCCCGGGGACCTGTGTGGTCGTCGCTGGCCAAGGGGAGATGTATTACCCAGAGTCTACCCACTTTTAGGCGGCGACAAAACGCTCGCCGCCAACTTCCTCATAAATTAAGCACAAAAAGGCGGGCAGTCGCAGTCGTCTCATTGAGAGATCTGCAAAAAAGCCTTCTTCTTGGACTCGTTTGGTCGCTTTTCAAGTCGAGTTTTTGGTGGGCAACAATTCAATTTGACATAATGAGCCACATTTTGTTTACATGGTAAGCGAAATATGTGTTTGAGGTGGGAGGGATTAAGTTATAATTGGGGCTTTATCGTTTTCAAAATTATAGAAAATTCTACAAGACATTAGCTTACTTTATTTGGTGTTTGATAGAAATCTTGAGACATATCTTGAGCTTAGTAAATGTTTAAAATTCTCTCTATAGAGTTTAAAATGTGAGAAAGACTTTTCAGTTGACATTTCTTGCTCTCAGTTTATATTCTCCCCACTCAAAAATAGTTTATTGATAAATCCCCGATCTAATTCTAATTTCCTCCATTCAAACGGTGTTTTTGCCATAAAAAAAAGAAAACTAAGAAGGAATGATTCAAGACAGCAACTTGTTTGGCCTGTTTTTCCAACTTCACTCCTTGTCTCTTTCCATCTCACTGATTTTTCTTTTCATTTTCCCGTCTCGGCCGTGTGGCAACATTTCAATTTGACATAATGAGCTGCAGGTAGATATAGCTCGGACTGGGATGGCTTAGTTATGCACACATAATCATATATAGCGTATATATAGGCACGATTTCCCACTGAGGTGAGTCAAAATATTGTCAGGTAAGTAACGGTAATTGCGGCTGCGGCTACCGTCTGGCGTCGCGTCTGTCTGGGGACTAAGGAGATCCTCAAGATCAGCCTGATGTCCTTAGGTCTTAATAACCCAAGTGAGCCTGAGCCTGAGCCTCAGCTGAGACAAAACCCTGAATGAGTAGCCCCGCGGCGCGACACTCCAAATGGGTCTCGCTTTTCGGGGTCTCGAGGCTGGAAGCCAGAGCTGGAGGCTCATTTGCCGTCTGAGCCGAAGTCTGCGGCTCGACGGGCGGTCCAACCTGTTGCCACTTGACATGGAGTCACTGGAGTGCGCCCTTAAAGGCCAAACCCGTCTGGGTTTCGGTGTCCACCCCCTCAAGTGTAATTGGATATGGCAGAAACTACTGCTGCCTCTTTACAATTCCTCAATTTGATCTCAATTTTTCGGTTTTGGTTTTACAAAATTATGCAATCTTGTCCAAGTGGCGTCTGGGTTTGTTTTTTCGAGGCGCCAGCGGCTGGTTTTTTGAAGTCTAAAGACAGTTTTTGTATATCAAAGGGAATTTGTGTGGGAATTTTTGCAGTTTGTATAAAATTTAGAAAGAAAAATTTATTTATTTTTATAAATATTTGAAATATTATTTGTCTTTCACATATTTTGTGTACATTAATATATATTTTTTTTAATAAAAATTATGATAAATCTAAAAGATTTTCATATAAGTTTTCTAAGACTTTAAAAAATGTTTTAGAAAATTGATGTAATATATTATCTCCTATTTCTTAACTATAAATGCGTGACTTTATAAGGATATTTTCATAATAATATTTTTCTATGATAATATTATTCCTAAATTCTCATAATAGTAAACTAGCTTTAACTTTGATTTTAGACCATTTCCCCTAATATTTTGTTGTCATTTTCCCCTTTAGGAAAATTATGCAATCTGTTCAAGTGGCGTCTGGGAATTTTTGGATGTGACGCCAGCGGCGAGTATTTTTGAAGTCGTTGTCGCTCTATAAGATCGTCGCCCATAAAAGTCGGTCCAGTCCATCTTCCAGGCAGCATCCTCTTCTAAATGCTGTTTTTGTTCTAGGGTTTCCACGTAAGGCTCTCTCGCTTTTATTGTCTTTCATGCTTAATTAGTCATTAAAACAAGGGTTATAAAAATGACACTCGTAAAGAGAGTCGGCGGGGCCCCAAGTAAAGCTTTAAAAACGACGCCATTAAAGTGGCCACCGGGTTGCATGCAGCACGCCAAAAAAAAACCAACAAAAAACTGCCACAGGGGATATATATCATACACTACACTATATCCCCGTTGCACCTGAGCGGGGATAGCGAGTGTATATAGCCGACTCCCCGTATTCCTTATTACATATGTATGCAGCCCAGGTGTCATGTGGCGCAGCGGGAAATCCCAGCGGGAAATGCAAAACGCTCGCCACGGTCGCCACACTCCTAATGAGCGCCTGGAGATGGACAGAGACAGAGGATATATAGAGCGGGAGAAGGCTCCTCCTCCGATCACACGCGATTTTCGGGCGTGGCACATCGCTGCTCCTTTATTTTCTGTTTGGTTAACTCCCAACTAATTTCTGGCCCGCACATTTATCAGTTGGCCGTAGTGCCGCTTCTCTGGTTTCCGTCCCCGCGGGGGCCTCAGAATTTCCCCAGTTGAAATTTAATATTTTTTCCACCGTCCAAAGGCAAACAGTAGCCGCCTCACCTCACCTTGACAAGCTGCTGACACCTTGAATGAACTTTAACAAAAAACAAAAAATGTGAGAGACGAGGAAAAAAGAGCACTCGGAGAGTTAAAAAATTTTAATTGCACTTTAATAGGCGGCTGCTTTAATATGCCCAATTCCAGTCCGAGGGGGCTCAAGGGGTTAAGGAGCATCTGGAAGTGCATTAATTAGGTTAGAGAGCTTCGGCTTTAAGCCCAGGCTTGGCTTCAGTTTAAATTAATACAAACGTGGAGGATTATTTGGCTTTAATTGAGGAGCAGAGTACTTTAATCGAGGCAAAGTCAAGGTTTTGCATTAAAATTGATACTTGAAGGCATTAAATTGAACTAAAAAGAAGGCTTTAATAGCCAAGTTATGTAAGAAAATTTACAGAAATTAAATAGTGATATTTATTTATATTATTCAGGTTAAATTGGAGTTGTTTATATATTACAACAAGTACTTTAATTAGTGAAACAAATATTTAAAACTATACGAAATTTTCCACTAAATTATAAGTCATGGTTTTGGAATATAATATAATCTCTATCTTTCATTACTACTATAAAAGGATACTCATTTTTATTTTTCATTCTAAGATAACTACACTGAATACGAAATTAATTTAAAGATGTGCACTAAGTTTTAATATTCAACAATTTTGCCTTAAAATATAGAAAACCATGGGAAAAGCCTTACAAACTTCCCATATCAAGCAAAACTTGATTCCCCGCAGTTATCAACCAACTTCATTATCATTCTGTGACTTTTTCTGGCCTAATCAGACTAATCAGACCCCCAATAAAGCTGTTTTTGTTTGTTTTTGGCTCATCTGCGAACGGAAATTCCAGGCATAATTCCCTAATTTCTCAACTCGGCGAGCTGTTAATTAATGCGAATAAAAAAGGGGCAAAGGCACAGCCGTACCTGGCCAGGAGTTATGTGTGGGGATGTGTGTCTGGCAACTGTCTTCTAAGCCCGGGGACACAAATTCAAATATATATTTGATAGGAGAAATCAGGAGACAGGCGACAGGAGACAGGAGGCAGGAGACAGGAGACAGGAGAGTCGAGTCACAGGGCGCAGGCGCAGCACAGCTGTGTCTTGGTCCCAAAAACAACACCCAGGTAAGGCTGACACAAAAAACTAAACAAAAATGCAAACAGAAACTCGACCATAACATAACATATTGATCTAGTGCCAGGGCCTGAAGTGCAAAATCAGATAAGCTTTTGGGATTTACGTTCCCCAGTCTGGGCTCTGCCTTTTTTTGGGTTTCTGTTTTTGGGAATTTATGGATTGCGCCTAAATAACTTTATCACACCCCTTGAATCCTTCGAATCCTCGGCGGGGATTCCGATATAAAACTCTGCAGCTCACCGGAAACGGGAAGGCACAAAAAAAAAGAAAATAAAACAAAAAAACATTGTCCGCCGGAGACAACAGGAATTTTTTCGGATAGGAACTCATAAAATATAGATAACGTCTGTCTGCCATTGGCACACTAATGGGTGTGGTCTTTTTTTCGTGACGTCAGTATTTGATTTTTACTTTTTTGTATTTTTCGAGCAAAAGATTTGTTCAAATTCAAAGCTGAACTTGTTTTGGTAGCACGTATTTTGGGTTTTATGGGAAGAAATTATTATAATAACGATTAAGATAGGTTGGTTTATTATTAAATAAGGAATTACAATAAATATACGTAGAGTATAATATAGGAAACTATTTTCCATCGTTTTATTATTATTAAAAATGCCAAGAATTTAATTTTCTTATTAACTGGAACTGTCTTCCAGTACAATGATATACTGTCTTCATTTTTCTAAAAATAAACAATAGATCAACTGCATAAATATTTATATATATTTTGTTGTGTCTGCTAACATCGATAAAGTCTCATTTACAACCTCAACAACAAGACATTGCATTAAATAAATAAATTTACTTCATTAAATAAAACTAAAAACACACACAATAGTAAAGCTATGACAACTCTTACAAATATTCAATCAATTTTAAACCTTAACCCAGTGAAACTACCGATGCTTTCATGCCCGAAACAAACTCATCAAAATACTAAGCAAAATCGATAAAAAATGCGATCAAAGCCCGTTTAGAATGGTAATATAATTAATTTTATGGCCAACGTTACGTTAGCTCTGTTATTTTTCCCTTTCACTGAAGCTCTATAAATAAGCCGCAAGAGATCTGTGATCTATCACTCGGAGGGCATCTCTACTAACCAAGCCGAGCCGAAGCTTGGTGCCATTCTCTCAGCTGTTAACCTTATAAAGCCGTCGATTGACACTTTACAAATTATTCTCAAAATTATTTCAACTTGGTTGTGGATTGGTTAAACATTTGCCCAATCAATTTTTCACAATTAACTTTTCGTTTTCGCCGATTTTGTTCGTATTTTCGATTATGCAAATTAGTCAGCGACGAATATCAATATAAATTAGATTAGGGACCAAGCACAACACACACTACTTTTTATTCGAATCTTTTTTTGGCTAATTGATAAACTATAAAACGCAGAAAATCGTTTGGTTTTTATGGCCGCGAATAATTGTCATAAAGTTGTACAATTTTATGGTCTGCACAGTGGAAACTAGTCCAAGCGCCACGAGATAGGCTACGTTTTGTGCAGCAACAAAAAGATGAAGAATAAACAAAAGCGCGGCGGAGTTCCTACTATATTTAATTAATTTAACGACTACTTGAGAAGTTAGCCAGCGACATGTTGACGGGACGGCGGGGAGTGGGCCTGTGTGTGACATGGAAAACTCATTAAAATGTTTACAGCGCTCAAAAAAAAATCAACAAACAAACAAAACGCGGCTCGGACAGACAAGTGAGAGAGAAAAGGAAGATAAAAGCGCAGAAATAGAATTACAAAAATTGTTTTCATTTCAAATATCAACTTGGAACTGGGCAGAAGGCAAACTTAAAGTTTCTGCACAAACTTTGTGGGGAAGTTTTCAAATTAAAATTTGTGCGCAGCCATTAAATATTTAGCAGACCCGACAACTAATTTGAATTGAAATTACAATTACATTTTCCTACAACAAACGAATGCAATTTAAATGTTATAAATTTGTATCTAAATGTATCTGCATTTGCCGCTCATCTATAATTAAATTTTAGCCGGTGTGTGTGTGTGTCTGCTTATGATTATGATTTTTCATGTTTTCCTATTTTCCACTCTCTCTCTCCTATTTTCCCTTATATTTTTATATTAGTTTTTGTTGGGGTTTTCACTTGTTTTCCGTTGCTTTTTTGTTGTTGCCGCTGTTGGTTTTTGTGTTCTGCGGTTAGACACAACTGTCAGTCGAAAAATGCAAAAAACATTTGTCACAATTTAGCAAGCGAAATAAAATTTTGAATAAAATATATTCGCCGCTGTCCGGCATTTTTTAATGACACTCTTGGTTTATGAATAAAATAAAATGCATTTTTCGGTTAACAAAAACACGTAGCAGACTTTTGTCTAGCTGAAAAACGTCTCACTCGCATGGGATAAATTTTTGATCGCGTTTAATTTCGTGAAATTGCTTCGTTGCGCTTAATTGCTCGGCATTAAAATGTCATTCAACTGTTAATTGGCTTGCGAACTACACAAGTGTAAAGTGTGCTTAAAATAAGATACAGCTATTATTTAAAAGTTATTGCCATTTAAAGGGGGGTCTCAAAGCCTTTACAGAAGAGTCCTCATCCCCCCAAAAAGATGGGGAAAAGATACTATCTTCAAGTTGATCATTTTAATCTCTCTTCCCAAATTAATAAAATACAAATTATGGCCCATAATTCTATAGGAAATATTTATTTTTATTAATTTTGCTTTCATTTTTAATTGTTTACGTTTCTTTATGTTTCAGTTGGAATTACTTTGAGGCTTTTCCCCTCAGCCTTCGCCTTGGACCTTTGCAAAAAATAAAAATGTATCTCAAGGTAAGTGAGCAGTTCAGCGCGTGCCTAACCTTTTTTAATGATTTTTGCGTTTTAAAAATAATTCAAACAACCTTCATTACACATAAACTTGACCTCCTGGATCAAGGTCTTTGGAGTCCGAATTAAATATTATTTAAAGACCTGATCTTTAACTCTTGACACATCCATCTCTGATATCTGTAGCCTTTTGTATTTTTCAAAGCTGACCAAAAATAGTTTACAGCTTTTATTTGGTGCAGACATTTGTTAACAAGGCTCAGGGCTCGTTTTATGGTCGGGTTTTAATGTGTTTCATTATGTGTTTATTTTCGATATTGAGAAAGTTACAGTTTAGTGATTACTCTGTGGCTCCACTCAGTTTTAATGGGACTTTAATATGTCCAATTTTTATATTATGTTATTTTTTGGGGGACCTACGACAATAGCCATAAATAAGTCATTAACTGGTTTAAATAGCTTTATTAGCGGTAAATGATACAACACTCGGGCTTGATCTATTTAATGAGATCAATTTGTGGATGGAAATTTGGGTAAAATAAAGTCTAAAGTTGAAGCTTTTGTTTTTTTTTTTAGGTAATACAATATATAATGTGAAAATTTTAGAGTTTAATCAGTTTTGCTTTTAGCTGAGAAGTTCTTTCTGCTTTCTTTCTTTCCCAAAGAAGGATGAATAAAATATTCAAATTGCTATGTAATATTCCAACATAAAATGGAATATGGTCGTTAAATTGTTAAGCGTAGTTGAGTAATAATTACTCCACGAAGCTCTCTTAGCTATTAACTACCTAATATTCTTTGTTTTTCAAACCTAAATATATCTTTTTAATATTTTAAACTCTGTAAACGAAACATTAAACAAGATATTACTCTAATTCCAAAGAAAACGGAGATGCTTAGCATAAACAATTGTATCTAAAAGACACAAAGGAGACATCTCTCTAAACTATGGACTCTCAGTAACCTTTTGTTTCCATTTTTTTCGGACAGTATCTTTTCGTGTATTAAGTTTCCCTCCCCTGGCGATAGAGATACTCCTAGTAGGTACTCACTTATCACATCGTGTCCATGACAATCCAAATCCAGGTGATGGTTCATCACCAGCGATGGCTGTAATCCAGTTTGATTGTGGTTGTGATTGTGATTGTGATTGTGCAACGGTAGCTGGTGAGCCAAATGGCCACCAATCTCTGCCATTACCATATATTTGGCTGACAGGACACTCGGCGAAGCACACTCGAGATGGGGTATGGGTTCGGGATCGGGATCGGGGATTGAATACTTTCCAATATCTAATATTGATACCGAACTCAAGCTGAAGTTTCGGGCATTTGAGCAAAGCAGGATGCAGTGGACTTAACTAAGGCACTTGGTGTATATTCTCTATTTATTTATTTCTTGCTGGAGTTTCGGTGCACAGAACACACTCGGGGGTCACGCGCGCGTATCTGTTGGATTTGCGGATGCAGAGTGTCTCGTATCTTGTATCTCGTATCCAAAAAGGCGACGGCAACCGACGCTGGCAATCCGTTGCGTTGCGATTCGGCTTTATCGGCCACCGACGACAAACGAGCGACGACGAGGAGCGGAGCGAAGAGCGAACGCGGTTCGGGCGAGCGATGCTCACGGTGCGGAGACTGCTGAACGACTGAAACGCGCCGGCCGTTCGTCGCATCCGACGGATGCCCCGGCGCGCTCGTTCCGCGACGCACTCACCCCGAAATGTATCTGACGGATGCCGGGCGCTGGTTAGAGCGGGACAACCGGCTGGTGCGCCAGCGGCAACCGGTTCTGAGGCTTTGTTCTGCATGTGTTTTTTTTCGCTTCCTCCGTCCACAAGTATCTGGGGAGTTCGAAACAGGAACAGGTGTTGGCATTGGCCCGCTCAGGCGGTCTCTTTCGCTCGCGGCGGCAACGGGCCTTTTCTAAATGGCGGCGAAGCGGGCCAATCGGTTGGACGGAGTGCGCATGATCCCGGGGAGCCCCAGAGAGAGAGAGAGAGAGCGACCAGGGGATCCACAAAGTCCACAAATGGAGGTACTCCCAGGACCTCTGCCTGCTGGCCACCCTTTTGGCCTTTTGTTTTGCCAATTTCGCTTTTGGTTTTCGAAGTTTGTACTACAAAATGGTTGCACTTGTAACCGCCTCTCTGTTGCCCCGTTTTCCCCCCTCCCCCTCTCCTGGTTGTTTTGGAATTGTTGTAATGCGCTTGTCGAACTTTTCGGCTGGGAAAACTCACCCCCTTTGCCCTCGCTCGTTGCTCGTTGCTCGTTGCCTCACCTGTCTTGACTTGGCCCAAAGAACTCGGTTCTTGCGGCTTGCAAGGCGTCTCGTTTTTTGGGTGTGCTTGTGCAACATCATAATAATTATTGATCTCTTGATTTTGTCTTTTGGTTTACCCCTCCCCTGCTGCTTTCCGCTCCCCGCTCCTCGTCTTGGCTTCTCTGGTCTCTGGCTTCAAGGCCCTGTTGCAATTTTAATGACGCCCACGCCCACAGGACCCCCTTTTGTGGCATTATATCTATATGTATATACAGTATATGGTGTGTGGTGTGTGGTGTGTGTGTACGTGTCGGTGTTGCGGTTAGCAGTTCGTTGACTTGGCACCCAGTTGCCAACATTTGCCGGCCGATGATTTGTTGTAATGCCAGTTACCAGCAGCATCGACAACTCTTGGGGCGACACTGATAGAAAAAATGGGGGTATTTTGTGGAGGTTTGGGAAATTTAAACAATAAATCAACATTACATTGAACTTAAGCATTTAAGTTTACAAAAATTTGATTAGTTTGTGTTTAAAATAAAAAGGTGGGGAACCTTCAGCTTCAGGTGATAGTATAGTTAAATATTCTAGAACTACTTGGGAATTATAGAGTCATACTTGCTTAAACTGCTGCTAACACAGTTGTAGGGCTGAATATTTTCATTTTTATAATTTTTACATTAAGTCTTCTATTTTATTTTTCTCTGGTTTTTGTTTTTCGTTTATTTGAAATCCTTAAAGTTAAAGAATTTATATTTTTAAAAAACTATACTGTCACTATATGTTACTAGAGAACTAGTGTAGTAGTCATTTTGATTTTAATTTATATTTATCCAAAGATAGGCTGAAACTGGTTAGAAATTATAAAGCCAAGGTGACAGATAATTGCCTATTGAGTAATAATTAAATATAGTTTATTTATTTTGTACTCGAAATTTCTTTGAAATCATTTGAAATAACTTGTATTAATATTTTTGCCGAGTGCCTCTGGAACCGCCGTCACTATTTTTGCCATTTTTATTTGACGTAGGGTATTCTTTTGAAGGAGTGGCTCCGTGGGGATTTTTGTTTTTGGGGGTGGTGATGGTGGGGTTTCCAGTTACAGCTACTGTTGCTTTTGCTGTAGCTGTAGCTGTAGCCACTGTAGCTACTGTGTTGTATAATCAAGGTCATCGAGCTTCAGTTTCAGCTTGGCTCCGTTCGGGACACTCATTCATAGCCGCCGCCGCCGCGCCGTGTCTCTCAGTTAGCCAGACGCCGACATTAGTACATACTTGTTACTTGTTACAGCACCACCACCCACCGCCCATCGCCACCCCCATTAACCCACTGCAGCCCCCCCGTTAACCCAGCGATGGTACCGCCGTCGCCATCAACCCCCAAAAGCTAGGCGTCATCTCGCTCGCACTTGTGCGAACAGAGAGGGACGCAGCGAACGACAGCTGGCCAGCAGGAACAGCTGACTGCGGAGTATCTGTGTGCGTGGCTCTGCCGCTCTCTGTGCGAGTGTGTGCGTTCACTGGCAACATGAATTCAAAATTTAATTAGGTCCCGTCCATTAATTGGGTTAATTGAAATGCCGGTAAAAGTCAACGCTTACGAATTAGGACGAATGTCACTCAAGAGCCCAGGCACATCGCATCGATATTCGCAGGTTATTCAACGGCAGAATAACCACGTTTCAACTCGATTTTGGTTGAAATAGTTGCAATAATTGAAATTGAACGAGTGTGATGGAGAGAGGAGAGGAGAGGGGAGGGGAGGAGAGGGTTTTAATTGTGTTTTTTTTTCGTTTCCCAGCAAATGGTTTAATGTAGTTTTCCATCTTAACTGACGGACAGACAGCTCTAACTGTTGAGATCTTTGGGGCTTTAATTGGTGGCTAGAACTGGTCTGTAATTGTAGGGAGACACTAAGGAAGATTGGTATCAAACTAGTCTAGTAATTATAGGCATTACGAAAATCAATAGTATTTAAATAGATTTATATTCTGGAAGGTCTTAGGGTTGATTTATAACTTATAAATAGCCTTCAAATGTTTCTTTATATTTATTTCTTTCATTAATTGATATCTGATTGTAATCAAGTTTAATACTCAAGAATGATTGAATAAATTAGTTGAATAATTAAAGCTAATAAAATATATAAGGATTTAACATAGGAAAGAGGTATTAATTACCTTTGAGCTACAATTGTCAGTACAGATCTAAATATATATCCTTATTCAGTAAACTTCCTTTCATACATTTATAAATTAATCCGAATATCCTTCGAAATAAATATAATTCATACAAAATCAATAGTATTTATATAACATATTTTTCTTTTTATCAAGGGAAATGCTTTTATAAAGCTTTTATATTAATATATACATATATAAACAGTTGAAATTAACTTATTTCTTGTTTATTAATATGACTGAAATATTTAATTTAGTAAAAGGTATACAAATGTCATCATCTATTTAAAAATAAGTAGATGTAAAATTCTGAATATTATTATCGATGGAAACTTGCTTAATGAATTTAGTAGCTTGTTTAATTAAGTTACTAACTTATTACTTTTGCACCAAGTATTTTATATTACAACAAAAACATAATTATTATTTTTTATTTTATTATTGTTTATTATTAGTATTATTTAAGCTTAAAATATGGTTATAAAATGAAGCTTAATGCGTGAATCGATTTTAGGTAAAGGTAGGATAATTGTTTAATGAGACATACCAATTTGGTAAATATCTTAAACTTTAAATATAAATATCAATGTTGCTTTTTGGGGTTAAATAAATATTTCCATAAATTTTTGTTTAAAAAATAACCTAATACCCGAGTATACATCAACCCTTAATAGGTAAAATCGAACCGCTCTTGAGTTTCACTTTCGTTTTTCCCTTCTCAACAAATATTCAGCTTCATCTGTGCAAAGGTTGCCTTTTCATTTTCCTGTTTTTCTTTTTTTTAAGCCAAACTGAAATGCAAATATAAACACAAATGGCAAATAGGCAATATCCAATCTGCTGCAGTTGCTGCCTTCTAAATCAGCATCGTTTTATTTTTCCAGCAACATAAAATTTGCCCAAAAAGAAGTGAAAAAAGAAAATGTATGCAAATAGAGGCGGGAAAACTAGGGGGAAAACACCTACACAAACAGGGAGGTGTGGAAATCTCGCTACCCCGACTTGTGGCTCATTTAATTTTCGCACTCTTGGCGGATCCGGGGCAGATGTTAAATGAAATTCGAAATAAACGCTGCCATGTGTAGTTGCGGTTGGATTACACAGCAAGTGGGGTCGGTATGGGGGCTTGGGGGCTATAAGGGGATCTAAGCCCGGCTGAAATCTAATTTCCAATGTCTGCCAACTCTTTGGAACCACCGGCGTCATCCTCCCTGGCGAGCAGAAGCTCTTCTCCTCGATTATTCGAAAAGGACTCCGCCATTGGAGTTTCCCTCTTTTGCATGACGTAGCAGATTATTTATTGTGTGAGGTTGTTGCTTAAGTATTTATGCAGAGTCCTCAGTTCTATGTTTGTATTTGAATGCACGGAGAAAAAATAGACGGCGTTTTAAGAGAGATTAACTTACTACCTTAAACTGAGGCAATGTTGAATGAATTGCTTTAAAAAAAATTTTAAAGAAATACAATATTAATGAAATATAGAAGGCATTTAGTATAAAAAGTATAGCAATCGGATATTCTTTGATATCTTTATTGAAACCTTAAATTCGATATTTTTCGATATATAAAAATTGCGATATTAAATCTCACAAATATATCTAAATTGTATCAGACTTTTCCTTTGAATAAAAGTGAAAAATGACTCCTTAAATCATTGGTATTTCTCCACCTGTATCTAGGTGTGTGTGTTTTTGTGTGTCTGGCCTGGTTTGTTGTGTGTGTCCCAAAACCCCACACTACCCAACCCCACCGCCCAACCCCCTTGAATTTTCGCATGAGCAACAGAACACAACAGGAGCGAAAAGCTGAGAGCGGGGGGAAAACGGGAGCGAGAGGAGCACAACAAAGTCCAGGAGTTGACTTTTATAGAGTCGCATGCACAATAAAGAAGTCTATTATCCTTTCTGCCAGCCAGTTTTGTTGCTGTTGTTGCCGCTGCTGCTGCTGCCGCTGTTGCTGTTGCTGCGACGAGGACTCCCCGGGATCGATATCCATTAGGAAAATTAAAATTGTGGCAGAGGCAATGAACGTAAAAAGCGGAAGCAGCCAGTCCGGCCAGTCAGCCAGTCATTCAGTCAGTTAGTCATTCAGTCGGTTAGTAACTCAGTCAATCCGTCAGTTAGTCAGTCACCGAAGAAATACATAAAAAAAGAGGCAGCCCAAAGGTCGACACTACTTGAGGTGTTTTCCAAGGATCAACTCGATATGGGGTTTTTTGTTTACATTTGTGCTTAGTTTTTGTATTCGAAATATGTATCAGGTTCTGCAACCTCTATTTCCTGTCTAGTTTCACCTTTGGCTTCCGTTTCCGGTGGCCTGAAGTGTCCTTAAGGACTTGTGATATGTTTTAGAACGAAAAGGATTAATATATTCTGAGGAAGTTTTTAAGTTGGGAAAATAAATGATTAGAAAAGTATTATATAAGAATTTAGGATAGAAATATTCACAAAGGCTTAAAGAAATATAATTGAAATTGATTTCAATCATTAAATCGCATTTAGTTAATATCAAAGTTTAGAAGCTTTATAATAATACTTAATAAATTTATAAAAATATCCTAATATCTTATATTATAATTTACAAGTTCAAAAGATTATTAAGATGTAACAAATATTGAATTTATTTACTTATTAAATAGAAGGCTATTTTAAAGTAATCGATCAAATTCTGTGAAAAAGTTCTTAATACAGAAAATTAAACTCAAAGTTTATTAGAGTTATAAGAGTAGTTAATGATTTAATTTTCCATACCCCAACCATGATCACAGTTTTTTGTTTATTGTTTGTTGTTTATTTTGAATTAAGTTTCCACACTCGCACACACACCCTTGTTGTTATTCTTTGTACTTTTTGGGAGGTGCTGTTGTTGTAGGTGTCACTGTTGTTTTTGCCATTTTCCGAATGCCATTTTTGCAGCTGTCATTTGTGTGGGTCCCCCGCACTCTGCATTTTCCCATTGTTGTGCTTTCTTATTTTTCCCCATGCTCATCTACGTTTTTTTTTTGGGCCAACGCGTGCGCGACATTTTCATTGTTAACGCTTTGTTGTTTTTAGTTTGTGGCAGTGTTTTTGTAACTGCCACTGCCGCAGCCGCAGGAATACTCATCTGTCATTCAAAGTCACAACAGCGTGCAATTTTCCGTTATCATGACTTTTTCAATTCCAATTTTCGGCTGCATCCGCACAAGCCAAAGTCCATCCATCCATCTATAGCTGGCTCTGTGGAAATTCCACACAATCGTTGCACATGTTTGCATTTCAATTTGATTGGAAAATATATTTCATTGCCTCTGTGGGTGTGGGTGTGTGTGTGTGTTGTGTGTTGTGTGTGCGTCAGAATTCCAATATGCAAAGTCGAGCAAGCAAACCAAAAACCGAGAATGCAGAATCGAGAATCCAGAATCGTGTATCCCAGAATCGAGAATGGAAAATTGAAAATTGAAAATTGAAAACCCAAAACCCTGAAAACCCACAACGAGCAACGCAGTCAACTGTCAGTCAAGCGCGGCCTGTCGAGCTGTTGGCCTGCAGTTTGTTAAATGTTTAAGCAGAGGCTTTATTCTCGGCCAGTCCCCGGCTGCTTCGGGCCCCGAATTTGCAATTGGAGCCCTGAATTTTAGACAACCCCAAACGGGCGAACCCCCATAAAAAAGCCACCCTCCATGGCTCCTCAGAAAACAGCAGCCAGCAGCAGCAGCTTGTTGAATTTTTATTACGTGGCCAAGCTGCACACATGTGGGGATTGGGATCTTGTGCAAATTCAGCACGGAGCGAATATCTAAGCTACGGGGGCAAGGAGGAGCTTCAAAAGTATGGAAAATAACAGGGAAAACTTGGAAAATAAATATATAACTTGAGAAATAGTGAAAAACATATAATAAATGGAGATATACAAATAAAGTAAAGTTTCGGGTATATACATTTAATAAATTTAAACAATTACTCAGGTAATGATTGTATTAGGGCTTCAAGAAATATATTTACTAATAAATAAAAATATATAAAGCTTTTTGGAATTAAAAATAATAACTTTGCAAGGTAACTTATTTAAGAAAAAGGTATTTACCTTTATTTTAAAATACATTGAGATAAGAAAAGACCACATTTAAAGGCTTTGTGGGTTTGCAAGAACATTTATTGATTAACAAATTTATTAGTTTGTTAATTGTTATAGTTCCATTTTAAGAATTTTTCGTATGTTATTTAATAAAGAACAAGGTATTCATGAAGAATTTTTGATATATTAAAACTTTGTCTAAATATTTTTTAAAATTATGGAAAACCTATAGAAAACTCAAGATTCCCATTTAAATTTAATTTCAAAAATATTTTTACAAAGTTGTATATATCAATCTATACAAGTTTATATTCTGCATTAATTTTCCCTATATATTTTTAAGCTAAACATAAATTTTAGTAGGTTTTCTACCATTAACTTATAATTAACCAATTACTTAAATTAAATTTTAAAACATTATTAAACATAGTCTTCAAATTCGTAAAATCTTCCTTAAAATCCTTAAAACCACCCATGAACGAATGCTCCTTCCATGTAGTACACACACATGTGGAAACCCACACACACACACACACACACTTTGGGGGTGTGTGTGCTGAAATAGAAGGTCCACCGAGCGACCGCTTGAGCATCGCATCAGCTCAGTGGAGCATAATTTTTGCGGTTCCTTTTAAGTTTGCATATCAATCGAAAATTTATATGACGGTAAAGCTCCCCATTTCTCTCTCTCTCTCTTTCTCGTCGTCTGCCCCAAGGCTAGCTATCTCTTTTGCTCTCCGTATAGCCGCAATGCAAATAGCTGAAGTATGTGTGTGTGTTTGCTGTCTCTGTGTGTGTGTGTGTGTGTGTTTGTGCGCGCGCATACATTTGCAAGTGGTTTATATGCAAATCCTGGGAAAGGAGACTGGAAAAGCAAGGAAAGGCAGGGAAAGGAAGGAAAAGGAAGGCAAAGGCAAGGCAAGGAATTGGAGGGGTAGGGTGGAAAAGGTGAGGGGTACACATGCACACCCAAACATACACACACTCACATATAACGGTAAAAAAGACGAATCCAAAAAAATGCCGTACTTTTTGTACCTTTAAGTCGAGGTCCTTTCGCATAGACAAAAGTACTTGTGGTTTTGAGTACAGCAGAGGTTAATATAATAGCAAACTTATGCATTTTTTAAGGAAGAAGTTAATTTTCTACGTTGATTTACTAAACGAAATTATATTTTACTTTAAAACGATACTTATTTTGAATTATAAGTGTGAATAGGTTGCAATTAAGTTGCAAATTGATTATATCTAAGCTTTATTCGCTTTCTTTGAATCTATATTTATCGATATTTTTATCTAATAACTTTTTAGGCAAATCCAAGTTTAAAAAGTTCATAACTAAGCCAAAAAATCATTAATTTTAGTTCGGAAACCTTTCCTATGTTAATTTTTACAAGCTTAAAAAATCTGCATACTAAATTTAATATTTTAAAAAAATTAAAATTTTTGTTTTTTTTTTTGAAAATTTTAACGATGAAACACCTTAAATTTTTTCGAAAATTTTGAAAAAAATAAATTTTGGCCGGACATAGCTAGATCGACTCGGCGTTTGATGCTGATCAAGAATATATATGATTTATGGGGTGGGAAATGACTTCTTCACGGTTTTTTATGCTTCTGACTGAAATTATAGTACCATTTTTTGAATCTCTATTTATCAGTATTTTTATATGACTAATTTTGCAATTAACTAAAGTGTAAAAATCTCATAACTTAGCCAAAAATGTATTAAATTCAATTCGGAAAGCTTTCCTATGTTAGTTTTTACTAGCTTAAAAAATCTGCATACTAAATTTAATATTTTAAAAAAATAGAATTTTTGGTTAATTTTTGACAATTTTAAGGATGTAACCCTTAAATTTTTTTGACAATTATGAAAAAAATAAATTTCGGCCGGACATAGCTAGATCGACTCGGCTGTCGATGCTGATCAAGAATATATATGATTTATGGGGTCGGAAATGACTTCTTCACGGTTTTTTATGCTTCTGACTGAAATTATATTAAAATTTTTCGAATCTCTATTTATCAGTATTTTTATATGATTAATATTGCAATTAACTAAAGTGTAAAAATCTCATAACTTAGCCAAAAATTAATTAAATTCAATTCGGAAAGCTTTCCAATGTTAGTTTTTACAAGCTTAAAAAATCTGCATACAAAATTTAATATTTAAAAAAAATAAAATTTTTGGTTAATTTTTGACAATTTTAACGATGTAACCCCTTACAATTTTTTGAAAATTTTGAAAAAAATAAATTTTGGCCGGACATAGCTAGATCGACTCGATTTTTGATGCTGATCACGAATATATATGATTTATAGGGTCAGAAATGACTTCTTCACGGTTTTTTATGCTTCTGACTGAAATTATTCTACCATTTTTTGAATCTCTATTTATCAGTATTTTTATATGACTAATTTGCAATTAACTAAAGTGTATAAATCTCATAACTAAGCCAAAAATGCTTTAAATTCAATTCGGAAAGCTTTCCTATGTTAGTTTTTACTAGCTTAAAAAATCTGCATACTAAATTTAATATTACAAAAAAATAAAATTTTTGGTTAATTTTTTACAATTTTAAAAATGTAAATTTTTATGAAAATTTTGAAAAAAAAAATTTCGCCCGGACATAGCTAGATCGACTTGTCTTTTGATGCTGATCAATAATATATATGATTTATAGGGTCGGAAATGACTCCTTCATCGAGTTTTAAGCTTCTGACTAAAATTTTAGTAAATGAAAACGTATAAAAATGCAAAGCGCATAAATTTGATTCTAAATATATATTTTTTAAAATTTATAATGAGCTATTTTTAGTATATAATAATATTTTTACAAGTCCACCGCTTTAAGTTCATTCGTCGTCCTTGTTTATATAGACCGTTGTGCGCCATATTAAAAATGGCGGCAGGCGGCTCAAAAAACAGAAACAAGCCGCGCTGCCTGCAACTTGTCTACTTGGGGGGCTCTCCACCCCCCTTTCGCCAAATAATAAAACCCCCTGGCAAGCAACCCCCCTTCTCAGGCCCCCTTTGGCTGTCCACCTGCCCCACTGGCACTTGCTACCCTTTTCTGTGGCCATTGTTTTTGGTCCTTGCTGTCCTCGTTGTTGTTGTTGTTGTTGGCACCTGCCACCGAAGCTTTTGTTTGCTGATGTGTGTGTTTTGAGTGTGTGAGTGTTTGCCACATGCCTCTTCTTTCCCCCCTGTGTGTGTGTGTGTTTGTAGCGGCAATTCTTAAGGGGAAATTTATGCAGAGTAGAAAAAGCAAAAACTGTGAACAGCCAAGGGAGCTGAAAGAGGAGAGCGACAAGGATAAAGGACGAAATAGGGTAAGGAAAGGGGGAGTGGGGCAAAAAATGGCGAACAAAAGTGCACAGCAGCAGCAACAACAACGAAAGCAATAACAATGAGCAAGTTAAGAATGGCGATATTCGGGCTTACGAGGCAGACAGAAGGTGCTACCTTTAAAAATATAGGAAAGTATATGTTTATAAAATGCTCTAAAAATTAAATATTTAAAAATAAAAATTAAGTGTTTCCTATTTTCTATCAAAGAGATGATTATAGTTAATGATTATTACATTTTTAACTATCTTTTCTATATGAGTTACACTAAATAAAATTCCAAAAATGCTTTTGTATGTTAAACTAAATGTTCAAAGTACATATATTATATAAAAATTAAATTAATGTAATTTAATTACATTTACATGTTTATACTTCAGTTACACAACTTCCTCTAAAATCCTTAAATGTGACACATCCTTTTCCCTATAACTAATAAGCCTCACTGCTGGGCGCAAAAGTAAGAGAGGCAGCAGCCAAAGTTGGCTAACAAAACTTGTCTAGGCCATAAAGGAAGACAACGTCGCAGGACCGGCGTCTGTCAGGTGTAGTAACCAAAACGGAGAGGAGGTTTTCAAGAGTAAAAAGGACCTCCATCCAGCGAACAGGTCTACACTGACTCCTGCCAGATGCTGATCCCTGGGATCTGAAAGTCGGCGACACAGAGCAATCATAAAACATAAGGTTGTAAAGGTCGCGTAGTTTAAGCCCGGAGACCGGGCTTAGGCTTAGTGCTTTCAGTAATTTAAAGGAGGCAACCCTTGCCGGGATCACAATAATGATGGGTTAGTTGTCAGGGGCGTTTAACCCTTGACATATGGGCTAGATAAAAAATTGTCAAGTACTGCATATTAGCGATGCCATATTGTCATTAAGTTTAATGCGCGGTGCAAATGTAACGATTCGGTGAAATTTACTGGAAGCTGGCAGTCCTCTATGGCAGCCCCGAACAATAGCCACCCCTAGGGATAAACCCTTAAACACACACACACACCAACACACACATCGCCTCGCATCGCATAATTGCAGGGCGCAGTTCCGCCCACATTTTGCCGATTTGCGATTTTGTGATTTTGCGTTCTTCAAAAGCTTTTGTGCGAATTGGCGCCTAATCAGGCGGAAGATTTGAATGAGCGAACAGTCAACACCCGCAAAGAAGTCCGAGGAGGGAGCGGGGCACTAAGTGTTGTCATTTTGGTGGCAATAAAAATATATTTTTGACAACCGCATGGAAGAAGTGTCGCCGTCATTGCCGCCGTCAGGACATGAGCTCGCTTGGATGCCTCCGGAGAGCGAAAATCAGCGAAAAACATAAAAGAGATGGGGAAATAGAGAGGCGGAACAGGATGACGGGGGCGTGGCCAGACAGCGGCTGTTGTGATTCCCCCCAAAAGGGCACTGAACGAAAAGCCAAGGTCCTTGCTTCAAGTAATTCCTGAGGGAAAGAAAGATCCTCTTTTTTAGGTGTGTCAAGAACGTCATAAAAAAAAAACAAAACTAGTTGATTTAGATTTTATCTTAAAGAATAATTTCAATAATAATATATTTAACAATTTAGTATTAACACAGTTAAAGGTATAAAGGTAATTTTAGAAAAGGAAAGAAGTGACGCACACCGAGAAATTCTTACTTTGTGGAACTAAAGTAGAATTAAACTAAGAAATGAAACAATTATTCAGCTTGTAAATTATTATTATTTCTATAGTAACTTCTCCTGAATTCATATCCTTCCCCCGCCCACTATTTCTCTCAGTGGACGTTGCCAGTGAAGTGTGTGTGCTCGGACAGGCGAATAAGACTTCCACTTGGCTTGGCTTTAGTGGGTGTTATGACTTCTGACCATCGAGTCATGTGCCAGTGTGTGCCATAAATCATGTGCGCAACTCTGTGACAGGCGGACAGTTGAAAGGACACACACAGCCTCTGAAAAATAAATGAGGAAACTGAAGGAAGCTAAAGGAATATACATGCAATGAATCCTTTCTCTTCTCCACCGCCTTTCGTCTCCTCATTAGCCAGCCGCCAGGTAATCGAGCAGCCCGGGCACGTGTCCAAAAAGGATGCTTCAACCTGGAATCCAAGTCCCCCAGAAATAAGCGGAACTCCAAGAAAGAGTGAAAGTTTATACTCTTTTAATTAGCACTAATGAGGACCGTAGGCGTGTTTTGTTGCCTGGGGGGTTTCGTGTCCTTCACGTATTGACTTACAGCCTTAAAAGAGTCGCGCAAATTTATTGTAGGCAATAATCCTTAAAGTTTAAGTTACATTCCAAAGATAAGCGGCAGGCCAAATGGCCTGGGCACTGTCCCTCCTCGGAGTGCACCTCCATAAAAATACAAACCAAAAACCAGACCAAAAGTTGAGGGCACTGCAAGAAAATGCTATAGAGAGTTAATTGAAATTTAACTTAACTGAGTTTAGTCCACGAATATTAATTTTTTTGAATATTTTTCAATTAAAATAATTTTAAAATATTAATTTTATAGGTATTTATTCATATGAAAACTATTATAAGATATTTTAAAAGAAATGTCACAACCTGTATGAATCAAAACATATCGAAGTTTTATATAAAATATTTAAAAAAATCGTAAACGTTTATACATACAAATTTCAAAGACAAAAAATATTGCATATAATTATAAAAATCAATATATAAAAAGTGTAATTATATTTCCAATAATATTGATCGAAAATATCAAACAAAAATCGATTTATTGCTCGTATATCTCAAGGTTAAGATATCGATTTGCTTATCGGATTTCACGTCAAATTTTAAAACCTCAATTCTTTATTCTTAAATGATTTAGTCTTTCCAAAGCATTTTATATATATACAAAATATATTTACTGAGTCAAGAACTATTTTAAATATTAATATTAGATTCTCACAGTCATCTTATATATTTTTTTCGAGTGCACTGATACGTACTTGTGCATATATATTAAGGCCTATAAGGCCAGACGCCGTCGGGTCGCTTAATTGTCCAGCCCCGAGAGCTGGAACTCGAGCTCACCTGAACTTCGGCTCGGTTTCGTTTCAGTTTTTTATTGTTTGCGGTGAGTCAGAGGGTTTTGGGACTGGACCCGGGTCCGATGGCGTTATCAGTGCAGGTTTAACCGAACCTATAAACAACCGCGCGGAATGCCATGCATAAATGTCCCCAAATTAGATAAACATGGCGCCAATGCAATCGAAAGAGACCCCGGGACACGCACAGAGAATGGAGAGTGGAGAAGGGAGAGTGGAGAAGGGAGAATGGAGAATGGAGAATGGAGAACGGAGAACTGAGAGGAAATGGAAAATTTATAAAAGAGGGAGAGGGGTAGAGCAGAGGTGCACCTCTCTCCAGGGCGTGTTCTTTGTGGCCCAATTTTATCTTAATACCTTTCCTAATTTCTGCCCCTCCTTCGGCGCCCTCATTTGAATAGAGTCTCGTCTCCGGCTCTTTCTACAGCTGCCTAGTTGCAGTCTTCTCTGCTGCACTCTCTTCTCTTCCCGCCGATTCTTCTGGCAGCTTGTAGCCGCTTATCGGCGAACAAATTTTCGTTTTGATAACACCGCCGACGCCGGCTTCGTGTAAATTGTAAGCCAGACACAACACCACAACAAAAAATAAAAATAAAATAAAATAAAACGAAATGAGAGGGAAAACTGAGGGACCACAGGGAGGTACAAATTTAGTTTTCTTTTGTTGGGATATAAGTCATTTGCACGAGGAGATATTCCCTTCTAATAGGGCGGGCAATGTGGTTTTGGGAATACTTGTGGAAAACAGATGTGAAAATGTGTGTTTAAGTTGATTCAGCATTACGTATATATTATAATACATTTGTTTTTGGGTTGGCTTATCGCACAATGTTGGTTTTACAGCTTTCATTTGCATTTTACAAGGTTTTTCTTTTGTTAATTTTGTTAAATATTCAAGGCTGTGTTTTAAATATTTCTAATTTTTTCCAAATTAAATTTAAATCTGGAAATTATGCAAACTTTTGATTGGTTTTATTTGATGTGCAAATATTTGTTATAAATGTTAGAGATTAGGTTGTGTTTTAGATTTATAGTCAGGCTTAGTTTGGGTTTTTCAATGATTTATTTGAATAATAAATTAACAAAGGTTCAAATATAGTAGTTTTCAAGCAATAAATATTTCTTGACATGTTATATATATTCTAAATAATTTTATTATTGCTTGAATTGTTATTAACTTGTTCAGAAACAAATCCTTAAACTTTTTGCCTTTATTGTACATTTTATTAATGCCTAAAAGATTATTTGAAATGTGTTAATAATCTTAATATAATAATATTTATAATAATATTTTCCTTTCGAAAATCTTTACACATTTCCACTTTTTATTCAAATTTAAATCTTTACTGGCTGTCTTAGATATATTAGACTTCACCCTTACATTATGGTAAGCCAATGCCATAATCATTAACATTTCCATAACCCAATCCCCATATAATCCTTGACAGGACAAACAGGGGTCGTGTTTGGACAACTCCCGATCGTGTCGTATTGAATTTCGCAACATATTTGCCTTCAGTGAGGATAGAGATATAGATCCTGGACATCATCCTTTGCCACTACCCATTATCCTGACTTTTCCAACTATTTTTCGTGACATGTGTTCGCGATGTCTGATAGCAGCGTAACCTCCCACCCCGGGGGTATCTAGCGTATATAAAAATAAAATCCAACTGAGGCTGGCCGCAGTCAACGCGCACCCCTCGAAATTTCTCGATTCGGGTTCGATTCGCAGGGGCGGAAAAAGCCTGCGAGTCGAGTCATAAATTTCACTCTCAGCCGAAGAAACACATGAATTGCATTTTGGGCAAAAACACAACCCCAACATGGAACCCAGGGAGTCCCAGAACCCAAAAACCCATAGAGAACCCAGCCAGAGAACATGGAAAATGCACAAAATATTGCGCGTTAAATTCAATTTTCAGGGCCACCCCTTGATAGAGTAGAGTTCGTGCTTTCTTTTGGGGGAGGGATGTCCTTGCGGCTAGATGAGCCTTATTAGTTGATTACAGGATGCATTATCGTGATTATCGCGTATGCTGGCAAGTGTAGTTCGGCATAAATGGAAGTCCTTTTTGCACTTCCTTTTCAAGCCATAAAGGGGTGGTTGTTGTGTTGTGTTGTGTTGTGCTGCCTGTGTGGGTGTAGGCCGAAAATTTACTGCTAATAGTTTGATTAATGGCCTCGAGTCAGTGGCTTAAAGTGAGCAGCCAGGATCCGGGGAAATTCTGCTTACCACTCAGTCGTAAGCCCTATAATCATCATGTGTCCTGTGATTTGAGCCCATCGGGGGCAGCTGCTGATTGATATGATTTCACGGAGATGTAAATAGATTTGAGACTATGGAAAATTATAGGGAAAATGTTGCAATATGAAACAAATGCCGACATTTTTGAGCTGGACATTATAAGAGCTATGATTGTGTACTTAGTATTTTAATTTTATTTATTAAGTATTAGGGAAAATTAAAGGGAAGTGTTATGGTTACAATTTTCGGCATTTTGTGGATGAAAAGATTGTGAAAGATGGAATATAAAATCCCTTACAGTATGAGATTTAATTATAATTTAAATGCTACAAAGAAATTACTTGATAATTCTTTCGAAAAAATATATATTTAGCTGTGGAAAATGATAGCTTATCCTTGTAACATGAGCCATAACCTATAGCCTGTGTGTTGACACTTTGCACGAGATGATTTTCCACTGGCGCCTCCTGAAACTCGATGCTATATGTAGCTCTGGCATTGGCAGCTGACTCAAAGGATCAACTGACCACGGGATAGTGCGTCCTGCGACAGCTGGCTCAGCTGCTGCTGTGGCACACTTTTCAGCACTCTTTCCACACTTTTGATTTCGGGAGATCCTTCAGATCCCCGGGCCGAGTGCCAACAACTGATGCTGCCGTTCAGCGCAGTCGCGTGTTATCCTTGGAGGGTCCTCGAGGGCAGCAACCCCTTCTCTTCACAGTTGCCGTTTTTGTGGTCTCTGGATATATATACACCATGCCATGGCACATATTCCATTGGCATTCTGCTTTTATTGGTTTCTACAAATATTTAATGGATTTCAAGTGGCGTCTCTGTTGTTGCCGTTGTCGCTGGCACTTCATAATTTTTCCGTGAAGGGGTTGCCCCCTCTCCCCTCTATGGAAAGTAAAGTAAAGTGAAGTGAAGTGCCTATATGGTTATATCGATACATGACTCATGTCAGCCAACCGAGAGGAGAGGATCTTTCGACGCCAGCTGCCGTTTGGAGTTGGATCGGAAAAGGTAACAAAAGCAGGCAAGGCTAAAATTAACCACTGAAATTGGAAAATATTCAATTGTAAATTTTATTATTCGGAAATCTCAATGGAACCGATGCTGAAGGGGATTATTGTGTGAATTGTACATTTCTTTTTAATATAAAAATATATACACTAGAACTTCTGTTAGAATCATCTCTAAATCGTTACTTATTCCAAAGCTCTTTTCCTTTTAAGGAAAAATTCCCAAAATGTTTCGCTAGAAAATCCTGCAACTAATTTACTTTCCGCTAAAGGACTCTAAACCAGTAACTCCTGCCTGAATGGCTTTTCCTCCACCAACTCACACACACACTTTATTCTATTCCCATTTCAATGAAGTTTTCAACAAGCGAATTTTCGTGCAATTCTTGCAGGCTTTTCATTATGAATCACCGAGAACAGAGCAGAGCAAGTTCCCCAAAAACGATCTCAGACACTTTCCCTCTGGAAAGTTGCCGAGGGAAATGAGGGAAAACCCTTAGGAAGCCGGGCATTAGAAGAGCCATTAAAGTGTCTTAACTTTTTTTTTCAGGGGTTTGCCTTGGCTTTTCCCGCACACACACACACATTGCTTTCCTGGCTGCGAAGTGAAAACTCCTCGAACAAAACTCTGGCAGTTAAAGGGGGGTTTTTAGTTTCGACTTGTATAGTAAGGTTTATTTTGTTTTGGGTTGGGCCCTGTGTTTCGGTCTCGGGGTTAGTAAATTTATGATCCTAGTCGCTGGAATGACGCGGAACTTTTTGCTGCACACACGGAAGGAGGCTAGGTTGGACTTGGCCATTGCCCGAGTATCATCTGCTTAATCACCAAAAATAGCCACCATATGGCACATGAAGGGAAAAAGCGACTTCAAAAGGAGTTTCTTTTTTTTTTTGTTGTTTTGTTCCCTGTTTTTCCCTTTTCCTCTGGCTTTTTGCACGCACCGTACGAATGTGCGGTGTGTGTGTGTGCCAATAATTTATTCATATGCGCTTACAAGTCACTAATGTTGTTGCTGGCTTTTCTTGTTGCTGCTGCTTCTCGTTTGCCGCAGACAATTTATGCACACTTTTGCGGAAAAGCCGCAGGAAAATACACAGTTTTTCCTTATGCCTCCAGCTACGGTTTTTCATCCGTTTTCAGGGAGTGTTCTTTAAGCAAAGATATTACCCGAGGGCTGAAGAAAACTATTTAATTTAATGTGTTGAACTTTAATATTGTTTAACATTTAATTTAAAGTAAATGGAAGTGTTGTATTTATTCTCACTTAACTCCCATGTTTTTCTATATACTATTCTCTATTTTTGAAAATTATTTACACTGAGAAAATATACATCCAAGGTCTCCTCCAATCCCTGTTCAGATACATTTTTTTGTAAGCTTTTCTCCAACTTAAAAAACGAAGTGCAGGAGAAATGTGCTCCGCGGAGACTAAGCTGCTTACAGTGAGCTGTCGATAAGAGTGCGCGGCCGTAGAGTGACTGCCAGCGGCGATCGCTTATGTGGGCCATAAATCATAAAGATGCGACCTCCGTCCAGAGAGATCTCCGCCAGCGTCTCGGCCTCCGTCTCCGTGTCCGATTCCAAGCCCAAGTCTGCCGCTGCTCTAATGTGCTTAAGGAACGCTTAAGGTTGTCCGCACGTCAGGAATTCGCGTCCCGAGCTGATAAGAAGTCGCAGCCCTACCTGGATTTGGGCCTGGACTTTGGGTTCCCAGTTGCCAGTCCAGTCTCGGACCAAGACCAAGGCCCAGACGAAGGGCCAGACTCAGACTCAGACTCAGACCGAGACTCGAGTTTGAAACTCAGAAGTGACCATGCAATACCAGAAGCCCGAAATCAATTGCGTATTTATTGGTCACAATCAATGCGGCGCGACAAGCAGCTGAGGGCAGGGAGAGAGTGGACAGAGGGACGGGAGAGAGTACACAGGGAGAAAATGTAGCTTGACATTATTTAGGAAAAATACAGGATTCCTTAGGTAATATATAATAGTTAAAACTAACTAACTTTATAATAAAGTTTCCTTAAAAACTATTAAGGAATTAATTTATTATTTATTTCCTAATATAAACAACCTAAAATTTCTCTCAGTGTACCAGAAATGAGCGTTTAATGATCGCCCACCACGTCGCCGTCGACGTCAACCGCAATAAGCCGGCGGCGTCAGCGTCATCCTCACCAAAAACGCACCCATTTCATTACCAAATTCCGGGAGGATCTTCGTATCCTTTTGGCTTGTCGGTTGCGTCATGGCTGCGGAATGCCAGTGCCAGCCCCTCAACCTATATGGTTATGGTAATGGTTCGCTCTCTACCTGTCTAATCAGTTATAAATCACCCGTCGTAGTTGTTGTCATCTTTGTCTAGGAAGTGCTGTGCCGGCAGAGCATGCTGTGTTTCCTGTTAGAAATTCCGCAGGACATCTATCCCTCCTGCGAAAGGAAAGGGTGAGGATAATGGGCTCTTACCTGAGGATTCTCAATGGCTTGCGATCGTTGTGTCATTGTCTTCACTTGACTTTGTCTCTGTGCCTCAAAATTGATCTTTTAGCTGTTTTGAATGGAGTTGTGTCGTGATGGTACTAATTAACCAAGTAAAAATATAGGAATATTGGGATTTAGGATCATTTGAAATTTTATTACCATTAGATGAAGGGTTGAGTTCCCTGAATTAAATTAGTATGATTCGTGAACTAAAAGGATTCTCGCTTAGATATAGAATTAATATTAAAGCTGTCAGGATACCAGTTAATAAATATTCATTATTATATGGATTATAATAACTCCTTAAAAGAGTTACTTTCTTACAGTTTCTGTTGGAAATTTGTTAAGATTTCTCCTTTTTACAAAACAATATTATCTGAATGCATTTCTTAAAATTATATTTATTTATTTTTATAAATAGGCTTCAGTGTTATAAATCTTTTCACTTCTTATAATACAATGAACACGAAACATGATCTTATTCTTTTGCAAATAAATTCTATCCTTAAGAATTGCAGAGTTGACTTCCTGCAGTTTATGCAACCCAACATTATGCAAATAACTCAAAAACTAACAATAAAATTACTCTTGTTAAGTGTTAATAGAATTTCCAGCAATTGTGCTTGATTCCCTGCTGATTTTCCCAACCCCTAATTATTGGGAAAAACCAAACGTACTTGTACTTGGGTAATTTTATCACAAAAATCATACTCGGCAGGAAATCGAAAAGTCATCTACACTCACAGAACTCTCTCCGTGAGTCGCGTTTATGCTTCCCCCGAGCAAGTTTGCCTCGCTTGGTAATTCCCATCAACTATTTTCCCAGACAACCTGTGACCTGTGACCCTGGCTTTCCCGGCTCTGCCTTCCCCCCCTTCTGACTGGCAAAACCTCCCATTCAATCACCATAAACATTCGCCACCGCTGCAAGTGCACCGCATGTGTCCCAGGACTGCCCCAGATCCTGCTGCCTAGTGTCCTCCCGCTGATGTTAATGAGTAAATTTTTGCCATGCGATTGCACGACAGGAAAATATTAGCCACACACACCACACACGCCCCGCATAAAAAACGCTCATCGGTGAGGGTGTGGAAAATGAAGGAGGGAAAGGGGGAATGGAAAATTAAGGTGGTTAGAGAGGGGGGAAATGTTGCACGCGCCGGACACGCAGCGTGACAAAAACGCGCAATATGGACGCAAAACAATTTCCCAGGCCTCGAGCTCCGAAGCGAAAGTGTTGAGCACAAAAGTCAAAGGATCAACGCCTGCAAGTTAACCGTTGCGAGGAACACAAAAAAAAGGAAGAGTACACGCCAAAAAATGAGCGGTGCAGAGAGGATGGGAAGGAGTCCAGGCACTGGGAGAAAATTTATTATAATAAGCAAAGAAAATATAAAAGCATAGTTCGACAAGAAAGGAAGCTCACTTCGGGAAGCCGAAGTTAGGAAATTTGGAACATATTGGCCTTAAATATTTAAAAAAATAAACCAGTTGACAATTATAATGAATCTAATTTAAAAAAATCTTGTTACATTCTTTGTCTAATTTTTATCTCCTAATGTTTTATTTCAAATATCATAACTAAGCTAAAAATGCATTAATTTAAATTCGGAAAGATTTTCTGTGCTAGTTTTTATAAGGTTAACAAAATTGCAAACAGAGTTTTAAAATTAAAAAATATTAAATTTTTTGCCAAAATTTGACAATTTTAACGATGTAACCCCTTATAAAATTAAAAAAAAATTCGAAAATTTACTTTTTAACCGAAGATAGCTAGATCGACTCAGCTTTTGATGCTGATCAATAATATATATGATTTATAGGGTCGGAAATAAAGCCTTTACTGTGTTTCGAGTTCCGAATTAATTTAAAATACCTTTTTAAGGTGACAAATATTTAACTCATTTAAATTTATAAAATACAGTTAATGACTGACATCAGTAGCCCTCTTGCTTATCACACATTTTCTCCCAGTGCCTTTGAGAGGAAGTTGAGGCACACGTGGCCCATAATGAAAACGGAACGAAGCGTAGCAGCGACAATAACCACTGAACCACCGAAGTGGATGAGGATGTGGCAGCAACGGTGGGTGAGGAAGTGGCGGTGGTAGTGTCTCCCCAGGGGAGTTGCCATGAGCAGGGAGTCGCCGTCGCCGTCAAGTCATCGTCGTCATCGGTGGCCAGCGGCACGTGGCTCATCCACGTGGCCAAGAAGGAGGCGGTGGGTGGGTGGCTCTGAGCGGCTCGAAAGTAGCAAAACAATAGGCCACATTGGCGGGCAATCAGGCGAGGCCAGAGGATTGGGTTATCCAGCTAAATGTTCATCTTCCTGCCTCACAAATTGTTAGTATAAACAACAATTGTCCGGCACACGTGGCGGCCATTCGCCGCCGGATGGATGCAGCTGGGTTAGGGTTCCAGCAGGGGGAAACCCCCTGATGGATGGATCGCAAGCTGAAGGACAAGTGCAAGGCGTTACCCAGAGGACAACAATTTATTAGAGCAGTTGATTCCAGTAGTTGATTTCGATTCCAATCCCATCAGCTTCCTCCTCCTCCTTCGCCTCGGCAATTGTCGAGTTCCTGGCACGCGACATTCAATTGACGCTTACGAAAAGTGATTAACGCATTAGGCCGCCGGGCTCTGAGACGGATTTCCTTTGGCCCAAATCCGAATGCCTTCCCGAGATTCGAATGCAAATTGAATTTACACAGCGTCGTGGTCGTGGTCGTCGGCGCTTTCGGCCATTTTGAGGCCGACAATCTAAGCTGTAAACTGATTTACCTGAGCTGCAGTCTCAGGCTGAGAGTATCTTTAAGATGCCTCAGCAAAGCGGCTTATATTCCTATGCGAGGGAAATGGTGAAAATATTCTCATGCATAGAGGGGAAAATTCCGGAGGCTGGGAGGAGGCGTGAAAAGCGTTGCGATGGGCGACAAAAGAGCGGCGTTTTTTTTTTATCTCCTCTGTGGCTGCTCTTATCTGTTCGGTGTTACAATATCTGTATCTGTCGGGTGACCCGCCAGCCGACCATCCGATTAGCCTAATGCCTGTCTCTTATCCGATCTGAGCCGACGATCATCTCTGGGATCTCTCCAGCTCCTCTCCAGCTCCTCTCCACCTCTCCTCCAGCCATCCGTGATGATGCTGCATTATGTCATTTACTTTTTCTACACCTTCTTCGGCCTTAACTCCGATGTATCTATCGCTGAGATCGAAGACCGATCGCCAATGCAGCTGCCCCTTCACAAAAAAAGATACGCCTCTTCGTGTGTTTTATGTGTATTTAAGTGCGTGAATATGACTCAATTGAAGGGGAATCTATTTGGTTTAGGGCTGAAAAAGATGGTTTAGATATTACTTAAATACATTAACTACTTCTACTTGCTTAAACAACAAATTTAGATATTATATAATAATATATATATTTTCTACAGTAAATATTCTTTCATATAGTAGTATATATCTGAGTTAGACAGTTAATAAATATAATAAATATTCCAAGGAATTGTAGAAAAGTTTCCTAAGATAAAATATCATTAAAATAACGAAGTACTCAATGGTATTTACGTAAATATTTTCTTTATGCAAACAAATAAATATTACCTTCGGCTTAAAGCTGTTAAATTAACTTTTAATATGTTAATTTTCAGCAAAAGTTAATTGAATATAATTTATTTTCAACCTTACATACATGTTTTATATTCTGTATTTAAGTATAACCTTAACTTTTACTGCTCATTTATAGTTCTTAGAGTTTTATTCAATATCGGAACGCGTTTTAATTTTCAATAAACCTTACCCTTAATATGTAACTTATTTACCTCCCCATTGTCTGAGTTCTTCCTCCATTGTCCGCATTATCACTTAAATAAAATCTCAAAAAAATGGTATATAATCCCAAAAACCTCTGAAAATCGCTTGTGCAGCCCTGATCCCAGTGGCCGTTGTTGAATCTTTGATGGATGTGCATTGTTTGGGAATTTGTTAAACGCCACATTATGTCAATTTGGCATCGCAGCCGAACGGACGAACGAACGGCTTTTGGGTCTTAGCCGGTCCCAGCGAAGCGTCGCTCACCTTTGATCACCTTTTGGTGATCGGTGATCAGAGATCGGCAGAGATTGGAATCCAGGCGTCTTCTAATAACATCCCAAACCGACGAACCGCCGCCGTCAGAGGAAAATATTGAATATTGAAATATGAATGCAAACAGAGAAATATTTTTCTTTCATTTGCGGCGCGGCTCAAACGTTTCCTCGGTTTCTTCTTTCTTTTTCTTGGGGCGGGGGAAGAGGAAAGGGTTTTTATTTTCCTTTTTTTTTTCTTATACCAAGTAAACATGTCGCCACTTGACTGACAGCTGACTTGCCCCCAGTCCCTTAACCCATGGTTGCCGCAGCATTTTCCATCTGCCGCTGCACGACTTTGATGGGCGGCAAAACGCGCCGTCAGCTAATCAATGCAATTAGCCCCCGGACTCCGGCCTGGGTGACCCCCAAAATGTGGAACCTTTTAAAATGCCAAGCATTTTATACACAGCCTACACACGCACACACGGGGTGCCCCGTGTCCCGCCTCCTCCGCCCCTTCGGCCCTAGGAATCTCCTATTATCCCGAATGCACTACAAATGCGATTTCCTTTCCGCTTTCACAGAGAGAGAAAATTCGGGTTGGGGAAATGAAGGGACATTTCTTTTTTAATATTTAGATGGTTTTATAAATTGTAGAAATATTTTAAAATAAGAAATTCTTACTTTTAAAATATTTATAATGATTATTTACATTGTACAAATAATTTCAAAGCTATACGTTATTTATAAAAGCTTGAAGTAAAATTCTACCATTTAATAGGAACAAACAGAATATTTTTTGAGCTTTTTAGAATGCAAAAAAAATTCTTGCTAAATTTAGAATATCATATTAGCGTATTATTTTCCCCAGTGCATGTTCAATTATTGTTTATTTTGGTTTTTGGAGCTGCTAGCTGGGTGTGGAGGACCGTCGTCGGCAAATGGACTGCCATATATAAAAATGCACTCAGGCCGCAGCCTAGACAATAAATATGAATTTGAAAGTGTGCCCTGTGCCTGAGATCGGCGGACTCCCTCCCACTCCCCACTCCCCACTCCCCACTCCCCACTCCCCATGTGCCCGTGGCTGGTGCCCCTCTCCGAGGTGTATCTCCGCCTGGTTCCTCCCGGTGGCATCCATTAGCCCGTCGGCTAAATATAGTGCACCGAAGGCCCATGATAAATGCCGCACAGGGGGCGCCATGTGCCGCCGGTTCTTCTGTTTGGATCTTCATTGAGTCTGTCCCGGGTCCCGAGTCCCGTGTCCGCGTCCATGTCCCTGGCCTTTGGTTACCACAGATTTCTCACTTCTATTTTCCTACATCATTTTTATTAATCCATACGGTTTTGTGTGTTTTTGAAATGTGAAAATATAAAGGGTATTGGGAGAAACTTATTTGAGAAGTAAATGAAATTGGTATACAATATTTTTCCTTTAAGTCTTAAAGTCTTAACTATCAAGAATATTTCTATAGTGTTTCAATTTTATTTTTTGATGCTTTAGATTTTTTATAAATATTTATATTAACTATATTCAGAACATCTTATGAGTTTCTTTTTATTCCTTGGAACTTTTTAATTCTTTAATAAATTAAGAATTTAGTACAAATCTCTCCTCCTTAAGAATTTAGTACAAATCTCTCCTCAAGATTTCTATCTTTAAATACAGTATCTCTCAGTCGTATCTTAACCCATGGAAACCCCATGTATTTTGGCCTTTCTTAACACATCGTCACTGTCAGTTGGATAATTGTGTGCCATATGTTTTTGGTGGAGGCACTTTCGCGGTTCATTTGTCGCTCATCCCAAGGTACTTAGTACTTGGTACTTGCCACTTGCTACTTGCTACTCCCTCATTCATCCAGTACATTTTTCAGTGATTTAACTGTCCATCAGCTGGATTGGGCGGGTTTTCCCGACTCCAGACTGATGCCAATCGTGGGCCTAAGCCCCGGCAAATTGACTTCAAGCCGGCACCGATCAAGCCAATTTGTGGCCCCTTCGCTCCTTTTACGTTCGACATTTCCACCGCGTCATGATCCGCCGCGATCTTGGCTGACTTGGACTGACAGGCTGACTGACTTCCATGACGTTGGTCTTTTTAAGGCCTCCCCCCTTTTAAGATTCGGAGATTGAGTTATCCAGATATGACACTGACACTGACGAGCGGCGAGGCTGCACTTCCTGCTACCCAGAAGAAGAAACAGGTGACTCCGCTCTGTAGGCATTTACCTGCACAAATTTAAATGTAAAAATGTAAAGGTAAATGTAAATGTTAATGTTAATGACCGATGCGGGCGTCGCGAATTCATCAACTTGCCCAGCTCGGCTTGTCAACTTAACCACCAAACCGAAGGGGCAATTAAACCAAAAAAAAAAAATAAGAAAACAACACAAATATACATTCGTCATTAACGATTTTTGTGTCGCATTATGCTTTTTGTGTTGCCTGCTTTTTTTTAACGATTGTGTGTCTCCTCGGCGAATATTTAACAAATTTTATTGTACACTCGCATGCGCATTCTCCGAAATAAACAAGGTATATTTGGCATAAGAAACGAATCAAAGCTGGGATTTAATTAAGGGATTTCAGTCGCTAAAGAAATGCTCTTTTGTGGGAAAAATAAATAATAATAATACTATCCTTTAGTAAAAATTATTTGTGGTAAAATATAATTGGTATTAGGTATTTAAACGCTGGTTATCAGTGCTTTTTCCAATAAATAGCATTGAAAACAAAAATTGAAAACTTTATACCTCCGCAAAAAATAGTTTCCTAAGATTATTCCTATTAAATATTTAATTAAAGTCGGATAA
Organism: Drosophila bunnanda; assembly: GCA_035046265.1. Lineage (NCBI taxonomy): Eukaryota > Metazoa > Arthropoda > Insecta > Diptera > Drosophilidae > Drosophila > Drosophila bunnanda. The sequence continues at coordinate 4,046,924 of JAWNOB010000076.1, read as the reverse complement.
AGATACAGATTATTTCATCCGTATTTTATTATAGAAAACGTTAAACTATTTTTATTTAGGAAAAGTGTAATACATATTCTCTAACAAGTTATATAACATACCGAATCCCAATCTGTAGAAGAGCATCAGTGGCTTGCTCAAGCCAACCATCAAAAATTGAAGTAGCCATAAAAACATCTCGAGTATAATGTTAATGTTTTCATCAGGCTCGCTTTGTCGCGTTTCTGGTTTCACTCACCGTATATATTTTGTATATATATTTGCTTTTTGGCAAGAGAGAAAGGTGTCTCCAAGGCAGTTGTTTCCATGTGTTTTACAAGCGAAATAGATACAGAGTCTAGCTTTGATTTATGCTAATAGAAACGCATAAACCTGCGTCGCGACTCCGCTGAAAATGTATGCAAAACGTTTTCGAGATTGTGATTTTAGAGAAGGGGTTAAGCCGGGCGATTGTAGGCCTACCGATGGAGGGGTTAAGGCATTGAGGGATTTCGGCTTTGAGAGGGGCTTCTTGGGGGTTGTGGCCATGTCAAACGGAAATCATCGCACACAATTGCAAACTGCAGCGGTTCGGGGACACAATGGGGGACAAAAGGCAAAGGCAAACCTAATGGATTTCCGCTTCGACCAAAAACCCAAAGGCGGAAAACCATTGCCACTTGAGAAGACCCCGACACACATCTTCCCAGCCCAAAACCATACTCCGCATGCCTCAACGCGTTTCTCATCTACATGGGGAGAAATGTTTTAATAATTCATTTGAACATTAAATGTATCAATTTATATTTACACATGGGTAACAAGTATTTTTTAAGAATGCTTGGAATTGACTGTTGAGAATTACATATACATATAGAAAATTCTTAGTTTTAAGTTTATTTTAATCTCACAAAAAAAATCCCCGAAAAAGTGACCATATGACAAAAACGTCGAAAAAGTGACCATATGAAGTGAATTAGTGTGACCTAACCAGTGTTTACAACCTATATATCGATAAATCACAAGCTTCCAGCTTACGTGCCACTAACAAGCAAGCCTTCACATCTCTAACGTCAAAAATTGTTTCCACGTTTTTGGAAAGTTTTCTCACAAAACTCAACAAAATCCAGCGATGGCCGAGGACGAGACCCAGATCGAGCACGAAGTTGTGGAGCCCAAGGAGCCCATTATGGCGGGTGGAGCCTGCTCCCGATGGATGCACCGGATAAGGCGGAAGCGACTGCTCCGTTGGATTGCCTTGCGCAAGTGTGGCGGCAACAAGCAGGAGATGCACCGCGCCCAGGAGCCTCAGTTGCAAAATCCGGGAAAAATGCGCCTCTACTGGTATTGGATGCTGGTCGCCTTCTTTGGCCTGGGACTGTTTCTGGAGCGCTACATACACTCCAGGGCTACCGGCATGCAAGTCGGCCACTGCAAGCGATCTCATCGGCTGGGAGACATGGTGACACATGTCCGCCGTCAGGTGTTGCACCAGGACCAGGCCCTGGATGAGCTAGAGTGGGCCCTGAACAATGTCACCTTTCGAGTGGGTAGAAGGGGAAACGTATTCGTATTTTTCTTAATATTATGTATTAAATTCCTTGCCAGAACATAGCCTTGGTGGGTACCCCTGAAGTGGGCAAAAGCCACACTGCCCGCACGCTCCAAAAGTCCTTTCCGTGGCCCGAAAATGTGAAGAGCCTCTCCTGGCGGGAGTCTCCCTCCATGCTGCGTGTCCGGAGCATGCTGAAGAACCTCCTCCTGTGCGGAGAGAACCTCATTCTGATCGACGACTTGACTCCACTGAATGGACACTTGGTGCCGATCATTACTGAGCTGATCCGCGGACGAAAGGAGATCGCCCAGGCCTCATCCTCGAAAAAATCAGATTCCGATCCACATCTTAAGCAGTTGACCTCGATCTTTATGTTCACCCTGGATCCCCAGCAGCCAGAGGAGATTTTCCAGGCGGAAATGGCAGCTCTCAAGCAGCTCCCCGAAACCCATGTCATAATCTATGCTGCCCTGCAACCCAGTCAACTCGTGGAGTGCAAGAAGCTAGCCGATTCCGAGGAACTAGACCAGGATACAGAAAAGTTGCAAGTCGATGGCTCTGACTCCAACGATGACCAGAAAGTATCGACTGCAGAGGAAACCTACTCATCATCATTCAACTTCCTTTACTGAAGCGAAGGAACGATGTGATGTGCCAGGCTGTGGATATCCTTAAATTACATGTAATGTTTATAAATTGTAATAACACAAATATACACTATACAAATAATAAACATACGAATTCTGTTATACGAAAGGGGTTTTTAAGGGTTTTATCGATTGATCAAATCTTATATTTTCCTGAATTTTGTAAATGTAATTTTAATATTGTTCAATTTACCTATTTTCTTCAGTGCTTAGCTGCTTTTACCTCTGTCTATTAAGTGCAACCAAGCGCCTGAATGACATTTGTAGGCCTCTCCACTCCTGGCCATCTTGAGTCAGTGAAAACCTCTGCTTTTCCCCTCATTTTGCCTTCTGCTTTTCGCTGTTTTCACCGTGCGAACCGCCTTGGGCCATGGCTAGCTGTTTTCCAAAGCCATTGTTCTGCTTTTTTATATTTATTTTCCAATGTTTTTCACTGTAACCAGCTCGGAAGTGGGCTTTATTCTTTGGCTGGTACCCAGGTGTCGTGGTCGGGGCCACCTTTATGCCTTAACCCTTCGACAAACAGTTGCGGTGACAGGGAACAGGTGTTACAGCTAATACTTTTGCCAGAGCCCAGCCACGATTAAGGTGCCAGGTGAGAAAAAAAAACAGAATAAATGTGGGTGCCACGTAGAGGTTGCAACAGAAAATGGAACATTAATTGCTTTGATAAAGGAGCTGAAATATGTCGTAAAAATATTGCAAAGGTTGGGGAATAATTTAAATAAAATATATTTTTATTCTTTTGTCTTAACAGATTATTATAACATTAGTCAGAAGTTTATAACAATGAAATTTTGGCTTTGTTTTATCCAAATAATTAGCTTAAAAAAAGGATTTAACTAAACATTAAACTATTTCAAAAATGTATAAATAAATCATAAATAATATATACATCTCTTTTATTCTTTTTCATTAACCTTTGTCCGATTTTAAATATAATACAAATTTATTCTAGCTTTATATGAGTTCTTAAGTTTGAACAAAACAATTTCATTAAAGCTTTCTTTGTTATTTTGGTTAATATAAATGTTTTATATAACACAGAATTCTTTAAATTAATAAACAATATATTCTACCCGAGATCTGCATACAAAAACGTCGTCTAAAATCTTGTTTTAATTCTAAATTTCAACGATGAAAGAGAAAACTTTTTCAAAAATGTATAAGAGCCACTTTTTTTGTGTTGAGAATTTATTTGCCTTGACATGTATAAATCATTTTAATGGCCTGGCCATTTGTCAATCCTTTTAGCCCCCACAAAACAGGACCAGGACATATTGCCTGCCGCGAGTTTGTCCTCGTCTGCCATACCCTTAGATCTCTATCCCTCCTTTTATTATGCATTTTTCGCTGAAATATTTTTGGGGGAAAATGGTGCTTTAATTATTATTTAATAGATTCAGTGACGAATTTTCGCGTTTCGATGGGATCGAGCCTTGTTGGTTGGCTCTCATTAGCATAACAAACACTTTTGCCGAGGACACTTTTGTCGGTTGTTCGCCGGCTCGTTGTTGTTCCGCTGAATTACAAATGTTATTTGCACAAAGGCGCAGAAATATTGCATAAATTCACTTTTATTACACTGCCAGGAGAGGGAGGAGAGGGTTACATCCTCGCACAACACACACACACACACAGACAGATGGTCCTTCGCGTTGCGTTGGTATTTATTGAGCGTCGACGCCATTTTGTTTGAACCTTTTGAAATATTTATGCGTTGAAATCAACACGCAACACACACAGAGTGGGGCGTAGGGCGTAGCGGAAAAGGGGGGAAAAGGGGTTCAAATGTTAACTGAAGTTATCCCTTCATCTCTTCACCATATTTTCCCCACATTTTCCTTTAGGCAGCGGTAACCAGTGTGGAGTTTTCAATGGGTTTTTCTGTAAGGTAAAAGTAAAGCTGTTTCTGAGGAAATATATTAATTTAGTTATATCTAAGAAGATATTTCTAAACTTTTATTTTTTCATTTATTTTTATATATTGAGCTATTTAAACAGGATAAATTCTTTAAGCTAGCTTAGTATAAATAATATATTACATAAATTAATATAAAGTGAACTGAATTTGCTTAGTATAAAATATATATTTAAAATGTATATAAAAAGAGTTTGACGGATTATAAAAGAATCTATAAATTATTACACCAGGATACAAAAACTATGAGCTATACATCCCTTAATTGTCCATACTTTTCCATGAACTGATATATAGAGATATATATATAGAAGGCACCTACAAAGCCCAGTCATAATCCGAACCAAATACTTATTGAGCTATAAAACTGCATTATAATGGCATATATTATGGCCAAAGTGACAGCTCAGCTGCGCTACCAGCGAACGAATAACCGACACGTTGGCCATCGTTATCCTTTCGCTCCTTGACGTTGCACGCCGAATGGCAAATGGCGAATGGCGAATGGCGGCGGGTCCCAGGGTCCTTTTCCTCTGCGGTGCAGTCCCCCCGTACCCAGACTTTTCCAATCCCTTCGCTCCGCCAACCAGCCAGCGCGCTTTCGTTGTAATTACAATGCAGTTTAGGGTGCTGAAAGCTTTTGTGAAAATGTGCTTTATGAAATTATGATTATAGCTCAACAGCTGCACACACACACACACACTCGTCGGAGGGAAAGCGACATAAACACACACTGCACAGAAGGGGTAAGGGCCAAGGGAGGGCGAACTGGCATTTAAATGTGTGGCAGCTTGTGCAAATAATGAAAATGAAACAACACTTTGGCGCATTAAAAGCATTAAAAACAGTTTGCCATACAAATGGGTCCCGTCCTGGCTGGCTGTCTCCGGCTGCCTCTGGGGGATGTGTGTATGGGCACACAGTGCGTATACATAATGTGGACTCGAAACATACGCATACGCCCCATAGGCCGCGTCGTTTTTTGTTGTTTCGTTGTCCAGGGGTCCAGAAGCCAAGTGTTGTTGAGGGTTTTTCTGGCTAGAAAGAAGGAGCTTCCATTGTTTTTTGCTTGTTATATTTCCTCGGGGTATAAGGTAGGGTAAAAATAAATGTGATGGGCTCAAAATATGGAATTAAATGTTATTATATCCTTGAAAATGCAAGTACTATAAGTATAATTCCTTGATACAAATTATTATTATCTAACAAATAAACAAAAAACATAATTCTATAAAAGATTTCCTTAAAGAGGAAGAAAATATGCAATATAAGATAGAACGCCAATTTTTCTAAGATATTTTACAGAAACCTAAATCCGTTTTCGGTTTTAAATGTGTTTTAACGATTTATCACACATACACATTTCTTTTTAATTCGGTTTTGAATGAAATTAAAAAATAAATTAATAAAAAACATGTTAGAGCATGGAGACTTTCAGTTTTCTTAATATAAGAAATATATATCATCATTTTCTTGTCTTGACTTGCAATTATCTAAAAAGTAGAGACATAAATCCATTAAATATTACAAAGAAAACCTTTTCCATCAATTCCTTTTCTCAGGGCCATCCAAAATCATTTAGAATATTATATATATTTATAATATATAGTTTTTTCCCAAGACTTTTTTGCCGCAGAATCCAGGATAAGAGCACCCTCATTTGCATCTAGCTCCTCCCTGCACACACACATTTATTATTGTATATTTTCCGTGTGTGTTTTTATTGTGGGTTTGACCTCACACAGTAAGCCCCAGGCCAGCGCATACCCATGAGTTGGGATGCGCCCGGCACAAATTGCATTTTCAACACTTTTGTTTATGCAAAAAAAAAAATATTTATGCATGGGTTTTCAGTCCTTAGGCCCCCCTTGGACCCTTCTCTGTCCCTCTCCGAGTGTGCCAGTGTGTGTATGCCGAGGGGCTTAAGGCACCCAAACCCCCCGTCCTGTGTGCTGCTGCATAATGCAATGCAAACATGATTAATGCAAATGTTTTGCGTGGTGGGCGTGGCGCGAGGTGTTGCTTTACATTTGCATTTTGGCTTACAAGGATGCAGGAGGAGCCAGGACCAAAAACCACGAACCAAACCGAACCACACTTAGTTGTGCCATCTAAGCAGCAAGCAGAAAATGTTCACATTTTCCGTGGCCTCTCAGCTCGGGTTTTATGTCATTTTTGTTGTATTTTTGTATTATTTTTGTGGCTGCATTTTTTGTCACATTTTTTGTTGCATTTGTTCACATCTTCTGTAGCATTTTTCATGCACTTTACGATCTCGGGCCTATAACTTGCTGAATTTATGACAAATTGCCGGAGTGGCGCGATAAGAAAAGTGAAAGGCTTGGCCAGAAAACGAGGCTTTGGCCTTAGCTCTACGTTCGAATAGTCCTTCGGGTGACTGCGAAACCCGTTTCAGCGATGGATTCCCCCGTGGGTTAACATCCCCACAAGTCTGGGGCTCCGCACCTCATCCCCGATACCCTTCCTGAACAGTCACATCCACGGCCCCATCAAGATGGCGTCGCTTTCATTGCACACAAAAGTGTAAAATGTTTACGCTTCGCTTGGGTTTCCTTCAGCCTTTACCCTGAGTCCTGCGTCCTGTGTCCTGCCTCCTGCCTCCTGGATCCTTCCTCCTATTTGCCGGGGCTGTTGGGATCGCTTGGCTGGTTTGGCTGAGCTTGGTTGGGTTGGATAACTTGGCCCGAACCAAGCCAAGGCGGGCTCATTCGTGCGGAATGAACCGTTTTATGCACTACTTAAAAATTGTCAGGTACATGGATTTGTTGGAGGAAAATGATTTCATTTGAGAAGTACTAAGAAATAAATTAAACAGTATTATTTCAATAAGTTATACTTTAATAAAAGAACGAGAACTCTTCTAGTTATTATTTACAATACGCTCAAAATTATTTGCTGTTTCATATTGTAAGTTCTTCAGGAAGCTAACTTCGGAAAGCCATATCATCGCAGAAAATCGATCATAACTAAGCCAAAAATGCTTTAAATTCAATTCGGAAAGCGTTCCTATGCTAGTTTTTATTAGGCTAACAAAACTGCATACTCGATTTTAAATTAAAAAAAATTAAGATTTTTGCAAATTTTTGAAAATTTTAATGATGTAACCAACCCCTTTCCTTTTTTTGAAAAAATCGAATATTTTTGAAAATTTTGTTTTTTTTGCCGGAGATGGCTAGATCGATTCTGCTGTTGATGCTGATCAAGAATATATATGATTTTTAGGGTCGGAAATGATTCCTTCACGGAGTTTCAAGCTTCTGAATAAAAGTATAATACAATTTTTTAGTACATTTTTCGATATTTTTATATGAGTATTTTTTCGATAAATCATGATTTAAAAATCCCATAACTAAGCCAAAAAAGCATTAATTTTAATTCGGAAAGCTGTTTTATGCAAGTTTTTAGTAGGTTAATAAATCTGCATACTCAGTTAAAAATTTTAAAAAATTCAATTTTTGGCCAATTTTTGCAAATTTTAATGATGTAACCCCTTTCCTTTTTTCGAAAATTCGGAAAATTTTGAAAAAATTAAATTTTGATCGGACATAGCCTAATCGACTCGGCTGTTGATGCTGATCAAGAATATATATGATTTATAGGGTCGGAAATGACTCCTTCATCGCGTAGTAAGCTTCTGACTTAAATAATAGTGCTCTGCAGGGGTATACAAATCTCTGAATCTTTCCTCTAATCATAATACTTCTATCATATTCTTGATTCTCCTAAATTTCCCAACGAAGGGTATCCGCGTCTCCGGCTTGGCCAATTCCCTCAGCGCTTAGAACCTTTCCTGGAGCCTCCTTTCTGTATGCTCCTTCCACACTGTGCTCGCTTTTCCGAGCTTTTCATTTGTCTGGCTATTGACTTTGTTTGCCATTGGCGTGTCTGGCGGTGCTTAAGCTGCAGCAAAGTGTCTGAGGAAAACTCGGAGCGAATGCTGCTGGAAAACTCGAACGAACGAGTGGTGGGTGGATGGCATCTGGATCTGAGGTGTCTCCACATATGGATTTTCGGGCGGCAAGTGCCTGAGCACTGAATGCTGAGTAAACGGCAGATTTCTTGCGTGTTCGCCGGCCCTTTGCCTTTCCGGCTTTTCTTCTTTTTTTTCTCCCCGCAGATTTTTCTTCGATTTTTCCGCTTCTTTTTTCCCACACGAAGCTGTATCTTTGGGATGCCCTCTTCCGGTTTGTGGAGTTTTCAGATTTCAGTTTTTTAGCGCAGACAAAACGCTCGATTTCCTTATCGCAGTTGCAACAATTGAAATTTTCCTTTGGCCGTTTAAGTGGTTCAAGTGCTTAATTTATGGCGTAAAATATATGGAAATTGGGCAGGGGGAAATCGGGGGAAAACACAAATGCCGACAATGAGACAACATTTTTCATCTCGCGCGATGTAGAGACTGTTGCCAGAGCGGTTGGTTTCCCCTTGAACTTGATGTGGAGGCACTGAGAGAAATACATTTAGAAGTGTAAATATATACAGAAGAAAAAAATATAAAAATTAGGAATGAAAGAAGGTAATGCAAGCTTGCAGATTTTGCTGAATTACTTAATTAAAAGTTCATTTAAAGGGTTATATATTAAGGAAGAAGTTGACCTTTATAACAAATCAAATTTCCCTAAAAGTCATTTTCTCAATTACCTAATTTTCGATCTGTGTAGATCTTGGCACTTTCCGAAATCTTGATGCTAGAACAGATCACCGCACACGCGGATTTTTATTGATTTTCATGTCGGAACAACTACGGCAACAATGGATATAACAGATATGTGTATATAAAGATATATATGTTGTGTTAATGGAAGGGCGCGGCATGACAAACGAAGGCGAAGAAGGCGGAGGAACTACTGTTGCCACTCCGCCACTAATGGAACCAAAACGATGACGTCTTCTGGAGTTCCTCACCTTTCGGCGGACAGAAACAGAACCATTCCGGGCGATCAGACGCCTAATTTATGCCCCGAATGCCGCCCCTGCTCCTTTGAAGTTTCAATTATGCGCCTCATATGTCATTTTGTGCAAGCTGCCGCCGTCCTCGTCCTCGTCGTGGCAGTTGCTGTTGCATTTGTTTCTGTTCCTGTTGCCTTTGTTGCTAATGTTGTTGCTGCTGCTGGTGCTGCCAGAGAGACGCTAAAAGCCGCGACATGTTAATTGTGCCGCTTGGCCCATAAACACGCCAACTTGATGATGGCGAGCGCCAGGCTCAGAGCCGGTCTCCTCCTCCTCCTCAACGCGTCCCGGGTCTTTGCATCTTTGCATCTCCCGCCTCCTCATCTCGGGGCACTCGCAGCGACTCCAATTCCTTGGCTGGCCATTGGAAATTTGTTCGATGCGGCACTGGGAGAAATTTCTGGCTATACAAGTGAGAAGTTTTGGTTTTCTTGCCTTATAGAAAGAGTATTAACTATAATACGGGTGATGGAAAATATTCTTATAGCGGTTGGTTGTTTTATCGTAAGCTTGTTTCATTTTTAAAAAATGTATAATATTTTTAATGATATTTAAATAACGAAAAAGTAACTAATAACAATTTTCGGAAATGCTTATCCCATTTCTAAACCCTCTAAAATAATGTAAAATTAATTTCATTTATAAATTACAGTTTCCAAATCAATATCCAATATAGATTTGATATTATTTTCCAAGTGCAAGCTCGTTTATCGTTTGAGGCATTGCCAAAACCGGGCTTTATATCGTAGGACGTTGCGAAGGCAGAGGCGATGGCGTTACGGCGCTAGAAGGGGTCTCAAGCATTAGAGAGACATAGGCTCATGACGAGGGGGGCTGGCACTGGAGGGGCAAAATCCATTTCGATTATCATGCTAAACGATTCGGTGGATATGCAGATGTATCTACTTAACCCCGCTAAACAAAACTCTCTCAGACTTGGCGGTGATGACTCTTGTCAGTCATAAACTGTAATGAAAACCATAAAGAAATCAACTTCGAGACTGGATAGATGTGTGATGGACCGAGGAAATATATGTACGTACATATGGAAAATTTAATGCTGGCCATTTTCCTAATGTCTTACTCATGGCCATATATTTTAGATATTTTTTGAGAGAGCTTTTTGTAATAAAAAATTACAATTTTGATAAGTTTTTGGTCTATTATCATAGAGAAAAATGTAATGAAGCTCTTAAGTTATTTAGGTATTTTATCTGAGGTAATTTTAGGTAAAAATATTTAAAATATCTACAAAACTAATAATTCGTATCTTTAATTAATATTCAAAGTTTTGAAAAATCTCGTAATCTCTTTATTCTTGTTCAAATTCTTGTTGTTTGATGTCCCCTTGCTTAGTAATCCTCCAAATAATTGCAATTTCCTAATGACCCAAGTTCCCTGTTGGCTTTAGCCTTAGTCCAAGTGTTCCTCTGTGCAGGGAAATGTCCTGTCCGAGTGTCCAGTTGAGTCCTTTAAGCCGCCGCTGGTCGTGTGTCCGGCATTTGAGTTTGGAGTCGCCGGAGAGACGAGCGTCAAGCGTCGAGCGACGAGCACAAAGGTGTGAAAATTAAACAGGCAGCGCGGCAGGATTACAAATTATGACACCATCACGAGGCCATCAGGGAAATGAGAGGGGGGAGGGGCTGCCAGTGGGCGTGCGTTGGGTGGGAAAATGCTTGACCTGATGCCTGGTCAACCGGTCAAGTGTCAAAAAGGGATTTGCAGTTGCAGCAGAGGAGAGCTTCATACAGAGAAAGAAAATATATAATATACGGTTGGATATTTTATATTTTTACAACGAAATAATAGGTATATTTGCATTAATATCACTATAAATTTGTGGCGTAGAGCCTAGCTTAAACATAAGTATTTTAAAGTATCTTTTTTTAGACTCACAAATTTATATAAACATTTTAAAACCTTCCAAAAACATTAAATATAAATATTGAAGTTTATAGAATTTACCAAATTATATCATTTAGATACTTGTTCCATCATTTTTGTTCTCTGCATAAACTCACCGAGTGTTAAGCGATGTTAATCTTCCAAAGCGGGGAAATCATGTGAAAATGCGGGGGAAATGCGACGATGAAAATGCCAGGGAAGGGGGAAGAGGAAACCGTGCGTGTTTTTGGTGGATTGAATTGGAGAAGCGTTGACAGGCTCCGCCTTTCGGTTTTGCTCGGCTTTTGTTCTGGGGGCTTTACTTGGATCTCCGCCATTGGATTGGCTGACATTTGCTTTGAAATGCACCGCAGAAGCGAGTTGATTAAAGTGGCTTTTGGTGGGAGTCCCCCCGATGTAACCCCTTTACAATAACCCCTGGCCACATGCATTTATTTATTATTTATGCAATTGCAGTTTGCACCAAACCCAAACCCCCCGCCCTGCTCTCTTATTTTAAATTATGAATGAGCCAACGCTTTTTGCATTTTTAATGCTTTCATTCTTCCCGTTAATGCTGGGAAATCACTTGCAAATTATTTTATGCCCATGTACCGAACAAAATAGTTGCAAAAAGGCAGCAGAAACAATTCCCTAAAAAAATCGAGAACCAAGCAAACAGACAAACAAAGGCAGAGTCGCTGGACAACCGCAAAAAATATACACATATATGTAGGAAAATATACCACGGGGAGTGTGGAAAACCAGGAAAATTCTCAGGGAAAGAGTGTGGAAAACAAAAAGGGGGAAAATGGAACGCCTTTCCTATAACAAACAATGCAGCGTTAAATCAACAACAAAGTACAGTCTCTCATCCTGTTTCTTTCTTCTTTTTAACTCCTCCTCCGCCTCCCACAACTGCCACGCCCACACACACAGCAGGCATGGCCAATAACAATGCAAAATGCAAATATGCAATAAAAGCAAATGGCACAACAAAAAAATAAACATGAGAAATACAGAAACCTGAACCTGAGAGAGAGAAACTAAGGCCCACCATTGCCACAAAAATGGCAAGAAGAAACTTTTAAATGGACAAAAAACGAGGCTATAAATACACTCACCACAGTTTGTTGATTCTGAAACTTAATTATACTTATGGAGGATTTTTTGTTAAGCAGATATTTTTATATCTTTTTACTGAAGAAATGAAAGAAAGATCAAGTCGAGAATTAGTAAGACTTCATTGCTTAAATCTTACTCTTATTAAACTTTAAAATAAATTAAGTATTACAAAAATGAGAAATATAAATATTTCTGTTTGGCCTACAGAAAATTTAATAATAATAAATTTAACATAAAGCCATACCTTTAAAGTACTATCAATCATACAAGACTCTCACCTCTCGTTTCCCCAACAATAGTTAATAACAAAAAAGCCTTTTAAAATTCCAAATTCCAAGTAATAACAACACAAGTAACAATAAGAATTTACCAACAATGGCTGTGTTTTGGCCAGCACAACAGTGTAAAAGCCAAGTTTAATCAGAATGTGCGGCATTGGTCTAGTGGACAAAGGCCTGGCGATGGCGTTGGTTGTTCCTGCAGTGGCATGTGGCCTGGCATGGCATGCGAAATGCAAAATAACCAAATGTAAAAACACAAAAGGGGGCGTGGGCGTATGCCGGGAGGCGTGGCACGCGGCTTTCCACCCTCCTCCCCTCCAACGGGGGCAGAGATTTTTATTTTTAATTTTTTATAAACACGCAAAAATACTGGAACAGTTTTGCGGTGCAACAAAGGATCAGTACGGTGGACAATAGCTCGCACTCTTGTATGTGTTTCCTCTGTGTCTGTGTATCTTTTTTACACAGAGAAAAAAAAAGGGTTGCTTCCTTTCTTGTTTCTTCTGTTTTCTGTTTAATCTATAAAAAAATATTTCTTCGCATATATTGTCACATTTTCTGTAATTTGTAAGGTTTACTTCTTGTAAAGTATTTGTTCCTTAATTAGGGGGTTTATTATTGAATGAAGAATAATTTATAGAAGGGCTTTATGACATGATAATTTAGTATTTTCGGTATATTTACAACGTTACAGGGTATTATAATAGTAGTCAGAAGCTTAAAACTCGATGAAGGAGTCATTTCCGACCCTATAAATCATATATATTCTTGATCAGCATCAAAAATCGAGTCGATCTAGCTGTATTTCAAGGAAAAAATTTTTGTTGTCATTTTTCGAAAATTGGCAAAAATCTCAATTTTTTTAAATTTTAAATTGAATATGCAGATTTATTAACCTACTAAAAACTTGCATAAAACAGCTTTCCGAATTAAAATTAATGCTTTTTTGACTTAGTTATGAGATTTTTAAATCCTGATTTGTCGAAAAAATACTCATATAAAAATATCGAAAAATGTACTAAAAAATGGTATTATACTTTTATTCAGAAGCTTGAAACTCCGTGAAGGAGTCATTTCCGACCACATAAATCATATATATTCTTGATCAGCATCAACAGCCGAGTCGATTAGGCTATGTCCGATCAAAATTTAATTTTTTCAAAATTTTCCGAATTTTCAAAAAAAGGAAAGGGGTTACATCATTAAAATGTTCAAAAATTTGCAAAAATCGTAATTTTTTTGAATTTAAAATCGAGTATGCAGATTTGTTAACATAATAAAAACTAGCATAAAAACATATTCCGAATTGAATTTAAAGCATTTTTGGCTTTGTTATGCGTTTTTAGAACTTTGATTCGTCAAAGAAATGGTCCTATAGGTATATCGGTTCAAAGAATGCATTTTTTTAAGCTTAGTTGTTTCAATTTCTTTTGTTTTTCTTTTAAAATTTATTTAAAATACATAATAAAATGTATACGCTTCGAAATCGTGCCCAATAATTCCCAGTTCATCTCCTGTTAATTACCATTTCAACTCTTTCCCTGTATATTTCTGGCCAGCATATGGAATATATGAGCCTTTGGCTCTATTATTATTAATATCGCAATGCCAACTATCCCCCAGCAACTGCTGTAGTTTCAGATTCGTGCCCTGAGCCCATAAAATTAAATCAAAATCATATTGTGCTGACACTGAACATGATAACTAATTGACAGACTTGTCGTCCTCATTGTTGTTGGCCCCGATTTCGATTTTGATTTCGATTTCGAGTGTTCTGTAGCCTTGTTGCTACCTGGTTTACTGATGGAGTTGTTTTCATTGCGGAAAATAATGGGGGTAGAGAAAGGCACATAGGTGGTTTTCCCCCACCCGATAAGCTTTTCCGATTACCAAAAATTTGGACTCTGTCATTGGCAATAATCTGCTTGACAATGACAACAAAATAGTTGGAATTATGTCAACTGGCAATAATAAAAGGTCTAGGTATTCTGGAAAGTCAGGATGAGGAGTAAAATATATGAAAATAAAATATATTATGAGCTAGTTGTATATAATAACAATTCTATAGGCTAGGAATATTAACACAAGTCAAGTACAGCTCCCATCACTATTTATAATTTATAAAATATATTAACACTTATAGATTACTTTTCCCATTTATATAAATACACATTTTATTTACGCTAAATATTTAAAGGAACAAATTTATTAATATATATTTGTTTTAGGAAATAACTTACTTTATAAAGTATTGCAAAAGTTTACAAGAGTTTCTTTTATGTACTTTAAACTCTTTTCAAACTTAAATTCCTTAGTTTAACTTCCTCTTTCTTATCCTGATAAACCATATGCTTTTGGCTACGACGACTCCTTTTTTTATTATTCTTTTTCCCAGTCAAAGTAATAAAATGAAAATAATATAGCAGAGACAAAAAATAAAAGGAAAAACGTCGAATAACTTCCAGCGAATGCAAATAACGCAGAAAATGTTACAAAAAGGGGGTAGCTAAGGGCGGGGGTGGCGGCATTTTTGAGGGGCTCTCTGGCTGTCTGTCCGCCTGCCGGAAGGGTTGTGGGTGGGCGTGGCAAGTGCTGGCAGTGCATGGCTTTCGATGATTAAATGCAAACACGCAAATATGACGACCGACTGAGTGACGGAGCCACCGACTGTCCATGTACATATATCCCCCGCTCGCACATATCTGTTTGCCGACTGCCAACTGTCTTCAAATATGTAAAAATATCGCATTCGTACGAAAGAATGGGAATAAATAAAAGTTGGCATTAATAATTTATGCAATATTGTACAATGTACATATCCGAGCGCATACATCTGCATGAGAGGGACCGAAAATATTCCAGAGCATCATCATCATCATCATCAGCAGTGCACACACACAAAGAGATATGGCAAATGATGAAAATTGAATGCCTTACAACATCCAATGATGCCCCTTCCTGGGAGTAACTCATATCCTGCCCCTCCCTCCGCCTCAGGCCATTTGCCATTTCAACAAAATGCTGTCAACGCTTTTGCCTCAATCTTGAGCCACAAAAAAATATAAATAAAGAAGGCAAACATATTCTAAAGCCATCATAAGAAATTGCATCGTATTTGGATAAAAGTCAAAGGCTTTCACCAAGTGATTAAGTAGAAAATTAGGAAAATTTATTAGAAAATAGTTTAATATAGAATTAACCCTTGAAATATATTATATATATTTCTTTGTACATTTAAGGACTTAAAGCTAAGTTCCTTCAACTCTACAAAATATGTTTATTACAGATATATTATATTCCTCTTCAAATGTTTAAACAAATATTTAATTATATGATAAATGATCTCTACAAATATTATTATTCATTATCTTTTAGGTAGTTTTCGTCACCCATTAAGCTGCATAGTTTATTACCCGCAGAATATTCAAAATCCTATCTATCAGTTACTATATCTTATCGGGAGCGCCCCACAACATATGCTATAATTCGTGAACGCGTTTAATTAACCACTTACATGGTTTTAATTTATCTCTCTCTTGAAAAAAAGAGGAAATTCCGTGAAAAACCAGCCACGAGAGTGTGCTGATAAAGATTTAGCTACAACAAATTGGTGTTATCTCTGCGGAGGCCGTGTTATCGGGACAGGAGCAGCAGATACTATATAGCTAAGGCCACACATGGCACTGATTTATGCCCCAGAAAACTGTCATGAATTTTCCCTCGAGCCCGTACAGTTTTTCCCCCACTTTTCCCCATTTTCCCCCTTCGGAAATGGCCTCAAACTAGTTTTGTGTGTGGCACTTTTTGGCATCAAACAAACATTTTCGCTGTTCATTTGTCGAGTTGATTTTTATTTATGCATATTTAATATTTATCGAAAAACCAAATCGAGCCAGATATACCTACATATTTATGTAGATATATATTCGAGTATATTCTTCCGTTTCTGTTCTCGCTTTTCGGCTCGCCGTCTGTCTCTCTGGCTAGTTATTAAACAAAAGAGAGTGGCAAAATTTATAGCCATATTATTTGTTATTTATTTAAGCTATAAATATGCATATGAAATGAATGAATGCTAGCAGCAGGTTTTTTCACCATACCCTACTATAGGCAGAGGCTATCCGACTGGGGGGTTTTTTAGGGGATATGATGGACTTTTTGTTGAGTAATTAAATGAGTAGGAATAAAAACTATTAAATTACCTCAAGGGATACATTGATATTTATATTGGTATATTTAATTACTATATAACATTCAGGAAAAAATAAAACGTTTTTTTCAGAAATTAACTCAATTGTATTGTACATTTTGTGTGGGTTTAATTGATTTAAATTTATTTACTATTTTTTATAGTTTAATTTACTAATTAAAACAAAGCGATTTTGAGTACATGTATAGTTATTAGTTTCATGGAAGAATTGAGTGTATTTATTATAAATATTTCTGAAATATGTGGTACAAAATATTATAGAAGATAGATGATCATAAAAACCAAAGTTGCAAACATTTTTAAAGATACGATTTTTAAAGATACAGATATTTTAACTAGCTTTATCTGTAGCTGTATTTATTATCTGCTTAATTGTAATAATAACTTAACATACTTAAATTGCAAGTATTTCTGAAGACATTTAAATCATTTTATATATAGCTTGAGGCAGTTTTCAGTATTTCTTCGACATTTCCTAGGTATTTCCATCTTCGATTTTACCTCAATTTTAATGATTATTGGGGATTTTTCGGTGGGTCCGCCGCTCAGGCTGTGCTATCTTTCTCTCTCCGTGCGGCTCCGGCTGCCACTGGTTTTTCTGTTATGTTATTTATGTGGCCATAAATTTGCAGCTGAAAGCAAAGCTCCGAGCAATGGTTCCACGGTTCATGGGGACAAATAGTGGCACGAACGATACACCACTCCAAAAATCCGTATGTAATTCCAGACCTCCACCTCTGACTGGACTGAATAGTTAAAGTCATAGTTTCCGTAGAAAAATCAAATTTACTGAAATATTTATTTAAGAAATTACTTCCAAGACGCAGAGATTGAAAATACTATTTTATAAATATTTTAAGAACAAAATATGAATATACTTTCATAAAATCGAATATTTTAAATCATTTTTTCTGAAACAAAAAAATGTATTAATAAGTTTCAAGGAAGATTTAATCATTTCAAGTACAAGTATTACAGTGACATAGTTAAAATGACCTATCATTTATTCGCCAAGAACTCCTTCATTATCCTTTGAAGTTATGACTCTAAAAACACATAAATCCTAAGCCTGAATGCATTTTCTCCCTGTGTAGTCTTAAGCCTTGACGCTTCGCTGCTCCTGTGGCTACGATTCAGACCGAGCCGAGTTTATTCCAGTTGAAGTCTCGTTGAGTTATACGTGCAAATGAGCATCGGCAAAGCCGCTTAAGGACAGAGGCTTAGGCCACTGCGCTCCGCTGATTTTGAATGGAAGTGAAGCCACCCCCGACCGAAGGACCTTCCCCTCCCCCTCCCCCTTCAAGGCATTTGTCCAGCGTGTGTTACATAATTTACCGTTGCTGCAAACATTTCCGCTGAATTGGAGGCGAGCACGCAAGCCCAAAGACCGGGATATTTCTTTATAATCAGCTGGGTGTCATCATAAGGTCATCACGCAATGCCCATTGTTGCTCACATCATTTGCCCGGAGCAGAGAATAAAAAGTCGGGAAGTCAACCCCGGGTGCGAGTCCTAGTCCGAGTCCTGGATCCTTATCGGACGCCATGCATCGCGCATAATGTGCACGGAGCACGTCAGGACGCGAGAATCTAGATTCCCGAAAGTTGGTAACATAATTTACACGGTAAAAAAGCTGGGAATATATTTATAAAGCAAATTAAGTGAGATCTTGGGAGTTATTTAATATATAATTCATTAATCTACCAAGACAGATCTTCGAGCTGCCACAAAAGTAACAAATTTAATCCTAAAATCAACTGAAAGATCTTAGAAACGTGAAGGTCAGGCTTGCTTTGAAAGTTGTTCTCTTACAACACAACGATTATTATTTAAATATAATTTGTTAAAGGGATTCATAATAAATATTTAATAATATAAATTTCCATTTTTTGTTCTAGGTGCAAGGAGCAAAAATAAAGCTCCGCCCATCGACGAGCGCTTGTAAACAAATTAGAAGCGTATCCTGACCGGAAGTCGAGGCGCAACAAAAAAGGAAAATAAAAATACTGAAGCAAAACAGACACAGGACCCAAAAAATGGACAGTCAGGTAAGTCAACTTTCCCTTTTTTATGGAATATCCTTTTTATACCCTTTACACTTGGGTGTAAACATTTTTAGGGGAGAAAGAACAGGACGCAAGAATCTTATTTACGAAAATTTAATAGATATTCTACTTTTATGTAATAGTAACGATTGAACTTTCAATTGAAATAGTCAGTCTGTGAATAGCAGGAATTAGTACTTAGAAATTATTAAACCCTTTCGAGCTTACTAAATTTATTTTAATGATTTTCCAAGTAAGGTATTTAAATATTCGTCTAAGTATTCCTGCTCTACTTTCTTGTTTCCCTTGCTGGTCTCTTCGTCTGTGTTCCTTTGGTCAACATATATTTTGTGTGATGGTCGGAAATTTGTTTGTCCTGCGGCCGCGCCTGAAAATCTGTTGTGGGCCTTCTGCTGCGCCTCTTTAAGTTGCAATTAACTTTTTGGCGGCTTAAAGCTGACCATCAGGCACCCTCCCCCGGCCTCTATAATTTCCCAACCCGGGACGTGCCTTATGTGGCCAGTGCACGCAACGTGGACGCCGGACAGGACACACTTTTTCATTTTAATTGCCTTTGGCTCCGGTCTCGTAGCCGGGACTCTGACTATGCTAAACTAATCTACACAAAACGCAGCTCCCTTGGGGGTGGCTTCCATACGCCAGTTCGATATTATTGTCTATTCCATGGCCGGTCATAATAATTTTGATTGAGAAGGTGAAATTGGTATTTTGTGATATATTGACATTTGCCGCTCAACGATGTTGTCCTCTGCTTAGTCACTTGCGGCAATTAGTGGAGTGGTCACTCGGACATCGGACATCGACCAGTTGGACTGTCATAGCATCTACATAGCAATTATGGCTTTTTATGGATAGTGGCTGGAGTGGTGTTCTTTAGCCGGAAAGGGTTGATTGACGCACTTTCATTTGCGGGCCAGCAGGTTCAACCCCAGCCCCAGTCCGAGTCCTCCTTCCACCTAATTTTACCTCCTTCCAGCACTAGGATATTTTCTATTCTTTGTGCCCAAGCACTTGGCTTCTGCTAACACCAATTTGTTCATTGCTCTTCGGGGCTTCAAATTAAAAATGATGTTTGACAAAAAAAGAGGGGAAAATCAAAAAATAAAACCAAAACAGGAGAGATGTGATCGAAGTAAAGGTTTGTTTAAGGACCAAAATAATACCCTATTTATATAAATTTCAATTAAAATGTCTGTTACAAATCGTTCATTCTGAAACCTTCGAAAGGAAACAAATGGAATTTTTGTTACTAAAACAATCTTTTGATTGTTAGTTAGTAGTCTAATTTCTTTGAATAAAGTGTTAGATTGATATTAAGAAACAGAAGTGTCACTAGTCTAATCTTCGATTATTTCTGGGCTAAAAATTAATATATTACAGTGAGTCAAAACATTACTTCCCCTAGTCCCTAACAATGTCTTAATAATTATTTAAATACATTTTCTCCTAACTTAACTACATTAACAAACTGCCTGTATAGTCCGATCTACCCATCATTCTCAGCCCAGGATATTTCCAGGATATCCTCTGCATATTGTCCCCATTTGATTGTGCAACTGTTCAGCGCTGTCGCATTTTATTTCAAGTTGAGTGACTTCAATCTGTCGCCAGCTAGAAAGAGAGTCAGAGTCAGTCTTGAGGCCTTTTATTATTATTATTATATGTATGTACTTGTTGTCGTTTTGTTCGAGTTCTTTCAATTTGGCGAAATAAACAGAAGAGAAAAAAAGCGAAAATAGAACCAGGGGTTGTGCATATGGCAGCATTAAAAAACCCACACGTACATTGTCCAAAGAAATTAGATGTCGTCATGAGAGAGCTCCCTGCGAGACTTCTTCCCTGTGACATACATAATTCCGGGGCTAGGTGCAGGCACAATCGAGACAATGGGCAGCCCCGGCGAATCCTTCGCACACGCCCCGCAAAAGGACAAAGGGACACTGCGCGCCATGTCTCGGCGACAACGACACTGATGAGTTTCGCCTTTTGTTTCGCAACTTCTATTCTGTGCGATCTGCAAATCCGTCCCCCACCCTCCCCTTGCTGGACCACGCCCACAAATGATTAAGGCACATTATTTTTGTCGTTTTAATTTGTGTTTTTATTTTGGTAGAGGCAGGGGGAAGGGGAGAATGAAAGAAATTGCCAGGACTCCGTTGCCATTGTCCTCAAACGTAAGAGGAAAATAATGCGAAGGATACCGGGAAATTAGAAAATATTACACGTTCTTTATTTAAATTAAAAAAAGAGTCCAAGAGAATATATATATAAGAAACATATATATTACGAAAAGCTGAATTTGGCGATATTTTTTTAGTTAATTTTCTTAAAACTTCCCTAAGGACATCAAAAATGTATTTAATTGAATCATTTATTAAGGTCCCAAGGTTGAAATATAATTTATACGTTTCCTCTAAAAAGTCTTTAAATTGAAGTGTTATCATAAAAAGGAAGCCAGCCTCGGAAAACCGAAATTCATATACCCTAGAAATTGTTCATAACTAAGCCAAAAATGCTTTAAATTCAATTCGGAAAGCTTTCCTATGCTAGTTTTTGATAGGTAAACAAATCTGCATACTAGATTTTAAATTCAAAAAAATTAAGATTTTTGCCAATTTTTGAAAATTTTAATGATGTAACCCCTTTCCTTTTTTTGAAAATTCGGAAAATTTTGAAAAAATTAAATTTTGATCGGAAATAGCCTAATCGACTCGGCTTTTGATGCTGATCAAGAATATATATGATTTTTAGGGTCGGAAATGATTCCTTCACGGAGTTTCAAGCTTCTGAATAAAAGTATAATACTATTTTTTAGTTCATTTTTCGATATTTTTTTATGAGAATTTTTTCGACAAATCAAGATTTAAAAATCTCATAACTAAGCCAAAAATGCATTAATCTTAATTCGGAAAGCGGTTCTATGCTGGTTTTTAGTAGGTTAATAAATCTGCATACTCAGTTTAAAACTTAAAAAAAATCAATTTTTGGCCAATTTTTGCAAATTTTAATGATGTAACCCCTTTCCTTTTTTTGAAAAAATCGAATATTTTTGAAAATTTTGTTTTTTTGCCGGAGGTGGCTAGATCGATTCTGCTGTTGATGCTGATCAAGAATATATATGATTTATAGGGTCGGAAATGACTCCTTCACTATTTTATAAGCTTCTGAATAATGGTAAAATACCATTTTTTAGTACATTTTTCGATATTTTTTTATGAGAATTTTTTCGACAAATCAAGATTTAAAAATCTCATAACTAAGCCAAAAATGCATTAATCTTAATTCGGAAAGCGGTTCTATGCTGGTTTTTAGTAGGTTAATAAATCTGCATACTCAGTTTAAAACTTAAAAAAATTCAATTTTTGGCCAATTTTTGCAAATTTTAATGATGTAACCCCTTTCCTTTTTTTGAAAAAATCGACTATTTTTGAAAATTTTGTTTTTTTGCCGGAGGTGGCTAGATCGATTCTGCTGTTGATGCTGATCAAGAATATATATGATTTATAGGGTCGGAAATGACTCCTTCACTATTTTATAAGCTTCTGAATAATGGTAAAATACCATTTTTAGTACATTTTTCGATATTTTTTTATGAGAATATTTTTTTTCAAATCAAGATTTAAAAATCTCATAACTAAGCCAAAAATGCATTAATCTTAATTCGGAAAGCGGTTCTATGCTGGTTTTTAGTAGGTTAATAAATCTGCATACTCAGTTTAAAACTTAAAAAAATTCAATTTTTGGCCAATTTTTGCAAATTTTAATGATGTAACCCCTTTCCTTTTTTTGAAAAAATCGACTATTTTTGAAAATTTTGTTTTTTTGCCGGAGGTGGCTAGATCGATTCTGCTGTTGATGCTGATCAAGAATGTATATGATTTATAGGGTCGGAAATGACTCCTTCACTATTTTATAAGCTTCTGAATAATGGTAAAATACCATTTTTTAGTACATTTTTCGATATTTTTTTATGAGAATTTTTTCGACAAATCAAGATTTAAAAATCTCATAACTAAGCCAAAAATGCATTAATCTTAATTCGGAAAGCGGTTCTATGCTAGTTTTTAGTAGGTTAATAAATCTGCATACTCAGTTTAAAACTTAAAAAAAATCAATTTTTGGCCAATTTTTGCAAATTTTAATGATGTAACCCCTTTCCTTTTTTTGAAAAAATCGACTATTTTTGAAAATTTTGTTTTTTTGCCGGAGGTGGCTAGATCGATTCTGCTGTTGATGCTGATCAAGAATATATATGATTTATAGGGTCGGAAATGACTCCTTCACTATTTTATAAGCTTCTGAATAATGGTAAAATACCATTTTTTAGTACATTTTTTGATATTTTTTTATGAGAATTTTTTCGACAAATCAAGATTTAAAAATCTCATAACTAAGCCAAAAATGCATTAATCTTAATTCGGAAAGCGGTTCTATGCTGGTTTTTAGTAGGTTAATAAATCTGCATACTCAGTTTAAAACTTAAAAAAAATCAATTTTTGGCCAATTTTTGCAAATTTTAATGATGTAACCCCTTTCCTTTTTTTGAAAAAATCGAATATTTTTGAAAATTTTGTTTTTTTGCCGGAGGTGGCTAGATCGATTCTGCTGTTGATGCTGATCAAGAATATATATGATTTATAGGGTCGGAAATGACTCCTTCACTATTTTATAAGCTTCTGAATAATGGTAAAATACCATTTTTTAGTACATTTTTCGATATTTTTTTATGAGAATTTTTTCGACAAATCAAGATTTAAAAATCTCATAACTAAGCCAAAAATGCATTAATCTTAATTCGGAAAGCGGTTCTATGCTGGTTTTTAGTAGGTTAATAAATCTGCATACTCAGTTTAAAACTTAAAAAAATTCAATTTTTGGCCAATTTTTGCAAATTTTAATGATGTAACCCCTTTCCTTTTTTTGAAAAAATCGACTATTTTTGAAAATTTTGTTTTTTTGCCGGAGGTGGCTAGATCGATTCTGCTGTTGATGCTGATCAAGAATATATATGATTTATAGGGTCGGAAATGACTCCTTCACTATTTTATAAGCTTCTGAATAATGGTAAAATACCATTTTTAGTACATTTTTCGATATTTTTTTATGAGAATATTTTTTTTCAAATCAAGATTTAAAAATCTCATAACTAAGCCAAAAATGCATTAATCTTAATTCGGAAAGCGGTTCTATGCTGGTTTTTAGTAGGTTAATAAATCTGCATACTCAGTTTAAAACTTAAAAAAATTCAATTTTTGGCCAATTTTTGCAAATTTTAATGATGTAACCCCTTTCCTTTTTTTGAAAAAATCGACTATTTTTGAAAATTTTGTTTTTTTGCCGGAGGTGGCTAGATCGATTCTGCTGTTGATGCTGATCAAGAATATATATGATTTATAGGGTCGGAAATGACTCCTTCACTATTTTATAAGCTTCTGAATAATGGTAAAATACCATTTTTAGTACATTTTTCGATATTTTTTTATGAGAATATTTTTTTTCAAATCAAGATTTAAAAATCTCATAACTAAGCCAAAAATGCATTAATCTTAATTCGGAAAGCGGTTCTATGCTGGTTTTTAGTAGGTTAATAAATCTGCATACTCAGTTTAAAACTTAAAAAAATTCAATTTTTGGCCAATTTTTGCAAATTTTAATGATGTAACCCCTTTCCTTTTTTTGAAAAAATCGACTATTTTTGAAAATTTTGTTTTTTTGCCGGAGGTGGCTAGATCGATTCTGCTGTTGATGCTGATCAAGAATGTATATGATTTATAGGGTCGGAAATGACTCCTTCACTATTTTATAAGCTTCTGAATAATGGTAAAATACCATTTTTTAG
Source organism: Drosophila bunnanda (assembly GCA_035046265.1). Lineage (NCBI taxonomy): Eukaryota > Metazoa > Arthropoda > Insecta > Diptera > Drosophilidae > Drosophila > Drosophila bunnanda. The sequence goes on along the minus strand of JAWNOB010000076.1, from coordinate 4,022,446 downwards.
TACATTTTTCGATATTTTTTTATGAGAATTTTTTCGACAAATCAAGATTTAAAAATCTCATAACTAAGCCAAAAATGCATTAATCTTAATTCGGAAAGCGGTTCTATGCTAGTTTTTAGTAGGTTAATAAATCTGCATACTCAGTTTAAAACTTAAAAAAAATCAATTTTTGGCCAATTTTTGCAAATTTTAATGATGTAACCCCTTTCCTTTTTTTGAAAAAATCGACTATTTTTGAAAATTTTGTTTTTTTGCCGGAGGTGGCTAGATCGATTCTGCTGTTGATGCTGATCAAGAATATATATGATTTATAGGGTCGGAAATGACTCCTTCACTATTTTATAAGCTTCTGAATAATGGTAAAATACCATTTTTTAGTACATTTTTTGATATTTTTTTATGAGAATTTTTTCGACAAATCAAGATTTAAAAATCTCATAACTAAGCCAAAAATGCATTAATCTTAATTCGGAAAGCGGTTCTATGCTGGTTTTTAGTAGGTTAATAAATCTGCATACTCAGTTTAAAACTTAAAAAAATTCAATTTTTGGCCAATTTTTGCAAATTTTAATGATGTAACCCCTTTCCTTTTTTTGAAAAAATCGACTATTTTTGAAAATTTTGTTTTTTTGCCGGAGGTGGCTAGATCGATTCTGCTGTTGATGCTGATCAAGAATATATATGATTTATAGGGTCGGAAATGACTCCTTCACTATTTTATAAGCTTCTGAATAATGGTAAAATACCATTTTTAGTACATTTTTCGATATTTTTTTATGAGAATATTTTTTTTCAAATCAAGATTTAAAAATCTCATAACTAAGCCAAAAATGCATTAATCTTAATTCGGAAAGCGGTTCTATGCTGGTTTTTAGTAGGTTAATAAATCTGCATACTCAGTTTAAAACTTAAAAAAATTCAATTTTTGGCCAATTTTTGCAAATTTTAATGATGTAACCCCTTTCCTTTTTTTGAAAAAATCGACTATTTTTGAAAATTTTGTTTTTTTGCCGGAGGTGGCTAGATCGATTCTGCTGTTGATGCTGATCAAGAATGTATATGATTTATAGGGTCGGAAATGACTCCTTCACTATTTTATAAGCTTCTGAATAATGGTAAAATACCATTTTTTAGTACATTTTTCGATATTTTTTTATGAGAATTTTTTCGACAAATCAAGATTTAAAAATCTCATAACTAAGCCAAAAATGCATTAATCTTAATTCGGAAAGCGGTTCTATGCTAGTTTTTAGTAGGTTAATAAATCTGCATACTCAGTTTAAAACTTAAAAAAAATCAATTTTTGGCCAATTTTTGCAAATTTTAATGATGTAACCCCTTTCCTTTTTTTGAAAAAATCGACTATTTTTGAAAATTTTGTTTTTTTGCCGGAGGTGGCTAGATCGATTCTGCTGTTGATGCTGATCAAGAATATATATGATTTATAGGGTCGGAAATGACTCCTTCACTATTTTATAAGCTTCTGAATAATGGTAAAATACCATTTTTTAGTACATTTTTTGATATTTTTTTATGAGAATTTTTTCGACAAATCAAGATTTAAAAATCTCATAACTAAGCCAAAAATGCATTAATCTTAATTCGGAAAGCGGTTCTATGCTGGTTTTTTTAAAACTTAAAAAAAATCAATTTTTGGCCAATTTTTGCAAATTTTAATGATGTAACCCCTTTCCTTTTTTTGAAAAAATCGAATATTTTTGAAAATTTTGTTTTTTTGCCGGAGGTGGCTAGATCGATTCTGCTGTTGATGCTGATCAAGAATATATATGATTTATAGGGTCGGAAATGACTCCTTCACTATTTTATAAGCATCTGAATAATGGTAAAATACCATTTTTTAGTACATTTTTCGATATTTTTTTATGAGAATTTTTTCGACAAATCAAGATTTAAAAATCTCATAACTAAGCCAAAAATGCATTAATCTGAATTCGGAAAGCGGTTCTATGCTAGTTTTTAGTAGGTTAATAAATCAGTTTAAAACTTAAAAAAATTCAATTTTTGGCCAATTTTTGCAAATTTTAATGATGTAACCCCTTTCCTTTTTTTGAAAAAATCGACTATTTTTGAAAATTTTGTTTTTTTGCCGGAGGTGGCTAGATCGATTCTGCTGTTGATGCTGATCAAGAATGTATATGATTTATAGGGTCGGAAATGACTCCTTCACTATTTTATAAGCTTCTGAATAATGGTAAAATACCATTTTTTAGTACATTTTTCGATATTTTTTTATGAGAATTTTTTCGACAAATCAAGATTTAAAAATCTCATAACTAAGCCAAAAATGCATTAATCTTAATTCGGAAAGCGGTTCTATGCTAGTTTTTAGTAGGTTAATAAATCTGCATACTCAGTTTAAAACTTAAAAAAAATCAATTTTTGGCCAATTTTTGCAAATTTTAATGATGTAACCCCTTTCCTTTTTTTGAAAAAATCGACTATTTTTGAAAATTTTGTTTTTTTGCCGGAGGTGGCTAGATCGATTCTGCTGTTGATGCTGATCAAGAATATATATGATTTATAGGGTCGGAAATGACTCCTTCACTATTTTATAAGCTTCTGAATAATGGTAAAATACCATTTTTTAGTACATTTTTCGATATTTTTTTATGAGAATTTTTTCGACAAATCAAGATTTAAAAATCTCATAACTAAGCCAAAAATGCATTAATCTTAATTCGGAAAGCGGTTCTATGCTGGTTTTTAGTAGGTTAATAAATCTGCATACTCAGTTTAAAACTTAAAAAAATTCAATTTTTGGCCAATTTTTGCAAATTTTAATGATGTAACCCCTTTCCTTTTTTTGAAAAAATCGACTATTTTTGAAAATTTTGTTTTTTTGCCGGAGGTGGCTAGATCGATTCTGCTGTTGATGCTGATCAAGAATATATATGATTTATAGGGTCGGAAATGACTCCTTCACTATTTTATAAGCTTCTGAATAATGGTAAAATACCATTTTTTAGTACATTTTTCGATATTTTTTTATGAGAATATTTTCGACAAATCAAGATTTAAAAATCTCATAACTAAGCCAAAAATGCATTAATCTTAATTCGGAAAGCGGTTCTATGCTGGTTTTTAGTAGGTTAATAAATCTGCATACTCAGTTTAAAACTTAAAAAAATTCAATTTTTGGCCAATTTTTGCAAATTTTAATGATGTAACCCCTTTCCTTTTTTTGAAAAAATCGACTATTTTTGAAAATTTTGTTTTTTTGCCGGAGGTGGCTAGATCGATTCTGCTGTTGATGCTGATCAAGAATATATATGATTTATAGGGTCGGAAATGACTCCTTCACTATTTTATAAGCTTCTGAATAATGGTAAAATACCATTTTTTAGTACATTTTTCGATATTTTTTTATGAGAATTTTTTCGACAAATCAAGATTTAAAAATCTCATAACTAAGCCAAAAATGCATTAATCTTAATTCGGAAAGCGGTTCTATGCTAGTTTTTAGTAGGTTAATAAATCTGCATACTCAGTTTAAAACTTAAAAAAAATCAATTTTTGGCCAATTTTTGCAAATTTTAATGATGTAACCCCTTTCCTTTTTTTGAAAAAATCGACTATTTTTGAAAATTTTGTTTTTTTGCCGGAGGTGGCTAGATCGATTCTGCTGTTGATGCTGATCAAGAATATATATGATTTATAGGGTCGGAAATGACTCCTTCACTATTTTATAAGCTTCTGAATAATGGTAAAATACCATTTTTTAGTACATTTTTCGATATTTTTTTATGAGAATATTTTCGACAAATCAAGATTTAAAAATCTCATAACTAAGCCAAAAATGCATTAATCTTAATTCGGAAAGCGGTTCTATGCTGGTTTTTAGTAGGTTAATAAATCTGCATACTCAGTTTAAAACTTAAAAAAATTCAATTTTTGGCCAATTTTTGCAAATTTTAATGATGTAACCCCTTTCCTTTTTTTGAAAAATCGACTATTTTTGAAAATTTTGTTTTTTTGCCGGAGGTGGCTAGATCGATTCTGCTGTTGATGCTGATCAAGAATATATATGATTTATAGGGTCGGAAATGACTCCTTCACTATTTTATAAGCTTCTGAATAATGGTAAAATACCATTTTTTAGTACATTTTTCGATATTTTTTTATGAGAATTTTTTCGACAAATCAAGATTTAAAAATCTCATAACTAAGCCAAAAATGCATAATTCTTAATTCGGAAAGCGGTTCTATGCTAGTTTTTAGTAGGTTAATAAATCTGCATACTCAGTTTAAAACTTAAAAAAAATCAATTTTTGGCCAATTTTTGCAAATTTTAATGATGTAACCCCTTTCCTTTTTTTGAAAAAATCGACTATTTTTGAAAATTTTGTTTTTTTGCCGGAGGTGGCTAGATCGATTCTGCTGTTGATGCTGATCAAGAATATATATGATTTATAGGGTCGGAAATGACTCCTTCACTATTTTATAAGCTTCTGAATAATGGTAAAATACCATTTTTTAGTACATTTTTCGATATTTTTTATGAGTATTTTTTGGACAAATCAAGATTTAAAAATCTCATAACTAAGCCAAAAATGCATTAATCTTAATTCGGAAAGCGGTTCTATGCTAGTTTTTAGTAGGTTAATAAATCTGCATACTTAGTTTAAAACCTAAAAAAAATCAATTTTTTGCCAATTTTTGCAAATTTTAATGATGTAACCCCTTTCCTTTTTTTGAAAAAATCGACTATTTTTGAAAATTTTGTTTTTTTGCCGGAGGTGGCTAGATCGATTCTGCTGTTGATGCTGATCAAGAATATATAGGATTTATAGGGTCGGAAATGACTCCTTCACTATTTTATAAGCTTCTGAATAATAGTAAAATACCATTTTTTAGTAAATTTTTCGATATTTTTTTATGAGAATTTTTTCGACAAATCAAGATTTAAAAATCTCATAACTAAGCCAAAAATGCATTAATCTTAATTCGGAAAGCGGTTCTATGCTAGTTTTTAGTAGGTTAATAAATCTGCATACTCAGTTTAAAACCTAAAAAAAATCAATTTTTGGCCAATTTTTGCAAATTTTAATGATGTAACCCCTTTCCTTTTTTTGAAAAAAATCGACTATTTTTGAAAATTTTGTTTTTTTGCCGGAGGTGGCTAGATCGATTCTGCTGTTGATGCTGATCAAGAATATATATGATTTATAGGGTCGGAAATGACTCCTTCACTATTTTATAAGCTTCTGAATAATGGTAAAATACCATTTTTTAGTACATTTTTCGATATTTTTTATGAGAATTTTTTCGACAAATCAAGATTTAAAAATCTCATAACTAAGCCAAAAATGCATTAATCTTAATTCGGAAAGCGGTTCTATGCTAGTTTTTAGTAGGTTAATAAATCTGCATACTTAGTTTAAAACCTAAAAAAAATCAATTTTTGGCCAATTTTTGCAAATTTTAATGATGTAACCCCTTTCCTTTTTTTGAAAAAATCGACTATTTTTGAAAATTTTGTTTTTTTGCCGGAGGTGGCTAGATCGATTCTGCTGTTGATGCTGATCAAGAATATATAGGATTTATAGGGTCGGAAATGACTCCTTCACTATTTTATAAGCTTCTGAATAATAGTAAAATACCATTTTTTAGTAAATTTTTCGATATTTTTTTATGAGAATTTTTTCGACAAATCAAGATTTAAAAATCTCATAACTAAGCCAAAAATGCATTAATCTTAATTCGGAAAGCGGTTCTATGCTAGTTTTTAGTAGGTTAATAAATCTGCATACTCAGTTTAAAACCTAAAAAAAATCAATTTTTGGCCAATTTTTGCAAATTTTAATGATGTAACCCCTTTCCTTTTTTTGAAAAAAATCGACTATTTTTGAAAATTTTGTTTTTTTGCCGGAGGTGGCTAGATCGATTCTGCTGTTGATGCTGATCAAGAATATATATGATTTATAGGGTCGGAAATGACTCCTTCACTATTTTATAAGCTTCTGAATAATGGTAAAATACCATTTTTTAGTACATTTTTCGATATTTTTTATGAGAATTTTTTCGACAAATCAAGATTTAAAAATCTCATAACTAAGCCAAAAATGCATTAATCTTAATTCGGAAAGCGGTTCTATGCTAGTTTTTAGTAGGTTAATAAATCTGCATACTTAGTTTAAAACCTAAAAAAAATCAATTTTTGGCCAATTTTTGCAAATTTTAATGATGTAACCCCTTTCCTTTTTTTGAAAAAATCGACTATTTTTGAAAATTTTGTTTTTTTGCCGGAGGTGGCTAGATCGATTCTGCTGTTGATGCTGATCAAGAATATATATGATTTATAGGGTCGGAAATGACTCCTTCACTATTTTATAAGCTTCTGAATAATAGTAAAATACCATTTTTTAGTACATTTTTCGATATTTTTTTATGAGAATTTTTTCGACAAATCAAGATTTAAAAATCTCATAACTAAGCCAAAAATGCATTAATCTTAATTCGGAAAGCGGTTCTATGCTAGTTTTTAGTAGGTTAATAAATCTGCATACTTAGTTTAAAACCTAAAAAAAATCCATTTTTTGCCAATTTTTGCAAATTTTAATGATGTAACCCCTTTCCTTTTTTTGAAAAAATCGACTATTTTTGAAAATTTTGTTTTTTTGCCGGAGGTGGCTAGATCGATTCTGCTGTTGATGCTGATCAAGAATATATAGGATTTATAGGGTCGGAAATGACTCCTTCACTATTTTATAAGCTTCTGAATAATAGTAAAATACCATTTTTTAGTAAATTTTTCGATATTTTTTTATGAGAATTTTTTCGACAAATCAAGATTTAAAAATCTCATAACTAAGCCAAAAATGCATTAATCTTAATTCGGAAAGCGGTTCTATGCTAGTTTTTAGTAGGTTAATAAATCTGCATACTCAGTTTAAAACCTAAAAAAAATCAATTTTTGGCCAATTTTTGCAAATTTTAATGATGTAACCCCTTTCCTTTTTTTGAAAAAAATCGACTATTTTTGAAAATTTTGTTTTTTTGCCGGAGGTGGCTAGATCGATTCTGCTGTTGATGCTGATCAAGAATATATATGATTTATAGGGTCGGAAATGACTCCTTCACTATTTTATAAGCTTCTGAATAATGGTAAAATACCATTTTTTAGTACATTTTTCGATATTTTTTATGAGAATTTTTTCGACAAATCAAGATTTAAAAATCTCATAACTAAGCCAAAAATGCATTAATCTTAATTCGGAAAGCGGTTCTATGCTAGTTTTTAGTAGGTTAATAAATCTGCATACTTAGTTTAAAACCTAAAAAAAATCAATTTTTGGCCAATTTTTGCAAATTTTAATGATGTAACCCCTTTCCTTTTTTTGAAAAAATCGACTATTTTTTGAAAATTTTGTTTTTTTGCCGGAGGTGGCTAGATCGATTCTGCTGTTGATGCTGATCAAGAATATATATGATTTATAGGGTCGGAAATGACTCCTTCACTATTTTATAAGCTTCTGAATAATAGTAAAATACCATTTTTTAGTACATTTTTCGATATTTTTTTATGAGAATTTTTTCGACAAATCAAGATTTAAAAATCTCATAACTAAGCCAAAAATGCATTAATCTTAATTCGGAAAGCGGTTCTATGCTAGTTTTTAGTAGGTTAATAAATCTGCATACTTAGTTTAAAACCTAAAAAAAATCTATTTTTTGCCAATTTTTGCAAATTTTAATGATGTAACCCCTTTCCTTTTTTTGAAAAAATCGACTATTTTTGAAAATTTTGTTTTTTTGCCGGAGGTGGCTAGATCGATTCTGCTGTTGATGCTGATCAAGAATATATAGGATTTATAGGGTCGGAAATGACTCCTTCACTATTTTATAAGCTTCTGAATAATAGTAAAATACCATTTTTTAGTACATTTTTCGATATTTTTTTATGAGAATTTTTTCGACAAATCAAGATTTAAAAATCTCATAACTAAGCCAAAAATGCATTAATCTTAATTCGGAAAGCGGTTCTATGCTAGTTTTTAGTAGGTTAATAAATCTGCATACTTAGTTTAAAACCTAAAAAAAATCTATTTTTTGCCAATTTTTGCAAATTTTAATGATGTAACCCCTTTCCTTTTTTTGAAAAAATCGACTATTTTTGAAAATTTTGTTTTTTTGCCGGAGGTGGCTAGATCGATTCTGCTGTTGATGCTGATCAAGAATATATATGATTTATAGGGTCGGAAATGACTCCTTCACTATTTTATAAGCTTCTGAATAATGGTAAAATACCATTTTTTAGTACATTTTTCGATATTTTTTTATGAGAATTTTTTCGACAAATCAAGATTTAAAAATCTCATAACTAAGCCAAAAATGCATTAATCTTAATTCGGAAAGCGGTTCTATGCTAGTTTTTAGTAGGTTAATAAATCTGCATACTCAGTTTAAAACCTAAAAAAAATCAATTTTTGGCCAATTTTTGCAAATTTTAATGATGTAACCCCTTTCCTTTTTTTGAAAAAAATCGACTATTTTTGAAAATTTTGTTTTTTTGCCGGAGGTGGCTAGATCGATTCTGCTGTTGATGCTGATCAAGAATATATATGATTTATAGGGTCGGAAATGACTCCTTCACTATTTTATAAGCTTCTGAATAATGGTAAAATACCATTTTTTAGTACATTTTTCGATATTTTTTTATGAGAATTTTTTCGACAAATCAAGATTTAAAAATCTCATAACTAAGCCAAAAATGCATTAATCTTAATTCGGAAAGCGGTTCTATGCTGGTTTTTAGTAGGTTAATAAATCTGCATACTCAGTTTAAAACTTAAAAAAATTCAATTTTTGGCCAATTTTTGCAAATTTTAATGATGTAACCCCTTTCCTTTTTTTGAAAAAATCGACTATTTTTGAAAATTTTGTTTTTTTGCCGGAGGTGGCTAGATCGATTCTGCTGTTGATGCTGATCAAGAATATATATGATTTATAGGGTCGGAAATGACTCCTTCACTATTTTATAAGCTTCTGAATAATGGTAAAATACCATTTTTTAGTACATTTTTTGATATTTTTTTATGAGAATTTTTTCGACAAATCAAGATTTAAAAATCTCATAACTAAGCCAAAAATGCATTAATCTTAATTCGGAAAGCGGTTCTATGCTAGTTTTTAGTAGGTTAATAAATCTGCATACTCAGTTTAAAACTTAAAAAAAATCAATTTTTGGCCAATTTTTGCAAATTTTAATGATGTAACCCCTTTCCTTTTTTTGAAAAAATCGACTATTTTTGAAAATTTTGTTTTTTTGCCGGAGGTGGCTAGATCGATTCTGCTGTTGATGCTGATCAAGAATATATATGATTTATAGGGTCGGAAATGACTCCTTCACTATTTTATAAGCTTCTGAATAATGGTAAAATACCATTTTTTAGTACATTTTTCGATATTTTTTTATGAGAATTTTTTCGACAAATCAAGATTTAAAAATCTCATAACTAAGCCAAAAATGCATTAATCTTAATTCGGAAAGCGGTTCTATGCTGGTTTTTAGTAGGTTAATAAATCTGCATACTCAGTTTAATACTTAAAAAAAATCAATTTTTGGCCAATTTTTGCAAATTTTAATGATGTAACCCCTTTCCTTTTTTTGAAAAAATCGACTATTTTTGAAAATTTTGTTTTTTTGCCGGAGGTGGCTAGATCGATTCTGCTGTTGATGCTGATCAAGAATATATATGATTTATAGGGTCGGAAATGACTCCTTCACTATTTTATAAGCTTCTGAATAATGGTAAAATACCATTTTTTAGTACATTTTTCGATATTTTTTTATGAGAATTTTTTCGACAAATCAAGATTTAAAAATCTCATAACTAAGCCAAAAATGCATTAATCTTAATTCGGAAAGCGGTTCTATGCTAGTTTTTAGTAGGTTAATAAATCTGCATACTCAGTTTAAAACTTAAAAAAAATCAATTTTTGGCAAATTTTTGCAAATTTTAATGATGTAACCCCTTTCCTTTTTTTGAAAAAATCGACTATTTTTGAAAATTTTGTTTTTTTGCCGGAGGTGGCTAGATCGATTCTGCTGTTGATGCTGATCAAGAATATATATGATTTATAGGGTCGGAAATGACTCCTTCACTATTTTATAAGCTTCTGAATAATGGTAAAATACCATTTTTTAGTACATTTTTCGATATTTTTTTATGAGAATTTTTTCGACAAATCAAGATTTAAAAATCTCATAACTAAGCCAAAAATGCATTAATCTTAATTCGGAAAGCGGTTCTATGCTAGTTTTTAGTAGGTTAATAAATCTGCATACTTAGTTTAAAACCTAAAAAAAATCTATTTTTTGCCAATTTTTGCAAATTTTAATGATGTAACCCCTTTCCTTTTTTTGAAAAAATCGACTATTTTTGAAAATTTTGTTTTTTTGCCGGAGGTGGCTAGATCGATTCTGCTGTTGATGCTGATCAAGAATATATATGATTTATAGGGTCGGAAATGACTCCTTCACTATTTTATAAGCTTCTGAATAATGGTAAAATACCATTTTTTAGTACATTTTTCGATATTTTTTTATGAGAATTTTTTCGACAAATCAAGATTTAAAAATCTCATAACTAAGCCAAAAATGCATTAATCTTAATTCGGAAAGCGGTTCTATGCTAGTTTTTAGTAGGTTAATAAATCTGCATACTCAGTTTAAAACCTAAAAAAAATCAATTTTTGGCCAATTTTTGCAAATTTTAATGATGTAACCCCTTTCCTTTTTTTGAAAAAAATCGACTATTTTTGAAAATTTTGTTTTTTTGCCGGAGGTGGCTAGATCGATTCTGCTGTTGATGCTGATCAAGAATATATATGATTTATAGGGTCGGAAATGACTCCTTCACTATTTTATAAGCTTCTGAATAATGGTAAAATACCATTTTTTAGTACATTTTTCGATATTTTTTTATGAGAATTTTTTCGACAAATCAAGATTTAAAAATCTCATAACTAAGCCAAAAATGCATTAATCTTAATTCGGAAAGCGGTTCTATGCTAGTTTTTAGTAGGTTAATAAATCTGCATACTCAGTTTAAAACCTAAAAAAAATCAATTTTTGGCCAATTTTTGCAAATTTTAATGATGTAACCCCTTTCCTTTTTTTGAAAAAAATCGACTATTTTTGAAAATTTTGTTTTTTTGCCGGAGGTGGCTAGATCGATTCTGCTGTTGATGCTGATCAAGAATATATATGATTTATAGGGTCGGAAATGACTCCTTCACTATTTTATAAGCTTCTGAATAATGGTAAAATACCATTTTTTAGTACATTTTTCGATATTTTTTTATGAGAATTTTTTCGACAAATCAAGATTTAAAAATCTCATAACTAAGCCAAAAATGCATTAATCTTAATTCGGAAAGCGGTTCTATGCTGGTTTTTAGTAGGTTAATAAATCTGCATACTCAGTTTAAAACTTAAAAAAAATCAATTTTTGGCCAATTTTTGCAAATTTTAATGATGTAACCCCTTTCCTTTTTTTGAAAAAATCGACTATTTTTGAAAATTTTGTTTTTTTGCCGGAGGTGGCTAGATCGATTCTGCTGTTGATGCTGATCAAGAATATATATGATTTATAGGGTCGGAAATGACTCCTTCACTATTTTATAAGCTTCTGAATAATGGTAAAATACCATTTTTTAGTACATTTTTTGATATTTTTTTATGAGAATTTTTTCGACAAATCAAGATTTAAAAATCTCATAACTAAGCCAAAAATGCATTAATCTTAATTCGGAAAGCGGTTCTATGCTAGTTTTTAGTAGGTTAATAAATCTGCATACTCAGTTTAAAACTTAAAAAAAATCAATTTTTGGCCAATTTTTGCAAATTTTAATGATGTAACCCCTTTCCTTTTTTTGAAAAAATCGACTATTTTTGAAAATTTTGTTTTTTTGCCGGAGGTGGCTAGATCGATTCTGCTGTTGATGCTGATCAAGAATATATATGATTTATAGGGTCGGAAATGACTCCTTCACTATTTTATAAGCTTCTGAATAATGGTAAAATACCATTTTTTAGTACATTTTTCGATATTTTTTTATGAGAATTTTTTCGACAAATCAAGATTTAAAAATCTCATAACTAAGCCAAAAATGCATTAATCTTAATTCGGAAAGCGGTTCTATGCTGGTTTTTAGTAGGTTAATAAATCTGCATACTCAGTTTAATACTTAAAAAAAATCAATTTTTGGCCAATTTTTGCAAATTTTAATGATGTAACCCCTTTCCTTTTTTTGAAAAAATCGACTATTTTTGAAAATTTTGTTTTTTTGCCGGAGGTGGCTAGATCGATTCTGCTGTTGATGCTGATCAAGAATATATATGATTTATAGGGTCGGAAATGACTCCTTCACTATTTTATAAGCTTCTGAATAATGGTAAAATACCATTTTTTAGTACATTTTTTGATATTTTTTTATGAGAATTTTTTCGACAAATCAAGATTTAAAAATCTCATAACTAAGCCAAAAATGCATTAATCTTAATTCGGAAAGCGGTTCTATGCTAGTTTTTAGTAGGTTAATAAATCTGCATACTCAGTTTAAAACTTAAAAAAATCAATTTTTGGCCAATTTTTGCAAATTTTAATGATGTAACCCCTTTCCTTTTTTTGAAAAAATCGACTATTTTTGAAAATTTTGTTTTTTTGCCGGAGGTGGCTAGATCGATTCTGCTGTTAATGCTGATCAAGAATATATATGATTTATAGGGTCGGAAATGACTCCTTCACTATTTTATAAGCTTCTGAATAATAGTAAAATACCATTTTTTAGTACATTTTTCGATATTTTTTTATGAGAATTTTTTCGACAAATCAAGATTTAAAAATCTCATAACTAAGCCAAAAATGCATTAATCTTAATTCGGAAAGCGGTTCTATGCTGGTTTTTAGTAGGTTAATAAATCTGCATACTCAGTTTAAAACTTAAAAAAATTCAATTTTTGGCCATTTTTTGCAAATTTTAATGATGTAACCCCTTTCCTTTTTTTGAAAAAATCGACTATTTTTGAAAATTTTGTTTTTTTGCCGGAGGTGGCTAGATCGATTCTGCTGTTGATGCTGATCAAGAATATATATGATTTATAGGGTCGGAAATGACTCCTTCACTATTTTATAAGCTTCTGAATAATGGTAAAATACCATTTTTTAGTACATTTTTCGATATTTTTTTATGAGAATTTTTTCGACAAATCAAGATTTAAAAATGTCATAACTAAGCCAAAAATGCATTAATCTTAATTCGGAAAGCGGTTCTATGCTAGTTTTTAGTAGGTTAATAAATCTGCATACTCAGTTTAAAACTTAAAAAAAATCAATTTTTGGCAAATTTTTGCAAATTTTAATGATGTAACCCCTTTCCTTTTTTTGAAAAAATCGACTATTTTTGAAAATTTTGTTTTTTTACCGGAGGTGGCTAGATCGATTCTGCTGTTGATGCTGATCAAGAATATATATGATTTATAGGGTCGGAAATGACTCCTTCACTATTTTATAAGCTTCTGAATAATGGTAAAATACCATTTTTTAGTACATTTTTCGATATTTTTTTATGAGAATTTTTTCGACAAATCAAGATTTAAAAATCTCATAACTAAGCCAAAAATGCATTAATCTTAATTCGGAAAGCGGTTCTATGCTAGTTTTTAGTAGGTTAATAAATCTGCATAGTCAGTTTAAAACTTAAAAAAAATCAATTTTTGGCCAATTTTTGCAAATTTTAATGATGTAACCCCTTTCCTTTTTTTGAAAAAATCGACTATTTTTCAAAATTTTGTTTTTTTGCCGGAGGTGGCTAGATCGATTCTGCTGTTGATGCTGATCAAGAATATATATGATTTATAGGGTCGGAAATGACTCCTTCACTATTTTATAAGCTTCTGAATAATGGTAAAATACCATTTTTTAGTACATTTTTCGATATTTTTTTATGAGAATTTTTTCGACAAATCAAGATTTAAAAATCTCATAACTAAGCCAAAAATGCATTAATCTTAATTCGGAAAGCGGTTCTATGTTAGTTTTTAGTAGGTTAATAAATCTGCATACTCAGTTTAAAACTTAAAAAAAATCAATTTTTGGCCAATTTTTGCAAATTTTAATGATGTAACCCCTTTCCTTTTTTTGAAAAAATCGACTATTTTTGAAAATTTTGTTTTTTTGCCGGAGGTGGCTAGATCGATTCTGCTGTTGATGCTGATCAAGAATATATATGATTTATAGGGTCGGAAATGACTCCTTCACTATTTTATAAGCTTCTGAATAATAGTAAAATACCATTTTTTAGTACATTTTTCGATATTTTTTTATGAGAATTTTTTCGACAAATCAAGATTTAAAAATCTCATAACTAAGCCAAAAATGCATTAATCTTAATTCGGAAAGCGGTTCTATGCTGGTTTTTAGTAGGTTAATAAATCTGCATACTCAGTTTAAAACTTAAAAAAATTCAATTTTTGGCCAATTTTTGCAAATTTTAATGATGTAACCCCTTTCCTTTTTTTGAAAAAATCGACTATTTTTGAAAATTTTGTTTTTTTGCCGGATGTGGCTAGATCGATTCTGCTGTTGATGCTGATCAAGAATATATATGATTTATAGGGTCGGAAATGACTCCTTCACTATTTTATAAGCTTCTGAATAATGGTAAAATACCATTTTTTAGTACATTTTTCGATATTTTTTTATGAGAATTTTTTCGACAAATCAAGATTTAAAAATCTCATAACTAAACCAAAAATGCATTAATCTTAATTCGGAAAGCGGTTCTATGCTAGTTTTTAGTAGGTTAATAAATCTGCATAGTCAGTTTAAAACTTTAAAAAAATCAATTTTTGGCAAATTTTTGCAAATTTTAATGATGTAACCCCTTTCCTTTTTTTGAAAAAATCGACTATTTTTCAAAATTTTGTTTTTTTGCCGGAGGTGGCTAGATCGATTCTGCTGTTGATGCTGATCAAGAATATATATGATTTATAGGGTCGGAAATGACTCCTTCACTATTTTATAAGCTTCTGAATAATGGTAAAATACCATTTTTTAGTACATTTTTCGATATTTTTTTATGAGAATTTTTTCGACAAATCAAGATTTAAAAATCTCATAACTAAGCCAAAAATGCATTAATCTTAATTCGGAAAGCGGTTCTATGCTAGTTTTTAGTAGGTTAATAAATCTGCATACTCAGTTTAAAACTTAAAAAAATCAATTTTTGGCCAATTTTTGCAAATTTTAATGATGTAACCCCTTTCCTTTTTTTGAAAAAATCGACTATTTTTGAAAATTTTGTTTTTTTGCCGGAGGTGGCTAGATCGATTCTGCTGTTGATGCTGATCAAGAATATATATGATTTATAGGGTCGGAAATGACTCCTTCACTATTTTATAGGCTTCTGAATAATAGTAAAATACCATTTTTTAGTACATTTTTCGATATTTTTTTATGAGAATTTTTTCGACAAATCAAGATTTAAAAATCTCATAACTAAGCCAAAAATGCATTAATCTTAATTCGGAAAGCGGTTCTATGCTAGTTTTTAGTAGGTTAATAAATCTGCATACTCAGTTTAAAACTTAAAAAAAATCAATTTTTGGCCAATTTTTGCAAATTTTAATGATGTAACCCCTTTCCTTTTTTTGAAAAAATCGACTATTTTTGAAAATTTTGTTTTTTTGCCGGAGGTGGCTAGATCGATTCTGCTGTTGATGCTGATCAAGAATATATATGATTTATAGGGTCGGAAATGACTCCTTCACTATTTTATAAGCTTCTGAATAATGGTAAAATACCATTTTTTAGTACATTTTTCGATATTTTTTTATGAGAATTTTTTCGACAAATCAAGATTTAAAAATCTCATAACTAAGCCAAAAATGCATTAATCTTAATTCGGAAAGCGGTTCTATGCTAGTTTTTAGTAGGTTAATAAATCTGCATACTCAGTTTAAAACTTAAAAAAATCAATTTTTGGCCAATTTTTGCAAATTTTAATGATGTAACCCCTTTCCTTTTTTTGAAAAAATCGACTATTTTTGAAAATTTTGTTTTTTTGCCGGAGGTGGCTAGATCGATTCTGCTGTTGATGCTGATCAAGAATATATATGATTTATAGGGTCGGAAATGACTCCTTCACTATTTTATAAGCTTCTGAATAATAGTAAAATACCATTTTTTAGTACATTTTTCGATATTTTTTTATGAGAATTTTTTCGACAAATCAAGATTTAAAAATCTCATAACTAAGCCAAAAATGCATTAATCTTAATTCGGAAAGCGGTTCTATGCTAGTTTTTAGAAGGTTAATAAATCTGCATACTCAGTTTAAAACTTAAAAAAAATCAATTTTTGGCCAATTTTTGCAAATTTTAATGATGTAACCCCTTTCCTTTTTTTTGAAAAAATCGACTATTTTTGAAAATTTTGTTTTTTTGCCGGAGGTGGCTAGATCGATTTTGCTGTTGATGCTGATCAAGAATATATATGATTTATAGGGTCGGAAATGACTCCTTCACTATTTTATAGGCTTCTGAATAATAGTAAAATACCATTTTTTAGTACATTTTTCGATATTTTTTTATGAGAATTTTTTCGACAAATCAAGATTTAAAAATCTCATAACTAAGCCAAAAATGCATTAATCTTAATTCGGAAAGCGGTTCTATGCTAGTTTTTAGTAGGTTAATAAATCTGCATACTCAGTTTAAAACTTAAAAAAAATCAATTTTTGGCAAATTTTTGCAAATTTTAATGATGTAACCCCTTTCCTTTTTTTGAAAAAATCGACTATTTTTGAAAATTTTGTTTTTTTGCCGGATGTGGCTAGATCGATTCTGCTGTTGATGCTGATCAAGAATATATATGATTTATAGGGTCGGAAATGACTCCTTCACTATTTTATAAGCTTCTGAATAATGGTAAAATACCATTTTTTAGTACATTTTTCGATATTTTTTTATGAGAATTTTTTCGACAAATCAAGATTTAAAAATCTCATAACTAAGCCAAAAATGCATTAATCTTAATTCGGAAAGCGGTTCTATGCTAGTTTTTAGTAGGTTAATAAATCTGCATACTCAGTTTAAAACTTTAAAAAAATCAATTTTTGGCAAATTTTTGCAAATTTTAATGATGTAACCCCTTTCCTTTTTTTGAAAAAATCGACTATTTTTGAAAATTTTGTTTTTTTGCCGGAGGTGGCTAGATCGATTCTGCTGTTGATGCTGATCAAGAATATATATGATTTATAGGGTCGGAAATGACTCCTTCACTATTTTATAAGCTTCTGAATAATAGTAAAATACCATTTTTTAGTACATTTTTCGATATTTTTTTATGAGAATTTTTTCGACAAATCAAGATTTAAAAATCTCATAACTAAGCCAAAAATGCATTAATCTTAATTCGGAAAGCGGTTCTATGCTAGTTTTTAGTAGGTTAATAAATCTGCATACTCAGTTTAAAACTTTAAAAAAATCAATTTTTGGCAAATTTTTGCAAATTTTAATGATGTAACCCCTTTCCTTTTTTTGAAAAAATCGACTATTTTTGAAAATTTTGTTTTTTTGCCGGAGGTGGCTAGATCGATTCTGCTGTTGATGCTGATCAAGAATATATATGATTTATAGGGTCGGAAATGACTCCTTCACTATTTTATAAGCTTCTGAATAATAGTAAAATACCATTTTTTAGTACATTTTTCGATATTTTTTTATGAGAATTTTTTCGACAAATCAAGATTTAAAAATCTCATAACTAAGCCAAAAATGCATTAATCTTAATTCGGAAAGCGGTTCTATGCTAGTTTTTAGTAGGTTAATAAATCTGCATACTCAGTTTAAAACTTAAAAAAAATCAATTTTTGGCAAATTTTTGCAAATTTTAATGATGTAACCCCTTTCCTTTTTTTGAAAAAATCGACTATTTTTGAAAATTTTGTTTTTTTGCCGGATGTGGCTAGATCGATTCTGCTGTTGATGCTGATCAAGAATATATATGATTTATAGGGTCGGAAATGACTCCTTCACTATTTTATAAGCTTCTGAATAATGGTAAAATACCATTTTTTAGTACATTTTTCGATATTTTTTTATGAGAATTTTTTCGACAAATCAAGATTTAAAAATCTCATAACTAAGCCAAAAATGCATTAATCTTAATTCGGAAAGCGGTTCTATGCTAGTTTTTAGTAGGTTAATAAATCTGCATACTCAGTTTAAAACTTTAAAAAAATCAATTTTTGGCAAATTTTTGCAAATTTTAATGATGTAACCCCTTTCCTTTTTTTGAAAAAATCGACTATTTTTGAAAATTTTGTTTTTTTGCCGGAGGTGGCTAGATCGATTCTGCTGTTGATGCTGATCAAGAATATATATGATTTATAGGGTCGGAAATGACTCCTTCACTATTTTATAAGCTTCTGAATAATAGTAAAATACCATTTTTTAGTACATTTTTCGATATTTTTTTATGAGAATTTTTTCGACAAATCAAGATTTAAAAATCTCATAACTAAGCCAAAAATGCATTAATCTTAATTCGGAAAGCGGTTCTATGCTAGTTTTTAGTAGGTTAATAAATCTGCATACTCAGTTTAAAACTTAAAAAAATCAATTTTTGGCCAATTTTTGCAAATTTTAATGATGTAAAAAAAATCAATTTTTGGCCAATTTTTGCAAATTTTAATGATGTAACCCCTTTCCTTTTTTTGAAAAAATCGACTATTTTTGAAAATTTTGTTTTTTTGCCGGAGGTGGCTAGATCGATTCTGCTGTTGATGCTGATCAAGAATATATATGATTTATAGGGTCGGAAATGACTCCTTCACTATTTTATAAGCTTCTGAATAATGGTAAAATACCATTTTTTAGTACATTTTTCGATATTTTTTTATGAGAATTTTTTCGACAAATCAAGATTTAAAAATCTCATAACTAAGCCAAAAATGCATTAATCTTAATTCGGAAAGCGGTTCTATGCTAGTTTTTAGAAGGTTAATAAATCTGCATACTCAGTTTAAAACTTAAAAAAAATCAATTTTTGGCCAATTTTTGCAAATTTTAATGATGTAACCCCTTTCCTTTTTTTGAAAAAATCGACTATTTTTGAAAATTTTGTTTTTTTGCCGGAGGTGGCTAGATCGATTCTGCTGTTGATGCTGATCAAGAATATATATGATTTATAGGGTCGGAAATGACTCCTTCACTATTTTATAGGCTTCTGAATAATAGTAAAATACCATTTTTTAGTACATTTTTCGATATTTTTTTATGAGAATTTTTTCGACAAATCAAGATTTAAAAATCTCATAACTAAGCCAAAAATGCATTAATCTTAATTCGGAAAGCGGTTCTATGCTAGTTTTTAGTAGGTTAATAAATCTGCATACTCAGTTTAAAACTTAAAAAAAATCAATTTTTGGCAAATTTTTGCAAATTTTAATGATGTAACCCCTTTCCTTTTTTTGAAAAAATCGACTATTTTTGAAAATTTTGTTTTTTTGCCGGAGGTGGCTAGATCGATTCTGCTGTTGATGCTGATCAAGAATATATATGATTTATAGGGTCGGAAATGACTCCTTCACTATTTTATAAGCTTCTGAATAATGGTAAAATACCATTTTTTAGTACATTTTTCGATATTTTTTTATGAGAATTTTTTCGACAAATCAAGATTTAAAAATCTCATAACTAAGCCAAAAATGCATTAATCTTAATTCGGAAAGCGGTTCTATGCTGGTTTTTAGTAGGTTAATAAATCTGCATACTCAGTTTAAAACTTTAAAAAATTCAATTTTTGGCCATTTTTTGCAAATTTTAATGATGTAACCCCTTTCCTTTTTTTGAAAAAATCGACTATTTTTGAAAATTTTGTTTTTTTGCCGGAGGTGGCTAGATCGATTCTGCTGTTGATGCTGATCAAGAATATATATGATTTATAGGGTCGGAAATGACTCCTTCACTATTTTATAAGCTTCTGAATAATAGTAAAATACCATTTTTTAGTACATTTTTCGATATTTTTTTATGAGAATTTTTTCGACAAATCAAGATTTAAAAATCTCATAACTAAGCCAAAAATGCATTAATCTTAATTCGGAAAGCGGTTCTATGCTGGTTTTTAGTAGGTTAATAAATCTGCATACTCAGTTTAATACTTAAAAAAAATCAATTTTTGGCCAATTTTTGCAAATTTTAATGATGTAACCCCTTTCCTTTTTTTGAAAAAATCGACTATTTTTGAAAATTTTGTTTTTTTGCCGGAGGTGGCTAGATCGATTCTGCTGTTGATGCTGATCAAGAATATATATGATTTATAGGGTCGGAAATGACTCCTTCACTATTTTATAAGCTTCTGAATAATAGTAAAATACCATTTTTTAGTACATTTTTCGATATTTTTTTATGAGAATTTTTTCGACAAATCAAGATTTAAAAATCTCATAACTAAGCCAAAAATGCATTAATCTTAATTCGGAAAGCGGTTCTATGCTAGTTTTTAGTAGGTTAATAAATCTGCATACTCAGTTTAAAACTTAAAAAAATTCAATTTTTGGCCAATTTTTGCAAATTTTAATGATGTAACCCCTTTCCTTTTTTTGAAAAAATCGACTATTTTTGAAAATTTTGTTTTTTTGCCGGAGGTGGCTAGATCGATTCTGCTGTTGATGCTGATCAAGAATATATATGATTTATAGGGTCGGAAATGACTCCTTCACTATTTTATAAGCTTCTGAATAATGGTAAAATACCATTTTTTAGTACATTTTTCGATATTTTTTTATGAGAATTTTTTCGACAAATCAAGATTTAAAAATCTCATAACTAAGCCAAAAATGCATTAATCTTAATTCGGAAAGCGGTTCTATGCTGGTTTTTAGTAGGTTAATAAATCTGCATACTCAGTTTAAAACTTTAAAAAATTCAATTTTTGGCCATTTTTTGCAAATTTTAATGATGTAACCCCTTTCCTTTTTTTGAAAAAATCGACTATTTTTGAAAATTTTGTTTTTTTGCCGGAGGTGGCTAGATCGATTCTGCTGTTGATGCTGATCAAGAATATATATGATTTATAGGGTCGGAAATGACTCCTTCACTATTTTATAAGCTTCTGAATAATAGTAAAATACCATTTTTTAGTACATTTTTCGATATTTTTTTATGAGAATTTTTTCGACAAATCAAGATTTAAAAATCTCATAACTAAGCCAAAAATGCATTAATCTTAATTCGGAAAGCGGTTCTATGCTGGTTTTTAGTAGGTTAATAAATCTGCATACTCAGTTTAAAACTTAAAAAAATTCAATTTTTGGCCAATTTTTGCAAATTTTAATGATGTAACCCCTTTCCTTTTTTTGAAAAAATCGACTATTTTTGAAAATTTTGTTTTTTTGCCGGAGGTGGCTAGATCGATTCTGCTGTTGATGCTGAGCAAGAATATATATGATTTATAGGGTCGGAAATGACTCCTTCATCGAGTTTTAAGCTTCTGACTACTATTATAATACCCTGCATTGGTAAGAAAAGGATATTGATAACTAATGGTAATACCTCAACGATACAGCATACTGAAGATGGTTTTCCATTTATTTTTCCACTTTTCCAAATTTAAAGACCCCTTACCTTGTTTTACATAGTTACAAACCCCATTTTCCCCAATAAATAAAATGCATTCAGTTTATTCATTTGTTGAGTTCTTTATTTCATTTTGATTTTCATGTAATCATAAGTTTTTGCACAAAACATTGATGTCTATAAAAAATACGTTAGGTAGTTGTGATTTTTCTTTCCTTTTTCCCGTGTTTATTTTCTGGATGCGTTTGAACCAACAAAAAAATTCGATTCGATAACTGAGAATTTGTAGTGAGTGCTCTGTGAGTGTGAGTTGTGAGATTATAATGCCAGCGTTAAATGGGATGTTAATACTTTTGCACTAAACGTAAGCTACAATGGATATATTATATATTATTGGTATAAAATCTATGCGAGTTTCGACTTAAGGTGTTCGTGAATGTGTGTGTTATTTTAAGCGAATGTGTGTGAGAATGAGTGAGTTGATGATGTGAGTGTTTAAGTTTAAGTTAGCGTTAAGATTACATAAATTATACATATTAAAAATATGTTTGTGGTGTGCCTTTTGCTTTATCCCTTTCAAATTGTCCTGTGGCTTGTTCATCTCTTTGCGAATGTTTCGAGTTCTGTAATTTCTCCTC
This sequence comes from Drosophila bunnanda, assembly GCA_035046265.1. Taxonomy (NCBI): domain Eukaryota; kingdom Metazoa; phylum Arthropoda; class Insecta; order Diptera; family Drosophilidae; genus Drosophila; species Drosophila bunnanda. Next base: position 4,000,198 of record JAWNOB010000076.1, on the reverse strand, counting down.
CTTCCTATATGTTCTTTTTTCATTTTCTTTGAAAATAATATCACTTTGAGAGTTGAGACTTCGAGTTGAAGGTTCCGATCCTATCTTAGGATATTTTTAAGTAGCTAACAGCCTTTGTCTCCCTTGATTCCTGGCTGCGGATTGTTGTTGGCATTATTATTGTGGCTGTTACTGGTTACGATTTTGTCTTTGTGGCGTACGGGAAGCAGCTTGATCACATGATTCCTTTGGGCCACCTCCGATTTACTGTATTCGTCGACGAACTGTAGGGGAGAAGGATATTAAAAGAGGGATAATTTTGATAATTTATAAAAATAAAATACATTAAGGATAAGGATTATAAATATAGGTATTTGAAACTGCTGCAAATCTTCATTATGAGCCATTCCTCATCATAAATACTTGTTCGCCGACATCGTATGATTTATAAATATATAATAAAATAATTAAATGTTGCTCAAACTCACCGCCATATCGAAATCCTTGGAGATTAGCTCCCTGGCCGCCGCATTGCCAAAGCACATGGTGACCAAAAACGGATAAATCACCGGATTAAACTGTGTCGGCAGCTTGGCCAGATTCTTGAAGATCACCACAAATGGCTCCGAGATGAGCAGATCCTGATGCCGTCGATTGTTCACACAGAAGAAGGCCAGCGAGGCAATCAGATCGATCAGCATCGTGGTGTTGTCATTCTTCTTCGTCCAGGGGGCATTCGTGACACTACAGTTCAGGATGAGGGTCATCACGTCCAACAGCTTCAGAGACAGAGGGCCCTCCACGGTCAAAGCCTCCTGATGAAAGCAAATAAAAACAAAAATGAAATAAAATAAAGCACATTTAATTGGCAACACACAGAATACACACAACAGCACAATGGACAGAATAAACCGAAATCACTGAGCAAATGTTTTAATTAAGTCAAAGCAAATATCGAAAGAGTGGCACTTGTTTAGGGCAGGAAATGAAGGGCCAGGCACATCCTGTGGCCAGGATTGTTTATATTGCTGCCTCTATATGTATATATATATATTTCTGTGCTATTTGCATAAGGGACGAGTGCCGACAAGAGAGCGGCTTCTAATTTGTTTGTCCTGGCAGGCCGAAACTCGATTCAACAACTCAACTGGCCAACTGAAACTGGCAACTTGTTCGAGGACGACGAGGACGAGGACGAGGACGAGCACCAGGACGTGGACGAGTACGAGCACTAAGCAAATATTTAGCCAAACAATTGACATGCCTGGCTGGCTAGAACAACGCCTGCCCCCGCCTCGACCCGCCGCGGCAGGATATGAGCGAGCGGCAAGGATTTGTCAGGCGGAAAAAAAACGCCCGAATGCGGCTTTGGGTTAAACTTGAAAATTTCATTTTACAAAGTCAATATTTACGCAAAAAACAAGGCTGGCAAGCGAAGCCAGGCATCCTGGCTGGCTGGCAAGGAAGCGCGCCTCGAAATTGAGTTTGCTGATTAAAACCGAATCAAATTATTTGCCAAAACGACGCAGCAGCAAAGTTGATGAGCTGAGCCCTCACCACACGGAACGAGCCGAAACGAAACGAAACCCTTATCTATTTTTGTGGTAATTTAAAACAAATAGCTCTAATCCCAGTGCCATTTCGGGGGCTGGAAGGACGGAGCGCCGGCGATGGAAGCTCCCCAAAGTTTGTCTATCAAATTAGTTTGTCAAGTGCGTAGAGAGAGCCTCCTTGCCTGCCTCCGCCCAGCCTCCGGGCTGCTGCATCGGCTAAATATTGACACGTGCAACGGCAGACGACGCACACTCGAATACTCGAATACTCAAATCCTCGGAATACTCGAAGAGATTCCCGGTTCAGGGTACACACAGGAAATGAAATCCTGCGCCAGCCGACACACTGTGCCAAAAAACTGTGGCCAATATGGGGAGGTTAAAGTTAATTAACATAAAAAATATAATTTATTCGTTGCTAAAATATATACTTCAGTTATAAAAAGTATTGCATTAAATTTTAGAAAAATTGAAATGCATGCAAGGTTTTATGTCTTCGAAAAATATCAGAAGCTTATAATACTGTGAAGGAGTCATTTCCGACCCTATAAATCATATATATTCTTGATCAGCATCAACAGCAGAATCGATCTAGCCATCTCCGGCAAAAAAACAAAATTTTCAAACATATTCGATTTTTTCAAAAAAAGGAAAGGGGTTACATCATTAAAATTTGCAAAAATTGGCAAAAAATTGAAATTTTTTATGTTTTAAACTGAGTATGCAGATTTATTAACCTACTAAAAACTAGCATATAACCGCTTTCCGAATTAAGATTAATGCATTTTTGGCTTAGTTATGAGATTTTTAAATCTTGGTTTGTCGAAAAAATTCTCATAAAAAAATATCGAAAAATGTACTAAAAAATGGTATTTTACTTTTATTCAGAAGCTTATAAAATAGTGAAGGAGTCATTTCCGACCCTATAAATCATATATATTCTTGATCAGCATCAACAGCCGAGTCGATTAGGCTATGTCCGATCAAAATTTAATTTTTTCAAAATTTTCCGAATTTTCAAAAAAAGGAAAGGGGTTACATCATTAAAATTTGCAAAAATTGGCCAAAAATTGAATTTTTTAAAGTTTTTAACTGAGTATGCAGATTTATTAACCTACTAAAGACTTGCATAAAACAGCTTTCCGAATTAAAATTAATGCTTTTTTGGCTTAGTTATGAGATTTTTAAATCCTGATTTGTCGCAAAAATACTCATATAAAAATATCGAAAAATGTACTAAAAAATGGTATTTTACTTTTATTCAGAAGCTTGAAACTCCGTGAAGGAATCATTTCCGACCCTATAAATCATATATATTCTTAATCAGCATCAACAGCCGAGTCGATTAAGCGATGTCCGATCAAAATTTAATTTTTTCAAAATTTTCCGAATTTTCAAAAAAAGGAAAGGGGTTACATCATTAAAATTTGCAAAAATTGGCCAAAAATTGAATTTGTTTAAGTTTTTAACTGAGTATGCAGATTTATTAACCTACTAAAAACTAGCATAGAACCGCTTTCCGAATTAAAATTAATGCATTTTTGGCTTAGTTATAAGATTTTTAAATCCTGATTTGTCGAAAAAATACTCATATAAAAATATCGAAAAATGTACTAAAAAATGGTATTTTACTTTTATTCAGAAGCTTGAAACTCCGTGAAGGAATCATTTCCGACCCTATAAATCATATATATTCTTAATCAGCATCAACAGCCGAGTCGATAAGGCTATGTCCGATCAAAATTTAATTTTTTCAAAATTTTCCGAATTTTCAAAAAAAGGAAAGGGGTTACATCATTAAAATTTTCGAAAATTGGAAAAAATCGTAATTTTGTAGAATTTAAAATCGAGTATGCAGATTTATTAACCTAATAAAGACTAGCAAAGGGAAGCTTTCCGAATTGAATTTAATGATTTTTTGGCTGAGCTATGAACATTTCCCTGTTCAAATAATCAAATTGCGAACTAATTTATTTCAAATAAAATGCCTTTCTCCCTAACCGATTTAACGTTTCTGTTAGTGTATTTAAATTAAGATTTCTAGGTATTTGAGAGGCAACTCCTCTCGACCAAGTCTCAGTTAGATTACCGATGTGCTGCTGCTGCTGCTGCACTTGGATATTCCGTTTCATTTGCGCGGTTTTTCGACTGTGCCAGGAGTAACCCTCAATCCACACTCAACCCACACTCAAACCCACACCCAAAGCCAAGCCCCAGACCCAGATTCAGAGCCATCACATCCTCCACTCAGCTCATTCGTTTCGTTACCGAGTTGCCATAAATATTTGAGGCCGCGCCGAAGACGAGACACAGCGCTGACATTTGGCCCCAAGTAAAGTGTCAAAATATTTGCGTATGTGCCACCGCCGCCACCCAGCTTTTCCATTTCCCTCTCCTCTGATTTTCTCCTCTAAATTTTCGCAATATATAGAAATGTCATCGCGGTTCAATGGCGTTTGCCACCATGATGTCGTGTTTGTCATTCGCCGCTGTGCCGTGTTGTCTGTTAAGCAAATGTCACTCTGTTCTATGCATTTTCCACCTCCTCCTCCTCCCACCCTTCATTTCCACCTGGCCTGCCCTCGGAAAATGCTCCTCGCGGTGGCTGCTGTCATGACATTTGGCAATATGCAAATATCGCTCGCCGCCCGGCAATTGGCAAAGTTTTAAACGTCTCTGCGTTGAAACTTTTCTTCTGGGGTTTTCCCCCTGCCTCTCCTCCTGATTTTTCCTACCCTTTGTTGTTGCCGATTTTCTTTAATTTTTGCCCAACGATTTCACGTTCGACAAAGTTTAGAAGAGCTAAGCAAAGAAAATGCCAAAAAACGCTCACACAAAGAATGAAAATAAAAATAAAAACAGAGTCAAGGAAAATTTCTAATGAAATTTTCGATGCTTGAACAGGAAAAAACCGAAGACGGACACACAGAGCAAGCACAGTGGCTGGAAAATTGCTGGGACAAAGGAAAATGGATTTTCTGTATTAATATTATTACAAAACTTAATATATTCTGATTATTTTGTTACTGTATCAATATATCAATAATTTCTGTGCATTTAATCGTGCATTATTATTGAGTTATTATATACACAAAATATATAATACTTTCAATAGTTTTCTATATTTTTCGATATTTAATACTTTCTTACATTAATGTCTGCATTGTTTTCCACTTATCTTTCTTTAAGAAATGCATTTGGATATAGAATATATATTTTTCCAGCAATTTAGCAACCACTGTGCCTGCGTATTGGCTTTAGGGCCAAAAACTCCGACTTTTTGATTTGTTTAAACGACGTTCGAGGCTCGGGGTTCGAGGTTCGACGTTTGTCGCTTGTCTCTTGGAGTTTACCTTCGCCAACTCCTCTCAGAAATGTAAACTCACCTGAAAAGTGTTCACATCCAGCGAGGCCAGGGACACGTAGAGATTAAAAGTGGATGCCGCCAAGGCGGTCGTGCGCGGTGGAATGCATTCACCTGCAAAAACAGTAAGCAAGATGGGAAAATAAGAGTGAGGCAAGGAAAATGGAAGAGAGGATGGAAACGACAGCGGATATTCCCTCATAAAACCACGCGGGAGAAAAAAATCTAAAAACTAATTTCCGCCTTTGGCAGGAGATCACGTTGCTGTTCCGATAAAGTGCATCCAAAATCTAATTAGCACCTCTCCGGGAAGGAGGCAGCTACTGTTTATGGCAGAGGCTACTCACCATTGGGCACCACGCTGGCACTGAGCATGGCAACGGTTCCAAAGAGATCTGTGGTCCTGGCCGCGCTCAGCAAACGTGTCGGATCCGCAGGACCTTTCGGGAAGGGCACAAAGAAAGGTACAAGAATTAACAACATGGCTCCAGGATTATTTACCATCCAGAAGCAGGTGTGACTTTTGGCTAGGGAAGCAACAGTAGCTAGGGGATGACTCACCTGGCTGGCAGACATCAAGGAAGCGGGAGAGGAAGCCCAAGGTGGTCAGGAGGCCCAGCATCACACTCTGGTTGTCCTCAATGGACTCGCGCACCTTCTGGTTGCGACGGGATAGGATCTCTATGAGGCCAGTGACCACAGCAAAGCTGGAAAGAGGGAGAAAATATTTCAAATTAGATGGTTTAACTAGCTATCCCTAGAAAAGAGTTACCTCCTCTAACGTGGCCAACATCTATTGGCTTAATCAAGCTCAGTGTCAGTTAATTATTAAATATATATATATACCCCTGGGAAGCGAATATATCTTATTGAATTGCGATTGAAATACTAATCTCCTTGTTTACTGAAGGATCCGGAACAATCCCGGCTCGCTGGAACAATTGTAATGCCCTTGAGCGATGTCTTCCTCCCTTTTCCCGATTCAACCTCAATCATTTGGCCATTTCCTTGTTGTTTGCTACGTGGTTTCCCGTGTCCTTATGTTGCCAGTTTGCCATTTCTGGTTGCCCTGGTTCAACCCTCCTCCCCAGGTACCTTTCGGGTCCAGGCAAGGACATTCCGCACTTGTTAATCGCCGGGAGCAGCGGTCAAAGGGAAACTAAACCAAACCGAACCGAAAGGGGTAGCAATCACCACTGGCCACTGACAATAGAGCCTGGCCATGTGTCACATCAACCTCATCATCATTCGAAAGCGATTTAAATGCATACACTCCTTCCCCCTCCCGTATCCTTCGGGAACAAGTCATCGTCCTGCAACCCTCCAAGAATCCCTCCGCCTCCTCCATCCGCTACCCATCATCATCCCGTGCTAAATGACATTTCATTTGCTCTCGCGTGGCAAGGTGTTTCATTTCACATATCAGGCAGCGGGGACTAGTGTCCTGTTTAACCTCCTAACTGAGCATTAACGTGTTCTGGTCCTTGTGTCGTGTTGCTTGCTACAGCAGCTCCTGCTCCTGCTCCTGCCCGTTGTCATTGTCAGCGCAAATCTGTTTTGATTTTAATCCCGGCTTATGCGCAGCCCGAAATGCCTGCAATGCATGCCATCGGTCCATCGACAGGACGCCTCTACGGTCACCTCCTCCTTCCTGTTGTCCTTGTCGGTGTCCCTTCGTCTGTATTGTTGTTCAGCAAACTGTACTTGTTCCTTGTTGTCAGTTTTATACACTTGGATAATTATTTCGTAATGGTGTTTGTACTTGAAGGTTCCATATTTCACATTAAAATAATATTTAACATCGATATAACTTTTTCTGAGTTAAGTTTGAGAGTTTTCAGAAATTTTACTTCGATATTTTAACGTTAAATATATTCCGATAGTTAATTTTTTAATATCCCTGCAGGATACTTTAATTTTAGTCACAAGCCAAAAACGCAGTGAAGGAGTCATTTCCGACCCCATATCTCATATATATTATTGATCAGCATCAACAGCCGAATCGCACTAGCCATATCCGGTTAAAAAATAATTTTTCAAAAATTTTTCCATTTTTTTCAAAAAAAGGAAAGGGGTTACATCATTAAAATTTGCAAAAATTGGCCAAAAATTGAATTTGTTTAAGTTTTTAACTGAGTATGCAGATTTATTAACCTACTAAAAACTAGCATAGAACCGCTTTCCGAATTAAAATTAATGCTTTTTTAACTTAGTTATGAGATTTTTAAAAATTGATTTGTCGAAAAAAATCTCATAAAAAAGTAACGAAAAATGTACTAAAAAATGGTATTTTACTTTTATTCAGAAGATTATAAAATAGTGAAGGAGTCATTTGCGACCCTATAAATCGTATATATTCTTGATCAGCATCAACAGCCGAGTCGATTAGGCTATGTCCGATCAAAATTTAATTTTTTCAAAATTTTCCGAATTTTCAAAAAAAGGAAAGGGGTTACATCATTAAAATTTGCAAAAATTGGCCAAAAATTGAATTTTTTAAAGTTTTTAACTGAGTATGCAGATTTATTAACCTACTAAAGACTTGCATAAAACAGCTTTCCGAATTAAAATTAATGCTTTTTTGGCTTAGTTATGAGATTTTTAAATCCTGATTTGTCGAAAAAATACTCATATAAAAATATCGAAAAATGTACTAAAAAATGTTATCATACTTTTATTCAGAAGCTTGAAACTCCGTGAAGGAATCATTTCCGACCCTAAAAATCATATATATTCTTGATCAGCATCAAAAGCCGAGTCGATTAGGCTATGTCCGATCAAAATTTAATTTTTTCAAAATTTTCCGAATTTTCAAAAAAAGGAAAGGGGTTACATCATTAAAATTTTCAAAAATTGGCAAAAATCGTAATTTTTTTGAATTTAAAATCGAGTATGCAGATTTATTAACCTAATAAAAACTAGCATAGGAACGCTTTCCGAATTGAATTTAAAGCATTTTTGGCTTAGTTATGGTTTTTTTTTTTACCTTAAAATTGTCACCAAAATGGTCTTGTAAAAATATTGCTAATAATCAATTCAAAACATTTTAAATCCTATAATTCAATTGCAAGCATTTTTTCGAGTGCACACAAATCCCATGAAGCTGCTTCCGTTTTTTCCCCGCTGATTATGCGGCTTAAGTGCCGAAATCAATGCACACAAATGCCCAAAAATTACAAGCGACCGTAAAAAGGACTACTTTTCAATGGCGGGAGTATAAAAGGTGCTACTTCGAAACAAAAAAAAAAAAGGAAAATGAGAACACTTTTCCGAACCAAGGGGTTGGCAGATTTTTTCCTCCTTCGGCAATTGCAACTATTTTGTTTATTAAACAAGAGAGACCGGGCCGAGAGCCTGGGTTAAGTAGCGTGTGCATTTGACACTTGTTAAAATATTTGCGCCTGTCCCACACACACACACAAACACACACATTAACACTCGACGAGGGAGAGGTCCTTGATGATTAAGGACGACGAGAGGGGGAGTGTGAGCCTGCGCCGCGTATTTAGCGAACGTGTTTTCACAACTAACAAGGATGTTAATTTTTTCCAGCTGGGGATTCGCTCTTATTTTTATTTCGAGCTTTGCACCAAATGCCTTTTCACACCCGAAAGCGTGTCCTGTGTGCCATTCGTCCTGTCCTGTCCTGTGCTGTCCTGACAGCGGTTAACCCCCCCGCCCACGGCGAACCCTCGAGTCCTTCTCTCCAGTTCTCCTGTCGCATTTTATTTTTATTTTGTCGCCATCGTTGGCTGCTGCTGGCTGCTGTTTATTTTACGGCACTGACGATTATGTCCTGTCCGGACTTCGGGGTCCTTGGTTGCCTGGGAAAAGGAAACCTCGGCCACATCCGATACGGCGCGACCCCCGCCGCCTGCTGGCTGGCCATTTTGTGTGTTTGGATTGATGCGACGACGCCCAGCGAACTAAATACTCTCTTCTCCAACAAGCGACCGCCAGGACACATGACAAACGATGACAGGACGAGCAGGAGCAGGAGCAGCAGCAGCAGCAACGGCTTGGGACTTGGGGTAAAAGCATCCTTCATGCTGCTGCTGCGTGCTAGCTTTGTGCTTGTTGGTTTAAGAAAATTATTAAGGATATTTTTGTGGTGCTGATGAGTTTGCCGAGTACTTTTTCGTCCTGCGAAAAGGAAGCGGGGAGGAAGCCGGGTCAGATTGACCAACCAAGGAGAGCAAACATCATGTGTGGGTCGTCCTCTCGCGTCCGCCTGTCGGCGCTAAGTGTCCTGTGTGCAGGCACACACACACACCCCACACACACACCCCACACACACACCCAGACACACACACACACACAAATAGCAGCAAAACAGGAAGCTCAAGTATGTTTACAGTTGACAGTGCCAGAAACGCTATGGGGATATCATCCCAAGGATCAGGGATGTGTCTTTGGATTTATTTTGAAAGGGAAACTGGGGTTCAGTTTTATGGTTAACTATTATTATGGCCACTTTGGAGAGTTGCAGAATTTAATTTTGGGAGTCGGAAATGACTCCTTCACTGAATTTTACGCTTCAGACTGAAATTATAATACCATTCTTTAAGTCGATATTCATCGATACTTTCATATGACAATTTTGTTGACAAATCGAAGTTTAGAAATCTCATAACTAAGCCAAAAAGGCTTTAATTTCAATTCGGAAATCTTTCCTATGCTAGTTTTTATTAGGTTAACAAATCTGCATACTCGATTTTAAATTCAAAAAAATTGTGATTTTTGCCAATTTTTGAAAATTTTAATGATGTAACCCCTTTCCTTTTTTTGAAAAAATCGAATATTTTTGAAAATTTTGTTTTTTTGCCGGAGATGGCTAGATCGATTCTGCTGTTGATGCTGATCAAGAACATATATGATTTATAGGGTCGGAAATGATTCCTTCATGGAGTTTCAAGCTTCTGAATAAAAGTATGATACCATTTTTTAGTACATTTTTCGATATTTTTATATGAGTATTTTTTCGACAAATCAGGATTTAAAAATCTCATAACTAAGCCAAAAATGCATTAATCTTAATTCGGAAAGCGGTTCTATGCTAGTTTTTAGTAGGTTAATAAATCTGCATACTCAGTTTAAAACTTAAAAAAAATCAATTTTTGGCCAATTTTTGCAAATTTTAATGATGTAACCCCTTTCCTTTTTTTGAAAAAATCGACTATTTTTGAAAATTTTGTTTTTTTGCCGGAGGTGGCTAGATCGATTCTGCTGTTGATGCTGATCAAGAATATATATGATTTATAGGGTCTGAAATGACTCCTTCACTATTTTATAAGCTTCTGAATAATGGTAAAATACCATTTTTTAGTACATTTTTCGATATTTTTTTATGAGAATTTTTTCGACAAATCAAGATTTAAAAATCTCATAACTAAGCCAAAAATGCATTAATCTTAATTCGGAAAGCGGTTCTATGCTAGTTTTTAGTAGGTTAATAAATCTGCATACTCGATTTTAAATTCTACAAAATTACGATTTTTTCCAATTTTCGAAAATTTTAATGATGTAACCCCTTTCCTTTTTTTGAAAATTCGGAAAATTTTGAAAAAATTAAATTTTGTTCGGACATAGCCTAATCGACTCGGCTGTTGATGCTGATCAAGAATATATATGATTTGTAGGGTCGGAAATGATTCCTTCACGGAGTTTCAAGCTTCTGAATAAAAGTATAATACCATTTTTTAGTACATTTTTCGATATTTTTATATGAGTATTTTTTCGACAAATCAGGATTTAAAAATCTCATAACTAAGCCAAAAAAGCATTAATTTTAATTCGGAAAGCTGTTTTATGCAAGTTTTTAGTAGGTTAATAAATCTGCATACTCAGTTAAAAACTTTAAAAAATTCAATTTTTTGCCAATTTTTGCAAATTTTAATGATGTAACCCCTTTCCTTTTTTTGAAAATTCGGAAAATTTTGAAAAAATTAAATTTTGATCGGACATCGCTTAATCGACTCGGCTGTTGATGCTGATCAAGAATATATATGATATATAGGGTCGGAAATGATTCCTTCACATAATTACAAGCTTCTGACTAAAATTAAAATACCCTGCAAGGTTTTAAATATTAAATAATGATGACTGCAGATAATATCAATATATCGCAACCGAATCGAATTTTCTTGCCAAAATATATTACTTTCCGAATATATAGCCAGAAATTATTTGTATATATTTATTATAAAAGGTTAGAGCTTCAAAAACTAGCTTATGATTAAAGCTGGCATCTTTAGCTCACGACTAAAATAAAGTATATTTATATACCAAATCCCTGATCTATTTCTGGACATTTCTGTTCACTAAACTTTGGCTATTTTTGTTAAGTATCATAAGCTAACCACACAGTTCTTAAAAATATATAGAGGAGTGGGTGGTTCTTGGGACTCTGGCTGGCAGAGGCACGTAGTCCTTGCTGCTTTGTTTGTCTCCCTCTTGGGGCGACTCTGTGTGTGGGTTGTGTGTGGGTTGTGTGTTGGTTGTGTGTGCTGTGTGTAGATGAACGCTTGAGTAATGGACGCTTTTATTTGCGAACAGGACTTCTTGTGCCGTCAAAAGGGGTCAAAATGGATTTTTCGGCTATATAAAAATTGGTAACGCTTGGCCCGTGTTTGCCTTTCGAGGCTGCCGGTCAAGAAATGTGCTTCTGAGGGCATTGTCATTGGCATATCAATCACTCTCTCCCTCGATCTGTGCCGGGAAATCTGTATGCCATTCATTTATATTGTAAACATCGAATTATGAATGCCAACTGCAAACGCCATTCGTTTATTGTGATAAATCACAGAATAGCAACTGCAGCAGCCAGCAGTAGAGAATAATGAAAGGACATGGAGAGTGTGGGTTCTGTTTGATATTTTTAGTGTTTCGGCTAATTGAAATCAAAACATCAAGCAAACGGAAAACGGAGAAAATTTATTTGCACAACAATTTCCCTTTCTTTCTTGGCTGGGAAAAATAAATTAGGAGCGAGGAGGAGCGAGGAGAAGAGCAAAGAAAGCCACGACGACTTGCACTTGAATCCTGTTTTCAAAATCTGCTCAATGCATGCAATGTCACACACAGTCCTCCGAGTCCCAGAGTCCTGCGAGTGTCCCTCCCCCCTCTCGCTCCGTGTATATCCTCTTGGTATTTGCTTACAAACATTTAGCAGCATTTTATGGACGAGTGAATGAATGAGTGTGTATAAGCGAGTGTGTATATATTCGAAAATCTTTTGCTAATCGCTTTTTGCATTTCGCACATTTTGAGCACATTTAATGCTGGACGCGTGCTCCTCATTAGCATATGAAAGAATTATATTGCCATTGTCGCTCGGCGACTGCACGTGGCGCTTTTTTCTCTCTTTTTTGGAAATAAATGAGCAAAATTGGTGCTTAAAAATGTTTATGTTATTTTGGTTGGCTTAGCATAGGAAAATTCTTTTGTATTCACTTTAAAACGCTGCTAAATGAATTAAGCAAATTAATTTTATAGTCCAAAACAAATCGTGCTATGCAAATCCTTATAAGCATGTTTCATAATGGGTATTCATTAACTAATTGAATTAAAATATAAGAGATATGCTAAGATACTAACAAAAATGGCAATAAATAGTAATTTACTATTAAAGAAATTGAAAATATAATACTAATTATTAAAGAAAACCTTTTTATAAGTTTAGTTTTAAATTTTGCAGACGCTTTAATTATTTGAAATCAAATATTTGTAAGTACTTTTCCTTTTAGAAATTGCTGCTAAATCTATAACTAATATATATACAGATATATATACTATATATAAACAAACTCCTTCCCCTTAAGTTGTAACCCCATCACACACTCACATTTGTGTTTTCACAACCGAAAATCTGCTTAACAGCTTTCGCTGTAATTCAATTTTCGACGCACGAATCATTTGAGATTCATCAGATTCAAATTCATTCAATCAAGTAAAGTCAACAACGCCAGAACGGAGGCTGGAAAAATACCAGCTGGCATTCACATATGAATTTATACGAGTTTAGAATAGAACAGAAACTCAAAATCGAAATCGGAATCATGTGCATAGAAAACTCAACGCCTTTGCTGCGGTGGGCCTAAAACAACATTAGGAAAGGCAGCCAGCCAGGCATGGATCGGAAAGGTGTTAATAGAAAACTAAACCGGAAAATAGGGAAATGGGAACAAGGACAAGGTAATGTCACCCAGCTACCCCTTGCAGGCCACGAGCCGCTCAGTTGATTAAAATGCAATTTCAAATTGTTTTCTCTGACGGTTGTCAGCACTTGATTAAGAGCAACTGTTTCAACTTCGAAGGGTGAAAAACTGTCGCGCCTGCGCCGGCTTCATGCCTCCTTCCCTCAAAAAAGAGAAATCTAGGGGAATTCCCTTTTCCCCGGGTGTCATGTCAAAACAATGCAACTCGAGTCGCAGATTTTTAGGGGTTGCCTGTCTGCCGCCAATTGCCATGTCGAGCCGATCCTGGTCGTGGAACAGCCGGCAATCGGGAGTCGGGAGTCGAGAGGTAGTGATTGCCCACAAGTGGCTGAAAAGGGAGCGAAGGACTCTAGCAACCCTCGCTGGGAAGTGAGATTTAAATAAATACTAAGGTAGAGGGGAGAGTAGGGAAGACAGTATATTATTTTATCATTAAAACAAGAATAAATCTGTAAACTGAGTTTAACAAGTTTAAAGCGAATTCTAAGGACACATTTAGAGGTCTTTAGAACTTCTCCTTGCTAAGCTTTAATTCTTTATAAAAATAATCTTTAACTTCCTTTTCAACATTTTAATAATTCCACAACACCTGATGTACCTTAGATTTTGGCCCAACTTTGTGGTTGGCCATGTTTTTGCATTAGAGCGTCGTGTTAAATAATTTCATGCTGCAAGTTGGTCGCCGCCTTTATAGCCCTAAAGGGAGGCGCAGCCGGAACTGCGTAGAGTCACTGCCAGGGTGGAACTTTTAATGGGCAACGGGAAGAGAAGGAGAGAAGAGAAGTCCTTGGAAAAATGTGGGCATGTGGAGTTAAGTAACATTATCGGTGTGGCATCGTTATCATTAAGGGCCACCCGACAACGTCGTCATCATCATTTTATCATCATAATTATCGGGTTTATTAGGGCAACACACCACGTACAGCAGCAGCTGTCACTTGAATACACCACACGCAATGTATATATTTATTGTTTAAATCTCTGGCAGGACCAACAGACAATTCGTCATGTCACACGGATTTCCCAAGGATTTGTCCACCGAGAGGTGGAGATAGCTCCGAGAGAGACTGGAGATGTCTCAATTGTAGCTAATGGAGCTAAGGAGGCCTCGGAATAATATGCCCCTTATGAATTTCAATTGCACGGCATAACCGTGACCTCACTAACCCATTGTTGGGGTTTTCTACACAAAGAATAAAATCGAGTGCGTATAGGAAATGCGAATATATATCGATAGAAAAAGGACGAAATTATATATCGACCAAAGTATCGCTCGAAAAACATTGCATATAACTTTAAAATATAAATATAATACAATGCTCAAATTTAAATAACTCATATTTCCGAGTAGATACTTCATAGAATATATTGATTTATCGCAAAGCTATCACTTTACATTAAGATTTGTTGTATCTATTCATCTTTCACGTCAAATATAGATACAGTATCTAAATATCGATATTATATGCCATACCTAGTGCAAAGCAATATTAATTACTGATACAAAAATATAGTTCTCAATTGATTCAAACCTTGAACTTAAAAGAATAATCTATAAGGGACGCTTTGCTAGTCTCCAAATTAATTTTTTAAGGTACATAAAAACAGAAATATAAAAATATAACAAACAAAACACATATTTCCCCCTGTGTATGTTTACATTACTAATATGAACCGCCTCCAACAGCAATAATCACATCAACAGGAGCCGGGACGTGACTCTCTAATGCCCAGCAAGGGTTCCCATCTTATCCCTGCTGGAGGTCGCTTCGCCTGCCCCTGCATGTCCTTTTTAGCCACTCTTCGGACATCCTGCGGTGCTAATAACCCACTTACTTAGACTTATCCCTTTGTTTGAAATGGAGAGAGAACAGCCAGGGACCCGGGAACGGGAATGCTACTCGCGCTGGCCATCAATTATTGCCCCGGCAAATGCAATTCGGAATAGAAGTTGAAATCGGAATTGACCGCATTTTTCAATATATTTTCTTTTTTTTTCGTCCTGCGGCAGGCATGGCGAAATGGTCAAAGCAACACCCCTCTATATAAATATAGTGTATGCTGATGGATTTATGCTTTTTGGGGGAGGGACACTGCGACTGCTATGCCTTAATTGCATTTATAAATATTTTGGTTTAGCGCAGCAGCGCATTTGTGGTTGCGATTGGGGCGGGTTTTCTATGATTTTTGAATTCTGTTTTGCGGAAGGTTTTTGGGAAATATTTTTCGATTGATTTGTAAAGAAATAACTATATTTACAATTATAAAAAATAACTTTAACAGTATTTAAACTAATGAGTAAAACTTGAACGGGAAAAATATAAGAGATATAAACTATAAAAAGGGGAAAATAATATTATTTTTCTGTACTTTTATGTGTAAATTTTATCATAATTGATTACCCAAAATATTGAATATTTAATCATAATTTGTGGGCTAAAATAAATAGCTTGTTTCTAAATAACCTGTGTTAAAATCTAACCTAATAATTCCTTGAAATATACAAATTTATTTAATAATTCCCATTTAAGTAAGTATTTAAAATGATAAATAAATTCAAATTTATTTCAGTAAATGTCTAAATAATCTCCTTTATAGAAACTTAATAGTCTTTATTATTTCTTATACAAGTTCATATAAAATATTATATATAGAGAGAGCACACCCCAGTCCTCAATCGCTACACCAACTAATATTCTTCATATTTCTAAAAAGTCATTCAATTCACATTTTTTGCACACCTATTTTTTATAGTTTTTCAAATTTTGCCTGCAGGATTTTTTTGTAAACTCAATTGGTCACGCTCAAGGACTCCGCAGGACCACAGTTGCGGTCACGCCCTGTCCAAAGTCCCTCCCTCCTCCTGCTCCTGTTTTTTGCATTTATTTTTATATCGGTCACACAGCTGTCAACGGCAACCCCCGTTTTGAAAATCTTTTTGCGGAAATTTAACTAATTTGTGTTGCTCAGTAATTAAGCGTTAAATTAAAAAAAAGAAAAATGAAAACAACAACAGAAATGAAATGACAAATCAAAGAGGGGAAAGCGAGGAGGAGCTCGAGAAAAAGGCAGCTGTGGGCCGCACCTTCGGCTCTGATAAGAGAGTTCCAGGTGAGATCGTAATTAATTTCTGGCCAGGGGAGAGGCCAGAGTTTTACTTTGTTTTTTATTTTTATTTTATTATCTGTTGTTGTTGTTGGTGTTGCTTCGATGCAAATGAATTTTTACGTGTATCGCCTGAGCACTTTTAATTCATTTACCTTGCGACTGTCGACTGATGATTCAGTTGAGGATTCAGAGGAGAACCCGGCGGACCCAGAGACATTGACGTAAATTGATTTTCACGCTCCCAAACCCAGACAGAGAAAGGCACAGAGAGAGTGAGAAGAGAAACAGAGACGACTACAGACCGCAGGACAGAGACGAAGGCATCGCGAAAGGATTGCCTTCGTCCTGCGGTTCATAAGATATGCATATTTATATGTATAGGCTCGGCGACTCTCCCTCTGAAGCTTCCCATAAATAATAAGCCAAATAATGACTGAAAGCGCCACACTACAGTCGGCAGAAACTTAAGCAGCAGTTAAAGTCTCTTATAAATTGGAAAATGTATCCTTGAACGGGATTGAAAGTATCCTTTTCATACAAAATCATAAGGAAAATATTTTTCAACTAAAATATAGGTGAAAAAAAGTTCCCAGAAAACATGAATTATGTCAATAGTACAAAAGCAAGTTAAATAGGTTAATAAAAACAAGAATGGAAACTAACTTCATAAAACCCAGTTTTATACACAACTTTTTCGGAAAATCGAAGTTTAAAAATCGCATAACTTAGCCAAAAATGCTTTAAATTCAATTCGGAAAGCGTTCCTATGCTAGTTTTTATTAGGTTAACAAATCTGCATACTCGATTTTAAATTCAAAAAAATTACGATTTTTGCCAATTTTTGAAAATTTTAATGATGTAACCCCTTTCCTTTTTTTGAAAATTTGGAAAATTTTGAAAAAAAATTAATTTTGACCGGACATAGCTAGATCGACTCGATTTTTGATGCTGATCAAGAATATATATGATTTATGGGGTCGGAAATGACTCCTTCATCGAGTTTTAAGCTTCTGACTACTATTATAATACCCTGTAACGTTGTAAATATACCGAAAATACTAAATTATCATGTCATAAAGCCCTTCCATAAATAATTCTTCATTCAATAATAAACCCCCTAATTAAGGAACAAATACCTTACAAAAAGGTAAACCTTACAAATAACAGAAAATGTGACAATAAATGCGAAGAAATATTTTTTTATAGATTAAACAGAAAACAGAAGAAACAAGAAAGGAAGCAAACTTCGGAAAAGCGAAGTTTGTATACCCTCGCAGGAAATCGATCATAACTAAGCCAAAAATGCTTTAAATTCAATTCGGAAAGCGTTCCTATGCTAGTTTTTATTAGGTTAACAAATCTGCATACTCGATTTTAAATTCAAAAATATTACGATTTTTGCCAATTTTTGAAAATTTTAATGATGTAACCCCTTTCCTTTTTTTGAAAATTTGGAAAATTTTGAAAAAAAATTAATTTTGACCGGACATAGCTAGATCGACTCGATTTTTGATGCTGATCAAGAATATATATGATTTATGGGGTCGGAAATGACTCCTTCATCGAGTTTTAAGCTTCTGACTACTATTATAATACCCTGTAACGTTGTAAATATACCGAAAATACTAAATTATCATGTCATAAAGCCCTTCCATAAATAATTCTTCATTCAATAATAAACCCCCTAATTAAGGAACAAATACCTTACAAAAAGGTAAACCTTACAAATAACAGAAAATGTGACAATAAATGCGAAGAAATATTTTTTTATAGATTAAACAGAAAACAGAAGAAACAAGAAAGGAAGCAAACTTCGGAAAAGCGAAGTTTGTATACCCTCGCAGGAAATCGATCATAACTAAGCCAAAAATGCTTTAAATTCAATTCGGAAAGCGTTCCTATGCTAGTTTTTATTAGGTTAACAAATCTGCATACTCGATTTTAAATTCAAAAATATTACGATTTTTGCCAATTTTTGAAAATTTTAATGATGTAACCCCTTTCCTTTTTTTGAAAATTTGGAAAATTTTGAAAAAAAATTAATTTTGATCGGACATAGCTAGATCGACTCGATTTTTGATGCTGATCAAGAATATATATGATTTATAGGGTCGGAAATGATTCCTTCACGGAGTTTCAAGCTTCTGAATAAAAGTATAATACCATTTTTTAGTACATTTTTCGATATTTTTATATGAGTATTTTTTCGACAAATCAGGATTTAAAAATCTCATAACTAAGCCAAAAAAGCATTAATTTTAATTCGGAAAGCGGTTATATGCTAGTTTTTTGTAGGTTAACAAATCGGCATACTCCGATTAAAACGTAAACAAATTCAATTTTTTGCCAATTTTTGACAATTTTAATGATGTAACCCCTTTCCTTTTTTTAAAAAATTCGGAAAATTTTGAAAAAATTAAATTTTGATCGGACAAAGCCTAATCGACTCGGCTGTTGATGCTGATCAAGAATATATATGATTTATAGGGTCGGAAATAACTCCTTCATCGAATTTTAAGCTTCTGACTACTATTATAATACCCTGTAACGTAATAAATAATCGAAAATACTAAATTATCATGTCATAAAGCCCTTCTATAAATAATTCTTCATTCAATAATAAACCTCCTAATTAAGGAACAAATACTTTACAAGAAGTAAACCTTACAAATAACAGAAAATGTGACAATAATTGCGAAGAAATATTTTTTTATAGATTAAACAGAAAACAGAAGAAACAAGAAAGGAAGCAAACTTCGGAAAAGCGAAGTTTGTATACCCTCGCAGGAAATCGATCATAACTAAGCCAAAAATGCTTTAAATTCAATTCGGAAAGCGTTCCTATGCTAGTTTTTGATAGGTTAACAAATCTGCATACTCGATTTTAAATTCGAAGAAATTACGATTTTTGGCAATTTTTGAAAATTTTAATGATGTAACCCCTTATCTTTTTTTGAAAAAATTGAAAAAATTTCGAAAAATTATTTTTTAACCGGACATGGCTAGATCGATTCGGCTGTTGATGCTGATCAATAATATATATGATTTATGGTGTCGGAAATGACTCCTTCACTGATTTGCAAGCTTGTGACTAAAACTAGAATACCTTCAAAGTGCATTAAAAAGGAGTTTAATACAAAAATTAAATCTATCTATTTAAAACCCCTTTTTTTTGTTTATACGAAAAACCCTGCCCTTGTTAACCCCGATCTCCACAAAAACCTTCCAATATACCGATTAGTTATTGACTTATAACCCGCCAGCCACGCCCACCATCAAATGATTACCCTTTTTGTTATTTTCATTTTCAATTTTTCGCGACAGTTGCTAGTGGAACCCCTTATTTGAAAATTGAAATATGCACATTTCTGGCAAAAAGGCTGCGCCTCATTAAACCCGCCCAGAAAGCAGCGTCCGCAGCAGACCCATTACCACGCCCATTAATGCAAATTAAAACGCAATGCAGACATATGCCCAAAATCAAGTCCCTGCTCCTTGCTCAGGGCTCATCCACATTTACAACTGGATCTGAATACCCATGAATCCTTGCCCGAATCCTCGCCTCGAGTCCCTGTCTCTTGTTCGCTTCGGTTAGGTTAGGTTCGGATATGTCACAGCGCATTATCATTCATAAATCAAAACATGGAAATTGTTTAGTGCGGCGGCGAGGGGTTGCACAGTCTAATAAACATGTATACCCAAAAAAAAAAGTTATGAATAAATTAAGACATTTCGGCTGTCAGTTTGGTTTAAAGGGGGATGGATGCAGAGATGCCTCGGGGTGGCTGCTGCTCACTTTTTATCATACTTCAATGATTAAACTCGCATTACGAAAAGCGGGAAAATGGTAAAGAGTGCCGAGCAAGTGCCGAGATTGAACTGTCAAGTGTATGGTACATTTTTTTTAGCCAGAAAAAGTGTGTGCAAAAAGTTAAAGGGGGAACCGAAGGAAACTCTAGAACTTGGCGAAATGAATCTCTGAAGAAACGAAATTCAAGTAAAATCCAAGCCATGCGGTAGGCCACATCGAGACTTTGGAGACAAACACGGATGTGGCAATCACTCCGTGGTATATATAATCCCGATCCTGTCTGGCCCAGAGTTTTTCAAATGAAAATTCATCAACACGTCACCCGTCCATCCATCTATCCATCCATCTATAGAGCATAGAGCAGAATGCCATACCAAAAACCATATTCCTGTGTTTTCTTAGTAACGAACGCCACCCAAAGCGTTTTCCATTTACCCCAAAAACACAGACGGACAGACGGACAGACAGACTGACAACGGGGTAAACGTTTTGTCTTATATTAAATATATATATATGCATATATATATTTATGTTTTGACAGGGACGGAGACAGGCAGGGGAAAGAGTTGCTGCTGCTTGGTGTGCGTCTTCAATTACGACACACGCGTTGAAAATAAAATTTCAGCAGTTTTGAGTCAGCAAAACACAGGGAGAAAAAATATTCAATGAAAAGTTAACGGGAGTTTATGAAGAAGTTATTTAAAACCAGAGAAAAGGGTTATAATAATAGTCCTACTCAGTTTTTTTATACTAGTTCTAACTATTTTTTATAAAATAGAAACTCTGGTAGATCTCAAAGCCATTTAAATGACGCTCGGAAGTAGGCTACAAACTGCTCAATTTCTCTATATGTGTGCATTTCCTTTAAAACTTGTTGCCTACTTTTCTGGGCATGATCAGAGCTAAAACACCAATTAATTCATTTAAGTTGCTCTAGTTACCATAATTATCAATTATCAATGCCAAAATTGTTGTAATCTGGTAGGTGAAGCATCTATTATTTAGCTATTTATCTATTATATATTCTACAGAAATCAGGTTAAGTATTTTCCCCCCTATAAAGACTATTCTTTCAAAATAAATTCCAATATTTAAACTTTTAACTAATTAATCAATTTCACATACCTTTCCTTTACTTTCTTTCAGATTTCTCTCAGTGCCTTCCTGCTGCTTTCCATATGGGGCATGTCACAGGCCCAACATAAGGTGGCGACGACTTCTTCTGCCTACCGCAGAGGCTTGCGTCCAGAAAATGGAACGAGGGGCATTCCATATACTCTTACAAAGTTTGCGAGGGAGGGCGATGGGGAGAAATCAACGTCACAAATGGACAACACACGTGGGGCATCCCAAGACGACGGCATCCCCCTGGCGACCTTTTGGAGGCTGTTAAAAAGCCAAAGTCGAAATAGCTGCGAGAAAGTAAAGCCGCTCGTAAAACTCAAACGAGGCGCGAAGCAGCAGCAGCTGGAGGAGCAGGAGCAGGAGCAGGCGAAGGCCAGAAGGAGCGCAAAAACATGGCGCCAAATAACCGCAGCCATAACGATGATGCTCCCCTCCGCGGCATCGCCGGATTCCTCGAAGGACCCCGCACAACAGGACCATGCGGCGACGTTTGCCGCCATTTTGTAGAAGAAAAGTGCATATAATAAAATAAAATAGCAACACGAACAACACACACACACAGGACCACAGTCGGAGAGGTGGGTCACAAAAAATGGCACGGCATTAAAACCGAACCAGGAGTTCACTTCTATAAACGAATATGGGAACACTCTACTCGTGGGAAGTTATTAAATTTTAATTTAACTAGTTTATGAACATCTAAATATATGAAAATAATAAATACACTTTTAAGGCACTTTGAAACAAAAATATGGCACGGTTTTGAAATCACTTTAAAAAAGTTTACAAACAATGAAAATTTAGATTGAAAATTATGTTTCTTCGACTTTTTTAAAAAGGATTTCAAATCTCTAGGATTTCTGTAGCACTTCCAATGCTTAACTAAAAATTTTACATATGTTAAGATTGGAATTTTATTGGAAATTATAAATTTCCTTATAGAATTCAACTAATATAAAAGTTGTCTTGCAAAAAATGCAGGGGTTTCACTAAAGTTGCTTTATATTTTTAATTAATTTAAATAAAGTCTAAAAATATTCCAGAAAGTATCAAAATTCACAAAATTAAAGTTCATTGCATTCTTTAGCTTCTGTGATTTGATTTGATTTGATTAAACGTATAAACGTATTAATAATTAAGTGAAATTGTAAAGAAATGTATAAAATAAAACACTTTATAAAAGATATTGTATCTTTTTTAGCCACAAAAATAAATAGTTTAAATCTATTAAGAAAAAACCATAACAAAATGTATCCAGAAAACTTTCTAAGGAAGTCTATATACCCCTCGCAGCAGAGACTTTTCACGATTTGGGGAGTTTTTGAGTCTACGAGCAGCAAAGCCACCGAAAATGGGCGCCTGTGATTTGGCTTTTCCCCATTGTGTGTGTGTTTTGTGTGTGTAAAAGTAGAAAATGGAAAATGGCAAGCGAATGAAAATGTCGCCGAGCGAGCATCGTAAAAAATTATGCCCAACGTAAGGATCCAACCACCTCCCCCCACTAAACATATATACTTGCACGATATGTAGAGAATATAGAAGGGAATTTACGTATATATTTATATATACTTGGGGAGGGACGAAATTGCGTTCTTATGGCACTTTAGTGGCAAAATCAAATTAGAATTTATGGAAAGTCCACCCAATCATAAATGTGGCCCATTGAATGGCCATAACCATAACAAGCGAAGGCGACTTTTCCTTCCTTCCTTCCCCGCACAAAGGAAAAATACTTTGATCAGAGATTTTCACTTTGCATCGTAAGTTTTTACAACCATTTATGGATGCGTGGAGGGAGCCTCCTCTGGATTAGTGGCCTGTAATGTCCTGCCATCTGTTCCCGTTGTTGCTGGCCACTTGAGGGCATTACTCATGCCACATTTGGCGTGCGATTCAAGTGCTTAGCGTGTTAATTTGCACCAGTTCCAGTTCCAGTTTCAGTTTCAGTCGAGAGTCTGTTCCAGGACCTTGAGCAGGGGGATGCAACCGGGACTCTATCTGCTCGGCAACTAAATGGCGAGGGTTGCTCGCCAGCCCCGGAGGCCGCGTGTTAAGCCCTCACAATTGCCATTTGATTGAGCGATGCGTCAGTTGCTCCTTGTCCCTGTGTGTGTCCTTGCGCCTGTGCTTTGTGCGGCTCCTGCTTCAGTGTATCTCCACCCCCTCGTAAGCATCGGCCTAGTGCCTTCTGTTTGTTTTGGGAACTACCGATATGCATTAGATGCACTGAGAGAAAACATTCACTTGCAACAATTATTTGTGCCTTAAATTGAGTTGTTCTGGCAACAACAAATTTTTGTTTTTTATACTTTTTTTTTGAATAAAATATTCTTTAAAAAATGAATAGCTTACTTTAAATATTTCTTAGCGAATTTATCATTCAACATGAAAGATAACTAACTTTGGAAAGCCAAAATTATACACTCTGGCAGGTTAAAATGGAATTGTAACTAAAAACATTGACATTTTTGGAATGAAGGGTTTTTAGACAAAATCAAAGTTTAAAAAACGCATAACTAAGGCAGAAAGCGTTAATCTTGAATCGGAAAGCGTTCCTATGTTAGTTTTTATAAGGTTAATAAAACTGCATACTCAATTTAAAATTTTAGAAAATTAAAATTTTTGCCAATTTTTGACAATTTTAATGATGTAACCCCTTTCCTTTTCTTGAAAATTCGGAAAATTTTGAAAAAATTAAATTTCCTCCGAAGATAGCTAGATCGATTCGGATTTTCATCCTGATCAAGAATATATATGATTTATAGGGTCGGAAATGACTCCTTCACATCGTAACAAGCTTCGGCCTAAAATAATAATACCCTGCAAGGATATAAAAATCGAACTTTTACATAATTTCAATAGTTTTCCTTTTACTAAAACTTCACAATTATCAAAGAACTCGACTAGAGATTTAAGATATATTAAGAAAAAATTAATGAATTCAATCTTTCAGCAAAAAGATATTCATATTCACTGAAGTATTAGTACTATAGTAACAAACTTCCGAATATTTTCTCTCAGTGCCTTCACAGAAGCAAAACAAAATAAAACCCTAGGCAGGCAGGATGTTGTGATTTAATAGAGGGTGCATTATCATTATCATCCTACAGAGATATAGTAGTACTTCGCTTCTGACGAGCATTAAATTAACTGTAACCGGCACTGCACTTTACACATTTTACATATGTCGCCTTCTCTATCGAAGAGACAACAACTTCATCTTGGTGGGTGGTTCTTTTTCCTCCCCCTTCAACAAATTTTCCCCAGAGAGAGGGAAAACCCAAAACAGAGCAGGGAGTTGGGTAAAAAAGAGAAAAAAAATGGAAGGCAGGGGCCGAAAATCAAAGCGAATGCACTCTCAAACGAGAGTAGTGCCGCCTCGGCCTCGGACTGAGCCTGTAGGTAATTCAATAGCCAAAAGCCGGTGCCGGTCCTGGTGCCGGTACCGCTCCCCCATCCGCATCCCAATCCCGTCCAGCCTTTGACATGCGGCGAAGCTGGACAGGCACTCATCAAACTTTTGACATGCAACTCGACAAGGGGAAAGAGCTGCTGAGGCGACTGATGCGGATACTGCTGCTGCTGCTGCTGTTGCGCCTTTTTGCATGCAAAATGTCAGCGCATATGTCAGACTTTTGCATATGACCGACCGACACATCCGACCTCCTCGGGTTATACGATAGCGAGGGTCTATTGTGAAGTTAACCCCATGAGTTACACATATTTTTTAGAGATCATTTTATCAACAGAAAATTAAGAATAAAAAATTAAGAGGTTCTCTCCCATAGAGCAATGGGTTTTCAACAATAGATGGGACTCTTATTGGTGAATATTTATAGAGAAATATTGATTCTGGTGATCGTTCAATAAATATCTATTTGTGAATATTTATTGGGGAGTGTCTAGTGGTGAGTATCTATTAGAGAACCTATATTGGGCACTATCTATAGGTAAGTTACTATGCTAAAATGCTATTGGTTATTATCTATTAAAATGTAGTAAATAAATAAAAGCTATTAAAGTGTAGCTTTGCTACATTTATTGGTGAATATCTATAAGGTAGCCTTTGGTGAGTATCTTTTGATTAACATATATTATTAAAAATATTAAAAAGACTTCCCTAAAGAAACTCCTGTGTTCACCCTCGGAAAATCTGTATTTTTTTCCCTCCTGTCCCTGTTATGGCCAAATGCATTTTGATGCAAATCTACAGCGAAGTTTTGGGCTACACACTTCTTTTGAGCTGTTACTCTGACCCCTGACCCCGTCCACCCGCTCATCCTGCACTCCTGCACACTCAAACTGTACGGAATGCAGGACATTTGCAGGATATTTCCGTGTGTCTGTGCCATGATGTCTTTGTAACTGTAATTGATGCTGACTTTTTGACAGTTTGAATGTCGAATAACGAAAACTGAAAACGAAAACCGAAACTCGAATAGAAATAGAAATTGAAACCGAGCTTCTCTCTCGCATTTCGAGGAGTTTTGACTACAGTTACGGCGGGGGTGAGATTTCCAAAAAGGTTAAGGGATGGAGGGTTGGAAATGACAACTCTGATTAGTTGTGTGACACTTTTGTGATTTGAATTCAATTATGACATGCAAAAAGGGTGGCAGGTGGTCTGTAGAGGTTTGTAACGAAATCTATGAAGGTGTTTGCATGGAAAATTAATCAAAAACATTTGCCTTTACTTATATTCTTGATTAAAACATTAAAGGCTTAACTGTTTAGAACAAGAATCAGAGAAATTAAAATATAGATTTTCGTTTTATACTTAATTATAATATTTATACTTCTATAGTCAAAAGAAGCAGACTTTCCACTCCCTGCTACTTGCCATCATTTTCCCGCTAAAGGAAATTCGAGGCCATCTCCGCCTACTTCTCCTTCTTCCCCTTCATTTCTGGGGGTAGCTAAAGGATCAATAAACACACACCGTTAAGAGTCAATATTTTGATTTTCCGCGCAGGCGAGGGACAGCCAACAAACAAAAGGGAACGGCGCACCGAGCAAATAGAAAACTTCGCCAATGTCAAACAAAAATGCGAAGGAGACAGCAGCAGGAACAGCAGCAGCAGCGGCTGAGTTTTCCCCGAGTTTTCCCTATGCTCCTCGGCCTTTTGTCAAAAAGAATCAACAGCCAGAGGGAAGGGGACAACACTGAAATCGGATATTAAACGCTGCACAGCCAAAATAGAAGGAGGAAAAACAAAATACAGAGCCAACAAAGGCGAAACAGGAGAGGCCAAAGGATATTTTCCAAAAGCGGCGATAAGAGAGGCCGAGAACAAAGGACCAAAGAATGAAATTAATACATTTGGCCAGAGAGATAGGAGAGTCAAAGGAGCAGCAGCAGCAGGAGCTGGGGCTGTGTCTAGTTTAAGGTCTAAATAGTTGCTCTAATATGTCGATGGTAAAATAAAACCCACAGG
The DNA here is from genome assembly GCA_035046265.1 of Drosophila bunnanda. Lineage (NCBI taxonomy): Eukaryota > Metazoa > Arthropoda > Insecta > Diptera > Drosophilidae > Drosophila > Drosophila bunnanda. Next base: position 3,973,607 of record JAWNOB010000076.1, on the reverse strand, counting down.
ACACAGGCACGTGTGTGAGTGTGGATATTGCAGATATTGTCCTTGTAATTGAGCCAAAAGTAGATATTTGCACTTGGCGAAAACTTAAGCTAAAGGTACTAGATAAAAGTAAGATATGTTTTAAGGAAAGGTAAGCTGAGAACTTAAACTATGATTTATTTCCTTAATTTTGTAAATTAAGAAAGAGTAAAGTAAATAGGCAATTTGAAAATATTCTAACTTGTTCAAAAAAAGGTTTAATTTCAATTCGAAAATAAACGAAAGTTAAACCATTATTTCCTTGACTTTATAGAATATTTCGTTTAGTTTTCCAAAGGATTTTCTGTGGTTAAAAATCCCCATATTCTTTAGTTGTTTTGAGCTCTCAGTGCAATCTTGTTAACAATGTCAATTGCAAAGTGCAGGCCACAAAAACTTTGTCACAAACACACACACAAACACATACAGTCAAGCCTGGGCAGGACCTTAGTCCTTTTGCCTTCGCCCCATGCTGGGGTTGTGGCTGCAGATGCGGATGCAAGCGGCTCCAAAGGCCATAACTCCAAATTGGCCATTCGATCTGGTTACTTAAAGGGTAATTAAATTAACTGCCGCACAGCAGCAAGCAGCAAGCAGCCGGCAGCAGTGCAGGCTCTGTGCGGATCCGGAAGTAACTCTGCCAGCGTGTCGTCCTTGTTGACATCCTGCCAGAAGCAGGGCCCGGCGGCAGACAAACAAAAGGACGAGCACGCGGAGAGACGGATTTTTTCCATATGCATATTTCATTATGACTGCTTTTTTAGGGGTGGCAAATAAATAAAATGATGAAAAAAAGGTAAAGGGGTTCCGGTTTCCTGGTCCCGATTCCGGCCTCAAGGGTGTTTGCCTTATCGCGTGCCAAATCATCGTTATGATTGCCAATGCTGCCTCCTTTTGCTCCGTTTGTTGCTCGGAATTGATGATCGAATCGTGATTAAAATATATTCTGCGACTGCTAATGACTGCGTTGATTAATTATGAATCAATTACATTGTAAAAAGATAGCCCAGGCTCATCATCATCATCATCATCACCACCGTATCTTTTATCTGTTTCCCAAAGGTGCCAGAGCGATGCAAATCAAATTTGTCATGCTTTAAGGAAGGGCATCCTGACACTTTTCGGGAGGGAGGCAGCAGGAGCAGAGAACAAGTACGATTTATGGTTAGGATTAAGGTTAGCCGGGGATATATGTTTCCGGTTGGAAGCAGGAGAAAAGGATTCTTTTCAATCTATTTAAATAGGAGTTATGATTAATGGTTAAGTGTGTGCTTTTTATGTTGTTTGCCAATTTTTGGAACTCCGATTCAGATTATTTGGAATTTTAAATAGAGTGGAAAGCAGGTCAAGTATATTGCTTAAAGACCTAGAATCTTTTTATGATAGCAAAGAATATATATTAGAGATTTCTGTGGCATGATCTCATGATTCTATATAATCTCTAGGCAGAAAAAAACGCTCTAGAAAAAACAAACTTTTCAAATTAAGAAATTCCTTTACAAAAGTTCCTATTTTCCCCCCTAAAATAAGGGCAAGGTTTCTTCCTTTGACTAAAAATAGAAGTTCCTCTCTTTTGTCACTATCAACTTTTAATTCGATTACACGAAGCGCTCGAAAACTTTATTCAAATGAACAAAACAAAAAATATAGATGCCAGCTTTGAGCTGAAAAAGCACTGAGCGCAACCTGGGCAACAATTAAAAGTAAACAAAAATTTAATTATGCAGCTAAAAGCGAGGGAGAGAGGGAGGGAGCCAAGACTGTTGCAATTGAATTAGGCAAAAAATTCCAAATGTTTCGTGGCCAGACTGATGATGATGATGATGAAAATGCAGAACGGAACAGAACAGCACCGGAACCGGAAGAGGGGCCGAACCAGGCACCAGCAACAGCGGAAGATGGCGGACCATTCAAGTGCGGCGAATTGAATTTCTCATTCAGGCAAAGTTTTCTTTCTTCGTCAAGGAAAATGGCGCAAGGTGCTGGGCAGGGCGTCATGCTTGGGGGTTGTTTTCCACAAAAATTATAGTCAAAAGAAAATTTGATTTTGCAAACTCGCACACACACACACAGGCAGCACACCTACACAGCGCACCCATACAGTTGCAGGCGCTGTGTAATTGAATTGAGCGCCGAAAAGCGCGCTACGAAAAATGGCAGTTGGCATTAAAGGCGAATAAGCCGCGGAGAAGGACGAATAAAAGGACCAAGGCAGCAACCACAAAAGGCTGAAAAGAACGCACACACACACACACACACACACACCCACAGACACAACATACACACAACAATGGCTGCTGGCTAATAAAATAAACGAAAAGCTTTTGTAAGCAAATTGAAAATATAAACAAACGCAAAATTGATAAAGAACATAAAAAAGAGAGCACACAACACAGAAATAACAGCAAACAAAATGGAATAATAAAAAAGATAGAGAAAATACATATACAAAAAATATATATTTACAAAAAACCCATCTAGGGAAAGGCACAAAAATTGGCCAGAGCCCCGGACAAACAACATAAAAAAAAGTATAAAAAAACAAGAAGAGAAACTAGCTTTGGGAAGCCAAAGTTTATATACCCTTGCATTTTGCCATTAAATTATAGAATCGCTTAAAATATTTGCATATTTTGAATCGATTTTATATGACAATTTTTAAAAGAAATAATAGCTTAAAAAACTCATAACTTAGCCAAAAAATCGGTAATTTTAATTCGGAAAGAATATATATAATTTAAAGGATCGGAACTGAGTCCTTTACTGAGTTTCAAGCTTATGACTAAAACTATAATACCCTGCAAGGGTATAAAAAGGATAAACAAAAGCCGCTTCACCCACAGCAGAAAAGCTAGCCAACAATATAAAAAACGGAAATAAAAACAAATGCAAAAAGTAGCAAACAAAAGCCAATTCACAAGTGGAAAATGCATAACAACAATGTTTTTTTGTCGTTGCTGTTTTAACAAAAGGAAGAAGAGTACAAAAAACACACAGTTGGGAAAACCGAAAAAATCATTCTTGTTTTACAAGAAATTGTCTCTAACTATAATTTAAAATACGAAAAATAATTACAATTAATTTAATTATGAAAAAATGTATTAAATAAATGTATAATAATAAATTGTAATTATATTCAGAATCTAAAACTCTGCAATATTTCAAAAAAATTCACAACTTTCAAATTAATAAATTGAATGAGTTTCCTCATACTTTAATTAAACACAAAACTGACAACCCTTGACAAATCTATTAAATCATTTTACAAAAAATACCATTTTCGTTTATTTTATTAATTAATGCAAAGTTGCAACAAAATCCCCTTTTTGTTGCTGTGCAAAAATATAAAACAAACAAAATGGCGTCTATATGTACATATTTGGGAACTATAGAAACGTCAACAATAAACAACAATTCGATTAAAACTTTTGTGCACAAAAATGAGCTCAAATTAAAGAAAAACAATCCCTGGCAAAGGGGGCAGAAAAGAGGGAAAGCGCCAAGGGGATAAGCCCGGAAAACTCCGCACTGGACGACGACGCAGCATTCAAGTTTTTCCTATTTTCGAAATTAAAGCACGCAAAAAGCCAATAATGGAGAAGTAAGAAAAGTGTTTAAACTGAATTTTTAAAGCAAATCTAAAATAGGAAAGGGAAAATGTCAGCTGTAGTAAATACTTAAATAGGTAGTACTGTGATTACATTAAAAAAAAATGCAAGTTTAAGATACAAAAATTGTATCAAATATTGAAGAGGCTTTAAATACATTTTAAATTATATTTCAAACCAGATTTATATAATTTTCAATGAGCTCTTAAAGCGATTTTAAAGATGAAAAAATGTTTTTGAAATGGGAAAATGTTTTTGAAAAACACTCGAAAAAGCCCTAAATTTTCATAGAATTTGTTTTCGTTGAATAATTTTTTTGTTTTTTATTAAATTACAAACGTAAAACGTAATGTAATTTCACTACAAAAATATTCAAAAATAAATAAGTTAATTTCTACCGCCTAAATTATGAAAAAAAATATCGTAAATTTCCCCCAACTAACACCAACAAAATCGCAATAAAACCTGCGACTTGTGACCACACTGCCCGGCATCAGTGTGACCAACTAAATACGAATTAAAATTAAAAATTACATTTTTTTAAACAGCCAAGCGCCAGGCAGCGGCGCAGCAGCAGAGGCCAGCTCGAAGCAAGCAGCGCTGCTGCCAGCCCACGCTATCCCACTCACACAGACACGCCCTTTCTCGCTTCTAAGAGCGAGCGAAAGAGAGATGGCCTTACGCCCGGGCCAAACTCTAGGCGTCCCTTTCCCACCCACAGGCACACGCACACACACCACGATGAGCACTGGAGTTTTTCGAACTCGCTTTTCGAACTCGACTCGTTCCCCTCTCTATGCGCTTGCTTTTGTTGCTTTGCGCACAACAGTTAAGCCCGTGGTAAGCACTTGTTGTTGGTATATTTGTAATTGTTGTTGTACTCACTTTATCATGTCCGGCAGTCGTTCCGGCACTTTTGGGTGGGTGTTCTTCTTCACGTAACTGGAGGACAGCGCCTCGGTGCAGGCCAGCATTAGCTCCGTGGACAACTCGACCGGATGTTGTGGTGATTTTTCTTCGGGTAACTGCAACGGATCAGAAAAGAAGAACAAGAGTAAGACAGGAAGCAGAAATCGACGGAATATTGAAAACAAAAAAAAAAAGGAAAATGGTGCTCACTCGCGCGCACAATTGTTGCGTGCTTTTTGGGGCTGATGCCCGCCCGCCCGCAAGTGAAATTCCACGGCTCGTGTTTAAATTAATTATCAACTTAGGCATTTAAACAGCAACAACAGACAGAAAGAGAGAGACATCCACATCAATCAAAATGTTAATTGATGTTTCTTTCTCCCCTCTCTCCGGCTCTCACTCACTCTCTCTCTGCTAGTCGCTTACAGTTAACTTTTTCACTCTGTTGCGCCTTCTTCGTTTCTTCTTCAGCGCTATGTGCCTCTCCTTTATTACACGACAAGCGGCGCGCGCGCTGATCCATCAACGGGACAGCGGGAAGAGAAGGTGAAAGGAGGGCGAGAGGATAGGTAGGAGAGGTGCGAGCGGTGAAAAGGAGGCGGGGATGGGGCAAAAACAATAAACACGAGCCAAGTTAACAATGCAAAAGAACAACAACAACGCCAAAGTGCGATGCGCAGTAAAATATCTTTATAGATTTAAATAAATCAAAAAAAGAAAATAAAAATTACATTACAATTGATACCTCTTATAAATTTAACTGTTACTAACTTCCTTAATTCAGTATAAAAACTAGTTGACAAACTAGTTTGTATAAAGCTTTTTCTACCCATACAGGGTATTATAATTTCAGTCAGAAGTTTCAAAGACCAAGAAGGAATCATTTCCGACCATATAAATCATATATATTCTTGATCAGCATCAACAGCCGAGTCGATTAGGCTATGTCCGATCAAAATTTAATTTTTTCAAAATTTTCCGAATTTTCAAAAAAAGGAAAGGGGTTACATCATTAAAATTTGCAAAAATTGACCAAAAATTGATTTTTTTTAAGTTTTTAACTGAGTATGCAGATTTATTAACCTACTAAAAACTTGCATAAAACTGCTTTCCGAATTAAAATTAATGCTTTTTTGGTTTAGTTATGAGATTTTTAAATCCTGATTTGTCGAAAAAATACTCATATAAAAATATCGAAAAATGTACTAAAAAATGGTATTATACTTTTATTCAGAAGCTTGAAACTCCGTGAAGGAAGCATTTCCGACCCTATAAATCATATATATTCTTGATCAGCATCAACAGCCGAGTCGATTAGGCTATGTCCGATCAAAATTTAATTTTTTCAAAATTTTCCGAATTTTCAAAAAAAGGAAAGGGGTTACATCATTAAAATTTGCAAAAATTGGCCAAAAATTGAATTTTTTAAAGTTTTTAACTGAGTATGCAGATTTGTTAACCTAATAAAAACTTGCATAAAACAGCTTTCCGAATTAAAATTAATGCTTTTTTGGCTTAGTTATGGGATTTTTAAATCCTGATTTGTCGAAAAAAAACTCATATAAAAATATCGAAAAATGTACTAAAAATGGTATTATACTTTTATTCAGAAGCTTGAAACTCCGTGAAGGAATCATTTCCGACCCTATAAATCATATATATTCTTGATCAGCATCAACAGCCGAGTCGATTAAGCTATGTCCGATCAAAATTTAATTTTTTCAAAATTTTCCGAATTTTCAAAAAAAGGAAAGGGGTTACATCATTAAAATTTGCAAAAATTGGCCAAAAATTGAATTTTTTAAAGTTTTTAACTGAGTATGCAGATTTATTAACCTACTAAAAACTTGCATAAAACAGCTTTCCGAATTAAAATTAATGCTTTTTTGGCTTAGTTATGTGATTTTTAAATCCTGATTTCTCGAAAAAATACTCATATAAAAATATCGAAAAATTTACTAAAAAATGGTATTATACTTTTATTCAGAAGCTTGAAACTCCGTGAAGGAATCATTTCCGACCCTATAAATCATATATATTCTTGATCAGCATCAACAGCCGAGTCGATTAAGCTATGTCCGATCAAAATATCAATCACCATAACATTCCACGAGTGTAATTAAGGAAAAAACACATACAGCATAAACAAAAAATAAAAATAAAGATGAACGGTAAGAAGAAACATTTATTGAGTGAGTGAGTGGCTTTTTATGCGATTTAACGATTGATTTAACAACAGCCGCAAAATATATAAACATTTTACTCGCCCAGGAAAGGGAAGAGCGCCCGACAAAAAGTGGGGATGGGTCTTGGGCTCCGACCTAGTGCTTAAAAATTGATAGGCGAGAGCGCACGAGGCCAGTAAATAAAATTCAAATAAAAATGCCAAACAAACAAAAGGCAGCAGCGCCAAATAAAAGCGTCAAAGAAATGGCAAATAAACAATGCCCCAACGAGCAAAAACAAAAGTCGAAGCGCGAAACATAAACTTTAAACACAGAGACAATAAACTCCGAAAGGGAAACCGACATAAGAATGCTCTTACTGGAGTTGTTTTAGATGGTATACACTATTTACGAATGAATACTGATTTTTTAACATTGAAAAATATGATTTTTAAAGTTAAAATATCAATATCATTGAAAAAATCCCGAAAAGGGTTTTTTTATATTAATAATCTGTGTTTTCTTTTAAATTTTTCAGGTATAATAAACAGATTATCTATTTATCGCATATATATATAGCAACGTTAATCACTTTATATATCGACTTTCGGTTTAACTATAGATAGCGTCATTCCTAGCTTGTTATTTTTTAAAACTGAATTGTAAACTGTATTTTAATTCGTTTTTCTCACTTGAGAAGACTTATATCTCTAGAAAATGATTTCACTAATAACTTAGTGATATTAAACAACTACTATTTCTAGTCAAACACAATTCCCCTTTCGCCAGGCGCTTAAAAATTCCTTATAACCCTCCTTCGACTATTTATTCCCTGGTTTACAGACAGACAGAGGACATAAACGCGGCCAAGTGTTAAGTGGCTGCCAGGGCAGGACTATGAGGCGAGCCAAGTACAAATTTATAGTGTATAGGAGACACATCCGACGTGGCCTGGGGAGTATAGCCAGTTGCCAACTTTAGCGACTATGCCAACTCCCTGCTTCAATCCCAAACCCCCGACGTCTGCCTGGCGACACTTTTATTGTGAAAGCCGTTTTTGGCTGGCCCAAAAAGTTCTTCAAAAGTTCTCGAGGATTTTTTGTTTGGTGAAAACTTACCTGAAAACTCTTGCTGATAGCATCGAACATAACGGTTATGGAATTGCCCAACAGAGCGTGACGAGCAATCTGAGGACACACCGAGCAGGCATTCCTGTACACATGAACGGCCAGATGAACGGATCTGTAAATTATTGAATCACATGAACTAATTTTCATAAATATAAAATTATTAGGAAACCTACTTCCTCGAGACATCGGTGTTCTCCTGCAGACCCTTGCTGATCACATGATTGGCCACTATGCCCAGGCCATCCATGCAGAGGAAGGCCTGGAAGTCGAAGGCCTGGGCCTTGGGTATCACACGCAGGAGGTTGCCCAATGCCCTCTCCAATCCCTGAGCACCGCCACCCTTAATCACCAGATTCAGCAGCTTGGGCACCGTACTATCACGCTTTACATAGGGGGGTAAGGGCTCCATGGCCTCCAAATACTCGGTGGCGCTGGAAAATATTTTTAAATAATTAATTAATTGTTAATTGAAAAAATACTATTATGAATTGCAGAAGACTGACCCGCTATAAGTGTTTTTAGATACAGCGGACTAACATTTTTCGGATATTGATATTTAAAATCAAAGAAAAAACCTTATTTACCACCGAATAAATTAATTAGTTAAATAGATTTTGTTTAAGCCGTCTAGACGTAATAAAAAAACAGATTACATTTCAAGGAAGACCTTATTATGATATGCTAAATATCTGATTTCTTCTGGAAATTAAAACTTATTCATACAAAAAAATAACAAAGCAGACAATAAAGTTTTTAACGATTTTCAGCGGAAACTCAATACTTGCAAATTAACAAAGAAATAAAGTAAATATAAAACAATAATTAATTTTATTTGAGCCATTAAAAAAGGTGAAGTTTACTCACCACTGACTCATCCGCTGCTTCAGCTTCTTCATCTTCTTTTTGTAGCTCCTCGAATGGCCAGGGATTCCCCCCACATCCGAGAGCGTAGAGGAAATGTCGCAGTCTTCGTTCGTGGTGCTTGTGCCATTCCCGTTCAGGCCATCTTCCGCATCGCCGTCATCCTGCTCGCCTCGACCCTCGTCCGCTTGCCGGGTGGGCATGGTCAGCTCCAAAGCTCGCTGGCGTATGTGCTCGATGTTCTCTTCGTGACGGCGAGCGGATTCCAATTGCTTCTGCAGAATCTTCCGCTGCAGCTCCTCGGTGGTCTGCTGCTGTTGGACCTGCAGGGCTAGGAGGCGCTCCTCGCGATCCCTGGCCTTCTCCCGGGCCAAGGCCTGACGCTGTTTCTCCTTCTGCTCCTGCATCTTGCCTATTCTTTGCTCCTTCTCCAGCCTCGTCTCGTTCATTTTCTCGAGTTTTAACAGGCGTTCTTTTTCGAGGGCTTGCCGACGTCTCTCCACAGCAGCCTCTTTGGCCAGTTTTTCTTCCACTCTCTTCTGTCGCTCTTGTTCGAGATCCTGCAGCCTGCCCTCGGTCTCCTTGGAGGATTCCAGAAGATCCAGGCGCTTATTTTGCGCTTCAATGTTCTTGATAAAGTTGATTTCCTTCAGTTTCTTCTCCTCATCGTGAGCCTTTTCAATGATCTGCCGGAGGTACTGCTCTCGATTCTCCGCTGCCCTCTGGAGTCTTCCCTGCATCTTCTGCCGTTTGTCTTCGATGAGCTGCTTCTTGGCTGCCTTGACATCCTCCACGCGTGCAAACAGTTGTTGCAGCTTGGCTGCTTTTTCTTGTTGAAGGAGATTCCGTTTTTGCTGAGCCCTCGCCTGTTTGGCTTGGTATTTCTTCAGAGTTTCCTGCAGAGAGCGACGTCGCGAAGGCGAGGATAGTTTCTGATGGAGTTCCTGCGCTCTGCCTGGATGCCTGGCCACATAGGCTTGTAGCGTAGCCAAAGCCTCTGCTCTTTCGTTCCACGACATGTCCGATAATAAAGCCTGATATCTCAGCTCTAGGCTGGCATTCTCATCGTCGCTCATGGTCACAAACACCGCGGAATCATCACCTCCTGCGCCCAGCTCTTGCTCCTCCAGCTGAACTTCACAATCGGTTTCATCCGTTTCCGTGTCCACATCGATTTCCGTTTGCTCTAGCTCACGAATCTGCCGTTCCAGGGATTCTTGAACCTCAACAAGAATCCTCTCGTTGCGCTCTTCCTCGTTATCGTCGGCAATTTGCTCTTCGTTTTCATCGCAGGCACTCAGAAGGGAGGAGGCATTGGGTTTGTTGAAACTGCCATTTGGTAGCTTGCAGTGGGCAATGCTCTCGTAGAGCTCACCAATGGTCTTGGAGAACTCACAGTTGGTCTGGATCTTGATGTCGATCTTGTTGTGGTCCTCGTTGCTAGCTGTGACGGGGAGAAAATGGTTAACTAAAGGGAAAACTATCTACTATCTCTCGATACTCACACTCCACGACGGTTTCTGCGGAAGAGGAGCTGCTGTTGTTGCTCTGCTTGTGGTTATTGCTCAGTTCCTTTTGCTGCAACTTCCTTAAGGCATTCTTCTCGCTACGCATGTACTCCTTGTGCAAGGATGTCATCTTTAATCCTGTCAGATCCGATTTCTGTCTTTTGATGATGGACGTGCGCCCAATGGAACTATTATTGCCATTGTTGCGGGCTGTAGTTGATGGCATCACTGGCTTCTTTTCGGACTTATCTGCCTTCTCTGGCTTGTCCTGCTTCTCCGTTTTTTTCACCTGACCCGCTGAGCTCCTCTGGGCGGGAAATGAGTTGACCTTGGCCTTGGCATTTTTGATTTCTGGCCGTGAAGAGTTTACCAGTGTTGTGGCCTTGGCTTTGGGCTTAGCCTCTCCTGTGGCTGTTCCTGTTTTACTTGGAATGGTTTTGCTGGCGCTTGAATCTCCCTTCTGCTTCTCCTTGGTTAGTTCCTGCTCCTTCTCCTTCTCCCTCTGCTGCTCGTTGAGCAGCGCTAAAGTTGGCAAACTGGCGTATCCTGTCGGCTGATTGAACCTGTTGGCCCAATGCATGCTGCTCCTTCGACGATTCTTCACCGTCAACCAACCATCGTTGGCATCTGTGGGCAGTTGGAGTTGCTTTTTCGTCTCGGAATGTAGTGGTTCGTCGGCCTTCAAGGTGCTCCTTGAGTTCGATAACTGCTCGTTGCTGGCTTTGAGAGTGGAAGTGGAACTGCCCATGTCCTCGCGCGAACTGAGCCTCGACGAGGCCGCAGTTCGGATCCGGGCCGTGCTTAGAAAAGACGAGGTAGAGGTTCTCTTGGGCAGTGTTTTGCTGGCACCGCTGCCATTGATCTCCAGCATGGTTCGAGAGCGTGCCGACAGACGGGAGGCCACATTATTGGGCGGGCCATAGCACTCGGTTTTGCTGGAGGGCCTGGGAGGAGGAGCCTGTATGCCAGTTTTTCCTGAAGTCTTGCCAGCAGTCGTTGCTAGCTTTGTCGAGCGTCGCAAACCGTTTGCGGGAGGAGCTGTTTTTAGCTGACCTGCCTTGGCTGGCACTGTTGCTGTTGCTGCTGCTCCTGTTCCCGTTGTTGCCTTAAGAGCACCAGTTCCTGCTCCTCCTCCGCCTGTTACCGCTTTCTTCACAGGACGATTTAGCACGCTGGAGTACTTCAAGGGACTATTTTGGATGGGCGCATTTCCTGAGATGGCCATCAGGGGTTGCGGCTTCTCCGCCGGGGGCTTTAGCAGTGTACTCGGAGGCGTGGGGTCCTTGTGGGCCTGTTGGTGGAGCAAAGCATTCTCCATGCTCTCCAGGGAGGCCACTGTCATATCCAAAGCTGTGGGCTCAGGGCGATGTTCATCTACTAAGCAACACTCCCCTTCTGGTGAGACTTCTTTTGAGGTCTCGCCGGGTTTGTCTGGGATTTCCTCTGTGTATTGTGGTGCTGGAATGCTTAATGCTTGCTCCTGGATTCTCGCCTCCCTTTCCTCGGCCTCTCTGCGCATCTTCTCCCGTACATCCGCCAGCGTCAGGTGTGGATCCTCCAGATCCGTTTGCGAATACTGTGTGTTTAGCTGCACATACGTGGACTTATCACCGCTGAGATCCAGTGGACACTCCAAATTATCCGATTGCGCGGATCCTTGGTTAGCTCTCTTGCTGGCCGCAAACAATTCGCGAACATTCAGGCGCATCGCTCCCTTTGGAACTTGATCGTAGGCGCGGAGCAGCTTCATGGGCGAGATCTGGCCAGTTTCGTACGTGGAGGGTGAGGTCTTGCCCGACTGAGAGCCGCCAAGCACCAAGGCTGGACTGGATTTCCCGGAATTATTGGGACTGCAGAGGCTCTTGGTACGCACTCTGGGCGTGGGATTGCTCTTGCGCACCTCCCAGGCCAGACTCTGGGGTCGTTGTTGCAGCGGACGGGATTCGTAGTCCCAGGACACTTTGAACCATTCGCTCAGCGCCTTAAAGTCGCGCACATAGTTCTCAAGCACGAGTATCGCCTCCTGGCAGCTGGAAATGTTCTCGTAGCATTCGACCGTCTGATAGATCTCGTTCACAGCTCGCTGCAGATTGCCAAAGAGCAGGGCCCAGTATCTGGCCTGCAGCTCGGACTTCTTGTCCCTGCCTGTGGAGGCGCTGCGCACACGTGGCCCACTGCCTCCGCCTGCTGCAGCAGTCGTTGAGGATTTCAGTCGTGGCGAAGTGGTGGGCGACTGGCAGTTTTTGGGAGTGCCGCTGCCGCCACTTGGCGACTTGGGCGGCGCCATGGGGGGCTTGCGGTAACCTGTGGGGTATAAAGAAATGCAGGTTATAGGGAATCATGGAAGAAATAGTCAAAATAACCGACTTCGGATAGCCTAGGACTTGATTTGTTATTAGTTTACGAATTTATGGTAATCTTTATGGGTTTCTAAAGGATATTTCTTTAATTTTAAGGTATGATTAATGGTTATATATTGTTTTTTAAAGGTTTTAAACGTTAAAATATCGATATCGATTGATGTATATTCTATCATATATATTTTATGTCCTTTATATGTAGTATTATTAGGATTAGTCCTATTCCAACAAAATGTAATGGTTTTATGGTCTCTATAGGGTAGAACTTTGTTTAAAGTTTATAAACCAAAAATAGCGGTTTAAGTTATTGAAATTATTGTACGAGCCCCACGTGGTAGCCATAATAAACTCCTAATAACTCCTCAAGTACCCAAGGTATCGTTACTTACAGTCACCGTTCAAGAGTACGCCTCCGCTTCCAGCTCCAGCCAGAGTTCCGGCTGCTCCCGCCGCTGCTGCTCCTCCCTCGCCGCCACTCGGGCTCGTTGTTGTCTCATCGCAGAACTGGTAGACGAGCAGATTCTTGGCCTCTCGCCCCTCGCGACTCAGTACCTCTCGCATTTCCATCGTTGTTTTGTTGTTGTTCTTGCTGTTTCACTCGTTGTTGTAGTTGTTGTTGTCTGGGTTTCGTCTGCTGCTGCCAAAAGCTGCGCTGTCGCGGCCGCTGCCGCCTCTGCCTCCCTGCCCACGCACAGCTGGTGCAGCTGTTCAGGCAACTTTTGGTTTCGTCCTCGACGGCCCTCTGGTTGCCACAGGGATCCTCTGCCGCTGGACTCCTCGGGCGGAAACCGTGGCTCCTGTTACCTTTTAATTGATTATTTCGCGTTTGCCGTAGCCTCGCCTCCTCTAGCCGAGGCGCGTCGCTTCTTTGTTGTTTTTGTCGCCGTCGCCACTGCACAATTTCGCAACGCCAGCGGACTCGGCAGCATTTTACTCACGACGGCGCTGGCTTGGCTATATTTGTATGCCTCGGGTGCTTGGGTGTCCTGCCTGGCTGCTCCTTGTGTCCGGGGCTAATCGAATTGACCGGAAATTCCTTGAAACAGAGCCCTCTAAAATTCTGAATTCTTCCTAAAATTTAGCAGCAGCACAAAGCCAGCTGATCCAAAAACAGGGTTGTCTTGCAGCGAGCAGACCAATCGATAGATTGATAGGCGGTAAATAATCGATAATGGTGTTTTGAACAATACGGACTTAAGTAGGGAAAAAGGGCAAAAACAATGCTTCTGCTCTATAAATTGTAGTTTTTCTGATTAAAGTTTATACTAACATATTTGAAAATGCCTCTAAACCGATTAAACTGTTCAAATGATTGCACAAGTAACTTACGTTTTGAATCTGCCGCCGGTCCCAAAGCTCCCCTCTGCAAAGCTCACCACGTGCGAGCGGGATAACTGGCGTCTCCCAGAGCAGCACAGCTAGTGCGTGAGAACGCAAAGCTGAAGCGAACAAAACTGCTTGACACGCTCGCTGCCGGAACTGCGCGCCTGTTACAATTCCGGTCTAAATCTAAATGATGCTGCCGCTCACTGCTCTATTTTGCTCGCTTTTCGAAATGGAAGCGCCACCGCAGCCCTGAGATGGAAAATGGCCAGGAACCGGACTCGGCACACCGCACACCGCATGGTATTTTTAAAGCATGAGTGGCAAACACCGTTTTAACTCGCTTCTTTTCCGTCTCTTTCTTCGCGATGAACTGCGGTGCGCTTCTGAGTGGGCCAAACAAATGATGTTTCTGAGAAAATACAAATTAATTAATTGTTTACAATATTTACTTCTTGTAATATAAAAGATGTACAGAAATAAAGTACTTTAAAATGAATATATGTATGTTGTATTTACCTCACCTCCTTCCAAGTCTGGCTGCTGCAGCGGTGGTCTGTTGCTTAGCTGCTCTGAAAGCTTAAATGAAACCGGAAACACTAATTTTCGATCATAATGCAGTGCGAAAACGAATTCGAAATTTTTGGAGAATAGTCACTTGAGCGACACAATTTCGATTCATGGACTCTAACGAACAGGCGGCGAGGAATGCCAGCAGGTTGAGTTGAGTGTGCTCTACGCTCTCACTCGACAGCGGAACCTATGAATTTCGTGCGGTTATGACACAGGATTTAAAATTTAACATTAACAACAATCATTAAACAACTTTCGATTTAGTTTTCTTTAAAATTAGAGGCCATTCGTTAAGGACACTAGGCACGCACTGCTTTAATTCCATACACTTCTGCAGTAACTTCTTTCAAAAATCTATAAGTAAACTTTTTTGATAATTATTTATGTAATAATATTAATATTTAATTTATGCACTTCTATATTCTTAGCAAAGTACAGTGTCATAACCATATGAGTGTGAATTTCTCATGCCTGACAGTACGTCTGTGTGTGTGTGTGTATGCGGGCGATTGTTTGTTTGCCGAGTGTGTTAGCTGTTTGTTTGTTGCTAAAGCTCTGCTCGCCAATGGAGTCGCTTTTGGAGACGCCTTTGTGTATCGGGGAACTTTTGAGTGTAGGTTGGGGAAAATTACGATTTGAATTGAGTGGCGGAAAGAGTTCAAACTTTCGTATACTAGGGGTATACGGAATTTATGGGTTATTTAATAGATTAATAGATTGTAGGATCTCAAAGGTTCTGCTCCTTATAAAGCTGCTTTGGGAAAGCAGATAATTCTATTTAAATTTTTTGTTGGAAACTCTTGAAAATGACTCCATTTGTATGGGTCTCATTACATACGTCATATCTGCAATGCCTGGAAGCGTGAAAAAATCCTTGAACATATTGATGGACCAGGAGTGCAGCAGCAGCCGGAGCAGGAGCATATGGTCTGCATATCCGAAGAAGTGTGGCACACATAACTGGAATAGCTGGGCTGCCAAGAAGTCAATGCCACATTATCGGACAGGACCGGGACGGGAGCTCGACTTGAAAACGGGCTGGAGGCGGGGACAGGGGAAGTTGAAGCACGACATTCGTGGAGCAACCGACGACCGACAGCGACCATTAGAAGAAGCCATGTCTCCGGCAAGGCCACGGGGAAGGGGCAGGCGGGAGCACCAGGCGAAGGAAGTGGCTCCAGTTGTCTGGAGCAATCGCTTAGACATTCCTTGGAGCTCCCCAAGGCCGCTTTTGGCGATGCACAGTGGGAAACGGTTCTCTCCGATATCATAATATAGCACTTATGATAACTATATTTTTAAATCGAATTATAAACCTGATTTCACTTTT
Source organism: Drosophila bunnanda (assembly GCA_035046265.1). Taxonomy (NCBI): domain Eukaryota; kingdom Metazoa; phylum Arthropoda; class Insecta; order Diptera; family Drosophilidae; genus Drosophila; species Drosophila bunnanda. The sequence goes on along the minus strand of JAWNOB010000076.1, from coordinate 3,957,822 downwards.
AAAAAAATGTGAAGTCAACCAATATTAGTCACAGGACTTATTTTGGCAAGAACTTCTCACGTCTTCCTATGATTACCACTCTATTATTTTGTAATTTATTATCACCGGTTATATACTTTATTTTGAAACCTTTAAAATGCAATTTTTTAGTTATCACTATTTTTTTAATTTATCACTATCTGCACTCCTATGCTAAGCTATCTAAAAAAAAAACTTAGTTTGCTTTGATAACGCAGCCAAGTGTAAACAGATCCTAATATATTTCCAAATTTAAAAATATTCTTTAAGTTTTTTCGATCCTAAGTTCACGCAACCATGCCAATAGTTCCGGTACCAAAGATCAACTCGCTGAGAACTAATCCTCTGCAAGGATTTGAGTATCTACTGGTTCCCTTGCATTATAGTCTGGATATGACCACAACTATGATTTCGGTCATTGGTAACATCTTGTACCGCTTGATGTCGCCGCTCTTCGCAAGATCTTTAAATTCATCGTAAGGTAAGGGAAAAAAAGATTATTTTTTAAACAAATCAAGTACATTTTGTTCGTAGTTTTTAATAAAATCGAAGCCACCGTCCACTGTCAGGGAGATGCAGGGGAAGCCTTACTAAGTAGAGGTTAAAGAAGCCAGACCTGGACACCGAAAGGAATTCGATGCCGGGAACGACGGACACGACATCCAGCGAGGCAGATGAAGAAGATGTTAACCCGAGAGGGTTAGACAGGGACCATGACCAAGACCAGTCTGGAGCCGGCGGACGGGATGGGGCAGCATCAACGGCAGCAGCATAAACAAAACGACCATAAGAGATGGAGAAACGGAAGAACAAAGCACTGAACAAAATACATACATACATTTCTTATGTTAATGAACCAAAATTATGGTTTTTCTTTAAATATTTTACTGATTTAATTGGACTTTTAATTCATATTTTTACCCCAATAAGTTTGAGTTGTTTTTTAAATAGATTTTGAATTATCCCTAGAGATAATATCTCGGACATTATAGAGTCCCAAATGGCACTAACTGCTTAAATTCCGTAATCATTCTAATTCTTTCATAAATTCCTAGTCCAGTTTAGTTATTAACAAAGGGACACTGAAAATATTTTCAGGAGTATAAGGAATTGTCTTTTCCAGTGCATCGACCCTGGGAGCAGATTCGATGCAACAATATAAAAATAAGAACTAAAAAAAATAAAGTAACGACGATGTGTGTGTGTAAACGATTCTCCGGCTGTCTTTTCCCTGAAATTCTCTGCAGCCTCTTCCTCTCCTTCTTTTTCGCGGCTGGTTGTGTGGGAAAATTCAGGCCGTGGGAATTACATGTGAAATTTCGATGGTGTCCGGGATCAGGCGAGCAGCAGTTCCAGGCAGGCGTTCCAGAAGCAGCAGAAAAAGCCACCAACCACCCCTTCCATTGCCATGTTACTCCAAGCGAGCGAGCATTCTAAGCCAGAGTGAGAGGGCATCACATACAGTGTTGTGTTGCATCCGGGAGCGAAGGGCGAAAGGGCCCAGCAGACAGAGTCAGTGGGAGCGGGACGACTGCTTGTGCCTTTTGGCCCTTTTATGTTGCTCTCCCCGTGTATGTTTGTGCAACATTTTGCGGCCTCTGCACAGATTTTAACGGAACAATTCCGATCAGGCGAACATGGTGCGAGACACGACGATACATACTGCAGCATGTTGCATGTGGCAGGGAGTTGGAGCCAGTGGAGCCAGAGGAGTCTGCGGAGCAATGGAGCAGTGTTGCGTTCTCCCTCCAAAACAGCGATTATCTCCGACGGCGCGAGAGACTCCGATTTTTCAGCTAACAAAGGGCGCCAAGGGCCCCGAGGCCATTATTAGGGTAGAAGGTTTCGTTTCGATTAGAAATTGCAGCAGGCACCCAGCAAAGTGCAGCAGGTAAATACCATAAACATCGGCCATCATTGAGGTTTCCGTTCCCCGCTCCCTATTCCCATTCTCGCCATGACCATTCCCCATTCCTTGGGCCCATCGTTCCCATTCCCATTCCAAGAGCCCTCAACGGTGGGGAAAAATAAACTTATCTACACTAAGGCTGGAAATACCCTTACTTTAAATTTGAAGTTTTTTTTGGTAATCAGTTGCAAAGCTTGATGTTAATTTATAGTACGTGCATAATAAAATATATATATTAAAAGCAATTAATTTTCAAACTGAATGCACAAAAATGTAGGCCGCGTTTGGCAGGAAAGAGTATAACGAGCATTATGTTGCCCTTTCTGCTGAGCCAAGAAAAAAAGCGGCGGCAACAAGAGAACTTCTTTATTTTTAGCCATCAGCCAGCCGTTGGGACAAGGAAACAAAGGAGAGTGGGGGGAGGGGGCTTGCTGCAAACAAGAATAAAAGTGGCAACAGAAAAAAAACGAAGGTTAAAGAAGACTGGCCAAAGGCGAAAGAGGAGTACGAGTAATCGCTGTTTTTGAAAGGGAAACGCCGGCTCTCAGTTTGTAACAAATAATGCATACTTTTTAGCCCAAAGTTAATTAATTATATGGTATATAAGCGTTAAATTGATTGAACTCAAAATCCGAAATCAATTTCGTAACCATTTTCTAATAAAAAAAATGATTATTACAAAGGCAGTCCAACAATGATTGTCACTATAAAAAATGAACTTGTTTAAAGCCTTTATAAATAAAGTATTTCATTTATAAAATTATTACTTTGAAATTTAAAGCACGCGCCTTTCGCTCTGCTTTTCAACAATCGATAAGTCGATAATAAAATCCTGCCTTGTGATTGGCCAATGCCAATCGTTCTTCTTCTTGTTTGCCCCCAGCTGGTTCCCACCTCCTCGCTCTCTCGTTTATTTTCCTTCTTTCGATTTTGTTGTTGTTTGGTTTTTCCTGTTTTTGTTAAATGATTTGTTAATGAAAATATGGATCAGCTTTACCTGGAGATTGAAATTAGCACACGGAACGCGGTTACAACCATCTACACGAGCGTGTCTTCGTTTCTGGCCTTATATACACACCGCTACATCAGCCCGAAAAATGTGCAGGTTAACTTCGTTAATTCGAAAATCGAGGGCGGACGAATAGCTTTACGCAGCTCCCAGCTGAAGAAGGAGCTAACGGAGCAGCATATAACCTGCCGCGAGGCGGCCACCCTGTCAGCGATCAGAGACCTGAAGTTGCCCATCTACGAGAAGGATGGAAACACCTATATAGCAGGAACCTGCGCTGTTTGCAGGTTGGTTTTCTCATTAATTTGTTTTTAATAAAATAATAACTTTTACTTACGCGGCAGAGAGCTTATTGCCCGGCAATCCAATCAGGAACTTAAGAAACTCCTGGGCTTTAAGGGCAGCTGCTTATTAGCTCCTTCCGAGGCTTCCATTTGGACCAGATTCTGCGAACTGGATGTGGTGGAGGTTGTCAGTGGGCTGCACAATGGCCAGGTCTTGGAGTCGGTGCCACCGGAGGTAGTGAGATTCGAACAGCACATGAACGAACCGGTGCGGATGCACAACATTTACAAGCAGGCAAGGGAGCAGGCCAATCAGACGGAGAATGGCGACAAAGTGAAGAAGCGTGATCGCGTTGAGATCAAGTGCACAACGCCAAAGGAGCAGCTGCTCATAGAGCATCGATTCGCCGAAGGCATTAGCTTCACCATAGCCGATCTCATCCTGTATCCCCTGCTTAAGATCGTCTTCCAGCATTGCGGCCAGATGCTGCCGCACTTTCCACTCACGAGCACTTGGTTTAGCGAGGTAAGCAATAGAACAACCTTCCAGAAGGAACTCTAACGATCTGTTATTCCATTTAGATTGATTCCTTTGACGATAGCTGCGCCAGGATCCTGAAGGAGCTATATGTGCCTCACACCGTAACGACGCCGCCCGGTGACCTTGGCATTCCCGACTGTGAGGCCACTAGTCTGTACAAAGCGGACCCGAAACGCTACAAGCCGAGGAATCGCATATACACCAGCCAGTCGGAGGTGGAGGCGGCTCTGGTAAAACTCTCCGTCTTGCAGCTGCAATTCAACTCCGACTCCAAGGAGAACTATGGGCAGCAGATCATCGACTGGGAGCAAATAGAGCCCTCTCATGCCAAGAGCTCAGCTCTGCCAAAGGAGCGGCTGGAACGCAAGCGCCAACAGCTGGAGAATATGGCCAATGCGGTGGTTTCACTAGCGCAGCCCGGGGACCGTATTGTCGACTTCTGTAGCGGCACCGGCCACCTGGCCATCTTGCTGGCCCTCAAATTGCCTCAGTGCACCGTGATTGTGATGGAAAACAAGGCCTTCTCGCTTAGCCAGGCCCAGAAGCGAGCCCTGGAACTGGGTCTGAGCAACTGCGTCTTCTACCAATGCAATATAGATTACTTCGTGGGTTACTTTGACATCGGTGCCTCCCTACATGCCTGCGGCACGGCCACCGACATTGTCCTGCAGCAGTGTCGTCGCGCTAAGGCCCACTTTGCCTGCTGCCCTTGCTGCTATGGCTCCCTGCAGCCCATGCCGCACATCTCGTATCCACTAAGCAAGTCGTTTCGTGGGGTTTTAGAGTCGAAGGATTACCTGTACATTGCCCATGCGGCGGATCAGGCTCATGAGATGGGCACCACAAACTGCAAGCCGGAGACGACGCTTCAGGGTATGCTCTGCATGTCCGTGGTGGACACCGACCGCTTGCTGCAGGCTGAGGAGGCAGGCTACCAGGTGATCCTAACACGCCTGAAGCCGGAGCAGTGCACGCCAAAGAATCATCTGCTAGTCGGACGTTTTGTCAAACAGAACTGAACTTGTAAAACTGTCACAAAAATTAAAAATAAATGAATTTTTCTACTTTTCGAAATAATATAATTTCTATTGGGCATAGTAAAATCAGGAAGGCATGGAATATCAGTTGGAAAACCCAGAGAGGAGAATGTAAGAGATAAAGGTTGGGTTATGGCTAGGACATAACGGAACACCGGGTGGTCCAAAGCAGACACAGTTATTTTCACAAATTTCTTCAAAACTTTAAGATAAGTTGTGTACACTTCGATTTTTTAATTCGAAAAACTAGTTAAACTTTTTTAGTTTAGTAGCGGAAGTTACTTTAGGAGTTAGCAGGGTCTTCAAATGACCATCAAGGATTTACAAATAATACAACTAGTCACATGGTCACAGGAGTCATCTCTTACAAACACCGTTCGGCGGCTTTTTATTGTGATAACATAGTGTGGAGTTCAAAAGTAGAAAATAAAATAAAAGATTACCGAATTCACTAAGACAGAGCAGCGCGTAGGTTAAATTATCAGGATGGAATGGCCGCCGCCTCGCAGAGCCAGCACCAGGTGAAGGACTGAGCCGCCCTGCACCTTGTAGTCCGCCGCAGTCTTGTCATCGTTCCTGAAGAGATCAGAGATTAAAGACCAGAAATAACATCCAAATTAATGACAAAACTCACATTTGCTTGCCGGAGAAAATCAGACGCTGTTGCTGCGGCGGAATGCCCTCCTTCTCCTCCACGCGCTCCTTGATGCGATCCACCTTGTCTGTGGGCTCAATATCGATCTCAATCTCCTTGCCAGTCAGGGTCTACCAAGATGGGAGGGAAATATATGCAAACATATAGAAAATATGTAAAATCCAGGAAATATTCCACTCTAATTTGTTGTTGCTCGCCGTGACGCATTGCCTCCGGAGGCTGCAGCCTTTGTTTTCTTGCCGAGATTCTCGGTTATCTCTTACCTTTACTTTGATCAGCATGGCGCTAGTGTGTGTGAGTTGATTATTGCAATTAGTTCAATACAATTATTAAAATTAATACAATTTGCGAAATTTCCACAGCTTGCGGCTTTTTTTTGCCTGTCACTAGAGCTGCAAAAAACACCGATGTTCCTATCGATACTATCGATAAGCTGGGTGAATGGTATTTGGACTTAAATTTGATTGTTTTAAATTTAAAAAATAAAAATTATTTTTAACTTATAATATTATTTCTATTTTTATTATCTACTATATGTTCTATTATCCAAATAAATTTTTTTAATTGAATTTAATTTAAATTTTTATAATTGATAATTTTTTGACTGTCATAGGCATAATGTACGCATTGATTATTTAATCTTCCGTTTGAATGGCGATTTGCAAGTAATCGATCATTGTAATCAGTATTCATTAATTGGCGGTAACTTTTGTTTCGAATGGGAGTAACACAACTTTAATAGGTATTAATTGCGAAAACAAATAAATAATGTGAAAAAGTAATTGAAGTCAATATAAATGAAAACACTATTTTAATAATAAAAAACTGCACAATTTTTAAGAAAATCTAAATAAAAATACAATTATTGTTTCACTGCTCCACATTTCTAAAACTTAATTAAAGTTTTGAACTTTTGAATACACTTTAAATAATGAACCATGAATAAACTGAACACTTAAACTTGTTTTTTTTTTATTATGCACTACGTCTTAAAGCCTAAAAACTAGTTACATTTATTTACAAGACTAATTAGGAAATGCATTTTGTTCTATTTTGCGTCTTTCAAGACAGCTTTTTCAGCTTGTTCCAGTTCCGAATGGCCTCACCAATGTGCCGGATATCTCTCGCATAGGTTCTGCAGCATCCTCCAATGACCTTTGCGCCCAGCTCCGCCCACTCTGGGACATAGTTGGCGAGTGGAACACAGTGCTCCCTGCCCTGCCAGCCGTTGACCACGTCGTAGACCTCTCCGCTGTTTGGATACACCACTAGGGGTATCTGCTCATCCACACTACGCTCTCCATTGAGACTCTTAAACAAAGGAGTCACGAACTTCGGGTGGACACAGTTCACTCCGATGGCCAGGCACTTTTCCTGGGCATTCCTCTCCGCCAGCAGATCCCAAATGGCATTGGCTGCCTCTGCAAAGGTTTCGCCATGCGCCAAGGTGCTCTCATCCTTGCACTGGAAGGCAACCCAGAACTTGACATCGGGATAGTCGTCGCAGAGCATCTCCACGAGGGCCTCGGCCTCCATTTGGCAGGGTATGGTCTCGATGGCCAGCGCATCCACTCCAGCCTCCAGACACGCCTCGATCCTCACGCGATGCCAGTCTGTGATCTCCTTGGCGGGCACATAGTCGGCATAGCTGCCGGTATACTCGGAGCCATCGTGCAGGTGGGCTCCATAGGGCCCAATGGAGGCGATAATAAGGGGATAACCTGTTGATTAACATTTATATTATTAATACAATAGGATATTAATTAATCCCAGGCACGTGGTGAAGGGATACGAGATATAAAGGATTAGGCATACACCCATTAGGGGGTTGTTCCTGTACTCACCCTCCGGCACTGCCAGCTGCGCCTGATAGCACTCCGTCAGATAGCGTTCCTTGGCTATGTGAGCCAGCCGGACCGTGTTCCTTATCAGCTCGATGCTCTGCTCCTCGTCCAGTTCCAGATACTCCATGTAGCCCTCGACACTGGACTGATAGGTGTTAGTCAGTATGATGTCGGCTCCATCTGTTGCGTAGTGTTCGTGGGGGAAAATTCAGTTAGTTTGTTGCTAATTGCTATTGTCCCGGCACTCCACTCGACTCCACTTACTCTGCAGGAAATCCAGGTGAGTGCTTATGATGGCTGCCGGATCGGTGGCATTGAAACGGGCACTCCACAGCGGATCCCCATCCACGGAGTTGCCCACATGGACGGTCATCTGGGTGCCGAAGCCACCGTCCTTAACCAGCACGCGCGTCAGTCCCATGATTACAAGGTTGATTACTGAAAGGGGGGCGGGTGTAAAAGGAATATTAATTTATATATATTTTTTCTAGTTACATCTGCGTCAGTGGCATGTCTGATAGATAATTGAGTGTGTTTACTTCGGACCGGCCTTTGTTAGGCAATGACCAGACATCTGGCCGATCTGTAACAATGTTGTTCACTACTCTATAGGCTATATGGCTCTGGAGTTGTTTACTAATTGGAACATCTAAATTTATCGCCTATTTTCTAGTTCAACGAACTTTGGTGCAGGGCAAATCAATTGGCGATGGCTACTACTATCAACGGGAGGTTTTATCTGTGAAAGTTAGTGCGGTTAAATAAAGTAGATTTTCATTAACTGAAGCTTTAAATACTCTATTTGTATACCTTTTGGGGGTATTTTAATTTTAGTCAGAAGCTTCAAAGAACGTGAAGGAGTCATTTCCGACCCTATAAATCATATATATTCTTGATCAGCATCAACAGCCGAATCAATCTAGCTATGTCTGGGGAAAATGTAAATTTTTCAAAATTTTTAAAATTTTATAAGGGGTTACATCGTTAAAATTCTGAAAAATTGGCAAAATTTTGAAATTTTGAAAATATTAAATTGAGTATGCAGATTTATTAACCTAACATTAACTAACATAGGAAAGCATTCCGAATTAAAATTAATGCCTTTTTAGCCAAGTTATGAATTTTTTAAACTTATATTTTTCTAAAAAAAACCGGGGGATATTTTTTTTATTTATTTAAAATCCAAAGGGATTTCTGTGGCACTTCTGAATATTGATTTATGTTTTATTAAAATAATAGTTTCTTTTATAAATCACTAGACAGACACAACTATTTATTATTATTATTATTATTATTATTATTTTATTTTTTATATTTTATATTTTTGCATATTGATAAATAAAACAGCATCTGGCCAGACACGAACAATAATCACATTCTATGCTAGGTTATATGTCCCGGCACTCACCTTGGCAGCTTTATTTATAGATCTTGTAAATCGCTAAATTCAATAACAACTTTATTAGACGCCAGACGAGACTGCGTTGGTTATCACTGTTGTTGTTGTTGTTTTCCCCTGCCAGAGAACACACACTTTGTGGATATGATCTGTCGCCTGTGTCGCCGTCGAGCGTTTAAGTGTTTTACAGCCTCGACGAGGGGCTTTTATACCTTCTCGCCCAGCGCTCAGCTGTGGCTTATCACGGCGAAAAAGTTAATAAATAAAATGTATAACAAAACAAAACACAAAGCAGCGAAAAACAGCAAAGGCAAACGCAAACATGAAAGTGCCCCCACCAAGTGATATTTCCATGGGGCGATAAGCCCCGCCGGGTGCACAGCTGCCAGACGCTGGCCAGCCAGCCAGATTGGACTCCGTCTCGTCCAGCATTCCGTCCATCCGTCCGTCCGTCCGTCCGTCCGTCTGTCCGTCCGTCCGGGTGTTGACAGCGACTCCTCCACTCACAAGGCTGATGAAATCGTCACAGGCGATGGAGAGTGCGTTGGGATTTGGAATTGGGTTTAGATTTGGGTTCATGTTCGGGGTTTCTAGCCATGCACTTAAGGAAATTTTTGTTTAATATTCAATTTTCTATCTTAATTTAGAGTTCATTACTTTATATTGACTTAAAAATTTAATATTCATCTTGAATAAAATACATTTTATACTTTATAATTTAAAAAAATGAAACATTTTGTAAAGTTTTCACAAGTTTTCTTCTTGAAAATAATATGCTAATTATTTGGGTAAATCAAAGATTTTTAAATATCATAACTTGGTCAAAAACGCACTAGTTTCAATTCGGATAGCTTTTCTGTGCTATTTTTTTTAAGGCTAAAAAATCTGCAATTCAGTTTTAAAATTTTAAAAATTTAAAATTTTCTCAAATTTTGACAATTTTAACGATGTAACCCCTTATATTTTTTTCAAATTAAAAAAAAAAATAAATTTTCCTCAAACATGGCTAAATCGATTCAGCAGACGATGCTGATCAAGAATATATATGATTTATAGGGTCGGAAACGACTCCTTCACTGCGTTGCAAGCTTCGTACTGATATTATAATACCTTGCAAGGGCTTAATAATGTAGCAAAGTTTATGTTAAGGGTATGAAATCAATATTGGCGAATAATTTTATAGTTAAGTTAGGATGTTAACTTTAAGTATCATTAAAATGCTGCATCACTTTGAATTAAAATAAAAAATTAAAATGTGGCCCATGGCAAAAGGGAATTAATTGATAATTAAATGCTTAGTATCTATATATGTACGTGATATAATTGTCATGGTTAGTACTTACCGCACACGGTTATCCTCTTTCGTCATCGCTTCCGGTGTGGAGTTATATTTGAGGCGACTTTAATTTGGCTTCTCATGGTATTACCGATGTGAGCTTCCTGTCTATCCAGATGCATCGCATTGGTCAGGTGATGTTTTCGGGGTCGAAGGTTGATCACTATCACTATCACAACACGATGTAAACAGCGGGAAGGCCACGTAGCAACTGGAGACAGCGCGAGAGCCGTCCCCCTATTTATAGTGTCCGAGTAAAGATGAGAATAGAGAAAGTGAGAGTGAGAGCACTGGAGAGAAAGGTATTTCTACAGATCACTATCACAACACAATAGATGTAAACAGCGGGAAGGCCACGTACCAACTAAAGGCGGCGGCGGCGGGAGTATCCGTATTTATAGTCTCCGAGTAAGGAGAACAGTGAAAGTGAGAGCGAGAGAGAAAGAAATATCTCTGGAGATAGGCAGAGAGCGAAAGCATGTCTAGCATCCCTGGAGATGCACAGAGAGGGGCTTACATGACGAAAAACATAGAGATCAAGAGAGAGAGGTGCTGAGAGAAAGGGAGGGAGCAGGAGAGGTAGAGCTATCTCCCTCCCTGCGTAGCAAACATAAAAATATCAATAGAGCTATACTATTACAATAATTGGAGAAAAGTTTTATATAAAAATCGATATCAATCAACATTTTTCAATAATATCTAAACATTAAATCCATTATTTTCTTTTGTAAGGATTTCAGACCCAGTAAGTAATTAAAAATAATAATTAAATAAAGAGATTTAGTCATATCCACTGATGGCATTATTGAAATACAAAGCTTAAGCACACTTAGGCTTAATTACTATAATTTTACTTTCTGTGTAAAACTGATATTGAGCATAGTAACCGTGGCTGAATCTGCGCATCGATAACCTTTGGGAATCCGATGCCGAGACCGAACTGGACCACTCCGAGGCTTGGTTTGTTGACTCTGGATCTGCCATGGACACGAGCAGCCAGACATATTTGGCGGAAAGGTTCCAGCATAACACAGAGATAATGGTCAGAGCCAGTGATTTTAATACAACCTTATGTTTTTCTTTAAAACTCACCTTAACTTATTATTATATATATTAATAATGTATAATATATTTTTATTTAGTTTTTTTTTGTGATGTGTTTATACAACATGTTTTTCAATTTATTCTTTTATGTATTTGTTTTAGAGTATTAAAAACGTAAACATTAAACAGTGTTCCGCATTTTCTTTGCTTTTTAAAAGCTATCAGCTCAAGGTTATTTATTATAGAAAATGTATTATTTAATTTAATTGAATATTAAAATTATTTTAAAGAAAAACTGCAAAAGAAAAGATTTATTTATTTATATTTTATTTGGCTGCAAGGAAAAAAATTAAATAAAAATAAAAACAAGCAAAGGCAAGACTGAAAAATTACTTCTTTACCAATAACAATTAGATAATTAGTAATAGCACTTCAAAGGTAAGAAATTAAAGTATTTAAGTGATATGTGGAACCTTTTCTCTTGGCTTTTGAAATATTATTATTGACTTTCTTAAACAAGTAAGATTTTCAATCTCACAGCTCTTAATGTAAAATGTATTTGAGGAAATTCTTTAACTTTTATTTTATTAATTTCAACAATTTCAAAGGCAGAAATGCACTGAAAAAGTATAAAAGTTAAGTCAGAGATTACAGCGATTGCCATTCCTCTTTAAATTGAGCTGGGCACAAAATCTGTCGCCGGGTGACCGCCAGACCTGCTCCTCTTCCTTCTCCGACTACCCTGGACTACCTTCGGCTCCGCTCCAACTGATTAGGCTCCCCATCTGATCTAAGTACACTTGGCATACCAAAAAGTATGTATTTAGCAAAACTATATAGGTCTAGGTCTAGTTCTAGTCACACGGAACGGCTTTCGCAGTTTAACAACAGCCAGCAGCGCCGGCTATCAGTTGGGGGACCGATTACGGGTCTAGTTTGTAGCTATCAACGCACTTGCGGATCTCCAGCACGTCCGCCGGATAGACCCGGCAACAGCCGCCGACGATGCGAACGCCCAGGCTGAGCCATTCGGGTACGAACTTGGCCACCTGCTCGCCGGTGCCCGTCCACTCGCCCAGCCCGGCGTCGTAGATCTCGCCGCGGTTGCTGTAGACCACCAAAGGAGGACGATCCTCCTCGCCCATGGCCCCGATGAGGGATGTCAGGAGCGGTGTCACAAACTGTGGATTCACACAGTTCACGCCGATGCCCAGGAACCGATCCTCGACCTTCCTGCTCTTGACCAAACGCCAGATGGCGAGGCCTGCTGTTGCAAAGGACTCACCACTGGCCAGGTGAGATTCATCCTGAAAATTAAATAAAGAATGGGTTAAAAGCTATGATCATTTTTCTAAGGTTCGAAATAAATATTGTTAATATTGTTTTAAGAACTTTTTCTCAAGGACAAAATTCAACTATGTATAAGGATTAAGCTTTCGAACAATGGTAACCACTTAAGTTAATTAAGAACAATTATAATAATATTTAAAAAAGGAATATCAACATTAAATAGATAAACACTATTTTATATCAATTTTCAATAATGAAATAATAAAACTAAAATAAAAAATAAATAAAATGAACCACTTTAGATGCAAAATTAAGTATTTCACAACATTAACAAATGAACTTAGAAGAATAAACAATGCATTAAAATCAAAGATGAACTCACCTTGCACTGGAAGGACACCCAGAAAGTGGTCTTCACATTGACATCAATGACCAGTTCTGTGACTGCCTCCGCCTCCAACTGGCATGGTAATGTCTCCAGGGCCAAGCCATAAACGCCAGCCGACAGACACGAATAAATCCTGGTCTTGTGCCACTCCTTCAGCTCCTCCTTGGTGACCTGGTCGGCATAGTTGCCTGAGTACTCGGAGCCATCGTGCAGGCAGGCGCCGTAGGGTCCGATGGAGCCCAGAACCAAGGGGAAAGTCGCAGATCCCTCCACGCCGGTCTCCCGCAGGAACTGCTGCTTGGCCTCGTGGGCCAAGGCGACACTCGTCTGCATCAGCTTTATGCCCTCGTCCTGGGTGAGTCCCAGGTACTTGGTGAATCCCTCCACGCTGGACTGATAGGTGTTGGTCAGGATGATGTCGGCGCCGCTTCGCAGGAAATCCAGATGCGTCTGGACCACGGCCACCGGGTTGGTGGCATCGAAGCGCGAGCCCCACAGCGGATCGCCGTCCACCTCCTCGGTGACGTTCTTGGCCAGTTGGGACGAGAAGCCGCCGCACTTGACCAGGATCTGCTTATCCGCCCATTCGTCCGCTATCATTGTGAATTCCCACGGTGGAATATATGTTGTCGCCTTCGAGTATCTCAACGGAATGTGGGTGCGTTTGGATTTCGTTGGATTTTCGTATCTGTCGGATACGTGAGATTGTGCTCTTTCCCTTGGACTTGGACTTGGAATTTTTCGTATTTTTTCTGCTTGCGCTGGCAACTTTTTCCGCTTATCTTTCTGTGGATTTTTCACAACGCAAAAGCTAAACTCACACACAGCAACACACTCGCAGCCCACTCAGCTGTTCTTTTGTTTACAAAAGCTGGCCGGCCACAGTGAAAACTTGGTACGGTGAACTTGAAAAAATATCTTCAATATATAGAAAGTCGTTCTTCACTTATAGAGTTAATCCGTTTTACTGGAGAAATATTAGTAGGGTTTTTTGTTGAGTCTTTCGGCTAGGCCTGAGTGCTTGATTTATTAAAATAAAGTGTTTCAAGTCAAGTTGAGTTATGAAAGGTTTTTAACGAATAAAATTAAATAAATAAAAAATTCCATAAATTAAAGTACTAACTTAAGGAACAACTTGATATCATGGGCTTTGATTATGAACCATAAATAATTATATAAAAATAAATCGAACCTTATATTAGGAGATTAAAGGAAAAAATACATATTATTTATATAAAAATACCTAAAATAATAGTAAAATATTTCAAACGTTATTAAATATATAAATATATATATATAGATCTCTGATTATGAGAGCCCACCGTATTTGTAAATATGCAATGGTAATACTGTGACAATTGTATGAAAATAGCAACAATTGGTGAGAGGGAAAATATAAGGTACTGATGAACCACAACAATGGGCATATATTATATATTATTTATTTATTTTTGCAAGAGCAACAGATGTCTTGAAAGAGTTACCTTAAGATACAAATCTAGCAAGCGACACACTGCCCTCGTAAACAGTCGTGGGTGAAAGAATAGGCATAGTCTGAGGGAATATTTAATATAAAACATTTAATTTTATGCACTTTATTTACTTTTAAAAATCACGAATAAGAAAAAAATTTAAACAATATAAACATATAATAAATTAATACAATTTAAGCTTTTAAAATACTTTCATCTCAAATAAAATGCAACCCAGACATCAAAAATCTTCCCCCAATTGAAACACTCGATTAAAATATATATAAATACAATATGCGCATATTTTATATAGTCGAGATAATACATACATTTATATGCAAAAACAAAGGGATTAACTAACATAGACGAGAGTATGTTAATCGATATGGATAGATAATAATTAATGCTTAAATACCTCTTCTTGTTAGTGAATGCAATTTAAGTGATAATTAATTTGTTGCTTGTATTTTTGGGGTTTGCTTGCTTGTTATTGGGTGTATAATCACATATTTAGTTTTTTGTTGTATAATTGTATATATTATAAATAAATAAATTGAGGGAATAATTCAAAAGCTGAAAAATGCCACAAAACAATAATGTAAATGTAACTTTGGTAAACTTACGCATGTATAAATTCTAGAACATGTTTTTCGCGCGCCTTCTAAAAATCTAGTTCACATTATTTGTTTCACTAAATAACAGTTATATATATATATATATATCTATATATAGGTATATAATATGTATATGTATATTGTTCTTTGTTGAATGTATAATAGGTGTGTATATAATTAATAATGTTATTAACCATCCTTCTTTCATAAATACTAGGCTCAAAAATACACACCGAAAACGCTAGGATTTGGGAAGTCATTAAAAAAGCTGCTCAGAAGCAGACAATTAAATATTTTAGGTCCCATTTTGTTTTTTTTTTTAAATATAAGATGTAGCTCTTTAAAGAGATTTCAATACGAAAAACGGAACGTAGGAGAAAAGCTTAAACGAAATGCCAAAAAATAGTCTTGAAACACTCAGTCTCAGGTATCTCCTTGATAGTTTCCCCTTCCTCCGCCTACGAGAACAGATTGTTTCGCCTCTTGAGGGATCCGAATTTCTTCTCCGCCTCCTGCAGCATCTTCTCGTTCCTCACCACCTCGAAGGGAATCGTCCGGGAGAGACGATCCATCTCCTGGTCGGAGGTAAAGTCTTCGAAACTCATATTACTGAAGCCGGTCTTGGCGGAATTCTGTATGGTATTGGATTGGAAATTGCGACTTCCGCCAGCTTTCCTGTTCTCATCCTGGTTCTGCACGTCGTCGTCGTCGTCGTCGTGGGACTGATACTGCAAACGCTGGTGCTTCTGCTTGCTGCCGGAACTCAGCGACGAAGTGGATCCCAAAGCGGCGGCACTCACTTTCTTGTACGATGAGTGACCCTTGACCTTCTGGGTGAGCTTCCCCGGTAGCACCCTTACAGCCAGATGGGACTTCTCCTTCTTGGCCTTGCCAGTGGCAGGTACTCCATCGTCTGCCAGCACATCGGCACCACGCACCACCACGGGCTCCTCCTCATCGTCGGGCGTGAAGTCGGAGAGGCGATCTTGAGAGATTTGCACATAGGCATTATCGGCAATGGGCAGCAGGGGTCGGAGGTGGAGGGCTCCGGATGGAGTAGGAGCGGGAACAGGCACGGGCACAGGCACGGGCACGGACACGGGCACGGGCACGGGCACGGGCACGGGTAATGCTGCAGCTGGTGAGGATTGTGGCTGGTTAACGGCGGTGGAGCAGGAGCTGCTGGTGCTGGTGTAAGACGGCACATTCACATAGACACTGCTGGTAGACTTTGTGGCCGCTGAGTTAATAATATTATTATTATTATTATTAATGTTGCTATGATGGCTCATCATGGGCTCCGGCGTTTTGTTGATAATAATCGAGTGATTTATGGTCACCAGTTGGGGAGCAGCCATGGAAACGGAGACGGGTGTGGCCAGGGGCACAGACACAGGCACAGGCACGGAGACAGAGGCAGAGGCGGGCACTTTGATCACATTGTTATTATTGTTGTGACTGGGAAAGTGATGGAGCTTCTGGTGGTTCAAGGGGTTCTGTTCAATGGTGCGTATTACCTGGGGAAAGGGCTCCGAGCCAAAGAGATCGCATTGCGGGGCAGGATTCTCTCGAACCTCCTCCTTCTGCAAGTTATCCTGAAAGGGATTCGGATTGAAGATGGGCTCGTTGAACTCATCCAGCTGCGGAGATTGCCCCATTGCCCCATTTGCGGGAAAGATGGCAAAGTTCGAGGCAGCAGCAGCAGAAGAGGTGGCTTCTCCTCCTTTAACCGGCGTGGAAGTCCACATTTCAGGCTCCGCTTGGCGCTTCTCCTTCGCCTTGGGTTTACTCTTCCTCTTGAGGGGTATGCCCACGGGCAACTTGAAGGGCGCCAAGGCAAACACATCCTCTTCGGATTCCGGCACTGGCGGCGGCGCCGCCGCCATGGGGGATTCGGTGCTGGTCTTGCTTTCCCCAGAGTCGCCGTAGTCCAGTTCATCATCCAGCAGCAGAGGACGATCCCCAAACTTGTGCAGATCGCTGGAAGTGGGGCTCAGTTCCTCGGAAGGGGCACTCGGATGGTCACCATTACCGGCGGTTACTAGGAGTAGATTGGTTCTGTCCTTCTTCTTCATGCGCACCTTGACCACCACTCGACTCCTGACATCGTCCTCGTGGGTGGTGACGCTCTCGCACTCGGCATGGTAGGCAGAACTGCTGCAGGTCTTCACCGACTCACTGATGCCATCCATTTCGGCGGGCATGGGGCGACGTAGCTTGGCCAGGGTCTGACTGCGTGGATTCTCATCGAACAGGTCGTCGTCCTCGGCACGGAGATCACTGGCTGAGCCTATGGAATCCCCATCCGATTCGGCTGCCTTGGCAGCCTCTTCCGCCTGGGCAGCCACAGCGGCGGCCATGAGATTCAGCTGCTGGGCCGCCTGGTGGGCAGCACTCGTGGGCTTTTTGGTCGTCGTTTGCCGGAGCTTCTTCACAATCGGCAGATGGGAGGAGGTCTTGTCCACCTTGTGATAGGCCACCTGTTGGATCTTGTGTATGGTCTCGGGCAGAGTGCTCGTCACCATCTGCATTTGCTTGATGAAACTGGAGGAGCCCTCGTCGCTGTCCTGCTGAAAGAACTCGGAGGCCTCGTCGGAGTCCGAGTCATCAGAGGTGGACTGATCCTTGCTGCGCAGCTTCTCGTATTTATTGCGATCCTCCAGTGGCAGCTTCACATAGCCTTCACCTGCTCCTGCTCCTGCTCCTGCTCCTGCTCCCACTCCTCCACCGATTCCTCCGCCATTCTCCGAATCCGTTTTGAGTTTGCTTATGAGCGAGGTCTTCTCCTCGCTGGACACCTCCAAAGTGGGCGACAGCAGCCACTTGGACGAGTTGGAGTTGGAAGCGGTGTTGGCCCCGGTACCCACTCCTCCTCCGGCCACCAGGGTACCAGCTCCGCTGGATGAAGCGCCGATGAATTTCGCTGTGGACGAGAGCGAAGGACTTTTATGCAGTAAGGTAATGAGATTACGGGTTTTCGGGGGTTTAACGGGGGGATTAGCGCCTGTTTTCGATCTACAACTAAGTATGGATGGAACATAGGAGCGGTGAGTGATTGTTGCACCCCAGAAATGAGATGAGTTCTTTCTGAGTTCTGTTTCTGAGTGATTTTGTTGCTCTACGTGACGTATACGTAATCTTTTTTGGAGGGTTAGATTGGGTGACAAATGGCGAAGACAGAAGCTGGAAATCGATGTTAGATGTTGGCCCAAAGGTTAAATCGGTGATTTGTGCTCAGATTTGTAAAGGCATGCACAGTTTCAGCTTGGTAAAATTCAAAGGACTTGAAGTCCCTCAATACCAGCAACTATTTGTATATTTTGTTTTTTGTTTATATGTATTGTATATACCATTAAGTTACCAAAGAAATATATATGTAAAAAATAATACTTATTAACTTTAAGGAACAAATTAAAAAAGAGGAAAATATTAGCGTAAATAATAATAGAAAGAAGTTTATCTTAGAAATAAATAATTGTGAATAGATTTCTTGAATTTGAATGCTTTTGAAGTAAAACAAACAAATGTTAAAATATGTATACATAAATGTTTCTAATAAAAAAAAGAAAGGGTTCCTTGAGTTAAAAAAAGTCTCGATAACATAAATCAAAATAAATAATAATACCAAAAAATAAAAACAATAAAACAAATTAAATAAACTATACACTGTGCATGCCTTAAAGATAAACCAATTTGCTTATTTATTAAATTATAAAGCTTGCAAATACCAGCTGAACGTTTTAGTTTCATAAATTACCTTGTATATTGTAAAAATAACGCTCTTAAAATCAAATCGTAAATATCATAATGTTTAAAACATTAAAAATGTATGTAAAAATGTTATTAAAAACACAGTTTTTAATTAAAAATATATAAAATATAAATATTCAACAAATAAATAAAAATAATAACAAAACGTTCAGCTGTTAATTGCAAGATCTGTTTAACTTCCCACACAGATTTAGTTAGTTGTGATTTACATTTTGCTGAATATGTTCAGTTCTGGTTTGGTTTTTGAAACATAATATATAGAATTTATTGCAGTTTTGCTTTAGTTTCATTTTTGGTTTAATTCTCATACAATTCTTGTGGCCTGAACTTAAGCTAAACGCCCTTTCGTTACTCTTTTTCTTTTGTTTTTGTATAAATATATAGTGCTTTATGTATATATATAATCTGTATTTGTTGATCATCTGATAATAAGTTGCTTGTATGTGTCTTGGTTACCTGACTTTTGTTGCTTATCGCTCATCTTGGTTTCTCTCTAATTAATGCTACATTTTCTTGTTTAGACCTCAAGGTGTTTTCGCTTCGATTAGACTTATGTACAGTATTAACAGGTGTTGTAGTTAGTTAACGTTAGGTTGAACATTTCGAGTGGAGCGATCGGATTTGGAACTATAGCGGACTTGCTTTCGGGTCGTTTATTAACAATTGATTTTCGATTATAGATTTAATCGCTTCTTTTCTGCTGCCACATCCGCAGAGAACGCAGCTTGAGGCGAACTTCAACGAAAGCGCAAAAAATATATGTTATAAACAATCAGAAATGGTGGAGAAACATCTTAATCGAATTGAGCGGTAAATGTTACTAAAACGGAGAGATGAATGAAATCACTGGGGATTTGAAATGTTGTCAAATAGTACTTTTGAATACTTTATTTAAAACGATTTCAAGTCATCAGCAATTTCCATCAATCTCCTTAATATCTCTCTAGCATTTAGCATTAATCTCTGAAAATTGCGCGTTGATAACACATGTACTGATTAGTAATTAAATAACTTTGATATGCAACTTATTGCCAAAACAATTGCTTCACACTCTTTCGTCTTCTACGCCAACAACATGAATAAATAGTACTATTTATATTTTCTCTTAGTTATATAGCTAAATTTACAAATTACACACAGAGTAGATAGATACATTTACACATAATAAATCCAATGAAGTTGTACAATCAAAATAATTGAAATTTTTGTTCATTTTTTGTTTGCTTGCTTGATTTGGTTAGTTCGCGAACCACAACCGCTAATTGTTTTTAATGTTAATGACTAAGATTTACATAGAGACTAAAGTATATTTTCTAAATAGGCGTTTTAATAATTTTTTTTTTGGTTTTTCGCATTTTGTTTTTGTTTCCATTTGATTCTACTAGCTTAGGACCAGCACCAAGAATTACATTGTTAGAAGCGCTTTTGATTGGAGATTGTGTTAGATTTCTTAGAGGAAGAGAGAGCTTAGGGTGGTGCAAGCGGGTGAGCGTGTTCTCCTTCGATTTACACAAAAGACCATAGAAGAACTTGAATATGACTATACTTGGGATATACCCAAGTATAAGTAAGACAGAAAAATTTAGCTTTTAATGCATTTAATTCAGAATTAGTCTTAAAAGAAATACATTAAAAACAAATACTGTGTCACAAGAACTCTGAACGTCATTAAACTACTTGAAGTATGAAGAAAGCAGGCTAATTTAAAGTGCCTAAGGTAATAAGATGAGAATTATTAAGCAAAAAGAAAGGTTTCTAAAGTAATTCAAAGTTATTTGAACAGTAATGAATATTCTTTAAAGAACATTTTCCATTAATCAGAGGTTTTATTTAAATCTTGATGAGACAACTACTTTTTTAGATCAATAGTTTCTGTCAATTTTTTGTAAATGTAGTTTTTAATGCATTATCATAACCGGTTTCGCGTAGTATTTTTCAATATTTTCCTTTCTCTTAGTTATATTCAAGTTCTAATAGGTCCTTGGAAAATATTTATCACAAATGTTATAAAATATTATATTTTCCTTTCACCAAAAGCATATTCAGGACACTCCGACGATCTTCTGTTACATTTGCAGATTATAGCACAAAGTTAAGTTGGTTTCTTTCTTGGGTTAATGTTGGGTTTAGTGTTTAGTGTTTAGTGTGTGGCTGGTGCTTGGGGATATTTACAAATTTAATTGATTGCACTTAATGTAGGGCTCTGAGTTCTTTCTTCCACCGATCTTCTTCTACATGGCACACGCTATGCCCCTGGATCGATCGGATCGGATCGGATCGGTTTAGTGTATAATCTATAGCTGATCTTTCTGGGGCTGCCGCTGACGCTGGCTGGGAGCTGCTCCTCTTTCGGATGGAGGGAGGTGTGTTATAGTTGAGCTGAGCTGATCGTTACTAGGAAGATTTTAGACTACGTCTACGTCTACGTTCAAATCTGCACTTTCTGCACTTTCTGCATCGAGATCAAGAGAGAGCGAACAAAAGCAACAATCGGAAAACTAAACGTATTCTGGCATTTTTTGCAAATAACGATTAAAGGTGGAATTTCATGCTTTACCTCCGGTTTTTCGCAGCGAGCTGGCCTTCTCGCGAAGTCCGGGTGGCAAACTGAAGGGGGCCGATCCAAAGGGATCCTCGGAGGCCACTGGCGGATGCGGCGACACAGCGGTTGTAATCGGAGGAGGAGCAGCCACAGTAGCAGCAGCAAGGGCAGGAGCAGCAGAAGGAGGCACTGGCGCAGTAACGGGCACCACTACTACTCCGGAGGCATTTTGTTCTGTGGGCGTCAGCGTGGAGGTTGTGGACGCCGACTTGGTAGTGATGCCTGCGTTAAAAACGACTTAATTAGATTATATTCAAGATATTGTATATTAATTGATATCTATTTAACGATAATGATGCAAAGTTTGATAAATCGATATTTTAAAGCTGTCTTATAAAATTTATATATCGCAACTGTAAAATGACTTGAATAGTTTCGATTTATCAAAGTTAACATTAATCTCCCTCAAATAAATCCCCTTCAACTCACTGCCTTGACTTCCCCTTTGCCGGATCTTATCGAATTCCGCCTCAAAGATGTGATCTTCGGTCATCTGGCTGAAGGGTTGCTCCTCCTCGAAGGGATTCCAGGCCTCCACTCGCTTTTCCACCGCCGTATGACCCGGCTTCATCAGTTCGCTAATGGATACCGGCGCCATGTTGGCCGAAGAGGCGGCATATATGCCAGGATTGGAGGCAGCACTGGCCAGGGTCTGCGTGCCATCTCCCATGGCAGCCAAATTATTGTTAAACGGGGCCAGAAATTGACTTGTCTCATTGGCAAACGTTCTAAGTAAATAATGGATGAGTAAAGATGATGATCAGTGAGAGGTAATGTAAAAGAAAAAAGCAAGCAAAGCGAGTATATTAATAGAGAGAAGGACAGAGAAGCTTAAGGCTACATAGTTTCTATTGACTCTGCGGCTCATCAACGGCCTCATCATCATCCTGGTCACTTGTAGCTCTTAAGTAGGACACACATAGAGAGACAAGCAGAAAATGAGTGAAAGAGCAGAGAAAAGAGCAGAAACATAGAACAAAACACATACAGATCGTGCTTGGAGAAAGCATACAAAACAGAGCTCTCAAATAACATTTATAAATTAGGGGTATTAAATATGAATATCGATATGCGAAGGTCTATAAATAAATCGGGTTATGCTTGATAAATTAATATTCTGTTTGATAAATCGGACCAAACATAAAATAAATGTAAAAACTAAGAGTTTTTACTGAAAGAACCGAAACTAGAACTGTTATTTGGAAACTCTGTTGGAAAAATATCGTAATAATTTGTAAGCTTTAAACCTATGACTCACTTATTAAAGGCCGATGTATCGCTCACATTGCGTCTGTGCCCACCGCCTCCACTAGGTTTTGGTGGCGTCAACATACTCTTCGTGGGCGTGCCGCCGTCACCAGCAGCACCCAAATCCTGAGGCACCACCACCACCTCCTCCTTTTGGGACTCTTCTGGAACTGTTACAGCTGCTGAAACTGCTGGTCCCCCAGCTGGCTCATTGAAGGGATCTGGATAGCCGCTTGGTTCGAACAGATTGCTGGCAGGAACCGGCGGCACCGGGGCCACCTGTGGCGGCGGTGCAGCCGCTGGAACTACTGGCGGCATGGCTGGGAAATTGGCCTGAAACTGCTCTTGCACCGCCACCGGCTGTGGCGAGGTGATATTCAGCCTCGGCGATGGACTGGGAGGCAAGCCGAGACCCAAGGCATTGCCTCCGTGCACCGCGGAGGAGCCCTTGGGCCGGGAGCGGGGAGCCACACTGGTACCCGCTTCCACAACAGAGACATTCTGCGATTTGGCTGCCTTGGAGGCGGCGGCACTAATCCTCTTCGCCTCAGATTCGAACGGAGGCACCAGCAGCAGGTCAAAGTTTGGTGTGGGAGTTTTCTAGAGAGGATTATATCTATTAATTCGAGGAGAACTTGAGCTTTCACAATCGTTTATACATACATGCAGATTCTGTACGGGATTATCCTTGCCCGAGAGCCGAAAGGCCACCTCGCACACCTGCCAGATGTTGGGCCTTCGCTCCATATCTGTGTCCAGCATATACTTAATCAACTGATGCATTCCCTTCGAGTACTTAGAGTTATCCGGAATGGAGAACTGTCCGTTCTGAATGGCCAGCGTGCTCTCCCCAAAGGGCAGCGAAAAGAAACAGAGCTTGTAGAGCATGCAACCGAGAGCCCATATATCCGCCTTGGTGGTGATACTCTTCCCAGCGTACAAATCGATCATCTCGGGAGCTCGGTACGAGAGCGTCGTATATTTCTGGATCTCCTCCTCCACGACAGTAACGCCATGCTGCTGGGGATTCAACGTTTTGGCCGTGGCCGATCCAAAGTCACAGAGCACAAAGTTCCCGGCGTCCGTCTGCAGGATATTCTCCACCTTCAGGTCACGATGCAGGATCGGGGTCTGGCAGTAGTGCAGACGAGAGACGGCCTCGGCAATATCACAGAATATGGTGAGCACCTCGGGCTCCGTGAAGCCCACATGTAACCTAATTGCATTTGTTTATTAGATATACTTAATGAATTCAGAAGTTAATTTACCTTGCATTCATCATGGCCAGCATGTGATGCTTGCAGTAGGGCATCAGGAGCAGCACCTCGCACACCCCATTCCCGGTGGGCGTAATGCTCGAGTCCACATAGCCGATGATGTTCTTGTGCCCACTCAGGTTGCTCTGCAAAGGATAGGCGCTCCATTAGATTAGGATTCCTTTGTCCTGATTTATTTACTCTTACCGCAATCTGTATCTCCCGCTTCGCCACATTCAAATCGTGCTCATTGTTGACGTACATGCGCTTCAGGGCGTACTTGGTGGCCGAGGCACTGCCTCCGCCATTGCCGCGGGCCAAGAAGACCATGGCGAAGCCACCTAGGCGTGTTTTGGGGGAAGAGAGAGGAGGGTGCATTAGTAAGAGGGTTCTAGACATCCATAACAGCTGTCAACTGAAACAGTAAACAGCGACAGTGAAAATAAGGGGAGTACAATGGTCTCTCAAATACCCTGAAATTACTGAGAATATTTAACAATTTTGATATATCAAAGGTAATGATGTTTTCAATACGATTTTGAGATCAACAATGCCACTCAATATTAATTAAAAATCTCAAAGAACTCATACATAGATACGTGACTACACTCAAATATCGTTCTGTCACATAATCCACGTTCTCTGGTGCAGACACTTCATAAAATTCAAATTACAGGGTATTCTTCAAGCAAACGATAGCAGTTAGTTACTGTTGCCTGTCTGTGGGTCTGGCCATGGAACGATTTACACATGTTTTTTGCCCAACAGCCGATTTGCATGAGTTTTATTCTATTTTATTGCAAATAGAATTCAAGTAGAGAGCCCCGCTGGTGCTAACCCCTCGCTCCCCTTTCCACCTGTCGCTTTGCGCCACTTCAAAAAGTACGATAAAAAGGCAACGCAATATATAAACTAAACTATTGAAGGTCACGTACAGAAATAACAACAATAACATGCGACAATAACAATACTCAACTGGGAGATACTCAAGTGGGAGGAGACAATGGGGGGCGTGCACTGGCAATAAAAATCGGGTAAAATCGTTCAGCTATTAAATATTCACTTATTTTTTTAATATTTCAAGTACTTTGATTGTTTTTAAAGGATATAAGCGGGTATAGAACTAGTTTTATTAAAAAGGAAGAATATTTAAACATTTCCAATTGAAAGAGATTTAACTAAGCCTTTAAAATAGATTTCTCAATATTTTTCACCGTGTTTTTTTCTGATAGAGAGAAATGAATAACGGGCGACGAATGAATGTAACCATTTTTGCTTGATATTTTTTTGCTCGACTTTGTGAAATTATGGCGTCAAATGTTAATCAATGCTGAAGGTTGCTGCCTTCCAACAGCAACAAATCAACTTTGGCAAAAAGCAAACACAACAACAACAACAGAGACAGTAATAATAGTATGGAAAGCAACAATAACAGTGCACAATTGTAACGAAAACGAAGCGAGAAAACTTGAGAAGGCAATTTAAAACGCAAACGAGTTCGGTGATAGAGAAAAAAAAAGGGGTGCTAAAGAGGTGTGAAGGGGGCTTCGAAAGGGGGTTAACCGGGGCTTAAAGGGGGGACTAAAATGGCTAGCAGAGGGAAGAAGCTACATTCGTTAACTGTTTGTCGCTTAGTCATTTGCAAATGTATTTGTTGTTTATTATTGCGACTGTCTTGCTGGGCACTCGAAAGCCAAAGAAAACGGGTACAAAAAATAAAGGTGAGTAATAAATGCTTCGCAGTGGGTATACGCAGCATTAAGTCAAGTAAAGACTGATTACCAATCACTTTAAGGATACTTATATTATTCATCTTTCATTCATTAAATAGTTCAAAAACTTGTATGAAAGCTGTGCAAATATATTCACTAAAATACTTCATATTTAATAGTTTTTTGCTTGACATTTTCAAAAATACTTTGAAAATGATTATTTTCCTTCAATAAGATACTATTGAAAATTCAGGCTTACACTAAAAATGCTAACAGCTCTCGCTCAAAAGCTAGTAGTAAATAGTTTAAAGAAATTAAAGAAAGCCATGTATTTAACCTTGTTCCATTGCCAACTGACGCTAACTGCAATTTCCCCAAGCGAAGTGACACACTTCACACCGCCCCATAAATTACAGGGTATTTTTTGACAACAGCTGACTGTCTGACAGCGGCGCCAGCGCACCGCAGCAAAACAACATTTGCGAATTGAGTCGCTTGCCAAAAAGTATAGAAAAAAAACTAAAAGCGAAATAACACAAAAATAAAAGCAGGGAAGGAAGCTAGCGAACAAAATGGAATGGAAGGCGGTATACTGTGTGAGCAATTGTTAGATGATCAAATGCCAGAGAGGCACTGGGAATGGGGATGGCGAATGGCGACTTGTGCACTCCGCAAGTCAAGGACAAGGACGAAGACCAGGCGATTTCCTCCGGGGAAGTGCGACCTTTGCCATTAAGAATAGAAAATTGCCAAAGGTGGAAAGAGCTTAAACGGAAAACTGGGAGGGACAACCGGGAGAAGATGAAGTGAGTGCTGATGAGTGTTGGTCTTGCCGCTTCATTGGCTAAATTAACATAATTGATTCAATTGATTTGTGACCATGTGCACTGGCTATGGGAATTCTATGGGTATTTTATGGAAAAACCAACCAGAACAGTGACTGACTTTATACAGACGAGCTTCGGTAGTCTACAACTTTAATTTTGGCAAAATTATAAAGTTTTTTTGTGTATATCTTTCGAAATTTTTGTTTGCTCATCAAAAATGTTGTTATGAAGATTATTTTGGGCCAGGGACAAACACTACATTGCCTTAATTTAAAAGTTAGAGGTGGAGTTAGAAAGTTCAAGGTACTTTAAGTAATAATAAAACTTAAAAAACATTTTTTGTGAACAATTTTGTAGGTCAATCAACTTTAAAATGTTTCTGCAGTGTGCAGAAAAACGCAAATAAACAGATCTGGTTCAGAACCGGTCTTATTTATATATCATTTCATTTAAATGACTCAGTTGAGATCAAATTGTATTCAAATTAAATTTATCTCTATTTCCATTACCAAAATCAGAAATTGATAGAAAATCGATGTTCGAGTCGTGAAAATTGTTCAGATACTAGGTTGAATTGATAAATATATTGATAAAATCACAAAACAGAAAGTTGATATTCAAGAAACGCGTTTTTCCCACGAAAGCCATCATATTTCACCCTAGTTCCAGTTAGGTAATTTCAACTGTATGTATAATCGGAAATGCGACAAGTGGCGCCCCTAATTAAGGGGATACGCAGCTGTTTTAATGCTTTTTTATTTGCCATTTGTGCACGCCCCACATTTTTGGAAATACTTGGGTTTCTTATCTAATCTGTCGGGAATCGGGGGTAGTCAGTTTTGCTGCCCACCTGTAAGTCGGACAGGTGATAAGCATAATCGCTCTGAGAGCTACGTGGTGGGAGATAGGAACACACACGCACCACACCGCACACTCGGCACACACACTTACCTTCGGCCAGGACATCCTCGACGGTGACCGTGACGCGTCCCACTGTGAAGACCTTGCCCACAAAGCTGTTCTTCTCGTTGGAGGAGGACGAGCTGCTGCTGCTGTTGTTGTGCGGATTTTCCAGTCGCGAGTTTTCATTGCGCTCGAACTTGGACAGGATTTTCTTCATTTTCCACGGCGATTCTCGAAAAAGAAAATGTTTACTGCCCCACACACACACTACAAACACACGCGCACACACACACACAGCACTCGCACTCGGATCAATCACACGGTTTCAATTGCCTGCGCGTAGGTGTGCGTTTTTTGCAACTCTTTTTTCGCGGGGGCGGCAGGCAGGGCTTCGGTGCCGCTGGCCAATTAGTCCACGTAGGAGCTGGATCCGCTTAGCCGCAATTGACCGAGTTCTGCGCAATTTCAGCTTTTCGCAATGCACACACCTGCAGAAAAAGAAAGTTGTCCGAATTTTTCCTGCTGTTTTTTTGTGTTGTTGGGCAAATAGTGCTGGCACATCGGGTCTATCGATACCATCGATTTTGATATCAAAACATCGATTTTTGCACTATCGATGTTATGAAAACCATTCTGTTATTTAACATTTTACAAAATACAGGTCTGCATAACAATTTTACTCGTTTACAGATACATGCATTGGGTAGAATTCTCGCCTTTGGGTTGGAATACTCATGTAGAAAGTAAAATTCATTAACAGACCGCACTCCCCCAAAGAGGAGAGTGCAAACTAACAGAATTCTCTCGTGAGCGAGAGAACCGGAAAGAACAAGTGGAGGCCAGACATCGGAGCACTATCGATACTATTGAAATTGGTTTCAAAACACGCACTATCGATGTGTAGATAACAATTTTACACCTTCGGTAGAATTCTCGCCTTTGGAATAGAATGCTCATGTAGAAAGTAAAATGCATTAACAGACTGTTCTCCCTCAGAGAGGAGAGCGTAAATTAACAGAATTCTGTAGTGAGCGAGAGAACCTAAGACAACTAGTGGTGGCGCCAATGCACCCAAATTATCGATAGATAATCCAGAGCAGGCTGTTCTCGGCTATTTGTCTCTCGCTCTCTCTCACGGCTTTAAAACGATGATTTACCCTCTCCATACTGCACTTAACGATTATCGCATACATCTAGCTGGAAAATGTCCAAATTAGATAGAAGTTCGCCGTTTTATGTTATCGATTACACCCTTGCCGCTGTAAACACTCACCTCTAGCAGCAAATTCCGCCAAATTGTAATTGTTTTTATTTGTGTGATAAAAATGGCAAATACCGCGAAATACTTTGCTCTTTTAGAGTGTTTGAAGTTTGACAGAGCCCTCGGTAAGCAATACTGTCTATGTGTATACATTTACCGACAAATTTTAATTCGCCGGCAGCCAACAAAGGAAACACTTCTGCGTCCCAGAGTTCCTTACCGAACAACTTGCTTTTATTACACAAATATGAGAAAATGGAGTTAAATGAGCAACTGCATAAATTATGCTTGGTTTACCAGTTATCGCCAGAACAGGAGTCCAGCATAGATCCCGGAAAGTCACCCACTGTAGCCTACATAGTGCGTCTGCAACACGTGCTCCATGTGATTACAAAAAACATAAATTTCCACAGCGATGCCAAGGAGGACCTTATATCCGTTGCTCACCTTAAACTCTGCATTAAGGCCACGCAGGAGTTGTCTTACTATACCCTTCGGTGTCAGCTCCACGAAGATTTCTATAAATCACCCATCTTCCAGGAAGCTAAGGGAAAACTGCTGGCCAATCCATGCCTGCTTCTCTTGGGGATACAGTTCTTTGTGGATCTCCTACAAATCCGACAGTTTCACTTGGCCAACTCCATGGAGCAGGTGCAAAGGGATCTCTTGGCGGGCATTATGTCCCTGCGAGTTCTTGAAGATTCCCCCAAGCTAGAAGCGGCTATCTCCTACCTTTGGGAAAAGGAATTAAAGGCGGATTATTTCCGACATATCTTGCTCTTGAAAGCCACACCGCTGTGCCAGGCCTTGGCCGAAGCTCTGCACCAACAGCTGCTGGAAAAGTTGAACTCTCCTCAAGGATTCGTCAGTTTAGTGGATGCACTGCAACAAACGCCGAATGTGAGTGCAACGAGACACGCAGAAATAATTGCAGGCATTGTGGCCAGGAAGGGATTCTCCCAGCAAACGCAGGGAAAGATGATAGTGCAAGTATGGGAATACTGTGTGTTCTACCTCCAGGATGCGGATAAATTGTGTGTGGGTGTCTTGTCCCTAAGGAGATTCTACGATTTGAATGAGAGGAATAAGCGGCAGATCGAGGATATAATAAGGAGGCACTGGGAGACTCTTATCAACCCAGAAGACGTGATTAGTGCCTTGATATTAATGGAGAACCAGGAGCTCTGTAATCGCATTCTAATCTGGCAGCATCTTTTCTGTTCCTCCAGCGTGGCCTGCTTACCCAGCAAGCTGCTTGTTCCTTACCTGCCATTGCTCTTGCAGCTATACGATTGCTTACCCCTGGAAGCCCCAGCAGCGACCCAGCTTTCTAATCTGATAACCCGATGTTTGGACAACAGGGAGAGAGAAAATGAGTTGCCAGAGATTCTACTCAGATTATTCAAATGGCAAATGAACGGAGAGATGGAGTCACACCATTGGCACACCCTTCATCCTCGGATACTCATCATACCTGGCCAGGATTCCCTTAAAGTTCAGATTAAGGTGGCCCATCAGGATCATCAAGTGGCTCACGATATGGGGAGGATATTACCTGGCTTACTTCTGTCCAGTTTCCATCATTCCCTCACCTGCAATGTGTTCCTGGCGCTCTTAAGATTCATGGGTAACCAGTTAAGTGAAGAGCAGGATGGAGGTGTGGATCTGCTATCACAGGAATCGGAACTAAAGGACTTTCTCCACTCAAAATACCAACTAAAGCTGGATCTCCTCATAGCTCTTAATCAAATGGTGGCCCATCAGCCTTTAAGAACCCATTTGGCCACGCAGACAAAGGAGTTATTAATTATTCTCCAAGATTTGATGCAGTCCAAGCGTGGATACAACGATCATATCCTGCTCATTATCCTGAACCTGTTAGAGGAGCTATTGGAAGGCAGTGAGGAGCTGCGTCTCTCGGACGGAACCAAGGACTTGCAGGAAAAATTAAGGAAGCTGTCCCGGGAAACTCGTAATCAACAAATCCTGAACTCTGCTCAAAGTGTGCTCTCCAAAATTCAAGCAGCTTGGCGGCCGACAAAGGCTCTTCAAACTAAGCACTTCCATGAAGCTAGAGCTATGATCGAAAAGGACCAATACCACCTACAGGCTTATGGGATTCAGTTGCTGATAGATCTCATGCAGAAGAAGGATCCCGTCACCCTGTCCCAAGCTCACACAGTCATTGCCTTGGCCTTGACAACTCTCAAGAGTAAGGAGTCCTACGTCTTCCTGAATTGCGTCCGTCTTTTTGTCCAATTGGTCCACGTGATGGAGGCCGAAGTGCTGGACAAGCTCAGCGATGAGTATCTCTCGGATACAGCTACGTTGGACCATCGCCTGGTTGTGGGTGAAGCAATCCTTAAGGTCGCCCAGGAGCTGGGTCCCCTTTGCTATCGCTACAAGGCAGTGCTTCTTAATTGCTTCATGCACGGCGCCCGGTCTCTCCTTGATGAGTTTCGCATGTCTGCGTTCGCCAATCTCGCCCAGCTGTGTCGCCTGTTGGCCTATCAAGTGCAGAACTTCTTTCAGGAGCTACTCCATCTAGTTAATAGTGAGCTAACTAGCGGACACTATGTGCCCGCCAAGCGGGCAGCTGTCTTGGTCCTCGCTGAGCTCCTAAATGGCATGGATAACCTGTTGGACTACCAGGAGATGTTGCTGCCCATTTATCGGCTCCTGAGAGCGATAGAAGCAGAGGAGTTCTGCGATCCGCAAATGCGTCAGCATGCGGCAAATGGCTTGCAAATATTAAACGAGAAGTGCAGACTACTGATTCAGACGAGCCTGGAGGAGCAGCAGTCGCTGCAAAAGCATATCAAGGTGCTGGGCATCAAAGATGAGGATCCCATAAAGAGAAAAAATCCCCATATTCTTGAATTGAATTAAAGGAACTTCAGGAATTTAAAAGTATTTGGTAAGTTCCATGTGATATATGCATATAATATAATGCATATAAATGTGATTAATGACTTTTTGGCAAAGTTGTGATAGATTTGATAACCAATCTCCTGCAAATTGCAAGGACGTCACGAAATGAGCTAATTTTCTTATTTTTTATATAAAATAGAATCGCTTTATTAAATTTACAATATGAAATGCAAAGTATTTATAGTTAATTTCGGTAAAAAATTAGAATTTTTATATTTGAGCTTGAACTATTTTTTGGGACTTTAGCTATCACTTGCCGATGCAGAATTCTGTCTCAATTTTATCGGCGATCATCTTGGCAATGGCCAAGCTGCTAGTGGCCCCCGGCGAGGGAGCATTCCTGCAGTGAAGTACACGCTTGGCTAACGCTCCCGTGCCCTCGCCGCGATCGAAGACAAAGTCGTCCACGAGATTACCCTGCAAGTCCATTGCCTGGGCACGCACGCCAGCTGGACCGCGCTGAATGTCGTACTCCGTGATGTCCGGGATGTACTTTTGCAGCGCCTTGATCTGCAGATTAATAAACCAAGACTTGGACATCTCACTGAGGCCGAAACCAATGTACTTGCTGGCCATCTTGACGAAGCCTGGATAGCGAAGAGCGTCGAAGAGCTCGAACAGGTTAATGTCGGCCCATCTGAAGGGGAGAGAGTAAGTTATAACGAATACTATTACAAATTAAAAACAGAAAACTTACGTGTAACCCTCTCGTTTCAGGGCCAGCACTGCATTCGGCCCCAGCCAAATGGAGCCGTCCATGCGCGGCGTGAAGTGAACTCCCAGGAAGGGGAACCGAGGATCGGGCACTGGGTAAATGTTACCCTTCACCATATGCTGCTTCTCCTTGGACAGCAGCAAATACTCGCCGCGGAAGGGCACAATCCGGGGATCACGGGGGCAACCGGTCTTCTCGGCCAGCAGATCGGATTGCAAGCCACCGCAGGTTAGAACATTCTTGGTGCGAACTGTTTGACCGGGCTTGGCGCCATGTATGGTCACCGGATACTCGCTGTCCTCCTTGGTCTCGCTGAACTTGTTGACGTTGTAGTCCAGGTAAATGTGACCACCGCCTCGCTTGAAATCCTCACCGTAACACTGGGTAACCAGGCCCCAGTCAACGATTCCGGTATGTGGACTGTGCAGAGCCTTGAGACCCTGACAATAGGGTTCGATCTCCTGGATCTCACTGCCGTCAATCATCCGAAGGTCAGGCACCTTGTTAGCAATGCCACGCTGGTGCAGATCGTCCAGCAGCTTAACCTCCTTCTCGTCAGTGGCCACGATCAGTTTGCCCGTCTTCTTGTACGGAATCTTCTTCTCGTCCAGATAGGCGTACGCCAAGTGCATCCCCTCCACGCAAAGGCGAGCCTTTAGTGTTCCGGGCTTGTAGTAAATGCCAGCATGGATCACTCCAGAGTTGTGGCCACTCTGATGTTTGGCCAGCTGGGTCTCCTTCTCCAAGATGGCCACTTTAAGGCTAGGATGACGCAGGAGGATCTCCCGAGCAGAGGCGGCACCGACTATACCCCCGCCAACCACTACCAGATCATATGCACTGAGTGGAAAAGTAATGAAGGAATTAGAATTATGGACACGAGAAAATGTGAGATAAATTAATCCCTTCATCGCATTGAAACCTTAGAAAAAACAAGCCAAAAACCAGAACACTACACATGAGCGATACTGTATCTCAATCTCAAAGATCGTAAAAAGTATCTGAAAGCTAGAACGCGCCACGAAGAAGAGAAAGAGAGAATCTTATCAGAATCTTGGACATACTTACCAGCTCTTTGTTGCTGTGCTGTGCTGATGGCGTTTCTGGGTCGCCACCTGGGCGGTGGCCAAGGGATTAATGGCCGTGTTCGATGCGCCCACCTTGGCGAACCCCTGCCTAAGTCCGTTGATCAGGAAACGAGCTTGTCCCATTTTTGCAGCTTTCTTCCTTTCACCACCCGCACATGCACACACACACGTAGAATTATAGCCTCGTAAGACCTTGCTTGACCTTGTCCGTGTTCCTCCGCCAAATTGTGCGTACTGTGCGAACGCCTACGAGCGAATCGACCGACTGAAGCCCGTGGAAGTTTTCCTAGCGGCGAGAGCTAATACTTATGCTCACGGGTCGAGCATCTGCGGCAGGGGGGTTGTCATAGAGGCGCTAATTGATAAGTACGCGGGATAGCAGAAATTCGGTCGAAGCGTGTGAAGGTGGCGGGAGCGGGGACCGGCCGCGCGTGTCAGCTGTTCGATTTTTTGTTGCTGATAAGCTCCAGTGTGACCAGGAGCTCATTCTAAAATTATTATTTAAAAGGCACTAAATCTTAAAGTCTGAAATATATTTGAAGTGAGTTATTTATATTTAAAAAGCCTCTTAAACAAAAAGGCTGGGAAAAATACGTTAATTCCGTTCAGTATTTAATATTTTTACAAACTAAATATAATTAGAAAGTAAAAGCGGTCGACTGGTAACACTCCGCACACTGAAACACAACAAAAACAGCTGACTGTCACAAACTTCAATTTCGTTTTTTATCAACTGGAAGCTAAACGTAACAAATTTCGTTAAAATAAGCGAATAAATACCGTTGTTTGGGTGTTTTCCCCCACCAAAAGATGCCCGCCCACTGTGCCGTGGTTAATTGCAGCGATAAATACGTGCACGCCGGCAGCATTTCCTTCCACAGGTGAGTGAGTACAGCCGCCTTTTCCACAGTATAACCAAACAAATCCTGATCATTTCTCCCGTTAGATTCCCTTTCAAGAGGAAAGACCTGCTGCAAAAATGGCAGGACTTTACGCAGAGGACGGGCCAGTGGATGCCCTCCAAATGGAGTGCCGTGTGCAGCCGTCACTTCGTGGACGATGACTTCAATTGCAGCAACAACAGAAAGACACTGAAAAAGAATGCTGTGCCGACTGTAAGATTGCCAGAGGAAGATGCCCCAAGTGCCCCAGTGAAGCAGCACGTGGCTCCTAGCAGACCAGCGAATAAACCCACCCTCGCCAGTGCCGCCGAGGCTCCAGCAACAGGTGTTAAGGCCACCTGCCGCTTTTGCGGCACCTCAGCCCACAATTGCTCCTCCTTCGACAACAACTTTGAGCTGTTTGGCATGATTCAGAGATGTTTTCCCACGCTCCAGATCCTGCAGGACGATACGTTGCCCAAGGATATCTGCAAGGAGTGTTGCCTGAAGCTGGAGCAATTTTCCCAGTTTATCGATGTGGTCATGCAGGCGCAGAGCGAGCTGCAGCGCAAGTATCGCCGCCAACTGAAGATCAAACAGGAGCCTTGTCCGGTACGCGTAAAGCAGGAGGCCTGCGAGAGTCTGGACAATCTCTTTCCCGACGAACTGGACATGGGCTTGGAGCAGGACGAGGGCTGTGAGCACGAGGAGACGGAGCAAAAGTTTCAATTCTGTGATTTTCCCATGTTAAATGCCCAGGACATAATCAACAACTGTGATATCATGGAGATTATCAATCTGGACGATCCGTTCATCAATATACCGGATGACACGGATGCCGGGGGGCAGACGGAGAGATCGCAGCCCTTAAGGACGGCCAATGAGATGCTGCAATCCGAGCTACTGACCGAGGAGCACAATTATGCCAAAGAGGAATTGCATTTGCCAAATCTTCAGTACAAAACGGAGAAGGTAGAGGGTGCAGAGGTGGCTCCGGAGTCAGGTCCTCTTCCCACTGCTCCATCAGCCTTGCCGGACCATGAAACCCGCTCCTGCAAACCCATTGTCACAAACGTAAGCCAGATACCGAATCCAATGCTTTGCGAACTCCTGCCGCCGCCAGTCCCTCCTCCCACCTCCTCGAAGCCCAACATTGTGGTGCTCAACGACAGCGTTGTCCAGTCCTCCGCTGCCTTTCGACTCCACAACTGCAGTTTGTGCACGGCCAAGTTCATAACGATGGATAGCCTGAATCAGCATTTTGCTCAGAGTCATAACAACACACCTATGGTGAGTGTCCCCGTCAATATGCCGTTGAATCCTGCCCTGAAATTAGAAGGCAACAGCCAGGGCTTTATGGCCACGGAACCCTTGGATTACTGGCAGCCCGATTGGCAAAATAGTCCACCAGTAGCAGCCTCGCAGCAGCAGCAACAGCAGCCGAAGAAAAAGATCGATATACTGGACATGCAGAGCAGTTTCCTCCATCACAATGATCTCATACCAGCCACTCAACTGGCAGCTAATCCTCTTCCCTTGCCGGATCCTCAGCTGGCTGTGGTTTCTGCAAATTACGCCAAGCTTGCTGATCGGTATCGTAAATTGAAACTGAAATGTAGAAAGTTAAACCTTCACAAGAGAAGAAATGGTTTGACATCCCATACCTGCCGGGTTTGTCAGCAAAGTTTCCCTAGCTTCAAGCTGCTCCTCCACCATCGACGCGTCAAAGGACACTATGTCAAGTTTATCCCTAGCTTCTTCGGACGCTGTTGCGGCTGCCTGAAGCCGTTCCGCTTTCGTTTGGGCCTCCGCCAGCATATGAAATACATCTGCCGGAGTTTATCTCTGAAGAACCACCAACGACGCCTGCAGAGCTTCAAGTGCCGCCACTGTCAGGCCATAGCCTTTGCCCACTGGCGCCTATATCGTCGTCACGAACTCAATTGTCCGAAGAGAAAGTCAGAGAAACCACCCAAGGTCCACATGTCGTCGCCCAGGGCGGCCAAGAAGAAACAGACTTTCTCGTGTTCCATATGTAAGAAATTATTTGGCTCCCTGAACGGTCTCAAGCAGCACAACATCACCCACTCCACGGAGCGGCAGCACAAGTGCGGCATCTGCGACCGGGTCTTCAAGCGGCGGAATGGCTTGTCTCAGCACATCAAGGGCTACCACCTGCAGCTCAAGCCACACGAGTGTCCGGTCTGTGAGCACCGCTATGCCCTGAAATGTGACATGCTTAGGTGCAGGCACTCGCTGCGAAAGGATCCGCTGCTGGCGGGTAGTGAAAGGAAGCAGTAGGGTACAAGGAGAAGGTGTCCTTGAAATGGGCATTACTGGATTTAAATACAATAGGGGTATGTGATCATAAATTCACAAATACATCAATATTATTTGTATCTTTTTTAGCCCTTTGAGGGATGATGAAGTGTACCCAGCGGGAAAGGAAATTGTGTATAAGAAACAAGGTTTCAATGCCCAATAAATTTTGTTTGTAAATTTTGTAACCAAATAATTTAAAGCCAAGCAAAATGAATCTCAAAAAGCATTAAAATTCCATTTTTGTATTATATACATTTATTTAGTTTTTAAATTGCAGTATAAGTTTTGTTCTCTAAAAGTACGTGTGTATTTTTTATTGTGTATTCTCGTATTTAACGCATTTAATTATTTATTAATTAGTATTGCTTTTAATTGCTAAACAATTAAACGTGAAATACTGAAATTGAAACTTAATTGTTCTTAAATATTCCACAGATATATTTATATATATTCCAACAGAGTAAACAGAGATTAACTTTTTGCTTTTTTGTATGTACAACGTAGGTTTGAATGAATTTCACATAAATCATTTTCTTAACTAACAACTGCTCCTCTCGTTTATTAACACAAAAATTAAAAATTAAAAACGAAGGAAATAAAAAATGGCACACTACAAAGTACAAAACTCAAAATATAAAATATAAAGCTAAAAAAATCATAAATTTCAAAACAACAAATAGACAAAAATTTGCGCAACACCGAAGGATAATAAAATATAAATCTTAAAATAAGAAACACTTTGTCTTAACTAAGGGTTATCTATAAATACGCATTTGGTATGACTCCGTTATCTATATGTTACGTAGTTTTCTTGTATGAAGGACAAGGATCCATTTGCTGAACCTTAAAGGAAATAAGGGTAAATGAAATGGGACTTGAAGTTCATTAATTCAACAATTTCCAGGTCTCTTGCTTCTTTCCTCAAAAATATTGCTATAAAAACCAGCTTTAGTTCATTCCAAAAACAACTCAAAAATTGTCCATAAAGAACTTGAAGTCCCAAAACTATGTTCAACCAAAGGGATCCCTTCCAGTGAGTGTATATTTGGGTGGATTATGGTTATGGGTATATATCTGTTACTGTATGTGATGCGTTTGATGCTATGAAAAGTGCCTGCGACTCCATTTCGATTTAACCTACGCCAGAAAATTAAGCGCTAGACTAAGGGGTAGCCATATCCTCCGCGAAGGACCTACTGAAAGATCGCTGCCCTTTGCTGGAACTGCTGGCGTCGTTGGACCCTCTCCTCCTCCTCGCGCCTGCGCTCCTCCTGCTCCGCACGGATCTCGTCGTGGAACTTATTCGTCTTCAGCTGCTGCTCAATCTTTGCCTCGAAGAAGCTCTTTGCCCCACTGACGCCCACCTGCTCCACATCGATCTCGGTGAGGCGGGCCAATTGATTTAGACCCGATTCGGAGTCCAGCTCACCGGCCTGGGCTTTTCTGTAGATCAGCAGGAACTCCCGGAACGAGATCTTGCCGTCATTGTCCTCGTCCACCTCGGCAATCATCTTCTTCAGCCCGAGATGGGTCTGTGGGGCGCCCAGTTTCTCCATCATGAACTTGAGCTCCTGCAGATCCAAGAAGCCATCGCGTGCGGTATCATAGCTGTGGAAAATCGAAAAGATAAACAAAAAAGAAATCAATTAGTCAGAAAATCAAAGCAGTGAAACAGCTAAAGTGTTAGTGGTCATTGACCAGGCCCCAGAAACCCGAGAGACACGAGACTGGCGTCAATGTCGCCGGGGGATTAGCAATCGATAATGCAAAAGCGTGGGTGCAGCGCCATGTGTGGCGTCAGAGGTCGCGTGGCCCGAAAGTCGTGGGAGCGGCATGGTCCGAGGTGGAGGAGGAGCCTCCTCGCCCCAATTTCATGCTAAATTTTGCAAGCACACTACAGACCCGGTCGAAACAATAGAAACACCAGCGAAACGAGCCATAAATCAAAAACGAAATCGTACAAATTTGCAAGCCAAATTGAGTGTCTTAAATGGTTAGACTTTGGCTAATATGATTATGATATTAACCATTCACAAGAGACCTAGACAAAGCCAGCAAATAAATCTGTTTATTTATTTGTTTTATTTATTAAGAGATTATAAGTTAAGTTAAGACACACTTGAAATGTGTTAATGCAAACATTCTTTTGTTTGCAGATGTTGACAAATAATTTTAATTTGCTTATTAATCACGCGTTAAATAATGTGTACAAATTTTATTCACTATACAAAATATTCGTATTGATTAGTATTTTATATTATTTGTCGAAATAATGTTTCCCATAAAGTAAATTGAAAACAAAAATTAAATAAATAAACTTAAGCTGTGTACTGAGCACTTAAATACCCAAGTAGCACCTCGGTTTACTGCTACATATTTCTCATTGATTATTCCCTATTGATCTGCCTTATATGCTCTACCGTACCCTGTTAAATAATAATTTCTGACAGAATTTACATCACACGAATTCCCATTAACGCCACTCGCAAGGTTCGACGACCGAAATCCGGCGAGTCAAAAGTTCAAACGGCGCTTCCAGCTTCCGCGAGGAAATCGCTATTGAAAATGCAAATAAAATCAAAAGTTACTAACTAATTGTGTAATATATTAAAAAAGAGAAAACGCCGAGGAGAGTCGCGTGTGGCAGCTGCGGCAGATGAGTCCGCGGATGCAACCGGCATGTGGCGGAACTCGTTTTCACAGGCTGCCCAACCAAGCGACCTTGCCTAGCTAGGCGAAGGATACTGATGCCGCCGATGCTGATGATCTCATGACGATGGCCGGAAAACTAGTTAAACTAGTTGCAAGTCTAGTTGCTAAAAATACGCAGCCAAAAGCGGCTGACTTCCTCGCAATGACAATAAATACATGACATTAAAAGTCAAAGCGAATGGATACACACTGTGCACCTTGGGTATTACCCAATCACTTTCAGTTTCGATTTCTAGAAGCGGCCAACGTAATGTTTTCACAACGATACTAAGTAGTATCTATTAGATTACGAGTCGCGCTTTCCTCCCATTTCGTTTTCATTCGCTTCAGCGTTTAATTGAAACGAATCTCTGTTTGGACAAATTGCGTGATTGCGATGAAAAGCGGGAGAGTGAAAGTAATTAGCCAAGATGGAATGAATCCTCTCGAGCGTGGATGATGGCTGGAGGTGTCACCAATGCGGCTGGCCAACTGTTACGCTATCGCCGGCTCTTTAATTAACTCCAATTGCACTCTTTCCCACAGAGCTCCCGAGAGCTCCCCAAGAGCATTGCGTCAATGTGACAATTGCTGGTGGCACTTTTCCTTTGCTTTGTATTTATTTTGTGTCTGCTTTTGCCCTGGCTTTTCGCCGATCGCTTGTTTTCTTTCGAATTAATCAAGAGGTGTGTGTGTGTTGTTGCCGGTGGCCTGGCTTTCGTTTCAATTGTGTTCACAGAGACGCCACCAACTAGTACTCCAGCTGTTCAATTCAATTAATCAACCCACCGACGAGACTTGTGTTTATCAAGTTATAATTTATCAATTTAGAAGAATAAAAGGGTAACATTGAACCGAAATGAACTGGCTTTTGGTGCTACAGGTAGGCTGAGAGGGAGAATTTTAGGAGCTGAGATTATTACAAAATGTCGTGTAAATAAAAAGGTATATTTTCTCTGTAGATATGTGGAGTTATTCAAATGTTTCTCTAATTGATCTTATACTTTAAGTTAATATATTTATATATTTATATATATTTAGTTAATATATTTATTCCTAAATAATTTATCAACTTGGTAGTTTTTGAGGTAAAATTAAAAGAAATGTCTAACCGGAAATGTTGGAATTTTTACTTTCAATTACTTTACAATTAATTTTCAGAATATGTGGAGGTTTTCTTCTTAAATTTAAAAATATTTTAGTAATAAAAATTAATAAAAGAAATGAAGCTAACTTTGGGTAGCCAAAGTTTACATATCTTCGGATCTTGGGTTCGAATGTGAAATCGATCATATTTAATGAATTTTTTTGGGTAAATTAAAGTTTTTCAAATATCATAACTAAGCCAAAAATTCATTAATTTCAATTCGGAAAGCTTTTTTATGCTACTTTTCATAAGGCTATCAAATCTGCATATGAAGTTTTAAAATTATAAAAATTAAAATTTTGATAAATTTTTGACAATTTTAATGATGTAACCCCTTATAAAATTTTCAAAATTTTGAAAAAATTAAATTTTGATCGGACATAGCCTAATCGACTCGGCTGTTGATGCTGATCAAGAATATATATGATTTATAGGGTCGGAAATGATTCCTTCACGGAGTTTCAAGCTTCTGAATAAAAGTATACCATTTTTTAGTACATTTTTCGATATTTTTATATGAGTATTTTTTCGACAAATCAGGATTTAAAAATCTCATAACTAAGCCAAAAAAGCATTAATTTTAATTCGGAAAGCTGTTTTATGCAAGTTTTTAGTAGGTTAATAAATCTGCATACTCAGTTAAAAACTTTAAAAAATTCAATTTTTTGCCCATTTTTGCAAATTTTAATGATGTAACCCCTTTCCTTTTTTTGAAAATTCGGAAAATTTTGAAAAAATTAAATTTTGATCGGACATAGCCTAATCGACTCGGCTGTTGATGCTGATCAAGAATATATATGATTTATAGGGTCGGAAATGATTCCTTCACAGAGTTTCAAGCTTCTGAATAAAAGTATAATACCATTTTTTAGTACATTTTTCGATATTTTTATATCAGTATTTTTGCGACAAATCAGGATTTAAAAATCTCATAACTAAGCCAAAAAAGCATTAATTTTAATTCGGAAAGCTGTTTTATGCAAGTTTTTAGTAGGTTAATAAATCTGCATACTCAGTTAAAATTTTTAAAAAATTCAATTTTTTGCCAATTTATGCAAATTTTAATGATGTAACCCCTTTCCTTTTTTTGAAAATTCGGAAAATTTTGAAAAAATTAAATTTTGATCGGACATAGCCTAATCGACTCGGCTGTTGATGCTGATCAAGAATATATATGATTTATAGGGTCGGAAATGATTCCTTCACAGAGTTTCAAGCTTGTGAATAAAAGTATAATACCATTTTTTAGTACATTTTTCGATATTTTTATATCAGTATTTTTGCGACAAATCAGGATTTAAAAATCTCATAACTAAGCCAAAAAAGCATTAATTTTAATTCGGAAAGCTGTTTTATGCAAGTTTTTAGTAGGTTAATAAATCTGCATACTCAGTTAAAATTTTTAAAAAATTCAATTTTTTGCCAATTTTTGCAAATTTTAATGATGTAACCCCTTTCCTTTTTTTGAAAATTCGGAAAATTTTGAAAAAATTAAATTTTGATCGGACATAGCCTAATCGACTCGGCTGTTGATGCTGATCAAGAATATATATGATTTATAGGGTCGGAAATGATTCCTTCACAGAGTTTCAAGCTTGTGAATAAAAGTATAATACCATTTTTTAGTACATTTTTCGATATTTTTATATCAGTATTTTTGCGACAAATCAGGATTTAAAAATCTCATAACTAAGCCAATAAAGCATTAATTTTAATTCGGAAAGCTGTTTTATGCAAGTTTTTAGTAGGTTAATAAATCTGCATACTCAGTTAAAAACTTTAAAAAATTCAATTTTTGGCCAATTTTTGCAAATTTTAATGATGTAACCCCTTTCCTTTTTTTGAAAATTCGGAAAATTTTGAAAAAATTAAATTTTGATCGGACATAGCCTAATCGACTCGGCTGTTGATGCTGATCAAGAATATATATGATTTATAGGGTCAGAAATGATTCCTTCACGGAGTTTCAAGCTTCCGAATAAAAGTATAATACCATTTTTTAGTACATTTTTCGATATTTTTATATCAGTATTTTTGCGACAAATCAGGATTTAAAAATCTCATAACTAAGCCAAAAAAGCATTAATTTTAATTCGGAAAGCGTTCCTATGTTAGTTTTTATTAGATTTATAAATCTGCATACTCAATTTAATCTTTTAAAAAATTAAAATTTTTGCCAATTTTTGACAATTTTAATGATGTAACCCCTTTCCTTTTTTTGAAAATTCGGAAAATTTTGAAAAAAATAGATTTTGGCCGGACATAGCTAGATCGGCTCGGCTGTTGATGCTGATCAAGAATATATATGATTTATAGGGTCGGAAATGACTCCTTCACTGTTTTTTACGCTTCTGACTAATTATAATGACATTCTTTGAGTCAATATTTTTATATAATAATTTTGTTAAAAAATCGAATTTTAAAAAACGCATAACTGATCCAAAAATGCATTAATTTCAATTCCGAAAGCTGTCCTGTGTTAGTTTTTATTAGGTTAATAAATGTGCATACTCAATTTAATCTTTTAATAAATTAAAATTTTTGCCAATTTTTGCAAATTTTAATGATGTAACCCCTTTCCTTTTTTTGAAAATTCGGAAAATTTTGAAAAAATTAAATTTTGATCGGACATAGCCTAATCGACTCGGCTGTTGATGCTGATCAAGAATATATATGATTTATAGGGTCGGAAATGATTCCTTCACGGAGTTTCAAGCTTCTGAATAAAAGTATAATACCATTTTTTAGTACATTTTTCGATATTTTTATATGAGTAGTTTTTCGACAAATCAGGATTTAAAAATCTCATAACTAAGCCAAAAAAGCATTAATTTTAATTCGGGAAGCATTAGGTTAATAAATCTGCATACTCAATTTCAAATTTATATAAACACTTCAACATAATTAACCCATTTTCTTGATTTATTTTCACACCAACCTGATAATTACTATTTTACTCACTTAAGAGCTTTTGAACATGTTAATTCGCACTCTTGGTTTACAATCAACTTCTTTAATAACAAATGGGTAAAGCAAATAAAAAGTGTTTCTTACTTGACAAAGGGATAAAGATAACAGAGAGATTTATTATTTATAATTTTCTTAAAGAATTCTTTAGAGAAATACCATAATCCATAAAGATTCCTTTCCTTATAAAGCAATTATAAGCCATATTTATCTTAATTCTTCTTGTATATTTAAGCTAAAAAAACACACCTGCGGTGTTCCTGCTGCTTTCCCAATTTCCTGCCTCAGCCGGATTTTAGCCTAATTTGAATTGATTTGTTTTCATTTCAATGAATCGCACAACTTCACACACACACACACTCCAGTGGGGGTGTTAAAACGTCTTTCTGCCTCATTGCATGTGGCCAATGGTGTTATTGTTGTTGTGGCAGGGCCATATGCCATATCGGCCTGCGATTTTCATTTTCTTTATCGTTATTTCGTGTACAGTTCAACAACTAACGGGGTCAGCTGGCCATTGTTATTGGTGTTGTTTATGCATGCCGCAATTTGCATCGTAAATTTATCTATGCATGTGTACTTGCTAAGCAATTGTGGTCAAAAGAATAGCATCAGTTTTGGAAAAATGGACTAAGAGCGGTAGGTACTTTGATAGTACTTTGATATTTTTATTTTTTATGGCTTGGGAAATTTGTTAATTACAAGCAAAATGGAATTTATTTCAAAAGTTAATTCCTAAAAAATAAATACCTATAAACAAATGAAATGATACCATTGTTTATAATTTCTGTACTAGTTGTTTTTCGATGAAAGCCCAATTCGTGACCCTTTTTATATATGTAGCAAACCCCCAACTATTCGTTAATATTCACAAATTATATAGTATCAATCCTACTATTTCACCCTCTGCTGTATATTTTAACCGGCAATTACTTTATTGAACACGGCTTCCTCTTTATTAGCTGCCTAATGCCCATTGCAATTGCAACTTGCACACTCTGTGAGTGGCGCTTTTTGTGCCCCCGATGCTTAAAGCGGGTTAATGCCAAAGGGAGTCCGATCTAGACTGTGATTCCGATTTTTGCAACTAGAAAAAGGCTTTGTTGTTGAAGTTCTGTTGAACTCTGACGACGGCTCTGTGTAACGGCTTTTTGTGAACTCAAAATGCCTGGCACGTCGCCGCGTAGGGCGTAGTTTTCATCATCATCATCGTCATTGTTGCAGAGCCCGCACTGTGGGCCTTGTCCCCCTCGAATCGTAACGAAAAGCCAAGAAATGTTCAAAGGCCATGCCTTGCATACACAATTTAATTGTTTATTTCGATCGTCTGGATCGTCTCACCTGCCCGAATGTTTTCCTATTTGCCGGTTTCGAAACCAAACATGCACCTGTGCACATTGCCTGCTGGACAAACACGGCGGAGCACAGAGAGACATTGAAAGATATGCTAGGTAAAATTGTAAATCAATAAAATACACATGACATGGCATTTCAAATGAGAGTCGTTAAAATATGGGGTTAATTGGATGAGTAATCGTGACCGTATGGGGTTAACACATCGAGGGGAACTATTAGCTTTGCAGCAAAGTGATTTTAGGGTTTTCTTCTGGGTAATTTAACAGACATTTTAAAGTAAATTAAGTTTTATAGATCACCGAAAATTAGATTTAATTAAATAATTATCTTTTTTTTAAATTTATTTTGAATAAACGATTTTTGAAACCTTTTTTGAGTATTTTAAAATG
This sequence comes from Drosophila bunnanda, assembly GCA_035046265.1. Taxonomy (NCBI): domain Eukaryota; kingdom Metazoa; phylum Arthropoda; class Insecta; order Diptera; family Drosophilidae; genus Drosophila; species Drosophila bunnanda. The sequence continues at coordinate 3,912,915 of JAWNOB010000076.1, read as the reverse complement.
AATAAAATCATAAGTTAATGTATTTCACCCTAAAATCGCATTAATTTAATTTACTTAAAAGCCTTCTCTGATTTTTTAAGTAATGTCAATAGAGACTTATTATTGAAAGATTTAAGAATGTACAAAAAAGGTCTTTATAATATTTGTTGACATTTTTAAAAGACTTTAAAAATGGCTTTTCGCTTTTTAAATAACATAAAAGATGCACTTTTAAAAGACTATAAATATATATAAAAGTTTTGCCTTTTATAAAATTTAAAACCTGCTCTGACAAATATAAAACTAAATATTTTAAAGATTTTTCGGACTCAAAATATTACAAGGCTTAAGATAAATATAAAAACTAATCCAAGTAGTCCCTCAAAATCTTTTTCATCGATAATTCAAACTCCTAATGGGGGTCTTCTTGCCCATCCTTTCCCAACGAGCCATAAAATGTGTGTGGCATGGTGGGGCTTCCCCTAAAAATAAACTCGCCATATTTTTGACATTTCGAAATTGGAGCAAACGCGCAGCAGAGTGTAAGTGGAAGAGGAGCGTTGCGTGGGTCGTCCCGCCGCCTGATTATTTTTAGTTTTAGCTGCTTAGACCTAGGCTAGCTAGCTAGCTTGTGGCAGGAAGCCAGAAGCAGCTGCCCCTTGGGTACCCCATGGTCCCTTATCGCCCCCGCAGCACGGATAAATCAAACAACTAAAGTGGACAATGCATTAATGCAGTGACTAATTGCCGAACAAGTTGGGGCACTGAATGGCTGACTGGACGGAGTGATGATGATGCCGCCGCTTGCTACATAATGTGATATTTCCTCAATTGAGTGGACACAACAACGAGGCGAACAACACATTAAACATGATCACAATGGCGGTCAATGTACTAGCAGTCATAATGTGTTTAATCATCGTATAAATATTGATATAATTAATGGGTCATCTGGTTAGTCAGAAAAGTCAGTAAGTAAGTAACTCATGGACAGCAAACTCGATAAGAACTCTGTTTATGGTTATTGATGTTATTCAAGTATTAATCACATTTAAGGCGTAATTGAAAACATTTGAAAAATAAAATATATAGCAAAGTAAAGCTATAAGTATATTGAAATAATTTCAACCTTTAATAAAAGTAATTTAAAGGTTTTATATATTGATTATAAATTTAAGAAAAATTATGAAGTAGACATTAGGGAGTTTTTCATATTTTAAAGTATTTTGAGACAATACAATTATCTATGTAAGTAATTTTTGAGTAAAGATTATTGTATATGATTAAAAAAACATGGTTACTTTAATTTTCCGTACAGTTTTCAACATTTACAATCCTCTTGAACTTTACGCCACTATTAATTCCAAAAAAACCAGTCTTAAAACGTTCAGAGAAGGACTAAACAACAAGTTGGCGATACTAATTTCTTGTCCTCTGTTGTGACTGTCATTTAGCAACCGCAGAGCGCTTAAAAAAATGCAATAACAATGCTTACAATGAAGCATCCATGGACACTACGCGGCGAGGAGCCTCCTCTCTCCCTGTCATTTGTCGCTTTCCTTTGTCAGCTAGTTTACTATATGTACAATTATAGTACTTAATTTTCCTTCATGCCAGACTGCTCGTCGTCGCCTGCTGAATGCAATTCGCAACCGGCAATTTTTTGGCCAAAATCAAATGCAAGCAAAGGAAAGGTCGTGTCGTGACTGCACATGTGCGCGGAAATAATGAAAGCGGAGGCTGTGCCAGAGTGCCGGAAGCTACGGGGAGGAAAAGCGATAATGTAGCACTATCGATCCCCTGGAAAACTTGATTTTCTGCCATCGAAACCGAGAGATTACAAACAGCATTTGGTAAATAATAAAATTAGTGTCAATGAACCTAGGCAAAAATGTGCGTTGAATATGCAAACTAGCAAAAGCCAGAGAGGAAAGTGGAAATAAGCATGGAAAACACTTAAAAAGTCCCACATGCAATTGTCCTGGAAATCAACCCTTGTCATACATAATTCGCACAAAGGCCCGTCGTCAAGGGGTTACACGCTCGAGTGATACTGGGTGGTGGTGGTTGTGGTGCAACTGGCGACTTAATTAAAAGTTCTCCACGCCGCAATAAAAGCCCACACGAATGGATACCGAATTCCTCCCCCATGTGGACAGCTTGTAAAGTGCGTAAAAAGTACATTGCTTTTTGCTGTCCCTGAACTCAAATTGAAAACTGTAACCAGAGCGACGACAGCCAACGATACGAGCACAAAAGTAGCATTGGCATCGATACCTATGGCACCCCTTAACGGGGAATAGAGAAGCTAAATGCCCACAGTGGTCACTATGTAGTAGTTACCTTGAATTAACTACAGTGTTAGGCTTCGATTAAGCTAAGACTTGAGGTTAATTAAGGAATTACGCACTCGGCAAGGGCCTTTTGTAGTCTAAAGACAACACAAAGCCGGTATGGAAAATACGATATTATTTACTCTTTTATTTTTAAGCTTATATATCATATGGGTAATTTCGGGGAACTTAAAGGCCTTTAAAAACCGATTTTAACCACGTTCAATATTTATTTTTAAAGCTTATCTCCATTTGGAATTTCCAAACAATTATGAAGCTAAAAGAATAAAAACTTGAAAGGAAGCTTAATTAGAAATTCTTCATAACTATGCCAAAACAGCGTTAATTTTAATTCGGAAAGCTTTCCTATGTTAGTTTTTATTAGGTTAAACAATCTGCATACTCAATTTAATCTTTTAAAAAATTAAAATTTTTGCCAATTTTTGACAATTTTAATGATGTAACCCCTTATAACATTTTCAAAATTTTGAAAAAATTAAATTTTTCCCAGACATAGCTTAATCGACTCGGCTGTTGATGCTGATCAAGAATATATATGGTTAATAGGGTCGGAAATGACTCCTTCACTGCATTTTACGCTTCTGACAGAATTTATAATACCATTTTTAAGGCAATATTTATTAAAATTTTTATATGACAATTTTGTTGAAAAATCTAATTTTAAAAAACTCATAACTCATCCAAAAAAGCATTAATTTCAATTCGGAAAGTTTTCCTATGTTAGTTTTTATTTTCTTAATAAATCTGCATACTCAATTTAATCTTTTAGAAAATTAAAAATTTTATCAATTTTTGACAATTTTAACGATGTAACCCCTTATAAAATTTTAAAAAATTTTGAAAAAATTAAATTTTCCCTAGACATAGCTAGATCGATTCGGCTGATGATGCTGATCAAGAATATATATGGTTTATAGCGTCGGAAATGACTCCTTCTTGGCTTTGTAAGCTTCTTATGAATATATAAGGGTATAAATATATAAAAATGTGTCTATATTTATATTTCAGAGATTGAGTAATAATATATTAATAACAGAGTAAAATACATTTTCCAGGGAATTTATTGGTAATTTAATTCTACTTAAACCCAGGGCACTTCTTATAAACAAATCCTAGTCACAACAACAGCTACATTACAGTAATCACTGTATATACCACAGATATCTCCTCAAATTTGCATCGAAAGTACATAAATATATAATATATGAAATATATGATAAGTACCATCCATAAATGGTGGTTGCTTTTCCCCAAGTATGAGTTTGCATAGGGATTTCCGCTTATCGAGAGTCCTCAAAGGAACCACACCAGGCCTACTCTATACTATATCTGAAAAGAAGCCAACGCCAGACGACTCTCCCCCATGATGATGATTTATTTCGAGCTGAAACGCCATAAAGTGCATAATCGATACAGTTCTGCAGTTTATCGCCTCCCGGAAGTTAGTGCCAACGCTATATATCTCTCTCGGAAATTGAGCAGAAGTTGTGCGGAAAATGACGCATTACATGGGGGAAAAACAATCGGGAAACTAGCAAGTCTTGTAAAAAACACAGCGACTGAAACACATTGCGTGAGCCAAGATAAAGTGTGGGCGTGGGATGTAAACTAACGCTATAAACATGAGCTTTTAATGAACAATATAAACATATATTCAGGCATGTTATATGTGGTCTCTAATCGCACTCGGGTCTGAGGCTTTTGGATGGACCTTATCGTTTTCGGAAGTCTGAGGAGTGTGTGACGTCTTGGTACGAATTTGTTTACATTTGCATATATTTTGATTCCGCAGAAACTCGCTCGTTCTGCTGCTCTGCTGAATCAGTTTGTGAATTTGTTTATACAAATTGGCAGCGTGTTGAACAGCAGAATTTAATGCGTGACTCAGATTTGCTTTCGATTCCAGAATACTTTGCATGTTTTAATTAAAGCAGGTTCAGGTTTATAGCTTTCAATTTGCAAGTTTAGCACATCGGTTTAAGTTTGAGTCGTCGCAAATGCCAAAAGGCGCTGCCTTTAGCCGGTTTTTGTGTTGTTTTGTTGTTTTATTAAAATTTTCAAAGTTCCCTGAGTGAAGATGTTGGAGTAAAAGGTCGGGCATTTGCACTAAAAAATTGTTGTAAGCGTGTAGACAATTTAATAGAGTACGTGTGCGTGAGCAAATCTGATAGAGAATCCTATTAAAAAAGTGAATAAATGAAGCCATGCAGCTTGGCATTTTTTTGTGATTAGAATAAGTCTGGTCTAGTGGGTTTTTTCACTTGACAATGTCACGTCTTTTTGAATTTATGTTCAACAATTGTTTAACGATTTTTTAAGGAACTTTTTTGTTTGTAAAGAATTTTTATTTACCTTCCCAAGTCACGTCTAAAATCTGTTTATTTATAAGAAATTGTTTCCGAGTGGACTTTAGCTTGAGAAGATATTTTATATATTTTAACCTACTATTTATTATTTTAAAATAAGCATATCTAATTCCCTAGGAATTATAAGCTATAAAAGTGGCATAAATTTAAGTTTTCCTTTTAAATTCAAGATGCATTAATATTCATCTTGAATTTAAAAGGAAAACTTTAACATATTCTTCTTGGTAGTATTCAAAATCTTGTTTTGGTATTTCCTCTACTTTAAAACAAGTTGTATAATGTCAGTTAAAATAGTTTCCGTAGACAATCTTATTATCCATATACGAAATCGCATTTGCTAATCACAGACCAAAAAGTCAGTCTGTCTGCCATTTGTGGCTTATTTCCCAGACTGCCTGGAGTTGTGTTGTGTCTTTTTCTGTCTTTGGTCTTTGCTGCATTTACAATTGCAGAACACGTTCGCAGCAGTTGCCATAATGCAGGCAGGCTGGGTTTCTTTTTGACAATTTGCCAAATCCCCCGAAGCTCTGACCCAGATGAAGAGAACCAGCTTTAAGGGAAGGAAGACAATCTACTAAAATTCCAGCCTTTAAGAAGCCGCAACAGGAGCCAAAGCAATGGCTAATTTGATAATAAAACAAATTGGAAAGCAATTACAGTGATTCAGCCTCACCTCGGCTGAGTAAAGAGTTGAATCAGCCCGGAGACCGACACAGGTGCTTGCCAAATTCCATTTAATCAGTATGAAGAAGCAAAAGAGATAACTTGGATGAGCCCGGGAGATAAGTTATCGTGGCACTGGCCCTACGTGCCATGTGCCTGCATTTAAATAACAATTCTAGAGAGATTTAATCTAACAACAAATTGCGCAATAGGTGGCTGCGGTTGTTCGGGCGACACCTGAGACAACCCCTATCACCAAAACGATCCACCGCAAGACTAGGAAGCCGGGGAGAGGCCTCAGAACCCGCCCCACGGAGCCCCCACGGTGGCAAGGTGCCGTCGTGGTCGTCAGCGGTTGACGTTGTCGGATGGTAATGCGAAACCAGGCACAAGTACGGCCCGAATACAGGTGATCTTCGATAACCAAAGCACTATCTTGTTTAGCAAATAAATAATATTTTAGATGAAACGGAAGACTACAAAATTTAAATATTTAAGTGTGTTTAAGTGCCTTAAAATCGAACAAGAAATATTATCTCTTGCTCTTAGTTGAGTATTCCAAGTTGAGCGTTTCTTAAGAATAAAACAGATCAATTAAGTTGAGTCTTGCAAAAAATATCAAGTAAATACTATTGACTATTAAGAAAATCATAAAAAATACTACTAATTTATAGTAAATTAATTCCATATTTGCAAATGGGAAATTCCCTTTAGAGAAGTTCAACTGTAGCCCCACTAATGAAATCCAACTGAAAGTGTTGGGGCAGAAAACAGCTCTTGAGTCATGATCCGCGCGACGGGAGCACGACTTGGGATATAAGCAAGCGACTGTGACACTCTGTGAGTCATGCCCCATTGCACCTGGGCAAACTAGGGAGGAGCCGGGGTGGGCGGGTGGTAACCGAGGAGGAGCCCGCAGTAAATGCAATTTAAATGGCCATTAGGCGCATGAGTTTTATGTTTTGCCATGGCAGCTAATGAGACGCAAATGCGGTGCAAAGGTGCCTGGGAAAGTGGCTGTGCGGCAGGTGAAAGGAGCCGCCAAGGAGAAGGCGGCGAGCGACATAAAGAAATGGAAAATTCAATTATGTATAATGCGCAACGAATAATTAAATCAGTTCTTGGCACGCTTTAAGCGTTATGTTAACTTAAAACAAAACGGGGCTTCAGAATCGTAGGCATTGGACTTACGTATTGAAGGTTTTCTGGTAGTCCTTGATCTGCTTCCTGGAGAACTCGTGGAATTCGGTGTAGACATTCACAACCTTGAAGGTGCGCGGTATCTCAATGCCCGCCTCCTGCGATTCCATGATCTCCTGCCGCCGGTTGAGAATGTGCGTGAGCTCGGAGCTATCCGTGTTGGTCGCGGTGCTGGGGCTGTCCACACTGTCGTTCCGCGAAGCGGACGAGGCGTTCGACGAGACGGACATCTTCAGTTGGGATTCTGTTCAATTATTTATCCTCGTTCTATGCACGAATTTTTCGCTTTCACGTTTTTGGCAACTCCCACGCGCAAAAACAAGGACAGCAGCCAAACAGCGACGTCGGGATACACACACAAAGACAACGGGGATGCGCCAGAAAAACACACACACACACACGCACGTCTCACTTCAAGCTTAAAAACGGTGCGCGGCCTTGAGTCCTGGTAGGCTTTTAGTTAAAAGTCATCAACGACGCTAAAAACGCCGGGTCTGTCAGGTTAGTCACTGCAGGTTTTCTTATTGTGAAAAACTTCTTCGCTTTTTACGCGCCTTTCGACTGCGAACGTTGAAAATCGAATAATAAGACCGTGAGCCGCGCCGTCAAAATATACTCCCTGCGGGAGCGCTAAAGAGACCGTATCAGGGGCAAAATACCAAAACGCCAAATGAGTCGATGGTAACGATTTTTAAGCTGCCTGTAAATTTTTTAACTATCGCACAAAGAATAAAAAATATGTGGAAAATAATTTCCTAGGAAATACATTTGAAATTAGCATTCTCTATAATCAGAAAAGACAGTACATTTTTTCGGATTTGATTTTAGTTCTAAAAAATTAAATATATTATTCTCTAAGTCCAAAAGAATGGCAAGAAATGTAGAATATATAAAATGCTCAATAAATCAATAGGCTTATAAATATTAAAGTACATTATTAGATGTTACATGGTAAAATAAATAAAATCACAAATTATTCTGCCTGGCTTCCGTATAGGTTTTCGTTGGAAAATTTGGTGGCCGACTTATTTGGTTAGTTATAGGTTTATCTAAAAATATTCATCCGACATACATTTGTATAAATATAGTCTTTAGTTCAAATTGTGAATGAAGAAATATTGATAAAATATATATTCTCATAAATAACTAACCAGCAAGGTTTCCTAAAATATATCGTTAAAAACTGAGTTATATCGATGTTTTGGCAGCACATGTCCCATCTCTAAGTGTGCCCGCATCGACAAATTAGCAAATTTTGTAGAAAATTTTTGTGCCGCCTGTGATTGTAAATTGTAATTGTTTAATAAAAAATAATGGCAAAACTGTTTAATAAACTCTTGCTGATTGCCGGATTTGCCAGCCTGGCTCATGCCGCCTTTTCGGCTGCCCACCGTGAGTTTAAAGCGTTTTGAAGAAATAAACTTTGGACTACCCAATGGTTAATTTTTACTAACTAATTCCCACAGATCGGACCTACTTGCGGCTGACGGAGCAGGAGTGGACTAGTCTGCCATTGGATGTAAGCCCTCTTTATTTGAGTTTAACTTTGTAAATGATCCTCATTTCTCGTTCAGATCATTCTGCAAACCGTCATTAGCTTGGTGATTGTGATATACAACATCATTGAGGTGGTGGGCAACTTCAAGGAGATCCGCGCCACCGTGGACATGCAGCAGAAGACATGGGACACACTGGGCAACTTCCCCTCGTTCTATTCATTCAATCACCGTGGACGTGCCTTGAACCCGGGCTACACGCTGCAGGAATAGTAGAAGGCATTTTGGAATCCCTTTAAGGTTGCTGCTATATAATTTTATTTTTAGTCACACCCCTGATACAATAATAATGCTAAAGATCAACCAAATATCTTGTTAAAAGCATCCCAATTCCATATAGCAAAGGTGTACTTCCCAAGAACTGGGAAGACTTCGAGGAACTCTTGGCCATCAGCAGCGCCATTGCCTTGGCTTCCATCTCATAAGCCGCTCTTAGCTCGCTCCCCGGGCTGTTATTGCAGGCTTGTGTGTGGCAGATGCGACAGTTGTCGTGATGGCTACTCCTCAGCAGACACTCGTAGTACAGGTCCGGATCGGAACGACATCCTCTGACAATCTGCTGACTATGCGTGTCGAAATACTCCAAACAGCCCAAGACTTGATTCTCCGGTTCGTTGGCCTGTACAGCGCAAGGCAGCGCCGTTCGTCCCCTATCGATCTTCTCACAATCATGGTCAGCGGTTCCATTACATTGATGACACCATAGACGCTGCTCCGGAAAGGCACCTTTGTTGCAGAAACTGCCCTCACAGGAGCGACAGTTGGTCACTTGGGCGGAGGTGCAGGAGAAATCCTTCCTCTGGCAGCCTCTCTCCGTAGTGCCATTGCTGTAGGAGAGTGCCAGGCAAGGCGCTGCTATGTCGCCACACTCTTCGATGTAGATGTTTCCCGGTCGCTCCCAATTGGCGCACCCAGCGCCCGCCTCGTCCGTGCTGCAGCGATAGCAGCGTGTGAAGCTCTTGTTGTTGCACCCGCCTTGTTCGTCGCACTCGTAGCAGCGGGCTATTCCAGGATTATTGGGCGCTGCTCCACATCCTCTTTGCAGGCTCCAGTCGGAATACTCACAGACGAAGCAGTCGGAGGCCTCAGCGGAGCCACAAGTACTGCTGCTTATGGAGCTCACATTCGTCCGGCAAAGCTCCTGATTCAGGCTATTGCAGGTCAGACACTTCTGCTGTGGAATGCAGCCGGCATTGCAGTTGCTCTCGCTGCTCCGACACTTTTCCAGCTCATCCAAATGAGGCTCCAAATCGGCCGGAATCTGCGTGGAGCAGCCCCTTACCACGCGGCTTAGCTTTCGGTAGCTGAAGCAGTACTTGTCATCGGGTTCACCCAGGAGCACCTCCTGCTGGCACTCCTCGTATAAGCTCACATTGCACTTGCCGCTGTTCACCTGAAAGAGATCCATCTTGCAGCCCCTACCGGCTTCAGAGTCACAGCTGGCGCAGATCTGCATCCGTGCTCCCGGCTCTTCGTTGCAACCATTAATTTCGCAGAGAACGGTGGCACTGGAGAGCGTGTGATTGTTCTCGGAGACGCAGCCCCTGTATGCCTCCGAGGAACTTAGGACATCCGTATAGCATTGATCCTCTTCTAAGTGATAGCGACAAGGCTTGGGTTTCGCCCCGGGAGCAGCCACACAATCCGCGCCAGCGCAGTGATGGCACTTAAGGCGTCCGGGTGGATAGACTCCGGCGTTACAGAGATTGGAGGAGCAGCTCTTGGAGTAGGTAGCTCCGGTGGTGGGCGTAACCGATCCACAGCCGCGATACGTGATGGAGTCAACTGAATGAAGAATAACAGGTACTTAAAAGTCTTACGCATTCGTGGAATGCAAAAACAGATTTATTTACCACTCTGACCAGGCAAAAAATCTAAAAATAGAGTTAATTGGCTCTAGACGGTTAATGCCACTCACCTATGGACATGGTACACGTCAGCTCCGTGGGACAGTCAACATAGGGCAGAACGCCCACCTCTCCAAGGGTCTGCGAACATTCCGGCAAAGCAATTGAATCACAATGATAGCACACAATGGCCCAACTGCAGCCTATTATTGGAAATTCATTTCGAAGTGAGCCACGCATTGTTTGCTGGGAGGATTAGCAAGTGTCTTTCACCTGTTAGCAGAAGGATAAGGAGCAGGTGGAGGAGCACTGCGTGCGTGGGGGCCACCTTCAGTTGCACCATTTTAACGGTATAAAGAAGGTAAACTAATATATTGCACCTTTGTTGGTTGATTGAAATGCTTAATCTTTTTATGACTTATCAGGGAGTATAACAAAGAGTTGATATAGTGGCCAAGGGTGATAAGGATAAGCATTGAAATAAAATTTGCAAGAAAAAGGTAATTTTGCAGCTAAGATACTTTCGATATACAATGGACCTACAAAATATGGTTTTCTATGAATAATTTTATAATACACATAAATTAAACGATTCTTTTGATAAATGTTATCCATCCATGTCTGTCAGTTTCTCCGTTAGCCCTTTGCAGATCTCTTGAGATTTTAAGATCTTGATTTATAAACTTTAATGAGATGATCCTAATACGATTTTTTAGATATCCGTAAAACCCTAGATCTCCGATACTATCAAATTTGGTAACAAAATTCCTATAGGTCTCCCGTAATATATATTATATATTTTTAAAATATGCATAATTAATCATCAATTAATACTTAGCGAAACTGTAGCATTCCCGTGCTCAGTGTACGAACCTTTCCCAACAACAGCTGTTGGTCCGATTCGATTCCAGCTTGTGTGCATATAATGCCGCCCTGTAATGTCATAACCATAATGTAGCCGGTCATATGTGCCGTGACCCCATTATCGTAGTGTCCCATCGGATCCATCAAAAGGTTCGCATCATCAATAATTCACCAGCTCGCATTTGCTGCAGGATTTTTAGGGAGTCAAGGGTTCCCCCCTTGGGATATCGATTTAATTTAGAGTCCAGGGGATAATTGCGTGACAATCAGCGGATTCGAGAAGGTAGGAAACTATTGACCACCGAGCCACACAGTTGGCAGCAAAACATCTGCGGAACAACAAGCTCATCGGAGCAAATAAAATTGAATATTTGCCAAGCTCTTCAGAGATAGCGAAATATACTGGTCTGCTACAGATTCTGATAAGCTGTGATAAACTCTAGTGCAGGTTTTATTGTCCCCCGTATTAAGTTAAAGGTTTAACGAAGCTTCAACTGATCGGTTGACCACAATGCGGATGCGGCTCCTCGTTATTTGGATTACCTTAACGGCCCTACTTCAATGGAGCAGGGCTCAGGAGGAGGTTAGCTTGAGTGGAGGCGTTGAGAATCCGGATGCAGATGAAGAGAAGCCGCCGAAAATGATGGAAGATATGGCTACACCTCCTGCAACAGATATGCCTGGAGTAGAATCTCTTACAGAAACAGCTACAGTGCCTCAAGGAGGAAAAGAGGTTCGTCATCAATCCGCAGAGCAAAAAGGAGAGGAACCCGCAGGCCTTGGCATGGGTACCCAGGATATGCCCTCTGATGGCAGCCAGATTTCTGTGATGTCAGGAGAGGAAACAACGGCAGGCAGTACATTGCCTCCACCAAAAGAAATCGAAGGCAACGAAAAACCCACCAACCCAGAACCTTCCTCCTCTGAAGCAGACATACTCAAAAAACCGCCAACTTCACCCGTACGAGGCACTGTAGCGGGGTTACCCGATTACCAGGACGATACTCCATACGAGAACAATAGCCTGCCGGTGGAAACAACGCACCCCGCTTCAACACCTGCTCCAAACGAGAACAATAGCCTGCCGGTGGAAACAACGCCCCCCACTTCAACACCTGCTCCGGTACATCCTCCTCAGGGCTGCTACTCCTGCATCAACTGCAATGCAACTGTACCCGATGACCAGAAAGCCAACTGCGAGACGGGTCTTGGAGTCCGGAATGGATGCTATACAATGCTCGTAAATGACCAAAATCTTTTGCCGAACAAAAGGAATTACGTGGAGCGTGGATGTATATCCGAACTGACCGAAGCCTTCTTCAGCTACTGCAAGGACCAAAAGGAGCTGTGCAGGAAGTGCGATACCAACTACTGCAATGTCCACGACATGACGTCGCTTCAGGTGGCGACCGGAGGGACAACCCCAATTTGCCTACTGGATTCCCTCCTTATCGGAAGCATCTGCTTGGTCAGCTGTTTGTGGCGACAGGTGTTCTACTAAACTAAGCCATTCTGAGTCACGACAATTAAGAACTACAAAACAGAAAGCTAATGGGACTTAAAAATCGATAAAAAAAAGCATGAGTAATGTTTTGGTTGAGGGAAGCCCTGTGCAATTAATTAGTATGCAATTTGGAATATATATCACTTTGTATCTGTATATATTTTATAATAAAATAATAATAACAATAAACACATAATTAACTTAATTTGTAAAGCTTTAAAAATGGGGTTTTCTAGGAAATAAAATAATTCTATAATAAGCAGTTTTGTGAGGAGCTGTGTGCAAAATTTCCATAACATCTGATAATAAACAAGGGAGTTATTAAAAAATAAAGTTGATGTGATATGCTAAGCCTTTGCAACATTATGGTAGTGGCAGCAGGTTTGGTGTTGCTAGCAATGTATCTATCAACATATTTCTTGCAACATACCTGGTAGTAGGTAGTGGCAGCAGGATTGGTGTTGCTAGCAATGTATCTATCAACATATGTCTTGCAACATACCTGCTAGTAGGTAGGGGCAGCAGGATTGGTGTTGCTAGCAATGTATCTATCAACATATTTCTAGCAACATATCTGCCAACATTTTTGGTGCTAGATTTACTGCAGCTAAGAATGTAAGTTGTTTGTTATTAATAGTTTCTTTCGCAGTTCGTAGTCGAAAAAATGTTATACTTAAATATTTTAAAGTTTTTACTAGACCTTCACTTAAACCTAGGTTCACAGCATTATTAATTCATGGACTAATGCTTCGGGGATGTTGGGATTTGTTTACATTTAATCATGGTTACAATTCCCTTGAGGTCTTAAGTAAATATTTCAATAAAAGGATTCCTAATCCGCAATACTCTCAGTTGTTGGCTAAATAGCTACCGAACAATACGCACATAAGCAGTTCCATTAGATTGGTAAGAATACGACAAGGATTATGCATATGAAATATATAAATATATTTAAATTCAAAATATATTTCAGCTAGATCTTGATAATAATGAGGCTTCTCCTTATATGCATAACATTATTAGCTCTGCTGCAGTGGATTGAGACACAGGAAAATGTCCGAACATTGGATTTTCCAGCGCCCGAGGATCAAAAAGTAGCATTTTCCAAAAGAGAAAATAAGATTTATGGATCCAACGAGCCAGAAACCAAACCAAAAGATGAAACAATTAACCAACAGTTTCCGCCCATCAGGTGCTTGAGCTGTGACGAATATTGCAATAGTTATGAAGATGGAAAAGACGAAAATGGAAAGGGAAATCGGTTGTGCGAAATAGAGGTGGGTGTCCTCCATGGTTGTATATCCATATTTATGTATGGCTTGAAAAGGAAGTGTGTAACCGAAATGACTATGAAAGAACAATTGTATTGTGAGGAGCATAGGAATCTTTGCATTCAGTGTACTAAGCCTGATTGTAATTATGTGAATGTGACCATAAATGGTCTTCAGGCAAACGGATCTGCTCCTTTCAGGGCCCCACTTCTTTGGCTCATTGGCACCTGCTTGATAGCTGGCCTTGTAAAGAGTGAGTAATTGATGCATGATTCATGCTAAAGGGAAGCATTCAACTTGGCACTCAAATAAATACTGGAGCAACGATAAATAAAATAAAAATGATAAAAATAGTAAACAGCAATGGCGAAGAGTAAATAATAATATTAAATTGATCACTATATCAATTGCTTAGCTGCTTTTAAAATAAGATTGCACAACTTTTTAAGATATTCTTGTTATAAAAGCTGTTTAAGAATGTAACTTTATGATACAATTTTTTTGTGCCTATATTATATTACATTTGTAACAATTTGCAATAAAATAAAATATCTACACTTTCTCAAATAAATAAAAATTAAATGCATATAATATGCAATAGTGCACCTTAGGCATACATAAATCCCTACTAAAAAGTAAGGTCCACACCATAAATTATTAATTCACTGGATAATGCTTCAGGGATGTTGGGATCTGTGTACATTTAATCATGGTTAATGTTCCCTCGAGATCTTCAGTAAATACTGTATTTCAATCAACAAATTGAAAGACTTAAGTTCTAAAAAGATATTTAATCAAAGCTATTCTCAGTTGTTAAAGAAATTCCTACCAAACTGTACTGCACTACAGGACTGGTAATAATAAATTAAGAATAATAAATACGAAATCTAATTTGAAATGTATTTCAGCCAGAGCTGGACAATAATGAGGCTTCTCCTATTATGCATGACATTAACTGCTCTCTGGCAGCAGATTTTAGCCCAGGAAAATGTTCAGGAGTTGGAATTTCAAGGGAAGGATCTGGGGAATGACTCCGAGATTTCGAACGAATCCGAACTCCAAGCATTCCATAGATGCTTTGGCTGTGACCCATGCAAGGACTATGACGATGGCAAAGACGAAAAGGGCAAAGGGACTAGAGAGTGTTCCACAAAGGCGGATGAATTCGGTGGTTGTGTATCTATGTATATGTCTGGCTTGATAAGGAAGTGCATCTCCGACATGAATATGGTCGATATATCATATTGCGATAATAATTTGAATCTATGCGTCATGTGCTATGCACCCGATTGTAATGACTACAATTTCACGGCCCGTCTGGCTTCGAAGGACGGATCTACTCCTGTCAGGACCTCCTGGTTGCTTCTTAGTACCTGCTTGATCATTTGGCTGGTAATGAGTGAGTAGTGAATGTGAAATGACTCATGCGGAAGGAAAGCCACTCGGACTTTGGCACACATATAAAGAAATATTGATTTTTGCAACGAAGATTAATTGGAAAAGTAACTAGATAATTTTAGTTGGCAACAATGGCTAAAATATAATACTTTTTTAAAGTAGAATTATCAATATATACTACACCTAAATAACAATTTAAGGCACTCAATAAATATTAAATATTTAAAAGTGCATTAAGTATATATTGCGCTTAGATTGTTCCCAATAAATATTAAGCAATTTCTTTATGACTTAGTTTTGTAAAATTATAAATAAATTACTAAGGAGTTAGTCAAGAATACACTATTGTTTAGCCACTGTTTATTACAAGTAATAACTTTTCCGATTTTAATTCTAGTCTCCATGTATTTTTTTATAACAAAAGCATTGCGCATTATTATTAAATTCAAAAGTTGATAAGTGCTTTTCATTATCTGACAATGGCTTAGTAATTTTTGATAAGCTTCAGGTGGGTTAAGGAAAATATGCCTTGAAGTAGGGTTATGCATCGAAGGAATCTAGGTTAATTTCAGTAAAGGGATCATGGAGTTTGATATATTTTTGAATACCGAAAAATATCATATTTAACTTTAAAATATCGATCGAAGTATATTGGTTTGATATATCAAATAGATTAATGATTTATTGCACACCTATTAATTTTTTCATATATCGATTCAGTATATTTATATTGAGTTTCTGCCATTCATACTTTGGAGTGTAGTTCTTGCTTTTAAAAAGTGATCTTCCAGGCATTGCAATAATTTCCAGCTTCTATTTTTGGAATTTCAAAGAACTTTCTTACAATAAATTGTAAATTGAAGAGCAATTTTATGTTAATTTATTTATCGTTTATTTGGTCTCACAAAGGCATGCCTAATTAGCATCGATATTACTAAAATTTTGTTACATGTTAGTGTCATAGATCGGATATTGGTTTTTGGTTTCATTCAAACCAGATTAGGCACTCCGCAGGACGACCATCAGGCCCAGGAGCAGACCGACCACGCCCATCTGGCTGAGGGAGCTGGCTCCATTGAGGTTCACAACATTGCACAGTGATGTTTCGCAGACTGTGCACTGATAGGGCTCCACCTTATTGTTGCACTGATATTGCATCAGTTCGCTGCCAGAGGTCAGGCAGTCGCGGACCCCAAGACCATCTGGGGAAATCAGCCACAGAATTGCAAATTAGTCAAATTAGTAAATATGAATATATGTGCATTTCCGGTACTCACTCCAAATTCCGCTAAAGCATTTCTTAGCGGGACAGCTCACTTTTGGTATATCCGTTCCTGTGCCGCTCCAGCATCCGGAGACCTCGTTCGACAAGCATGCAAGGCACTGGAATTCCTGGCCGGCAGTGTTGCAATTGTCACCGGTGCAGGCCGTGCACGTATTGGCATCCGTGCAGCCACCCTCCAGACTGGCCACGCATCCGCGGGCGCCCGCCGTGGTGGTGTAACAATCGGTGGAGGTCTGGTTGTAGAGGAGCTTGCATGCCTGCGCCTTGCTGGTGTCTTGAGATTCCGCACAGCCGGTGCACGTGATGCAGGAGCCCACTGACCGCTCATAGGTCAAGTTGTTGCACTCGCTCGCATTGCAGATGGCGCAGCTGGTGTCCTGGGTGTTTGACGGACAAGTCGTCGCAGTGTCTGTGGTGCAGCCGCGGATCATGGTGGTGGAACTTGAGCCGGTGGTAAAGCACTTGGTGCTGCCGGTGGCACAGACCGTGAGCATGGCGGGCGTTACCGTGTTGCATGAGTCGCCGGTGCAACTGTAGCAGACGCTCTGCGTGTTGCAGTTATCCCCCGTGCAAATTTGGCAATTGGTCGAGTCGGGGCAGGTGGTGCCGCTGGCTAGGCAGCCACGGGATACCGTTCCCTTGCCATCTATAAATAATAAGAAGAAATATACATTTGAATAAACTTTAAACTAAACAAAAGAGAGAAACGAAAGCAAACGAAATCCCTAGATGAATCATCCGCAAACATAAAAGGGCCTAGTTTTTATCAATTCGTGTGTGGAGCGATCATCGTTATCAATAACATCCACGAGATAATCGCTATCGCCGGCCATATGTCTGATAAGAGAGTTATGGCCAGCCTTATTTCCCTTTGTCTCCATTGTGTTACGTACGTATACACATATAAAACGCTATTTGAACCTCTGAAAATTTGAAATAGTCGCGGATGAGTCATGGTAGGAACTCACCTGTGGAGGTGATGCAGTTGCCACTGGGACATTCCACCGCGCTTTGGCCAGTTGGATTCGTTAGGCAGTCATCGATTCCCGTCGAATTGCAGTTGATACACGCTGATGGAAATTAGAGGGAACAATTTACAGGAAAATTCGAAAGAAAATTCAAATAAATCGAGAATGAACTTACTTATGGCCAAGCTGTAGTCCAGCTGGCTGAAAGCGAGTGCTGTTATCACAGCGATTATTTGGTTAAGGCCCCTCATGGTATATAGTTTCCTCCACGGACTGTTCGGATCGACTGCCTTTGGTTAACTGAACGGACTCCCACGGCACTTGGCCATACTGCCCCCTATTCACCTAATCAATTTCACCTGAACACACACCGGTAGATAGGAGGCAGCTCTCCGGATGCAATGCTTATCTTTATGTGGTTTTATGGGTCCCACGAGAACTTC
This sequence comes from Drosophila bunnanda, assembly GCA_035046265.1. Classification (NCBI taxonomy): domain Eukaryota; kingdom Metazoa; phylum Arthropoda; class Insecta; order Diptera; family Drosophilidae; genus Drosophila; species Drosophila bunnanda. The sequence goes on along the minus strand of JAWNOB010000076.1, from coordinate 3,895,217 downwards.
GGCTCTCTTTTTCGCTGATAAACTTCAATATGATAATATATATGAGAAATTATATATTTAAACATTTAGCACGGTGAGCTTTTTAACCCACTGCTTGCAATAGTGTGTTTATCTATCGCATAAGTAAACACTTTACAATTTTAAAAAGTTCTTTCTACCCAATGAACCAACATTCTTAACCCATTAACCCATATCTAGTTCACTGCCAGCTTTTAACGTTTTTCTACCAAGAATAAGCTTTCAGTGGGAACAGTATCGGTTTTTTTTTGCCGGTTTGTGTCTTTAATTTAATTTCACGGAAGTATGCTTTTAAGGGGACACTACGAAAGATCTTAAAAATTATATAACAATTAATTTTAGCTTTGTAAAATAATTCATTTAATTTACAAAACATTCATAAAAGATTAATCAATAAATAAAAATTAAATATTCGTTTTTCACTTAATTTTCATGATTGATTATATTGCACCCATCTATCAAATAGAATACCGACTAAATTACTTTTTTACCCAGTACTTTTCCATTCCTAATAAGAAACTTTTTAATATACTATATACGACAATACCCTTATTGTATTAAGGGAATTTAGTAAACGGTCAACAACTAGTTCACTAGTCAGAAGCTTATAATTATGTGAAGGAGTCATTTCCGACCCCATAAACCATATATATTCTTGATCAGGATCAACAGCCGAATCGATCTAGCCATCTCTGGCAAAAAATAAAATTTTTCAATTTTTTGAAAATTTTATAAGGGGTTACATCATTAAAATTGTCAAAAATTTGAAAAAATTTTAATTTTTTTAAAGATTAAATTAAGTATGCAGATTTACAAATCTAATAAAAACTGACACAGAACAGCTTTCCGAATTGAAATTAATGCATTTTTGACTCAGTTATGGGTTATTTAAGATTCGATTTTTCAACAAAATTGTCATATAAAAATAATGATAAATATTGCCTTAAAAATGGTTTATAATTTCAGTCAGAATCGTGGAATCCAGTGAAGGAGTCATTTCCGACCCTATAAATCATATATATTCTTGATCAGCATCAACAGCCGAATCGATTAAGCTATGTTCGGGGAAAATTTATTTTTTTCAAAATTTTGAAAATTTTATAAGGGGTTACATCGTTAAAATTGTAAAAAATTGGCAAAAATTAAAATTTATTTAAAAGATTAAATTGAGTATGCAGATTTATTAACCTAACAAAAACTAGCACAGGAAAGCTTTCCGAAATGAATTTAAAGCCTTTTTGGCTTAGTTATGATTTTTTTAAACTTTGATTTTTCTTTAAAAATTACATGTAAAAAGATCGAAAATATCTTATAACTTTATTGCAAGCTGCAAGGGCATATAAGCTGCGGCTTCAAGAAAACGGTTTCCTTTCTTGTTTCTTAATCAAATTCCAACCGCGTTCATTTTGATAACGAAGAAAGCACTATGAAAATTCCAGGAAATTTAAGGCATATACATGGTATTAAGTTTCAGGGGAGTTCCCTTTATAAGTGGTTTAGGAATGGAAATTTCCTTTCTTTCTTATACCATACACTTTATTTTCTGCAATAAATAACTACAGATACATTGTTTTTGACAATTTCTTTTTATTAATTAAATACAAAGTACGAATCACCTAATAAACATACATATATTACAAAGGCACTCCCAAACGCCAAACTTCCGGGAGACTTGCTCCGCCTCACAGAAGGCTTTTCAGTCCCAGACCCACAATCAGGATCATTGCGCCCAAGGACACCTGGAGGCTGGTGCTGCCGTTGCACTTGTCGGTGAGGCAGACGTTGCACTCATCGGCGACGTCCTGCATCAGGTCGAGTTCCTCCCTCACAGCCTCGCAGGCGCTCTGGCCTTCAGGAACGCGAATACAACCCCGTTGGATCTCTGCGGGATAAAGAAAAAATATTGGATTTAATTTCTGACGATTAAATTTAAAATATTATGATTGAACAATTTATGCCGAAAAGTATGCTAAAAACGACTATTTCTTTTTAGGAAAATCGTTAAAGATTTCGCAAGTACAAAATACCTAATAATTCTTCTTGTGCCACTCTTAAGATATAGACCCCGGTGTATACTGACCTCCCTGCTTAATGATGCTGTAGCAGGCAGCAACCTTAATGGTGGCATCCGTATCCCTTTGATTCCGGGCAATGGTGCGGTAGTTCCGTAGGAGCACATCCGTGGCCTGGGCGGCCAAACTTCGGCGGCGACGAATTGCGGTTAAAGCAGCTGCAGTGGGTGTATCTGTAGACTCTGTAGAATCTGTAGAATCTGTAGATTCGCTGGGCGATGAAGTGGCAGAAGCGCTTGAAGAATCTGTAGACTCGCTAGAAAACTCTGTAGATTCACTGGGCGATGAAGTGGGAGAAGAATCGGTAGCCTCGCTTGGCGAGGACAAATCGCTCGTTGAGGAATCTGTAGATTCGCTTGGAGAAGCAGTGGAAGAATCTGTAGACTCGTTAGTTGATGAATCTGTAGACTCGTTTGTTGATGAATCTGTAGTTTCGTTTGTTGAAGATTCCGAAGATTCGTTCGTCGAGGAATCAGTGGGTTCGCTCGGAGAAGCAGTGGAAGAACCTGTAGACTCGTTGGTTGATGAATCTGTAGACTCGTTAGTTGATGAATCTGTAGACTCGTTTGTGGATGAATCTGTAGACTCGTTAGTTGATGAATCTGTAGTTTCGTTTGTTGAAGATTCCGAAGATTCGCTCGTTGAGGAATCAGTGGATTCGCTGGGGGAAGCAGTGGATGTGGAATCTGTAGTTTCGGAAGAAACTGTTGAGTCGCTGGTTGTGGAACCGGTCGCCGCATCAGTTGTAGAATCGGTAGTAGAATCGGTAGGAGAATCGGTAGTAGAATCGGTAGGAGAATCGGTAGTAGAATCGGTAGGAGAAGCGGTTGTAGAATCGGTAGGCGAATCGGTAGTAGAATCAGTTCCCGGTTCCGTGGTTATTGTTGGTACCGATGGAGTTGTGACTGTTGTGCTAGTGGTGGAAGAGTCCGAAGAGGTTTCATCGGTTGTTGTATCTGGGTTTCCGGTTATGATATCAGTTGTTTCCGTTGTTTCCGGTTCCTGTAGAATACGAATTTGATTAATTGTGATCTTGGGATCCTCTAGAGATCTCACCGTCGTAGATGTGGGCGGGGCATCATCAACATTACAAGTGACTATGTGCACCAAATCCAGGTCGTCGCAGCCGCTTCCAGAGCATTGGTAGCATTCCAGGGCACTTGCTGGAGAAGACAGGTAAGTGGGCGGAGCAGGTGAGTAAGCGGAAGGAGGCGGGGGCAAACGGGGGGCAGTGCGAAGGCCGACCGAGATAAAAAAAAATCGTGGAGTCTCGAGAGCAGGCAATAACTCTGATTGATAAATCAAATAGCAGATAACATCACCATTGTGGCCTCAACGGCAAAATCAGACAACTTTCTGGTACTCTTTTTAGGTTAATGTACTTCTGTATTTATATCCCCTTTATATCCGATAACCTTTCAACCTGAAGTCTGCCTTATCTGTCCTATATTGATAATGTTTGTATTTAATTAGCTCTTGTTATTAAATTTACGAATAAAGGTAATTGTGTTATAAATCACTTTTATTTTATCTTCTGTCCATGAGTAAGAGAGATTGGCAGAGTACGGTTTGGAAAAAAGGGAAGAATACTTTAGAAAAAAGTAGGTATTAAATAATGCATTCCTTATACTATTCCGAATTTTTAAACAAAATAAATTATATTTGAAGGAAGTTAAATTATAGCTTTATATTCACAGCACCGTAAATATTTAAAGGATATTCTCATTAAATTTGTAGTAATTTTCGGAATATTTTTGTATTTTCTTAAATTTTGAATTTATTTTTACATAAGTTTTATTATTTATTTGTTATATTTTTCAAATACTTTATTTATTTAGGATTATCTTGATTCTAGGTTTAATTTCATGAGTTTTATTTAATTTAAATATGTGTGTTCTTTTGTGATTAATCCTTTCATCATATTGTATTATGTATTTACGTTATAGTTGCCTCTAAAAACAACTTATTTTCTGACGAAGCAACTAATGAGTAAATAAGAAACTAATTTCCAAGAAAGTCATGTGTTTGAGTGGTATAAAAAAGCGAATTTTAAACAGTTGTATACCTTTAGTTTTTTTTTGTAAGCTGTTTTAGACTGTTTGTTGTTCATTGTTATAATTAAATAGGAACTATTTATAGAATCAGGAATTCCTCCACGTTAATTTTAAAACTCCCTCCTAAATTCATCTAGAATGCTCTACATATTATTATCAATATAGTTTCCCTACACTAGCAGCAAAAACAAAACTAATTACAATAATGGAACCTGGCCATGGCTCCTACATTCTTCACTGGAATTCGGTTGCCTACGCAGCCGATAAGGAGCTCATGGAATTATTTTCCTTTCGCCAAACTAAAAACAGTTCATAAATTGTTGAGTAAAATCCCACTCTGCACTGACACAACCGATAAATCAATCAATTAGTTATGGAATGTGACTCGGTCGATCTTTTGCACGGCGTTGCACTTCAAGATAATGCTGATAAATAAATACAACCTGGCCAGAAGGTCAAGGAGGCGCAGAAGGCCAGCAGCAAACAGTTAAACGTGAGAAGACGCATTTCTTAGTTGGCTTTCAATAACCGACAGGATAATAGCCGCGGGACACTAAAAGCGGGGTATCGGAGCTGAGGTAAGACTAGTATCGCACCGCACGACGGCTGAATGGTAACTACCAATTAAATATAATGTTAACTTGGCTTTTTTATCGTTCTCAGTCGCTGATAAGGGACCGCGGCGGCAGAGCAGGAGGGCAGCGGCTTCAGAGCAGAGCAGCAGCAGCAGCAGCACTCTGGCTTTGTTCTTCCTGGCGATAGGGCCATATAAACCTATTATTGCCCCGATCGCAGTTGGCGATAAGGTCCCCGCTCGGGGAAAATTCGGGGAACACCACTTCCTCAGGATGCCGCGAATATTTTCATTTATTGCATTGCCGTTTTTTACGACGACCCTCTTCTTTTTTCCCAGAACTGCCAGCGCATCGATAAGATATCGATTGGAGGACTATATCCTCTGTTTGGTCAGGCCGATTTTACGGTCAATTACTAATGGGCCAAACCCATGAAAAGGAGAGGAGAGGAGAGGAGAGTTTTGATTATTTGAAATTAGAGATGTAGAAGTGTTGATGTTAAATTGATATTCGACTTAAAAAATTTGCAGATTTAGATAATATAAGAATTCTACTGGGATTCTTCGTTTAGCGAAGTTATGCCTAGGCTATGCTGAAAATTATAGATGAAAGAAAGAATACCAAAGCATATCCATTAAAAAATTGTTAATTTTGCATAGGCAACACACACCTTAAAATTAATGTCACCTCTCATTTGAAAAAAAATAGGGGGAAGACCATAGTTTGCAGCAGGATGGTCCCACATGACGTATGCGTAATAAATGCATGTACCATATCACTCATACGACATGGTGGTAAAGCTATTTGATGGAAATTTCCAGAATCAAGCAGAGATTTTTTGGCAAACTTTATATGCATATAAAATCGGATTTTATCTAGACCTGTTGGCTGCATCTAGGCGGGCGTATCTTTCCGGGACCCATTGCTAAGCAATTAAGGCCGGCTGTTGAAATCTAATCAGTCCAATCGATTTCTAAGGCATCTAAAGACCTGGCCGGGCTTTATGGCATAGGGCGTTGCTGAGTAATAAGCAAATAAGCCTATTAAGCCTATATAAATTTACTATATAATGTCTTGTATGTTCCTTGCAAATATATATAACTAAATTTAGCATGATTCATTACCGTTGAATACTATAATATATAGAATATATAATATAAATATATATATATATATTGTTAATGTCTTATAAATAGGAGCATGTGCCTTTGCGAAAAGTATATCTTAAGTTTTTGCACGTTGCTTCGTGGTCGGATTTAATCTTTAGTCAAATGCCGATAAAGAAACTGACAATATCACTATTACGTTTTTGTGTTTTTATTTTTTTTTGTTGAATAACTAATGGATATTTGTCTAATGATTCATAAATTTTTAGACAGCCGCCTAATAGATGATAGCTGTAATCATCGTTTAACGAGGGAGTTTTTTTTCGGTATAGAAACCTTTGGAACACGTATAATTTCACATTTAACTTGTGACCTGCGCAATACTGGAGCACTCGATTTCAGTAGTTTTACTATAGAAAAACTTAAGTAAACCCGATTACAACTGATAAGTTAAGCTAATCTGTGACAAATGCCACATTAATTATGATATCGATGACAGCAATAAAACATTTAATGACGAAACTAGACTCTGTTACAAATCTTAGCCAGGTCAGTGTTAAATCTAATGTACTTTTTTTCGCCCCAAGAATACAATCGCTTGAAATTCTGAGATAAGCTACTATTTTTAATCCTCAAGTAGCGGAAATTTGACAAAAAAAAAAGTAAGTGGAAAAGGCTTTGTTTAATAGTTAAATGTTACTTATCAATCACGTTATGGCGGTATTTATTTGGTGCCATAAAATTTCATGCTTATGATTTACGCGTGGCCGCATATTTATTTCCCCTAGTGTTGCCAATAGTCCCAAAAATTGTGTTGGTCTTTAATGGGGGGAAGAATCTTATCTAATCGATAAGGAATTGCCGTTTTGTGTGTTTGATTTTCTTTATTTTCCGTTGCTTTTGTTGTCTTGATTAAATTTGCTTAGCATAAATGGCCCAAAAGTATGCCCCTGCTGGGGTTTATACTATTTTTGTTATAATTAGCATCAGACTGTTTGATCAACGGCAAAAAAAAAAAAATAGGGGGAAGACCAAAGTTTGCAGCGAAATGGTCCCCCATGTCGTATACGTGATAAATGCATGTACCATATCATGTATACGACATGGTGGTAAAGCTATTTGTTAGTCACTGGCCATGACTGCGTTTTAATATATTGTAAAATTAAGGAAGACTTATCTTATTAGCTAAAGAGATATATGCAGGATGCCTGTAGGCTTCTTGAGTCATAGAAATTGCTTCTGTCTTTGTGTGTTTCCATTAAAGATTAGATTAACGCATTATTATCCATTGTGGATTCAAATAATTAAATAATTTAGAGCCAATAGTCGGAAAACTTCTTAAAGTTTAACAAGCCTTTAAAATATTAAAATTGAAAGTTTAATAAGCAATAGTCATATAAAAATATCGATAAATATCGCCTCAAAAAATGGTATTATAATTTCAGTCAGAAGCATAGAATCCAGTGAAGGAGTCATTTCCGACCCTATAAATCATATATATTCTTGATCAGCATCAAGAGCCGAGTCGATTAAGCTATGTCTGGGGAAAATTTAATTTTTTCAAAATTTTGAAAATTTTATAAGGGGTCATCATCATTAAAATTGTCAAAAATTGATAAAAATTTTTAATTTTTAAAAAGATAAAATTGAGTAAGCAGATTTATTAACCTAATAAAAACTGACACAGAACAGCTTTCCGAATTGAAATTAATGCTTTTTTGGTTCACTTATGAGTTTTTAAAGTTCGATTTTTCAACAAAATTGTCTTAACAAAATATTGATAAATATCACCTCAAAGAATGGTATTATAATTTCAGTCAAAAGTGTGAAATTCAGTGAAGGAGTCATTTCCGACCCTATAAATCATATATATTCTTGATCAGCATCAAAAGCCTAATCGATTAAGCTATGTCTAAGGAAAATTTATTTTTTTCAAAATTTTGAAAATTTTATAAGCGGTTACATCATTAAAATTGTCAAAAATTGAAAAAAATTTTAATTTTTCTAAATTTTAAATTGAGTATGCAGATTTATTAACCTAATAAAAACTAGCAAAGGAAAGCTTTCCAAATTGAAATTGCTACTTTTTTGACCAAGTTATGATATTTTCAAATTTAGGTTTCGCCAAAAAATCGAAGTAGAAATATCGATTTAAAGTACCAACTTTGACTTATTTTATTATTATGATTTCTTCCACTATTCATTATATATGATATTTTTATTATTGTATACCTGTATCTTTTTCTTCAAAATCACTGTGCCTACCCAGCAAGTTCTTATTTATTTGAATACTTTGTGGTATTGTTAAATATATGTTTCCCTTATTAATTATATTTGTATTTTATTAATTACATGTTATTTATTAAGTGTTTGCCGTAAGCTTTACATTTGGTTAAATTTAAATGTAGTTTTTAGTATATATATATTTCGATATTCGCGTGTCTTAAAATTACATAAATCTAATATTAACTGATGAGTGTGACACTTAAGCACCGGGTGGATGGATGAGGATTAGGTACTCAGTTTCGCTGCAGGGCGAAGGCTACAAAGGCCACCAGGAGTGTGGCCAGGATGGAGGTCCTGACGGTAGTGCCACCATTGCAGGCATTCATGCTGCAGGGATTGCAGTTGGCCAACTCTGTGTTGTTGTTCTGGATCTTCAGGAGATCGCAGACGCCCTCATAGGTGCTCACCCGGGAGCAGCCGCGATCCGTGCTCATAGTGCCGTTAACTGCGCAATTAAAGATAGTTTAGTTTTAATTCTTACAAAATATTACTGCGAGCGACTCACCATCCACCTGAACGGAGTAGCAGTGATAGGTAAACTCCGTGTCCACCACCGCTCGTCGCTGGCGGATAGCCAGCGAGGGAGTGGAGTTCTCCACGGGCACCAGTCGGGTGGCGTTCATGGCGGCGACAAAGAAGAGATCCTCGGCCGGCGGCGTTGGCACTCCTGTGGTGGTCTGCACGGGTCCAGCGGTGGGCGGAGTGGGCGCTGGGGCCTCGGTGCTCTGAGTGCTCTCCGTGCTCTGGCTGCTCTCGGTTGTGGCCTCCGTTGTGGTCGTCTCCGCCGGCGTAGTGGTCGTGGTTTCAGTGGTTGGAGGACTCGTTTCGGCCACTGTGGTTGTGGTCAGTTCCGGCGTGGTGGTTTCCTCTGTGCTCATGGTTGTGGTGCTGGCCTCTGTGGTCGTGGTGGTGGTCACCGTGGAGGCCTCTGTGCTGCCGCCGGGATTGAAGAATTCCTCGTTGCAGGCCAGCAGGGGGGCATCCTTTGGCAGCTGTTCGCAGTCATCGCAGACATAGCACATGAGATCGGCGCGTATAACTGGAAGAAGGCAGATAAATATGTTAATATAATAATTTAGGGGTAAATGGTTTTTATTTGGCCCCAAACTCAGGCGCACCTCTTTCGGTCCTCTCCTCTTTTTATATATTTGTGAATAATATTACCCTAATAAATTGAGGTGGCATAAAAAATTATCTCTATCCGTGGAGACTGCTCAATTTACAGCTTGGGCAAACAAAGGGAAGACACGCGATAACATGAACAACAACGGTCGATAAATGATGGCAAAAGCTAAGAACATGTGAGCGCAATAAATCAATTCAAAACCAAAGCCCGTATTTGGCGTATTATTTGCCGATTCTTTAGTATTAGTTTGCACAGCCTTTGATCTAGCGCTGGAGCACTTCCCCGCCATAAATCGTTTCCATTTGCATGTTGTTATCGTCATCGGCAAATATTTACCGCTAGCAAACAGAGACAAACCTATCGGCTGGCTACACTCGCATAATTGCGTTAATTGTCTTATCAGTGTAGTGGCTGCGAATGCCTATGAGTACCCAGTGAGGTGAGTCACATCGACGGGCGCCCACGATAATCCGACTATGGGCCAAATCCCCACTTGACGGCTCTCCTCCGATAACAATCGAAATCGAACTGGGTGCCGATAACATGAGGCGATATTATCTGTGTTTTACTTTCCTGCCAAGTATTTAAAGTCTTTTTCTATTTATGTCTACTCCTTTGAAGTATTTAAGGTCTTAAAAAGCACGATAATCTGACCAAGAGTTGAGTTTCCACTTGACAGTTTTCTGATGCGATAAAATCGATATCTTACCGCTCGGTGATAACGTGACGCCTGCTTTTCAAAATTTCTTATAGGAGTGAGTATTTTTAATGGAGTATTTAAGGTCTTACGTGAAAAGAAATGGGATAAACTGATATGATTCCCTATTTTTGGGCACACCAAGTGATACGATATTCTCTGTATTTTGAGGAACCATTACAGTGCGCCTCTGCACTGAGGAGTATTTATGGTCTTAAGTGGGCAGAAGTTGGATAATAACTATTATTTTCTTGTCTTACTTTCAACTGTCAAGTATTTATGGACTTAGGACAACTGGACTTATAGATTATATAGGATAAAATGTGAAGCGATATCTATTTTGGAAACTATATAAGATAAAGAACAATTTAAATTGGAAAGATACTATTTTTTTAATTATTCTGGTTTCTGATATTATTATTTGTTAGCTTGGGTTGATAAAAAACTAATAAAATACATTATTATATTTTTAATATTAAAAAGAAAAAATAATATGGGAGTTTTGGATTGATATCTTAGTAATATCTGAAAAATAAATGTATTCTTATAAAAAATATTTAAAAAAACAGGTTAATAAATAAGACAAAGTTCATATTAATCTCAATATACAATAGGCTTAGGAACACGAGTTATACAAATCTTTGTATCAAAGGAATTCAATGAATAATATTTACAACGAACTCTCAGAAAATCGTCACCATCAATATAATTTTTCCCATATATCTCCCTGCCTAACTTGTGTTGATTTATTATTTTAAAATTTATCATAAATCATTGTGATTGATGGTGCATTTTTCGGCCAGGGGGCCGGGGTCTCAAATTGTCCGCGGGAATGTCCGTATTGCCGGGGTTGGGGCTTAACGTCACGTGATAAGCGCCACCCAACGCCACGGAATTGGGGAATTTACAGATTTCTCGTCTCACTCGTTAAGTATTGAACATTAAGTCTTTGTTTATTATTCAGAAACAAACAAAGGTGAAGCTGCAGAGTTTATTATTATTATTTTTTCCGTTCGCCGCTTGTGTAAGTCAATAAACTGGCCGTGATGCAAGCTAACTTAAGGGGCAATTGAAAAAAGCCGTTTAGAGTTCTGAAGCCAAAGTTCGTAGCAAACGATTTCCAGTTTATTTTGCATTTTTATATATTTGTTTTTTATGCACCCTATCTGGAATGAGCAGAGACCATTTTAAATGGTATTCCCAATCCAGTGTGCCTCTCCCAAAATTAAATCATTGCCAATTGCGTCAAGAGATCGTGAACGAAATAATATAAGATACATTCCGGTTTTCTGAACGGTGCTAATAAGCCAGACGAGTTTTTCCCAAAGTGTGCTAAGTGTAACTATAACATTTTCAATTAGCACACAGCCTCAATGTCAGCCTGCTTGTTTTTGTATTATTTGTGCTGCTGAATTTCCACCTGACTTTTCCTTTTCAAATCAAATCAAACGGAAAGGCTTTGTGGGAGCTGTGCGCTTCCAGGTGACATTTCCGCAACACAGAGTCATTAAAAATCGCAAAAAAACAACCCACAACGACAATCTTTGCATTTTTTATGACAGTTAAATAATAATAACAAATAAATTGGGCGTTTTAAATGTCGCTGCGCGGCGGTTGATATGCAAAATAAAATTTTATGTGATCTTGAATTCTGAATTCATTTCGACTGCTGCACACTTGGCACACGGGCATTGTTTTTATATATTATTTATTTATAGTAGCATGAGCTGTGTTGCTATCCGATATCTGGCGATATCTACTAATATATCTGATATCCCGTGGGACACATCAATTTTTATCACGACACTTTCCCCGGGACCCCAATAGTGGGCAATACCCACGACGAAAATTCCTTTACCTGGCAGGCCGATTAGCAACAGCAACAGGGAGCTGGCCATGATCCGGTGAGTGTTGGTCAGCATTTTAATTTTATATTATTTCGAAATACGTGTTTTGAAATAAAATATACTGTATGGTCTGTTACAAATATTGCTCTGCTTTAAATAGTAATTTATACTAATTAATTGCTGGCGCTGCTGCAGCTGCTACTGTTTCCGTTGGCTTTTCCGCGACCGCTGTTTGCGAATTCTGAAATTTAACTGAAAATCTTGTGATTTGTTTGAGACTTTTTATAGAGTTTTTTGTTGTTGTGTGTTCGGCGACTGCGGCGTCAGCGGCTTCGATGCGTAAGAGCGAGAGCACGGAAAGAGCCGGAAAGAGCGGCACGGAGAGCCGGAGCGGCCGTAAAACAAGTTTTACTTTTCTTTGGGTGATAACAAATTAATTTATAATGCAGAATTAAGTGAGCAGCGCAAACAAAGTGACCATAATGCTTGCTCTCTCTTAAGCACTCTTCGATTCTCTTAGCTTTTCGTGCTGGGAAAATGGCTGCGATCTTCCGGGATTCTTCTGTGCTTTGGCTTTTCCCGACGATCGAGGTGATTCAGCCTGGCAGTGATTCTGGGATCATTTCACTTTCGTGTACGATTTTTAACACCCTTTATTAAGCCCCCCACACCCCCCGGAATATCATTGTTTTTGCTAATTAAACAGCTGATTGTTAGTCAGCAAATGGAGTCCATTTATGACCACAAAACGCGATCGGCATACGGACTTTAGGTAAAAGCTGGCTTACCTGCTGTGTTTTGCATTAACTAATCATGGTATTTAGAAAGTTAAAATAGGGCTTACTTAGTAGTATTTTATTTAATTTTTTTATTTTACTTATTATTTTAAATTTTTTATAAGCTAAACAAGATAGTAAACTATTTTCGGGAGGCCCTGCAGTTTAAATTGAATTATTATTATTAATATTATATATTAAAGCTTACAAAAATTATATTCTTTGAATCGATAATTATCGATTTTTTTATATGACAAATTTTGGGACAAAAAACTCATAACTGAGCCAAAAAAGCATTAATTTCAATTCGGAAAGCTTTCCCATGTTAGTTTTTGTTTCCTTAATAAATCTGCATACTCAATTTAATCTTTAAAAAAAAATTAAAATTTTTGCCAATTTTTGACAATTTTAATGATGTAACCCCTTATAAAATTGTTAAAATTTTGAAAAAAATAAATTTTCCTCAGACAAAGCTTAATTGATTCGGCTGTTGATGCTGATCAAGAATATATATGATTTATGGGGTCGGAAATGACTCCTTCACTGCTTTTAACGCTTCTGACTTAATTATAATACAATTTTTTAAGGTGATATTTATCAATATTTTTATATAACAATTTTGTTAACAAATCTAATTTTAAAAAACTCATAACTCAGCCAAAAAAGCATTAATTTTAATTCGGAAAGCTGTTCTGTGTAAGTTTTTATTTGGCTAATAAATCAGCATACTCAATATAAAATTTTAAGAAAATTAAAATTTTTTGCCAATTTTTGACAATTTTAACGATGTAAAAAAAATTTTTCAAAATTTTGCAAAAAATAAATTTTTTCCCAGACATAGCTTAATCGACTCGGCTGTTGATGCTGATCAAGAATATATATGATTTATAGGGTCGGAAATGACTTCTTCATTGTGTTCCATGCTTCTGAAATTATTAATAATGTTATTTTTAAGTAATCCTACCCCCTCTCTATACCCAATCCCCTCCTCATTTATATAATATTCGCAATAGCTAATGCCCGTGTGTCGGCGGTTGTCCCATGATTATTATTATTCAATATCAAGAGCACGATACGCAAACAAACTCAGATTAGACAGAGCCAAACAATTAACAGGGATTTCGCTGGTGTTGGCTCACCTTTTTGGCACCTGCCTTAATAATAATAATAGGTATTGTGCCGAGGTATTCGAGCCCCAGAACCTGAGCCCAACGAAACTTTCCAGTTGAGTAAGCCGGCTGGCCAGACAAGGTCGTGTTCTACTCGAAAGCTAATGAAATTCCACGGTGACCTAGAAAGCCGCCCCCTAGAAGAGTGGGGACAAGGTCACCGGCTGATAAGCTGAACCTTAGTAAGGCCCGAGAGTGGCTTTCGTTGTAATTGTTTGAAGTAAATAGTTGTATTCACCTTTGTGTGATTTTTTTTCGTAAACTCAGTGGTTATTTATTTAAAGAATTTGAAGTACTATTTACTTTTTATGTTTTAGTTCTATAGCTATAGATATCTTTATCTTTATATCAAAATTTAACCTCAATATTTTATGACACAAAATAAAACACGTAACTCATTTAATTTGTATTTAACCTTTAACCATGAGAATCTTTTACTTTGCCATATAAGAAATTCAACGTATGTGAATCGTGCGTTCCCTGTGCCATATAGTAATTCATCGATCTCCCCAAAGCCCCCAGTTCGTGCCAAATGTGGACTGAGTCTGGTTAGAGCCGCCTCACTTAGCTGATGCATCATCATCGACGATGTCTGAGAAACCCAGAGAAGCGACAGATAAAAATTGTAACTTCCCCAAATAACAATATATATATATTTAATATATATAGCATATACCTCAAAAAACAAAGCCGGCCACATCACGTAGAGCAGCGACATCATGACGACAATTCTCTCATTGAAATTCTCTTTGGAGTTCTCTCTGCTCTCTGTTGAAAGTCAGCAAATAAAAAGTGCATTTTGAAAGGCTTTTTGGTCATTTCAAGTTACGAGTATTTTACCCTCCCGGAAGCTGACGAAAATAAAACGGGGAAGCTTAACAAAACAGCCCCCTGACACGAGCCCACAAATCTGGAGAGTTCAAATATATACTTAATATATTTTACACAGAGAAAAAGGCAGGCAAAAATAAAGATATATTTAGTCAAAGAAAAACAAAGAGCCTGCCTACTTCTTAGTGTATTATAAACATTTTCAAAACTGATATTTAGCTCTATTATAATTATTTAAATATTCCAGTAAGTATTGAAATTCAACCCAAAATTATACACATTCTAAAGACGATGGAGAATATTTCTCATCTCAAATATATATGAATCCCAAATTTTTCGCCGTGCATTTATCAACTGAAAGTTACGAATTTAGTCAGTTGCATTCACTTTGTACCTCGTGCTTAGAGCAAGTTTCCTTAAAGCAGAAGGCTTCCTCATCGCTTTTTTCGTTCATCGACGCTTTAAGAACCGCACAGTCAATTCCGGGCACTGAAATGCCACAATAATGCCATAAATCTGGGCAAAGTTTTAGGCAGCAATTGCCACTCGACTACCAGGCGCTTATCGGGCCTAAATGCTTTGGCCATTTGATCAGTGTATCAGGTGTATCAGGTGTATCAGGAGTGTATCAGTTTATCAGTGTATCAGTAGTAAAAGTATACTAATAATACCTGTGGAATCCGCGCTATGAAGTCATGAAACTTTATTTTGAACGGGAGCACGACGACACGACGACACTCATGTAGCTCGTCACACCTCGAGTTATCATCGAGGAAGCCCAGCTAATTAATTGATTTCGATTTCGATTTTTGCAGCTGAATGGAAGCAACGTTCTCAATGAGCCAGCACTTTCGCTTAATAATAGAAATTATAGACGCACCCGAAAGGGTCCACTCCTTATCGATGACAATTAAACAATTATGCGAAAATAGACGGGGTGCGCTCATTGCCGCAAGACTTTACGATTTCCGAGTGGTAAGCGATCCATAAATAGCACAAATCGGGGTATCGTAAATCGAAGCATATGGAAGTCGCCCCCAGAAATGAACTCAGACGGCTAAGAATCGTATATTATGGAATATATTAGGGTCTCTGGGTAATTGTTATATATTTAGATCAGGAAGCGACCCATAATGGCCATTAATGTCAGAGCCAGACTGGCTTCCAGTCCCGGGATTCCTTTGGAAGACTCGCTGATGGGCTTGTTGCAGCCATCGTCCTGGCACAGTTGACATCCGCCCACGGACCAGTTCTCGAAGAGTCCTTCGCAGCCGCCAGACTCATTACTCATCCGGGCAGTGGTGCAGCCCCTCTTCGTGATAACCGATTCATTCACTGTGAATGAGAAATTAAGTTAGTTACATATATATAATTATTATTTAATTTTAGATAGATATATTTTGTTGCAACCTTTCAACTTCTGTAGATTTGTTTTACGATGGGATAGACAAGTAATCAAGTCTAGGGGTAATACAGAAAATCCTCTGTAATTTTTGTAAGTACTAATAGGAAGTCCCTGTGTTAATTTTTAATTAAATTTAACATTCACAATGCTTAAACATAACAAAAATTATATTCAAGATGTAGAAAGTACTAAATTATAAATCAAAAGAACACTACTTTGCATTATTATCATTATATTATATTCGTGATCGCCTTCAAAGGCCGATTCGATCTAGCCATGTCTGAAGTTTATAAAGTTGGCTTTCTTTCCTGATTTCGTGTACAAATATTTCTCCAATTTTATTAAAAGCACACCCAGTGCAGAGCCACTGTGCAATTTGTGGTATAAGTTTGCCGGATGACTCACAGCCCAAATCATCGATAAGCTATCAATGTGGGCGGAAGCATCACCCCAGACAGACATTTTTGATGGGTCTGGGTTATGGTAATGGATATGGGAATTGGAACTTGGAAAAGGTATTTCCATATAGAAAAAAAACTTACAGTGTAGCCGTACTATGTAACAGAAAGCCGTGGGAGCATCGAGCTGCGCTTGCCGGGCACTTGATCTTCTCCTTCTCTCATCCTCTTCCTCGTCCTCCTCTTCGTCTTCCTCCTCTTCGCTTTCGGCTGCCGATTCTGGAGCTGCTGGTGCTGGTGGTGCACCTCCGGCTGGTGCTCCTCCGGCTGGTGCTCCTCCTGCTCCCGAGGCACCCGCATTGCCTGCTGGCATTATGCCCACTGTGGATGACTCATCGCTGTCATAGTCCTCCTCCTCCTCGGATGGAGGTGCAGCTGGGGCAGCTGGTGAAGGTGAGGGAGCAGTACCGGGATTGGTGCTTGGACCCGGACTAGGACTCGGACTCGGACTGGAACTGACAGGAGTGCCATCGCACACCTCCATTTCGGTTAGTTGAGAGTTCTCGTCGCAGTCCTCACAAATGTAGCAACGCAAAGCTACAAAAATTAAGTAATTTAAATAAGATACTTTTTAAATATTAATAAAATAATATACATTAAAATTACATTTTATTTAATTTAGCAGAACATTTAAGTTACTCTTTAAGACTTTACAACTTTCCACTTTAATGATGAAATAATTTTACTTTTATGCAAATTTTTCCGAGTGTGTGCACACCTTCGACCTTGAGTTGTGCCGCAGTAATATATGGGTGTGCCTTATCAGCGACTCCTTATCAGCGGGATTACGCAGGGTGAAGCCACCCTTCTGGCGGGTTCAACACTGCGTATGAGCAACATTTGCAAGCACGCTTCGCGCGGTTCAATCAATTAGCATAGGGAAAAGCTTACAGCGCCGTGATTTATGACATACCTGAAACACCTGAGCTGCAAGCCACAAAGGCCACCATCGCCAGCAGAAGGAGACGCATTTTCTGGGCAGGTAAGAAAATTAGGGTCGCCAAAGAACTTTGGAAAACAATTTTCCAAAACAGTCAAAAACTTCAAAACACCAACACTTTCGCTGATTGGAAAAACTCCAGAAAGGAATTCGTCTTTTTAAGTAATTTAGATATTTAGGGGCTGAGCTTTTTCTATTTTTTTTCACGGTACTGCTTGCTTGTGGCACCCAGCAGTCGCTACCGAAAATTCAAATCGAACTGACAAGCCAGAACCTTCCGGAGGCTGTCCCACTGTTTCCTCTATCAAAATTGAGTTCTTCTGCTTATAAAAAAAGACAAAAAACGAAGAAGAATACATGTAGCTCCCGGGAAACTACAAGCCGAAGGCGATAGCATCGCCTCAGACTTTCAAATTAACGGTGGAGCGAAAGAGAGAAGAAGATTCATTCGAGGAGTCCGGGAAATTGATAAGCGGCATCTTACATGAGTAATGGGAAAATTATCTTTGATTGCTGAAAACAAGTCAAAAAAAAGAGGGAAAACGAAGGAGAAAACATAACGAAGGAGAACGTGATGTGTGCAGATTATGCTGGGAATCGAAGGGTCAAATACCCTATATACTTTATAATCTCCAAAATAAAGCAAGTCGGCTCAATTCTTAATTAGTTTTTTAAGCATTACACTTGATGCCTTGCATTTTAAATTAAAATCATCAAAACCATACAAGTAAAAAGAATCTGAAAGTAATCAAAGGGTTGCATCACTCATACGCAGTGGTGTACACATGTCATATTTTCGTTTCTGGATTAAAAGCAAAATATTCTTAATATTATAATAAAATTTTAAAATATATATATATATTAGATGTTGGACTTACGTTATTTGTTTTCGATCCAGGACTCCTGTTGCCCCTTTGCAGGATATTATAATTTTAGTTAGAAGCTTCTAACGCAGTCGAGGAGTCATTTCCGACTGAGCTGAGTTATGAGATTTTTAAAATTAAAATTTTCAACAAAATTGTCATATAAATATATTAATAAACACCGCCTTAAAAAATTGTATTATAATTTCAGTCAGAAGCGTGAAATCCAGTGAAGGAGTCATTTCCGACCCCATAAATCATATATATTCTTGATCAGCATCAACAGCCGAATCGATTAAGCTATGTTCGGGGAAAATTTATTTTTTTCAAAATTTTGAAAATTTTATAAGGGGTAACATCGTTAAAATTGTCAAAAATTGTCAAAAATTGATAAAAATTTTAATTTTTCTAAATTTTAAATTGAGTATGCAGATTTATTACCCTAATAAAAACTAGCACAGGAAAGCTTACCGAATTGAAATTAATGCTTTTTTGGCTGAGTTATGAGATTTTTAAATTTTGATTTTAAAACAAAAACATTCGTTGAATATTTGTGCTACCCTGTATTTGTGCCATACAAACTGATAAGAAGAAATGCCAGAAGAAACGCAACGACTCTGTTATACTGTCATACAGCATTTATTTATGTGCTCTTTGAACTTTTCGATTTTCGATTTTTGGTTTTGGGTTTCCATTTCAACACTCGCTTATGGACGCTTATCGACGGGGCGTACTATATGTTGACTATATATATTTAGTGCGATTAAGCTCTGTATTAATTTAATTTCTGCCATTGCTTTTCTTTTCTGCTTCTAATTGCACATTTACTTTAACATTCACTGCGTTGGTTTACTCGGCTTTGGCTTTAAATTCGCGGTATTTTTGCATTAAATTGATTGTTTTTGCTTGCGGCTTAATTTTCGGTTAATTTTTAAAGTCAAAATATAATTCGATTAACATTTAAAACTACCTACAAATACAG
Organism: Drosophila bunnanda; assembly: GCA_035046265.1. Lineage (NCBI taxonomy): Eukaryota > Metazoa > Arthropoda > Insecta > Diptera > Drosophilidae > Drosophila > Drosophila bunnanda. The sequence continues at coordinate 3,876,012 of JAWNOB010000076.1, read as the reverse complement.
TATCAATTCACATGTAAATATATTGCTGAAAATAAAAGGCAATTAGTGAATTCCTATGACAAATGGCCACAAATATTGCTCAATAAATAACATAATAAAGCTACGCCTCGATCCTTGATATATATGTTTTTAGGGGATATATATATATAGAACTCTAACTTGACTCTACACATGAACCGAAAAAGCATCTCTATATATTTTTTGTATCTCTGCAAGTTTCGTATTTGTTTTGAATTAAAGCGAGCTTCTGTGTGTCTGTTTGCTTACGTTTCTAGGGTCAAAGGTTGTGGACTTTCAGGAGGATTTTAGGAGGATACCTGGACTGGGTTTTGGGTGGAGGATGAGCGACTCAATGGCGCTCAAATATTTACAAAGTAAACTGGGTAACGCTAAGGGGGTAACTCAACCTAAATGCAACCAACGCGCAAGGACATTTCCCCTAGGATATATATCCAACCTCCTCCTTAGCAGCCCAATTGGAGCACAATCATGGCCAGAATGGAGCCCAGGGCCAGCGTTATGGCCGCAGCTCCGTTGCAGCGATCCGTCTTGCAGATGTCACAGAAGAAGGCCTCCTCCGCAGAGGGCTCTTCGCTGTCCGCCGCATCCTGACCATGGCCGCCGGTTCCCTGATTCTTCCGACGCTGCTGCCGTTGATCTCGGTCCTCGATCTTAGGGATGCGCAGCTTGGTTCGCAGGATCTCGCAGGCATCCGAATCTCCAGTGTCCAGCTGGCAGAAGCGAGCGGTTACCACCTTACGGGTTTCAGCTGCAAAAGTACAATACATTTTTAATTAATTAAGTCCTTGAGGTTTATTTTTAATTAAATCATTTATACCTTAGAGCTGTAATTACATAAAACCGCAATAGAACTTTTCTGAGAACTACCATTGTTTGTACTTACATTGGCATTAACTCTCGTGTTGTAGCCATAAGATATATATATATATATGGTATCACACTCTACAAAGTCTGCACCTAACTATGTCATAACAAATCAGTCATAAGCCAAGTCAAATATTAACTTTACGATTGCCAAAGACCCACAAAGTTTTACATTTAATGAATCACAGGTAGTTTTATGTAAAGTAAATGAACATTATTGCTCAAATCATTTTGATTGCATTGTTAAAGCCCAAAAGAGTCAAGAGTGAATAATAGTAAAATTATTGTAAGTATAGTTTTTTTTTAAAGCTCGAAAAAATAAGTTCAGATGCGTAGAATCAATCCCAAACCTGGCTGAGATTTATAATTTATAATGCTCTTAAAAGTACGATAAAATATATAGTTTTAAAAATATTATTAATTTAAATACTCACGATCCTTGGCCACCACTTTTTGGCAATTCATGAGCGGAAACTTGTTGGCTCCATTATCGAAATAGGAGAACTTGTTGAGGTCGAATAGCCAGGTGTCCAGTGATTTCATTTTGTCCAAAGTGCATTCCTTTAATTAACAAAACATTAATTTAATAAACTTATTATTTGTATTGTTTATTATTAATATACATTATTTCCCGATGGAGATCGGCGCTTGGTAATTGAGGTATTAATTACTGTTGCAGTTTGTTGCAACTGAATTATCTTATCGGTGGGCGGGAACAGCCACTGATACCAGAGGCGACCTTGGTTATCAGAGAGTGGGAATACTTGCTCACTTGAACTCCATTCACTTGACCCAAAAGTGGGAAGATTAGAGCCGGTTCTGGTAAAGTGGTAAAGCGGTTTTAGTCACTCAAGTACCAGTGGGGGATGCCCCTTGTCGAGAGGAGGTACTAATAGAGGAGTACTTGGGAAAATCGGTGAGTAATTGATTCAAGTTAGAAGCTTAACTGCAAGAGCACTCGAACTTAAATTCTTAAAATAAACCTCTTTATATTTTATATCTAGACTTTGTAGGATATTAAATGGAAATCCCCCTTTTCAATAAAGAAACTTTCTTAAAGCCATATCTTTACAATAAGTTTATGATTAATTTAACAACCTTTTCCTTTGCCAGATATCTGGGTTTCTCTTTAAACACCGATAAGAATTCATAAAGTTATCTCAAAAGAATAGGCCCGCTTAGCAGTTGCCTTTATTTATTATGAAATTGTATTTATATTTTGATAATTTCTCAATATTTACTATGCCAATATGACTTTGAAATATTTACCCAAGAGATAAGACTCTGTATTCGCCCATATTTGCACTCAAATTATTGCGAATTCAAATCTTTAATGTCGTCTAACAAACTTAAATTGAATGTGTGATAACTTTCAGCGTCACTAATTTGATTTTGAATTATTTATTTGGACAAGAAAATTGGTAAGATAAGATTTTAATGATGACACTTGAAGATTTTCTGCAGTTCACTTTTGTCGCATTCACATCTTTATTCTGACAAACGAAATAAATAAATGGGATTAACTTGTGACTTCCTTTATGATAATTTCTGATTATAATAAATGATTTGTTTTAAAGAAATCACATTCGTTTTTTGATAAGCAATATAATTTATGGGTTTTTAAGTTATCATTTTAACAAAGTAAATTATTATTATTTTCGGAGGTAAAGATCGGTATTAATTGTTTGTATTAATTTTTTGTAAGAAAATTGTTCAACAAATGTAACGCTTTTAAAAGAAGTTTCTTTATTAATAGAAATCGCTTTTTAATTATGTTTTTCTAATATTTAAACAATCTATTAATTTCTTAACATCAGTTTATAACATAAAATACATTTATTTACAACTTAAACCATTTTTAACCCGATTTTGGATGATAATCGCTCATGTCGCCACTTGGAACACAAATCGAATTAATTCAGCAAGGAGATTTCCCGAAGAAAAACCTGTCAGTGGCTCGTAAGGCGAAAATTTACGTCTGTTTTCAGCTTTTCCGAAACTATTTCAACTGTTTGGCACGTGGCCTGACCTACAACCCCCCCAAAAAAAAGATGCCAGTAACAGAAAATTCACTTAACGTGGAAAATGGAGAAAGGAAGGCCCGGGAAAAGGCGTGGAAAAATGGTTAAAGTGTAAAAGCTGCAGAAGGGGGGCCCCGGACAAGAGGACGCCGACGTTGCACGTTTCCGTTTCCGCTTTTGTGGGTTCTATTTCCAACTCTTTTCTCCCTTTTCACCTTTTTCTTCTATACATTTATTTTCCTGTTGGTGCTGCAATTTATGTGCCCCGTCGTTTTAATTTGTGCAGCACTCTGATTAAGGTCAGGCGGGCTCCGATTTAATATCTACAACTGAAAAGGTTGGGCCAGGTCAAACAACAGGTCCTGGATCTCAGGACCTTGGCTAATCATCAATCAATTCTCGCTGATGGATGGACTATAGACGACAGATGTGTATACACTCACCTCCGGCATTATGGTGGTATTGGAGCCCAGATCGGCGCAGCTGGGATTATCGCTCGAGTCGCAGACGAAGCACTGTATGGCGGCGCCTGCAGGATAATGTTTTATATTACATTTTTTAGTTTATTATATTATTATTTATTTATTTATCTTAGATATATATTTTTTAATACTTTAAAATGTGATTCCAAAGTTATAAAGGTCTCTGAATATTTTCTTTGAGTCAAGCTCAGCTTCAAATAAATTGTTCTATCGCTATTTTGTTTATGTTTTTAACTATTTTTTTATTTTTATCCAGGATATGAAAAATTAGGTAGTCACAAGTTTTAGATCTATTTTATTTTCGCTAGGTATTGTTTAATATTTCCTTTGAATTTTCCCAATTGCAATGCCAATTTTTCTCATATTTCCCCGCTTTATTCTCCAAAATATCCACTGTTTTTGAGCACAACACACCATTCGAAATGAAGGCCATCAAAAGGGCCAGAAGCAGCAATAAAATTCCCGACATATTTTCCAGCACTTTTATTTCCAATTCTTTGGTTTTATGAGATGCGATTTTTTTCAAATATTTTCAGGCACTCGCACAATTTCCTCTGTAAGTTTTCCGTTTGCAGCCGAGAAGGTTCTGCAACTGCCGTTGGCCAAAGGCGAACTAAAATTGGCAGCCAGCTAGGCAAAGGCATGAGCCGAAGCCTGCCAAAGGATACAAGGCGAGCGGAACGAGGACGTCATCGTTTGCCGAAGCTACTAGAAGCTCGTCCTTCGTGCTTCGTCCTTCGTCCCGGGGATCTGTGGCGCTGCGTGGGTGCGTTGCTCGAGTGGCTCCTGATTCCGACAGTAATAACGTCTTGGCCGCCCCACATGGCAGCCGAGCAAGAAATTATTTAAATTGCCAAACTGCACAGGGCCAAAAGGCAGCCAGAACCCGTCAAAAAAAGCGAGCTGCAGCACCACAGGACCTCGCCAATAAAAGAAAAAAAAACCGAAATAAAAAAGAAATGCAATTTTCTAGCACCCAAAACACTTTTGCCCTCTGAGCTGCGTCAATTTGAAATCATAAGAAAAAATTGGCAATAAGAATTTGAATAATAACTTTAATTCTAAAAATAAACGGATTTCTTTAAGGCTGGGAAAAGTAGTGCAACAATTTAAAGTTGTTTATTAAGGCTTTAAATAATTATTAGGATTGGGATAGAATATTCGAGTGTTACGAAAAGGCTTTCTAAAAATAAAGAAAACAACTTAAATGCGACTTGGACTATGGACTACATTTGACCCCGAAGCAACACCGGATAAGCTCGCTTTTCAAACTAAAATTAAATTACGTATTCATAAAATAAGCGAAGACTGAAGAGAAACAAGAAAGAAAAATAACTTCGGAAAACCAAAGTATATATACCCTTGCAGTTTGCAATTGAATTATAGAATCGAATAAAAATTTTGAATCAATATTAACGATATTTTTAAATGACAATTTTTTCGACAAATCAAAGTTTAAAAATCTCATAACTCAGTCAAAAATGCATTAAATTTCATTCGGAAAGTGTTCCTATGTTAGTTTTTATAAGGTTTATAAATCTGCATACTCAATATAAAATTTTAGGAAATTAAAATTTTTATCAATTTTTGACAATTTTAACGATGCCCCTTATAAAATTTTCAAAATTTTGAAAAAAATAAATTTTCCCCGAACATAGCTTAATCGATTCGGCTGTTGATGCTGATCAAGAATATATATGATTTATAGGGTCGAAAATGACTCCTTCACTTAGTTTCAAGCTTCTAATTGGAGCTAAATTACCATTTTTTCAGTCGGTATTTCTGTATATTTTTATGAAAATTTTTTCGACAAATCAAAATTTAAAAATCTCATAACTAAGCCAAAAAAGCATTAATTTCAATTCGGAAAGCTTTCCTATATTAGTTTTTGTTATATTAATAAATCTGCAAACTCAATTTTAAAATTAAAAAAAATTAATTTTTTGGAATTTTTTGACAATTTTATAAACCCGTTATAAAATTTTCAAAATTTTGAAAAAAATAAATTTTTCTCAGACATAGCTAGATCGATTCGGCTGTTGATGCTGATCAAGAATATATATGATTTATAGGGTCGCAAATGACTACTTCACTCCGTTGCAAGCTTCTGACTGAAATTACAATGCCCTGCAAGGGTATAAAAACATGCAGGCTGCGTAGAAGTGAGACTCCTGCGAGAGGAGACTCTGATGAAATATGAGTGCCCAGAGAGTTGGTTAGCCAGCATCCGGAGGCGGAGAAGAGGCACGTAGTGGTTAGGGTGGACCCCCGGGGGTATCATCGGATGGCAGCACAAACGCAGAGCAATTAGTGGCGCCCAAGAGCGAAAAACTCATCCGCATTTGCCGGCGGTTTTTTATCCTGACCTCGTCGCAGGACCACAGGACGACATCCGGCTGGGGTTTTGCGGACTGCAGGAACGTGGGTGGTGCAGCGGTTGTCCTCACCGTTTCCCAACTGATTCCCCTGGCCATCCTTCTGCCAAGCGTTTCCATTTATCATAAACAATGCAGACCGTGATTGGTGTAGGTCGTGGCCCTGGCCCGAAAAATCCGCCACGAAATCGTCGGCTAATGTTCCGCTTGTTCCTATCAGCACGCCTGTGGTTTAAGTTCCATTTTTGTTTTTGTTTCAAAAGGTGGATAAGCTTGGAGCAGGTGTGAATAGGTGGGTTAAACTCAAGTGGGAGTACCTTCTGCACTCAGGACTCTACTGGCAGTAGTTTCATGGTAGTTAATTTTATGGCAGACACAGTGGTTTCGTTAGAGGAAAATGTTAAATATCATTAAAATTAAATATCTTAATTTTTAATATTTTAAATAGGAGATAAAACAAGCGCTATGCTAATATTTTTAAAGAATTTCTATGCCTTAATATCCATTTATGCCTTAAAGTTTTTGGTAATAATTGTATTATGCATTAAAACTCTATTCTCTACCTTTTTCTTTCAAAAAAACTTGAATTCTTGAGTTATTTTTTAATGTACAATGAAATTTATTTAACAAAGCCTTCAGTTTTTAAGGCAGCTTAAGCTTGTAAGCAAAAATATATACATTTACCCCATCAATTTCATTACAAACTTTGCACTCCCTTATCCTTGGCAACTTGCTCTAGTTACTCCGTAAAGTTTTTCCCAGGGATTAAGCTTCGGCCTTCGAGCCTTAAACAGAAGAACTTTATTCAGTTTATTAAACATTCTTAAGGGACGGTCAGTTGTGTAGTGAAAATGCTCCATTTTTAATTATGCCAACTTTTGCCAGCGCAATTCCGATTCAGGAACAGAATTCAATTACCCTTTAGTGGCGGCCATTTCCACACGGGTTTTCGCGTTTTTCCTGGCTTCGGGCCATGGGAAATTGCGAAATTGCAGCCTGTTGCCGGCGGAGTTTTTTGGGGGGACCAAATTTTTGGCAAAACGAAAGCGAAATCAGAGCCTGGCCGCGTGACAAGGATACATTTGGCACAAGTGCTGTGCCTGTGTCTGGGACAATGGCGGTGACGTGGACTCCGTTGATGTCATAATTCCTTGGGCCATCGAGTCCTGGTCATGGCATGCCGACACTTCATTACGCTAAACACCGACTGAACATAATTAAAAGCGCTTTACGCACGCCTCCGTTTCCGTTTCCGGTTGGCATTTAGTTCGAGTTCGAGTACTTTGTTCCCTGTAAAAGGTCAGCCATAACTTATGCCTTCGATTTTTACAACTTGACACATTTTTGCGAGTGCTTGGCAAGCTCTACAAGCTCTTTATCTCTGCATCGAACCGCGAACCTTGCCCTTACCTTGGCCATAAATTTTGTGCCAAAAAAAAGGGCACATTTTGTGGCTAAAAAGTTTCTGCCCTTTTTTTCGCTGCTCAGCCCTTAATTAGTTGCAAATTCTGGGCCGGCATGCTAATTGAAAAACTTTTTCCCTACTTCAGCTGCACGGCTGCAGCAATAAAATATTTACGATTCGGCTCCCCGCACAACAAAAAATCACACTCAGTGTGTGTGTCAGTCGGGAGACGTCTCCCTCCGATAATGGGCCCTGTGTAGTCACTCGCACGGTTCTGTTCTCTGTTCTGTGTTGACTCTAGTTTAATTGCGTTTTATTACGTATACGCACCGAGGTACGCCGCCAGCTGCCAATTAACTTGCCCCAACGACAAGGGAGAGCGAGGGGTAGCTAGTGGGCAACCATTTCCCGTACGTAGGTACGTAGCCCGCAGCAATAAACATAAAACTTTATCTGCAGCTTCTGGGCAAATCAATCGCTTGCAAATGCGCTTGGAAAATGCTGGAAAAGCTGCTGGAAACCTTGCACATAATGGCCAAACACACAGTTGCACTATATTAAGGCTTCACCTACGTAGCTATTTTATGGGCGCTTTTTATGGCTGATTGGGGATTCAAACTGGCTCAAAACTTGAATTTAAATAAATTTCAATTGACTTGTTGGACAAGCTAAATTATTGGGGAAAAAGGTAGCTTAGGGAAGTCATAGATACGGGTCAAGGTTTCCGTTGTAACATCGGTAAGTTGAACTTTAATTCGCGATGCAAATTGGTCATAACTAAACTTAGAATTTATTTACTTTTATATGACAATTTTTTCGACAAAGTTTAAAGTTTAAAAATCTCATAACTCAGCCAAAAATGCTTTAATTTTAATTCGGAAAGCTTTCCTATGTTAGTTTTTATTAGGTTAAAAAAATCTGCATACTCAATTTAATCTTTTAAAAAATTAAAATTTTTGCCAATTTTTGACAATTTTAATGATGTAACCCCTTATAAAATTTTCCAAATTTTGAAAAAATTAAATTTTCACCAGACATAGTTAGATCGATTCGGCTGTTGATGCTGATCAAGAATATATATGATTTATAGGGCCGGAAATGACTCCTTCACTGCTTTGCAAGCTTTTGACTAAAATCACAAGACCCTGCAAGCGTATAATAACACCAGTGCGTATACGTAGTTTTTTAGGACTGTAATGCTTAAAAAATAAACTTTAACCCAGATAGGAAGGTTATATCGTTAAATTCTATTTATTTGTTTATTCTTGTCTACTCCTCGTATTCCAAAATAAAAATCGAATCACTTCTAAAGTAACATTACCTGCTCCTCTAATCTAAAAATCAATAAAAAAGTCACAATTTAATAAAAATCTCACCATCAAAGTTCCCTAAAAGCCCATCGCCGATCATCTTCAGAATCCTAAGCACCTGAAATCAATTTGGCAGGCAAACACAATGACGAAGTACGTAATTTTTTCCAGCAATCACTTGCACTTGACTGCAATTGCCATTAGGCTTCGAGCTGCAGCAGCGGCAGCAGCTTCAGGTGGAGAAAGAAAAATCGCCGGAGCTCACGGAACGGAAAACCCAGAAAAACTGAGGCGAATTTCCTTTTCGCTGCCTCCTCTGGCCTCTAAGCCATTTACAGGTCATTGAGCTGAGGCATCCAGCACGTCTCTGCGGAAGGGAGGAAGGGCTTTGCCAGCAATTTGTAGGTGTCTCTCCCACGCTCGGTCTCGGACTCGGATGCACGTTCTATCCTATGCACTGGCAGCTTCATCACCATCGCCCTCGCAGACACCAATCAGCTTCTGGAAGGGCGTGACAAGTACGAAATATCATTGCATAGCTCTAGGTGGCTGCGAGAAATATTTACTCGGCATTGCGTATACGCCACGAAGGCACCAGAGACGTGACTCAATGTCGGGAACAATAAAAATATTTCCATGTGCAAGAACAAAGCCAACAAATATAAATCAAGCAACTGATTAACATGGAGGGCGGGAGTTGGGGAAAAGCTGGAAAATGCCTGAGACAAGGAAAACTTGGTTGAGATTTTATTCCGTAGATTGTAGAATATGTTAAGAAAGAGGTTTACTATTACTAGAAAATTTAACAAAACTGTTTTCCAGAAAGAGATTCCTTAAATTCTAAATTCTAAAACCATAAACTAAATGAATTAAAATTGTTCTTTACTATTAAATTAACTACTAAACTAATTACAAAATATTTTTCCTTTCCTATTTTTTCCATTTTTCGTTTTTTCATGAAATTTCAAGCTGCAAAATTATTATTTTGCTGAGGAATAATACATATATCCAAGCTTACACGATAAGAAAAACAAAAGGCTATAGAAAATCCTAGAACAAAGACAACTTTATCCTCAGAGGGGTGGTTGCTTTGGCATTTGTTTGTTTTTCTCGCTGCTCGACCCACACCGCGTATGCGCAATTTGGCGCTAAATGACATTTATGGCAGCTTACTTTTATGCTGCATACTTTCGAGCGCCAGTCGAGTGTGAAACTTGGAGCGAGAAAAACAAAAATTACCAAAAGGGAAAACTTGAAGATTGGAAAAGTAATAAGCTTAAATGGGGATTGGGAATAGTATATATTATTATACAGAAATATTAGTATAAAGTATATAATTTTATATGGAAATTCAGAAAAAATTGAGACAGAAAAGGTCTTCTTAAAAAGTTTGCCTTTAAGCTATTTTACACTAAATCACTGAATCACACAAAAATCCTTTTAAAGATTTTAGTTAAATAAACAACTTTTACATTAATTAATACATTTAAAATAACTGATCAAATAAATAAAAAAAATCTATAAAAAATGTAAAACATAAAAATTCTCAGCAGGGTTTTTCTCCTAAAATACTTTTGGGCTTAAGGCTAAAAATCCCATATTATTATTTAACTTAACTCAGCACATGTGTCATTAAATGTTTACAAATTAAACAATTATTTTCTTTAATGCGAGTGCCGAGAAAAGCTGCCAAGACTCGCAACAATAATAAATGATTGGTACAGCGTGGTTGGCGTGGAGGGCGCTCAGTGAATTCAAAATCAATGTTTTTTATGTTGGCGCCACGCTGTCCACGAAAATAAAAGGAAGCGTGGAGCGACTGAGCAGACAGAGACAAGGCTGCCAATGATCCTGGGCAGGGGAGGGCAGTGGGCGTGGCAGACGGATGCTGTTGCTGTGGCACACAAAAAGGCGCTGGGCGCCGCTCTGTCGACAGGACGCACAGCCATAGACAAAGGCTGCAGGACCATTCGCATTGAGCTGCTGGCGACGACAGAGCACAAATGCTAACGCATGTAGGTCGCCCCACTACATGTACACAACATACATATCTGCCCTTCGCATCTGTCTCTGTACTGTATCTGTATCTGTATCTGTATCTGTATCTGTGTATCCTGTGTGGCCTGTGTATCTGTGCGAGCGCGTTCCGGTCGCTGTATGTGTGCCAAAGACAAACAGCAACTGACTGGGCATTAAAGTCACTAGCCAGAGTCCACAAAAAATGAGTTGCATTACGAGAAAATATACTAAAAATATAACAATAAAAAAAAGGGAGTATAAACCATATAAATATCAGGAGAAAGTTCTGATTAGAAACCCCTTCCTTGTATTTGGTAACTATTTTACTAAAAGAGAAAATAAATTCAATACCACAAAGCTGGAGCAAGTAGACTCTCTAAAGATAGTTTTAATAATAAATGTAAGTTTAATAATAATTTTATACTAAGCCCCAGAGACTGCCTAAATATATACTTTAACTATGAGATTATGTTTTAATATAATTAACATTTTTAACTCTTAAAAAAACCTATCTTTTCAATATATTTGTATAAAATTTTTAAAAATTCAAAATAAGTTTTTTAAACCCTTATTAAATGACTTGACTTATCCTTTGCCTTAATTCACGTATTTTAAATATTTCCCAATTATTTCTCCCAGTGCATAAATCGCTTGGCGTGCGGTTCTGTGCTTGACTTAATGGGCCAACATGTCGTCAGAATTCTCTCGTCTCCCATTCTCAACAATAAAAACTAACAAAGTTGCCCTATTATTTTTGGCCTGCGTAGACAGTGACTTTGACTTTCTCTGGGCCACAAAACAGACATAGCCGCAGACATTTTGGCAGCAAGACTAAGGGAAGGGGACGCAGGACATGGCAGGAGTGGGTGTGCGAGTCCTTGGTCAACTTATACGTTACATATGAAAATTTCCGATTTTATATAATTGCCGCGCCACAATTCGCACATCTCTGCCCCTTTTTGTGGAATGCCTAACGCATAAATTCCCGCCCTCAGTTTGGCCTTTAATGGCTCGGTCTGAAAGTGATTTAAGTGCTAAACATAAATAATTGAATTTCTGCAAGGGGAGTGTGCATCGATAAATTATAGTCCACATTTTTGGTTACACAAGGACATTAAAGTGTTTTCTCGATAATATGAAGTGAAAGTCGCAGGACTTTCAGTCGTTTTCATGTTAAAAGGGTAATCAATTCCCTAATGCCTCCTTTAAATACATTACTCAATTTACATTAAAATTAATACAAAATCAATATTAAAACACAGATACTCTCTTCATTAAATATTACGCTTATATTTTCATAGAAATAAAATACAAATACAAGACAGATGGGATGCTGCGATGGACATAACTACTAAGGATATGGCATACATCAGAGAGTGGAAAGGAGAACTCAGTGCAGTATTTCCTTGAAGACTTCGTTTTTTAGCCACTTGTAAAATAAGGTACTCTTTTGCAGGATATACGAGGATATGCGTTTAGTGTCTAAGGATGCTGGCCGCTGCCAGGCTGACCACAGTGGCCGCCAGACTGTAGCCCACCTGCCGAGCTCCCATCAAGGACCTGGCCCCATTGCATCCCTCCTCGCTGCAGGTGCACACCACCTGCTTGTAGCCCTCGTTATCGGCGGTGAAGCAGGCATTTTGGATCTTCTCCGGTATCCAGCCGCAGTTCCGCTCGATCCGGTGCTCCTGGTTCACCTCGAACTTGATCACGGTCTTCCGGCAGAAGGCCTCCTGTCCCGCGGGCGCCACGCAATCCTTCAGATACTGTTCGTCCCGTTGGGCGCGCGGTGTGTTCACCACCAGGCCGGCACAGTCCTCGTTCTCATGCGAATTGCACTGATGGCACCGAATTGCACTCACTGGAATTATTTATATTTATATTAATTATTTAAACATGTATTCTAAAATAATAAGTGTGTAATTAGATGATAAAATAAAGACTTAGGAGGCTTGATCAAATATTGAGTAAGATTAATTTTAATCCCTCAAAGGCTTACTTGAATAGATAACTAAAAAGTTTGGTAAACTATGTTTACCCCCAGAAAATATATTTATTTAATTTATTATATTTCTTTATCAAGTAAATAACAGTGCTCCTAACTTTGATATAGCCCTCTAATTTTCCTTTTAATTAAACTTTTACCTATTTCAGACCTTAATTGGAAACGTGGCTACCTCTAATGGCATTCAAATTCGCCCTTTTCAAAGTCTCCGACACACTGACAGTAAATTATTTTATTAGCCTCCCTTAAGGCCCTTTTCTAAACCCTTTCCGCTGACTGTCAGCAGGTGAAAGCCTTTTGACTGACAAACTGACTGCGATCCAACTGCAGTAACCTGAATAATTGCATGTCAACTGCTTTTGGGGGCCAAAAAGAAAGAATTAAATGCTGAAGCATTTGGCACGCAAACCTTACCAACAAAAAATACAACTTTATATATTGCCAAAGGGCAAGGACATGCAGACAGTGAGTGCTGGTTGTAAATGCGAAATATGTCTGGACTTGTCAGGATTATAAATGTCGAGCACATGAGCCATTTTTTTAAGGGAAATTCTAATACTTTTCGGGGGAAACTGACGTAAATCACACGTAGCTGGAGTTGGCTAATTAAGTCACTATTGCAAACAAACATTAAGTAATAAAAAGTCACTTGCCATTAGAAAATTCTACAGTGGCAGTTTCTACAGTTTCTGGGCACCCCTTTGTTACAGAATTTGCATATTTTGCATTTTCGCATTTGCATTTGCATTTTACATTTGCTGCATATTCATGCGGTTTTCCAAACAAACTCGAACTGGAGAAAAGCGGAAAAATTGGGGGAGAGAGGGAAGCCTCTTCCCAAATGTTACCTTGTGGCAGCGTTTATTTTTTTAACTTTAATTGTTCAATTCATTAGTGCTTATACGTTGTCTAAAAACAGTCAAGATACACACAAAACAATTGTTGATAAATTGTAAGATTTTTTTCATCTTATATATATTATTTCTAATTATAAAATTGCTACTTATGAAATTGGTACCTTCATTATTTTACATTTTATTTTATATTACTGTCTTAAAATATTTTTCCCTGTGCATTCTCACTCCCCTAAAACGTGAATATTTGTCCAACCGATTACGATGTTCGTGTCCAAATACTTTCAATATAATTTAACGCCATTTAATGTGCGTTCCCTTAACAAGTGAGTGCGAGCTGCGGAATTGCTTGGACAATCAATGCATCCGTGTCGGAACTCTACAAAGGCCAGCTCTGTGTGCGTGGCTCCACGAGGCTGATTTGTATAGACTTTCGCATTTTCTTAAAAACTAATTTAATTAATAATCAACCGCTGGTGGACGGTGAAGTGCAGCGATGTAAAAAACACGACATTAAAAGTCAAAGGAAATCCTTAAAAGATTTAAGAAGTTAAAGAACGTTTGATTTGCAATAATTAAAAAATGTAGTAAATAATCTTACAACTTCAAATTTTTGTTTTACCCTTACAGGGTATTACAGTTTCAGTCAGAAGCGTTAAATGCAGTGAAGGAGTCATTTCCGACCCTATAAATCATATATATTCTTCATCAACAGGAGAATCGATCTAGCTATGTCTGAGGAAATTTTTTTTTTTTTTTCAAAATTTTGAAAATTTTATAAGGGGTTACATCATTAAAATTGTAAAAAATTGATCAAAATTTAAATTTTTTAAAAGATTAAATTGAATAAGCAGATTTATTAACCAAATAAAAACTAGCATAGGAAAGCTTTCCGAATTGAAATTAATGCTGTTTTGGCTCAGTTATGCGTTTTTTTAAATTCGATTTTTCAACAAAATGCCTGTGCAAATTTAGTATAAATTTTTCAATATCCAAGAGATATCCGATTATCATTTTCCCTGCCAAACTTCCATTTAAATTATGACTATTTAAAATCATCAAACATTTCTCTCATTTATGACTTAAAAAAGGACATAAAACTAAAATCCAACCTAATAAAAATTGAATAAAAATTTGGAAACAGCTTTGATTTGCGATTTTCCATAAGAGAAGAGTCAGTGCCAGCACTAGACAGGGGAAAAGTGTTTGTGGCACGAATTTCCACCTCAATGATTCGATGGGTTGCGGTTGATTTGGTTTTGGATTAAAGCCGCACTAGAAAATCGATCAATTTGGCACAGAAAACAAATGGCGAACATCAGCTAAAGTGTGGGCCAATCAATTGGTTAGCTTGTTTCTCAATTGAATTCACATAGACAAAGAGCACATTTCAATCAACAATCCTTATTATATATTTAGTTTAACATGAGTTAATTAATTAATTTAACTATTTAGAAGCTCACCTGTTAAGATATTGGCCACCAATGCCAGACACACGATGATGAACGCTGCTGTTGTCGACATTTTTGCGGTTATTTTGCTGTAAAAAGTATTCGAATTTTCTATTATACATTTATCTGATTTACTTTATGGTTTTTAGCATCTTTGTCTTTGTTTGTAATTTGATTAACGCTTCGATTATAATTATAATCTATAATTCGCTGTGAGCGGTTCTCATTTACACCTGCACTAAACCGGTATCAGACAGAGCGTGGCTGCTCAACGTGACACTTGCTAATATTTTTCTAACGCAAACAAACATTTCATTTTAGGATTTCGATTTTATGGGTTTGCATTTTATATACTATAATTTGGCATATTTTTGCAATTGGGTCAAGTAAAATAAATACATAATAATAATAATAATAATGTATTTGTCTTGCAATCACTTTAATTTATTTTATGGCTTCACTTTCAAAATACTTTTTTGAGTTAAAAATCTTTTGTATCAATTATAATTCCTTTATCAATTGAAAGAATTTTTTATAATAATTATTTACCTATTTGTTAACTGATTGTTATATATATTTAAAAGCATTTTTAAAATGTTTTATTCGTTTAAAGAAAAATAGTTTCCAGTTTCTGTTTTCAATTAATATAATACAAATTTTTTTGCCAGAGCTCCATGATTTAAAAAGGGAGAATAACTTCTGTAAATCACTTTTTTTAATACTCATATTTTATTTGAAAAATTTTCAATAAAGTTTTATGTATCCCATAAATGTATTTAAATTTTTTTCACAATCACCTTTTAAGTATTTGTTTCTAAAACCACACTACACTTTGAAATATGTTAATTATTTACTATAAATTATACAATTAATTTGCATAAAAGTCGAACTTTAAGGGCGAAAGCGAAAGCACAACTTGACGCGAGCACCGTCGAGATGAATCTGAAAACTCGTATTGAACTTTTTGAAAAACGTTGATTTTTCAAAAAGCCAACTCACACCCGAGAGATGAGAGTCGAAGAGAGTCTCAATCTCAGTCCCTCTCCTGTAGTGTGTGTAGCTGAGAGATCGGCCCTAAAAGCCAGCAAAAAAATGGAAATTAAATGGAAAAACTTCCGTCACTCGATCAGCTCTGCAGGGTCGTGAGAGTATGAATATATATTCATATATATTCTCGTATAGGGGCGATGGATGCTCTGCCTCTACAAGGTAAGATTCACTCGCTGCATTGATAAGCTCCAGCTTCGGTTGGTTTTTCGAGAGCCGAGCTTGGTTCTTAACCCAAAAACAACTGGGAAAGCACACACAGAAAACGCAATCCAAATGGAATCCACCGGTTCGAACTGGTTAAGAACGGTGACACAGTGACGTAATTAACAAAAAATATAAACAAAAGCATAACACAGATGACGTCCCATTGGCCTTGTTACTGATTTTTCTGCTTTTTTGACTTAGTTTTATAAACAAACGAGTTTTGTGTTAAGGGTTTTACAAAAGAGATGAATTTTAAACTATAAATTTCTGGTAAAGTATTTCATTATGTATGTAAATAGTTATGTTTCCTTTTTTAGATAGAAGAATGTTAATTAGAGAATAAAGCATACATAAATGACTAAATTAAGCATTTAAAAACAACGTGTTTCATTCGAAAAACAAAATAATAAAAGTGTTAAGGTAATTATTTTTTAATAAGGGGGAATTCCTAGGAGGAAATCTTCCCCATGAAATGATCGGCGGATTGGGTTCCGGTCTAGCTTAGCGATAGGAGGTCATTCTGACGGCCATAACTTGGACTGTACTACACGTATTTACTACTTGTACTTCAGATTCGCTTCCCTTATCAATTCCCCGCCGATTAGTTAAAACTGGTTCGCACCTCCAAAAACCCAGCTCTGTTGGTTTGGTCTAGTCCTCATCGGTGGCCACAGACTTTCCGACTCTGCTCAATTGAGGAAAACAGACTGGGACATGGGACTACGGCACCCAGATAGGGAGGAGAGGCTTATCTGTCCTCGTTCAAGGCAGTTTTAATAGCACTCTTAACTCTTAATTCTTAATAATGAATTTAAATAATTAAAAGATAGGAAAAGTTATTTAAAGTAAAGTCTCCGTATTACTTTAATTACCTTAAATTTTACCAGAAAATCTTCATGATTTTATACATATTTATTGTACATATTACTTGCTAAAAAGATTTCTCAATAAACTCCTAACTCCTTGCTCCTAACACTCTCAAGGACATTTTTAGCCAAATTTTTAGCAAACATTTTTCAAGTTAAAGTTGCTCTTAAAACTTTTCTATGCAGTTTCTATATTTTAAAACACTCTGCTTTTAATTAGGTATCCGATTCTGCAAGCCATGCATTTAATTTCAAATTTTCATGCTGTGTAAAGAAGTCCGGCCAAACCGAATTAATTCAGCGGTCGACCGACTCAGTTGCCGGTTTTAGCCAGTTCGAAGCGGTTCTGGTGGCTCCAAAGCAAGCCAGAAAATTGTGGAAAATTTGTAAAACAATATTGGTGTCAAGAAAATAAACAAAACAATAGAAAATTCTCAATGGAAATCTACAGAGATGACATTATCTATGATTTTAAAATAATTTAACGTTTGTAGAACAGTTTTAACTTTACTGAAAAAACATGTACGGGATTTTATTTTTTTTTGTTAAATAATTCAATTTAATAAATGTACGGTTAAATAAATTCCAAAAAATACTTTGTTTTAACAAATACAATTTATTCAAAAAAATACTCTTTAAAGTGCATTAACGAAGAGATTCTTTAAAGTTCAGTTAAAAGTGAAAAAAAAATACACAAACAAATAAGTAAATGTTTTTTATTAAACACAAAGAAAATGAGTGTGGTTTTTTTAATAAAATACCTATTTTTACATTTACATTCGTTGTAAAACTCACATTTAATAATTTATTTAATTATTTATCAATTATGTTAAATTCCTTGATAATAATATATAATTAACATCTGATGAGAAATTTCGAACCAAGCTACTGCAAATCGAAAGCGTAACTGAGGTCCAGAGAGGTGTTTAAGGCCCAGTGACATTTGGGATCGTATCGAAAACAGAAATCGGAAATCAGCTGATCAGCGGGAACGTTAAGAGAGGTCAGACACTGACATTGAGACGCATTATTACAAAAATAAATCAAATAAAAAAACAAGAAAGTAAACTATCTACTGGAATACGAAGTTTACATACCCTTTTAGTTTGAATAGACAATTTTTTGGAAAATTATTGTTTAAAAATCTCATAACTAAGCCAAAACAGCATTAATTTCAATTCGGAAAGCTGTTCTGTGTCAGTTTTTATTAGGTTAATAAATCTGCTTACTCAATTAAATCTTTTAAAAAATTCAAATTTTTTGAAAATTTTAATTTTGAAAATTCTGAAAATTTTGAAAAAAATAAATTTTGGCCGGACATAGCTAGATCGACTCGGCCGTTGATGCTGATCAAGAATATATATGATTTATAGGGTCGGAAATGACTCCTTCATTGGATTTCACGCTTCTGACTGAAATTACAATACCATTTTTGGAAGCGATATTAGCAATATTTTTATAAGACAATTTTGTTGAAAAATCGAATTTTAAAAAACTCATAACTGAGCGAAAAAAGCAATAATTTCTATTCGGAAAGCTGTTCTGTGTCAGTTTTTATTAGGTTAATAAATCTGCATACTCAATTTAATATTTTAGAAAATTAAAATTTTTATCAATTTTTGACAATTTTAATGATGTAACCCCTTATAAAATTTTCAAAATTTTGAAAAAAATTTATTTTTGTCAGACATAGCTAGATCGATTCGGCTGTTGATGCTGATCAAGAATATATATGATTTATAGGGTCGGAAATGATTCCTTCACATCATTATAAGGTTCAGACTGAAATTATAATACCCTGCAAAGGGTATAAAATAAGCACAGATTCTTGTTTGCTGGCCAAAACCGGATTGCTAATGTTTATTATTTTTTTTTTTTATTTAATTCCAACAAGTAAAGTCTGCTGATTTTGTTAACCCTCTCACAGCTCACTTTCAGACAAGATTAATGGCTTATAAAAATCCGACTAAACAATAACTAAATAAAATGTTATCCCAAATATATGGGTTCAACGTTCCCATCAAAATAAGGGGAAATTTATCACAAATGCCTGTGAAAATATACCCTGTATTTTTATTAGAAAGCTTTTAGTGAATTCTACAACTTAGAAAACAAAAACTACATAGCTTTGGCTTGTGGAGAGAAGCTTTGGCTTCTTAGTTAGTCTCAATGTTATTTAAATTTAAGCAATTTGTTGCTAAATCTGTTTGTCAACATTTTGATTAATCGTACTTTAACCCCAAAACCAAACCAAAGCCGAGCCAATGTCTTAAACTCTTTTCTCAGAAAGCCTATTTATAGCCGGGCAAACATAATTTAAAGCAATCACTTTAGGGGCTTTTACACTCTAAAATATTTTATTTAAAGAAATTCATTTCAAGAACATTATTATTAAATTTTGATATAAGAAATATCAAGGATTAAATTGGGAATTTAATTTCTAAGAAATATTTAATTACCAATTTCATTTCTAAGAAATATATAAACAAATGCTGAATTTCTATATATGGAAATTAATTAGAAATCATAATTATAAGTTTATTTTGTAGTGTAATAACCCTAGAAACGTAGCGAAAAAAGTCTATCTCCGGGGAGAATCTCCCCGAAAGGGCGATCCATCCCCACAACTGGCTGGGCTTCTTCAATTTCGCGCACTTGATTGGCGCACAAAGGCAAGGCAACGCGATCTGCAAAAAAAAAATATATATCTTAAAAAACTACACTTAGTGGGTGGAAGAGAGAGGAAACTTAATTCAATTGAATTGACCAGCGTCTTGGGGGCAGCAGCATCAGCAGCAGCAATTTGTGCGACTTTTGTGATAAGCTCCAAGAGGAAGCCTGCGATTAAGCTTAATTAATGCACTCTAGCCCGAGATTTATGCTTAGTCCATGTGCGACTCTCCTCCTCTCAGGCTTTTCACGTGTGGAAAAATAGATTAAATGTCTGGACGCCTCGTTGAAGTGGCGCTCAGGGTTATAAGTGGGTCTCATAGGAAAGTCCAGTGCACTTGGCTGTTGCTTAATTGCAGATTCTAATTAGGGGTACTTGGAAAGGCATAAATAAAATATACAGATTAAAATATATATTATTTTGAGTGCTAACAGGTATGCTTATTGTGTTTTTAAATTATTTTAAAACTAGACTAGAAGATAACAAATTATATAAATTTTAAAACTTCTTTAACAGCGTTTTCAGGGTATTATAATTTTAGTCATAAGCATAAAAGCCAGTAAAGGACTCATTTCCGACCCTATAAATCATATATATTCTTGATCAGCATCAACAGCCGAGTCGATTAAGCTATGCCTGAGGAAAATTTATTTTTTTCAAAATTTTAAAATTTTTATAAGGGGTTACATCATTAAAATTGTCAAAAATTTATAAAAATTTCAAATTTTTTAAAATTTTAAATTTAGTATGCAGATTTATAGATATAATAAAAACTAACATAGGAACGCTTTCCGAATTGAAATTAATGCTTTTTTGTCTGAGTTATGAGTTTTTAAAATTCGATTTTTCAATAAAATTGTCATATAAAAATATTGATAAATATCGCCTTAAAAAATGGTATTATAATTTAGTCCGAAGCGTAAAAAGCAGTGAAGGAGTCATTTCCGACCCTATAAACTATATATATTCTTGATCAGCATCAACAGCCGAATCGATTAAGCTATGTCTGGGGAAAATTTGTTTTTTTCAAAATTTTGAAAATTTTATAAGGGGTTAGATCATAAAATTGTCAAAAATTGAAAAAAAATTTGAATTTTCTAAAATATTAAATTGAGTATGAATATTTATTAACCAAATAAAAACTAGCACAGGAAAGCTTTCCGAATTGAAATTAATGCTTTTTTGGCTGAGTTATGAGTTTTTTAAAATTAGATTTTTTAGCAAAATTGTCATATAAAAATATTGATAAATATCACCTTAAAAAATTGTATTATAATTTCAGTCAGAAACGTGAAATCCAGTGAAGGAGTCATTTCCCACCCTATAAATCATATATATTCTTGATCAGCATCAACAGCCGAGTCGATTAAGCTATGTCTGAGAAAAATTTATTTTTTTCAAAATTTTGCAATTTTATAAGGGGTTACATCGTTAAAATTGTCAAAAATTTATAAAAATTAAATTAAATTAAATTAAATTTAGTATGCAAATTTATAAACCTAATAAAAACTAACACAGAACAGCCTTCCGAATTGAAATTAATGCTTTTTTGGCGAAGATATGAGTTTTTAAAACTCCATTTTATCATAAATTGGAACATATGAAAATATCAATAAATATCCATTTAAAGAATGCGAATATTTTAAGCTTATTTATAATCGACTTCCAATTTTCCGAATTTCCAAGGCTTTCAATTTTAAAACGGGTATTTAGTAAAATATAAGCATTTTAGCAAAGTTGTTGTCTTTCTCATGAAACAGTTTTAAATAAAGGCTTGTAGCTTGTACTTAACAAGATTTAAATATATTTTGGACCTAAAGTCACCAATATTATTATGTTCTATTTAACTTAATTTATTTTTCAGATATTTTTTAAGCTTAAATACAAATTGCACTACATTTCCCGCCCCAAAACCCTTGCTGACTAGTGCCCCAGAGTGAGATACTTTTTTCCCAGCTACATTTTCCGTATCTCCTGGCCTGCACACACACACACACATCAAATATACCCAAAGGCGGAAAGAGGACGCTCTGGCTCGCTCAAAGCTTGCCGGCGGAAAGCTTCGAGTCCGAAACCGAATCCGAGGTTGAGACCGAGGGGAACTGGGACTGCTGCTCCATCCGCCCCGTTGGCCCGCACATTTCGCTGGTACATTTGTCGAGTGCGGCTGCTGCCTTCGCTTAGTCGTTTGCCGTTTGTCAACCGTTTGCCAGCGTTTGTGCCGTGCGCCGAAAGCGAGTCCCAGAAGCTCTTGCAAGGGGAATACTATTCCAGCGGAGATAACACCCAATCTGTGACTAGAATCTCTCGCAATCGAAACGGAAAAAGCAACGAAATAACCGGAGAAATCTAGTGCTTAGAGTGCATCTAAATAAGTAAAATTAAACTAAACTAAAATGCAGTACATCTATGTGATCAGTGCGCTGGTTTTGGCCATTGCCGTGCAGCAAGGTAATGTGAAGGATTGAACTACGAGTCGGGAGACAACCGCGATTGCGAGATTACATAATACCAGATATGGCCAAGACGGGGGCGGGTTTCCTCCGTATCCATTTCCACAATATTTCCAAGGGGTTGGGTTGGGAGGAGCCATTCATGGGGGAGAGTGCTGTCCTGTGGCGCCGTCCTGTCGTCGGCAGACGCCACAAGAAAGGAAAAATACCCCAAGTATCTAAGCCGGCCGCCGTGGCGCCCGAGTAATATTTGCATTCAATAGATATAGATATATACATATATATAAGCTCCTTGGAGTTCCTTGAGCTCTCTGAGCGGGCACGCAGACGAACTTTTTTCTCTACTTCTCTACTGGCTCTCTGCCAGAGTCACAGCTTTTTCCGTAGTCTCTTTGCTGCACGGAAAACGGAAGGGAAGAGGGCACCAAGGGAAGAAGGTGCTCCCATTTCACGCCTTAATTGCGCCGGATCATAATTAAGCCCTTCGCACTATGCAAATTCTTTGAATGATGAGCTCAAGGAAATGGTATTATCTCCTAGTGCTTCCTTAGTTCCTTAAGAAAATATCCCCCGTTTTTTGGCCCACATATGTGTGTATGTGCAAGCCTGATATAGGACATGCGCACTCTATTTTGGTTAAAAAGGTCCTGCGGGGCAATATATGCAGTAATCCGATACCCAAAATCGCCTCAGTGGCTTATATAAAAAGAAGTCGTAGTTCCTACAAACGTTTCTTGTGTTTTGTAAACATTTAAATTTGTATAGAATGCGTATTTTTTTAAACATTTTGTATTTATTTATTTTTATTTATATAAAGCAATCTATTTTGCTTGCCATACCATGAAATCAATGCATTTTATTGCTATTTTTAGAGACTGTAACAAGCCTTAATTGGTCTCGTAGACTATGTGGGGAGCGCTAAAGCTTTTAGGGCTAACGTTTTCCGATATGTTCCAAAAGGGGGGAAAAACCAGGTATTTTTAAAATAATATGCAAAGCATAGAAGCTTTAATTTACAAATATTATATATATTTAATGGTTATATTAAACAGGTTTAAAGATTTCGTAAGAAATTTCTTTACTAACCTTATGTCTATAAAAATATTCGAGACCTAAAAGGATATGTTAAATATATTTACTTCCTTTAAGACCTGTTTAATATGTTCAATACAACAAAAATTTCCCATTTAATATGATTCTGTTGCTCTTTATAATATAAATATCAATTACTAACTAGAAACATATGGTTTTAAGCTTATTTTTGAACTCTGTAGTAACTATAACTCCAAACCATAAATATCTTCTCACATTTCCTGCCATATGCTGGCCAAAAATTAACTCATCTTACAGCAATTTTACAATCCAAGCCATTGTCCTATAAGAAAGCTCCTTTGCTAAAAAAAGGGCTACTCTGGCAGCTGGATCATCTTACAACGACTTTCTTCCTTTTCTCCATTGTCTTCCCACCAAGTAGCAACGCCTAAAAGCAGGCAGCACACTTTGCGGCCTGCTTATGTAACCCAAATTGGAGGAGAGAATGGCAGCGAAGCAAAGTGAAGTGAAGTAAAGTCATTCGAGTCCATTAGCAATGCCGATGTGTCAATTAACAAGCCACTCTGAAGAGCCTTCGCAGTCTGTTCCTAATGGAGGCGTCGATGGCATCGCTGCAATCACACACAGAAGCTGGCCTTTCCTCGCCATTGTGCCATTTTTGGCACAGCGGGATGGCAAAAGCGCAATGCAACTTGCAAGTCAAAGAGGGGAATATATATATATATCCATACACACAATGGAACAATACATATATCCCCGGTCCAGTGGCCAGTATATTCGAAAGATTAAATAATGCGAATCTCGTGTCGCGCACGACCTTAAATTCAATTTAGCTAAGCAACCACAAGTGCCTCCAGAGATCTCCCTTATACCTCATCTATATATCTGACTGTGCCAAGTCAGACAGAGTCTCTCTCTCTCAGATTTGTTTACACGCTTTTTCCTTTCATAATCACTTGTTTTTTGTATAACTATTAAGGTTAAGCTTAGAGGCTGAAGAATATAAACTTTTGTAAAAGTTGGGCTTTGCGGTCAACTAAGTGGAAAATTCCAGGGTGAAAGAAAGTGGGTGTTACTTCAGCTTTCAATAGATATCATCCTTAACAACAACTAATATTAAATATTAATTTAATATGCAAGGCATTCATAGACAAACATCATGGAAATATTGGGAAATCCTAGAGAAAACAATAGGCTTACTAAAAAAAATATTTAATAAATCACTTGAAGTGAAGAAATATACAAAATAAATGATTTAATTTGAAAAACTCTCTCCAACTGTGCAGGCTATGCCATCAAGTGCTTTGTCTGCAACAGCCACAAAGATGCCAATTGTGCGCTGGACATACCGCCGGACAACTTGCTGAAGGACTGCGATGAGCAGTACTCGTCCCGCGGCAAGGGCATTCCCACCTACTGCCGCAAGATCACACAGATCATTGAGTTCTCCGTGAACAGCCGTGAGTACAGGCCACCTAACATACATATAATGAGCTATAGATAATAATGTACGTCCTTGCAGTGCCCCCAGATAGCCGCGTGATAAGGACCTGTGGCTACCAGAACCAGACCTCCACCAGCTACTGCTATCAGCGTGCTGGCTTCGGGGGTCGCCAGGTGGTCTGCTCCTGCGACACGGACAATTGCAATGGCGCCGGAGCGTTGGGAGTCTCCGCCACAGCAATGGTGGCGGTGGCAGTGGGACTCCTCCTGGGTGCCCGCCAGTGGCTGCAGCGTTAAGCAGGGCACCGAGGGAGAGCGCCACCTCAGTTGTTTTATTTTTTACTTTGTTTTTATCGAATGCATCCACCCAGTTTTTCGTTGTTACGTATTGCTACCGCAGCTGACACTTTGACATCTGTGACTTCTCACTTTCACCCGCTTTTTGCCCCCATGAACAAGGTCCACACGTAGAGCTGCTCCAGAGACTGGTGAGTAAGTCAGATTTTAAATATTTAATATTTCCTAACCTTGTTTCCATATCCCTTCTTCAGCTCTGGGACAAGCCTAATTTTGTAACAATTTTTTGAATGAAGAACCGTAAAAGCTTTATACAAAGTATTAAAATAAAAACAAACCGAATAATTCCCGTAAATTGAAGTGTATATAAAAAACAAAAATAGAGGAGAGCAAGAAACCATTGGCCAATATAATCGTTCAAATTTTGAAACTAACACCACGTATTATAGCCAGAGAATGGAAAATAACGATATAAAAAACTAAAAACCTACCGCAGTTGAAATAAAAAGTATTTAAACAAATCCAGAAAATAAACGAATAAGTCAAAGGAGGCCACAATGTTAAAAATTAAGGCTACACAAAAAACAAAATAAAATAAAAACCGTAGAACATAAACTATAAATGTTAACACAACACTCTTCTGCCTAAGTTTCTCTACTTTTCATTTTCATAAGACTTAAAATTCTAAAAAGGCAAAAAAGCTAAAGCTAATTAATAAACGTATTTAAAACGTAAAGGGTCAACGAGGAAGGACACACACTTCATAGTATAATTAACTAGCAAGCAATTTGGGTGAAGGCGGGATGTCTGGAGAACCCAAAAGATAGTTGTGACACGCTTACGAGTCACTGAAGTGACCACGCCCCCAAAATATCTCTACTGCACACTCCCCAAGGGAAACACACACACTCGTTGTTGTTGTTGAAAACCAACTGCCAAAACAAATAAAGAAAAGGAAAACGGAAACGGAAACGGAACCTGGAAGAGCGAGCATAGGAGGCAACATACCCGTAGAGGAAACACTAACCACTGAACCATGTTTGTCCATCGTAGGCTATACAAAAATGCAATTTCAAACCGAAAGCCGATTTATAATAATAAACATAAACGTTACAAAAGAAAGCAAACCAAAGTAAGCCCCGAATACATCATTCTTTTAGTTCGAATAGCAAAATTAACTCAGTTTATAGTGACAATTTTTATTAGTTAAGAATCTCCTCTAAAAATGCAATATTTATAATGCAATAAAATTGTAAAATGTTTAAAGTGAAAAACAATAAATATGAATACAAAAAATATGAGTGTTTTTCATATGTATATCTCGTATTTTTCTAAACATATATCGTCAAAATAATTTGCTAAGTTATAGGTTCCTTTCAGATAATTCAATTTATTGGATTGTAAATATAAAAAGATATAAAGAATTACCAATACGGTAATAATTGTTTAGAAACTCAATAATCTTTAATACAATTTAGGTTTAAAAGAAAGTTGAAAGCATTTTAACTGCTAACTGAAATTGTTGCACCAACTATTAGGGTTCTAACATATGGGGAAAGATAATAATTGTATCTTTTATCTAGAAAAATGTTTAAAAAAAAAACGGATAAAAATCCTTTAACTTGTAGAATTACTAAGCTGTTCTAAAAAATCTTCTATTAATTTCCTGAAATGGAGGAACCCATCAAAGCAAATTATACTGCAAATTCCCTGCCACAAAATCTGACTTTTAACTATAAACAAATGGATTGCAAGGTGAGATGGATGTCAACTAAGCTAACTACGCCTCTTTATGCACCACCCGCTTCAGAGCTAGGTAGCAATGGCGTGTGGCTAAATCGTGATATCCCACGGGTCCCCGCTCGCAATCGGCGCAAACAAGAAACTTCCTACCGTCCACGGTGTTGGAGAATCCAATGTTCTCGAACGTCATCATGTCCTTGACCAGCCAAAAGTCCTGCAGTGGCTCCGTGTTCAAGCTATCCGCTGTCCTGTCCTGCTTCTGCATCATTAGGGGCACTTCCACCTGGCAGAACGAGAGATGTAAACAATGGCTCTTGCGGCAAAGGGGGCAACCGGCACTCACTTGCTCCTTGCTGTAGATTCCCTCCTGGGCCTTCAGCATGAGGCTGTTGCAGAATTGGCAGCGCACATTGGTCTTGTTCTTGCCCTCGGCTATGTGTGTTGAAAAATCACTTTCTTCTGTCATTTTTTCCGGTTTTATTAATTATTTTTATCAGAAAGTGCAATGAGTTTAGTAAATCGATATTCGGTCTATCGATAAGCCGTTCTTCATTGTAGAACGATACTGTAAGTTGACCAACACTTACCAGTGTTTGAAGGAACTATCGAACTGTGCGATAGTTATTTTGACCGTTACGTGGGAAATTTGAAAAAGATACTGTTGCAAAACATTAATTATTTGATATTATATTTTTAATATGTTGGAAGCATTATAGACATTAAGATTTTCCAATTACCTAAACACATTTTTTCCAAAGACTCACAAATATCGATAGCTATTTAAACGGACGGGATGTATTTAAAAAATATAACCAATGACTCTTTTTCTTGTACACCATTTTAAAGACTTGGAAGTTTAATTTATAAAAATTACACCTTATAGAAAAAGTCTATGCGTATTCTCCAAAATTTTGAATGAGTCTATCATGTAATTTTCACTCAATATTAGCTTTTGTTTGGACCTGCAACGTTTGTCGTTACTTTTTCCAAATTTTTTGAAAAGCCAAAAACTTTATTCCCATTCAAATTGGCTTTATATTTTTTTATTGGTTTAAAAGGTATAACTCTTATTTGCAACGGTCACACTGAACTGCAGACGATAGTCGATACCACCAGAACTTCACTGATCGCTTAACATCTCTAGCGGCCATTTTGGAAAAGAACAAAAAAAAGTTCCTTTTGCCTTTTGACTTCCTCGAGAGTAGCAGCTGATTTTTTTAGCAAAGAACTAACCGCTCAAGTTAGATTGTGTGTGGAGACCGTGACCTAAGTACCAGGTAACTATGTTGCAGAAAGAGGCCCACACGTGTTTTTGTTTCCTGAAAGCTAACCTTACAATTCGCAATGACTCGGATTTCCTTTTTTTGTTTCCTCTTTGTTAGTAAATTCTTGTGACAGATTTTGAGAATTGTGTGAAAGGGAAGATGAATATTCCCATTTACCAACTGCCTTCCATGGCCACGCAGTCAATGCGCCAGCAGTCATTGTATCAGCAAACCTATTTGGACCGCAACCGCATGATCACGGATGTCTTTGTCCAGGAGCATGTCTTGCAGACCACCTGGGCTTTGGCCCCGCCGCCGCCGCCACCGACGGCTGTGATAATTCCCGGCAGTGTCAACTGTCCCATTACCCATCAGCCGGCACCGGTAGCTGCAACCCACCTGGGTCCAATGGCCTATGTGCCCGTGCCGAATGTCCAGTACTACGCAGCCACTTCTGGTGAGATTCGATTTAGTTTTCTTCTCCTTCATAAAGCTTCTCTTCCGTTTGATTAGCCTCGATGAACGCTTATGGCCAAGGTCAGGTGTATACGGCTCGTGCCTCGACCAGTACTGCCAGCTGCAACATGGCTGGCTTTTATGTGCCACAGTACTATCAAGGCGGTAGCAGCAGCAGCAGCAGCAGCGGCGGTGGCGGAGGAGCAGCTGCTGGCCCCCAGCCCTCCAAGCCTTCCACCGCTTCCAATGGCGCCCAGTCCCAGTTCCAGGTGCCTCCGCCGCCGCCGAAGCGCAGCTGTGATGTAGCCACTCAGGCGGACTATGTGCCCGATGAAGCTAGTGAGGTGGAAACCCTGCCCCCAGTTTCCGACGAAGAAAAGTAAGTTAGATCTTGATTATTTCTATAACTTTTTAACACAAATTCCTAAAAACATTCTGAATTTAAATTTTTAAACTGCTTAACTTATTTTCTAAGTATTTTAATCTATATTTCTAATAATAATTGTCTATGTGCTGTGTTAACAGCACCAATTGGTGTTGATCAACATGTTACTAGCAACATGGGACTTTTGTGTGTGGCGCAACATGTTCTTAGCAACATTTATGCATCATTGAGAATTACGTTTAGTCTTCCACAAAAGTCGACTGAAGCTTTTCTACTTGTGTGAAAGCATAGTGTAGAGCCTTTTCCTTTTACTATCCCTTAGGAATCTCGACTTTAGTGACAGTTCGTTTGACAACAGCGGTGCCGGCGACGGATTGCGTGTCCACTCAGCTAACAAGCGCAACTCGGAGGTGTTGCTCCAGCAACAGCTATTGCACGATATCACCACCATATCGCTTCAGGGCTGCGAGATTGCCGAACGCCTGGCCACTGCTCATCGCAACCGTCCGTGCTTCAAG
The DNA here is from genome assembly GCA_035046265.1 of Drosophila bunnanda. NCBI lineage: Eukaryota > Metazoa > Arthropoda > Insecta > Diptera > Drosophilidae > Drosophila > Drosophila bunnanda. Next base: position 3,846,801 of record JAWNOB010000076.1, on the reverse strand, counting down.
AAGATCGACACTCTCTGTGGCCGCTTGAAGCAGGACCTCCTGCGTCCGGATGGCGTCCTGGCCAACATCAATTCCCAGGGCATCGCCTGGGCTGTCAAGGATTTCATATTCGTCTTTACGCGCATTGTGAATGCTTGGGTCATCATGAAGGGCTATGTTTATAACACGCCTGATGGCCTGAACAAGATTAAGGATGAGTTGCCAAATGGCTTTATGTCCACCTTTGATTCCTGGCAAAATGAAACCCTAGCCCTGGTGGAGATGATTATTAAATCCTTTGTGAACCTTGATGACCTGCTCCTGAAGCAGAAGAATTCCTTTGTGAGCAAAGATCTGAGCCTGAACAATAGTGGCTCCATCTGGAGCTTCAACGATAGCAACGAGAGCACCGCGTCATGCAAGAAAAACAATTGTATCGCGGCTGCTCAAGGCCTAGGTCCAACGGCCAGCAGCTCACCAATTATCCCTGGTGGGGGATCAGGAGGACCAGGTGTTAAGCCACTTCCCGAAAACGACGAACAGCGAATGGCTCCCACCACTGCTCTCTACAAGCCCAAGTCTGGTGTAAGTCTGAACTATCTGTATACCATGATCGAGGATTCGGAGGAGACGCAGCGCAACGTGGACGCTAATGGCACTTATCTCAAAACTGGCACCTATCAGCCGCTGCAAAAGGAGATGTTGAAGCAAATTGAGATGACCCCACAGAGGTCTCAGCCCAGGGAACAGCAGGTCGAGTCCCCTGGCTGGCTGTGGAATGGTTGTCCATCGGCAAAACCGTCTGTACAGCCGCCAACTCCAGCAGCTCAAGAGCATCGTCAGGAACCCTGTCACAGCCACTTGGATCGTCATATCGATACCAGGGGTTGCATTAATCCCTTTAGCCTGATCAAAAGGGATGTCACACGGCAGCTGCAAGAGCTCAGTGCTGCCATCATGGATCTCCAGAACTTGGATCACTTTTTCCAAAAGCAGTTCACCCGTAATTATGTGAGTAATTTGGAATTCCATAAGAGTTAGAAAAGTCCGATTCATTGAATTAATTATTCCTAAAATAAGAAATAGAGTTGACTAAGGACAGCCGAAGTTCGTATACCCTTGGATCCCAAGAAATCGATTATAACTAATCCAAAAATTCTTTTCCAGTACCCGGACTTCTTCCAGCGCTGCCAGGACGACTTTATTGATATTCGCGCCATTGTACTGCAATGCGAGACCGCCTCCTACAATCATCTTTATCACGCCATTCACGATTTACGTCGCATCACCTTTGTGGTGCGATGCTATCTGCAGGTATTAATTGGATTAGTTTCCCCCAGGAACCAGCAAACACTACCATATATTTTTTTTGTATTTTTTGTTCGGATAATTATTTTTCTGCTGCATTTTTAGATCATGGAACCAATCTAAGGTATCGGTATGAGTAGGCCTTTTTAATGGACTAATGTACTAATCACTGGTCACCATTTGGGCACTAATCTCATATATTAACACAGAGCTTATAAATAGTTGTTGACCTTCTGTCTATAACTTGGTTTTCGAATGAGCGTAACCAGAGTCGAAGACAGAAGGGAGAAACATTTTTTAAGGATTTTAAGATCTTAAAATAGGGATGTATATCGTTACAGCATTGATATAATCTGCCACCTCGGGTGCTACACTCTATATTATTTATATTGTCTTTAGAATAACCTGTTATTTGTCAACTCCATTAGCAACAAATTAACCATAATTCCATTAACTCCACTCTTCACTTAACATTTAACCCAAAACTAACCTTCACTTTTTACTAACTTAAACTGCTATCCCAGATATATTCGGACGTTAAACTGCAGGAGTACGTTGAACTTTACGAAAAATCTGTGAATGAAATGCTGTCCAAGCCACCGCACAAGCCCAATCAATACGATCATATCGTGGGCCGCCCCGGCGAGAAGCTTTTCAACTATCAAATATAAGACAACAAGAAAGATGTCCTTTGTTACCTTTTGGGTATTTAGTCAATGAAAATCAAGTGTTAAAAGCATGAGAATCAGGGTCGCACTTACCATATTGTTAACTCTTAGATAAAGTATTAATAGATTTTGCGTTATAAACAATTAGTTGAGACTATAGGAGTCTATAGAATGAATGAATGAATTCATCATATGTGATTTGTATAATATATTAAAATTTGTAACCACATTTATCAATTGCCTTTCTTTTTGCACTACAAAAATAGTATTTAGTGGTAATTAACTTGAATCATTCTACGTTCTTTAGTTAAATTAGGAACACAAATATATAATACAAAATTATAATCTATAAAAATAATAAAAACAATAAATAAAATCGTACAACAACTTGACTTATTTACAAGGTTCTATCCATCATTTGCTTTTATTACTAATTCGTACTGGCGAAATCCTCTGGATTTATGTCCTGAGCCAATAGCATGCCGTGGAAAATGGTTGAGCTATTCGAGGCTAAGTCCTTCGGTCTGCCCTCCTCACAAATCCGACCATCATCCAGGACTATAATCCGGTCCATGGCTTGTAATCCTCGCAGCCGATGGGCGATAAAGAGTAGAGTGCAACTCTTGAAGGCATTCCTCAACGCCTGTTGCATGCTCAAGTCGGATTCATCGTCCAAATTAGAAGTGCCCTCATCGATGGCCACGACCTTGGCGTTTTTCAACAAAGCCCGGGCCAGGCAGAGGAGTTGCCTTTGCCCCGCGGATAAGTTATTGCCACACTGCTCCACCTTGCCATCGAGACCGCCCAGTTGCTGGACAAGAAGAGTGGCAGCCGCCGAGTTCTTGATGGCATGCCAGATCTCCGAGTCATGGAAGGCGTGGCGTGGATCCAGATTCTCGCGAACAGTGCCTGGAAAAGGTTGTGAATATATTATAGGAGAGTTCGTAAGGTTTACGTAGAACTACTCACCTTCAAAGAGAAACGGCTCCTGGGTGATGACTCCTATCCGCTCCCGTAGCACATTCAATGCCAGAGTTTTCAGATTCACCTGATCCAGCCGAACATCGCCATGGGACAAGGGAGCTACTCGCAGGAGAGCAGCCAACACCGAAGTTTTGCCCGCTCCCGTGCGTCCCACGATGCCAATCCTTTCGAAGGCCTCCGTTTGAAAGGTCACACCCCTCAAGGCAGGCGCCAAGTGTTCCCGGTAGCTCAGTTGGACTTCGCGAAAACTCAACACTCCTTGCGTGGGCCAACCAAACGGCGGGTCAGCACTGCCCGCCGCATTCTGCTCTCCCTCCAGCTGTAGATATTGATCTATTCGCTCCACTGCCACCAGCTCCTGCTCCGTTTCGGCCACTGCGTGCAGAAGATCTCCCAATTGGCCAGTTATGGACAGAGCATAGGAGATGCAAAGCCCCACCAGACCGGGATTGGTTGTATGCGAAGCTGTTATGGCGGCCAACAGACCTGCTCCACCAACCAACAGCGTTCCCAGCAACTGGAGGCGCAGGGCCAGCCATTGCTGTGCCGCCGATTGTGTCAACTGCGCCTTAATGCTCTCCTCCAGCTTTACCTGAAAGTCCCTTTGAAATCGGGGACTGGCTCTCATGCTCCTTATCGTGGTCAATCCCTGAAGAGTCTCCGTGAAATGTGTGTAAAGCGGCGACATGGCATTGCTCGACAACCGCTTGATGTCCCTGGAGGCATGCCGATAACGCTGCTGCAGATTCAAATATATGGGAACCATGGGAATGATGACCAGGCCCAGCCAGGGCATGGCATACAAGCTGACGCAAAGGGCACCCACCAACCCAGCCAGTTGAGCCAGGAGGATATTGAGAATGAAGGGCAGGGAATCGTCCACGGTGTTGGTATCCGACGAAAAGCGATTGAGGATGCGACCCACAGAGGTAATGTCAAAGAAATTGAACTTGGCCTGAGTGAATAAAGAATTTATGGATTACTGCTGGTTAAGTAATTTCTTTTACTTACAAACATGACTTTCTTTAGCAGATTCTCATGCAGGAAAATAGCCGCCTTGATGCCCGCGTAGGCAAACAGGAAAGCCCTGGCCAGAGTCACCAGAGAATTGGTCACCGCTATGGCTGTAAAGATGCTCAGATAGAAGCCCGTGGTGTGACCTGCATCCGTCTCATTTCCCAGTCCAGGGCGCATCAATTCATGTTCCAGCGAAGTATCATTCGGATGTGGATCCAATGTGGTCTCCGTGACCCAATGTGCTAACCAGGCATCACTCATATTCCTGGTCAGCTGCATTAGCAGCACGAAGAGCAAGACGGTGGAGGCCAAAGGAGAAGTCACCGCCTTCCAATAGCAGGTGAAAACGTTGCTCGAGAGATGACCGTATTCCCTCGATTCCTCTACCAGCAAACTATCCACACTCTTCTTGTCGTCTTGGTTGGCCAGCTCCACCGAACGTCGTCGACTTGCTTGCTCCTGCTCTTCGTCTACCTCCTCCTCCAAGCTCAAGTCAATGCTCTGGGTCATGTATTCGCTGGGCATAAGGTGGCCATCCTTTACCTGGAGGATCTGATTGGCGTGGAAGAACAGCTGAATGCTGCGAGTCACCACAATGCGAGTTTTGTGCTTCAGCAGTCGCAGTATGCAGTGCTTGATGATATGCCGGGCCACATGGGCATCCAGCGAGGAGAGTACATCGTCCAGGAGGTAGACTAAGGCGGAAACGTGTATAGGAGATAAAATGTATTACTTTAAAATCGGGATTATTTGATCTACTCACCCTTCTTATCTTGATAAACAGCCCTGGCCAGAGCCACTCTCGCCCGCTGACCGCCAGACAAAGTCCTGCCATTTTCGCCGACGCCAATGAGATCTCCGCCTAGGATCTGCAGATCCTCCTCCAGAGCACAGGCATGCAGCACCGTCTTGTACCACTGTTCGTCAAACTGAGCACCCCAGACGATGTTGTCTCGGATGGTGCCCCTCTGGAGCCACGGCGACTGTGGCACATAGCCAAAGCCCGTGGTCAGCTCTTGGACGCACACCTCGCCATCTATGCACTGCAGGTTGGCCACAATGGCTGAGAGGAAGGTGCTCTTTCCACCGCCCACGGGCCCTTCAATGCAGATCAGCTGGCCCGCCTTGACATCGACGTTAATATCCTTCAGGCGGAAGGCAGTCGCATCCGAGTTCTCTTCGTGACAAAAGCTGGCGCACTTCATCTGCAACACACTGGCTCTGGGAGCATCCAAGGGGGCATCTTCTAGGTCTCCTGATCCCAAAATACCGCCACTTCCACGGATGATGGGATTGTAGTAGGAGGAGTAGTCCAAATTGGGGACATCCATGAGCTGTTGGACTCTCTTGATGGACACCCAGGCCTCGATTAATCCATTGAGGACCCAGGGAAAGGCATTTAGTGGACCAATAAGCATATAAAGCAGCGCCACACTGGTATAGGTCGTGGAGGCAATCAAGGGATTACCCAGCAGCACAGATACACCAAAGGTAAGAAGGCACATTAGCACGGGCGTGGTGGCCCAGAAATAGACGCACATGGCATCTAGGTATTTCCTCTTTGAGAGGAATCTTAGCTCCTCCTGTCGCAGTCCTCGTATCTTCGTTATGAATATATCCTCCCATGCATTGATCTTGATCTGCTTGGCTCCCTGCATGGTCTCTGTTGTGGCCGACAGCCTCGCATCCTTGGCTGTCATTAATCCAGTCGAGTAGATGCCAATCCTCTTGGCCAACCACCGGTTAATGGGTATGAGTAAGGCAGCAAAGAGCACGCCGGCGAGGAAGGCAGCTCCCAATTGCAGATAAAGCAGGTACAGCGTCGTAAATAGCTTGAAGGGAATGCTCCAGAAGAAGTGGAAACTGATGCAGGAGTTCACAATCCTATCCGTGTCCGTTGACATGAGATTTAGCATGTCTGGCCTAGAGTCCTTGATGACCCTTGCCTCCAAGGCCTTTCGGTAAATGGAGTTCACCACGCCCACGCGCATCTTCATGGAAACCATGGCCATACGCCAATCAAAGTGGGTGGAGCACAAGGCCGAGAGCAGGGTGCTTCCAAAGAGTCCCAATGCGTAGTAGTACACTTCGTTCGAGTCCGTGTGATCCTGTCGAAGGAGTCCTCCAAGCAGCAAGGGTCCCGCAAAGCCACTCAAATCCGCAATCAATCTCAGGACTCCAATCAGATAGAACTCCACGCCAAAGCAGCGATGCAACGCTCTCCACAAGCTCTGGGATTGTGACAAGGCCAAGTGCAGTCGCTCACTCAATCGTGTGATATTCAAGGCCTCTGGCAGATCGAACAGGTCCTCAATTTTCCTCAGTTTGCCTGCCACTCCCTTGGCTATCAGGGGATGAACCCAGTGGAATAGGAAGCGGGATCCCACATTAGCTTCATCCTGCGCGTGGCCCAAATGACCTTCGTTCAGATCAAAATGGAAGTAAGTATAGCGCTGTGACAGAAGCGCCTCCTCTTCGCCGTTACTAACTCCTCTTCTGGGCAAGCTCGAGTAGACCGCGCTCCCCTTTGGAATAAGAGTGGCTCCAAACAAAAGGTCGCACAGCAGCGTCGCCAAACTCCAGGGCCACCAAGCAAAGTGGCGACTTGTCCGCAGCCAGACGCCATCTAGAACCACAACAGTGAGCCAGACCACATTGATTAGCAGCGATCCACGGTGACTAAGCTCACCGTATTGACGGGCCGTCAAGAGGAAACCTATATGATGGGAGGCAAGGGAAATCAGAAAATGGTGATAAAGCAAATGGTCCGCCGAGTGTGATTAGTTTTAATTAGTTGTTTCCTGGAAAAGCCGTGTACTTTTTATGTTTTTCTTTTAGAAACTTTTAAGGGATTCCTGCGGAATGTTTTATTGTTATTGCACAAGTGGGTATGAGTTGCAAGCTTCAACGGTTTTTCGTTTATGTTACTACTACTTTTTAGCTTCATTGGCTTTATTAAAAAGACAACGTTATGCTTTAATTATTTGTTCAGCAAAATGTTAAATAAATAAAGGCAAGACATTAAATGTTATTTCAGCTTAACTGTGACTCTTCATAAAGATATGGGAAAGGCCTAATTGACTTTTAAAACGTATCGAAAATTGGATTAATTCAAATAAGGAGTACGATAAAAGGCTACGTTTTAATTATGGCTCCAGTAAACTCAAAAACTATTTAATGAGATCGAAATTCAAGAAAGTGAAAGTGGGAAGAGACCCTTATAAGTGCCTTGAAATCAATAGAAAGCAAGGAAAACCGCACAGACGCCAACACTCACCGCTGTGAACGACCCACATAATGCACTCGGCGCTGGCGACCAGCACATCCGCCGCATGCAGTTCAATGTCCGCCATCTGGAAGGCGAACACCTTGGCCACCGGCATCAGGGCAAGCACAATGGCCAGAAACGTGCGGAGCCACAACATACGCAGCTGCAGGCCATTTCGGATGACGAGCCTCGATTGATTTCCAAAATTGTAGGCGGATATGGCTGCGAAGATCGTGTACACGGGCAGCTGGAGCAGGATCTCCTGGAAGCATGGTAGCAAATCGTTCGTGTCGTTGGCGAACGGCTTCAATCCCGTGGGGCAGAACTGCGTCCAATTCCAGGCAAAGTCGCTCCACGCCATGTTCGACGCGGGGATTTCTTTCCTTGTTCTTTGCTTTAATTGCGATCAATTAGTCATCGCCGACGCGGGCTGCACATTTGCACCACTCTGAACCACCGAGTGGCGTTTATGCGCGGGTAGTGCGGTAGTGGGACAGCGATAAACACAACACAACAATTTCTGATAAAGATTCGTTGTGAAAATAACTTTATGCCTTGTAGGTGCTGCCAACCTGCTTCAAGGTGCTGAGAAAATTAAGCCGGTAGGTAGTTGCCGATAGCGATCGCTTCCTAAATTCTCCAAGATGTAATATCTTCAGCATAAAATAAGTAAAAACCTTTAATAAAACTATACATCAATTTAAAAATTAATAAAGGAAATGGAATTCACAAAACTAAAAACAGCTGGAATTCTCCAAATTGATTGAAAAATGGAAACGATAGCTGTGCTGCCAACTCTTTTCAAAGCAAGACTGCAGCAAGAAGAAGCATTTGTTTACATTTTTATTTCACACAATTTCCAAAACTTGTGTAAACAATTATGACAACCGGCGGCGAAGCTGAGGGCGAGGATGAACTACCCGCAGAGCTAACAGACATCTTCAAATCCCTGGCTGAAAACCAGAAAATCGTCTTCAAATCGCAGCAGATTGATGATCCTGAAATTCCAATTGTGGAGAAACAAAAAATTGCTCGGGAATCATTTGAAAGGAACAGAGAAACATTTCTCATACGATTTGGTGGCTACCTGAATGCCCGACAACTGAGTTCTTTCCAGGAACTGGCTGTTGGAGAGCCCCATAAGCCGGATGAAAGCATCGAGGAGATGTGCCTGCTTCTGGAAGATTTCAGAAGAAAGCTTAACACACGCTCGGTGAGCATCAAGAACAGGAGATACCATGCCATGCAGCAGCTGCTGGAGAAGGGTGAATACTTCAGCGAACACGAGATGATGCAAAGGGCCCCGGATCTCTACCAGGAACTGGTGGGTCAATACCTAACCGAAGCCGAGAAGAAGGCACGTGATAGCTATGATGTGAGGAACACCAGCTTCTCGGGCATACTTATGCACTCCTTGGAGAAGCAGCAGCGGGATGAGTTGCTAGCGGAAACGCAACAAGAGGAGGCAGTCGAGGAGCCTAGCAGTTCTCCTGTTCCTCCTGCTCTTCCAGAATTTGAAGTCCCTGTAGCCTGTCGGAAGCAATGGGGCGCCTTTGACGACGATGAGCCCGTTGCCTGCTCCACCAGTCGAGTTGCTGAAGCTCGTCCGCCAGCGAATATACCGCAGATCTCCACTCCAGAGTTCTATAATCCCGGAGAGCGAGAACTCTTCCGACATGAGTTCCTCAGCATGATGAAGGAACGCTTTTTGCAAGGCGAGGACAAGGACTTTGATTATACAGCCGTCGATGACAATTCCCAGCTGGATGATCTGAAACAAATTGAACAAGATGAGGAGGATGCCTACTTCGAGGACAGTGACGATGAAGAGGAATTGCCGGAGCAGGCTAACGAGTCAAGGGAAGCCGCCTCCAGCGAGGAGGACGAGTTGGATATTTATATGCGGCATCTTAGCAATCACCATAGTTTACAAAACTAAAGATATATCTTATACAAAGCGTCAAGACTTTCAATTTAAAGTGTAAGACCCAGGACCAGCTCTTAGATAATATTTCAGAGGAAGCACCTGCAGCAAATATAGTCTTTAATCTTAATCTAATCCCTTAACAAATCTTGATCTTAGACACTAGAATACATGCAGAGAAGTTTCTGATGGGAATTAAAAATGAGATAGGGCTGGCTATCTGGGCCTGCCACGACCACGCGGAAAGCCTCGTCCTCGCCCCCTTAGCACCTTGCTATTCGGCGGCGGACTCTTGGGCCTCAGTAGCTCAATCCGGCTGGTGCAACCCGTAGCCGGAGCCTCGGCAAAGTACGTTTGATAGACCTCCGCATTGAAGTTGGAGTTCGTCAGCTCTGGCCCAAGGGTCAACCATCCTGGTCGGATGCTGGAGTCCCGGCCAAACAAATGCAGACGTCGGCGGCCCAAACAAAAGTGCTCGATAATGTGAAAGATCTCGATGGGTTTCTCGAAACTACCAAACTCCTCCTCCTCCGAAATGATCAAATCAATGTCCACATTAGCATGGATGAAATCCCCATCGGTGGATCGGCGTACAGTGCCCTTGATGCCCATCAGGCAGTGCTCCTTGGTGCGCTGAAATACAGCCTTCGGCTCTAGCTGCTTGGAGTGGCCGGGCTTGTTGATATTCGTCCGTATCCAACAGATATCCTCACATCGACGGAAGCCCCACTTTTTGAGGCAGTTGCGACCCATGTCCAGGCCCTCCGAAGAGCCGCACCAAAGGAACACAAATGAGCGATGAGCGGCTATCTCACCCACGTCCAAATCTGACAGAGAATAGAAAGTTAGGAGCTAAGGACTGATGTATATTAGAGGTAACTTACTAAGTATATCATCCCAGTTCCAAAAGACTCGCGGAGCTCCTCCAACAGTGGCCACCGAGGGCGCTGCCCTCGCATACTCCTCCAGCGGTGGCTCAATCAGGATCACATCGAACTTGGTACCTAATGTCTTGAACTCCAGCGTCTTTAGATCCGCCTTCAGATACATGGGAGCAGATGCCGTATCCTGGATGAGTTTGTCCTTCAGCTTGATAAGTTCCCTTAGCTTGGGATACTCCTCGAAGCGATCGGCCAGGCCCACGTCACGGATAAAGTTCTGGGGACGCTGTCCAGTGTCCACAAAGTGCTGGCAGTAGTCGTTGTGTGGATTGGAAGACTGTGTGCCCTTCAGAAACGTGGACGAGTCCCTGTATATGATTTCATTTGGAGTTTTCTTCGAGGACGAAGCGCCGCCATCCTCCTCCTCCCTCTGGCCGCTGGGATTCAGCTGTCGGCTGTTGTTGGTGTCCTCCGCATTGCCTAGGACCTTCTTCAGCTCATCCACGCTAGACAGCCCAAACTAAATAATAATGAATACACATTTTTTCCATTAAATGCCATATTCACTGTTTTCATTGTTTTAGAATAGTTACGGTTTGCGCTAAAAGCAAGCGCCGCTTGCGGGATCGCTCCTGGGAGTTTTTCAGCACATCGCTCATGGCCAATTTTGGTGTAAGAACGTGTTAAAATCTCTGCAAATAGTGTATTTTTAGGAAAAACTGTTAACTTAAACTTAAAAAAAATACAACTAAAATTTTGCCGTCTAGCGATGACAAACTAATAATGGCGGCTATCGATAATAGCTATCGTTGAAATTTACTTTGGATAAATTATACAAATTCAGAAGAAACATTAATTATTGGATGAAAACTACAGTTATAAAATAAAAACCTATCTAAATTGTTTTATATAAACGTGAATTGAATGCTTGAATTATGTTTGAATTTTCAATTATTGTAGTATGTATCAAGCCATTATGATTATTATCCGGCAGCACTGCCTGAATAAAATTAAGTCAATTGATTTAAGCTTTACTGTAGTACTTTTGCAAAATTGTAATTGACTGTATTATAATCAGCATCGAAATACTGAATATTTTGATCCATGTTTCATTAAAATCCGTTCAGTCGTTCATGAGGAAATCCGATTTTTCATATATTTCCACAAATCTTCCAGCAAAGAATGTATGCATCCGGCAGCACTGGTTGCATAAAAATAAGTCAATATGATTTAAGCTTTATTGTAAGACTTATGCAAAATTAAGACCGCATTATTATTAGCATTGACGTACTGAACATTTTGATCCATGTTTCAATTAAATCCGTTCAGTCGTTCATGAGAAAATCCGATTTTTCATATATTTCCACATATGTATGTGTGTATGTTACACTTAAAAAAAAAAATTTAACAATTAAAATTGATATTAAAATTAAATTAAATTATCTTTTAGACTTATCGCTTTTGTTTAATGTACATAAATTGCATGTTGGAACAGGCCCAATAAAACCGGAAATTTTAATTTAATAATAATAAAAAATTAAGAAAAGTTAATTTTCTCCTGAACGACTGAACGGATTTTGATGAAACATGGATCAAAATGTTCAGTATTTCGATGCCAATCATAATACAATCTTAATTTTAATTTAAATCCTAAACTAAAGTTTAAATAATATTGACTCAGTTTTAGGCCTTCAATGCTGCCTGAAATGTATATTCTTCGCCGGAACATTTGTGGAAATAAATGAAAATTTATGTTTTTCATGAACGCCTGAACGGATTTTAATGAAACATGGATCAAAATGTTCAGTACTTCAATGCTAACTATAATTCGGGCTTAATTTTGCATAAGACTTACAATAAAGCTTAATTTCAGCATTTATTGACATAAATGAATACCTTTGTTTTCTCATGAAAGACTAAACGGATTTTAATGAAACATGGATCAAAATGTTCAGTACGTCAATGCTAATCATAATGCGGTCTTAGTTTTGCATAAGTCCTATAATAAAGCTTAAATCATATGTACTTATTTTAAGGCAACCAGTGCTGCCGGATACATACATTCTTTGCTGGAACATTTGTGAAAATATATGAATAATCGGATTTTCTCATGAACGACCGAATGGATTTTAATGAAACATGGATCAAAATGTTCAGTATTTCGATGCTGATTATAATACAGTCTTAATTTTACATAAGTACGACAGTAAAGCTAAAATCATATTGACTTAATTAGTCATATTTATTCAACCAGTGCTGCCGGATAAATACATTCTTTGCTGGAAGATTTGTGGAAATATATGAAAAATCGGATTTTCTCATGAACGACTGAACGGATTTTAATGAAACATGGATCAAAATGTTCAGAAATGCGATGCCAATTAAAGTAAAATCTTTACTTTGCATAAGTCCTACCATAAAGTTTCAATTAAATTGACTTATTTTTAGCCAGCCAGTGCTGCCGGATAATAATTATATTGGCTTAATGGCGTAATCCGCCGTGGTATATACTACAATAATTGAACAAGAAGGAAATATCTGATTTCTCCTGAACGACAGAACAGATTTTGATGAAATACCCACTAAATTTCTTTGAATGGCATTTCTATTTATTGGGCAGTCACTTTACTGAATGTTTCATTCAACAACTTTCTATTGTTATTAAATTTAGTATTTTCTTATCATGGTCTGGTTCAACTGGTTCTCTGCACATTCACATCTGATTCCATTTTCATAGTTTGCGCCACCACTCACTGTTATTTGATTTTCTTGAAATCTGACGGTTAAAAGCAAATGAAATTTTCACCAAATATTCCTTAATCTTTCCGTAGTAAGCCTATATACTGTGCATATTGCCACGCGGTCGAAAATTTAAGTTATACGGCTTACAATTTTTGCTAAGGTATCGATAGATATATTATTTCTCCACTGTTAAGGAATACCATTCACAGTGAATGCCTCACAGGTGCTAGTTGTCATTCACAATCACCTTCATGCGTTGCCGGATGAAATTTTATTTTTGATTAAACAGTTTTCGCTGCTACATAGCGTTAAATTTAGTGAAATAGTTTAAACTTTAAACGAATCGGCCCGCAGGATGAAGCTGGCGCACAAGACGCTGCTCAGCGCTCTGCTGTTGCTGGTGGCCTTTGCGGTTTACACGGCCGCGCAGACAAGATCTAAGGTTTGTTTTTGGTGGCCACGTCACTTTTCCTGCGTGCCGGCTTGGAGGTAATCCCCCATGTCTCTATTACCATCTTTCAGACGGGCTTGTCGCTGTCGGAGAAAGTAAAAAATCTGGTAGACATGAACATGAAGAAGGCGCTGCTTCGCTTTAATGGCCCCAAGTTCAGGGAGTATGTGAGGAGTTCTCCGAAAAACTACTCCATGGTGGTGATGCTGACGGCGCTGGCGCCATCGCGTCAGTGCCAGATCTGTCGGCATGCCCACGACGAGTTCGAGATTGTGGCCAACTCGTACCGCTTCTCCTCGACTTACTCCAACAAGCTGTTCTTCGCCATGGTGGACTTTGATGAGGGCTCTGAGGTTTTCCAGCTAATGCGCTTGAACACCGCCCCTGTGTTTATGCATTTTCCGGCTAAGGGCAAGCCCAAGGGTGCCGATACCATGGACATCCATCGCGTTGGTTTTGCCGCCGACTCCATTGCAAAGTTTGTGGCGGAGCGAACGGATATTACCATACGTATTTACCGACCTCCTAATTACTCGGGCACGGTGGCCATGATCACTCTACTGGCACTGGCTGGAAGCTTCCTCTACATACGGCGGAATAACCTAGAGTTCTTGTATAATAAGAACCTATGGGGTGCCATTGCCGTGTTATTTTGCTTCGCCATGATCTCGGGTCAGATGTGGAATCACATTCGTGGACCGCCGCTGGTGCACAAGTCGCAGAACGGGGGCGTGGCCTATATCCATGGCTCCTCACAGGGTCAGCTCGTGGTGGAGACGTTCATTATCATGTTTTTGAGTAAGTTTATTGCTTAAAAACTTCTCTAAGTATGCTTTAATTGTAAATAACTTTTTGCAGACGCCATGATTGTCCTGGGCATGATTCTCCTTATTGAATCGGGCACACCAAAGAGCCACAACAAGAACAGGATTATGGCCATGACGGGTCTAGTGCTGCTTACCGTCTTTTTCTCCTTCCTGCTGTCTGTATTCCGGTCCAAAGCGCAGGGTTATCCCTATAGGTAAGTTATTACAACCCATTCGTTTTAGTGTTGCTTCTGAATCCTGTCAATCCTCCGTTTCCTTGCAGTTTCTTGTTCAAATAGACTGCAGCAGGATCTGTTTCCCCCGTAATATATCGTTTTATGTAGTTAAAATCACCCAGCAGCGAGCAGAGCGTGTAAAAACGACTTTAATAAAAAATTCCACTACTAAATTATTTTGTATAAAAATGCGAAAAGTCTTTAGAGCAGGAACGGAATGATGGCGCGTCGGTTCTTTGGATAATCCCTAAAAGTCTCCTTGTACCATTTGTGGGTGAGCAAAGCATTAATCGTTTGATTGCTGGCCACCCACAGGAAGATGAGGCGCCAGATCCTTACCGGCATGTACAAATCGGCGATGCAGAAGTACATCACCACCTCGAGGAACATGTGCGGCGAGGAGAGGAGATTAAAGAGTCCACCCTTTGGCAGCAGATGCTTTTCCGTCTTTACACTACCCGTTCGGGGGTCCTTCCGCAGGTTGACCAGGATCATGTTGCTGGCGTATTGCTGCTGCCAGGCGACGGTGAACACGACCAGGTAGAGAATCTGCTGTCCCGTCAGCTTCTCCAAGCTGAACTCCATGGGCTGAGAGCCGCGCACAAATCCAGAGGTGTTAGATAACAAGGCGATGATGGCTCCAAAGTAATGGACATAGCCCACGACATAGTGGCTGAGGTTGATCTTGCTTTGCCTGGAGAAAATCTGCACAAAGCTGGTCTCGTAGAAGCGGCGAGTGCACTGCAGCGTCAGCATCAGAGCACCCACACAGGCCGTCGTCGAGTCGATCTCCACCTTCCGATGACTCCGGCCGCCGCCCATGAAGTCCAAGAAGCGTAGCACATACTCGGGAGCCTCTCGCTGATCTCTCACCGTCGACACAAGCAGAAAGAAGCCCAGCCAACTCCAGGCTATGGCGAAGACGTAAAAGTGCTTGAACCAGGACTTGGGCACCTCCAGCCAGGCCACCAATGGATCCGTTTCGCCCTTGAAGCTGTGCTTGCCGTACCGAAAGGACTGTCGGATGCTATTCGGTAAGTGCTTCTCCAGGAATGTCATCAGGCCGCCAAAGAAGACTATTGTGGCGATGAAGGTCCCAAACATCATCTGCAGCAGGTTGATCTTGTACCGATCAATTAGGTTCTCGAGGAACTCCATGGTTCCAAAGGTGGCGTGCGCCATTGCGAAAATTCTCGAGTCGAAGCAGCGCGATAAAACGGTAAAAACTTTCTCCTGCGAAAACTTGCGGAATGTTCATTCTGGCTGCTGCCAGGGTTGCCAGGGTGCGCAAGACCGGCTTTAAAGTGTTGCAATCGTTATGCGGCGTTTATGCGGTAAAATAACTAACTTTATAATTTAACTAATATATAAAGTAACACAATTATTTCTTTTTGAATACAGCTCACACCCCAATTATTAGAAAAATTGTTAAAAACATTTCAAAGTGACTCAAGATTTTATTAATTTTGTAAAATCTATAAAAGTTTTCCATAACACATAATCGATTTAATACCAAACAGCGAAGCGCTAACTGTAGCTTATTTATCGAAACCAGCTAATCGATAGCATGGCGGGCTTTTTTGTAAAAAACAATCATTTATTTATTTGCCTTTAATATTTTAAAGAGCAACTTAAATTGGCTACAGTTTCATGCTTGCATATGCATATATATAAATTGATAATTACGATATGGCTTGTCTATGTTTCGGCAGGTGTGAGTATTTTTTAATGCAATTGTGATAACGCTCTTCGTCTATATTGCTTATTGTTAATATTCAATCGCTTCAGATCCAAAATCGCTTCTTATTTTTAGCAGTAGAGGATTCGAGGAGATGTTTGTCAAATATCCACACCATTCCGCCCAAGAGTGCCGCCCTTGTAGGGTGGAGGCTTGGGGCGAGCATAAATACTGGAGGTGCCACAGTCCAACTGATAAAAGCTGTTGTTGGGACTGAAATATATAGAAATATATGTTGAAATAGGTTCTTTTCGGACAGTAAGTTATAATATCTCACCTTTGGGACCGCATACTAATATTATCCAAAAGAAAATTGGGGTCTTTCAGGCTCTTCAAGGTGGTTATAGGCTGATTGGATTTGCTATCCGAACACTGGACCATCTGAACCGTTGAGGACATGGGATAATCCAAGTTTAAGGAGCTAAAACGTACGCAACGTTAACAAGAAAATTTCCCTTAATTTATTGAAATAAAAACTTAATAGGTAACTTGGAAAATCACCTCTCAGAACCATCATCCGAATCAGAATCACTTGACGCGCTTGGCGCACAGGACTCTTCGCAGATGTGGAAAATGTTGGCAAAGAAAAACTCGGAATGCGGATCGGAACTGAAGATCAAAAAGGAAACAAATAGGTAAACAATTTATACAAAAGAAAAGACAAAAAATTAAATTAATAACCGACGAATTCCCCACTCACAACTTCTCGTGCTGGAAGCACAGCACCGCCGATAGCATTCCGATTAGAATGGCAAAGATCATGCCTGGAATGGCGAAGGCAAAGGCAAACTCATCGATGTAATTTCGCACAGGCACATCCTCCCTTGAGATTCCCATCCAGCGATCCTGCGGCTCCTGCTCCTGCCTCGGCTGCTCCTCCGCCGCCTGCTGCTCATTTTGCTTGCCGCTGTGGTAGAGGATCTCCGTGGGCGATTCCACGCCCACCATTCGAAAGGCACACCAGTCCAGCTTGAAGCCCACATTCTCGAAGATTTTCTGGACGGAGGTGCGTTTGTAGGTGCATGATGGGAGTTTGTACAGGGGACGCACTTCCTCCTGGAGCTCCTTGAGACGGGGTGAGAACTGTGCAAAGCTGCCCACATGGACAATGACGCTGGAGGGTAAAGTTATCTATATATTTGTTTGTTTTTATAATAATTTTATTTTCACACTCACCCCTCACGCTGCTGCGGTCGCAGAGGCAAACGTCCTCCCATATTTACGGCCGATTCCATAAAGACGACACTCAGGTCCTCTTTGCTATTTGGCCACAGATCCTTTCGGAATATATTGCGCAGATTCTCTACCCTCCCAGGATCCATCAGATGCACCCAGTTCAAGTTGTCGATCTTCATCTGGACGACATTTGGAGTAGGAAACTTGTGGGCCACGAACATAGTTAGAACAATGCGACGAGTTTCGTAATTTTGGCGATTTAAGGCCACCACATCCAAGCTAATATCCTTGCCAGCCGCTGCTTCCGGCGGTGTGCCGTAGAGGAAACCGGCATGATACTCATGACTATACATATATCTCATCCATCCGGGCAAATCGGGATAGTTCATCAGCGAGGGACGATAGCGAAACTGTTCGCTGATGACCTGATGTGTCCAATTGAAGAGCTGCGGTTCGATTTTGTACGTAAAGAGCTCCCCCACACTGGCCTGCAGCTTAGTGCCCGCCGCTTCCTGGCTGCAAATTAAGGCTAAGATGGGCAGTATAAAGCTTAATCGTTTCATTTTAATTTTAATTTCCTGCCTTCGATTCACAAGCACATTTTTAATTGACAATAAACAAGTACTAAATTCGCCCAGAAGCCACGAAAAATTCCGATGGTGTGTATCCAATTGAGAGAGCTAGAGAGATGCAAGATTTGAGATGTTTTCCTCCCAAAAATAATTTGTTTTTATTTATAAAGAGAGCGCCTGCGCCTTGGGGCTTTATAAGAAAAAAAATAACAGCTGTGACTTAGGTCAGTTTTGGAACTTAGTAATTAGGAATTAAGAAATTTCCTATTTGATGTTTTTGAAAAGATTATTGATTATTTTTGTAAATTTAAATTTGATGTTAAAATTTTTAAATTCGATAGAAAGTTTGTAGTATTTTTGTGGTATATTTCCGTAAAGAAGTATTTGCTATTCAATAGTAAAGAAGAATCTTTTAGAATGTGGAAATAAGCACAACTTTTCTTAATATAAATGATTCCTTGTCAAACAAATCGGAAATGAATATATTTCATTTAATGTTATTATAATAATTATTAATTAAAATTATTTAATTAATCTAACCAGTATTTTGATAACTGAATAAATCGATAACTTCCTACCACAGTGAACTGAGTCACATCTCTAGTTGAGTGACAACCCTAATCAGCTGCCGCCTGGCAAATTTCGGGCTAAAATTCTTGGAATCCAATACGTGGCTACCGCGTTTATCTCGCACAAATTGGAATAAGTAATGTCTGCTGACGACAGGTAGCAGCAGCAGGTGCACCTGTTCAAATAAGCGGCCACCCTTAAAAACAACCCAGAGATGTTTCCCTGCCTGTGCCAGCTATGCTTCTATCTGCTCTCCGCGATTGCTATTGCGGTGCTGCTGGTGAGTTCTCCTTGGTAAACACACTTAATTCATTATTATTGATAACTGGAATATACACAGGTCGTAGCGTTGGTTTTGTACAAAACCAAGCCCTATCCCAACATCAAAAGGCACAAGGATGAAGATAAATTCCTGGATCCGAAAAGCATCAAGACGTTCCCATTTCCCAGCATTGAGGAGACGCCTAGTTTGGAGCTCAGTGTCATTGTGCCAGCTTACAATGAGGAGGAGCGATGTAGGTGTTGCCATTTATGGTTAAAGTTTTAGTTTATCGGGTTTTTTGATCACACATATAAAGTCAAGTGTCGACTACAGGTTTTAACTTGCGATTTAGGCTTTGAATGTTCGGGTTTTCCTGTAATTACCTATATTTTCACTGATTGAGCATGAGTAATCCATCACATGAATATTATTATTTTCAGTGCCTGCAATGTTGGACGAGTGCCTGGCCTTTCTTGAACAGAAATCCGCAGGAAATCCCAGTTTTACCTACGAAGTGATCGTGGTGAGTGATGGCAGTCAGGATGCTACCGTTTCCGTGGCTTTGCGTTACTCCAAAAAGCATGGAGCTGAGAAGGTTCGTGTTCTTGAACTCATCGAGAATCGCGGCAAGGGCGGTGCCGTTCGAATGGGTGTTCTGAGTGCCCGCGGGCGTCATCTCCTGTTCGCCGATGCGGATGGAGCCACCAAATTCCCAGACTACGACAAGTTGGAGGAGTCGCTGAAGCAACTGGCGCCTGAGTGGCAAGAGGATGGCATTGCTATCGGATCGAGAGCGCATCTGGAGAATGATGCGATTGCCACTAGGAGCTTCTTTAGGTATTTATCATTATTTTTTGGGCATATTGAGAGTAAAACTAACATCCTTTTATATTCACAGAACCATTTTAATGCACGGCTTCCACTTCCTGGTCTGGCTCTTCGCCGTTCGCTCCATTCGCGATACCCAGTGTGGCTTTAAGTTGTTTACCCGCTCAACGGCCAGGAAACTTTTCACCAGCCTCCATGTGGAACGGTGGGCCTTTGATGTGGAGCTCCTGTAC
Organism: Drosophila bunnanda; assembly: GCA_035046265.1. Lineage (NCBI taxonomy): Eukaryota > Metazoa > Arthropoda > Insecta > Diptera > Drosophilidae > Drosophila > Drosophila bunnanda. The sequence goes on along the minus strand of JAWNOB010000076.1, from coordinate 3,827,158 downwards.
CTCGCAGAGCGCTTGAAGGTGCCCATGTCGGAGGTTGCCGTCCGTTGGACGGAGATTGATGGCTCGAAACTGACGCCCTTCTGGTCCTGGCTGCAAATGGGCACCGATTTGGGCATGATCTGGCTGCGCTACTTGGTCGGAGCTTGGCGGATAGCCGCTATCCAGAAGAAGGAGAACTGATGGGGTGATGAGGGGATCTCATTTCCTGTTTTCGACTAGCATTTTTTTTGCATTACCAAAACTCTATGAACTCTGAATACTATTTTTGTGTAGGCCTTAAAAAAGTGTAAAGTTAAGTACGCAGTATTTGTTCTAATAAAAAGTAGAAAGAAACCAATTAAATTTACTACTTGCCGTAATTTAAACTCTAGTTGAGATTAGTGTTAAATTTTCATCGAAGTTATCAACCTTTTCCTAGAAAGTAAGCATCGGATTTTTAAAAATCACAGAAAGTTAATATGTATAAATTGTAATATCATGTTAATTCCCTTTTTCCCCTTCATTTGAATGATTTCAGAACTTTATAATGATAAATTACTTATCTTTTATGCTTCAAATTAATGTTTTCTTTTAAATTTGGGGGACAGCTGGATTTTTTAGGGGGAAGTCTCCACTGTTCGAGATTTTTTAGGGTGAAGGCAACATTTTCATCTGGCAACACTGTTCGCACGGGTCGCGGCGGCGCGTTTTCTTCGGTTCCTCGTAATTCCTTAAAACTATATTAAAAGTGTTAATTCTAATTGGTCAAACGACCAGAGCACTCGCAATAGCCGGTACTTGAACAAACAAAAGAATAGTGTTCCTTTCTAGTCGTACAACCGGGATAGTGCAACTGAGAGAAAAGTTCCAGGAATTCCTGCGCCTGTTGCTCTTTACGCTAGTGTGTGTGTGCGCGGGTGTCTCGGTGTTCGTATTGGCGTGCGCACAGCTGTGCCTGCCGCGCGGCGGTATATTGTTTATAAAGTGTTTATTTTTTTCGCAGTATGCAAATACTGAACAAGCCGGTCGGTTGATTTTTCGTATTGCCTCGCCGCTTCGTCTTCGCCGCGCAAACGAAAGTGATTTGTTGTTGTTTACTATACTTATATATCGGTCCCGCTATTCTCCAATTCTCCAATTTGGGGTTTGTTGTTAGCCAGCGCGGTCTCCATCGTTGCGGTTGTTGTTGTAATGCGGTCGGGTCATTGCTTCAAATTGCTTAATCAACGGCACTTGTGGTAAGCGCGAACTGGCACAGTTATCAATTTGATTCCCTTTTATTCTCTCCTCTCCCTCTCTCTCATTGGTCCCTTGCTGTGCTATCGAATTTCGCCGTTTGTTCTTTGTTTTATCAGCATTTCATTTTATTGCCTTGCAAGCTGCGCTTGAAAAACTAGTTGGAATTATCGTTATGTGTGAACTGATAAGAGAGGAGAAGGTAGAGAGCAGCAAATTTGGAATGCAGAGAGAGTGAAGAGGAGAGCGAAATACTTTTAAATTTGATTAGTTCAATGAGGCTAATACTTAATAATAATAATAAATAAAGTAAAACCCAATACACAATTTTACAGCTGATAAGAACACGGAAATGCATTTGCTTTCTAATCAGAGTATATTGCACTTAAACCCCAACTTCTAATTGGGATTATAGACTCTATTTATTATAAATATTAAGAAGGAAATGAAAAAATTGGCAAAAACTCACCAGAACTCTTTCCAATTGTCTCGAAATTCTTGCTAAGGTCACAGATTCTCTCTCTCTCTCTCTGTCTGCCTATATCTCTTCCGCTCTTCTTCTGCCTAGAATCGCGACGCGCGACTAGAAAAAAAAGCTGCGACAATAAACAATAAATTAAATGGCAAAGAAGAATACAAACTAAGCGCGACCAAAGACCATTTGCGTGGCGAAATTCAAAGTCGAAAACGAGTTGCCAGGCCACGCCCGCTATATGTGCATATATATCTCCGTGTATATATTGCTACAAGTGTGTGCAAGCTCCTCCGAAAAGATTTATGTACACATTGCGCCTTCTGCCTTTTTTCGCCATCCTTTTTCTTCCTCCTTTCCAAGCCCCGGTCCGTGTTTATTTTATTACTTATGGCCATGCGCAGGGAGCTCGTCGAGATTCTCTTGCGCTCCGTCTCTCTCTCTCTCTCTCTCCTCTCTCTCTCACTTTTGTGGCGGCTCTGCTTGATTAAAGAGGGCGGGCGGAGGTGGGGGTGGGCAGGCAGTTGTTGTAGTTGTCGCCTTTGTTTTGTTTTCGTTTCGTTTTTTTTTTTCCGTGCGGAGCTCTCCTGCTCGTGCATGTTCAGGATCAGGGGCGGAATGAGGTATTAATATTAAGAAACAAGTGATCCAAAAATACTTATTACAAAATGAAATATCAATTGGTAAATTAAATTGGTAAATTAATAATTAATAATAATTAATCATAAATAATAAATAAATAAAAGAAATTGTAAATTAATCCATGTTTCAGAAAATATTATCTTTAATTATATGTATATTCCTAAGCTTTCTAAATCATTAACATTAATATCCAATTATATTTTGATAGCCCTACATAGGGCTTCCCGCATTTCGCTCCTGTGCCTTTTAGCCTCCTCTTGTTAGCTTTCGGTGAAGTGTGATAATTCCTGCAAGATCGCCTTGTAGTTGTCTTTTCGCTTCGCTTGCGTTGTGTTCGCTGCAAGAAGAGGAAGAAGAGCTGAGAAAAGGAAGAAGAACCAGAATGGGAAACGGAATATCCCGCCTTGGATGCTAATCCTTTAATCCGCTCCGTGCGTTGCAGCGCCTTCAAGGTCAGCGAGTGATCACAGCATATAGGGGGGGCTAATTAATTGTCCGTTTAATCGTTCGATTTGCTGCCAGACTCGTCTGTCCACTCTTCGCGCTCTCTCCAGAGACTAGTCTCTATAGTTCGCTGTATATGTATCTGATGGATGTCAGCCGCAACGCCCACGGCAATTAGTCAGTCAGCCAGGTAACTCCCGGTGATCCAATGCTCCAATGGCTGAGTGGCTTTAATCTTTCAAAGGTTCATTGGCTTGAGGGCGCTCCAAAAGATTCGCACGCCCACGCCCACGCCCCCCACCGAATTCTGATTTATGACCTTGTCTTCGCCGTGTGTTGTAACCAATTTCTTTAGCTTCTTGTTGTGTGATTTTGTGCTTCTAATTTTAAACCATCACTTGTGACGCATTGGAAAAATGGCTCATAAAATCATTTCGAATCACTTTTCGCAGCATTTGCAGAAGAGATTTTTTTTTTTATCTTTGATATACACTCAAGATACATCTCTTTTTTTTGTGAATCTCAGGACTATAATCAAATATTTAAGACCTAGTATTTATATAAAATGATTGGTTTTCCTTTGATACGTAAATATTAATTAGTATTTAAAAAGTTCCGAAGCATAACAGTGTTTAATATTTAAATATTTCTAATGCAAAGGTTTATATCGTACCTACTTTGTAATTAATTGGCTTGCGATTGTTATTTTCTTATAATTGTTCTTCTTATAAATAAAACCTTGTTTCCTAAATATATTTTCTAATATTCTTTGGTTTTTTGTCACCTTTCAGATACGTTTTCTTGTCAAGATGATGATGGGCACCAAGCATCAGAATTCGCACAATGCCAGCATCAAGTCATCTTCATCGGTGCGGTCCAGCAGTAAATCCTTTCAGGCCACGTTGGATAGGTTGGCGGAGCGGCTTTACGATGTGCTAAAGTCTGGTTCGATGGTCAAAAGGGCCCAAAATAAGAAACGCTTCACGCCCGTGAATTACAAACATCGCTGGTTCGAGCTGACCAAGCAGACACTCTCCTATTTCGATGTGGAAAACATGGAGGTGAGTCATTCAATTACGGATTCATGTCAACAACAGGTTTAATTCCAAAAACCACATAAAATTAACCATTAATCAACAAAATGAATCAACATAATCTCGAAATATGCGTTGATAAAATCTGTTATTTCGAAACTGTAGTAATTAATTTGTCTTTTTTATCACGGTCGGTTAAAGAAAGAAGATTTCTTGCATATAAATGATCAGTCAGATTGCCAATTAGAGGAATATTTAATATATTTATTAAAAGTAGAATTAAAGATGAATTAAATGAAGTTAGGAATATGTTTGAATGTTTGTACAATACATTTTTAAGATGTTTATAACCTAAGTTATAGCTCATCACAATAGTTATTTTCTGTTTTATTGTTTTAAAGCTATAAAATAATTTAGTCAGTGTTTATTTTAGAATTTTAACCCCGGGTTTTTGAGATCCTTTGAGTCTTTTAGTACAAATTCAAACACTGTATGCTTAAATATGTTCATAAATTTCTAGGATCTTTAAAATCAGAATATTCTTAGCCAAAGAAACTAATTAATAATGAAAATAATTTGTAAGATCACTGTAACCTCAATTTATAAATCATAAATAAGGGATCAAAAAGGATAACATTAGAACCGAAGTTGGTTAGTTAGTTCTGGACAGATTCTGAGGAAATGGAAACGAGTACTACAGGGACAGGGAACTAAGAACTGGGAAAGGACACTACATACATACCTACTGGTGACGGGGAGTACGATGAATGATGAATTAAAAGGAGGGCTCCCCCGTTCATTATTCATGTTCAAGTGGGCGTCTCATCTTGTCGTCATGGTTTCGTCATTTATTGCGTCGTTATTATGGCACCTACCGGCTAGCAATTTTCACCACCACCACCACCAGCCGGAAAATGCGGGGAGTGGAGAGTAGAGTGGGCGGGGGGCGGAAAAGTTACTCTGCTCCTGCAACCGGCTGCTTTCGTTTCAAAACAAATGTCGCCTTTTCAGAGCCACAGAAAGTCTCCAAATGCCGCTTCGGCAACATCCCTTCCAGGCTGGAAATTAACCACTCTGGGGGGTGGAAAATACTCTCCAACACACACACACGCACACCAGCAGCTGTTAGCCGGTGAAAAAACCCACCCTTGGGTGTAGAGTTACTGTCCTATCCCGCTTTATTCCACTTCCAATTGGAAGTTTCCCATGAGCGCAGCGCTTCCCCCGTCGAAATCCTGGATGAAGTTCAGTAACCGTGGCAGGAGTTTCTATCCTGGTTTCGTCGCATAAGGACGTGCTTTCGTGCGTGTATTTTCTGCGCTACAAATCATTTTCCGGCTCCCCTAAAAAAAGTTCTAACAATCGTTTTTTAACAGTAGTTTTCTTACTCCTTAAAATTTGTACAACTTGAAATTAGTTTAAAGTCTAATAACTATCAATAAGTTGTACTATTTAACGAAATACAAAGAGATTTCTAATGCGCCGGCTGCTACCCTTGAAAATTTGATTGGTTTTTCAGTGAAACCACCCTTATGTCTCATTATTCAAATACAAATGTTTAACCAAAAACCGTTTGAATAACTATCTTTAACGTTAAAGTCTAGTTAGTAAACTGTTTTTATTACTGAAGAAAATAAAATAAAACATTTTCAAAAGCAATTCCCTTCCATGGCGTCGTTGGAAAATTGTGTGCGAATCTAAACCCGAAAGCCACCGAAGAAAAAACGGGAAAAGGAAAGAAAACGCCCCACCCAAAACAAAAGTTTTTCAAGTGTAGCCAGCTGCCTCAGTGTGTGTGAGTGTGTGTATGTTAGTGCGTGTGTGTGCGTGTCCTGCCGCTATTTTTTGCCGCACCCCAAAAAATATTCGAAATTCGTGTGTTTCGTTTCTGCGCCTAAATTAAAAGGATTATCCTGACGCCCAACAACAGCAAAAGGACGCACATTTCTGCCATTTCCTAGGTAAGCACACGCGGGCGGAATATACATAAATATATATCCCTCTGGGAGATACTAGTTTTATGTGCCAAGTTTGAATTTCGTAATTGAATTAGATGGCGTTCTCAGTTTGGTTGCTTCTAAGGGATACGCCTAAAATTATGCAATAAAAATACATATATTGCTTGATTGAAACGAATGGTTACATGGTAGGGGCATAGCTTATTTTTGAGGATTTTCTTTGTTTATTTATTATGTATTTAAAGAAACCTTATTTGCATAATAATATTTCAACATGGCAGACTCCTTTTTTAAGAGATTTTATTTGAACAGGAATTTTTATGAATATAATCTGATAGCAGGTAAAATGTTTTACTTAGTATTTTTAAAAACCTGTTTAAATGTGCTAGTAAAATTCTTTTTATGATAGAAAACATTTTACCAAATCATTAAATTCCTAAAACCATTGAACTACTTAATACTTCTCTAAACAATGAATCTATTTTATTTACAAAACGAATTTCCTATTTCAAGGACTCATTTTAAGTACTTTTTTCCTTCTATTTTAAGCTATAGAATTGATTTTACATTATTTACCAGTATTCGGTAAGATAAATCTGAATGGCAGCTAAATCTCTGCATCTAAATCCCAACTCATTCCAAAAGTTTTTCAAATTTTTGAGGAGACAACCGATACGGGTGTCAATCACTCTGTCTTGTCACTCTATCACCCATCATTTTCTCATTCATTTATTCAATTCGCTGGTTTTCCGTCGCTCACCGCTTTTCTTTTGTTCCCTGAAGCTGCTGCAGAGTTCGGAGGTTCGATGAACTCATGTAGAAAATGTTCAATTAATTGATTGATTCGCGGTGGCTTCTTTGTGTGGTCTGCCTCACCCACCCACCCCCTGGTGGAAAGTTGAGATGGATGCGGCCAGCTGCTTTCCTCTCCATGCCCAGCCTTTCATCCTTCTTCCTTCCTTCCTCGCTCACTGGCTTCCTTGTAGTCCAATGTCCGAGCCGTCATGTTTATTGGGGTCAGACCCTCGGACACGGAGCGGGCTGATTAATGGGACAGAGAGCCAGCAACAAGCGGAGCCGGGGCCAGCTCATCCACGTAGCCACCTAGTCATTGCACAGGAATACACCTGGGGAAAATGCCCACTACATTTCCCTTGTTTTTTTATACCCTTGCAGGGTACTATAATTTCAGTCAATAGCACATAAAACAGTGAAGGAGTCATTTCCGACCCCATAAACCATATATATTCTTGATCAGCATCAGCAGCCGAGTCAATCTAGCTATGTCTGAGGAAAATTTATTTTTTTCAAAATTTTGAAAATTGTTTAGGGGTTTAAAATTGCCAAAAAAAAATGTCAACAATTTTAAGTTTTTAAAAGATTAAATTAAGTATGCAGATTTATAAATCTAATAAAAACTAACATAGGAAAGCTTTCCGAATTGAAATTAATGCCTTTTTGGCTGAGTTATGAGTTTTTTAAAATTAGATTTATCAACAAAATTGTCATATAAAAATATTGATAATATCGCCTTAAAAAATGGTATTAAAATTTCAGTCAGAAGCGTGAAATGCAGTGAAGGAGTCATTTCCGACCCTATAAATCATATATATTCTTGATCAGCATCAAAAGCCGAATCGATTAAGCTATGTCTGAGGAAAATTTAATTTTTTCAAAATTTTGAAAATTTTTTAAGGGGTTACATTCTTAAAATTGCCAAAAAAAAAAATGGCAAAAATTTTATTTTTTTAAAAGATTAAATTGAGTACGCAGATTTATTAACCTAATAAAAACTAACAGAGGAAAGCTTTCCGAATTGAAATTAATGTTTTTTTGGTTGAGTTATGGGTTTTTTAAAATCCGATTTGTCAACAAAATTGTCATATAAAAATATTGATAAAAAATGGTATTAAAATTTCAGTCAGAAGCGTGAAATGCAGTGAAGGAGTCATTTCCGACCCTATAAATCATATATATTCTTGATCAGCATCAACAGCCGAATCGATCTAGCCATGTCTGGGAGAAAAAAATTTTTACTCAATTTTTTCCAATTTTATTGCGGCAAAAATGGTAAAAAAAAATTACGAAAAAAAATTAAAATTTTACAATTCCAAATTTAATATGCAGATCTGTTAGCCTAATAAAAATTAGCAAAGAAGTGTTTTCCAATTGAAAATTAATGCATTTTTGGCTTAGTTATGATCGATTTTCTTTGCAAGGGTGTAGAAATTTCGGGTTCTTGAAATTAGCTTCCTTTCTTGTTTTATTTTTTGATTTTTCAATAAATTCAAATGACTCGCAAGGGTTATATACAAAAATTTAACGTCAGTTTTATTTATGGTTATAAAATAATATGTAATTCTGCATATAAGCTTTTAGGCTTATTTGTTGCCAATTTCTGGGTACTAAATTATTGTCATAAATTCTCTAGAAAATTATTTTTATATGATCTGATAGAGTTTCGTTTACCTTTCTAATAATATACCTAATATCGTTATTAGCAAACCGATTAAGCATTTAAAACGTGCCATGTTTAACTGGCTTTTATAAAGCTCTCTCATTTTTTATCGGGGTGTAGTCACTGCCTAGGCTTCATCATCATCGTCGCGGTGGTACATCGTTGTCGTAGTTGTGTCATTAACCTGTCATAAAAATCGCAGCTTGGGCCAGGTCCCCAGTTACAGTCGCAGGTCCCACGACAGAAAAAAACTGAAGTGGGTCTGGAGAACCAAAGAACCAAAGAACCTAACCAAAACCAAACCGAACCAAAGAACCCAAGAATCATCCTCTATGGCTCACCGCGGTGCTATGCTAATTGAACTTGGACTCTTTGTTTGCCAACACTTTGCCGTTTGCAGTTTGCAGTCCCCTTGCTCCGTGGCACTTCCAATGGGTTCGTTCTGCTCTCTAATACATTTCGCACAGATTAAGGCTGTAAATAACAATTTCGCGAAAGGAAGGAGGGTCGCAATGCAATGCGCGTTAAATAGAGAAATGAAACCCCCAGGGGGGGGCGTAGTGTGAATAACGAATGTGGGAATGCACTTTCGTTGGTGAGAATTGACAGAGAATTGGTTTTTTTATACAAGAATTCTGCACTTAATTGAGGTTCTTAATTGTTAAGAAAATACATATTAATATAGGAAGGTTTCCCAGTTAATAACTTTAAAGGAAACAGGAGAACTATTTTTAGGAACTTGCTTAAAAGATAGGTTATTAATAAAGTTATTACACGATATTTATTTAAAATTACTTAAGGTTAAATACTGCCTAAACAAAAATTATATAATTACAATTTGTATCTTTAAACTCTTGAGATACATTTATTATATATTTAAAATATCAAAAAATATTATCAAATATATCTGGAAATCTAATGTAGTTTAAAATATATATATTTTGCACATATACAATAAAATTTATGGAGATTCGTGTCGATAGAATATCGATAAATCGATAGTTCCGATATCTCCAATCAGTACTCTTAGGAATATCCTTCCTATAAACCTGTTTCTTTTTAAGATAATTACACCAACTATCTGGCTAATACCTGATGGCTAAATTTATGGCTCTGCATACCCTTTCTCCACACACATATATCTATTTCTGAGCCAATCCCCATATGGCTCTCCTGCGGCTAATGGAGGTAGGTGCCATCTGCTTGGGGGCTTGGTTCCTTTCGGGGGCATTGCCTCCTCTCGGCTCTCGAGGCTCGTAAATGTGCGCCAGCGTTGTGTAAATGCTTTCCCCATTATTGAGGCAGTGTGTGTGTTTGCCGAAGATAATCCTGTCCAGTAGCCACTTTGGAAATGAAGAAACTCCTTTTCTCGCCGATTTTTATGACTTTTGAAAGAGTTTTCATATATGTTTTTTTACGACCCAACCGCGCTCTGAAAGTGTTACTGAAACCCGAAGCTAAGTCTCGGCTGCTGATCAATGTCTCACAATTGTGAGACTCTTTACCAATTAGACTTTTAAATTTATCACTTCATAATTTTTTTTTAAGACCCTTTTGCGGTGGAAGAGAAATGTGTCTCTTGCGGGCAGGGGCGGGGATTATTACTCATCGCAGACGTTTTAAAAAATTCTTCACGAATTGACACCTTTTGGCCGCCGACGAACGGGGCTTAAAGCCGATTTCGTAGAATTACAAAAGCCCGCATGGCATCCTCCCAATGCTGACAAATTAGCGGCGGAGCCAAGCCGAATATTTCTTATATGTTGGGTGGTCCCGTTTCCAATCGTTTTATAAATCTTCGCGGTGCATTTATACTTTTTCCCCTCTTAATTTAACACGAAATTGGCGCCAAAGCTGAAATGTTTTTGATAAGCTGCTCCATCTTCTTTTAATTGGGGCAAGGAGGGGATCTTGCCTCTGACATATGTCGTTCTTCTTTTGTACGGATCGTCCTCGATTTTGTTTGTATTCCTGAAAACCTTGGAAGACAGCAACCTGACGTCTCTTGCGGTTGCCGGTTTGCCAGTTGCCAGTTGCAACCGCAGGCTAAATGACTGAAAAGGCTTAAGCCTGATTACAGTTACTTGTTTAAGGCTGATACCCTGGGTTTTGCAGGTATATGAGGCTATTGTGCGTAATATATTGCATGATTTCTGTTCATTTATTTAATAATAAATCAAGAAAATTCCTTTTAAAGTGAGCCAAGAAATTCTGTAATACTTATTCATATATTTCCAATACTTATAACCTTTTAACACATCACTTTAGCTTCGGTAGGTATTGAAAATACCTTAAAAAACCAATACCCCCTCCCCGAGTGACAGCTGTCTGTTATGCTGACTAATTACCAGCACTTTTCCAGCAATTTACATGTGCACTTGGGGCATGTTCCCCAATATCTATATCTATATATATAACAATTGTGCAGAGACCAAGCCCTTTTGGTAAGCACTTGTAACAATTATGAATCACAATCGAAAAGGTAACAACACCGCTCCAACTTGGCACCGAGGATCGGTCATAATAATAATGAAATTATATGGAAAACCTGCTGTTGGTCAGTTGTGTGTACATGATTTGCCTATTAACGGATTTTGGTTCACGGGAGATGAATCATTCAATGAACGGAGGAGCGAGCTCTGTTATCCGGCGTGTCTTGAATGCCAAATTATGGTTTTGCAGCGTCTAATGAGTTGTAAATCCCTAAAGGAAGATATAGATATATATATATACATCACTCCCATTATGTTCCGAGTCCCAGACGTCGCTTTGTCTGCCGCTGAGCTTAAGCTTTTCATGCTTCATTATGCTGCCTTGAATGAATCTTTCGCCCTGTGTATCTCTCTTCATCCTTGTTCATGCAACTCCTCTAGCCTCAACTCCTAGAGCTGCCCCTTTGTTTTCCTTCGCCCACGAGGCTGACATTGAGTTATTACATCCAGACAGAAAGATACAGGGACCCATGACCATAAAGCCCATGTTACCCTACCCATCAGGTCCCACAGCAAGTGAACCTAAGCCTAAACACCTTTTACGCCTCATTATAATCGGGCGAAGACAATAAACAATCGTTTAATTGGAATTATGCCTAAAAATAAACGCCTTTTCTGGGGAAAAGTCTAAAAGACTTGAGCGTTTTTATTGGCATTATCGGCTTCAGCTATTTCCTGCTCTTAATTCAAAGCTCACGAGCCATCGAATCAAATACAAAAAAAAGAAGAAAAAACTGAAACACCGAAAAAAACAAACCGATCCTCAATAATTAGAAATCAAAGCCGGTTTCATCTAAATGTGTGAGCATGTGTGATAAGGTGCGTTTCGAAAATGTAAGAGTACGGAAAGGAAACTATTTTCTTTACAGAAATAATAAGTTTTTGGATAAAATATCAAGGGGAACAATCTGAAAATATAGTACATTTAAATAATAATAAATCGTAACTGAAAATATCGAACAACTGAGAAGGTTTCTTAATTTAAATGTCTCTTTCTGACACAAATATTTTATAATGACACTAATTTAAAAAATATTAAAAATATATAATGAATACATAAAAAAATATATATAAGAAAAATAACTAAAATATATCGGAAGGAGAAATCATATATGATATATATTTAAAATATTATTCAATTTATCGCAATTTTAAATATCGAAAACTGAATACTAAAAAGGTTCCTTAATTTTCTCTTTTTATGACAAATAATTCATAATGAAATTAGTTAAAAAAAAAGGATATTTATGAAAAAGAAAATATTTAAAATATATTAAGAGGTGAAATCCTATATGATATATTTAAAATATCGTAAACTTAAATACATCGCAATTACATATATCGAAAACTGAAAACACTGAAAAGGTTTCTTAATTTATATGTCTATTTTTATGACAAATATTTTATAATGAAAATAGTTTTAAAAAAAAAGTATATTAATGAATAAGAAAAGATAAATAAGAAAAGTAACTGGAATATGTTGAGATCCTATGTGATATATTTAAAATATCGAAACTTCAATTTATCGCAATTATAAATATCGAAAACTGAATACTAAAAAGGTTTCTTAACAAATTGACAAATATTTCATAATAAGAATAGTTTTGATAAAATTTATATCAATGAATAAGAAAAGATAAATGAGCAAAATATTTAAAATATATTGAGAAGTGAAATCCCATATGATATATTTAGAATATAGTAAATTTCAATTTATCGCAGTTATAAATATCGAAACTGAATACTAAAAAGGTTTCTAAATTTAAATGTCTCTTTTTGTGAGATACATTTTACAACAAAAATAGCTAACAATATATAATTATGGTTTTTATTATAATTAACGAATTAAAAAATAATTCGATTAGAAAATACTGTAAAATATTGATCCCATCAATTTCGAAACGCACTGTTACCTGAAACCGATTCCGACAAAAAAAAAACTTGTCTACTTTCGTATTCAATAGTGTTATCAAGAAAGATGGCCTGAATGGTCAGAGGCAGACCGCAAATGCGCTGCTCCGGGTTCCAGATCGTTGAGAGATGGTCTCCGCCTTCCCCGCGGCCCCCTCTGCGGTTGATGATTGATCTTATCGCGCGCCGCTCGACGCTCGTGAGTCATCATAAAAAAACAACATATATTTCTCTTCTTCAGGAGCGGCAGAAGCAGCAGTTGGCCATAAGTTGTTAGCTGTTTTGTACTTTATGGCCTTTTGGGCAGCGAAAAATAGGGGCCATCGGAGGGGCGGTTGGCTTCATAACTCAATGTGGGATGTCGCTTCGGTTCTGTTTAAGCTGCGTGCGAGACTCACTTTCCTCTGTTTTTTGTTTTTTATTTTATTTTTTATTTTGGCCCACACAAAGGCTGTTGCCAAAGTAGTAGTTGTTGTCGGTTGGTACTATGGAACGAAAGGTAGACTCAGAGTGTTGAAAAACTTAGACTCCGGTGGGAACCATACCAAAGCTTAATTAGTAATTACTACAAATTCCTTGAATAATACGTTTTTGTTATTTTGTTCCCCTCAATAAATGCACTTTTACGACTTGACATAAATCAATGTATGTAAAGAGCTTACATTTTCATTTACTTGCTGGATTTTTTGGCATAGAAATCCACAGGAGCTTAGTTAACTTTAAGATTTATTTATATGTATACCCTCATTTTTATACCCTTTCAGGGTATTATAATTTTACTCAGAAGCTTCCAACGCAGCGAAGGAGTCATTTCCGACCCTATAAATCATATATATTCTTGATCAGCATCAAAAACCGAGTCGATTAAGCTATGTCTGAGGAAAATTTATTTCTTTCAAAATTTTGAAAATTTTATAAGGGGTTACATCGTTAAAATTGTCAAAAATTGGAAAAAAAATTTGAATTTTTTAAAAGATTAAATTTAGTATGCAGTTTTGTTAATCTAATAAAAACTAACATAGGAAAGCTTTCCGAATTGAAATTAATGCTTTTTTGGCTGAGTTATGAGATTTTTAAAATTCGATTTTTCAACAAAATTGTCATATAAAATATTGATAAATATCGCCTTAAAAAATTGTATTATAATTTCAGTCAGAAGCTTGAAACTAAGTGAAGGAGTCATTTCCGACCCTATAAATCATATATATTCTTGATCAGCATCAACAGCCGAATCGATCTGACATAATAGCCAAACAAAAAAAATTTACTCATTTTTTTCAATTTTTTTTTACCATTTCTAAAATTGTAAAAAATTGATAAAAATTTAATTTTTTTTATATTTTATATTGAGTATGCAGTTTTATTAACCTTACAAAAACCAACATAGGAATGCTTTCCGAACTAAAATTAATGCATTTATTTCGAAGTTATGATATTTTTAAAATATTAAAAATGACCAAAATTATATAGTATTAGATATCACTGTATCTTCAACAGTGTTAAATAAAAAACCTATGCTTATTTCACGAAATATTTTATAAATAGACATGACTTAAAAATGTGTTTAAAATGTGTTGAAAAGTATGCAACAAAATATTGTGGAACCAAAAGTTCCCTGCAAACCCTATTTATTCACTAAAAATAAATATAGTATTTATTGTTTATTAAAGTTCTTTATAGCTAAATGCTATTTATAAAAATGGTTCCTTCATTTGCCTAGCCCTAAGGGTTCAAAATGACTTCCCAAAATACACTACTGGCCAAAATAATAAGTACACCCGTGTACGGTTTCTTTAACTTCTCGTAAAACTTCTTTAATGATCATAAAGAAAAACTCAAATTTACTTATAGCTTTGTTATATATATTAGATTATAAAAATAGTTAACATAGGCAATTTTCAATTCATTTATAAAGTTTGTGGTTGATTATATCTAAAAAACATAAAAAAGGGTTGGTCAAAATAATAAGTACACCAATTCTACAAACTCAAAAACTCAAAACTTAACAACAATTTTTCAAAATTTTCTTGATTTCCTTAATCTATAACTAGTATCCAGTATAGCCACCCTTATTTTGTAAAACTTTCGCGATTATTTTTGGCATACTAGCAATAAGCTTGCGACATGTCTCCACTGAATGTCATACCAGGTTTTTTGGACAAATGTCCAGAATTCTTCGGCATTTCGAAAAGTATTTGTGCCGATACGACGTTTTAAGTGTTCCCATAGGTTCTCGATCGGATTTAAGTCCGGAGACTGGCTTGGCCAACTCATAAGATTTACTTTGTTTTCGGTAAACCAAGCCTTGATCAGCTTTGAGGTGTGTTTTGGGTCGTTGTCTTGTTGAAAGTCCCATCTCAAAGGCATGTTTTCCTCAGAATATGGTGGCATAACGTCAGCAAGTATACTTTTATACCCAAATCGGGTCATAATATCAGTTATGCGATGTATCGGACCAACGCCATGCCAAGAAAAACAGCCCCAAACCATTATGCATCCGCCTCCGTGCTTAACGGTCTTCTTTGTGTACCGGGGGTCGAATTCTTTACCTTTTGGGCGTCGTACATAACGTCTAGAGTCGTTACCAAAAAGGTTTATTTTTGATTCGTCGCTCCATAACACATTGTTCCATTTTTTAGAACCTTCTGGTCCAGACCATGCCAAATGATTTTGTGCAAACTTTCGCCTCATCTGTAAATTTTTTTTCCGAAGTAAAGGAACTTTTCTGGCTATATGTCCTGTTAGGCCGGCTTTTTTAGGTCTACGCCGAACCGTTCGAGATGATATTTCATTGCCGATTTCAGCGGGAATGGACTTTGAAGACATAAAGGGATCCTTTTTTGCCAGACTGACGATGCGGGTGTCCGTCGTTTGGGAAGATTTCTTCTTTCTTCCTCGTTTTTCGGTAGGATCTTTCGATTTTATGGCATTCTGAACGAAACACACCGATCGTTCAAGGCTTGTCGCAATTTCTCGTAGACTTTTTCCTTCTTGTTGAAGATTCAAGGCAATCTCCTTTTCTTCCGGGGTACAATGCTTTTTTCGGCCCATCTAAAGAATTTTTTGTAACCCGAATATACTTAAAAAGTAAGAAATCATTAAAAATCAACATACCGTAGTCGAATTCTAAACTTAATCCTTTCAAATTTGTGAATAATGGAAGTGTACTTATTATTTTGACCAGACCAAAAACGACCATCCAGAACAAATTTAGGCTTAGCACTGGATAAATGGGGTTCCCCGTTTTAATTTTTGATTTAAATGTTTTAAAACACTATAACCTTTCAAAATATAATCAACTAGCAGCCCTGCATTCGATAGCTTTCGAGCTATGTTTCAAGAAATGATACCTATAACTATGTACTTATTATTTTGGCCAGTAGTGTACTTATTTACCATACATTATTCTTTCCTTTTAACATCCTTTCTAATTGTGTTTATGTTTTCTTTTCATTTTCAATGAAATTTTCCACTGTTCATCAACCCATTAATTCTTGTTAAAATGCGTAACTGTAAATTCATTCGTACAATTGTCCAAGCAGAGATGTAAAAATAAAATCGAGAATAATATTCACACACGCTGCTCTCCTGTGCCAGAAAGTGTCTGAAATGATAAATGACTTTCGCCGGTCGCCGGCTGCCGCCGCTCTCTTTGACTCCGACTAATTTCCGCTTCCAGTGCAATTTCGCCAATTCAAAATTCCCTTGAATCTGTCGTGTAAAAGATACGTTCCCCGATATGAAATGCAGCATAGGCACGGCACACACACACACACACACACACATGACCCATGATTCAATCTGTTGGCATCCAACCCATTTCCGGTTTCCATTGCAGTTTCCCAGGCAAAACTCTTTTCACCCGGATTCCAACTCCTACTGCGGCATGTGAGCCGAGCTTGGTCACCTCTCTTGCTTTTCTTTCTTAATTTTTCTTAGTTTTTTATTATTTTTTATTTTTGGGGGGCGTTTCGCAGTCATCGGTCAGGAATTGGCGCAGCAGACACTGCGCTTCTGTCGGGAGTTGGAGGCGGACCAGGAGCAGGAGCAGGAGCAGCAGAAGGATGATTCCAGATTTCCGACCCAGACAAATTGCCCGGCGGGCGTTGCCTGTGTGCTCAGATTCCACCAGAATCCCAGGATTTTAGCCAAAAAGTACAGTGTTCTCTGCCTAAGGCTGATTTTGAGGCACATAATAAGCACAATAAAATTCTAAGTTGCCAAAGAAATCATTTAGGAAACCATCTATAATTCTGCTTTAAGAAAAGAAAGTAAAATTAGTTGTAGGAATATATATTTTTTGAATATATATATATATTTTTTGTGGTTTGTCTGTATTTAAGGAATTTAATGATATGTTCGCTTTGAGGGAAGCTCTACTGTAAATGCGAGCTGAACCAACCAACTAAACCGACCGCCCTCTTCCTGTCCTAATTATGTTGTTGCACATGCAGTTTCATGAATGGACCAAAGCCTCCAGCTAATTCCCACACGCTTTTAAATGAATGAAATATATTTATAAAAATATTTTAAATCATGTTGCGGAAGAATACAAAAATGAAGACCATAAAAATACCATATTAAGTGGAGGAGGTCCTGAAAGAGTGTTCATAATATTTTAACATATCTATAGGTTCCTCTTTATAGAACTTGGGTTTATAATCATATCTGAAGCATTTTTAATTTCAGGAATCTAAAGTTATATGTTTATTTTATTTAATATTCTTCCTGGATCGCTTTGCCTTTAGTATTTTAGCTCAGTAAATATAAAAAATTGGATCGCCCGAACAGGGACTTGAACCCTGGACCCTTGGATTAAAAGTCCAATGCTCTACCGACTGAGCTATCCGGGCACTTGCTCGTAAGGGTGACTAAAGCCGTATATTAAGAGCGAGCACATGAATATCAAGAGAGGAATATTCGCTAAAGAATGAGTGTTCCTCGGGGGTTTGAGGTCTGTTCCGAATGAAATAAGTCTGAATTATCAATTATAATGTTATGTAAAAGCTTAATATATTTCATAACATTATTATTACAAACTAATAATTTTATTAAATTTATCAAATATAAAAAATAAGTTGTTATACAATGAAATACATTTTCCTATGGCACACTATAATAGTGCATTTCCTAGAGTGACTTACTTGAACTCTTTGATTTTTCTTTAAATTACTAATTATTCTAAATAAGATTAAACAGACCTTACCTCATCTTTTTTTTGTGCCATATAGGCAGAAAAAAAAATTATATAGAAATGCATCAGCAAACTTTTCAATGCTATGTGTTTTCTTTTGTTGCTTATGAATTATGTGTATTTTTAGTTTATAAATTATATTATATGTATGTGTTCTTTTGTGACACCATAATAAAGTCACAAAAATAGCATCAAAAGGCCATAAAGTGTGGAATAAGAAATTATTAATGGGGTGGCAAGATATTAGAAAACGTTAATACCATTGCTCAATATTATTTGGCAGAGTTTAAAATTAAAGAAATAAACCAAATAAAATTGTAAGCTTTTAAAATGATGTTTTTCCATTTTAAATATGCTCTTTAGTATTTGGAAAATTCGTTTCGCTTAAAAATTCAATTGGAAATTAATCCGATTTGTGACTAAACCATTTATTGATATCCCAATTAGAGTTTCCATTCAAAAGCGATGGAAATGTAATAGGAAAACACAGTGAACGACCTCCGCAAAGATGTGCCGAGAGAGAAAATGAGGAAAATGCATTTATCAAAACATAAAAATAAACACAAATTGCTTCAAAAATAGACAAAAGGGCGAGAGAGTGAGAAAGAGAGCTCGGAGTATTTAAACAGCTAACCAAGCGAAGGGAAAATGCAGGAAAATGCCTGTGCGTAGGGGTATTCTTCTTCGTCTTGATGTTTTCCTTCTGCTTCTCTCCTTTTTTCTTTCACAGCTGCTGTCAAATGAAAAACTCTTTGCTCTCGCATGTAATTACTTCTTGATATTGGGATAGGAATTTTCGGGGCTATAGGGGTTTATCTTCGCTGACCTTATGACTGACAATTTCCTCTGCACATTTATCTCTTCCCCACTCTGAGCCTTTTCCCCCACTCACTTTTCCACTTTTCCACTATGTTTTCAATTATTCCCCGCGTTTCTTTGTCTCCGCGCAGACAAGTTTTCCATATGTGTGTTTGCTTAATACGTTTTAAGCGCTTTTTAAGCGTTCAAGTCACGATTTTCATATTTATTGTGGAAGAAGAACGGTGCAGCTGGGGCAGGGATCGCTGATTGATCAGCCGTATATATACAAATATATATATATCTGTATATATGTGTGCTGTTGAGTGTGTCTACAAGCTCCGCTTGATGCTTATCTGACTTCGATTTTTCTTCTGTGCCCAGCTCCTTTCTTTTTTTTTCGTTTTCTATAAATTTAATTATTAGTCTTGTGCTGCAGGGCAAACTTTGAACTTTGTCTTATCGTTAATTACATCGCCAACGCTTTTTCGTCGTATTTTCCCAAGATTTCCTTTTGTATCTCCATGTGATGGATCACACTGCCATCTACTCGGGGAATTCCAACGAAATCGCAGTTCATGCTTTGATGGCTTTTCTCAGGATGCAGACCAGGGAAATTATAGAGTTTTTATTCTCGACTTGGAGCCGAAAAAATTAAAGGAATGTCTTACAGTAAATATTCTTTTAGTGGAAACTTATTATTAATAAAATAATTTTTTTAAAGCGATACAAACTATATATAAACTATAGTTCTTCTATAGTTCTTGTATACGGTTAGAAGGATAAAGGCAGGTTTAATCAAAGACCTTATAGTAGTAAGATGTTTAACGCCCATATACTTTAATTGCCTTTACTCATATAATTTTCAGACCTTGTGAAAAATAGGCACAAAATCGATGATGTATCAATATATGAGCGATAGTTATTCTATTTGATATATAGCATTAACCATAATGAGACAAATAAATTAAATACACATTTAAATCTTTTAAATATTAGCAATTCTTTTAATTTAAAATATAACAACAAATTTAACAACAAACCCCTTATAAATATACCTTGCAGCTCAAACATATATATATATTTTAATTATTTAAAATTCCCTGAAAAACCCATACATCATATTTTCAGTAGCACATTTGCATAGCGATTATTTTTTATGATCTTGTGATGGTGATTTCAGAGTATCTCGAGCCTCAGACCGCAATGTAAATTTCCACGATACAAAATGCCAAGACAAGAGAGGAAGTGCCTTGCCTTCGCGTTCTTGGGTGTTGACAGGAAGAGGCGAAGACAGCCTAGATGAGCAGGGAATGATTTGGCACAAATTACCGTGGACTAAAATTAATTACTTGACCAGAACAGAACCCACGAGTCAGCCGAGCATGTCCTTCTTCTGGATAATGACCAATGGATGGGAACCGGGGTGCATAGAAACAAATTATATGCATAGGATAGGGAAATTCGTTTCGTTTTCATTGGAAAAATGCATAAATTTGTACCAGACAGAGGAAACAGATGCATGTCTTTGTTTACAATTCCGCCTTTAAGTGAAATTTATTGCCGCCGCTTTGCTCCTACGCGTGAAATTGTAATAATTAAAGAAAACAGACAGAGTAAGGGGGGGAAATTGAAAAACCATTACGCTGCAGCAGTTTTCTCTCTCTCTTTATTACAGTTATAATTTATTTGAGGCGATTTTTCAATAGCACTCGGCATGCGGTCAGTTAAAGAAGCGCTTCGCTCCATCAATCATGGTCACCCTCTCCCCAGATCCAGATTGATCAAAGAAGGGACTTTATGGCACATAGCATATGTATTCGTCTCTCTGGGGATTCGTTACGCGTCTCAAAGTCGAATGCCGAAATGGCATTTTAACATGAGTTTGGTTTTCATTAATCAACGTGGAAAAGGTTGCAGTACTCCTCTCGGTCGGTGTTCGAGGACGCACTTGAGTGGGCGATATACACTTGGTCGTGGGGTTCCCCTACTTAGCTGTCCAATTGAGTGCATCAAGCATTATAATCGGTCTCTTTTTATATGGTAATATTTATTTAGGAGCACTCCCTGCGGTCTGGGTATCGTGGGAATGGGAATATTATTTTAATGATGGGTTCTGGCAATTGTTTGTGGAAATTTTAATTTTAACAGTAATGTATGTAGATAATTTTATTTTCTATTTGTTTATGGGTCGCTGAAAGCATATAAACAAATACTTTGAAGGAAGAAAGAAATGTCTTATAGATATTTGTATCTTTTAAAAATGTGTATCTTTTAGATATTTGTATCTTTTAGATATTTGTATCTTTTGGATATTTGTATCTTTTAGATATTTGTATCTTTTAGATATTTGTATTTTTTAGATAGTTGTATCTTTTTGATATTTGTATTTTTTTAGATATTGGTATCTTTTAGATAATTGTATCTTTTAGATAATTGTATCTTTTAGATATTTGTATCTTTTAGAGATTTGTATCCTTTCTATCTTTTAGATATTTCTATCTTTTAGATATTTCTATCATTCAGATATTTTTATCATTTAAATATTTACCTTTTATACATTTGTGTCATTTAGGCATTAGCATACATGGTTTAATCTATTCCTTGTCTTAAAAATTTTTCATTTTTATATATTTTCCCGAAAGCTATTTTTCTTCGCTATCATTTAGTGTTTATTAAAAGTTATTTAGCTTCTTGTAATGTATGCTTCTTCTATTTTTAATTGTATTTTCTTCATCTCTGGCTATATCATCTTCATCTATTCCTCAATTATCGTTTCATTTTCCACGCTCTCTCTTTCCGCCAACCCACTCCACTTTGACCCTCTGCGATGGCAATTTTCACTTAATCGTTTTTCCTCCCCTGTGTTGCTGTTGCGCTTCTGTTGTTTCTCAATTTTCCGGGGAGTTTTCGTTGCGTTTTCCCCGTTTTCTTTCTTTTTTCCTTTTGCCTACCTGAGTTGCAGGAGTAGTTTGCTTTGACAGCTCTCTCAATTATGCCCAGGTGATTGCCGTCGCATTAGGAAGGACTCTCTGGCCGCCTTATTCCTTGGCAACAAAACAATAGAATTAAATAGGGATACACACACTGGAGCACCCCTTGCAGGTGCACGTTGTTTCATGTTTCAACCTGTTGTGTGGGTCCTTTTAAGCATGCATACTCGTGTTACTTCTGTGTTCCTTTTCGGGATGCCATTGTTGCCATTTCCTTTTGCTGGAAAAAAGAAAAGAAATTCCTTTGCCATTTAAAAGAGCGCATCTCACTTAACATTTTCTGACTGCTAAATTATGCAAGAATACATAAGTTTCTTGACAAGTTGAAGGAATAATTAAGTTAAGTCGGAGCTGGAAGAACAAAGATTTCCCACGTCAAGAAGAATTAACCTCAGGTTAGGTTCTATCCGCACTCAGCAGACTTTCAACAGCAGCTTGTATGGGTTTCTTTCTGTATTTTCGCCCTGGGGCATTGGTTTCGTAAAAGGTTCGAGAAACGGCGACTGCATTTTGGTTAATCAGTTTGATTAATGTTGCCCTAATTGACTTTCACTCGCCAGGGCCTTTCCATTTCGTTTATAACGCATTTAAGCCAGAATTTGGCAAACCAGTTCCCGGCCATACAAACTCCCCTTTCTTTTCGTTTTTAGTTTTGAGGAAATTTCCATTCCAGTTTTGTAAGATCTCGATTTAATTGCCGAGGCAATTTTTAGCTCGTTTTTAGTGAAAAATCAGAAGCAGCTGCTGTGTTTCTGCATCTTCACTTCGCCACATGTTGGGCATGGAAATGGGAATGGGAATGGGACTTTGACTGGGGAATGGGACATGTGTTCCTCAACATTCGCGCAACCTTTGGTATCGAGGGGATACACATTGAGTATTTGCTCCGCACAGGTTCATTGACCCTTTTTTCTGGGAGCAGGGACCAGGAATAACTCAAAGTAGAGGAGAAGTCATGTCGTCCGCAACTTTGTCCGCAAAAAGTTGATCAAAAGCACCAGTAACCATAACTAGTCATGCCTGCCTCCCCTTTACTGTTTAGAGTTCTACTTTTCATTTCTACATCCATTTCGGTTCAGTTCAGTTCAGTTTTCTGTTCAGTTTTCAGTTTTCCGTTCAGTTTTCAGTTGGCTATTCACGAGAAAGTGGCACGACATGTTCTTCCGCCTCCTCCGCGGCCTGGCTGGTTGGCGTGTTCAGGAAGCATCGTCGTCTGGGCGAAACTGGGTTGGATTTGTAGCAGCAACCTGACAGACGCCGGATGTCATCTAACTGTCGGTCTATTTTTCCTGCCTCCCCCCCCTGCACAATTTTCCTCCAGTTAGCTTCCATTGAGAGGCGGCTGTATTTTCTCGCCCACTCTCCCTCTTCATTTTTCACTTGTCTGGCGGACTACTATTCCATTAGCTAATAATGCACAAGGCAGTCTTAGGAATTACAGAAGATGTAATTTAGAAGATGATTTTGAGAGCGAGATTGTGGTGTTTTTAAGGGGCAAAAGGTCAGTGCTTTAGTTGTTAAATCAAAGGGGAATGGTTGGTTGGTTTTCTTTTAGAAATATTTTGATATTTTTAAAAATAATCATTTAGTTTTCGCATAAGCAAGTTTGTTCTGATGCCTGACTTATAAAAAGTATGTAATAATAAAAGAAAGCCGAAGCCTGGAGTGTGTCATTATATTGTAGAATTTATTCGGATTATAGATTATACCCAAAATATATTTAGTATATTCGAATTATTCAAATCGATATTTATCGATATTTGTATATGCAATTTTTTCGGCAAATCAAAGTTTAAAAACTCATAACTCAGCCAAAAAAGCATTAAATTTAATTCGGTAAGCTTTCCTATGTTAGTTTTCGCTAGGTTAAAAAATCTGCATACTCAATTTAATCTTTAAAAAAATTAAATTTTTTTTTTCAATTTTTGACAATTTTCATGATGTAACCCCTTATAAAATTTTCAAAATTTTGAAAAAAATAAATTTTTGCCGGACATAGCTAGATCGATTCGGCTGTTGATGCTGATCAAGAATATATATGATTTATAGGGTCGGAAATGACTCCTTCACTGTTTTTTATGCTTCTAACTAAATTATAATAACATTCTTTGAGTCAATATTTATCAATATTTTTATATGACAATTTTGTTGAAAAATGTAATATTAAAAAACTCATAACTCAGCCAAAAAAGCATTAATTTCAATTCGGTAAGCTTTCCTATGTTAGTTTTTCTTAGTTTAATAAATCTGCATACTAAATTTAAAATTAAAAAAAATTAAAATTTTTCGTCAATTTTTGACAATTTTAACCACCTTATAAAATTTTCAAAATTTTGAAAAAATTAAATTTTTCTCAGACATAGCTAAATCGACTCGGCTGTTGATGCTGATCAAGAATATATAGATTTATAGGGTCGGAAATGACTCTTTCATGTTGCAAGGGTATAAAACAGTCATAGAGAGTATTAATTCTTTGCTTTTGACATAAGGTCAACCATAAACTACAAATCAATACTTTATGGCAGAGACTTGTCATAAAAAATTTTACATTTTATAGATTTAATAAACTTAAAATATGATTTATAGAGCTATTTTTAAATTACAAAATTGGGAAAATATGAACTTCAAGCTCAGTGCATTTTTTGATAATTATATTTATTTTTTATTTCCTTCCCTGTAACCGATATACCCTTTTTTTTAACACACAAAAAACACCACAGAGGTGGAGAGGGGCATATCATTCACGAGGCCATGACAGGCTTAATAAACTAAGTTAACTGGAGGAACCGAAAAATGTGCGCCATTTAAATTTTTATCCCTACCGTTCGTTAGTCCTTTTTTTTGGCATCGTCCTGGCCTGGCATTCCACTTGACGGCACTTGAGCCCGGCGTCGTCCTCGTCCTCGTCCTCGTCCTTTTGCCAGGGGTAATTTTTGCACGTGTGCCGACACTTGACGGGAAGCGATGGCTTGGCTTCCAGGGATTCATTCGAAGGGGGAACGGCGAAGGAGCAACTCCTGGGCCAAGAAGATGCAACAATTGGCGGTGGGGAAGCCCTAAAAGCGCTGCCAGCACAATTAAGTCAACTTAATTGGCCTAATTGACTCAGACTTTGGCCAACAAAGGCCGCCATCTAAGACATAACTCCCGGGGGGGAGTCGGGGATCGGGGGATTACTTCCAGAGAGTGAAATTTTAAGACCGACAGATAAGCACGTCGCCGGGTTAACTTTTGGCCCCGACTTATCGCGGCAACCCAGAAAAAAGATCTATCCAAACAACAAAGTGAGGCAACAACAACGGAGTCGCAGCATAAAAACCTCATCAACAACCCAGCGACAGCGTTGACACAAAGACCTCAAATAAACAAGCAGCAATTTGAAAATAACAAATAAAAAACCATACACCATACACGCACACATAAAAACAAACAAACAAAAGCTTTTCAGGCAGGGGAGGAACAAATAAACTAAAACTGAAATTCAAGAAAAGAAATTGAACTTCCTTTTTAGCTTCGCGGCGACTTGAAGTTTGATAAAAAGTATGTGCACAGGGAGAAAAGTAATAGGGGTTTATATAGAAAATATTTAAATAGTATACAAATAATAGGGGTTTATATAGAATATATGCAAATAATTTTAAAATATATCGAAATAATAATTAAACCAACAAATAATAATAATATAATAAAGTTAGGGAAGCCTTATATGAAAATAAAAGCTAATACGTTGTATATACAAAATATATTAAACATTAATATGGGAAATAAACAATAAAAAAACAAAAATATCTCTTATAAATATTGATTAGTAAATCGATTAGTATCGACTTTAGCGTTAAATATCGATAAAGTATCAATATATTATAGGAACGTATTGAAAAGTACTTCCGGTTTATTGATTTATTTTATTGTTATTTTGTTGAAAGCATTTTTTGTTTGTTTGAAAGCTGAATTTAATTTGAATTTATGTATTAAATATATAAATATTTAAACCTTAAGTTCAAATAAATATATTTAATACTTAAATTGAAATATAATTCAGCTTTGATACAAAAACAAAATATAACAATAAAATAAATGAATAAAACAGAAGTTCCTTTCACTTTTATAGTTCTATTCAATTTTCATGCAAAGATAAAATAGATTGTGTGTGTATTAATCTTTTCTAAAACAAAGTTTCGAACTTAATTTAAATTAAAATACTCTCTCTCTTGGGTCTTAGTCTTTGTGTAAATATTTCTAATTAAAAACCAAGACCTCTTGAAAGCATTTTCTCTGTGTGTGTCATTTGAATTTGCTTTGTGTAAACAAATCTTGTGAATAAAAAGCCAAAAACTTATTTGGGTTAAACAAGAATGGAGGAGAAGTGGGAGGAGAAGGCGGAACCATGAGCCAGCAGAAATTCGAATTCAACTTGAAAATGTGTAATGAAAATGAAATCGCAGCGGGAAAAGCCAACTCTTGGGGGCCAATTGAGATTTGAAATTGAAACTCGCACCACACACTCGTCGTACTCGCAGGAAAATCCACAAGGCGATCCGTTAAATTGGCGCTGCTAATGTGCGAGTTTTTATCCGATGATGATGAGTGATGAAGATGAAGATACTGCTTATAGATAGACATGGAGCTGCTAATGGTTCCACTGATGATGATGAGTGAAGAAGTTAATTTAAAGAGGCTGCGGCTCTAATGGAAAGTCTCAGTATTTTTTGTTTTTTACTTGAAGAAATCGAAAAGCTGACTTCCGTATTTGTAAAATTGGTTTTGTCTGGGCTTTAATTACAGTGGAATTGGAGCAGAACTATATAGTGGATAATCAATTTTGGGTTATAATAGTCTTATGTGTTATTAATTGGTTATGGAACTCTAACTAATCGCATTTCAGATTGGTTTTATATTTAGGTTAAAAGAGTAGTTAGGTTTATATTCCTCTTGAGAAAGTATTCTACAGTTTAGTAATTATTAAATTCATAATTCAAGATAAAATTCTTCTTGAGACTATGAGACGTATGACGTTATGCATCTTGCTTGTTATATGCTCTTAAAAGGATTTCGGATTGGTTTTATATTAAGGTTAGGAGAATATTTAGGTTTCTAATCCTCTAGTTTTATCTTGAGAAAGTATTCTAGAGTTTAGTAATTATAAAATTCATAATTCAAGATCATATTCTTCTTGAGACTATGAGATGTATGACGCTATGCATCTTGCTTGTTATATGCTCTAAAAAGGAGGGTACTTTACACTAGCCTCGCAATCAAGCCAAACGATTTTCTTGAGTACCCCATTATAGTTAGTGTTTAACTATAGTTTCCAAGTTTAATTACAACTCTGCCGTCTATCCATTTCACTTTCAGCGGAGACGCGAACGCGGACGCATCAATTTGAAGGGCGTGCGGCTCGTGGAGGAGGCCACTGTCAGCGGGGAGGGCGGCGATCCCTCGGCACCGGATGTGAGTGGCCAGAAATCGATGGGAGTAGCTAGAGTTTGATTAACCCACATTGTGCTCTCTTCCATCCAACCAACCAACCATCCATCCATCCAGGGTTATCCGTTCCAAGTGGGCTACTGTGAGATCTGTGCGTCGGCGAATCCCCACCAGCTGTTGGACAACAGCAACGTCGAAGGAGGAGGCGGTGTTGTTGGAACCGGAGTCGAGGGTCAGCAGAGTTTCCGTTCAGCGGTGCCACAGTACACACTCTACGTGATCGCCACCAGCGAAAAGGAGCGCCGCGAGTGGATTCGTGCCATACGCCAAGGTGAATCTACGTCTTTTACCTCAACTAATGCTCCGAAAAAACGAAAGAGCTGGAGATGAACTGCAGCTGTTTTATGTTTTCAAAATTATATATGATCTTTTCTTGATTATAATATCCTTTTATCCGCATCCTTTTGCAGTCTGCGAGGATAGTAATACGCCCAAGTCCTATCGCTACCATCCCGGCTTGTGGTCTGGCAAGAAGTGGAGTTGCTGTAAGGGAATATCCAGAACCACATTTGGCTGTAGAGCTGCAACTCATTGGCGCGAGGCCAACAATAATCCAAGTGAGTTTAAAAAGATATTTCAATTCAATTAAATAATAAATATCATTAAATAAAATAAGAAAAGAAAGACAGCTTTAAATCAAAAGCTAAACCTATAAGAAATTAGTATGATATTTAGTTAAATATTGATAGGAGTTGATAGTACCCATATAATAACTAAAGTATATATAATATATCTATATCTTAACTAATGAAATTTTAACTTGAGATGGACTGAAATTATTTCTCCATTTATTTCTCATGATTTATAATTAATTTTGGGAAGCTAACCCTATTCTATTTATTGCTTCTCCTGTGAACATTTTATTCTGTAACTTTTAAAGAAATTTCAACACCCCGAAGACATCTACTTTAAATGGGAAATAATCACACCCCAGCTGGTGGGGGGAGCCCAAGTTGAAGCACCTCTTGAGGCTAGCCTTGACTGCCATGGCGGCGAGTTCCTTGCCAGTGTCAGGGAGATGTCATTGTCAACTGTGAAGGAACTTCCCTCACAAATCCCTGGGGATCCCGCCCGAAATGCTCCTCCTCTTTGTATCCGAACAATTTCTTTTCTCACTTATCGCCCCTCGGTTTTCACATGCTGCGAGTTTTGCATTCGCAACGCTTTTCCTTTTTCCTGTCGTCAGGCCTTATTTGACACATTGTCTGTCTGGCGGTGCGGTGCCAACTGGCTTCTTTCCTTTTATTTTCCCATTTCTTATTGTATGTGCGTGTCTGGAGTGCAGGCTCTTCAGCGCTTTTCCAAGCCGTTAATGAGCAGAGCAGGTGAGAGCCACTCGCACTTCTAGTTAAAAGATGAAAATGTATCTCTGGGAGCTACGCACATACTACCCGAACTCTGCGGTGTGTGGCCGGAATAAATACATACCAGGGACGGGGGAAATATGGTTAAGTTAAGTCCACACACACCTGGCACCTGGTAAAATAACAGTCAAAGTTTATTGACTGGCTGCGAATTCCCAATAATGTGTCTGTAGTCAGCAAACACTAGTTGGCTAAAAACGTTTGTCTGCTGTTTGTCGAATGTTATATAAAAATATATTTAAAAATGTATCTACAAAATCCCTCAGTTCAAACAGAAAGATATCTCTCCATGTTTTCTTTATCAACCTCACGAGACTTTTTGTTTGATTTTCAACCAGATTATATCTGAGTTTTTTGAGTCATCAAAACAAATCTGTTGGATCGTAGTAGATAAAAAAACAGGAAAGGGTTAAGAAAGACCTATTGTATAACTATAAAATCTATAAAAATAAATACAAAACCCAAAAATTCCTAAAGAAATCCTTCTAAAAGGTGTTAGATTGGAATGTAATAAACACCTTTTCTTAATCCTTTGCTCATATTATCAGGGTATTTTTTTGTTTGTGTTCATCAGATGTCATAAATATTTTGATCTAGATATGAACCACTGGCGACCTTAACCCCTGACCCGACCTCCTGCGGCAGCTGCAATAATTGTTGAAACAACTTTTCCCATTCGCCGACAGCCCGCAGATGTGTCAAGCTGATTCTTGTGATTGCTCATTTGTGTCATCAGATTAGATTGGGAAATGGAAAATATAGAATGGAAAATGGGCCAGTCCATGTGTGTGTGCACACTCTGTCTCCGTTTGTTTGACAGTTTCAACGAATTTAGGGCGCAATATCTTCTTCATGAGGAGTCTCCCTCAGTTCTTTTTCTTTTTTTTTTGGGGGGGAACATCAATTAGAGGCGTCACTTTAAATTGCCGTTAAGTCTGCCAATTCTGGCCAGTCATCGAGCCACAAGGGATCCAAGGGTAACCATTGGGGGAACTCCTCCAAAAAACGCGGCGGATATAACAATAAAAATCAGGTCGCCTTCATCTTCATTTATCAGGCGAGGAAGACAATGAAAGTGGAATGACTCCGACTCCCGCTCCAGCTCCGACTGCGATTGCGGGAGCTTGTCAGTTGCCGTTACAATAAATTAGCCTGTCAATTTCCACCGCTCGGGGCTATCGCTTTTACTTACCCCTTTCTTTTGGGTTCCCCAGAAATTAATTACCTTGGAATCCTTTTCCTGCGCGCATTTTGACTTTCGCCGCGTGCCAACGCAACGCCTCGGCGATGGATGATGTGTTGGCCTGGCCTTGCTGTAATTAAAAACATGTCTCTTTAAGTGGCCAAAACAGTAAGAAGAATTGAGTAAGAAGTGGGTAAGAGGAAAAGTGTTGAATTTATGGCTATAATACACAAGAAAGGAAGCGAACTTCAAGAAATCAGGATCTTAAAATCGATTATAATTAAGTTAAATATGTGCTGGAACACTTTTCTGTGTTCTTTATTATAAAGATACTAACATCAATGAAATTGTAAGAAATGCATAAAGCGTTTAATTTTGTAAATATATTAATATTGGGCTTTAATATTTACCAAGTGAAATATTTTATGAATTTTTGACAATTTTAATTATGTTATATAGTATCTCCATACATAATATAATTGTCATGGTTAAGACTTACCACTTGGCGACTTCAACTAGGCTTCTTCCTGGCTATGCATATATATATTGCAGTGATCAGGTCATATTTTTGGGGTCGAAGGGTAATCACTATCACTATCACAATAGATCTAAACAGAGGCAAGGCCACGTAGCAACTGGAGACAGCGTGAAGCCGTCCCCCTATTTATAGTCTCCGAGTAAAGATGAGAACAGAGGAAGTGAGAGTGAGAGCACTGTAGAGAAAGAGGCAGCTCTAGAGATAAGCATAGCGAATGAAGGAAGCGCGTGGGCCGTCCCCTATTTAGAGTCTCCGAGTAAAGTTGAGAACAGAGAAAGTGAGAGTGAGAGCGCTAGAGAAGGAGGCATTTCTAGAGATAGGCTTAGCTAGACAGAGAGAGATGGAGAGTAAGGCGAATCTCTAGAGATTCACAGAGATGGATCGACATACCAAAAGAGTTAAAGAGAAAGAGAGAGGGAGAGGCATTGAGATAGAGAAAGGGGCAAATATGGAGAGGGTCAGAGAATGATAAAGAGAAAGCTATTCACTGTCATTACAATGTAATATCATTACAAAAACGTAAGCAAACTTCTAACTTGAATAAATAAACCCCTAAAACTGAACAATATAATCAGACGAAAGAACACCCGTCTTCTAGCTGCATTTTAACGATGTCATTGCTCTCTCTCCAGATTCTATTTTATATTTTAATTGTTGTGCTTTGGTTTTTCCGAAGTAAAAAAAAGAACAAAGATTTATGGGTCTCATTTTAAGTGCCACAAAAATAGTTTCATGTTGTGATTATTATCTGAGTAAAAGAATAAAAAGCAAGGAAAGGGGGAAGTGTTAACACATTAAAAAATTGAACCCGAAAACCAAGAAATTCAACAAAGGAAACGTTTTAAAATAAGAATTAAATAAAACCTTTCATATTTAATATTTAAGTTAGATATTAAATTGAATTTTGTGGATCCTTATTTGTTATTGTGAACACCCTCGATGAAGGCTTTGAAGGCGAAGGAGGGAGAAGGCTTCCTTTTTGGCCAAGTGCCCTCTGGCCAGTTGTCCGAAAAAAAAAAAACTGGTTTTCCTTCCAGTTTTAGTTTCGGATGTATCCGCAGCAGCAGTTCGATATTTAAGAGCGCCTCAGCGCCTCAAGAGAACCTCCACGAACTCCAGAAAGAAACCCAAGCCAAAAAGCTGAAAACCCAAACTCAAACTGGTTTATATTTTGGCTCCGACTCCGGCTCTGGCTCTTGGGCCAATTGTTTAAGCCTCGAATGGAAAAGTAAACAAAAAGCAGCAACAACTGCTGCCAGCAGCCGTATCTTTGTATCTTTGTATCTCATTGGCAGTATAAGTATGCTTGTGCCTAGGCACGTGCATTGAACTTGGCTTAGGGAAACTAGGATGGAACTCTCGGCTCCGATCTCCCAAAGAATGGCAAGGAGGAGTATCCTCCTCCTGTCTACCTGTCTGTCCCCCTGATGATTTGATTAATTTCGCCATTAGCTGATCTCTCTCGTTCTTGGCAAGACGTCCGCCCTGCCATTTGATTTGTAATTAGCTGCCCCTTGTTGTCTCCTGGAGCAGCTAGGTTTTATTTTCTTTTCTTTTCTTATTGGCGAAAAAGAAAACCGAAATGCGTCCGGGTGACTGACCATGAAAACGGAGCTTAAAACCTTTAAAACTCTCAACCAAAAGTTGGTAGGGCACTTTGGAAAATATTAGGTTAATATAAAAGTAAGGATACTTGGTAATTGGTATTATTTATTTCACAATAATCTTACTGATTGGGATATGCACTTAGTTTATATTGATTCAAGTTAGGTTTAGAAAGATCTTCAGTTTAATATGTTCCTGGTAAACTTTCATTTTGTTTAAATAATGTATAAAATAGTTTATTAAACCTCTTTGTAATAGAATTTTCTTCAAGTGTTGATTGTCTGAATTGCGTTGCCTGTTCCCGTTCTTGAAAACCAATCCGCCAGACAAGATACGCGCCTTTGTGCCTTGTTTGTACCCTGACAAAGAGTTAATATATTTTAATAAAATGGTTTAAAGTTATTAAAGGGAATGTAAAGTGTAGAAATATTTTAAAATGTGAACATGTACTTGATCGGTGCTCTATAAGAACAATTACTAAGCAATTCTTTTATATATAACACATTTTATATGCACAAAAACACTAAAGTAGCTGCTCTCTAATTAATATTTAAAATCGTAGGTAATTAAAGCACATATCTATTATGGTTTATATGATTAATGTGATTTGTTTCTATTTAAAAAAATATAAAAACGTAATCAAGGACTTAAATAAGTATTGTAATATTTATGAGGTTATTTTCCTATAAGTTTTAAAGTAGAAGCATTATTTAAAAGCATTAATAAGGGTATTTAAACTTCGACCTTTGGGACTTAACTCCTCTCTTTGCTGTTGTTATTTTGTGTGTTAGTTGCTGCTGCTTCTTTGTTGTTTTTGTGTGTTGCTCCCTGCATCTTCAGTGGCTGGTGGCATTGGTTGGGACTTGGGTTGGTGGCTCCAATTCGATGCCTTCGACCTGCTGCTGCCTCGCTTTCCAGCCTTATGCCGTTCTGGGCTCGGCTTGGTTCTTTAGAAAAGTTTTAGGCCTGCGGTTCCCCCTGGCCATGGCCATGGCGATGGCCATCCTGCCATGATTAATGATGCGTTCTGTTGTGATTCGTTCTAAACGTGGGAAATCGGCAGCAGAAGTCGCCGGGCTTTCGAACGACCCTTCCCTTTCTCGGCCCGTTCTCTTTTGTTAACTCGGCTTGCTCGCTCTTAACCTTTCCATCTCCGCAAAAAAACGGAAAAGACCACGCAATAATTATTTTTGGCCATCGTCATACATAATTTCTTAAACAGCAAATTTCTCAAGCAATTAATTTCTTTTCACGCCGAAACCACTGACATGTGACAAGCGAATGATTTTCTATAATCTGCCATTTGATATTGCATAATCGCGCAAGGATTTGTTATGCTAATCCGGGGATTATCTGCAGAGAATTAAGTGAAATTGGTAAAGAAATTCGCAGCAGGTTTTAGCCAGTTTGATTAGAGGTATTAATTCCATGGCTCTCGGGTTCTATCATATTGATGGATGGCTGAGATAATGATTCGGTTTTATGTAAATCTTGTTAATTATCTTTCTTTGAAATTTAATTTTCATTTAATATTTTACCAGTAAAACCAGTTCAGGTTTATAAGAGATATTTATTCTGAAAAGAAATTAGTTTTTTTTAGGCATGTTGAGCCATTTCTCTTAACAGCATTTGTTTGCAGAATAATTAGTTGAGAATTCTAGCGACAGAGAAATACATTATAATAACTATTTTATTATTTAACTATCTTTAATATAATTTCCTTTTTATTGAGAAAACAAATAGATTTTGGTTTCTTTTGAAGTTTTTCATATTTTTCCTTCTTCTTCCTGTTGTTTTGTCTATTTTTGTTTTGCTCTCCAATTGTTTTCCTAATTGCGCCTTATAATTGATATTAGCTCTCTTTTGCTCTCTCTTTCGCAACTCCATTTTGGACTGCCAGCCATAGATGCAGCTCCCCTCAGCTCTCCCCAACTCTCTTTCCGCCACTGTCTCCACTTTTTTTCTTTTCTTTAACTCACACTCACTTTATCTCCTTCTCTCCCTTTTGAGTGCAGTGCAAGTTTCCTTGCCCAAAAAATAATACAAAAATTGCTCTGAGCATATTTGGTTTATTTACAAAAGAGTAAGATAATTAAATAACTTTATTTTGATAAAAGTTCCCCCTCTTTCAACCTGCGTACTTGTCACTTATTTTAATTTAAAAAAGAGTATAACTGTAATTGTAAGTGCACAAGTGCTCATTGATTTGCTTAGGCTCCAACAATAACAACTTTGTTTCATGGGGTCTCTCTATCTCTCTGTATGTTTTGTTGCTCTCCTGCACTTTGCTGCTCCATTGTGTACTCTTGCTCTTTTGGGGATCGCATCTCTCAACACTTGAACTCTCTGAAGATCCACTCACAGCTGTGGCACTCTTTGGGGCTCCATTCAACTTGTTTTCTCTCAGCTGCTGCACTTTGCCACTCAAAGCATGCTCTCTCTTAAGATGTGCACTTGAAGAAATAAATGTAAAAGTAAATGTAAAATTATAAAGAATTTCCAGCAGCTCTTTTCGAAGTTTCCAAGCTAATTTAAGTTACAGTAACGATTTATCTTCCAAACTTTTCTCGATAAATCCTAACAGTTTCTTGTTTTTAATGACTTAATTAATCAATTAATTTATTAATCAATTAATTTATTAATCAATTAATTTATTAATCAATTAATTTATTAATCAATTAATTTATTAATCAATTAATTTATTAATCAATTATTTTATTAATCAATTAATTTATTAATCAATTAATTTATTAATCAATTAATTTATTACGATAATTTAATTATTATAAATGAATTAATTCATCAATTATTTAATTATCGAGTGCAGAGTTAATGCCCCCCTTCCTTGAAACAGTGGTCCTTCGAGCCGGATTCTTTTATCTCCATAAACGTAGGCTTAAATAAATCAACGATGTGCAAGACAGGTTTAAACCTTTAACTTATGAAAACTTCTCGTATACATTTTCGTAAAGAATATTAATAATAATTGTTAAATTATTTATATATTTTTAATTTCACTTAATTAATTTATTTAACTAGACTCAAGTACTATATTTTGTCAAGTGTAGGAGAGCTCACTCTCAACTACAGCTCTCTTCGGCGCAACTTCTTGAGCTCTGCCGCTGCTAAGAGAGCGCGCGACGCCTGCGCATTGAGTTGCTCCGCCGATGGTTCCGATGTCTCGGGGTATATCTCATTCGGTTCTCGGGTCTGAGTTACTTTTTTTTGAGTCGTCGTCGAGTGCACAACGCATAGCGGTTAGCGGATTGCGGTCTCGAATTCGAATTCAGTTGTCGCGTGTGCCATTTAAAGATAAATAAATAATCCCAAAAAATCAAGTATTAACGAAACAAATTGCTAGATCACCGGCACCGATAAGCTGCGTGCGTGTGTGTGTGTGTGTGTGTGCGAAAGTGCAATAATAATTCAAGAAAGTCTGTATTTACGAGCGAAACGTGCATTGCGGCGACAAAATGTAAAGTGCTCAGGCAAAAGTGAAGTTTCTCCGCGACAAAGTGCTCTCAAAAATTGTGATCGTTCCTACCCGAAGATACAGATACAAAACCCCAATGTAAATATCTTTTTTAAAAAGATCTGAAAAAGGAAATTAAAATGAAGCCCAGGCGAAGCGATTTGTTGCCTCTGCAAAGATCTCACTCACTCACTCGCTCGTCTCCCCAAAAACCACTCATTTCTAACAGTAAAAGTTGCTTATGTCACGACGCACACACACAGGCGTACCTTGCGGTTTGAAACCCTATTTTGAGCTCTCGGCAATCTGGCAACTCTGCCCCACAGCCGGAGTAAAGTTGTTTAACTTGTTTCTTTTTTTTTTTCTTATTTTTTTTCTTATTTTTTTCGGCGTGCCACCAGCAGTTTTTCTGCTTTTTTGCCTTTCGTGCTTATCTTTTGCGCATTTTCTAACAGTCTTCTGTCACCTGCACCCGCCGCCCCCTGACAGAAATTCATTATTTTTTCCTCTGACCATTTGCTTAATTAACTTGTAGACAAAAATAGATACAAAAAAAATAGGAAACATACTTTCTTGAGCTGGAGGAACTCCCCAAAAAGTTATAGTCTTCTTTTGTATTCTTTTCTGATGTTAATTTAGAAATTAATCAATGAATCGGGAATTTTAAAGGCACGTGTACAGAGATAGGAATCTGTAAAGCCTTAAGATACTAGATACTACTTGGTAACAGTTTATCAAGAGTCTTTAAGCGTTTAAAACATTAAAATATATCTTCTATATAGCTCTCTTTTCCTTTTATATACACAAATTTAGTACATAAACCCTCTCCTGTTCACACCAGACCAATTAGCAGAGTGAAAGAGGGCGCCTGCCTCCAAAACCTAACAAACTTCAATTCCCAAGTCGTGTTTTATGGCCTCTGAGAGAATAATTCTAAGCAGGTAGCCCAGCCAAATGATCCCTAAATCCTCCTTCACAGCCGTGTTGTGTAATTCAATATTATTCTTCTTGTGGAGATTTGTATTTATCCCAAAACAGGATCCTAAGAGTTCGGTGTGTGTCTTGTTTTCTGCCTTTCCTCATTTGTTTTTCGATCGAGTCTTGTGTTTAGGTCACTTTGCCTCAACGAGAATTTGTTTTATGTTTATTTTTGTTCGTCTGAGTGTGAGGCCAGCACGTTCGGGCAAATGCTTAAATACTTAAGCCTGCTTATCACGTAACCCAGCTCAGGAACGGAGCCCGTGAAAAGCCATGGAATAACTCTCGAATCCACCGACTTGACACACACAGAGCGGCAATGAAAAGATATTGCCTGGGAGTGGTCACAAAGGAAGTATCAATCTTTGTCTTGGTTTATTGGGCATTTGTTGGTATTTCATCATTGGCCGTAATTGGGTTTACTGATGTTCCTTTTAGAGGTGACAAAAGAGGCAATAGAAAATGCTTAATTGGGGTTTTTGAAAGGGGGAAATACTTATTATAAGGACTTTAGTTTCTTAGAAATAATGTCTCTTAAGTATAATTGTTTTCAATGATGGCTTAACCCAAGCTTATCATGAATTTCTTCAAGTTCCCAGTATAATTATTAAACCTTTGTGACTCATATATCTAGAATCACACAATTAACCCAGTTTTTTCCTATAAAACCTTCTCATATTCTCAGTGCCTCGTCATTGTTTTTCTCGCAATCGCTGCCATTGCTTTCCATATGAATTTCCCAACTTACACCTCATTTAGTGACTTTATCAGTTGGAACTCCGCTTATCACTCGGGCTTTTGTGGAAAGCCATTAAAGGAATTACAAAGACAGAGCACTAAAAGTGCCGTTTCAAATTTCAATAGAAATCAATTCAGTCCACTCGTGTTTTCTCAGCTTTCTGGCTTAAAGCTTTTGTTTATAAAAAAGACAAATAATAAAGAAAGAAGAAAGGCAGTGACAGTTTTTCTCCTCATCTCGGCATTCCCATCGTTCGTTTTCATGGTGTTCTTGGGAAGAGAGGCCCATAAAAAATAATAAAAATAACAAACCAAAAAGTCATTAAAAGGTAGCTTGAAATTGTCATTAAAAAACTGAGAAAAAACTGGGAAATAAGCCGAAAGAGAAAAAGGTAAAAGAGAACCCTATATGGCGGCAAAGGCATTAAATTTGTAACTCCAAAATGTAACTACCAAAAGTCATAAATGTTTGGATTACAAATATTTTGATGGCCGAGACGATTAAACAAGGCGGGAGGTTAACTTTCTTAACTCACTTAACATCAGTGTGTGTGTGTGCGAGTGTGTGGGTAATTCTTGGTAAATGCGATTGGCATCTGTAAACCTCTCCATAAAAGCAAATATAAAACAAACGAGGCAAAATGTTCTTAACAAATGAGCAAACAGTAAAATCCATCCTCCTTTTCTTGATGGAAAGTACTTAGAACTACAGCTGAGGTCGTTGAAATAGGGATCGTAAGAAAGAAGTTATAAAATTGTAGGGTGACATTTAATTAGTTTTTAATTGAGTTCTTCTTCAAACCAAAATATATAATAATATTTGTATATTTTGTACCTTAAAGTAAAATTTCTGTTCTAGAAAATGTATTTCTTTTCATCACAAAAGCAAATAAAGTTGTTTAAAGCTGAAATCTTATTTTTTGTATTTAATAGTTATTAATTAATATATTATTTAAAAGATAATAAAAGTTATCAGTAATAAAAAACATTGAATATAAAGTTATTTAAATATAAAACCGTTGCTTGTATCATAATTCTTGATTTCTGAACAAACTATAAAAAATATACCTTATTACTTGAAAACAACTTCTTTTCTTGACAAACTATATTAAATAAATCAGAAAAAAATATCTAATCAATTCCTTTTGTTAACTCCTTTATTACATATTTGAGGCTAGAATTTATAAACCGAAATGAAATAAATAAAACTCCTTTTTCCCTATTTTCCTGCCCTTAATTGTAGTAGCTCCTTGCCTTTGCATTTATGAGTGTGTCTGTGTGTGTGTGGCAGGTACCCCTAAGAAAGATATATCCATTATCCATGTTAATTATCGGTAGGAAAAATGTTTTCCACTCTCGAAACAGGCCAAACCACTTGTGTGTGTTGAGTGTGTGTGTTGTGTGTGTTGTGCCTCCTCGCTTGGCTCAATTTATAATGCAAAACCAGGCTCAGATTCGGACTTGGACTCGGCGGACCTCGTTGAAGGATCCGTCGCCTAACGGTTGTTACTCACACACACATACACACTCGCAGCCTCTCGAGTAGAAAAACACAGATACAAAAAGGTAGTTTTCGGATGCCTCTTCTCGAAGGTTGCAAATAAAAATCGGAAACAAGTTTCATCGCCTGCCGCCTCTCATTCCCTTACCTTAACTTGCTCCGAAACTGGTTAAGAAAAAATAAGAAAAAAATAAGAGAAAAAAGCAACTCTTTTGCGTATTGCAAAAGCCTGCACTTAGTTTATTTTTCCTTTTCTTATTTTCCGGGCTTTTTCGCTTGGTACCGTTAGCAATTTGCCAAAAGTAAATTGGCCCAAAAAAAGCAGGCAAGATTCAATTGCAATTTGCGCTGACTCTCGGCTGGTTCGTTCATAAAAATTGCATTTTATGGAGCCACAAAAAAATACAGCGGGTCAAGGTCAGCTACGTGCCATTTCATTTCATTTCATTACATTTTTGGATCCCGACTTTTAACACCAATCGGAAAAGCAGTTTGAGACGTTGAAAGAAGCAGGAAAGCACAACAAAAGCATGACAAGCGAAAGCAGCCGAGTTTTTGGCGGATTTTGGCTCCGGCTTTGTTGGGTTTTTTATTATTTATTTTGGTTTTAGCATTTACCTTTTGCCGGAATCAGGTCAGAGCGGCGGTTCGCAGCTGCTTTCTACTGCCACGCCCCTATAAAGGTTTATTTTGGCCACAGCTTTCCTTTCCTTTTTGCCTTGAGGCTGTCCCAGCCTCTTGACTCTCTTTGTGTCTTTTTGTTATTATTATTATTTTGCCGGGTCAGGCAAGGTCAATGAGACGTCAATATGTCAACGCCTTTACGTATTCATTTATTCATCACAACTGTTATTATTTTTCGACCACTTTTTGTGTCACAACCAACTCTATAATTAAAGTGCGACAGACTTCAGACTCGAGAGTTTTTCTCAAGTTGTATAAGGCGTGAAAATTTCACTTTTTTTCTACCAATTCGACACAAGTCTTAAACTTGGAGATCTGTTGAACAAATTGCTGGCAAATCAAGCAAACAAAGAGAAGAGGTGCCTTGGCTCTAACTTTGTGATTCATATAAATGTGCGCATTGTTTTCATATATGGTTTTCCCACGACTTTTCATCGAGACTTTAGTGCTTGCATTTTTCTCAAATAAACCATTTTTTATGAGGGAAGTGCCCTTGGGTGTTAAATAAATGAATGTTTGCTAAGGAAAGGTTTTAGGAGATATAAAAAGGGGCTTAATTTAATTGAAGTAGGATTAAAACAGATAATAATAAATTCTTTACATTTTTAATGGGTTCTTCAGTATCGAATGATATAAATAATAAAATCACTTCAATATAACAACATTTAATATACATTAAAAGTATTTTATTTTCTATGTTATACATTTTTATAGACAAAAGTGGTCCATATTTCTGGTGATCAATTACCTTTTAAAGAAATTCCTTCCACACCTGATCACTTCGGTATCGGTTTAACTGTTTATCAATCTCCTCCACCAATTTGGGTCTCAAATAGGCTTACATTTTAATACAAAGCCACGCCTAGTTCTGCGTAAGCCACAAGCTGAGACTTGGTCGTTAATCACTTTGAAAGTTCATTAGATTTTGTGTGTTTGTTCCGCTAAATTTAAAAATACAGAAAAACAACTTTGAATTGATGTTAATTATGCTGCCAACAGTTGCTACCAAAAAAAGCGTTACAGTAGAGCTCAATGAACTGCGCCTAGGTCTCCTCTGCCCACGGCTAAAGATTGCTGTGAGGAGATACCATAGGTATTTTTTCAGTGAGTTTTCTTGGGTGCGTTTTACGTTTGCCTCAAGGTTTCCAGCTGCCACACTTGCCTCAAAGGTTATGGTAGTATCATCATCATTGTTCTATTTAGTTTTGTAGTCTCATAAATCAATATATTACTGCTACTACCGATATCGATTTGGATGCCGTCATTAGCTTCGTTATTAATAATCTTGGGCGCTTCACTCGAACAATTACAATGCGAAAAAATCAATGAGACACCGCAGATGATGATTGTCTCTCGATAATGATGGGGGCAACCTCAACCGACTTTGGCTGCTGCATCATCATCTTGGCAACCTCTCGAGCTCCATTAGCAGCTATGTATAACCCCCTTTATTTATAAGCCGAGTTGCAAACTGTGCCAAGTATTTATTTTCAAAGGAACTATTCTCAAAGAATTCCACAAACAAGCCACGTTCTGTGATGTTCGTTTGCACAAAAAGAGGCATAAATCAAATGCAAAATGTTCGAGTGTTTGATTTATGAGAGTCTCGGTCTCGTCTCAAATATTTATATTCAATTGACCAAAGCAGGAATTGAATATTTTTTGTGGGCTTCCTCTGTTTTTGCTGCTGTTTTGATTGATTGTTTCACGGTTACTTTTTTTTTTTTTTTGGGCAATTAAAGCATCCATGAATTTGATGATGGGCTTCGTAAGTAGTTTTGTAGATTTGCTTCCGCAAAACCCGCTGTACTTGAGCAGAAGCTCATTAACCTGAGCCGTGTGTGTGTATATAAAAATCGCAATTACAAATCGCCACAAATCGCTTCGAATGGCTTGCTCAACACTCGGCTTTAATGACCGAAAAATTGATGTTAAACAAATCTATTTCTCTACCCCAAAAGTAAAGTAAATTGTTAACCGAAAGCGAGTGAGGAAATAAAATCGATCAAGTCGCTTTTAAGGACGCGATCCGATCTCCAATGATTCCCTGCGTGAGTTTGGCCGAAACGAGCGTTATTGGCAACATGAAGGAGCGGGTCAAGGAAATGAAAGTGTTTGGCTGCCGGCTGAACTTCTGGAACCACATCGGTCACAGTCTGACCAGTTCCAAGACCAAAGAAGGTAAATATCATAAAAGGATCAATATACATTTAAATATATGCTAATTGTTAAGAGATTTCTTAAAATAGAATTCATATTTTGGGTGTGACTACGTAAGAGGTTCTGTCTGTCTGTTTTAGCTTATTATTTAAACAAGATATTAGTCTCTTGCCAAGATTAGATGTTTGCAAGCGAGAGAAGCTAAAAATAATGTTATTTGCATAAGAAAAGTCACAGCGTGTTAAAAATAAACTTATCACCAGCTTAGTCATGTGTTTTCGAGAATCTAAAGTTGCTAAATGTAAATAAACATGGAGTTTCAATTAATTTGAAACTTCTCTCCCATTTGCTTGTTTACAAATTTTACAGAGTAAACAAAGGCTTTGAAAACCTCTCCTCCCTCTTTTTGGAAAAATGCCGGCAATACAAAAATCCTTAAGTGCATTAATTACGCAAATGAACATTGCCAGCATAAACATTTCTAGAGGCATTGATTGCCCAAGCAATTGTAAACAATCTATAAACCAATTCAGATACGAATTGCTGTCTGGCATGCAAAGTGCAGGCTCAGCTATAGCCACAGTCCCTACTTTCTGCTTTTGCTTTTTGCTCCTGCTCCTATTTCTGCTTTTGCTTTTCGCTCCTGCTCCTATTTCTGCTTTTTGCTCCTGCTTCATTTTCTGCTTTTGCTTTTGCTCCTGCTCCTATTTCTGCTTTTGCTTTTGCTCCTGCCCCTATTTCTGCTTATGCTTTTTGCTCCTGCTCCTATTTGTGCTTTTGCTTTTTCTCCTGCTCCTATTTCTGCTTTTGCTTTTACTCCTGCTCCCATTTCTGCTTTTGCTTTTACTCCTGCTCCTATTTCTGCTTTTGCTTTTGCTGCCTTCGATTACGATGAAGCCAAGTCATTCCATTCCTCTGCAGAGGCGTCGCTGGCGATGATTGCCATTCAAAGAAGCAGAGACAGGGCGCAGCCTGCACTGAGCGAAAAGTATTTCAAAAATAACAAGAAAACATCTATAACTTATAATGCTTTTTAGGCATATATATATATACATAGAGCAAAGCATAAATGAAACTATCTAATGGGAAAGAAGGTTTGCCTAAACACAAATCTATAGTATGTTTTGTAACATCATAAGAACTTACAGAAAACCCTTGCAGGTTTTATTTATTTCTTAAAATACATATTAAATTGAAAACTGCTTTAGATTCTTTATTAATATTTCCATCAGTGCTTTTCTTCAGTCAGCATTTAGCGACAGTCTTCTCGATGCCGATCTGCAATGTGCAGTCATCGGTCGGTCGCTTCCCCGCTCCCTGACAATTATCATGATTATATGGCCATGGCTTGGATGGCAGGCGGTTATTAGATGATCGTCAGCCGCATAAGAAAGCATAAGAACATATGACAGCAGCTGGGGCGAGACGATGCCAGGCACACGATAAGGAAAACCCCGACAGGGGGACCGGAGGAGACATGGCAATTGCATAATTGAAATCAATTAGCAGGCGTCGTAGTCGTTGGCCAAGCCCCGAAGATCTTGTGGATCCCCAAGAAGACCAGGCCTAAAACCGAAAGTGCCAGGCTGCCAGGCAGGGGGGAAATTGCAGAGTATTCACTCTGCTCTCCTGGCTTTTTCTGCTTGGTAATTTCCATATGAAAGATACGAAGATTGAAAGCTGCTCCATCATGATGCTGGCTTTTAGCCCCTCTTCGGGGTCCCCTTTAAGACATTTTTCATTTTTGTTTCTTATAAGCACGCCCCACTTTGAGCTACCATAGACTTTCGGTTTCTACTTTGAGCCAGCTTTGCATTTTGTTTTGTTTTCTTTACTTTTTGGCTGATTGGCATGCCAAAGTTGACAATAAAATTATTGCATTGTTGTCGTTGCCGTTGCCGTTGCCGTGTGCCTATTTATGGCCTTTACTTAACAATGACCACAAAAATTTGCAATTTGCATTTGCAATTTGAGCGCCGAGCACAAGCCACTTGTTGAGTTTTTCTCGGTCGGTGCTTTAAAGTTGACCAAACCAATTGACCAGAAACATTCAATTTATTTTTCCAGTTGTTTTCAGCGTTTTTTGTTTTGTTTTTCTGCACCAGTTAGGGTTTCATGTAAGCATGTGAAGTATTTTCCAGGGGGTTTATTAGTTGGTAACTTGTTTATTTGAGGAATATTTCTAGAGCTTAGGAAATGATTTTAAATGATAACTAAGCTGCTAAAAAGTTACCTAATTTTTTTATAAAGCTTTAAATGTACAGGGTACTTCTTTAGTTAAATATAGCTCTTAAATTGTAGCAAATTATTTAGTTACCTTAACAACAAAAAAACCTGTGATCGAAATGACGTCACAAAGCCCAGAACCAAGATCGTGCCGCAATGCAAAATCACCGCAAAAAACAAAAAAACTTGACGCAGATGTTAATTATTGTGGCGACACACCTGCCAGTCCCTCGACAAATGGATCTAAGTCAAGTTTCTGAGAGTTTCTGAGTTTGTCGCATTACCGATATCCGAGTCCAAAGAGGGATTTACCCCAATGGCGTGTGAATTGCGATGCCATTTCCACTTAACCTTCGCTCAATTCGGTTCAAAATTGCTGGTAAAAAATGCCAGAGTATCGA
The DNA here is from genome assembly GCA_035046265.1 of Drosophila bunnanda. Lineage (NCBI taxonomy): Eukaryota > Metazoa > Arthropoda > Insecta > Diptera > Drosophilidae > Drosophila > Drosophila bunnanda. Next base: position 3,783,210 of record JAWNOB010000076.1, on the reverse strand, counting down.
AACGAAACCGAAAACAGCAGAAACGGCAGAGATCTGGCGAGCACGTTCGGGCCAAGTTAACTTAACTTAACTTAAGTTAAGCGGCGAGAGTTGGGCAGTCGCCAAACCAGTTGGCGAGTCAAAAAGCAGTTGCAAAAAATAAGCAGCGGCGTTTATTTAAATATTATTGTAAATTGTCTTTAGGCAAGCTATCTGTGCGAGTCTTCTGAAAGAATTCTTCTGGCTTCGGGGCACGAAGCTACGTGCAATTCTTCGAGTCTCTGATTCTTCTTGGGTTCGATTTTGTTGCCATGTCAAAGAATTTGGTTTAATTTATTGTAAATTCAATTTGCATTGAGATGTGAAAACATTTAAAGTATTGACAGGTCCGGAGATGTGATGCCTGAAAATGGAAAAATGCCAGAAAACCAAAAACCAAACTCTTGAAACCCAAAAATGAAATAATCCATAAAGAATATCAAGGTCAGCTCACAAAAAGTTGCTTATCAACTTTATGATTTTCGTTGGGGTTTCTCTAAATGCTTTCATTAAAAATGCATAAAGAAATAAAAAACAAAACCACAGGGCAGTGCAAGCTGTTGGCTGAAGAAAAAAATGTATGAAATATTTGAAACATAAATATATATCAGGCAGCTTTATTTTTTCCAACGTCACTTCTTCTCTCATATGCAAATTGCGTCGATTGATTTCGCCTTTTGTCCGCCAGTATTTCTACCTTTGTTCGAGCTTTGTTTTTATGTTGTGTTAATTGGAAACATAAAAAAGCAAGGAAACCCCTCGGGAGAGGAGTGTCAATTGTTTATTTTTTAAGAGGCGGTCGCTAAACCCAAAGGCTTTGTTTGTTTGAATTTGCCAAGTGATTTAAGGCTTTCGGTGATTGCCAGGGGATATAAGTTTTGTCAGGGATTTATGGGAATTTAAGCACTTGCATAATCAGGAAAATCTGATAACCTGGCAAAAAATGCAATAAATTGTGTAAATATTTGCTAAAAAGAAAAAGAAAATAGCATAAAATATTTATAATAGATGAACTAAGAGAAAACCAGCTTAGCTTAGCTTAGCAATATGGCTAATAAGCTGAAATATTTAACCAAAGTCACCTTATATTATATTTAATCAGCAGCATAATAAATAATATAATATTATACATTATAATATATTATAATATTAATTAGTAATCACTCATAAAATGCACACTTTGCAACTTGATACCTGAGAGAGATGTTTTATGCATAAAAATACCTGTTTTACAGTTGCAAAATTATAATTAATTATTTATAAATTAAAATATGTCTTAAATACCAGTAGCCAGTGAGTGATCACAACTGTCCAATATAGCCTTATTCGATCCATTGCAACCCACTTGCATTGCACTTCCGTCTGGGGTTAATTGAATGCCACATGATGTTGAGCAGAATCGAATGCATAATTCGATGCATTCCTTGGCTGTGTGTAAATTGGCTAAACAAATCACCGTTCGGGCCATTAATCAAGCGGTGTAAACTTGCCGAGGGAGGAACTGCCGTGGGATTGTAATCATTGTTAAACAAAACAAAATAATAACATAACAATTCAATCGACTTGCTGGCAGCTCCGCTTTGCAAATATATTTTTGCAAATTGATTAGAATTGCGCTTTGCAGTAGTAGTTTCTTTTACCTATTTTTGTATTCATGGCGCATGCGTTAAAATGTTATTAACCCACATTTGCATAACAACAACAATTTGTTGTTTGTCTTTTTGCGCCGTTTCCTGTTTGATTATTATTACTGCCTGTTGTTGTTGTTATTATTGTTTGCTGACTGTTGCTGTCGTCGTGGTTGGTGTCGCCGCTGACTGCACAATTTTCCAAAACAATTTTCATGCAATTATTTGTTTTCTTTTGTTGCATGCAACTTGCCAATTAGTTAACAATTTTTCACACGCCTGTTTATGAGCCTCGGATGTAAACATTTAACCTTAATTTTTTTTAGCAGTAGCAGTAGCAGTTTTTTTCGTACTACTTTTAAATACTTGTTTTTTTCAGGGAATTTTATCAAATATTTTTTAAAGTAAAGTTTATTAATTTAATAATATTATTTTAATTAAAATATATTAATATGATGCAAAGTCTGTAGCTTACTATTTAAATTCTGCATAATTTTCCCACTCATTCTTATTATTATTTTAATTTTTTTCAGTTGAGTTTTCCCCTAACAATTTTCCCTATTTAACCCTGCATTTTCACATGCTCTTTTGTTCATAGGCGCTAAATGGTCTTTGAACAACTAATGTTTAGACTTGTGGCATCTCCCGGCCTTTCTTCTTTGGCATGATTATCATGTTTTTCATGTTGGTTGGCACTTCTTTTCATATTTTCATATTTTCTTTTTTCTTTTTCCTTTTTTTTTAATGCTTTATAATGTATCAAAGGCTTTGCCTACTTTCAGGCACGCAATGAAATTAGAGTAAACTTTATACTTAAAGTTTAGGCTTTAATTGTTTACTTTCGTTAGCTATGACTTATTAGAAATGAAGATGAACTGAAGCTTAGGAAAATATTTATTTATTTATTTATAATACATCTTTTTATATTATTTTTAAATCGCAATTACTTTACAAAGAAAGAAGAAAGAAGAGCAATACAAAAATTTGTTTAGTTTTTTTTTTTTAATAACAAATAAATATAGTTTTCTTACCAAATGTACTCCTTGAAATATGATGAAATATGTTAAACAAACCTAAAGTTATTTATTAAATTAAAGTCAAAATAATGTTTTTTATACCAACATGTTGCTGGTCTTTATGTCATGTTGCTGGCGTTTATGGCAACATGTTTCGTAGCTGCTGTTGCTACCAACAAATTCATATTTTATTAGCTACCGGCTTAGCCACACTTACACACACACACACACATACCCACCTGCTCTCAGGTGTGCAGACAACACACACCATACCTGTCTCGCTCGCTCTGAATGATTTTCCAACCTGTTGCTTCATCTTCTTCGTCGCAGCGAAGACGAAACAACAAAAGAAACTCAACTTTTTGTCGGTTTTCGTTTCTTTTGCGGCTTTTTCCCTTTTCATTTTCCACACACACACTTTTGCCATTATACAAGTGAGTTTTCGTGTTTTTTGTTCTCCGCAACAGCAACAGCAATGGCAAAAGTTCAAAAGTTTTGTTTCGTTTCATTGATGTAATTGTCGTAATGTCTGCGACTGTAGCTGTGACTGTGTGTTGCATTTGCTGGAACTTTTCCGTTAACATTCGGCCAAAGAAATCGGTTTACAGTTGAGGGCGCTTCGCTTGGTAAATACAAAACAAAGCCGTAGTTGCAGCTTCACAAGCTTGAAGAAATAAATGGAGGAGAAGAGCTAGCAGCTAACACTCAAAATCTGCACCTTGATCGGACATCTATATACGGGAGAGTGTGTGTGTGTGGCTTTACACAGTGAGATAAAACTAAGTTGAATGTGGCTTTGAAAGTTTACTATAGAAAATATACAATAATAACAAGACTATTAATATTTTTGGGAGAATCTGAAACTCTATAAACTTACTTATTCGAAATTTTAAAAGCTTTTATAGTTATTAAATATATATACTTACTTACATTCTCAATTTAGGAACAGTTTTAGGCATAGTTAGTATCCGAAATCCACCTACTAATTTTTATATTATATTATAATATCGATCAAATTCAGTGCTCAATATTTCTTTAATAAAACGAAATTTTTAGTAATGAAATAAGAAAGATATTTAGTTTCAGGGAGCCGAAAATCCATCATAACTATGCTTATACCTATACGCTTATACGCATTCTTTGAATCGATATATTTCTATTTTGAAAAACTCATAACTAAGCCAAAAATGCATTAATTTTAATTCGGAAAGCTTTCCTATGTTAGTTTTTATTTGGTTAAAAAATCTGCATACTCAATATAAAATTTTGGAAAATTTAAATTTTTGCCAATTTTTGACAATTTTGATGATGTAACCCCTTTCCTTTTTTTGAAAATTCTGAAAATTTCGAAAAAAATAAATTTTGGCCGGACATAGCTAGATCGACTCGGCTGTTGATGCTGATCAAGAATATATATGGTTTATAGGGTCGGAAATGACTCCTTCACTGTTTTTTACGCTTCTGACTAAATTATAATAACATTTTTTAAGGTGATATTTATCAATATTTTTATTTGACAATTTTGTTCAAAAATCACAATTTAAAAAATTCATAACTGAGCCAAAAAAGCATTAATTTTAATTCAGAAAGCTTTCCTATGTTAGTTTTTATTAGATTTAAAAATCTGCATACTCAATTTAATATTTTAAAAAATTTAAATTTTTTCAAAAATTTTGACAATTTTAACGATGTAACCCCTTATAAAATTTTCAAAATTTTGAAAAAAAAATATAAATTTTTGCCGAACATAGCTAGATCGATTCGGCTGTTGACGCTGATCAAGAATATATATGGTTTATAGGGTCGGAAATGACTCCTTCACTGTTTTTTACGCTTCTGACTGAAATTATAATACTCTGCAAGGCTATACATATTTTTTTTTTTTATATATATATTATTAGAATAGTATATAATATATAATATTAATAACAATTCCGTCTAAATTATTCACTGTGCTTGTTTATGTTGCTCAAGTTGCCGTCGTTTCGCTTGGCGGCTTCTGCTTTTGTAGAGCCTGCCGCTGCTTGCTCTCCATTCTCTTCGCTGGCTGCTCCACTCTCCACTCGCCAAGTCTCCGCTCTTCAGTGCTACAATTAAGTTTTACTTTATGTTTATGGCCTCCGTGTTGCTGTTGCTTTTTTTCTCAGCTCAGGTTGTGCTGCTGCTGCTGGTGAAAAAAATGTTCAGTTGCCATTTCAGTTTCAGTTGGCTTTTAAACATTTACTGAAACAGTTGGCGTCGCGCACAAAAGCTGCTTCATTTCTTGCCTCGATGTGGAAAGAAATTAATGAGAATATCATAATATATAAACCGAGAGTTGTGGTTTTATTTGTGTCTAAAAAATAAGATTAAAATCATAAGAAGTAGATGAAAATCATCGCGATAAGTCTTGTCTGTGGAAAATGGTTTCAAGATGGCGTCACCACCTGCCGTTGCGTGAAAGCAGCAAAGGAGAAGAAGACAGACACTGAGTATTGCAAAATATAAATAAAAAGTGGAAAACTACTGGCAATAAAATAACAATAATTATAGTCTTGGGCACAGGAAGCTCTGATTGTATTTTGCTGTTGTAATTTTTGTTTGTTGCATTCGCTTGAGGGCCGCGCTTTTAACGGTAAAAGCCGCTCAGCATCGCGCTGAATGGGGAACGCTTAAAGGTCAACAGCAAGCAGCAACTACAACTACAACTACAACTACAACTACAGCTACAACTATAAAGATAAATTAAAAAAAAGAAAAAAGCAACAAGTACCATAACAACTGCAACAAATTGCAAAAAGGAAGCAACCGAGAAACCAGTTTGCTTCACACCAGCAACAACAACCTGAAAACTGTAGTTCAAAGAATTGCAAATTGCAAAAAAGCAAAAGCAGCAACAGCAAGCAAAAGCAACTATTTATAAAAAATAAATAAAAATAAAACAAAACCGAACCGAACAAGCGATTTATGTGAAAGTGAATTGACACAATTACCGCCAGAGAGTGTGGAATTTCAGTCCCGTGGAGAGTCTTCGCAGAGAGTCTTCGCCAAAGCAGAAGACAGTCGCTGGAAGCAACACTATGATGCTTTTATCGGCACTGAAGCTGGGTAATAATCCGATTCTTGTCTTGCCTTAAAACTAAAGAAACTGGTTAAACTAAGTCTTCGGCCATAAATATATGTTTTAATGGGTTTTCGAGGGAAAATGTATTTCAATGACTTCTGTTTCTTAGATCTTGTTTGTGGCAGATGTACATAGATGGGTGCAGATTGTGCTTTGTATTTTTGCGATGATTCAGAATTTGCTTAAAGCATGCTTTGGTTTTAAAAAGCATTTGATTTTAAAGTATAGAAAAAGGGGTATATTTGGGTTATTTTTTAAGGAGTTCCTTAAGAAAGGATCCTATAATAAGCGATTAAGCAAGCTCAAAAAGCAAAAGCAGATTTGTAAAAGCAATTCCTATGATACTTTTAATAATTCTAAAATAATAGTCACTACAAAATGTATTGTAAATGTTATTTAATCAAAAAAGAACATAGAAAACTTCCCTTATGCTAATGTTTCAACAACATTCCTTAATAATTTCAATTGGTCTAAGACCCTGATCTTGTTTGTAACTTTTGTGGGCGTTTACGGTTTAGCTTCAGAGTCGGTTTTTTGAGTCATCGCCCAAGCGTTTTCGATTAGTTTCACCTGTTTGGCCTGAAAAGAGTCGAGAACAAAGCGGCAAACACGTGTTTGAAAGTCTTGGCAGCTTTTGATTTCCACAAAACACATGGACACAGCTCGAGGCTGAGCCCAGCTGCAATAACAATAGTCTCTTTCGCATTAACAGCAATAACAAGAATTGCAATTTGCATAACAAATTGTTGTTTTTGTTGCCAAGCAGATGAGAGGGGAAAACGGGGCTAAAACCGTGCAGAGAGAGACAAAGCAGCGCAATTACACAATTAGCCATAAATACCTGTACCTGTACCTGTACCTGGCTTGGCTTGGTGGTAATGACAAAGTGTGTTGCAAAATGTGGGCTTGGAAACAACGACGCACCTGTTGGTATCCATTTTACTTTGCCGTACTTTACTATCTCCTCTCGCCATTTATGATTAATTTAATGGAGAGAAAGAGAGCTTTCATGTCGCGAAAAAATGCATAAAATGAGAAAATGTGCACTTCCGTTTTGGAAAATGATTAAAAAACTTGACAGGAAAATGCAGGGTAATTTTAAATACACTTCAATTGTGATCAAAATCATTATGTTATTCGATTTATTATTATGTATATATATATTAAATATTATTTAGGATATTTTGAACTTAAGTACCCATTAAAATTACTTACAAATTATATTATCTCTTAACGTCAAAGTCAAACACAAGCATAAAATGCAAGCAGCTTGAGGAAGTTATACATCAAAGATGGCAATTTTCTTGTTGTTGCTATTATAAGTATATACGTGCCGGGAAAATGCTTCAAGTGCTTTTCATTTGCATGGAAAATGGCCAAACAAAAGCTTTAACAACCAGCGACGGCTGCGTTTCGCTGGGAAAGAAAAGGAAAACTTTCTATTTTAGCTTCAACTGGCCTCAATGCAGGGGCACGGAGTACTCTTTGTACTCTCGATGCCTTCGAGGCACGTCTGTGTGGCAGGCTTGGAAAAGGGGGCGTGTCGAGGCGATACTAGTACAAGTTTTCACATGAAAAATGTTTGGTATTGATGTGGGGGGAGGGGGAAAAAAGAAGGAAAATTGGCTTATCAATTGCGCAGGGCAATCTGGCCATAATATTTCGTATCAATTTGTGCATATAAATAGCATAGCGTCGCGACTTGGGAAATCAGCAACGTCTAAGCCTCAGGCAGTCACTTTCGCCTGGCAATTAACCTTCACTTTTTGTTATTTTATGGATATATATATATATATATATATTTGTTTATTTCTGTTTGTTTTGAGCAGACGAAGCTTGCTCGCAATTCTCGAGCGGAGGCGCCTACCTGAAGCACTTCTTCGGCGCCTCAAAAATCCACTTTGCAGAAACACAGGCAGAAAATTGAAATCAAAAAATCCGAAAATCAACTAAAAAATAAACGAAAATGTATATCAGCCGATGTCGATGTTGACTCACTTGCTGAGGGGCGATTGCATAAGAGACGCCCACTCGAGTGCCGAAACTCGACTGGCATTTAGGTTTCATTTATTTATCTTTATTCACGAGTATTTTTTCTTTAATTGGGGTTACACTTTGGAGTTCACTTGGCCAGCTAACGTTATTATTGTTATTATTATTATTGCTATGATTGTTATTGCTATTGCTTGAAAAACCCCAAGATGAAATCGCTTTAAACCGAGCAAAGTCCGTCTGCTCATCAAAGAGCTTTCCAATGTCCGATTTCGACGACGTCTTTGATTTATCTGCGAATTGTGGGCGACGACGGGTGCCTTGAACCATTGAAAATCTTGTCAATGTTCAGTGTCAGCCGCGGAGCTGGGCCAGCCGTCTAATTAATTATTACCTTGACAAGAATCGCAAGCCACAAAAAATAAAAAAATCACAAAATAGACATCGAAGTGGGCAACATTAGGCGATTTTGCGATATCTTTCGATGGCTAATTAATTGGCCAGCCCTCGAGCTTGAAAAATGTTTAAATATAGTTGGGTTTTGTATGTTTAAAAATCTTTAATTAAAGCTAAACATGTTTGTTTAATATTAACGGCAAGGAAAAACTTACCTTTAATTTATTTTTACAAGCTGAAACAATTTCTAGATACTTTTATTTAGTTAATTTTAGAAAGCAAGGAGAATAATATACATTTTAATACCCTTTTAGGGTGTTGTAATTTTAGCCAGAAGTTTGCAAGAAGCCATTTCCGACCCTATAAAGCGTATATATTCTTGATCAGCATCAAAAGCAGAATCGATTAAGCTATGTCTGGGGAAAATTTAATTTTTTCAAAATTTTGAAAATTTTATAAGCGGTTAAAATTGTCAAAAATTGGAAAAAAATTTAATTTTTTTAAATTTTAAATTGAGTATGCAGATTTTTTAACCTAAGAAAAACTAACATAGGAACGCTTTCCGAATTGAAATTAATGCTTTTTTGGCAGAGTTATGAGTTTTTTAAAATTTGATTTGCCGAAAAAAATGTCATACAAATATACTGAAATAACGACTGCAAAATGGTATTTTAGCTCCAATCAGAAGCTTCAAACTAAGTGAAGGAGTCGTTTCCGACCCTATAAACCATATATATTCTTGATCAGCATCAACAGCCGAGTCGATCTAGCTATGTCCGGCCAAAATCTATTTTTTTCGAAATTTTCAGAATTTTCAAAAAAAGGAAAGGGGTTACATCATTAAAATTGTCAAAAATTGGCAAAAATCTCAAATTTTTTCATTTTAAACTGAGTATGCAGATTTATTAACGTAAAAAAAACTAACATAACAAAGCTTACCGAATTAAATTTAATGCTTTTTTGGCTGAGTTATGAGTTTTTTAAATCCTGATTTGTCGAAAAAATACTCATATAAAAATATCGAAAAATGTACTAAAAAATGGTATTATACTTTTATTCAGAAGCTTGAAACTCCGTGAAGGAATCATTTCCGACCCTATAAATCATATATATTCTGGATCAGCTTCAACAGCCGAATCGATCTAGCTATGTCCGGCCAAAATAAATTTTTTTCAAAATTTTCCGAATTTTCAAAAAAAGGAAAGGGGTTACATCATTAAAATTGTCAAAAATTGGCAAAAAATTGAATTTTTCTAAATATTAAATTAAGTATGCAGATTTATTAATCTAAGAAAAACTAACATAGGAAAGCTTTCCGATTTAAAATTAACGCAGTTTTGGCTTAGTTATTGGATTTTTAAATTTTGATTTTCGCACAAAAATGATATCCCTAAATGTTTATTTTAGAAGTGTGCATATTCTAAATTGTTATTTTTTTTTTATAAATTATAGAAATTTACTTAACAATAAATCTTAATAATTATGTAATATATATAATAATAAATTAAAAAAATGAAAAGAAGCCTTTTGCAGTTTGTTGCCTTTTTCCGACCGCAAAACAAAAGACTTAGGCAACAAACTTGAATATTTTTTGGGCCTTTTTTTTTTGTAAGAAACAAAAGACTTGGTCAACGAAGTTGAATAATTTGTTTTAAATAAATAAAAAATAATCTTTTCAACCTATAAAATATATTTTAATTTATTTACTAATTTTCACATTGTTTTCCCTCTTCCAGGCAACGGCAGTTCTCCAGCCCAGAATTCGACGCGCAGCATCAGCCCGAACAGCTCGACGACCAACAGCCAGTTCAGCCTGCAGCACAACAGCTCCGGCAGTCTCGGCGGCGGTGTGGTAGTGGGCAGCGGAGTGGGAGTGGGAGGCGGAGGCGGCCTTGGCCTAGGCGGCGGAGGCAGCGGCGTTGGAGGAGGAGGAGGTGGCGGAGGCAGTTGCACGCCCACATCGCTGCAGCCTCAGGTGAGTGAGGAAAATTAATTAAGCCGCGGCTCAAATCTAATAAACTTTCCCCCCAAAAACAAAAAAAACTGACTAGTCCTCGCTGACAACTTTCAAGCAGTCGCCAACTTTATTGAACGGCAACGGAACTCTATTGGATGCCAATATGCCCGGCGGTATACCCACACCTGGAACCCCCAATTCCAAAGCCAAGGTGGGTATTACTCTGCAAATAACATTTTAAACTTTATTTAATAATTTGTGTTACCTTTCAGGACAATTCACACTTTGTGAAATTGGTGGTGGCCCTGTATCCTTTCAAGGCCATCGAAGGCGGCGATTTATCGCTGGAAAAGGTGAGTTCATATTGAAATCTTCTATACTTTCTTTCTTTAATTATTAAATTTTAAACAGAATGCCGAGTACGAGGTCATCGATGACTCCCAGGAGCACTGGTGGAAGGTCAAGGATGGCCTAGGTAATGTCGGCTATATACCCAGCAACTATGTCAAGCCCAAGGCGTTGCTGGGCCTCGAGCGTTATGAGTGAGTAAAACGACAAGCTTTCCTAGCCGTATTTTAATTAATTTCGATGTGTTTCCTAATTCCAGATGGTATGTGGGCGACATGTCGCGACAGAGAGCCGAATCCCTGCTCAAGCAGGGCGACAAGGAGGGCTGCTTTGTGGTGCGCAAGTCATCGACCAAGGGTCTCTACACATTATCGCTGCATACCAAAGTGTAAGCTTCAGAATTAGCCTTCTATAAACGTTGTATTATATCTTATTAATACTTTTGTTACCTCCCCAGTCCACAATCGCACGTGAAGCACTATCACATCAAGCAGAATGCCCGCTGCGAGTATTATCTGAGCGAGAAGCATTGCTGTGAAACTATACCCGATCTGATCAACTATCATCGCCACAACTCTGGCGGCCTGGCCTGTCGCCTCAAGTCCTCGCCCTGCGACCGCCCCGTGCCACCAACGGCTGGCCTGTCCCACGACAAGTGGGAGATCCATCCCATGGAACTGATGCTGATGGAGGAGCTCGGCTCGGGTCAGTTCGGTGTGGTGCGGCGCGGCAAGTGGCGCGGCTCGATCGATACGGCCGTCAAGATGATGAAGGAGGGCACCATGTCCGAGGATGATTTCATTGAGGAGGCCAAGGTGATGACCAAGCTGCAGCATCCGAATCTGGTGCAGCTGTACGGCGTGTGCTCCAAGCACAGGCCCATTTACATTGTCACCGAGTACATGAAGCACGGCTCCTTGCTGAACTACTTGCGGCGGCACGAGAAGACACTCATTGGCAACATGGGCCTGCTGCTGGACATGTGCATACAGGTGAGCAAGGGCATGACCTATCTGGAGCGCCACAACTATATACATCGCGATCTGGCCGCCCGCAACTGTCTGGTGGGCTCGGAGAATGTGGTCAAGGTGGCGGACTTTGGCCTGGCGCGATACGTGCTGGATGATCAGTACACCAGCTCGGGCGGCACCAAGTTTCCCATCAAGTGGGCACCGCCCGAGGTCCTCAACTACACGCGCTTCTCCTCCAAGAGCGATGTGTGGGCTTATGGTGAGTTACTCTTTATTTTCTTTTATTTTGAATGTTTTTTAATTAATTAATTGATTTATTTATTAGGTGTGCTCATGTGGGAGATATTCACCTGTGGCAAGATGCCCTATGGCCGCCTCAAGAACACCGAGGTGGTGGAGCGTGTGCAGCGCGGTATTATTCTAGAGAAACCAAAGTCGTGTGCCAAGGAGATTTACGATGTGAGTTAAGCAGCCAAACTTATCTATATTTCATATATATTTTATATTTTTTAAATCCTTATTAGGTCATGAAGTTGTGCTGGTCACACGGACCCGAGGAGCGTCCCGCTTTCCGTGTGCTCATGGACCAGCTAGCTCTAGTGGCCCAGACGCTGACCGACTAAGAAGATTGCACTGAAAGCATCATTAAAATATTGTGAAGAAGATTACAACAGATATATATATATAAAATATAAATATATATAGATTTATGCATAAGTTACCCAGACGATACTTGGATTATTTGATAGAGAGCGAGCGATTTAATGATATCATTATGTTTATGAACGCGTTAATACTGACAGTCACATACATATATATAGCTACTACTATATATATAGAGAGTAAAGCGAAGAGATAAGGCGTTTAAAGTATATATATAGTGTAAACTGTAGTTAATAGGCCAATTTTTGATACATTTCACATGATTACGACATATATATGATATGGTATGAATACGATATGATATGAATATGACATGATATATGATATTTCATTGTGCTTTTTTAAAAGATAGCGATAGCCACTGTGCTCTAAGTAAAACATTATGAAACCAGAAACAAGAAAACTGATTAAGCATTAAAAAACCTAAAAAGTAAGCCTCAAACTGATAAGAAGGATAAAGAGAAATGATGGATAAGCGATGATGATGATAAATGGAACATCAAACCACATTTTTAGACTTAGTTTTGTACGTGTGTGTGCTTAGTTTAAGTTTTGTGATTTATTGTTTAATTCTTCGCGCGATTTTGTAATTTTATTTAAAATCTTCATGCGAGTATATACATATATATAAATATATATTCCGAACGCGACATTTATAATACCATATTATGCTTTATATATTTTTAAACTGAATTCTTGAGTTTTTTTAATGATATAAAAATCTACGATACATATATATATATATGAATGCTTATATTTATATATTTTACTGTATTTTTATGAAAAGTTTTACTTAATTAATTTTATCATTTCTTGATTAAGCGAAAACCCAAGAGAAAAACCGAAAACAACCAGAAAAATCAACAATAAAATGTACTTGTGAACCATTATTTTATGTTGGGCCCCCCCTGATTATTATTTTTTAGCAAAGAGGAAGACTGCGGTTTCAACAAAAGTTATGGAAAAGTAATGTTTGCGAGCCAAAAGATCAGACCAGCAGCCGAAGAACAGAACCAATAAACAGAAGCAACTCACATAGACTTATAGCCAGACTAAAACCCAAAATCAAACTGAGAACAGCAAAAGCAAAGCCGAAACCGATAACCAAAATGCCAGCATTTTGTACAACCTTTTTGATACAGCTTTTTGATACGAAAATACCAAACTATATACACAAACAAACTGGAGTTTGTATACGTTTATATACGATATATATGGACACTATATATGTGGCTAGCTCTTAAGTAGGCTTACGATCACGCTGACGATGATTCCTCTCTCTATCTATCTATCTATCGCCACGGATCCTTTAGAACATATGCAGTCTACGAGTTACACTACTAAACATATAATAATACGCGGCTTAGTTGATTTCTAGCAAACATATATATTATATAAATACGATAAACATACCACATACGAAAGGCAAGCCCAGAAAAAACCAAAATCATCAACGTGATATTGCTAATAAAAAGGAAACGAAAATAAAGGTTGTGTTTTGTGAATAGTTTTGGCTTCTGGGTTCTTAAGAGTTTTAATTCCTTAATTTTAATATTTAAAAGTGTAGAGACTGCAACTGTCTTCAAAGTGGCGGTGAAATGTTTTTATTCTATATTCATATCACAGCCAGCTTTGAGGAGCGTTGCGGTTTTTCTGGCAACAATCACATATTTAAGGGGTTTTAAATAAATAATTGTTAAGTATGATGTTTATTATTTATTTGGAAAATTATTTTATTAAATTTTAAGCAACTTGAATGCATCTTTAGCCCCAAAACTATGCAACCTTATTGGTTATAACTCGAGAAAAATAATAGTTTTTCGGTTAACTGAAATTTGGGGCTATAAAATGTTTTATTTTATAAATATTGCCTACTATTAGGATAACATTTTAAAAATATTAAAGAGAATATAATATATTAGAAATGGACAAAAGCTTAAAATTAACTTTACTTTCAGAAATAAACCATCAAACTCCGTATTATTTATTAGTTATTATTTGTTATTATTGCCATATATTTATTATGAATAATAGAATAAAGACTAGCTTAGCAATTTTCTATTTCCTATTATTATAAACTTTTCCCTTTTTAAAGATATAATTATAGATCAAATCATAGCTAATGATCATTACATATTCAGTGTATTATATATTATTTAACCATTATTCCTCTCCATCATCAACTATGTTAAATTCGCATTTAAATAAATGCAATTGCTGTGCAAACAGCGAATTGATCATGCTCCATTAGGCACGTGTGTGGGTGAAGGCTGTCTGTGGTGCACCACACCACATATGCCTGGGATTTGGAGGCAGACACCGACCAGAGGAGCAGCAGCAGGCGGAGATGGATCTGCCAGAGGCAAGACCGCGATCTCGCATTACATAACCACAAAACAAGCGGCATTTGTGTGCTCCATAAATAGGCCTTCCCGATGAGCGGAGCGCAAGCCCCAATCGAATTACCGATAGTCAATGATCCATTAAGATACAATTCGCTCGCGTGGGCCGGCGTCCGGGGGCAATGTCTATGTAAGGCGACCTTCCCCTAGATCGCACTTTCTCGAAGCATGTAAACTAACCAATAAAGTCGAATTAAATACTCATAGATATGCGGGGAATTGGAAATGTATATGCGGAAAGATTTGTTTTCAAATGGGAAAGGGCACTCCCCTGCAAGTTTTTATACCCTTCCAAAGAACTATATATTCAGTCAGAAGTAAAGGAGTCATTTCCGACCCCATAAACCATATATATTCTTGATCAGCATCAACAGCCGAGTCGATCAAGCTATGTCCGGCCAAAATCTATTTTTTTCGAAATTTTCCGAATTTTCAAAAAAAGGAAAGGGGTTACATCATTAAAATTGTCAAAAATTGGCAAAAATCTCAAAATTTTTAATTTTAAACTGAGTATGCAGATTTATTAACATAACAAAAACTAACATAGGAAAGCTTACCGAATTGAATTTAATGCTTTTTTGGCTGAGTTATGCGTTTTTTAAAATTTGATTTGCCGAAAAAAATGTCATAAAAATATACTGAAATATGGACTGAAAAAATGGTATTTTAGCTCCAATCAGAAGCTTCAAACTAAGTGAAGGAGTCATTTCCGACCCTATAAATCATATATATTCTTAATCAGCATCAACAGCCGAGTCGATCTAGCCATGTCCGGCCAAAATCTATTTTTTTCGAAATTTTCAGAATTTTCAAAAAAAGGAAAGGGGTTACATCATTAAAATTGTCAAAAATTGGCAAAAATTTGATTTTCTTAAATGATTAAATTGAGTATGCAGATTTATTACCCTAACAAAAACTAACATGGGAAAGCTTACCGAATTGAATTTAATGCTTTTTTGGCTGAGTTATGCGTTTTTTAAAATTTGATTTGCCGAAAAAAATGTCATAAAAATATACTGAAATAACGACTGAAAAAATCGTATTTTAGCTCCAATCAGAAGCTTCAAACTAAGTGAAGGAGTCATTTGCCACCCTATAAACCATATATATTCTTGATCAGCATCAACAGCCGAGTCGATCAAGCTATGTCCGGCCAAAATCTATTTTTTTCGAAATTTTCCGAATTTTCAAAAAAAGGAAAGGGGTTACATCATTAAAATTGTCAAAAATTGGCAAAAATCTCAAATTTTTTAACAGAAAAACTGAGTATGCAGATTTATTACCCTAACAAAAACTAACATAGGAAAGCTTACCGAATTAAATTTAATGCTTTTTTGGCTGAGTTATGAGTTTTTTAAAATTTGATTTGCCGAAGAAAAATTCTGATTCTCATAGCTGTTCCAATTAATCAACAAAAATACTCATCTTTTCTTAGATTTATTTAATATTTGTATTATATTATTTTATTTATTGTTCCAAGATTGTTTTTCCATAATTATTTATAATTCCAATACCATTTCCCGTTTTACATTAGCATTGGAATTAGCTCATTCCAAATCCACATCAGTGACTCTGCTCTGCAACATAGCTCGCCCCTGTAAAGCTCAACATTCGCTGTTAACGCCAACGCAAAAGCTTACGTTACGTCTTTGCCGCGCTACGGCGCCGAAACTGAAACGAAAAAGCGAGTGCTGGCGACTTTGGCCCGCAATTTGTGTTCGACAGCCCTCGAGTGCGGTTCCAGCTCCCAGCTACCTTTGCCAGTATCACCTGCAATCCAACGCGGCGGCAAAACAAAACGAAAACAAATTAAATCAAATCAAGTAAATAAGTCAGCGAAGTGGGTATTTTTGGAAGCCCCGTAATAGATTCGAGCGGCTGTCACTTGAACCCAATCAACGAACGAACAAATCAACGAAATAATAACCCAGACACGACAACGAATCAAGCGAATCTCTTCGAGAGTGTTTCGAGTGAACAGATGGTTTGCAAATCCTCTGAAAATCGCCTCTAA
This sequence comes from Drosophila bunnanda, assembly GCA_035046265.1. Classification (NCBI taxonomy): domain Eukaryota; kingdom Metazoa; phylum Arthropoda; class Insecta; order Diptera; family Drosophilidae; genus Drosophila; species Drosophila bunnanda. The sequence continues at coordinate 3,766,702 of JAWNOB010000076.1, read as the reverse complement.
TCCCGACAAGGACTGTTGCCCCCAGGAGCAAAGTGAAGTTTTTTCAGTGCAATAAAAGAAAGTAGTGAAAAATCAAACGGAAATCCACGGGGAAACAGGAGGAGGACGAGAGATACCTCTTGATATTGCATTAGCCCGAGGTAAGGATATAAGAACTGGAGTAGGCGTTAACCAAGTCTGAGGATTGCGTGTCGACCCGACCCGACCCCAAAGTTCATTGACTGTGTGTTGTCTGTCTGTCTATCCGTCTGACTATTGGCATTTCCTGGCGGCGGAGGGCTCCTCCGGCGCCTCCCCAGTCAGCTGTGCCTCCTGCCTTTGTTTTGTCAATGAGACACCGCCACCCCCCCAGCCACACTCCGCCGTATTGATGTCACTTGTTGGAGTAACCCTTCCGCAGGTCCCCAGCCGGAGTTTTTGATACTTCTCCGTGGCCGTAGAGCCCATGACATCAGCTCCAATAACCAGTATTTGCTCGACCCGAGACAGCGGCTCAGCTCATTTTTCAAAGTCACAACACACCAGAAAAAGCGTTAAGCACACACAAAATAAATACAATAACCAAAGAAAAGGTTAAAGCGGAAAGGTAATCAGCCGGAGGGGAAGTTCAAGCCATAGTAAATATTTAAAATGTGATCTAATAGGTGCTTATGTATTAAATATGATGAGCAAAGAGAAAAGACTTACCTAGGGGCACTACATTTTATTTATGAAATTATTTAACAGATGGTTTTGAGCTACAAATTAAAAAAAAACGAATAGGTATTAATTTTTAATATACTAACCAAAATATAAATAAGTATAGGCTTTAAATATTTTAAATAAGACTTGAAAGGGCTCAAAAGAATAGAAATCTCTTCGAGGGAAAATGTATTAAAAAAGTGACTTCATATATTATTTTTGATTCTTAATACTCTTTGTTATATAATAAACTAATATAAGAAAAGCCTAAGCAGAAAGGGTATCGCCATGAGTAAAAATATTATATATAAAATCAACTGACAGCCATTTAAATTATACATTTCAATATGCAAATCGTTCAGAGATCATCGCGTAGCTTTCGCATAAATCGCTGGAGCGGAAACGCGTTGTCCCATTAAATTCCCAACAAAGCAAAAAACAACTCTTAACAATCGCTTAATAATTACAAATCCATTCTAGAATTTTAATAGTGCCCTGAGAACGAACACAGCTCCAGTTTTTAATGCAGAGAGTGGGATAGGGGGGTTTCTTTGCCAATTTTTCCCGCCTCATTTCCCTAGCTTTCTCTGCGGCTGCCAAAGCCAAACCACGTCCGCCGCGGAGCCGAGCGAGAATGTTGCTCAAACTTAATTAGATTTGGAGATCGCAAACTAGTTCACTCAGCCAGCTGACGTCAGGTGTTGACTGGGTCTTGGTCTTGGCGGTGTTTTTATCAGCCAAGTTGGGTTCGCTTCGCGCTGTTTTGGCTGTGACTTTTCGATTTGTGATGTTTTTGTTTTGCAGCCCCTTGCCGGCTGCTCTTTTTTGGCTAGGAATCGTTACAACTTGTTCGCTGTTAATTAAAGTTATATACCTCGGCATGGCCCCGAGGCGAGCAATAGTTAATAGAGACAACACACACGAATTATGGCGAATATATTTAGTGAAGTCATGGAGTTTTCAGCTCGCTGCGTGGGCTGTGCCGCCGTCTGGAAACCCAATTCCAAACTGGCTTCTCTTCGGACCACTCCATGTGGGCTAAAGGAAACAGAAAGACTGACTGCCGCCGTATTTGGGCGTAAAAGTCACCGAGATGGACAGCTGGAAATTGTCTAAATTTTGGGGAATGAGCTCATATTTTTTAATTCGCCATTTCGAGGAGAGCGTGAAATGAAGTCGAGAGAAAATAAAACTGCAAAATAAAAACGTTTTGTGTTCCGAGAGTGATTGTTAATGATGTTAGAAAATACCCCTTATTTGGTTAAAAAAAGAGGGGTATATACACGACAGGTGGAGTTTAAAAAATGCACCATAATGGGTATATTTTATGGAGAATTATTATATACTTCACTTCCTATTGATATTAGAAATAGTCTCATAATTTTTAAATTAAACAGAAATTAACGAATGGCACTACGCTATTTTTATTACTTGTTATTTAATTGAAATAATTTAATTTTTGGGCATACTACCAATAAATGCATTTCCTTTAACAGCTGCGGATTGGTTTAATTTCATAGTCATATTTGGAATATTTATGGTTTTTTGATGAATCATGTTTAATTAACTACACCCACATTTATTACGTAGCAATTAGCTGTCCATTAATTATTTATTTTTAAATACATACATATAATTTAAAAGACATGCATTTTAAAATTCAGTATTTAATATTCGAATACCCTCAAAGATGGCACGCTTATTTAATATTTTTCATGTTGATACCACAAATTAAAGCTGACGTGTGCTAAATCTACCTATTTTTGTGTTATTATTGTTGTTGTCATTACGGGTGCACACTCCCGGGTCAATTGTGTGTGAATATCAATTTAAATCAAATAAAAACAAGCAAGGCACCTAGCTTCGGAAATCCGAATTTAAATGCTCTTTTAATTTGCTTTTTGTAGACGGGATCCATTGGAAAATATATCATAACTAAGCGAAAAATGCATTAATTTCAATTCCGAAACCTATTCTGAGCATGTTTTTATTGGGTTTATAAATCTGCATACTCAATATAAAATTTTAAGAAATTCAAATTTTTATCAATTTTTGACAATTTTAATGATGGTAACCCCTTATAAAATTTTCAAAATTTTGAAAAAAATAAATTTTTCCCAGACATAGCTTATTCGACTCGGCTGTTGATGCTGATCAAGAATATATATGGTTTATAGGGTCGGCAATGACTCCTTAACTTAGTTTCAAGCTTCTGATTGGAGCTGAAATACCATTTCTTCAGTTGTTATTTCAGTATATTTTTATGACATTATTTTGGGGAAATCAAATTTTAAAAAACTCATAACTCAGCCAAAAAAGCTTTAAATTTAATTCGGTAAGCTTTCCTATGTTAGTTTTTGTTAGGGTAATAAATCTGCATACTCAGTTTAAAATTAAAAATTTTGAGATTTTTGCCAATTTTTGACAATTTTAATGATGTAACCCCTTTCCTTTTTTTGAAAATTCGGAAAATTCTGAAAAAAAATAGATTTTGTCCGGACATAGCTAGATCGACTCGGCTGTTGATGCTGATCAAGAATATATATGGTTTATAGGGTCGGAAACGACTCCTTCACTTAGTTTGAAGCTTCTGATTGGAGCTAAAATACCATTTTTTCAGTCGTTATTTCAGTATATTTTTATGACATTTTTTTCGGCAAATCAAATTTTAAAAAACTCATAACTCAGCCAAAAATGCATTAAATTTAATTCCTATGCTAGTTTTTGTTATGTTAATAAATCTGCATACTCAGTTTAAAATTAAAAATTTTGAGATTTTTGCCAATTTTTGACAATTTTAATGATGTAACCCCTTTCCTTTTTTTGAAAATTCGGAAATTCTGAAAAAAATAGATTTTGTCCGGACATAGCTAGATCGACTCGGCTGTTGATGCTGATCAAGAATATATATGGTTTATAGGGTCGGCAATGACTCCTTAACTTAGTTTCAAGCTTCTGATTGGAGCTGAAATACCATTTCTTCAGTTGTTATTTCAGTATATTTTTATGACATTATTTTGGGGAAATCAAATTTTAAAAAACTCATAACTCAGCCAAAAAAGCTTTAAATTTAATTCGGTAAGCTTTCCTATGTTAGTTTTTGTTAGGGTAATAAATCTGCATACTCAGTTTAAAATGAAAAAATTTGAGATTTTTGCCAATTTTTGACAATTTTAATGATGTAACCCCTTTCCTTTTTTTGAAAATTCGGAAAATTTTGAAAAAAATAAATTTTGGCCGGACATAGCTAGATCGACTCGGCTGTTGATTCTGATCAAGAATATATATGATTTATGGGGTCGGAAATGACTCCTTCACTTAGTTTGAAGCTTCTGATTGGAGCTAAAATACCATTTTTGCAGTCGTTATTTCAGTATATTTTTATGACATTTCTTTCGGCAGATCAAATTTTAAAAAACTCATAACTCAGCCAAAAAAGCATTAAATTTAATTCGGTAAGCTTTCCTTTGTTATTTTTTGTTTGATTAATAAATCTGCATACTAAATTTAATCTTTTAAAAAATCAAAATTTTTGCCAATGACTGACAATTTTTTTTTCTGAAAAAAAAAATTCTGAAAATTTTGAAAAAAATAAATTTTCCTCAGACATAGCCTAATCGACTCGGCTGTTGATGCTGATCAAGATTATATTTGGTTTATGGGGTCGGAAATGACTCCTTCACTGCGTTGCATGCTTCTGACTAAAGTTATAATACCCTGACTAACTAAACATATAATACACCGAAATAAACAAATCAGTAGTGAAGGTCACAAAGATAACACTGACAAATGTGCAAAAAAAAAACTCTATCTGATCGAACAAGGTTTGTTTTTAAATTTATTTGCAAATAATAATTGGAGAATTTTGAAAAAAGAGAAGACTCTGTAGAGAGTGAGTGTGTGGGCTTTGCTGTTCTGCTTTATAGCCGGTTTTATGGTTTTATCGGTTAAATCGGTTCTCGGTGACCCCCCGCCGTGCATTGATTATAATCCGAGCATCACCATCTATAATTTGATTACTGAAATCTGATCGTCACATGCAAATTTATTGCATGAGCCAACAACTAACGCTCTATTAACTTGATTAAATGCGACCTCTTAGTCGGTGACTTATCAGAGGCCATTCGAGTTGCAGTGCTGCACTAGGGAAAATATATAGTATATAATATAAATATATATTATATTATAAATAACTTGTCAAAAGGTCTTTGACCTTCTGCTTGAAAGATTCAGCTTGAGAGTCTAGTTTTGGCTTTAAACTTGAATAATAAATTGGCTTCTGAGTCATGAATATATTATATTTATTTTTAATTAAATAGTATGAGTAAACAACTGAATTGCAATCTATATTTCAATATCAAATTGATTATTTTAAAGCGATTTTCTTAATCTGTGCTAAGCACAGTCCGTGGGCCGACAACGGTCTTGGTCTGAGATCAACAATGTCTGACAGATGTCTGACTTCTGTGTTGGCTTCCAGCTGCCAGCCAGTGGCTGTGATTCATGGCATTTCCCTGGCTGATCTTGGCCTCGAACGGCAATTGAACACTATGATGATATTAAGCGCAATGAGTGTGGGTGCCAATCGGGCGGAATGGTGATGTAAGAGCCTCCTTTTATGGCAAGACTGAAGCAGAACAGAACAGTGACGGTGCCTTGTGGCGAATTGCATGCGAGGTCAGGACGTCGAGAGTTGAAAGTGGCAAGAGGTGGCAAGGTGGCAAGGTGGCAGGTGCGAGGGGAATAACGGGGCTGAGCAACGACTTCATTGGCCCTGTTAACAGCCCAGGTTACGCCCCCAAACATTGGTGTAATTATTTACACACATCCAGGTGAATTTTCACGGCCATCACAAGTGGCACGCTTCGCCTTTCTTTTCCAGTTCGAGTTTGTTTTTGTTTAGGTTCCGAATGTAGTAGGTTTCGCCCCATTCCCCCTTCCGTCATGCAATTGTCGGTCATAAGTCATTAAAAGTAATCGTTTTGTTGGCTAACATGCCCCACAAAATGGCCAACATATTTAGCACTTGGCATACTTCGTTTCGTTTCGGGGCGCAACCTTGTTGACCAGGTCTATAATTTGTTTGCAAGACCCCAGCCGAAATCCGTATTTAAATCAGAGCCCCGAGTCCACCCCATATCGATTACACTGGCAGATAGTTGCCAGAGCTCCTGCTCCTGCTGATCCTGATACCAGCCGGCACCGTCTGTTCGAGCCTGTCGATGGGCCAACACTTTACGGAAGCCGTGTCCTGGCCTGCGTTGAGCTGTGAAAAGAAGGTCGTCGCCCAGGGCAGCCGGTCTGCGGGCGGAATAGGAATGTTGTTGAGGGGGGTCTCGCACATAAAAATATGTATTATACACAACTCCTTTGGGAATAGTTGGAATAAATATTGTCGATAAGTTTTTTGAGGCGTTTTTGGGGAAAAACCTGCAAGTATGTAGGTTGCAGAAGGCATAAAATATATGCAAAAGGAAGTTCTAGTGAAATAGTATTTTATTATATGATATATACAACAAATTGTACATCATAATACAAAATCCTAGACTAATCAAGAATCCTTATAATATATATCCTTATTGTATATATTCTAAAAATCTTCTTATAAACATTAATTGTAAGAATGCATTCTTACCCCCAGAAATCCCAGACTATAATAATTCAAAACAGCAGTCAGACGGTACAAGAAAACTTCAATTTATAAATAAAACATTAAATTCAAAGTATAGAGAGGGGAAAGCATGAATGCTCAGCCCTCCGTGCTAAATGGTAATTTCTCCTAAATTAGTTTAGGGGGCTCTTTGGGGGCTTGCCACTGCTGCCACAAGTGAGACACTGACGAAGCCTACCGCAAAGTTACTGCCGTTGTTTGTCTTTCACGCCAAAGCCTGAAAAATCCAGCAACAAAATTGGTAACAAAGAGGCGCCCAAAGAAACGAGCTACACTGTAACACAGCGCCGACAGAGTGACAGCCGACACCGCCTTCCTTTGGGGCTTTCCATGCATGTCGTTTAGCTTACACACCTGACTCTATTAGCCGGCTCACGGAATTGGCCCAGAAAATTCGAAACAAGGCCCAGACGATTGATTTTTGTGTCATCGACTGGCAGTTGGAGTAGGGCGGAATTTGGATTATTAGGTTACCCAAATTTGGGGGTCGAACTATAGAGCTATTTCTATGGGTATACATCAGCCGTTCACATGAGTAAATGTCAGTCTACGGAGCGTTTATTTCATTTCCTGGAATACATACTACTTACATATAAATCCTATATTTTTTTTTGACCTTGAATATCAGGCTCAAAGTCAGCTAGACAATGCAGGTGGTGGGCCGGTCTTAATTATTAAAATATCTACTGATGATGACTCCTTTTCAGGACGGCCTTGGGAAGCAACCACCGGGGCAGGAACCTTGTGCTCGGGCTCGCAGGATAAGACAATTAAGCATGGGCGGCAACGTGGAACAGCGTCCCTGGACACCAACGGTTCGCATTGGCAAGATAGCAGCGGAGACCACCAATCCTGGCCCGGCCATTGTCCAGCTTCCAACGTTGATTGGTAAGTACTACCGACATAATTCCCGGACTCTCCTTTGTAAGTACAATTCCCCTAAACTCCACCTGGCAGGCAGCAAAGTGCCCGACTCCAAGAAGAAGGCGGCACCCTCTTACTCCTTCGGCCACAAGTTGGGCGGCAAGTACGAGACCTTTGGTCCTGGTCCAGCCCAATACAATGTGACGGGCTTGCGCTCCAAGGGGAGAGACTATCCGCGGGCTGCCACCCTCCAGAGTCGACCCAAGGAGCTGTCGCGCTTCTCCAATCCCGGACCCGGGGAGTACGATGTGGTGCCAGCGGCCAAGGCGGTGATCGATGCAACGCCCAAGTACACCTTTGGCCAGAAGCCGGCCAGCCTTAAGCAGTTCCAGATACCAGGTGAGTGGGAGCTCCTCCTCCATGCCCGCCTCTCCTCCTCTGGTGGTGTTTGAATGGTGTTTTGGACTCGGATTGGTTGGAGTTTTGGATTTGAAGTTGAGTTCGGGCTTTCGGTGTGCGTTGCATGCGCGGCTTGAGCAAGTGGAGAAGGTTCATCACTCATGGAGCATCCTTGTACATAGAAGCGACTCATTAACCCATCTGAAACCTCATCTTCAGGCAGCGCGTAAGTTGCCCAGACCCTTTCTTTCATACTTAATTCCTTTCTTCAGACTCCTAACTCGGTAGCTTGTGTAGAAGTAACTGCTTGAGTAGATTTCTATCTCTGTATCTTTGTCCATATCCCATGGAGATCCTTTGAATGTAGTTATGACACCAGACTGTATCTTTAGTGTTTACTTATTATTTTTTTAGGTCTTACAAGCTGACAAATTTAGTATCTTAAATGAGGTTTTATTTGGCAGATCTTTATTCTCTGAATTTTGTTTATTTATTTGTATATTTTCTTAAAACTATATAGTTATGCCTTAAATAGCTCTTTGCTGATATTTTGATTAAATGTAAAGTTGGGCGACTTCTCTTTTGTTTATAACTTAACCATAAACATAATAATTCAAATTGTTAATATTATCAAAAAAGAATATATCTTTTCTGGCAAAAATTGTTATTAAACGGAAAGGGGAACTTGCTCACTTAATTTCCTTTGACCATAGATTTATTTATGTTCTTTTTGTTCCATTTCCTTTGATTATTAGCTCTTTCGACACTGTGTTGTATATATGTATAAACAAAAATATAGTATGTATGTGTTCTTTAAGCGTTTTAGTAATTTGTGTTGTGTTTATGCTATTGTTTGCGTTGATTCGATTTTAATTTGTGACGTTTTTCTCTTTTAACGAATGAATCGAAAACTCAGGTCCCAACCATTATAGCGTGGTCCCTCTTGATGTGGTCAAGCGGCGAGCACCACGGTATTCCTTTCGCATTAAGGTTAACGTGTACATTGTTAACAATCCAGGTAACCCAACTAACTGTTGCGTTCCGGTGTTGGCCCACTCCCAGCCTTCTGACTAACTTCTCAACACACCCATCACTAACTATCTCTCCTCCGTATACCCCTCTGTATCTGTATCTGTATCTTAGCTCACCCTTAGTCGTAGCTCACCTAGATTAGTTAGCTAGTTAGTAGACCTCTCTAGTCTAAAATGGCCGTACCAACTTTTTATGTTTTATTAACACTAACAGCTCCGAATAGCTATTGCCCTGAAAAGGTCACGCAATCAAAAAAGAATGCGCCACGCTACACTTTCGGTAGACGAACTAAAATCCAACACGATCAGGGCACGCCAGGTAATATTCCCCAACAATGTAGCTGTAATCGTACCTGTAATGCGGCACCTGCCCATCTCAAGCGATCCCAATTGGACAGTATATATTCAAATAGAATTGTTGCGCTTTTCCGTTCCGTAATCCTCCCCACTCCCCCCCGCGGAGCACTCTATGGAGAAGCTAATGCTGATCTCTGTACCATTCGCAGCTCCTGGCGCCTATTGCCCCGAGAAGGTGAAGCTCAGCAAGACGCCGGAGTTTAGCTTCGGCATCAAGCATCACGAACAGCGGCCGGACTACACGCCAGGTAAGTGATGAATCCTTTTGTAGCCGCTCTGTTCAGTGTAGTTTAAAGCACACATAATAGTTGCCTTATGATTTTTCTTGTATTATTTTGGCACACAATTCAGCGCCGGGCACCTACAAACCCGAACAGGTTGTCCTAGAACACATGCCCGCCTACAGCTTTGGCCTGAAAACCAAGCACATTCAGGTCAGCGACACGCCAGGTGAGAGTCCCTATCGCTTTGGCTAGTTCCCCGGTAGTTTTCTAAACACCTTTGGGTTATTTTCGCCAGCACCTGGTGCTTACAGCCCCGAAAAGTCAAGGCTACACTCGACACCCGCTTACACGATCGCAGGAAAGCCCTCGCATGATGTTGTCGATTGCACACCAGGTGAGGAAAATCAGAGCAAAGGATTTGCACCGAGTTTGGGATGCAGCTTTAGAGCACTCATTCGATCCACTCGTCTCTCACACACTCACACAATCGATGCCCACTGTCTATTCCAGCTCCCGGCGCATACGAACCCGAAAAGTGCGTGCTGGGCAGGACGCCCGCCTTCAGCTTCGGTCATCGCGTGGAGCTCGCCAAGGCCAACGACACCCCGGCGCCGGGCACCTATCAGCCCGAGAAGGTTCGGCTCGATCATACGCCGGCCTTTACCCTTGCCGGCCGTCCCGAGACGAAGACCGTGAGCGAGACCCCGGCTCCTGGTTCGTATGCCCCGGAGAAGTACCGCTTCGACAGCACGCCGGCCTTCACCTTCGGCGGTAAGCACGAGCAGCGGCTCGAGAGCTCCACTCCGGCACCGGGTGACTACCGTCCCGAACGAGTCCGGCACGATCACAACCCCGCTTTCTCATTCGCCGGTCGCCACGAACTGCACAAGACAAGCGACACACCAGCTCCCGGAGCGTACGACACGGAGAAGGTGCGGCTGGACCACAATCCCGCCTTCTCCTTTGCCGGTCGCCATGATCTTCAGAGGCCAGACAGTACGCCTGCTCCTGGAGCTTACAGCCCCGAAAAGGTTAGGCAAGATCACAATCCTGCTTTCTCGATGGCGGGCAAACGCATCCAAAAGATCTCGAGTGATACACCAGCTCCCGGTGACTACTGTCCAGAGAAAGTGCGACTAGACCATAATCCCGCTTATTCGTTTGGGGGAAAGAATGATCCCAAGGTAGAGAACATTACCCCAGCTCCTGGAGATTATCACCCTGAGAAGGTTAGACAGGACCACAATCCCGCCTTCTCCTTCGCAGGTCGCCATGATTTGCACAAACCCAGTGATACTCCTGCTCCAGGGGCATACTCACCTGAAAAGGTTAGGCAAGATCACAACCCAGCCTTTTCTATGGCAGGAAAGCATATCGAGAAGATAGTTAATGGTACTCCAGCTCCTGGTGACTACTGTCCCGAGAAAGTGCGATTGGATCATAATCCAGCGTACACTTTTGGAGGCAAGAACGATCCTAAGATAGAAAACAATACCCCTGCGCCTGGAGATTACCACCCAGAAAAAGTTAGAATGGACCACAATCCCGCTTTCTCCTTCGCAGGTCGTCACGATCATTCTAAGCCCAGTGACACACCTGCTCCTGGAGCTTACTCACCTGAAAAGGTAAGGCAAGATCACAACCCAGCTTTCTCAATGGCAGGAAAACACATACAAAAGATCTCTAGTGACACACCAGCCCCTGGAGACTATTGTCCTGAGAAAGTGCGACTAGACCACACTCCCGCGTTTTCGTTTGGCGGAAAGAACGATCCTAAGATTGAAAATAATACCCCCGCTCCCGGTGACTATCATCCCGAGAAGGTCAGGCAGGATCACAATCCCGCCTTCTCCTTTGCAGGGCGCCATGACCATCACAAACCCAGTGATACTCCTGCTCCAGGGGCATACTCGCCTGAAAAGGTCAGACAAGATCACAACCCCGCCTTCTCTATGGCAGGAAAACATATCGAGAAGATAGTTAATGGTACACCAGCTCCTGGTGACTACTGTCCCGAGAAAGTGAGACTGGATCATAATCCAGCGTACACTTTTGGAGGCAAGAACGATCCTAAGATAGAAAATCATACCCCAGCACCTGGTGACTATCATCCTGAGAAGGTCAGGCAGGATCACAATCCCGCCTTCTCCTTCGCCGGTCGCCATGACCTTCACAAACCCAGTGACACTCCTGCTCCTGGAGCTTATAGCCCCGAAAAGGTGAGGCAAGATCATAACCCAGCTTTCTCAATGGCTGGCAAGCACGATCCCAAGGTCTCCAATGACACACCTGCCCCTGGTGACTACTCGCCAGAAAAGGTTAGACAGGACCACAATCCGGCCTTCTCCTTCGCAGGTCGTCACGATCATTCTAAACCTAGTGACACTCCTGCTCCTGGAGCTTACTCGCCTGAAAAGGTACGGCAAGATCACAATCCAGCTTTCTCAATGGCAGGGAAACACATCCAAAAGATCTCTAGTGATACACCAGCCCCTGGAGACTACTGTCCTGAAAAAGTGAGACTAGACCATACTCCCGCGTTTTCGTTTGGCGGAAAGAACGATCCTAAGATAGAAAATAATACCCCCGCTCCCGGTGACTATCATCCCGAGAAGGTCAGGCAGGATCACAATCCCGCCTTCTCTTTCGCCGGTCGCCATGACCTTCACAAACCCAGTGATACACCTGCTCCAGGGGCATACTCACCTGAAAAGGTCAGACAGGATCACAACCCCGCCTTCTCTATGGCAGGAAAACATATCGAGAAGATAGTTAATGGTACCCCAGCTCCTGGTGACTACTGTCCCGAAAAGGTGAGATTGGACCATAATCCAGCATACACTTTTGGGAGCAAGAACGATCCTAAAATAGAAAACAATACACCTGCGCCAGGAGATTACCACCCAGAAAAAGTTAGAATGGACCACAATCCGGCCTTCTCCATCGCAGGTCGTCACGATCATTCTAAGCCCAGTGACACACCTGCTCCTGGAGCTTACTCACCTGAAAAGGTGAGGCAGGATCATAATCCGGCTTTCTCAATGGCTGGCAAGCACGATCCCAAGGTCTCCAATGACACACCTGCTCCTGGTGACTACTCCCCAGAGAAGGTTCGCTTGGATCATACCATTGCTTACACTTTTGGAAGCAAGTACGACGCCAAGATCGAGAATAGTAACCCAGCTCCCGGAGACTACCACCCCGAGAAAGTTAGGCAAGATCACAATCCCGCCTTCTCCTTCGCTGGGCGGCACGACCCGTACAAGCCCAGTGAGACCCCCGCACCAGGAGACTACTCGCCGGAGAAGGTGCAACTGGACCGAGCACCCGCTTTCAGCTTTGGTGGCAAACACGACCCCAAGGCGGATCATCTCCATCCCGCGCCCTGCGACTACGCCCCCGAGAGAGTTCGTCTCGACCATACACCCGCCTACACCATTGCAGGTCGTCCGGCCGCGGAGACCGTTAGCCAGACTCCGGCTCCGTGCGACTACCATCCGGAGCAGTGCCAGGTGGACCGCAGCACGCCGGCGTTCACCTTCGGCATGCGGCTGGGACGGGACCTCATCTCCGAAACTCCAGGCAAGTTCACCAGCGCTCTAGGCTATATATAAAAGCTGCCCTTTCAGCAAGGATTATCCTTTTTATACTCCCGTGGAATATTCACCATTGTAGCACCATCCGCCTACGAGCCGGAAAAGCACACTCTGCACTCCACACCCGCCTACACCTTTGGCACCAAGTCGCAGCTACGGGTGACCACCGACGCACCAGGTAAGGTTTCCCTCCCCACTTGGTAGTGTTGCATGTTGCATGTCGCTTTGTTTGTTTATTCCCTGCTCCTCGTGGACCCTCTAGCCCCAGGTCACTATCATCCCGAGCAGTGCAAGCTGGACAGCTCGCCGGCGTATAGTTTTGGCCTTAAGACGGCACCGATTCCCTCGCTTCCAGGTAGGTGACGACCCCCAAGCACGCTTTCCTTGGTGCCGGGCCGGCTCTTGTGATCCGTACGATTGTTGTCGTTTTTGTGTGTTTTTGTTTTGACTATTCCATGTTTGGTTCGCACACATCCACTGGTGTTCTGGCCATGCTCTCATCCGAATCTCTGTAAATACTCACCAACACCACTCGCTAGAACCCAGGGGCGCGTACATCGAAGATCGCATTGTCCAGAGACGCGAGCGCCGCCTGGCCAGTCCCGGTAAGAGAGAGTCAGTCACTCACACTCCACATCTATGTCACTCCCAGCTTTTCCGCCTGAAAGCGTTTCAAATGTTGTCAGTTTAGATTATCATGAAATTAAGATTCACTCAGTAGCTCTAGGAGGGCGAAACCCTCAGTTGATCACGTTATTCGCCATGAAGCTGTGGCTGGGTCTCGCTCTGTACTGCACTCTCGTGCAGGGATTCGGTAGAATTGGTAAGACTTTGTTCATCAAAGATCTGGCTACCGATTTACTACTGCTCCTGCTCCTTCGTCTCCGTGCAGACCGGAATCTTGCTTGCTTGACGCGAAACAAGTACTACCATGAGAATGACTGTCATTCGCCGACACGTCGCTTTTATGTCTTCCATCGTGTCCTCTTTGACTGCATAAAGGTGATGAAACGCTTCTGACCAACATCCCTCAAAGCTTTGTGACTCTCACCTTCTCTGGGTTTCAAGGTAACCACCCGCTGCCCAAAGATGTACACGGTGAACGAATATTACTCGTTAGATCAATGTCGCTATGACTGCGGGTTCTACATGAAGGTTCCAGAGGTTCCAGGGGCTGCAGGGGCTCCAGGGGCTCCAGGGGCTCCAGGGGCTCCAGGGGCTGAAGGGGCTCCAGCGGCTGAAGGGGCTCCAGCACCTGCAGATAGTACCGCGGAAGCAGCTAAAGAGTAAAGTAAAAGAAAGTTCAAGATTTCTCCTATATTTCTTGGTAAATATTCAAATATAAAGAATAAAGTAAAAGAAAGTTCAAGATTTCTTCTATATTTCTTGGTAAATATTACAACTTCTTGTAGATAAACAAAAAAACTATGGCGTTTCTAAGATGAGGCTTTCAATCGTCTTCGCAGGAGAAACTTTAAGTGAAACCGAACCCAAACTTAATATCTTTTGAAAGAAATGCCATTAAATTAGTGTTGATCCATTTGAAACGCTTGGTGTGCCTAATTTGCTTGATTTATATTCGTGCTGCATTAGATTTTCAGTCGCCTTTTTCCGTTTGCTTTTCATACAATTTATTTTGAAAACAACTCCCGCACAGTACGTAACAATGGTGAGTGCAGCACCACAACAACCACAACCACCACAACGACAAAGAAAACCTTTGTCAATGGTGTGGAGCAGCCGGAGCTGCAGCAGACCAAGAGCTCCACCTCCGAGCAGGTGAATGGCACCCACAAGGAGCTACTGCCCGCACCTGCACTGAGCAATGGCAATCACTCCCAGGCGGTTAGCGCCAGCACCACCACCACTACTCGGGTACAACAGGTGTCCCACGGCCAGCAGGAGACTGCCAACCTCAAGGTGATGGCCAGCGGTAAGTCGGATGCGAGTGCCACCAAGGCGGCGGCGGTCAGTCACCAGAGTGTGGTCCAGCCGGATGGCGCAATCGTGACCAGCGGCCAGTCCACCAAAATGCGGACGGTCAAGTATGCTGTGGAGGCGAGCAGCGTGCAGGAGAAGATCATCAGGTAACCAGAGTTACAAAGCATAGCCCAACGCTCGAAGGGTTACAAGGAGGAATCCCTCCAAAGATCATTTTAATTTATTTAATGGTAATCCTTTGACCCCTTCGAGCGTCCTAGTACTTCCTTGTTCTTGGTGTCCGCCGTATCCCTTTTGTGTGTGTGTGTTTCTTTTTGCAGGCACGCTCCATGTCAAGATCAAGATCACCCCAAGCCAATCCGAAAACCGAAACTAACCCGAACCATACTCAAACACCAAGCCCCAGAGACCAGCCCTTGAACTAACCAACTGATCATAATATTAGAAATGTATATTTAAAGGTATACTAACTCTTCCAATCTCCCAAAAAACAGCTCCTAATGTCTACAAGATACCCACCGTCATGGGCAGCAGCAAGGAGGGCAAGATCCGCTCGGCCCCGGCCTACACGATCACGGGTCGCGAGAAGCCGCCTCTGATACCGGTCATGATCTTCCCCGGACCCGGCTACTACGACGGCGAATACACCGTGGTGAAGCCCAAGCCGCCAGTCTACTCGATGCGCGGCAAGTACAAGATGGGCGGCGATGATGGCAAGCCCGGACCCGGTGCCCATTGTCCGGAGAAGGTAAGAGTCTTGCCTTGTTTTGTTATTTACAATAGAACGTAATGTCGAGAGGAAAAGTGCGCGCTGAAATATTCTCTAGAACTTCTCTAGAAGCTTTTACCACCTAATCCTTCGCCCACAGTACTGGGAGAAGCGTTCACCACCGGCCGTATCCCTGGGTATCCGGCACTCGCCTTACTGTCATTCCGACAGGTTCAACAGTGTGCCCGAGGCCTGCAACCGATTCCTAATGGATAACCGGGCCGACCGGCCCTATAGCCATCTCTGAAGCATATATCTTCAAAATTATATATTAAATTTAGTTGTTCGTCGCCCTAGTCAGCACCTGTGGCTTAATTAAGTGTTGTATATGATTCTCGACCGTAGATAAACCTCTCGCACGTGCCCGCCTACAGCTTTGGGATCAAGCACTCGCAGTACTTGGGGCGCCTGAACGAGAAGAATGCCGAGTTCGACTACAGCTTCTCGGGAATCTGCTGAAGATGTTGCCGGCGAGGGAGGAGTGACCCTCCCCACTCTGCCCTAGACGATGGATGGTCTTCGATAGCCTTGCATATGAACCGCTTCCTTACCTTAACTACACTACCTTCGCTAACCTCTAAGTTTTTACTGTTTCTGAAACCTACTTGTAAGCCGGAAAAGTGTGTTGTGGAATGTTACAAATTGTATACACGAAATATATAAAGAGAATATTACTAATACAGGTGTGGTAGTTTCTTCTGATCAATATGTGCTTATAGTTATTTTGAAATGTATACTTTTGTATATACTTTGTATACTTCCTTTTTGCAGTTTATTTGTACGTAAATAAGTGGAACTCTCAGCTTCTTTCTTCCCTGCTGCACCGGCACTGATGTGTGACCGCTTTTCTGCCCTCAAGCGTTTCAAATGTCATCGGTTCATGGTCTCGTGGATTTTATTTAGAAATTAAGACTAAGTAGAAGTTTACCTCCCGACTGTGAGCTGGGTAAGCCCTCAGTCGATCGCCGGACTCGACATGAAGCTGTTGCTGTGGCTCGCCCTCTGCTGTTCCGTGGCGCAGGGATTGCGTAGATATAGTATAGCTAGTTGCATCATCCAGGATCTGCCCTCCGATTCACTCCTTCTCCTCCTCCAGCGCGAAATGACAACTGTTTGAGGCACAACAAGTACATGCACGAGAGCTACTGCCGTGCGCGGCCGCGCCGTATCTTCTTTGCCTTTCACCGCATCATCGCGGATTGCGTCATGGTGACTAGATACTCTAGATACTCCACTGATCCGTGTTCCTAAAAGCTCTCTGTGTCCTTTCTCTGGGCATCAAGGTGACCACCAACTGCCCGAGGATGCACAGGCACAACGAATATTACACCCTGAAGCAATGCCGCGAGGACTGCTGGTTCTTCTTGGATCATTCAACAACAACCCAAGGTCCAGCCGAGGAGGAAAGTGACGATGGAGATGGAGATGGAGGTGACAAGAAAAAGAAAGGAAAGGGCGATGGTGATGGGGATGATGCGGCTGACAAGGCTGATGACGACGATGGGGGCGATAAGGATAAAAAGGATAAAGATAAAAAGGATAAGGATAAAAAGGATAAGGATAAAAAGAGTTAGGATAAAAAGAATGATCAGGATAAAAGGGATAATAAGGTTAACAAAGAATGATAAGGATAAAAAGGATGATAAGGATAAAACGGATGTTAAGAAAGCAGGCAGATGATAAGGATAATACGGACAAAAAAAGGGTGAAAGGGAGTGTGCGTGATGGACGATTCTGTTGGTACGGGCGAGAAGGAAGACTCGTATTCGTATGTGAAAGTGCTACAAGTTAATCAACAAGTTTAAACGTTTACCTTTATGCACTTCTTTTTCTTAGGCACCTTATTTTCTTTAATCACGGCCACGTATATCGTATATCACATATATGTATTATCAATAAATAACCAATATGCTTGTTATCAAACGCAAAATTATGTTTTTCACTCTGCCATAGCTATGCTTACCTCTGGAGATATCACGTTCTCTCTCGCTCTCACCGGCTCAGTGCTCCTCTTTCCATCGCGCTGCCTTCATTCGCTAAGCCTAACTCTAGAGCTGCCTCTTTCTCTATAGCGCTCTCACTCTCACTTTCTGTGTTCTCATCTGTGCTCGGAGACTATAAATGGAGGGACGGCGCTCGCGCTGCCTTCAGTCGCTACGTGGCCTTCCCTCGGTTTACATCGTGTTGTGTTGTGATAGTGATCTGTTGAGATGCCTCTTCCTCTCTAGCGCTCTCACTCTCACTTTCTGTGTTCTCATCTGTGCTCGGAGACTATAAATGGAGGGACGGCGCTCGCGCTGCCTTCAGTTGCTACGTGGCCTTCGCTCTGTTTACATCGTGTTGTGATAGTGATAGTGATAACCCTTCGACGCCAAAAAGATGACCTGATCACTGGAATATATATGGATAGCCAGGAAGAGGAAGATATAGCTCCAAACTGGAAGCAATGGTAAAAAAGGATGCCCGTTTGTATTCTACCGCAGTGAGTACTAACCATGACAATTATATTATATATAGAGTTGCTATAGTAGAGACAGGTCTAGGTTTAAAATCAGCTGTGCCAGCTATACATTTATAATACCCTTGGAGGGTATTATAGTTTAAGTCAGAAGTTTTCAACGCAGTGAAGCAGTCATCTCCGACCATATAGAATATATATTCCTGAGTCAATTTAGCCATGTCCGTCTGACTGTCTGTCCGTCTGTCCGTCCGTCTGTTGTTACCTAAACTAACTTAATTATAAATTATTGTTTTCATACCCATAAGATAATTTCAAAACTGACCTTGACTTTGGTCCCAATTATGATACCTTATTATGCCCTTGCAGAGTATTATAATTTCAGTCCGCAGCTTGCAATGAAGTGAAGGAGTCGTTTCCGACCCTATAAATCATATATATTCTTGATCAGCATCAACAGCCGAGTCGATCTAGCTATGTCCGGCCAAAATTTATTTTTTTCGAAATTTTCACAATTTTCAAAAAATGGAAAGGGGTTACATCATTAAAATTGTCAAAAAAATGGCCAAAAATTTTAATTTTTCTAAAAATTGAATTGAGTATGCAGCTTTATTAACCAAATAAAAACTAACATAGGAAAGCTTACCGAATTAAAATTAATGCATTTTTGGTTCAGTTATGAGTTTTTTAAAATTCGATTTGTCAACAAATTTGTTATATAAAAATATTGATAAATATCGCCTTAAAAATGGTATTATAATTTTGTCAGAAGTGTAAAATCCAGTGAAGGAGTCATTTCCGACCCTATAAACCATATATATTCTTGATCAGCATCAACAGCCGAGTCGATTAAGCTTTGTCTGAGGAAAATTTATTTTTTTCAAAATTTTGAAAATCATTAAAATTGTCAAAAATTGATA
Organism: Drosophila bunnanda; assembly: GCA_035046265.1. NCBI lineage: Eukaryota > Metazoa > Arthropoda > Insecta > Diptera > Drosophilidae > Drosophila > Drosophila bunnanda. Next base: position 3,747,791 of record JAWNOB010000076.1, on the reverse strand, counting down.
AAAATTTAAATTTTTTAAAAGATTAAATTGAATAAGCAGACTTATTAACGAATTAAAAACTAACATAGGAAAGCTTTCCGAATTAAAATTAATGCTGTTTTGGCTCAGTTATGAGTTTTTTAAAATTCGATTTGTCAACAAAATGGTCATATAAAAATATTGATAAATATCGCTTTCAAATATGGTATAACAATTTCAGTCATGACTCCAGTGAAGGAGTCGTTTCCGACCCCATAAATCATATATATTCTTGATCAACATCAACAGCCGAGTCGATTAAACTATGTCCGGCCAAAATTGATATTGTTTCCAAAAATTTTAACTAAATATATAATATTCAAATAATTTAACCTTAGTTTTGATTGTATTATTTGCCACTCTGACAAATCCTTTCAATTTTCATTAATAATTAAAACCCTAAAAAAGAAAATAAAACTCTCAGCTCATGTAGATTCGGTATTTTTTGTTTATTTTCTGTGAGTGCGCACCAGTTACCAGTTTTTTAATTGCATTCGTATTTACAAGCTAAGTGAATATGCAAGACTCATAATATAAACATAAGACCTCGTTCCCAGCTCCTGTTAATAGTCCAAGCCCCGCTCTCAGTTCTTGGTGAGCTCTATCTCGGCATGGAAGCAGGACTTGCCCTGTTAGATGTAGATCAGGATATATATAGCGTATAATATATAAATAGGCACAGTTAATACTCACGGTGTCATGCTTGATCTCCGAATCGATGATGAGGTGGCCGCGAGCCATGCCCAACATGGCCTTGTACTTGGTGAGGTCCACCGTGTGGTCATTGGCGCAGACCTTCTCCTCGGCCACGGGACAGGTGGAGGGGGCCCCGAAGAGCTTGAGCATGTCCTTGGCCTCGGAGGAGGCCTGGTCGATGGCGGCGCACAGGTCCATCTTGCCCTCCTTCATCACGATGCCGTCCTTCTGGACCTTGAACTTGGCCACTGCCGTGCCGAAGGGCTTGTTGATAATGCAGCCCGAGGGCACCAGCTCGCACTTCTTGTTCAGCTTGAGGCTGAAGTCGCTGCCCACGGTCATGATGGCATCCTCGCCGGCACAGTTCTCCATCTTCACCAGCTTGGCCTTGTAGCCGTTCTGCAGGGTATCCGTGTGACTGTCTCTTAATTATTTTTGGAAAAAACTACAACTTACGCAGGCCATGGCAGCCTCGAAGGCCACAGAGCTGACAAGGAAAAAGCAGATCTCACGCAGCATTTCGGTCGGTGGTCCAGGTGACTTTGGTGCCACTCCTCGATGGTTCTGGCCGTATTTATATTGGAGACCTCAGTGTAGCCCCGTTTTCCTACTTTCGGGAATCGCAATTATTTGCGCATTAAGCGGTACTTGGCTGCTCCGATCGCTGATCGTTCGGCTCAATTGATTGCCGGATCCCAACTGGGCCGGCATTAGAGCCACCTAAATGGAGCAGCCGGAATTTCGAGGTCCACTCAAGCGTTTTTAATTGCCTTTGGACATGGCCATGTCTGTGTTCTCTGATGGAGTTTGATCTCGCCCCCGGTGCATCGGAATATGTATCTGTGTTTGCACCCGAAACTGTTTTTAAACAGAAGCTCAATTGTCATTGTTCGTCCGTTAAAAATCTGCTCGCTGTAATTGATAAGCTTGTCCATAACTCTTGTTAGCTGTCAACTGCATCGGATTCGTTCCGATTTGTATGCATTTTAATTAGCTTAATTATATAAATTTATTAATGGATAAGGGTTACAATTTATAAGTGTTTCTAAAACTAGTAATTAATTTTATCAACAATAATTTTACAGCAAAATTGTTGCTTCCCTGAATTCCGTGAAAATCGGTCAAGGAATTAAATTGTGCATATGTAAAATTGAAACTGTTATTGTTGTCAAAATGTCATTTTACATATGTATACTGTTATTGTCGTAGGCAAGAAAAAGACTTCAATCTCGGCATATGCCGTACAAATCCATGAACTGCTAAAGTATTAATTTTTGTGTAAATATTTAATTTAAAAAACCCGCCTTGCTGGCCAAGAGCAAATGGTTAATACATTTTACTTACATTTTACATTACAATTGGGTATTTGACACCATGTATGAGAAAATTGTTCTTTACACTTGTAAAATGTATCTTAATTATTAAGCACTCAAGCGAATCTGGCCTAAAATAAGCTAAATTTGCAGCACTAGCTACCATATAAACTGAACAAACGAAGAAAAAGATAGAACTACTCGGACGTGAGGGCTACATATCTGTGAGATACTAGATACGCGGGCTCCAAGCGCGCTGAGAGCCACAAACTGTTCAAACTTTGCCGACGACGCAGTTCGATTTGCTATTCGTTGTTTAAAAAAATAAAAATAATTACGTTAACCGCGCAAGAAGTGCTAAACGAAAAGCCAGCGACGTAAGCGTTTAATTAAAATCAAGAAAAATAATGCAAAAATAATATAATACCAAGCAAGATAATAATAATAAATAGTTATTTTTAAAATTTCATATGACAAAATACATATTTATTTAATATAAATATTAAATAAACAAGTGAGCCATCGAAAAGGTGCTAAGTAATACTAAGATACATATTCGATGAGAGCACCTATACCTGCACGAGTGTATAGGTAAATAACCAATACCACCACGTCCACAGGTGGGTGACGGGTCCCCGAAAGCATCGGACTTTCCGTGATATTGAAATTGTAAAACCCGAATTCGATTAATTCTGATTGTGTTGTGTGTGTTTTGTGTTAGTGTCAATGCTGCTCATGCAATTTAAAATTTAAAACAACCCAAAAAAGGCACTGCCTGCATATACATATATGCAGTCAATACCTGTTATATATTGATTGAGGCTATTGAGTGTGTACTATCAGTGAATATTATCAGTGACCTTTTGCCAGTATAAGTGCCTGGGTCGCTTGTGGTGGTGCTATTATCACAGCCCCAGAGCATTCATTGATAAGTGTAAGGCACACACAACACACATGGGGCGGCCATGGAGTGTGTGTGAGTTGAATACGTCAACGGCATTCCAAGTATAACGAGACTGCAAACACCGAAGGTGTATCTTGGCCCAGGTATTCACAGGCGTGATTCATCGCTCGATCGTGACTCCGGATTGTTATGGTTTTTCTTGCCGTTGTTGTTGCTAAGCTGCTGGTGCGGTTAACTGTAGACTGCGTAAGAGGCTCGGAAATATCAATGGTTTATCGTAGGATCTTACTCATACCGATTTTTCTAGGTAACTTTCAAGAGAGCGGGGGAAAAGCAAAGAAAAGTTATCATTTCTTTTGTGTTTGCCAGGGGACAGCTCATTTTTTTGGGGGGAGAGTGTTGTTGGTTGTATCTGAAACGATGACTTTCTTAAACCGGTTCCCCTCAAGTTTCTTGACCAGCCAAAAATTTTGGTAAATAAAAGCACCGAAAGAAATGTGTGTATTTTTTACTAGATTTTTATATGAGCATTTTCTCCAAAAATCAAAGTTTCAAATACTCATATTTAGGCCAAAAAATCATTAATTTTAATTATAAATCTGCATACTCAATTTGAAATTTTAAGAAATTAAAATTTTTTCGTTTTTTGAAAATTTTAACGATGTACATTTTTACATTTACATTTACATTTTTTTGAAAAATTAAAAAAAAAATTTTTTAGCCGGAGATGGCTAGATCGACTCGGCTGTTGATGCTGATCAAGAATATATATGATTTACAGGTCGGAAATGACTCCTTCACATCGTTACAAGCTTTTGACTAAAATTATAGTACCCTGCCAGGGTATTCAATTAGCGGAAAAATAATCCCCAAACCAACCCCTTGTTTGAATCAGCAAATATTGCGCTTTTTTCTTACACACTTCCTCATGTATTTTTTCCTATTTGTTGTTTATTGTTTCTGCCTGTTGCTTATTATTATAAATATTTTTTTTAAAAGTGCCAAATCAAGCTAATTTCTTTGCTGTGCAATGGAAGTGACTCAGGATCCGGCTGCCGTTGCCTCGAAGTTCCGATCGAATCAAAGGCCCATAATTCATTGCCTTCAATTGGGCCACATCAATTGCTCACTGCTCCCAATTTGTTTATTAAATGCAGACTTCCCAGACCTCCCAATGCATATCGCTAGCTCCATGTATCTCTGGCCACTTCAAAAGACCACAGCTAATTGTGGTTGGCGTCAATCACTTTTCCGAGCTGGAAAATGCCAGGAAAAGTGTACAGGAGTCCGGAGCGGGGAGTCATAAAGATGTCAGGGGGAAAATTGATGTAAAATGGAAAAGTGTTCGGACAATCGACCGCATAAATATTTACTGGAAATCGCAATTGGCAATCCAAACCGCAGAAATCGCTGTTGCCCAGAAAAAAATCAATAGGAAAGAGCTCTTCTTGGAAATCCAGCTCGTTCGTTGCCTCCGCCTCTGTTCACCTGTAGCTGTGTAGCTGTATAGCTCCATCAGCTATTTTTCACACCTTTCCTTTATGCACATGGCACATTAATCAGACGCCGGGCTCTATGGCTAACTATCTACAAGATACGCGTTCTTGTCCCGTGAGTGGTGGCCCCCGCTAGGTGTCTAATTTAAGCCACTTAACTAAGGTTGATAAAGTATAGTCGAGAGGGAGTCCCATTACGAATAAATTACGTTGCCTGCACCGGGGAAAAGTTAGAAATGAGAAGTATTTTGTGAATATTTTGTTATAATTACTGTTTTTCTCTTTTAGAAATTAATTAGATATAAATTTTCATTGAAAGTGCCACCAAGGAAAGTATTAGACGCTTCAAGAAATTTTCTAAGCTCCCAGGAATATCATTTAAAAAAATCTTAAACAATTTTAAATCAAGAAATTATTTTAAACAAAAATAAATAAATCAATAGGACGAAAGTATAGTTTAAAGCCTGGAGTGTAAAATGCAACAAAGTCACAGCTACGGTTTCTCATTGTGTGGCCTTAAGTGAAAGAGTTTTTCCAAGAAAAATCGCTTGTTAAACCCCCGTATCGCTTTTGGGAGGATTGGCGCATAAATTACCATTTGCCGATAATATCTGTATAATTGAATTTGCCGGTTGGCCAATACCCATAAATAATGCACATTTGTTGGGTTAACTCGGCAATCCGGCATTGAACACGTTTTCACACTCCGACACCACTCTGTTGGCATTCTATGAATGAACAGAGACACCTCCCCAAGTCTGCATCCGCTGTGTCCACCAACAAATCATAAATAATACATGGACAGCGACAACAAATAATTTTTTGGCCAGGCCATTGGAGCTGTCTGCTGGCCATAAATCACACGGCAAAATGGCAGGAACTAACCGGCACTTGGCTTTCACCTGAGCCCTAGAATGCCGGCCATTCATTAGATGTTTACTAGGGTTAAGGCCCAGCAAACTTTGTAAGCTGCACTCTTGAATCTTTTAGCAATAAATATAATTGTTATAGGCCATCAAGTGCACACACGATTCACCCAATTATGTCGGCGCAAGAAATGCATTCGAAATACACAAAACGTTGAGTAATGTTTATTTTCTCGATCGATTACAGGCTCTTTTTGGGGTCAGGGCAAGGCACGAAATGAGCTATATACTGGCATATATATATTGTATTTATTTATTAATCGGTTGGAACGCAAAAACAAACAAATTAAACACTTGTCGGCTATTAAGCGAACCAATATAACATTTCTATTTATTTCGAAGCGGCAACAGCTGGCCAACAAGTTGGTTTGTCGCCACTCATTTTATTTGTTTCGATTTCTGGGCAAAGTGCCAACTATTCAATTTCACTGGCAACGTCGACTTTTTACATCTGATTCGCCAATTTATGGAAAACAAAACATTAAGCATTAATTCTGATGGGGCTTTGGTATGGGGTTTTATTATATATTACACTTAGAATGCAAACCTCTCCTAGATTTAATTCTTTATTAGGAAATAGTAATAGAATAATACCAGGAAATGCAATAAAGTTAAAGTTATTATGTTCTTAAAAAAAAAACAAAATTATTTAAGCATTTACTTGCTTTAATCAAAAGACAATTTGTTTATATTAAAAAATATTAAAATTAACAGAACATCCTTATTTAAGAACAAATAGCTTTAATGTTATTGAAATCTTTAGGTTTCCTGCTTATAAAACGAGCTTAAATTCTGTACTGAAAAACCTTTAAAGATATCTTTACCTAGACTCTAAGATTAATCCGCTTACACAATAGCTTGTCTCTGATGAAATTCAGTTTCCCAAATGACTCATCTAAAAAATGAGTAAAACCGCTACCTGCTGGTAATTTCACTTTTATTTCAGTCGAAATTGTGCGACTTTCTTCTGCCATTTGTTATGTAAGAAAAGCTGCTGAAAAATACTATTTAATTAATTTCGACACTACTGCGACCCGAATATATACATTTGTATATCTAGCCATTTCCTGGCCTTATCGTAACGCCATCTAAGTGGCTGTAAAGATAGCCGACTTGCAAAACACATGGCCGATAAGGTATATACGTATCTGAGAGATACGCCTAAGAAGGAGGAGTATCTTTTGAATGTTCCCGCAGCCCCCGGGCAACAGTTTCTGCAAGCGATTTATACGGGAGGGAAGGCCTTTATCTGGGCAGCTTGACAGTGGCTCGGGGATTTGCTACTGGCTCTCAAATCCATCTCTGCAGTGTTGTTTATGCATTTGCCTTGCAGATTAGCGGCCTGCCTGCTGCTGTCCCTGCTTGCATTTCAAAAATGCATTAGCCTCGAGCACCGAGAAGCCCGTATTCCGCTGGTGTACTCAGCTGGGAATGGTCGTGGGTTGACACACACATAAATTGCACAACTTGGCGTGGGCGGAGGAGCAGAGTTCACAGCGGGAGCTGCACTTGCCCCAAAAACATGGAGAGAGACAACAAATACAAGAAAAATGTCAATAAAAAGTGGCTGTACGGCAATAGCAGGGAGTATCATCCATCAATTAATTAGAGTCTGACAGGGGACATAAAACAAGAGAGAGAAAGTAACATTTCAATGTGTTCCTGCTGATAGCTCCCGCTTAAGTCAAGACTTCTGTTTAATTAATAAGCCACAGCAAACTATTAATTCTTGTCCGTCTGATACGAAATTACCTTTTCAATTGTCATTACCGTTGACTGTCTTTTTCTCAAGTTCACAAAATGAATTTGTAGGTATAAGTTCTTTCTTATTCAGCACTCTTGAACTTTCCTTTCATTTTGAATTTATTTCGCTTATTAAAATATGAAGAATGCTGAAAGCCAAATTTTTATTTAGGCACGAACTTAAAACTTTAGCTATTTCAGCAAAGTTTTGTGGGGTGGAAATTATAGAAAAATATAACAACAAAAAAGCAGGAAACTAAGCAATAAAACATAAAAGAAAGAAAATCAAGAATTAGACTTTTCAATGGCACAAATATTTAGCTAAGCTTTCTGAGACAATTTAAATCAATTAAAGAAAAAGTAATTAAGACATTCCATTCCCAAATAAAACCTAAATTGTGCTGGCAAAATAATAAAATAAATTGTGTGTGTGTCTGAAGAGTAAACAAAATTTATCATAAAGTTTTCTTGGCAAGAATTATGTCAGCACTAGGAAAAACTTAGCCAAGAATTTAATTGTGTAAGAGTAATTTCTTAAGCATTTAAATTCCGCATAAAATACTGACCTTTTAGCTCACCTTTTTCTGCGAGCTCATTAGCGTTTTTGGTCCTACTTAGGCAATTTTTGTGGTCCTAGCCTAGTTAATGGAATTAACTGACATTTTCTGGGTAATGAAACGCAACCATGTCAACCATTTCCAGCTCCATCATTAGGAGACACGCAAAGTGTGCAAAAGTCGCGTCATTTCCTTGCAGGGCGATGATTAGATGTGGTTTAAGCCCATAAAAAATATAAAAATACAAAAATATAAAAACAGGAGAGTTAGCTTCGGTAAGCCGACGTTTGAATACCCTTGAAGTTTCCCATTGAATTATTACATAGAATTGAAAATCGTTCATAAGCCAAAAAAGCATTATTTTCAATTCGGAAAGTTTTTATTAGCCCAACAAATTTAAATTTCGTAATTTTACATTCTTATAAAATGTTGAAAAAGTTGACAAACGTTGTTTTTCAACAGAGACGGCTAGATCTAATCGGCTGTGTAAAAAGCGAAAGGTGGCCCAGAAAAGCCCACACACACACCTAGTAAAAATAAGTAAAGATCTCGAAGGCGTTGTTTACTGATTGCTTGGCAATTGACAAATGATTTGATTTATGGGGCCGCCCGCAGGCCACAAATCTTGGCTTGGCCCAAATTGCAAAACTTCCATTTGACGCTGGCTGAATTTTTAATCAGGCAAAAAGAAACCCCGAACCGAGCCTCCTTCGGATGCATTCAAATATGTACATTTCCTGATTTTATTTCGGTGGAGATTTTGTGGAATGTGCGTTTTCTGCTCATTATTTTGGCCCCGAGCCAAAGGCCTGTTTGCCATTGCAATCAGGGGGTGGAGAAAACTTTCCATTAAGTTGCTGCAGACAAATAAAATTTGCAATTGAAATGGAAAACAAAGCCCACTTGACTCACACGCAAAAGGTCAACGGGTGGAAAGTCAAATAAAAGCAGGGAAAACTCGGCCGAAAGAGTCGTAAATTTTCCGCTGGAAATGTTATTGCTGTTGCTGTACGCAGGAAAAACCAAAGGTAATCCTGCCGAGGAGGACTTGAGATAATTGCAGAAATAAACTCTGAATTGTGGGCCATAGAAAATTCAATTTGAGGTGTTAGCAGCAGCAGCAGCAACTCGGCCGGGAAAACCCCCAGGAAATTTTCCAGGTTCCAGTGACGAGGGTCAGCAGCACGTAGGGCTGTGAAAACACGTGACATGAAAACCACCAAAGCCAAACCACAGACCAAACCCCAGACCAAACCCAAACTCGAGCCACGAACTGAATCTGTTGCACATGCAACACGCGGCCAAGGCACGAGTCGTGCAACTTTTTCATTTATTGGCCATAAAGAACCAAATAATGGTGAAAGATTTTCCGCGTTAAACTGTCAGAACTTTGGTGAAAATTTTTGTGTGCTGTTGTTTGAAAAACATGTGTCTGTCTGGTGAGCTGATGGAGGAGCTAGGAGCTAGAACATGAAAATAGCCAAGAGAAGCCGGGCCATTTTTATGGCAAAAGCGCATGAAAGAGTTTCGTTGTCTCCTCATAAATAAAAAGCCTCGGGGTTCATTGCATAAATACATATTCAAAGTGTACTTAAAGTGTTTTATCTTAGGCTCTAGAAATTTTCAGAGAATATTCTAGAAATATTTTAGCAATAGGGAAGGTTTAAATACTAATATAACTGGGGGATTCCCGAGAACTTAAAGTGTGACAAAGTAAGCACAGAACTAATATAAATATAAATTTTAATAAACTTTTACAGCAGTCTCGTAAGCGTTTAAATAAGGAACAATCTAATAATTCATATTTTTCTTATTATATATTTTTCTTTATTTAAACAAATATTTCTCTCAGCTGAAAACAAAAGGTTCAGCTATATTTGCTCGATCAATGCAATTGATGATCGATGCAAGGAGACACTCGCTCTCAAGGGAAGCTCTCCCACAGCACTGAACCGGTTTTTATTACTATATAGTCACTATATAAAAACTTGTTGTTCTTTTGTGATTGCTGTGTCCGTCGGTTTAATTAATACGCAAATATTGTCACTTATGTGAACATATTTACATGTAACAGAAACGTGAGTGGCTACGTCATACATGAGTGACCAAGCCGCTGCCTGTGGAATGGGATCATTAAATTTATATATAGGAGCGACATTGGTGAATGAAAGGCGGCGCCACTGAACCATGAAATGACGTCACTGCCATATACTTTCCATACTTAATACGACCCGTTGTCGGTCGTAAACAATTGCCAGATAAGCATATGTTAAGTATCGATATATGAGTTGTATTTGTGGATAATCGTGACCCAAAAAAAAATAATCGCAAAATAAATATTTTCGTTGATAAATTACCTCAATATGTTATCCCAGACAGAAATACTTATGTTAGATATCTCCGGGAGAGTGCGAAAAATGCCTGTCTGGCGGGGAAAAGCTAAGTGCTATCTTTTGTGTCTCAAAGTGCAAATTCCTTACAAATTTTCTATTATTTCATGTTAAAGATTTCAGGAAAATCATACAGTTTAAAAGAATGCATTTATTTTCCTTTCTTTAAAAAAATATTCAATTATACAGTATGATTTATCATTAAATCACCCAAATGAAAATGTTTATATAACCAAAAAAATCTCAAAAAATCCTATAATGTAAATCAATAAACCTGAATTGTGCCAGTCATTTTTGGAGTACTGTTTGTCCCATAAAAAATGACTAAGTGCATATTTGTGTATTCGAGATAGGGAAAGGTAAGGATTCCTGGTCACCCATCTCCCCTACCTTCCCCCGACCTCATTATGTCCACAGCTAATTGCACGACAATCCGTGGGCTGCAAAAAACAATCAGGGGGAAAAACAGAAATCAGAGCTGAGAAAGGGATTTGCCTGCAGCTGGGAACTGCAATTAGGGCGCCCTGCAATTTGCGTCACGAGCACGTGAGCGACTCTGAAAGTCAAAAGGGAGTTCGGTGGTCAAAAGTCACGACTTTGAGATACCTAGTACTGGTTTAAGGACAAAACATAGCCTGCTTGTTGGAATTTATTTAGAGGTTTTCAAACTCTATGCTTGACTTTCAGTGGGGATTTTATTTTACGAGCTAAGATGGTATTTTTAAAAATGAAATCTATATATAATTCACAACATTTTTCATATTATTCCTTGCTTTATTCCTTCAACTTAATATACCCCTTTAACTCCTCTGCAAAGAGGTATTAAAATAGCAACAAAGAAATTGCTACGGCTGGATATAAATAACCCAAGGAAAATGCCAGAGCCGAGCTATGCCCGTTGCGTCGCCCTTGAAAATGCAAAGTGGGCGTGTCGTCATGACAACCAGAAACACGGAGTGACCACACAAACCACCATCACCAGGAGGAGCAGGCACGGGAGCAGGAGAAGGAGCAGTAGCAGCTGCCCATCAAAGTCCGAGATGTTGCTCGCAACATGTTGCCAGACGCATTTGATCGCTTGTCGGGCTACTGGGCAGCGTTTCATTAAGCTGCCTCCTCCGAGCTCAGGGAATTCTTGGCTCCACTTCCAGCCCGGTAATGGACTCGATAGGAAGCAGTTCTCCACTATAGAGCTTGTATAACATATGTATATACCCTATATAGAGCTGTGGGGAGTGATTTTATGGGGGCTAAATCTGGGAAAATTCTTATCGAAGGCTAGACTTTTTATCTCAAGTATTTCTCTGTTTTCTAAATTTAGAATGGAAGTGAATATTTATTTATTACTTACAACGAAGTCAGTTATACGCTTTCGTATTTAATGAAATATTAAGGAATTAGATAAGTGTATAGGGGAGTCTCTCAGGTGATTAGTGGCCCAGTCAATATTTATCAAGTGATTGCCGTTATATAATCCGCATGGAATGAACAGCTGGCGGACAGGTGAAACCAGAGAGTGTTTCCCAATTAGCCGATAAACCGACGAACGGGCTAAGAACCAAGTGACACGGCATTAATGCGCACACACACTGACCTCGCTCAAGGAGTTGGCGTCGTCCAGTCCTCGTCGTGACAAAGACGAATGGCTTTATTTGCTGACCAACTGGCAATTAGCCACAATAAGTTGACTAGGCCAAAATGTCATCACAGGAGGTGTGGCCCGTCCGAGTGTGCCAGCAAATTAAATTCCAGTTTATTGATGTCAAATGCTGGGACACTTGTTGTCCCTGCGGCTGGGCGGGATTACGCGTTAACGACATGGCCCCGGGAAGTGGCACATCAGAGGAACACTTCGTTTGCCCTAATTGTTGGACACACAGGGAAAAATCTTCCAACTATTTGCCTTATTTTATCATTGTTTTTTAGAAATCTTTTGGCATATAAAATAGAAATAAATATAACTAATTTATCACAAGCCTGCAGGAAACAGTGCCAAACAATGATTACATTTCTCGGAAAAAAAATTATTGAATGATTACATATGTGTATATATATATATAAATATATATATATCAAAATATATATGTATAAATCCCTTGATTGTGTGTTTATAGGCAGATAAAGCTTGTATAAGTTGGTATACGGTTTGTCATGAAGGAGAAGTTATATTATAACTTTAAAAATCGAAAAATTGGATTTATCGAAATTTCAAATATCGAAAACAATGCTCGATATATTCGTATTTTTGCTGTCATCCCTAATTTGGGACATAGTATTTCCGGCTGTGTGGGCAATGGTTAGATCAGCTTGTTTAATTGTGCATGTCCCGTTGCCATTTGGCGGCTTCCAAGGGGCCTCAGCCCGGCGACAGTGAGTTATGACCACGTGGGCGACCTGTTGCCTCATTAGTGGGTGTGGCCCCCTCCCCCCTCCCCGCCGGCTCCTCAGAATTCCCTTCCCCGGAAGCTCTCATTGCCCAATGCGGATGTGACACCAAAAAAAAAAAAAAGAAAAAGAAGAGCGGAGGGTGTGAGATGTCTTCGGAGCAGCGCATACTGTGCGTATGCGTAATGTTTTTGTTTTTTGTTTATGCGCATAAGTGTTCTGTATTCAGTGCTGTGTTCTCTGTGATAAGAGGCTCCACCAATTTGATAATTGCCAATCGCAGTGCTCGCGGAGATTGCTCGAGTTCAGAGCGGAGGAGAGCGCCTTCATTTCACTCGAATTGTTTTCTTCTCTAACTTATTTATTTGTTGTTCGGGTTTATCAACGCAGCGCGCATTGTAACGGACGGCTGGGACTGAATAAATGTGGATTCGGTTTTGGTTGCACATCGGCACCCGATGCCATAAACAACAGCCAGAAAGTCTTGGGCCTTATCGTAAGTGTTAATGCTCTCCAGATTCTCCCCGGAGCGACCGCGGCGACACTCTGGCAAAAGCTTCAGTCGTCTCCGGGTGATTATGCTGGCGGTGCCTGTGATTGAGAAGCGGATCCCATAGCTCAAGTATAACATTGAAATCTTGGCAAAAAAGTAAAGAAAGTTTAAGGAAAATGTATTTAAAAGTGTAAAAAAGATCCAAAACAAAAAATAATCATTTTGATGAAAAGTGAAAATGAAAACGTAACACAACTTAAACCATTACAAAAATATAAAATGGTGTGAAAACCTAGTGAAATACGAATAAAACCAATAAATAATGTGAAATGATCTATCAAATAATAATAAATAAAAAAAAGACTTTAATTACAAGTGTCTATAAAAAAAACCATTTAAAATAATATAATAGTGCATACCCTTGCGGAGTATTATAATTTTAGTCAGAAGCATAAAAACCAGTGAAGGAATCATTTCCCACCCTATAAATCATATATATTCTTGATCAGCATCAACAGCCGAGTCGATTAAGCTATGTCTGAGGAAAATTTTTTTTTTTCAAAATTTTGTAAATTTTATAAAGGGTTACATCATAAAAATTGTCAAAAATTGGCAAAAATTTTAATTTCTTAAAATTTCAAATTGAGTATGCAGATTTTTAAACCTAATAAAAACTAACACAGAACAGCTTTCCGAAATGAAATTAATGATTTTTTGGCTTAGATATGACTATTTAAAACTGTGGTTTGTGAAATAAAAATATTGCTTATTATCGATTTAAAAGATGCAATTATTTTAAGATTAGGTTTGATCGATTTCTGATTCGATCTTATAAATTAAATGCCAACTGCAAGGGTATATAAAATATGGCTTCCCATTTTTCCTATAATAATAACAATAAAAATCTCAAAAGCGGTTAATAATACTTGCTTTGAATATTATTTCCATTACTAATTTAAGTAAACATAAAACCCAAATACAAGTAACGATAAAAGGAACCACAACCACTTCCGTTTTCTTCCAGTGCACCGCTAAGTGATCAAAGTGTCTTCCAACGTGACCATGGAATTACTGCGTCAAATGTGCTAAATCTGTGAATATTTAGGTGAATCAATTAGTATTAATATTTAAGCACAAGGCAAACAAATAAACAAAACTGCTGAGCGATGTTGCTGGAGAGGAAGTCTCGGAATTTGTGGCCCATTCTCCTGCTCCTAGGAATCTCATGGATCGAAGCACGTAAGTGGAGTTAATTTAAGAATTTTATATTAATTTAAGAAATATAAAAATATACATAATAAATAATATATATAAAGAAAAGCCACTATAAGACGCCTCTGTCAATGCCTCGCACATTCTTCATTACTGTTCTGCACTGAGAAAACATTCAAGTGTTTCTATTAATAAATTCATCTGTTTATAAAATGCTATATTTCGTTTCACAAGAAACAAAATGATTAATTTACCCTTTCAAGTGTAGAAGTGTAGAAAATAACATATAAATCAATTTAAGATATAAACAAATACGTATTTTATGCTGGAAAACCTTTGAAAAATAATTTTATTACCTAAAAATATAAAATCGTTGAACTTATGTAAATGTAATTTAAAAAAGCTTGATATATTGTTCTACTGAGCAACAAAAATGTATCAAATAATTATCTCTTTTTAACATTTATCCCTTTGTTTAAAGTAAAATTTTTAGAGAGAAAAGTAAGCTAATGTATTTCAAAAGAAATTGTTATATACGAATTTGTATGGTTTTTACTTATCCCCCATTCGCGTTATATTCCTCTGTCTATATAGAACCTTAATCTCCTCATCTTCCTATATAAAGCCAGTTCAGACAGAACCCACAGCTCCTTCTACAGCTGAGACACTAGACACCGAACCGAACTTTGAACCCAAGTTGATAAGACACCGAATTTTGGTGCCAGCTCTGCTTTCTTCGCCCCATTAATTCCATTCGTTTTTTATATATTAGATACCATTGTGATTTCTTCTTTAGTTTAGACACATATGTATGTTGACCATATATATGTGGAACACTGAATGCCCGGATCGAAACCAAGCCGAGAACATAATGCCCTCCGTATCAGAATCGGAGGCGAGGCTAGGCAAGGCTCTCTTTTGTTATCGCCGCCTCTGTAAACAAATAATTGATTTCGAATGAGAAAAAAAGAAGTCCAAGTGAACTCGGCAGGCAGACGCCGAGGAAACTCTGTGCTCTCCAATTAAAAAATGCAAAAAAATATAGTTGAAGAAATATAGTAGTCGGAGGAAGGGGCTCTCAACCGCTCAATCACTTAAAGTCATTATTATAGCGCCACCAGTGACGAGTAAAAAGGCCTGAGCACTTGGCAATAGATAAAGTATTTGAAGAATTTTGTTGTGATGCCTGTTGAGCAATCAATGAATCAATAATTCCATTCAAAACCAGCTTGAAGCTGGCAGGAAAACAACTAATGTGACATTTTTAGGGCTATATTTAATTATAAAATATCAGCTTAGGAATGACAGACTATATTAATATATTTGTTTAACTTCTTATTTAATTTGTTATTGTAATAAACATTAATAATTCCCTGGTCCCTCGCAGTTCCCCGGCCTCAGTACGATCCGGAGGATGACCCACCCATCAGCTGCGGCGGCGAGAACGGAGCGCCTCTTATCACGCCCTGCAAGGACAACATCAGGCTGGAGCACCGGACCAACTACACGCTCCTGTGCGAGGCCGGCGAGCCGGTGATCTGGTGGATCAACTCAGAAGTCCATCCCAGTTTGACCACCTTCACGAATGATCTCGATCCGACGCGACCCTATGGCGTGCGACTGGATCTGCTGGAGGTGACCGCGGACCAGGTGGGCGCCTATTTTTGCATTAAGGAGTCCAGCCTGGACCAGATCAACTTGTCCAAGGAGTCGGACGAGGAGGTGCGCGAGATGGTGAACCAGGACCAGGCCAGCTCAATCTACGTGTACGTGAACGATCCATTCAACAAGCTGGTGCCGACGGATGTGATCGTGATTGCCCATCAGTATAGCGACGTGGTGATACCCTGCAAGCCGGCCATGCCCGAGACCGAGGTGCTGCTGCATTTCAATGGCGATGTAAGTGCTGGGGCGGAATCCATGTCCTTATAATTCCCTTAAGACTTTCCAGTTGGTGGGCCCGTAGAAGGCCTGCATGAATCCTCTAGTGGAGATGGTAATAAGATCTCAGATTCATAGGTTAACTTTTTGGGTCATAAAATCTTCATGGATTCATGCAGAGCTTCGTTTTGTTATCCTTGAACTAAAAGAGATCCCTTTCATTGGCGCACAGGATAATCAGTTGAGTTGGAACATCAGTTCGAATGGCAGGATTGAGGGCCAACCCAATTTCTACCAGAACTGGACGTACGACTCCAAGCTAGGCTTCACCTTCCGCGTCATTGAGTACATCTCGAGTACCATCTACTGCTCCGATAATTCGTTGGACAGTCAGTCGCTCTTTGACATTAGCTACCAGAAAAGTATGTCCCAGCTTCAGATTCCAGCTACATCTATCCGTAGTTAGCCCCTCAACTATCCCTGTATATACAGTCCCTTTTCCAGATATCATTACCTATATACTTATACGACGTAGAATTAACAATCAAGTCACATGTCCTTAACTGACAGTCTCTAGATAGGCAGGGATGCATTGTGGCACTACCCTGATATCTGATCCTTCCTTATTCCTGTGTATGTGCGCAGAGATATTCCAGCAGAGAAGTCGGTCGATACGATCCGAAGCGGGGATTCACCATCGAAATCCGAAGCATCACGGATGGCGGCGAGTACTACTGTTTACCCAAAACGCCCTATCCGGAGCACGACGACGAGAACTGGACCGTTGTTGTGTCCTTTATTGGTAACGGTTACATTGATAGTGAGTTTTTGCACCCCAAAGTTTGTGATTTGTGATTTCCGTCTCTATATATGTCGTAAATATTGCTTTACACTCTCTATTCAAAAGTAATTATATACTTTGAAGCGGTTTCGGTATCGGGTTTTGGTTTTCCAATAGCCAAAGGATCTCTCTAATCTCTATTCTCTTCTAAATTCAAGGCTCTTCTATATAATTGCACCAAAGTACACTTGCCGCAAGCGCACAATTTTGCACAAAATAGAACATTTGGTATTAACTTTGCTTCTAAAACGTTTTTCAAAATAACCTTTTATTTTCCGAAGTTCGGGTTTAAGTAAAATAAATGGAATGGCAGATCTGTATCTGAGTACAGTTGTGACAAAACACAAACACCGCCTGCAAGTTAAAGGATCTTAAGTGTGTGTGCTAACCAAATGGTATTTCTCTCTCTTCCTGTGCTCCCCTCACTGTTCTCTCCCACGTATCCACCACGTTCATGTCCTAATCTGCTAACTCCTCCAGCATCCGGATTGGATAATCTCAGTACCAACGGCCCACCACCTCCTCCGGGAGGGGCCTTGACTAACATAGGGTTAGAGTATGACGATGAGGTCGATGATGTCCTCGCTACAATTACTAACCGAACTCAGGGTGAGGTGGCTCTAATCTCTGGTGATGGCAGTGCCCAGGATCGGACCAAGCGAAGTCCAGCCCGGCTGGCTCCGATGCCATCGTCGCCCTCACCCAGGCCAGGGCGTAAGTGTTGCCCTCCTGGCTGTTGTCCTTGTTTTGTGTTGTGTTGTGTTGTGGTTGCGTCCACCCTTGCATCGCTTTGTTTTCCGCTTTGAGTTACGAATTTATTTGGTTTTGGACTGACTTAACTTAGTTAACCTTAGTTACTTTAACTTAACGTATTGCTTTACTACTTACCCGACTAACCACCTACCCTCTAAGTGTACTGTAGAAACGTTAACCTATGTGTGTCCTCGTCTATGTCTAACCCCATCCATCCATCTGCATGAGAAGCTGTAGAAACATTGCTTGCCAGTCCCCGGCCTTTGCGAAGGGTATCCTCTAATAATGCTAAACTCTCTACCAACGCAACAGAGGCGGACAAGCCCCTTCCCAAGCCCGAGATCAAGTCGAGGGCCAAGAACCACGTCTTCCTGCACGGCAACTTCACATTGGTCTGCGAGCAGTCCTCCACCATTGAGCTGCTCAGCTACAGCATGGAGTGGATAACGCCACCGCGGGATAAGGTTAGTCAGTGAGGAGCTCTTGCAGGGAGGGCAACTTAATCCTTGACATTCTCCTCCGTAGAGTCGCGTCACCATTACCACGGCCGAGTTTGATGACAAGTTTAAGAACAGCACCCACCACCTAGGCAGGAGCACCTTGACCGTGACGAATGCCCAGCCCACGGACACGGGACTCTACAAGTGCGTCGTCACCGAGGCCATTAACAACAAGCCCCAGATCGTGTCCTACAAGATCAAAGTGCTGGGTAAGTCTAAATCTGTCAATCTAGCTAGTTGCAACACCTGATGATCCCCGATCTATCCAGCGCCCAATGAGACCTACCTGAATGTGAACGAGCCCTCGAATCACTACGATGTTCGGGAGTTCGCCAACAAGACCATCCAGATGACGGCCACCTTTGAGGGCTTCCCCGAGCCCACCTTCAGCTGGTTAAAGCCGGACGGCACCGAGGTCTGGCAGACGGAGCACAACTTCAAGATCATCTCCACCGAGCGCAGTACCACGCTCCAGGTGCTCAATGCCCAACTGGAGGACAGTGGCACCTACATCCTGCGAGGCACCAATACGATCCAGACCGTGGAACGGCCCTACAATGTCAGTGTGATCGATGGCCCGGCGCTTAGCATGCCGGATGTCTATGTCCAAGTGGGCAGTGTGGCTCGGCTGGAGTGCACAGTGCGGTCCTATCCGCCGGCCATCGTTACCTTCTTCTTCCGACCCTGTACTCTGGACCCGCGATGGCCCACCTGCTCGGTGCTTAACCAGAACTTTAGCGTAAGTTCAGGGATGGTTTTTTAAATACTTTTGTTTGTTTTTATTATTTTTTTATTGTATCACAATTAAGGGGTTGTGGCAAAACATCTTTCATCCCTCATTTTATGTATTCCATCATATCATACGTTCAAATCATTTGTTTAACATATGTCTTTCGTCTTCTTAAACACATGTCATTGGCTTTTCCTGTGTCGTCTTCTGCAGTCACCCAAAATCCAGGACCAATATCAGGTATAATCTTTGTTTGCAACTCCAAAGACTTATTCCCAAGCTTAACCCACTTTGTGTTACTTACACAGTTCCAAACCAATCCGAGGCCAGGGAAGCTGAGCATTGAGCGCATCATTGAGGTGTCCTTCAGGCCCACCGAGCCGGGCATCTTGACCTGCATTGCCCAGAATCTGGTGGACGGCAAGGAGCGGCGATCGCAGACCAAGGCACATGTGCTACTGGGCGACATTGCCGAGAATATGACCATATACGGACTGGATGAGCAGCGGAAGATCGCCAAGGGGGACGAGGAGAACTTCACCTGCGAGGCACTGGCTTACCACTTCGACGACAATATCAGGTGGCTTCATAATGGCGTTGAACTGGAGGCGGATGAGCGTAAGATTTATCCCCAGAGAGACGCTACTGTTTATGATACATATTTCCATTGTCTGGCCAGGTGTCACGATCGAAACCAGCAAAACGGAGTACTCCTACAAGAGCACTGTGCGTTTCAGTTCCATAACGGACGAGGATCGCGGAACGTACGAGTGTCGTGCCTACCACATCATGAATTCCGCGGACTACGGCAGCCGGGAGATCAACGTCTTTGTCCACGATCCCCGGGCGCCGCAGTGGAAGTACACCAACCTGAATACTCATTCGAAAATGGAACGGAACCTAAGTCAATCCTTGGAGCTGGTGTGCCGCTCTGAGGCGGTTCCCTTGGCCACCGTTCGGTGGTTCAAGGATGGCCAGGAGCTCGTGGAGACGAATCTCCTGCACTTCCCTGAGGGTGACACCAAGCTGCTGATCACTCACCTGTATCCTGGGGACGAGGGCGTCTACCGGTGTCTTGTGGAGAATCGATTGGGCAGCATCGAGAACTCCATCACGGTGGTTCTTTCCAGTGAGTTTCCCTTTCATTTGTATATTTGTATGGATTTTTTAAAAGATCCTTATTGATCTCCAGATCTGCCTGGCATAAACAAGGCCTGGATATGGTTCGGTGTCATGCTGTTCCTTCTCCTGATCAGCCTGTGCGCCTTCCTGGCCGTTCGCTACCACAAGGAGCATAAGCGACATCTGGCCTTGAAGGCCGCTGGCCTGGCCAACTTCGAGGAGGGGGCAGTGGCACACATTAATCCCGATCTCCCCCTGGATGAGCAGGCGGAACTGCTGCCCTACAACCGGGAGTTCGAGTTCCCGCGGGACAACCTGAAGCTGGGCAAGCAGCTGGGAGCCGGAGCCTTTGGCGTAGTGCTCAAGGGCGAGGCCAAGGGTATACGGAAGGAGGAGCCCACCACCACGGTGGCCGTTAAGATGGTCAAGCGGACGGCGGACAACGAGGTAGTACGGGCCTTGGTCTCCGAGTTAAAAACTATGGTCCATCTAGGGCAGCATCTGAACGTGGTGAATCTGCTGGGAGCTGTTACCAAAAATATAGCAAAGCGTGAGTATAAACAAATATATATTAAATATATATATATATATGCAACGAGATTAAAGAAATAATTCCAATCATTCAATTTCTGTGGAATGTTTAAAATCATATTAAAAACCTCTTAACACTTCTGTGTCATTTTATATTTATCCCGCAGGTGAACTCATGGTAATTGTGGAGTACTGTCGCTTTGGTAATATTCAGAACTTCCTGCTGAGGAATAGAAAGTGCTTCATCAATCAGATCAGTCCAGAGACAGACCATATTGATCCCAATATCATGACGCAACGCTTTTCCGAGAACTTTGACCTGCACCGGTAAGTGGTTTCTACTTGACTTTCTGCTATCTTAACCCAGTGGTCACTAACCCCAAGTTTACCCTACCCTAACTGCTGACTAACGCTAACCTTGTTCCGTTTCTGGTGGTGGTAATCCTTACTAATCCTCGACTAACCAACAAACTACACTCGACACGATCTAATCAACCAATCTTACAACGAAACTCCACAACACACAAAAACCGAACACTCTGAATGTATCTGTATGCGCACTTGTTGCCTGTGCATCTCTCCACCTGTGCCTGTGATCTCCCGCTCCTGGTTGTGGCCTCCTCCTTGTGTGTCTCCTCCTCTTTGTCTGTGTGGGCGCGGCGACTAAACCCCAATTAACAGCGATGCTAACGGTGGTGGCTTGAAGTATGCTAATGTCGGGTTCCCGCTCCACTCGTACATGAACCAACTGAACTCCTCGTACAACAATAACACCCAACCGCCGCCTCATCATCGCAGAAACTCCGACAACGATCCCCGATCGGGCACCCGTGCCGGACGACCAGGATCCGGGTCTGCCACCTACAGTTACGACCGACAAATGGACACCTGTAACACCGTGATGACCACTGTGCCGGAGGGTGAGTTTCTGCTTGAGATTCAAAGAGTCGTGAGAAGGAACTATATATTTCCACATTACCTGACCAATCCACAGATGACCAAATCATGTCGAACAACTCGGTTCAACCAGCCTGGCGCTCCAACTACAAGACAGACTCCATGGAAGCTATGTCTGTGACCACTGTGGATCTGGTTAGCTGGGCCTTCCAAGTGGCCCGGGGCATGGATTATCTGTCCTCCAAGAAGGTATTGCATGGCGATCTGGCGGCCAGGAACATCCTCCTTTGCGAGGACAATGTCGTCAAGATTTGTGACTTTGGTCTGGCGCGTTCTATGTATCGATGCGATAACTACAAGAAGTCAGGTAGGGGCATTTAATAATTAATTTGTTATTTATTTACTCTTATATGATTAAATGTTTAATTTAATTTTAGAGAGCGGCAAGCTGCCCATTAAATGGCTGGCGCTGGAGTCCCTCAGCGATCATGTGTTCAGCACTTACAGCGATGTCTGGTCCTTTGGCATTGTCCTGTGGGAGATGTTTTCGCTGGCCAAGGTGCCATATCCTGGCATTGATCCCAACCAGGAGCTGTTCAACAAGCTGAACGATGGCTATCGCATGGAGAAGCCGCCCTATGCCAATCAGGAGCTCTACGACATTATGCTGGAGTGCTGGCGGAAGAAGTAAGTGCTTGCCTGGCTTGAGAAGATCTTAATTTGAATAATTAAAACCCCTTTTTAGTCCCGAAAGCCGACCCTTGTTCAATCAGCTGGAGAAGCGATTTGCCACCATGATGGGCGAGGATGTGGCCAATGTAAGAGTTGTCTCTCTGATTTTATTCCCAAGAATCTCAACGAAGAATTCCCTCCGCTCCACAGCACTACTTGGACCTTAATAACCCCTACTTACAAAGCAACATGGAGTACATGAAGAACCAGCAAACAGACTACCTGGCCCTGATGGGTTCTCCTGATGAGTTGGCGCCCTCGGCTCCGCGCTACGTCAACGGGCACATAGTACCCGATATACGTGAGTATCATGCATATAACCCAATGCTGGGCATGGATCAGGCTACTAACTTAGCACACTCACCCCCACACATGCATCCATGCACCATGGCACACCACACCACTAACACAGGCATCGAGGAGCTGCCGGATGACTACATGGCCATGAGTCCGGACTCCGATGCACCACCGCCACCGGCCACCGCCATATTCTCACCCACGCGCCTCGAAGGGGAGGCCAGCGAGTTTGCGGACTTCTCTAGCGACACAACCACTTTCAATTTCCCACCAGGAGCCCGCCAGTCGCCGACGCTGAGCAACAATATGAACATAAGCGGGGCCGGCAAGCCCCTCCGCAGCAAGAAAAATGGTCTCCCCACGGTGGATGCGGCGGACCAGGCTCCCGAGGAGATACCCATGCTGCATCGCCGCTCGACGGGATCGGATGAGGAGGAGGAGAGCGAGCGCCGCAGTCCCGAGCAGGCGAGGCGGTTCAATCAGGCTCTTAAGCAGCACTATGCCACGCCCACACCCTCGCCCCGCCATCATGTGGAAACGAAACTCAATGGGGAGTCGTCGGCAGAGAACTATGTGAATGTGAAACCGCCGAGGAAAAACCTCCCGAATAGAGCGCCAGCGGCAACGGGCGGGGCCCCAACGGAAGCCTTCTCGAATCCCAGCTACCAGCCACTGTCCGCCGTCAATGAGAAGGAGCAGCGAAGGTATTAAGGACGTTCCGGAGCCATTAGTTTAGGTCAAGAAATCTTAACTGGATTAGTTGGAATTTGAAGGGGAATCGAAAGGAGTTCACGAGTAAATTGGTATCAAATTATAAATTATTATGTTCCCTTCTTACAATTCCAATTGATTTGAGCGAGGTTTCTTTAGAGAAACAATACTACTTAGTGGCGTTGTCCAGATTCTGATATAGCTTTAAGGCCCACCACACTCACACTATCCATGTTATATACTTACTATTGCCATTTCATATTTAGGCTTAGGCTAGCTTTAAGTGTATTTTTATCAATGTAAATGATTGTCTTGATCTGTGTATATACTCAAATACAATGGGTATCGTGTGTCAACATTAACGAGCCTCAAACGAGCTCGAGTGTCATCAACTTGTTGTGCCCTCATTCTTGACTTCCGTGCGCCTACGCCGCTCCTCAAGTTCAAGTTCCAAAATTTGGTTCTTCAGATTAAGGTTCTTCAGCTCCAGGAAATGTCTCTTGGCGGATCTGGCGTTCTCATTGTAATAGAATCTCTGCTGCAGGCGAAAGAGCTCAAGTCTGTCAGCATCCAGGGATCGCTTTCTGCTGTTTGAAGGTACATTAACTGGCGCAGGCGGAGACTGCTCAGCCACTGGAAATTCCTCCTTAACGTCCTCCAGGCTGGGATTCTAGGATAATAATTTAAGGATAATTTTCAAGAGCTCCATTTATGATAAATTTACAGAAAAACCTCTTCAATATTTTTGCGTTGAACATCCATTGGTTCTTCAATATCTGTTGGAAATATAAATGAAAAGATGTGAGAGATAACAGGTATGTGTATCGAGAGGAAAACTCGAAAATACCGAGCTCAATATCATATTGAAAATGTGGTAAACTTTGATATATTGATATTAAAAATATATAAAATGGTTATATAATTTGATTCGAAATAAAGCTATATATATACTCTTTTGTTTAACAGATAATTTAAACAAGTAATGAAATTTACTTCGAGAAATTTTAAAAAGTCATAACTGAGCCAAAAATGCATTAATTTCAATTCGGTAAGCTTTCCTATGTTAGTTTTTATTAGGTTTATAAATCTGCATACTCAATTTGAAATTTTAAGAAATTTAAATTTTTTCCAATTTTTGACAATTTTAACGATGTAACCCCTTATCTTTTTTTTTGAAAATTTGAAAATTTTTGAAAAAAAATAAATTTTCCTCAGACATAGCTTAATCGTCTCGGCTGTTGATGCTGATCAAGAATATATATGATTTATAGGGTCGGAAATGACTCCTTCTCCGACTATTTCAATATTCTAACATTTTAGTTAATATGATATCGAAAATTAAAAAATGCAGTTATGACACCTAACTCACGTTTATTACCTCCCTCCTCCAGCTCCTCTACGACCTCTTCATATACTACCGACACACAACTACTGGCTGATAGTTCAAAGTCTTCCAACTGATTGATGGAATGATCAACCAAACGTTTGCCCTCCGTCTTTATCTTGGTATTCATATTCTTGTACTTGTCCTTGAGGGTCCGCCAAGTGCGGTGCATGCCGGTTTGGTCGTTGAACTCCTGAGCCAACTGCTCCCAGGCATCCCTCTTCATTTGGCAGGCCAAAGCGTCGGATTTCTTGTTATCGATAATGGGTTTGTAGGGCTTTAGCAGACGGAGTAGGGTATCCTCTTCGGATGGCGAAAAGTTCTTGCCCCTTTGCCGGGTTCGCTTTTCCGACTTGATTAGTTTAGACATTTTTCTTAGGTTTGCCTTTGGGTTTTTTTATTCAAACTAAATTTAGTTTAAATAAATCAGATTTGACGTTTTGGTTTAGGGCCAGCTGATGGATATTCCAAATAAAAAACCCAAATTCATAGTTTATTTAAAAAAGGTTTAACCTATTTCTCCCAATTTTTAAAGTTTACCCAAACGAAATATTTAATGTAAGTCTCCACATAGATGAAAAATTAAAAGCTATTTAATTGATGTTTACTTTTGTAATCCTCTTTATTGTTTGATTTCTTTTAAGTGAAAAATGTATTTAAAATGTACAAGAAAATGTATTCCGTTAAAGCTAAGAACTAAATAACATACAACGCTAAATTTTCATCAATTATCCTTAACCAGCGCAGGAGGAGTTGCAACAGAATCTGCAGTGCGGTCCACTTTAAAAATTAAACCAAGCATTTCGCTTACATAGAAATAATTTTCAAATTTCAAATAAGCGGACTACCCACTTGCTAAAATGCCTAAAATGGCGCTCCAATTAGCATAATCGATAGTTATGTGGAAATACAAAAAAAAACTTTTCGTGAAACTATTTAAAACGATCCCTAGTACGCATAAAAAAAGAAACGATAAATAATAATAACTTAATAAACAGATAATACATAAATTATATGCAAATAGAGAGCCAGTGTATATGCACAACATATTCAAATTTCTCAATACTAAAATATCGACTCACGTGCCATCACCAAAATGTATCGATAAGCCGCAAAAGTCGCAGAGAAAGAAAAGTTTGTTGATTTGTTAAATTCCACAAAAGTGAGTGCCTAATTAAGGAATCTAGACCCAGCAACAAGATGATGGTATGTACACATGAAGGACAAGCCAATTTCCCCCATATGGAAGTTATTAAAACCCTAAATTGTTTGCAATGAGAACTGCTAATAGAGCCGTACAAGTGACGCCTCTCGCCGCGTATACAAAGAAAAGTCTTATCACCAGAAAATGGGCGTAATTAGAGTGTGAATTGATGTGTTTATTGCACTCGCAGGACGGCACGGATGACTCAAATATGCTAAACAGTCCGTCAGCGGCCAACAGCAATGGCGCCACCATGGAGATAGCCTCGCCAACGAACCCGCTGGCGAATCCTCTGGCAGGCACAGAAACGACACCTGCAGCTGCCACAAATGGCAGTGGATCTGCCACATCTCCGGACAGCTCCTCATCCGCACCGGCCACGCCCGCTGCCGCTGTCGCCCTGGGCGAGAACGCGCTCCATGTTGAGATATCCGATGCACTGAGCGAAAAGGAAAAAGTAAAGTTCACAGTGCACACGCGCACCACGCTGCCGGGTTTTGCGAAAAAGGACAATAATGTGGTGCGACAACACGAGGAGTTTGTGTGGCTGCACGATCGTATCGAGGAGAACGAAGACTATGCCGGCTACATTGTGAGTTTCCAAATTATTAACCTTAATTTATGATGCTGATACTGATCTGACATCCTTAATAGATACCACCCTGTCCGCCACGTCCGGACTTTGATGCGTCGCGAGAGAAGCTACAGCGTTTGGGCGAGGGCGAAGGGAACATGACCAAAGAGGAATTCAAGAAGATGAAGTCGGAGCTAGAGGCGTAAGTGACAAAATTAAATAAAAAATGATGCAAAGCAATAAATAACAAATATTCTTTCACTATTTTCCAGCGAGTACCTTGCCACCTTCAAAAAAACTGTCGCCATGCACGAAGTCTTCCTCCGTCGACTGGCCAGCCATCCAGTCTTTCGCGTGGACCAGCATCTGAAGGTATTCCTTGAGTACGATCAGGATTTGTGCGCCAAGCCGCGCAAGAAGATGGCCATTTTCGGTGGCTTTGTAAAGTCTCTGGGCAAGACCACAGACGAGATCCTGCTCAGCGCCACAGTGCGAGACGTAAATGATTTCTTTGAAAATGAGCTGCAATTCCTCACCGAATATCACGGACATTTGCGTGAGGCAGCGATCCGAACGGAGAAGATGACGCAGCGGCACAAGGATGTGGGCGATAGCCATCAGAAGATATCGAATGCCTTGACCCAGCTCTCGACCACCGAGAAAGGCAATGTGGAGACATTTGTGGCCAAGACGGCAGAGATATTTGAGAGAATTAAGGTGGGTTCACCGGTAGTGTTTATAAATGCTTTATTGATTGATTTCTTGCAGAATCTGGAGACCCGAGTGGCCAGCGATCAAGACCTCAAACTAGGCGACACTTTGCGCTATTATCAGCGGGATAGTGATGCTGCCAAGGCATTGCTAATCCGACGTCTACGATGTCTGGCTGCCTATGAGACGGCCAATCGTAATCTGGAGAAGGCCCGTTCCAAGAACAAGGATGTCCATGCGGTAAGATTCGGGATGAGATTCAGTGACTAAAAACCTTTTTAGAGACAACGATGTCTTCCCTTTTCAAAAAAAATGCTTTCAGCGGGGCAATCAATTTTAACGCTTCACTAATTACAAACCAAACTATTAACTACTTTTTTCTCAACCACCTCACCATTGCTCTGCTCTTCGCTCTCTGCTCTGCCTCTCCCTCTGACCCCTCACTCTCTCTGTGTGTGCGTGCGTGTTTGTGCGTGTTCTGTTTCGGCAGCCCTTGGAGGTGCAAGAGGTATTTGGCATTTTAAGGTTTATTAACCGTCGGTTTAGTAGATGTAAACAGCTGCATGCCCTCCATCCGTAATCAAACACTAGCATGTCCTTCTTGTTATTCCCTACTTCCAGAATCTAACTAATCTCATTTTTGTTTCCACTTTAGGCTGAGACTGCCCAGGCGGAGGCCTGTGAAAAGTTCGAATCGATGTCTGCTTGCGGCAAAGAGGAGCTGATCGGTTTTCGCAATCGACGAGTGGCGGCTTTCAAGAAGAGGTAAGTCTGCATGAGAGCTATATTATATATATGTAAGTATGCGCTTCGAAGCGCATCATATTCTTTGCTACTGCGAAGCCCACAAAGCTCCCTTTAATGAGCAGACATTTTACTATTAAAAGAGATTTAAATCGAACATTGACCCTGTCTTAAAAGATCAAAAGGAGAGGCTAATATATGTTATGCATTGATAACATTGATTACATTGATTACAGCCTCGTTGAACTGTCAGAACTAGAGATCAAGCATGCCAAAACCCAGTATGAATATCTACGCCAATCTTTGCTGGCGCTAAAGGAAATTGCCTGAGAGGATGAGCTGGGTGAGGACATAGAGGTGGTAAATGGATGAGTCCGGTAGACGGAAGTAAATCAATTGTTTAATTGCTAAGCAAACAGTTTATTATTATTGCCATTGAAGCAACATTTATTATCTTAGCCCCACACACACGTATTTGTATTGTAACGAATAACCATTTGTTTTTTGTGAACACAGAGCGCTTTTATATATTTGTGAAACAAGCATTCCTCTCTCTGAAGCATTACCTAAAAAACATATATAAAAAGTGAATAAATGAAAAAATATTGTACAGAAGGTGAGCTGTTTGTTATCAATCAACAGAACATACAAACTAAACTTGGCATCGAACACGGTATCCAGGCAACTACTAATAGTGTTACCCAAATTTATTATACCAAGTAAACAGTCTTACAGTCGCAGTGTTTCAGACTAACCCCAGTTCCCTTTAAGTTAAAAAATCTTTAAACCATGGATGACTTCGGCTGCTTTGATTACATGCGCCCAGCCAGCGCCAAGCATACCGATTGGCGAACCTCTACATATCGCGGTCATCACCATCTCACCGATCTGAGAATGGGCAACAAGCTGAATGTCAAGTTTGCCGACAAAGACCTCTATGTGAGTGATCCGTTGCTGTCGGAGAAACCCACCTCTGAGTGCATGGCCAATTATGTGTGGCAGGTGAGAGAACGGGTCGCCCAAGAAGGATCCTAACACTTCCATAATGGATTTTCTTACCCATTTCCAGTATGGCAATCCAAATGCCCTGAAGAATCCCTCGCTCAACATGAAGACCCAGTATATGAAGCCCTTCGAGCAGGGACACCTACGTTTTGTGAAGCGCAGAATGAAGCCCATCTCTAGTGTTACCCATGAAGCCTATGTGCTCAAGGAAATGCCCGAGGAGCCTGAGATTGTGCCCGTTGCCATGCCCACACCAGTAAAATCCACTAAGATAATCATCGATCGTTCCGATGAGGGCTTTAGCAAGTACTTGGATCCCTCTGCCACCACCTACAATCTCTCGTATGTGCGGCTAAGTCCGGAAAAAATAGCCGGTGGAGTGGGGGCCCACGATAATTTAACCTACTGGAACTGGTCGGAGAACATGACGCCCTCGCGGAAGGTATCGCGGGAGCCGGATCCTAATATGTGCGATGAATTTCCTTCAAAACTCTGCCCGAAGCGTCGCTGCGAGTTCCAAAATCAGACCAAGCGTGTACCTCATTCGGGGATGGTTACCGAAGTGCGGGCCAACTACACGGATCCGCTGAGCCGGAGGGTTGAGTTCGATCCAAATGTGAGGCCCGTGTTGGAGCATACGGATGTCGTGCCGTTTGCCAAAAAGAGCGAATACGCCATATACGGGTCGGGAGAACCGGTGGTAACTTACGTTTAGAACTCCTTCCTTCTATTCTTACTCAATTCTTTTCTTTGACGAAATTTATGTTAAATAAAACGTAAGATTTTATGCTTTCAGCTAAGAGAAATTTAGAAAAAGGTACCTTTATTGCGATGCCGAAAATTGAATAAACCAGTGTGTGGTAACCAGAATGATTTCAAAGAAGGATCCTTTGCCAAACAAAGTTCAACCCCAAGTTCACACGAATGTGGTAAAACTATGAGGCAAGAGGTTGTACGCCGATGTGACCAGCACCTCATCAGTGTCCTGGATCGCCGGAATACAGCACTCCATCTCCGGCGGCGGGGCCTTGGCAATGTAGATGGGAAAATCCTTGTAGGCAAACTCTCGGATAAACTGACGGCACACGCCGCAGGGCGTGGTAAAGCCCTCCGGGTGATATGCCACCACAGCACCTTCCGTGTACTTCATTTCGCCCTCGCTAATGCCCTTGGCCAGAGCACATCGCTCCGCACAGTTGCCCGGAGTAAAGGCCGCATTCTCGATGTTGCAGCCCGTGAAGATCCTGCCGCACTTGGCGCGGAATGCGGCACCCACTTTAAAGTTGCTGTAAGGGACATAGGCGCTCCTGCGGGCGGTCAGAGCAGCCTCCAGGAGCTCGCGGCCACCTTCATCTTAGAAGATGAGAGTTAAGGACTGATAGAACACTCAGCTAGCCACAGTCATGTACTCACCGACCTCGGAGAAGGCCACCGTATACTCCTCTAGAACCGGAGGATGTGGCAGATTTTCGGACTCTGATGGTCGACCCTTCTCCCCGTTAAGTCGCGCCTCGCGGCGTGCCAATTCGGCCATCAAACCGTCCAGCTTTTGCATACAGGAGCAGAGTATCTTGCCGAGCACCTTCTGCCGCTGCTCCTTGTTGAGGCCGCCGGCAGAGGCGTAATCATTCTGCCGCTCCTGTCGACGCGCCAGTTCGGACTGCAGCATTTCGAGATCTCTCATCTGCTTCTCAAGCTCTTTGCGCTTCAGCTCGTCCTGCAGCTCGTTGAGACACGTCATGTAACGTTGAAGGAGCTTTCGCTTTTCGGACATTTTTTTGTTTTTTTTTTTTTACTAAAAATTTGTATTGAAATGAAGTGTGAATTTTTGTAATCTAAAAGCTGTACTAATTTTCATTGAACGAAACCTTCAAATTTCAACGTACAATTATATTTGAACACACACGGCTATGACTTGGACTTCAGAACATCTCCAGACTCACAAGGGTTAATACCCCAATTTCCTGAATAGTTAACAAAATATTTAAAATTTTTCCAAGAATTATTTCCTATAGGTTTTAAAATTGATGTTATAGAAATTTCACGTTGTCGTTGTCCTTATTTTAACTTTGATTGACTTCTGGAATCCGGATCTAAGAGAAAATGAATAAACCTCCGCGTAAGTTAAAATCCCTTAATGACTTCAGCAGAAGGATTTATTAAATCATGATCATGATTTCAGGCAATAAGCCAGCTGTGCTCAAGATTTCACGAGGATCGTCCACATGTATCGGTCCATTACGAACTCAAGGACCTTTTCCAAGGGCCAAAAAGCCTCCATCATTCGTGAGTGAAAGCAGGTGTAAAGCAACTGATTCTTAAGAGTACTAATGCGAATATATTATATATTTCCCAGGCTCGAACCTCTACTAAGCCCAGCAAACCTGAATCCTCGGATAAAGCTGCCACAAGACCCAGGCCCGTACAAACACCAGGACGTAAGACAAGCGTACCTTTATCCTCGGTGAGTAGTAATTGGAAATGAATATATATATATTGCTCATATCATATTACGTTCTCTGCAGGATCGACCTTCAACAAGTCGCGAACCCTTTCAGACTCGAGGACCTCTTCCTAAGGTCAAAGAACCTTTATCTTCGGTGGGTACAAATCTTAAAGGAGGAGCTTTTCTAGATTATACCATACATTCATTAGGCTGGGGTATCTGCAAATCTCCATCCCTTACAAACTCGACGACCCGTTCCCAAGACTAAAATACCTGTCTTTTTGGGGAAGGGAAATCAGGGGAGTTCTTCAAAAAATTCCGCACCCGTACACACTAAGGGATCTATTTTTTCGGTGGGTAGAAATCTGCAAGGCGGATAAGATTATTTGATTATATATTCCACAGCACAGGAGACCCGCCTTCATAAGTCCTGGTCCCGTACAGACTAAGGGGAACAAACGTGTAACTTCAGGTCAAGGCTCAAGATGTATCGGCCCCGTACAAACGACAGAGCTTAGTGAGACAGAATCATCAGTGAGTAGGAAACAGAAAGGGGTGCATCATAAGAGGCTTTACGAATCTATATTCCACAGGATGAAGCCTCCGCAGGTCCCGGTCCTGTACAACCGCCAGAACGTAAGGTCAGCGAAATTAAATCCTCGGTGAGTAGGAGTCAGACAGGGAGTGAGTGCATTAAAAACTTATATATTCCACAGAATCGAGTCATCACAAGTCCGGGCCTCTTACAGACTCGGGGACCCATTGCTAAGACCAAAATACCTATATTCTCTGAGAGTAAGATTCGGGGAAGTGCTTCTACCAGCCCTGGCCCAGTACAGACACCAGGATTCAAGACTAACGATCCAACAGGCACGGTGAGCAGGAATCAATAAAGGAAGGAGTTCTTCTTACGAGGATTTATGAAATTATCATATACACTTCTTAGAGTCGGCCCATTGGAAGTCACCGTCCCATACAGACACAAGAACTCAAAGCTACCGAACCTTGGTCCTCCGTGAGGAGGAATCGGGGGAGTGCTCTCAGATATCCCGGGCTCGTACAGACGCAAGGACCTTTTCTCTCGGTGGGCACACGTCTGACAAACCTTTGTTAGAGTACACATGATTATATTCTATATTCCCTAGACTCGAAACCCTACAAGTCCGGACATCTTACAGAATCGACGACCTCCTTCTAAGGCTAGCGAATCTGTATCCTCGGCAGTCAGGAATCGTGGAAGCCTGTCCACAAGTCCAAGTTACATACGAAGACCTGTAAATACGGTAAGTGCCAAGGGATTGTTTTTAAAAGTTTACTAAATTAATTGATGTCCTCTGCAGGATCGAGCCATCACAAAAGCCAACCGCTTACAGACACGAGGACCAAAAGCTAACCATCCAGAGTCCTCTTGTAGCAGCATTGCTTCCAGAAATCTCGACCCTATAAAGACCAAAGGACATCTTCCGAAATCCAGAGAATCCGTATCCACGGTGAATAGAAACCGCGGGACTGCTTCCACAAGACCGGGCGCTGCCTGTACAGGACTTAAGTCAGCCGAACATGTATCCTCGGTTAGTAGAAGTCGGGAAAGGTGGGAGTGCTTTTTTGCTGCCTTACTAAATTAGACTATATATTCCCATGAAGCCAGCCTCCGTAAGTCCCGTCCCTGTGCAGACAACAGGACTTAAAGCGAACGGATCAGTAACATCACTGAATAAGAATCAGTATATTCCCTCCAAAAGACCCGGTATCTTACGTAAAAACATAGTTGACATCACATCGCCGGACCGACGACCCAATCCGACAAAACCTGATGAAAAGCAAAATCGCAAGACAGAGCCGGAACCATCTCCACAACAGAACTTAAAAAGCTCACCCCCAACGAGCCCAGACCGCAAATCGAATCTGCCGACCAGAAGTAAGTGCCAGCCACGTTAAATGGTGTCAACTCGGATAATGTTTTCGACTACTGAAGAATCTCTTTTGTCCTAATAGCAAGCTTAGCCCTCGAAACTCAGTTGGCCGACGAGCTGGACAAACGTAATCGCTCCATAAACGAACTGGAGATGAAGCTGGTGCAGAACCAGAATTTGGTCTCTGAGCAGGCTCTTCGTCTGGCCGAAATCAAGGCCGTCCAGAGAGCCAAAGACGTGGCCATGGAACAGCTGAAATCCGAGCTTTTGACCGCCAAGGAGGAGTAAGTGCAAATGGAATTTAACTTATGACCAAGCTATCTATTATTTAAACACTTTTCAAATTTCTTGAAGATACGACCGCATGCACTTGCGCTTCCAGGAAGCAGATCTTGGTCTGGAGCAGGCCACCTGTAAGGTGAACAAGTACTTGGAGCGGAGCACTTCATTCGAGGACGCGATTAAGAAGGCTCGAGATATGATCGTTAACTTGCAGGGGCAGCTAAAGGACGCCAACACAAAAGCTGAGATTCATTGCCAAACTGAAGCTCAGCTGCACCAGGATGTTGAGAGGATGCAGGAGCAGCTGGCACTGGATTCCGAAAGAGTTCACGGTCTGCAACAAACCGAAAAGGACTTGAGGGAAGACTTGGGGAAGAGGGACAGGCTCATTAACCAGGTTGATCGCCGATTGATCCCATTGATTGCCCTGCCTGGTTTTATCCTGCTCCTCCTGCTCCGCAGATAAACCACGAGCTTGCCACCAGGGACGAAGAATTTCGAAACCTTTTCGAAACCCTCCAGAACAAGCACACGCAACTGAGAAGCCAGGAGCTCAACATCAAGCGGTTGGAAGAGCGGTATGAGAGGAGTTCCTTAAACAGTTCCAAGCTTGAGGACCGGAATGCCGCCTTGCTGGAAAAAATTAAGCGTCTAAAACATAATCTGTGCGTAATTTGAAGCTACCATCTGAATTTAATATTAGATTATATTTAATGTTTTTTTAGGCGTTACTATTCCCAAATGATTATTGCCAATGATGGTAAACCCTTTTACGAAGAGGTTCCTGGCATTAATCCTGATGTTCCCGACGGGCTTGATCCGAGTCCAGAAGAGTCGCAGCAAAAAAGAATATCGAAACACGGGGAAAAATAGTCTAGTGTTTCCGGAAGTCCATTTCTGGTATTAAAATGTATAAAAATGGATTATATATTTATAATTTAAGAACATATATAGAAACTTGCTTCCCAAAATCTTGTGATATTTATATTAATAATGGAAATTCATTAATGTTTGTGACTGACTCACTGGTTGTTTACCAGTTCTAATACCTGCTGATTCTAGTCGGGAATACCCCCTTTTATTCTATCAGACTATATAGAAATTAATAATAATGAGCGTGGTAATGATAATGATGAAAACTATCAGTTTACAGACATTCCTTCCAGTCGGTAATACTATTTTTTTTTATATGTATTAATATTTATGATATTGTCCACAACTTTATATATGTACATCCCCAAAACATATTAAAAAATCCTGCTTAAAACAATAATTTAAATTAATATCTAGTTTAAAAACATAGTTAGAATTTATTACCTTAGAAATTATTAATAAGGTATATTTTTAACGTCAGCTGACGTTATTCAGTTGAAAGATTATTACGTATATCAAATGCTCATAAATTATTACCCTTTCATTTTCTATCGCCTCCTTTCTAGATTAAAGATTTTAAGTGGATTATCAGTTGTTCTTATTTCATAATGATAATAAGTTTTAATCTATCTATCTATCTAATCATCTAGCTCACCATATTTTTATAATAGAAATAATGTGTATTTTGTAGTGTAGTGTAATTTTCTTTATTTCCAGAGATTAGATTAACATTATAGATTACTATTGGCAAGGGGCTGCGTTGAGGCAACCTTGAACCTGGCACCCTTGGCTTTCCCCCACCTCCTCGTTCGAAATTAGCCTGCATTTACTTCCGGTACGTGCGAAAACTACTCGGCAACAGATTGAAGATGGAGGTGCACAGCACGGGATCGTCGTTCTGCAGCGGCTCCACGCCCACGGCGGCACCAATCCTCGCATCAATGGCCTGGGCAATGTAGATGGGTATATCGTCGGTGGCAAACTCTCGGATAAACTGGCGGCACACACCGCAAGGAGTGGTAAACACGTCCGGTTCATAGGCCAGGACAGCGCCAACGGAAAACTCAGTGGCTCCCTCGCTCACAGCTTTCGTCAGAGCCGTTCGTTCGGCACAGGAGCAGGGCGTAAAGGCAGCATTCTCCACATTGCAGCCGGTGAAGATCTGCCCGGTCAGCTTGGCCCGGAAGGCAGCGCCCACTTTGAAGCCACTATACGGGACATAGGCACGTTGACGCACGGCAAAGGCAGCTCTTAATAGTTCCTGAACAGAAGGATCTGAAAGCCAGAAAAGGAACAATCCACGTCACTTGATATCTCTGAAATGTTTTGCCAAGATCAAGTTCATTGGAGAGCAAGAAACTTACCCAGACTGCCGTAGGTGACAACCTCTTCCGCCTTCTCCGGACGGGCAAAGTTTTCCGTGAGATGCGACATTAATATTTAATATTTTTAGCCAGTTGCGGAGAAGGAGGAGGAGGCCAAGGCACGCCTTGTTTTCTTAAAATTTGTTATATTTTTAGGCGACGTGAGTGCGCGACTGGGTGCTTACTCTGTGCGGGTCCGCTGGCAAATGGACGGTTTGTAGTGACGCCGACTCGTAAAGTTGGCTATAATAACTAGCCTCCGCCCCCCCTCTCCGTTGTGTGACACAAATAAACATTTGGCCAACACTCACAGAGAGACAGAGAGCAAACCGAGAGAGAACTGCTGATAAGCCGTCGTCGGAGCGAAACGATCACCAATGAAAACACACACAAACAGATGCGATTGCCTCGGATAGCTATTGAACAACAAATAACAACGACGACCACGGGGTGGGTTCGACGTTAAATTACAAAACATCAAATTTATCTATATATTGCACATGGTTTGCAGCTGCCCGATCCGTCTCCTTTCCCGCTATTTGCCGTTTGAGAAGCTGAAGCCGTTGGGCAGCAGTTGGAGCACGCTGGTGCAGAGCACCCTCAGGGGCAGATTGCTCGGCTTGGCCGCATACAGTGGAATGTCCTTGCCATTGACAAACTCGGAGAGAAACTGGCGGCAAACTCCGCAAGGAGTGGTGAAGCCATTGTCTTGCTGGGCCACAACCGCACAGGCCACAAAGTCGCGTTTGCCTTCGCTAAAATTGGAAAATATTAAGGATATTAGGATAGTTTGCAGGAATTCAAAATTTTAATGTTTTATTAACTAAAATAAACATAAAATACCTAAGATCAAAATTTTAAAGCTTAAGAAATCGATGTATCCTCATTATTCATAGTTACAATTGACAGTTACATTTTAAAGTCTTATTGTAATGAGTATACATAATTACTTAAGGTACCGAATGACTGCTGTAAAGCACATTTGACACTCCCGGGATCCGGAAGTGACCCACTGACCTACCTGATGGCCTTAACCGCGGCCGTGCGCTCTGCACAAATGGTGGTGGCATAGGCGCCGTTTTCTATGTTGCAACCAGAGTAAATGGTGCCATCGCTGGTTCTCAAAGCAGCACCCACAGAAAATTTGCTATATGGACAATAAGCCAGCTTCCTGGCCTCAGTGGCTGCATGGATAAGCTCCTGGATTGAGGGATCTGGTTCGA
This sequence comes from Drosophila bunnanda, assembly GCA_035046265.1. NCBI lineage: Eukaryota > Metazoa > Arthropoda > Insecta > Diptera > Drosophilidae > Drosophila > Drosophila bunnanda. Next base: position 3,710,940 of record JAWNOB010000076.1, on the reverse strand, counting down.
TTGATTGTCAAGAGATTAGAAAGCATACTTAAAACGGCGCCATCGGTTACCCAAGCTGTCGAACTCTCGCACATTCGGCTCGTCTCTTGCTCCATTGATAAACACCTGTGCCATGGCCACAATCTGTTAATATTGTTTATGAATATTAAGCAATAAACCGTCTCCAGCAGCTAAACAAAAACAAACAGTGCAGTGAGACCAGCTCTCGTTTGATAAACCCCTGAATCCAGGCAGCGTTTTCCAATACTGTTATTATCATAAAAATTATCCAGGTGTGTGTACTTTGTTTATAACAATACTCTTGCAGCGTCTGTGTTTTCTGCTTATCAAAGCCGTAATCGGAAAAGTTAGCGACCGATTTTGAGGGGGCTTACGACCCGGATAGAGCCAATTAGTGAGTGACTGTTTGTGGTTTCCCCACAACGCGCATATTTCCACCTTGATCAGTGTAATAATAATGACAACGAACCCAAGTCACCAGAGCCAGGAGGACGTGCAGATCACCATGGGCGGATCGGGAGCTGGATCCGGAAATGCCGGTGCCCTCGAGAGACTGCCGCCTATCAACCCAGCAGAGCAGCGCTTTCCCTACTGCATCGTCTGGACTCCCATACCCGTGCTCACCTGGCTTCTACCCATGATCGGTCACATGGGCATCTGCACCTCAGCTGGTGTGATCCGGGACTTTGCTGGCGCTTACTACGTCTCAGAGGACGACATGGCCTTCGGTCGGCCCACCCGATACCTCCGATTGCAACCCAAGCTGGTGGAGGGCGGCAGCTATGCCTGGGACGAGGCGGTTTCGAAGGCGTCGGTGCTGTACGGCACCCGAATCCACAACATCTTCTGTGACAACTGCCACTCACATGTGGCGACGGCACTCATCAATATGCGCTACAAGAATAGCACCGGCTGGAACATGCTGATCCTGAGCATGTGGCTTTTCGTCTGCGGGCGCTACGTTGGCTTTGGGGGCGTCCTTAAGACCTGGCTACCTTTTGTCATACTCTTGACTTTGTCTATCTTGTTGGGCGTCTACTTTTAAGGATTAAACATACAAATATGTTAACCTTGTTTAGTTCAATTCCTTTAATTTAAGTATTTCCAATAAAATGTATATCTAATTATGGAACTAGACATTATTTTCCTGTTTAATTTTAAGTAACTGTAACCGCCAGAGTTGTAAAATTTGTTTTACAGATTTGGAAAAGCTGAAACCCAACTTTATAAGATTTGTTTTGAATTAACATTTATTCACTGGTTGGAGGTGGAGCTAGTCAACTTAAATGCTTGCTAAAATGGTGTAGTGTCTTAACTCTATTTCATTAAAACTAGTTCTCCACTGCGCGAGTGATTTCATCGGCCATTTCAAGCAGCTTCTTCCACTGCTGTACCGATAGCGAGATGCCCTTCTTTCCGGGCAGAGTTTCGCCGTTCTTCTCATAATGCTCGCGAATGTCTACCATCTTCCGCCCGCGGAACTCGTTGATGCGCACCTGACGCAGCTTCTCCAGAACCCAAGGCCCAGAACCGCCCGATGCATCCTTCTTGCTGCCCTCTGCAGCCGGGGCCTCCTTGGCTTTTTTACTTGCCGGTGGATTGCGCTGCAATAGATAAGTTCGTTAAAGTGGTTTAAGGATAGTTCGTTGACTTACGTCTTCCGGGCCGCTGTCGCTCTCCGAAGAGCTGGACTGTTGTTTCTTTATCTTCGGCATGTTTCTGAGTCTTATTTTTGGCAAATGCAAAACAAGTAGAAAATTCGCGCTTGTTAGTTGGATGGTGTTACCGCCTTCGATTTACAAAGGTGTTGAGAAGCGTGTGAGCCAAAGACTGTTATACCGCGTGTTGAGTAGTGCTGTGAAAACATCGTTTTGTAACGATAGTACCATCGATATTCTTATAACTCTCGCGTTTAGGCATACTTTAAATTGTAATATATATAAATATATTATAATATAATTATATTTATTTAATTTTAGTAATTTTAACATCAATCTAACATTGATTTCAACTACGCAATATCGAAATTAGGCGACCATTAAAATTCGCTGAAAAATATCGATGCATCGATATTTTCACTATTGAGACCCTTTCGCATACTGGCTTTACCGGCGTCACTCGAAGGCGCATTTATTAATTCGTACAATTCATTCAAGTATAAGTTTTACAGAAGATAGCACCAACTGTGCGTATATAGTGACACTCGCCAAATTCTAGGCTTAAATATATATAAATACCTCATTTAAATAGTGGTAAGTACGCGCAAACAACAAGTTATAACTGACGACAACTAACATTTTTTTCGCATGCCCGCATGCATGTGTGCGTGTGGCGTCGTCTATGCAAATTTTTTTTCGGCAAAGTAAGCGCGTTCTCAATTAAAAACAAGAAATGGGCAAGAAGTCGGACAATCCCGAAGTTAATAGCAATAGCAATGCCTCCGATGAAGAGGAGGAGGCAGAGTACGCCGTAGAGAAGATTATCGACCGGCGAGTGCGTAAAGGAAAAGTGAGTGCTCCGCGCCAGAATTCGCCGACTGCGTCGCTTCATCTTTCGTTTCTACCTGCAGGTTGAGTACTACCTCAAGTGGAAGGGTTATGCTGACACCGAGAATACCTGGGAGCCGGAGAGTAACCTGGACTGCCAAGACCTTATACAACAGTATGAGCTAAGCCGTAAGGACGAGGTAAATACTTCTTCGGGTACAGTTGTGTTCGATCTGGTACTCATCGCATTTCTCTCCGTCTTATCCCGATGCTCCGCAGGCGGAGAAGGCGGGAACTTCTAAGAAGGACCGCCCAAACAGCAGCACCAAGGGCAAGGACACAACGGCACGCTCCAGCACCGCTTCCACGTCCTCGAGCAGCAAGCGAAAGTCCGAAGAACCAGGTGAGCAGCCCTACATTCTTAAGGATAGTGTTGGGTATTCGGGACCTTGAAAGTGTCAAGTGGCTTGGCAGGGCAATGAAAGAAGTGAATGACTTGAAAATTAAACTATCTTTAACGTAGAAATGCCGATTTCGCGCGCAAAAGTATTCGAATGTTTTTGGGTGTAAGGGTGTAAGCACAATACAAAAGAGCATTGAGAGCCAGGTAGACAACCGTCCCTTATGTGGATTATGAGGGTATAGCCGCTGTAAAACTTGGGAATCATACGTGAATGTTCTTTAATCATGAGAACGCGCGAAAAAAAGACTATCCAATAAAAGGACTTAATTGTTCGACATGAGATATCCGAAAACATTGTGCATATACCGAAAAATAGTTACAAAGCGCCTTGTAAAAAGTACAGTTAACCCCAATAAAACGATCATGAAATTGTCATCCGACAGATTTCTAGATACTATAAGCCTTGGAGAGCAAATTCTTAAGCAAGAGCAAAACAACGGACTTAACTCTTTTTGCGAATGCTGTCTAGGATAAATAAGGAATATCTATCGCAAGGAATGTATATAACGGTTAAACAAAAATATTGCGACAAAACTCAAATCGAAAATATCGTAAATCGTAGAGACCGAAATAATAGTATAAAAAAAAAATAAATTATCGGGCATATATCGATTTACAGATATGACAACAAATAGCGATACATGTCAAGGTTTTCTTTCAACCTTAGGTCAAAACGTCACTAAAAGTGTCACAATTGTAGAAGTGAAAAGCGAAAATATATAAAATGGGTATAATTACGAAGCAAACTCATACAAGTTTTCCCTTATTAATTGATATCATTCCTTCTTCCCTCAGCACCCGTTAGTGGTAAAGCTAAGCGCACCGTGGAGCCGGACCAGGATAGTGGCGATTCCATGCCGCCTGGTGGAACTGGATTTGATCGCGGCCTTGAGGCTGAGAAAATTCTCGGGGCCTCCGATAACAATGGCCGCCTTACATTTTTGATTCAATTTAAGGGCGTGGACCAAGCCGAAATGGTGCCCTCGACTGTGGCCAATGTTAAGATCCCCCAAATGGTGATTCACTTCTACGAGGAGCGTCTGTCGTGGTACTCAGACAATGAGGACTAGGATTCGCGCACTCCCAATCATCGGAACATACAGTTTTTAGGTCATGAGAAGAGATAACCACCCGAGTAGATTTAACCATTAACAATAATCGCCCCGATCACAGCACACGAAGTGCGAAAAACATTATTACCTTTATTTCCCATCTTCATGTTGTGTTTAAAAGATTTGTAACTCAATGATTAAAGCCAACGTACAATATTCAGATGTTCAAATTGTTCTTGAAAGACATAGATGGCATGTGACGTACATCTGTGGTGTGGGTAATTAATATTCAAAATGTTCTACCTAAGCGATCTTTTGAGGAGAAACCGAAGATAAAACTAAGATTTTCCCATTTTCTGTTTAAGACCTAAAAATAATGCTTATCTTTGTAACATGGCTGAACAACGAATGTTGAGATCGGAGCTCCCGAGGTTCCTTATGATTTAAAACGGAATCGAAGATACTTTCCTGTCCTCTTACTTGAAATGCCCTTTAATCATTTTGATTATGGAATAATGGTTCCTTTCGCCTATTAAAAATGCAATCTCTCAGAACAGGATGAATAAATATTTACCCCAATAAAATTATTAACTAACAAGAAATGATGAAAAACTGAAGTTTGTATACTAATCCCTTATAAAATTTGTAAAATTTATTCCTGCAATGAATTTCACGCTTCTGACTTAAATTATAATACCACTCTTTAAGGCGATATTTATCAATATTTTTATGACAATTTTGTTGAAAAATCTAATTTAAAAAAACTCATAACTGAGCCAAAAAAGCATTAAATTCAATTCGGAAAGCTTTCTTATGTTAGTTTTTATTAGATTTAAAAATCTGCATACTCAATTTAATCTTTTAAAAAATTAAAATTTTTGACAATTTTAATGATGATGACCCCTTTCCTTTTTTTGAAAATTCGGAAAATTCTGAAAAAAATAGATTTTGTCCGGACATAGCTAGATCGACTCGGCTGTTGATGCTGATCAAGAATATATATGGTTTATAGGGTCGGAAACGACTCCTTCACTTAGTTTGAAGCTTCTGATTGGAGCTAAAATACCATTTTTTCAGTCGTTATTTCAGTATATTTTTATTACATTTTTTTCGGCAAATCAAATTTTAAAAAACTCATAACTCAGCCAAAAATGCATTAAATTTAATTCGGTAAGCTTTCCTATGCTAGTTTTTGTTATGTTAATAAATCTGCATACTCAGTTTAAAATTAAAAATTTTGAGATTTTTGCCAATTTTTGACAATTTTAATGATGTAACCCCTTTCCTTTTTTTGAAAATTCGGAAAATTCTGAAAAAAATAGATTTTGTCCGGACATAGCTAGATCGACTCGGCTGTTGATGCTGATCAAGAATATATATGGTTTATAGGGTCGGAAACGACTCCTTCACTTAGTTTGAAGCTTCTGATTGGAGCTAAAATACCATTTTTTCAGTCGTTATTTCAGTATATTTTTATTACATTTTTTTCGGCAAATCAAATTTTAAAAAACTCAACTCAGCCAAAAATGCATTAAATTTAATTCGGTAAGCTTTCCTATGCTAGTTTTTGTTATGTTAATAAATCTGCATACTCAGTTTAAAATTAAAAATTTTGAGATTTTTGCCAATTTTTGACAATTTTAATGATGTAACCCCTTTCCTTTTTTTGAAAATTCGGAAAAATCTGAAAAAAATAGATTTTGTCCGGACATAGCTAGATCGACTCGGCTGTTGATGCTGATCAAGAATATATATGGTTTATAGGGTCGGAAACGACTCCTTCACTTAGTTTGAAGCTTCTGATTGGAGCTAAAATACCATTTTTTCAGTCGTTATTTCAGTATATTTTTATTACATTTTTTTCGGCAAATCAAATTTTAAAAAACTCATAACTCAGCCAAAAATGCATTAAATTTAATTCGGTAAGCTTTCCTATGCTAGTTTTTGTTATGTTAATAAATCTGCATACTCAGTTTAAAATTAAAAATTTTGAGATTTTTGCCAATTTTTGACAATTTTAATGATGTAACCCCTTTCCTTTTTTTGAAAATTCGGAAAATTCTGAAAAAAATAGATTTTGTCCGGACATAGCTAGATCGACTCGGCTGTTGATGCTGATCAAGAATATATATGGTTTATAGGGTCGGAAACGACTCCTTCACTTAGTTTGAAGCTTCTGATTGGAGCTAAAATACCATTTTTTCAGTCGTTATTTCAGTATATTTTTATTACATTTTTTTCGGCAAATCAAATTTTAAAAAACTCATAACTCAGCCAAAAATGCATTAAATTTAATTCGGTAAGCTTTCCTATGCTAGTTTTTGTTATGTTAATAAATCTGCATACTCAGTTTAAAATTAAAAATTTTGAGATTTTTGCCAATTTTTGACAATTTTAATGATGTAACCCCTTTCCTTTTTTTGAAAATTCGGAAAATTCTGAAAAAAATAGATTTTGTCCGGACATAGCTAGATCGACTCGGCTGTTGATGCTGATCAAGAATATATATGGTTTATAGGGTCGGAAACGACTCCTTCACTTAGTTTGAAGCTTCTGATTGGAGCTAAAATACCATTTTTTCAGTCGTTATTTCAGTATATTTTTATGACATTTTTTTCGGCAAATCAAATTTTAAAAAACTCATAACTCAGCCAAAAATGCATTAAATTTAATTCGGTAAGCTTTCCTATGCTAGTTTTTGTTATGTTAATAAATCTGCATACTCAGTTTAAAATTAAAAATTTTGAGATTTTTGCCAATTTTTGACAATTTTAATGATGTAACCCCTTTCCTTTTTTTGAAAATTCGGAAAATTCTGAAAAAAATAGATTTTGTCCGGACATAGCTAGATCGACTCGGCTGTTGATGCTGATCAAGAATATATATGGTTTATAGGGTCGGAAACGACTCCTTCACTTAGTTTGAAGCTTCTGATTGGAGCTAAAATACCAGTTTTTCAGTCGTTATTTCAGTATATTTTTATTACATTTTTTTCGGCAAATCAAATTTTAAAAAACTCATAACTCAGCCAAAAATGCATTAAATTTAATTCGGTAAGCTTTCCTATGCTAGTTTTTGTTATGTTAATAAATCTGCATACTCAGTTTAAAATTAAAAATTTTGAGATTTTTGCCAATTTTTGACAATTTTAATGATGTAACCCCTTTCCTTTTTTTGAAAATTCGGAAAATTCTGAAAAAAATAGATTTTGTCCGGACATAGCTAGATCGACTCGGCTGTTGATGCTGATCAAGAATATATATGGTTTATAGGGTCGGAAACGACTCCTTCACTTAGTTTGAAGCTTCTGATTGGAGCTAAAATACCATTTTTTCAGTCGTTATTTCAGTATATTTTTATTACATTTTTTTCGGCAAATCAAATTTTAAAAAACTCATAACTCAGCCAAAAATGCATTAAATTTAATTCGGTAAGCTTTCCTATGTTAGTTTTTGTTAGGGTAATAAATCTGCATACTCAGTTTAAAATGAAAAAATTTGAGATTTTTGCCGTACATCGTAGAGACCGAAATAATAGTATAAAACAAAAAATTAAATTATCGGGCGTATATCGATTTACAGATAAAATGACAACAAATAGCGATACATGTCAATGTTTTCTTTCAACCTTAGGTCAAAACGTCACTAAAAGTGTCACAATTGTAGAAGTGAAAAGCGAAAATACATTAAATGGGTATAATTCCGAAGCAAACTCGTACAAGTTTTCCCTTATTAATTGATATCATTCCTTCTTCCCTCAGCACCCGTTAGTGGTAAAGCTAAGCGCACCATGGAGCCGGACCAGGATAGTGGCGATTCCATGCCGCCTGGTGGAACTGGATTTGATCGCGGCCTTGAGGCTGAGAAAATTCTCGGGGCCTCCGATAACAATGGCCGCCTTACATTTTTGATTCAATTTAAGGGCGTGGACCAAGCCGAAATGGTGCCCTCGACTGTGGCCAATGTTAAGATCCCCCAAATGGTGATTCACTTCTACGAGGAGCGCATGTGGTGGTACTCAGACAATGAGGACTAGGATTCGCGCACTCCCAAGCATCGGAACATGAGAAGAGATAACCACCCGAGTAGATTTAACCATTAACAATAATCGCCCCGATCACAGCACACGAAGTGCGAAAAACATTATTACCTTTATTTCCCATCTTCATGTTGTGTTTAAAAGATTTGTAACTCAATGATTAAAGCCAACGTACAATATTCAGATGTTCAAATTGTTCTTGAAAGACATAGATGGCATGTGACGTACATCTGTGGTGTGGGTAATTAATATTCAAAATGTTCTACCTAAGCGATCTTTTGAGGAGAAACCGAAGATAAAACTAAGATTTTCCCATTTTTTGTTTAAGACCTAAAAATAATGCTTATCTTTGTAACATGGCTGAACAACGAATGTTGAGATCGGAGCTCCCGAGGTTCCTTATGATTTAAAACGGAATCGAAGATACTTTCCTGTCCTCTTACTTGAAATGCCCTTTAGGCATTTTGATTATGGAATAATGGTTCCTTTCGCATATTAAAAATGCAATCTCTCAGAACAGGATGAATAAATATTTACCCCAATAAAATTATTAACTAACAAGAAATGATGAAAAACTGAAGTTTGTATACTAATCCCTTATAAAATTTGTAAAATTTATTCCTGCAATGAATTTCACGCTTCTGACTTAAATTATAATACCACTCTTTAAGGCGATATTTATCAATATTTTTATGACAATTTTGTTGAAAAATCTAATTTAAAAAAACTCATAACTGAGCCAAAAAAGCATTAAATTCAATTCGGAAAGCTTTCTTATGTTAGTTTTTATTAGATTTAAAAATCTGCATACTCAATTTAATCTTTTAAAAAATTAAAATTTTTGACAATTTTAATGATGATGACCCCTTTCCTTTTTTTGAAAATTCGGAAAATTCTGAAAAAAATAGATTTTGTCCGGACATAGCTAGATCGACTCGGCTGTTGATGCTGATCAAGAATATATATGGTTTATAGGGTCGGAAACGACTCCTTCACTTAGTTTGAAGCTTCTGATTGGAGCTAAAATACCATTTTTTCAGTCGTTATTTCAGTATATTTTTATTACATTTTTTTCGGCAAATCAAATTTTAAAAAACTCAACTCAGCCAAAAATGCATTAAATTTAATTCGGTAAGCTTTCCTATGCTAGTTTTTGTTATGTTAATAAATCTGCATACTCAGTTTAAAATTAAAAATTTTGAGATTTTTGCCAATTTTTGACAATTTTAATGATGTAACCCCTTTCCTTTTTTTGAAAATTCGGAAAAATCTGAAAAAAATAGATTTTGTCCGGACATAGCTAGATCGACTCGGCTGTTGATGCTGATCAAGAATATATATGGTTTATAGGGTCGGAAACGACTCCTTCACTTAGTTTGAAGCTTCTGATTGGAGCTAAAATACCATTTTTTCAGTCGTTATTTCAGTATATTTTTATTACATTTTTTTCGGCAAATCAAATTTTAAAAAACTCATAACTCAGCCAAAAATGCATTAAATTTAATTCGGTAAGCTTTCCTATGCTAGTTTTTGTTATGTTAATAAATCTGCATACTCAGTTTAAAATTAAAAATTTTGAGATTTTTGCCAATTTTTGACAATTTTAATGATGTAACCCCTTTCCTTTTTTTGAAAATTCGGAAAATTCTGAAAAAAATAGATTTTGTCCGGACATAGCTAGATCGACTCGGCTGTTGATGCTGATCAAGAATATATATGGTTTATAGGGTCGGAAACGACTCCTTCACTTAGTTTGAAGCTTCTGATTGGAGCTAAAATACCATTTTTTCAGTCGTTATTTCAGTATATTTTTATGACATTTTTTTCGGCAAATCAAATTTTAAAAAACTCATAACTCAGCCAAAAATGCATTAAATTTAATTCGGTAAGCTTTCCTATGCTAGTTTTTGTTATGTTAATAAATCTGCATACTCAGTTTAAAATTAAAAATTTTGAGATTTTTGCCAATTTTTGACAATTTTAATGATGTAACCCCTTTCCTTTTTTTGAAAATTCGGAAAATTCTGAAAAAAATAGATTTTGTCCGGACATAGCTAGATCGACTCGGCTGTTGATGCTGATCAAGAATATATATGGTTTATAGGGTCGGAAACGACTCCTTCACTTAGTTTGAAGCTTCTGATTGGAGCTAAAATACCAGTTTTTCAGTCGTTATTTCAGTATATTTTTATTACATTTTTTTCGGCAAATCAAATTTTAAAAAACTCATAACTCAGCCAAAAATGCATTAAATTTAATTCGGTAAGCTTTCCTATGCTAGTTTTTGTTATGTTAATAAATCTGCATACTCAGTTTAAAATTAAAAATTTTGAGATTTTTGCCAATTTTTGACAATTTTAATGATGTAACCCCTTTCCTTTTTTTGAAAATTCGGAAAATTCTGAAAAAAATAGATTTTGTCCGGACATAGCTAGATCGACTCGGCTGTTGATGCTGATCAAGAATATATATGGTTTATAGGGTCGGAAACGACTCCTTCACTTAGTTTGAAGCTTCTGATTGGAGCTAAAATACCATTTTTTCAGTCGTTATTTCAGTATATTTTTATTACATTTTTTTCGGCAAATCAAATTTTAAAAAACTCATAACTCAGCCAAAAATGCATTAAATTTAATTCGGTAAGCTTTCCTATGCTAGTTTTTGTTATGTTAATAAATCTGCATACTCAGTTTAAAATTAAAAATTTTGAGATTTTTGCCAATTTTTGACAATTTTAATGATGTAACCCCTTTCCTTTTTTTGAAAATTCGGAAAATTCTGAAAAAAATAGATTTTGTCCGGACATAGCTAGATCGACTCGGCTGTTGATGCTGATCAAGAATATATATGGTTTATAGGGTCGGAAACGACTCCTTCACTTAGTTTGAAGCTTCTGATTGGAGCTAAAATACCATTTTTTCAGTCGTTATTTCAGTATATTTTTATGACATTTTTTTCGGCAAATCAAATTTTAAAAAACTCATAACTCAGCCAAAAATGCATTAAATTTAATTCGGTAAGCTTTCCTATGCTAGTTTTTGTTATGTTAATAAATCTGCATACTCAGTTTAAAATTAAAAATGTTGAGATTTTTGCCAATTTTTGACAATTTTAATGATGTAACCCCTTTCCTTTTTTTGAAAATTCGGAAAATTCTGAAAAAAATAGATTTTGTCCGGACATAGCTAGATCGACTCGGCTGTTGATGCTGATCAAGAATATATATGGTTTATAGGGTCGGAAACGACTCCTTCACTTAGTTTGAAGCTTCTGATTGGAGCTAAAATACCATTTTTTCAGTCGTTATTTCAGTATATTTTTATGACATTTTTTTCGGCAAATCAAATTTTAAAAAACTCATAACTCAGCAAAAAATGCATTAAATTTAATTCGGTAAGCTTTCCTATGCTAGTTTTTGTTATGTTAATAAATCTGCATACTCAGTTTAAAATTAAAAATTTTGAGATTTTTGCCAATTTTTGACAATTTTAATGATGTAACCCCTTTCCTTTTTTTGAAAATTCGGAAAATTCTGAAAAAAATAGATTTTGTCCGGACATAGCTAGATCGACTCGGCTGTTGATGCTGATCAAGAATATATATGGTTTATAGGGTCGGAAACGACTCCTTCACTTAGTTTGAAGCTTCTGATTGGAGCTAAAATACCATTTTTTCAGTCGTTATTTCAGTATATTATTATTACATTTTTTTCGGCAAATCAAATTTTAAAAAACTCATAACTCAGCCAAAAATGCATTAAATTTAATTCGGTAAGCTTTCCTATGCTAGTTTTTGTTATGTTAATAAATCTGCATACTCAGTTTAAAATTAAAAATTTTGAGATTTTTGCCAATTTTTGACAATTTTAATGATGTAACCCCTTTCCTTTTTTTGAAAATTCGGAAAATTCTGAAAAAAAATAGATTTTGTCCGGACATAGCTAGATCGACTCGGCTGTTGATGCTGATCAAGAATATATATGGTTTATAGGGTCGGAAACGACTCCTTCACTTAGTTTGAAGCTTCTGATTGGAGCTAAAATACCATTTTTTCAGTCGTTATTTCAGTATATTTTTATGACATTTTTTTCGGCAAATCAAATTTTAAAAAACTCATAACTCAGCCAAAAATGCATTAAATTTAATTCGGTAAGCTTTTCTATGCTAGTTTTTGTTAGGGTAATAAATCTGCATACTCAGTTTAAAATTAAAAAATTTGAGATTTTTGCCAATTTTTGACAATTTTAATGATGTAACCCTTTTTTTGAAAATTCGGAAAATTCTGAAAAAAATAGATTTTGTCCGGACATAGCTAGATCGACTCGGCTGTTGATGCTGATCAAGAATATATATGGTTTATAGGGTCGGAAACGACTCCTTCACATAGTTTGAAGCTTCTGATTGGAGCTAAAATACCATTTTTTCCGTCGTTATTTCAGTATATTTTTATGACATTTTTTCGGCAAATCAAATTTTAAAAAACTCATAACTCAGCCAAAAATGCATTAAATTTAATTCGGTAAGCTTTCCTATGCTAGTTTTTGTTATGTTAATAAATCTGCATACTCAGTTTAAAATTAAAAATTTTGAGATTTTTGCCAATTTTTGACAATTTTAATGAAAATTCGGAAAATTCTGAAAAAAATAGATTTTGTCCGGACATAGCTAGATCGACTCGGCTGTTGATGCTGATCAAGAATATATATGGTTTATAGGGTCGGAAACGACTCCTTCACTTAGTTTGAAGCTTCTGATTGGAGCTAAAATACCATTTTTTCAGTCGTTATTTCAGTATATTATTATTACATTTTTTTCGGCAAATCAAATTTTAAAAAACTCATAACTCAGCCAAAAATGCATTAAATTTAATTCGGTAAGCGTTCCTATGCTAGTTTTTGTTATGTTAATAAATCTGCATACTCAGTTTAAAATTAAAAATTTTGAGATTTTTGCCAATTTTTGACAATTTTAATGATGTAACCCCTTTCCTTTTTTTGAAAATTCGGAAAATTCTGAAAAAAAATAGATTTTGTCCGGACATAGCTAGATCGACTCGGCTGTTGATGCTGATCAAGAATATATATGGTTTATAGGGTCGGAAACGACTCCTTCACTTAGTTTGAAGCTTCTGATTGGAGCTAAAATACCATTTTTTCAGTCGTTATTTCAGTATATTTTTATTACATTTTTTTCGGCAAATCAAATTTTAAAAAACTCATAACTCAGCCAAAAATGCATTAAATTTAATTCGGTAAGCTTTCCTATGCTAGTTTTTGTTATGTTAATAAATCTGCATACTCAGTTTAAAATTAAAAATGTTGAGATTTTTGCCAATTTTTGACAATTTTAATGATGTAACCCCTTTCCTTTTTTTGAAAATTCGGAAAATTCTGAAAAAAATAGATTTTGTCCGGACATAGCTAGATCGACTCGGCTGTTGATGCTGATCAAGAATATATATGGTTTATAGGGTCGGAAACGACTCCTTCACTTGGTTTGAAGCTTCTGATTGGAGCTAAAATACCATTTTTTCAGTCGTTATTTCAGTATATTTTTATGACATTTTTTTCGGCAAATCAAATTTTAAAAAACTCATAACTCAGCAAAAAATGCATTAAATTTAATTCGGTAAGCTTTCCTATGCTAGTTTTTGTTATGTTAATAAATCTGCATACTCAGTTTAAAATTAAAAATTTTGAGATTTTTGCCAATTTTTGACAATTTTAATGATGTAACCCCTTTCCTTTTTTTGAAAATTCGGAAAATTCTGAAAAAAATAGATTTTGTCCGGACATAGCTAGATCGACTCGGCTGTTGATGCTGATCAAGAATATATATGGTTTATAGGGTCGGAAACGACTCCTTCACTTAGTTTGAAGCTTCTGATTGGAGCTAAAATACCATTTTTTCAGTCGTTATTTCAGTATATTATTATTACATTTTTTTCGGCAAATCAAATTTTAAAAAACTCATAACTCAGCCAAAAATGCATTAAATTTAATTCGGTAAGCTTTCCTATGCTAGTTTTTGTTATGTTAATAAATCTGCATACTCAGTTTAAAATTAAAAATTTTGAGATTTTTGCCAATTTTTGACAATTTTAATGATGTAACCCCTTTCCTTTTTTTGAAAATTCGGAAAATTCTGAAAAAAAATAGATTTTGTCCGGACATAGCTAGATCGACTCGGCTGTTGATGCTGATCAAGAATATATATGGTTTATAGGGTCGGAAACGACTCCTTCACTTAGTTTGAAGCTTCTGATTGGAGCTAAAATACCATTTTTTCAGTCGTTATTTCAGTATATTTTTTATTACATTTTTTTCGGCAAATCAAATTTTAAAAAACTCATAACTCAGCCAAAAATGCATTAAATTTAATTCGGTAAGCTTTCCTATGCTAGTTTTTGTTATGTTAATAAATCTGCATACTCAGTTTAAAATTAAAAATTTTGAGATTTTTGCCAATTTTTGACAATTTTAGTGATGTAACCCCTTTCCTTTTTTTGAAAATTCGGAAAATTCTGAAAAAAATAGATTTTGTCCGGACATAGCTAGATCGACTCGGCTGTTGATGCTGATCAAGAATATATATGGTTTATAGGGTCGGAAACGACTCCTTCACTTAGTTTGAAGCTTCTGATTGGAGCTAAAATACCATTTTTTCAGTCGTTATTTCAGTATATTTTTATGACATTTTTTTCGGCAAATCAAATTTTAAAAAACTCATAACTCAGCCAAAAATGCATTAAATTTAATTCGGTAAGCTTTCCTATGCTAGTTTTTGTTATGTTAATAAATCTGCATACTCAGTTTAAAATTAAAAATTTTGAGATTTTTGCCAATTTTTGACAATTTTAATGATGTAACCCCTTTCCTTTTTTTGAAAATTCGGAAAATTCTGAAAAAAATAGATTTTGTCCGGACATAGCTAGATCGACTCGGCTGTTGATGCTGATCAAGAATATATATGGTTTATAGGGTCGGAAACGACTCCTTCACTTAGTTTGAAGCTTCTGATTGGAGCTAAAATACCATTTTTTCAGTCGTTATTTCAGTATATTTTTATGACATTTTTTTCGGCAAATCAAATTTTAAAAAACTCATAACTCAGCCAAAAATGCATTAAATTTAATTCGGTAAGCTTTCCTATGCTAGTTTTTGTTATGTTAATAAATCTGCATACTCAGTTTAAAATTAAAAATTTTGAGATTTTTGCCAATTTTTGACAATTTTAATGATGTAACCCCTTTCCTTTTTTTGAAAATTCGGAAAATTCTGAAAAAAATAGATTTTGTCCGGACATAGCTAGATCGACTCGGCTGTTGATGCTGATCAAGAATATATATGGTTTATAGGGTCGAAAACGACTCCTTCACTTAGTTTGAAGCTTCTGATTGGAGCTAAAATACCATTTTTTCAGTCGTTATTTCAGTATATTTTTATGACATTTTTTTCGGCAAATCAAATTTTAAAAAACTCATAACTCAGCCAAAAATGCATTAAATTTAATTCGGTAAGCTTTCCTATGCTAGTTTTTGTTATGTTAATAAATCTGCATACTCAGTTTAAAATTAAAAATTTTGAGATTTTTGCCAATTTTTGACAATTTTAATGATGTAACCCCTTTCCTTTTTTTGAAAATTCGGAAAATTCTGAAAAAAATAGATTTTGTCCGGACATAGCTAGATCGACTCGGCTGTTGATGCTGATCAAGAATATATATGGTTTATAGGGTCGGAAACGACTCCTTCACTTAGTTTGAAGCTTCTGATTGGAGCTAAAATACCATTTTTTCAGTCGTTATTTCAGTATATTATTATTACATTTTTTTCGGCAAATCAAATTTTAAAAAACTCATAACTCAGCCAAAAATGCATTAAATTTAATTCGGTAAGCTTTCCTATGCTAGTTTTTGTTATGTTAATAAATCTGCATACTCAGTTTAAAATTAAAAATTTTGAGATTTTTGCCAATTTTTGACAATTTTAGTGATGTAACCCCTTTCCTTTTTTTGAAAATTCGGAAAATTCTGAAAAAAATAGATTTTGTCCGGACATAGCTAGATCGACTCGGCTGTTGATGCTGATCAAGAATATATATGGTTTATAGGGTCGGAAACGACTCCTTCACTTAGTTTGAAGCTTCTGATTGGAGCTAAAATACCATTTTTTCAGTCGTTATTTCAGTATATTTTTATGACATTTTTTTCGGCAAATCAAATTTTAAAAAACTCATAACTCAGCCAAAAATGCATTAAATTTAATTCGGTAAGCTTTCCTATGCTAGTTTTTGTTATGTTAATAAATCTGCATACTCAGTTTAAAATTAAAAATTTTGAGATTTTTGCCAATTTTTGACAATTTTAATGATGTAACCCCTTTCCTTTTTTTGAAAATTCGGAAAATTCTGAAAAAAATAGATTTTGTCCGGACATAGCTAGATCGACTCGGCTGTTGATGCTGATCAAGAATATATATGGTTTATAGGGTCGGAAACGACTCCTTCACTTAGTTTGAAGCTTCTGATTGGAGCTAAAATACCATTTTTTCAGTCGTTATTTCAGTATATTTTTATTACATTTTTTTCGGCAAATCAAATTTTAAAAAACTCATAACTCAGCCAAAAATGCATTAAATTTAATTCGGTAAGCTTTCCTATGCTAGTTTTTGTTATGTTAATAAATCTGCATACTCAGTTTAAAATTAAAAATTTTGAGATTTTTGCCAATTTTTGACAATTTTAATGATGTAACCCCTTTCCTTTTTTTGAAAATTCGGAAAATTCTGAAAAAAATAGATTTTGTCCGGACATAGCTAGATCGACTCGGCTGTTGATGCTGATCAAGAATATATATGGTTTATAGGGTCGGAAACGACTCCTTCACTTAGTTTGAAGCTTCTGATTGGAGCTAAAATACCATTTTTTCAGTCGTTATTTCAGTATATTTTTATGACATTTTTTTCGGCAAATCAAATTTTAAAAAACTCATAACTCAGCCAAAAATGCATTAAATTTAATTCGGTAAGCTTTCCTATGCTAGTTTTTGTTATGTTAATAAATCTGCATACTCAGTTTAAAATTAAAAATTTTGAGATTTTTGCCAATTTTTGACAATTTTAATGATGTAACCCCTTTCCTTTTTTTGAAAATTCGGAAAATTCTGAAAAAAATAGATTTTGTCCGGACATAGCTAGATCGACTCGGCTGTTGATGCTGATCAAGAATATATATGGTTTATAGGGTCGAAAACGACTCCTTCACTTAGTTTGAAGCTTCTGATTGGAGCTAAAATACCATTTTTTCAGTCGTTATTTCAGTATATTTTTATGACATTTTTTTCGGCAAATCAAATTTTAAAAAACTCATAACTCAGCCAAAAAAGCTTTAAATTTAATTCGGTAAGCTTTCCTATGCTAGTTTTTGTTATGTTAATAAATCTGCATACTCAGTTTAAAATTAAAAATTTTGAGATTTTTGCCAATTTTTGACAATTTTAATGATGTAACCCCTTTCCTTTTTTTGAAAATTCGGAAAATTCTGAAAAAAATAGATTTTGTCCGGACATAGCTAGATCGACTCGGCTGTTGATGCTGATCAAGAATATATATGGTTTATAGGGTCGAAAACGACTCCTTCACTTAGTTTGAAGCTTCTGATTGGAGCTAAAATACCATTTTTTCAGTCGTTATTTCAGTATATTTTTTATTACATTTTTTTCGGCAAATCAAATTTTAAAAAACTCATAACTCAGCCAAAAATGCATTAAATTTAATTCGGTAAGCTTTCCTATGCTAGTTTTTGTTATGTTAATAAATCTGCATACTCAGTTTAAAATTAAAAATTTTGAGATTTTTGCCAATTTTTGACAATTTTAATGATGTAACCCCTTTCCTTTTTTTGAAAATTCGGAAAATTCTGAAAAAAATAGATTTTGTCCGGACATAGCTAGATCGACTCGGCTGTTGATGCTGATCAAGAATATATATGGTTTATAGGGTCGGAAACGACTCCTTCACTTAGTTTGAAGCTTCTGATTGGAGCTAAAATACCATTTTTTCAGTCGTTATTTCAGTATATTTTTATGACATTTTTTTCGGCAAATCAAATTTTAAAAAACTCATAACTCAGCCAAAAATGCATTAAATTTAATTCGGTAAGCTTTCCTATGCTAGTTTTTGTTATGTTAATAAATCTGCATACTCAGTTTAAAATTAAAAATTTTGAGATTTTTGCCAATTTTTGACAATTTTAATGATGTAACCCCTTTCCTTTTTTTGAAAATTCGGAAAATTCTGAAAAAAATAGATTTTGTCCGGACATAGCTAGATCGACTCGGCTGTTGATGCTGATCAAGAATATATATGGTTTATAGGGTCGAAAACGACTCCTTCACTTAGTTTGAAGCTTCTGATTGGAGCTAAAATACCATTTTTTCAGTCGTTATTTCAGTATATTTTTATGACATTTTTTTCGGCAAATCAAATTTTAAAAAACTCATAACTCAGCCAAAAAAGCTTTAAATTTAATTCGGTAAGCTTTCCTATGCTAGTTTTTGTTATGTTAATAAATCTGCATACTCAGTTTAAAATTAAAAATTTTGAGATTTTTGCCAATTTTTGACAATTTTAATGATGTAACCCCTTTCCTTTTTTTGAAAATTCGGAAAATTCTGAAAAAAAATAGATTTTGTCCGGACATAGCTAGATCGACTCGGCTGTTGATGCTGATCAAGAATATATATGGTTTATAGGGTCGGAAACGACTCCTTCACTTAGTTTGAAGCTTCTGATTGGAGCTAAAATACCATTTTTTCAGTCGTTATTTCAGTATATTTTTATTACATTTTTTTCGGCAAATCAAATTTTAAAAAACTCATAACTCAGCCAAAAATGCATTAAATTTAATTCGGTAAGCTTTCCTATGCTAGTTTTTGTTATGTTAATAAATCTGCATACTCAGTTTAAAATTAAAAATGTTGAGATTTTTGCCAATTTTTGACAATTTTAATGATGTAACCCCTTTCCTTTTTTTGAAAATTCGGAAAATTCTGAAAAAAATAGATTTTGTCCGGACATAGCTAGATCGACTCGGCTGTTGATGCTGATCAAGAATATATATGGTTTATAGGGTCGGAAACGACTCCTTCACTTGGTTTGAAGCTTCTGATTGGAGCTAAAATACCATTTTTTCAGTCGTTATTTCAGTATATTTTTATGACATTTTTTTCGGCAAATCAAATTTTAAAAAACTCATAACTCAGCAAAAAATGCATTAAATTTAATTCGGTAAGCTTTCCTATGCTAGTTTTTGTTATGTTAATAAATCTGCATACTCAGTTTAAAATTAAAAATTTTGAGATTTTTGCCAATTTTTGACAATTTTAATGATGTAACCCCTTTCCTTTTTTTGAAAATTCGGAAAATTCTGAAAAAAATAGATTTTGTCCGGACATAGCTAGATCGACTCGGCTGTTGATGCTGATCAAGAATATATATGGTTTATAGGGTCGGAAACGACTCCTTCACTTAGTTTGAAGCTTCTGATTGGAGCTAAAATACCATTTTTTCAGTCGTTATTTCAGTATATTATTATTACATTTTTTTCGGCAAATCAAATTTTAAAAAACTCATAACTCAGCCAAAAATGCATTAAATTTAATTCGGTAAGCTTTCCTATGCTAGTTTTTGTTATGTTAATAAATCTGCATACTCAGTTTAAAATTAAAAATTTTGAGATTTTTGCCAATTTTTGACAATTTTAATGATGTAACCCCTTTCCTTTTTTTGAAAATTCGGAAAATTCTGAAAAAAAATAGATTTTGTCCGGACATAGCTAGATCGACTCGGCTGTTGATGCTGATCAAGAATATATATGGTTTATAGGGTCGGAAACGACTCCTTCACTTAGTTTGAAGCTTCTGATTGGAGCTAAAATACCATTTTTTCAGTCGTTATTTCAGTATATTTTTTATTACATTTTTTTCGGCAAATCAAATTTTAAAAAACTCATAACTCAGCCAAAAATGCATTAAATTTAATTCGGTAAGCTTTCCTATGCTAGTTTTTGTTATGTTAATAAATCTGCATACTCAGTTTAAAATTAAAAATTTTGAGATTTTTGCCAATTTTTGACAATTTTAGTGATGTAACCCCTTTCCTTTTTTTGAAAATTCGGAAAATTCTGAAAAAAATAGATTTTGTCCGGACATAGCTAGATCGACTCGGCTGTTGATGCTGATCAAGAATATATATGGTTTATAGGGTCGGAAACGACTCCTTCACTTAGTTTGAAGCTTCTGATTGGAGCTAAAATACCATTTTTTCAGTCGTTATTTCAGTATATTTTTATGACATTTTTTTCGGCAAATCAAATTTTAAAAAACTCATAACTCAGCCAAAAATGCATTAAATTTAATTCGGTAAGCTTTCCTATGCTAGTTTTTGTTATGTTAATAAATCTGCATACTCAGTTTAAAATTAAAAATTTTGAGATTTTTGCCAATTTTTGACAATTTTAATGATGTAACCCCTTTCCTTTTTTTGAAAATTCGGAAAATTCTGAAAAAAATAGATTTTGTCCGGACATAGCTAGATCGACTCGGCTGTTGATGCTGATCAAGAATATATATGGTTTATAGGGTCGGAAACGACTCCTTCACTTAGTTTGAAGTTTCTGATTGGAGCTAAAATATCATTTTTTCAGTCGTTATTTCAGTATATTTTTA
The DNA here is from genome assembly GCA_035046265.1 of Drosophila bunnanda. Lineage (NCBI taxonomy): Eukaryota > Metazoa > Arthropoda > Insecta > Diptera > Drosophilidae > Drosophila > Drosophila bunnanda. Next base: position 3,690,176 of record JAWNOB010000076.1, on the reverse strand, counting down.
TGACATTTTTTTCGGCAAATCAAATTTTAAAAAACCCATAACTCAGCCAAAAATGCATTAAATTTAATTCGGTAAGCTTTCCTATGCTAGTTTTTGTTATGGTTATAAATCTGCATACTCAGTTTAAAATTAAAAATGTTGAGATTTTTGCCAATTTTTGACAATTTTAATGATGTAACCCCTTTCCTTTTTTTGAAAATTCGGAAAATTCTGAAAAAAATAGATTTTGTCCGGACATAGCTAGATCGACTCGGCTGTTGATGCTGATCAAGAATATATATGGTTTATAGGGTCGGAAACGACTCCTTCACTTAGTTTGAAGCTTCTGATTGGAGCTAAAATACCATTTTTTCAGTCGTTATTTCAGTATATTTTTATGACATTTTTTTCGGCAAATCAAATTTTAAAAAACTCATAACTCAGCCAAAAATGCATTAAATTTAATTCGGTAAGCTTTCCTATGCTAGTTTTTGTTATGTTAATAAATCTGCATACTCAGTTTAAAATTAAAAATGTTGAGATTTTTGCCAATTTTTGACAATTTTAATGATGTAACCCCTTTCCTTTTTTTGAAAATTCGGAAAATTCTGAAAAAAATAGATTTTGTCCGGACATAGCTAGATCGACTCGGCTGTTGATGCTGATCAAGAATATATATGGTTTATAGGGTCGGAAACGACTCCTTCACTTAGTTTGAAGCTTCTGATTGGAGCTAAAATATCATTTTTTCAGTCGTTATTTCAGTATATTTTTATGACATTTTTTTCGGCAAATCAAATTTTAGAAAACTCATAACTCAGCCAAAAATGCATTAAATTTAATTCGGTAAGCTTTCCTATGCTAGTTTTTGTTATGTTAATAAGTCTGCATACTCAGTTTAAAATTAAAAATTTTGAGATTTTTGCCAATTTTTGACAATTTTAATGATGTAACCCCTTTCCTTTTTTTGAAAATTCGGAAAATTCTGAAAAAAATAGATTTTGTCCGGACATAGCTAGATCGACTCGGCTGTTGATGCTGATCAAGAATATATATGGTTTATAGGGTCGGAAACGACTCCTTCACTTAGTTTGAAGCTTCTGATTGGAGCTAAAATACCATTTTTTCAGTCGTTATTTCAGTATATTTTTATTACATTTTTTTCGGCAAATCAAATTTAAAAAAACTCATAACTCAGCCAAAAATGCATTAAATTTAATTCGGTAAGCTTTCCTATGCTAGTTTTTGTTATGTTAATAAATCTGCATACTCAGTTTAAAATTAAAAATTTTGAGATTTTTGCCAATTTTTGACAATTTTAATGATGTAACCCCTTTCCTTTTTTTGAAAATTCGGAAAATTCTGAAAAAAATAGATTTTGTCCGGACATAGCTAGATCGACTCGGCTGTTGATGCTGATCAAGAATATATATGGTTTATAGGGTCGGAAACGACTCCTTCACTTAGTTTGAAGCTTCTGATTGGAGCTAAAATACCATTTTTTCAGTCGTTATTTCAGTATATTTTTATTACATTTTTTTCGGCAAATCAAATTTAAAAAAACTCATAACTCAGCCAAAAATGCATTAAATTTAATTCGGTAAGCTTTCCTATGCTAGTTTTTGTTATGTTAATAAATCTGCATACTCAGTTTAAAATTAAAAATTTTGTGATTTTTGCCAATTTTTGACAATTTTAATGATGTAACCCCTTTCCTTTTTTTGAAAATTCGGAAAATTCTGAAAAAAATAGATTTTGTCCGGACATAGCTAGATCGACTCGGCTGTTGATGCTGATCAAGAATATATATGGTTTATAGGGTCGGAAACGACTCCTTCACTTAGTTTGAAGCTTCTGATTGGAGCTAAAATACCATTTTTTCAGTCGTTATTTCAGAATATTTTTATGACATTTTTTTCGGCAAATCAAATTTAAAAAAACTCATAACTTAGCCAAAAATGCATTAAATTTAATTCGGTAAGCTTTCCTATGCTAGTTTTTGTTATGTTAATAAATCTGCATACTCAGTTTAAAATTAAAAATTTTGAGATTTTTGCCAATTTTTGACAATTTTAATGATGTAACCCCTTTCCTTTTTTTGAAAATTCTGAAAATTTCGAAAAAAATAGATTTTGGCCGGACATAGCTTGATCGACTCGGCTGTTGATGCTGATCAAGAATATATATGGTTTATAGGGTCGGAAACGACTCCTTCACTTAGTTTGAAGCTTCTGATTGGAGCTAAAATACCATTTTTTCAGTCGTTATTTCAGTATATTTTTATGACATTTTTTTCGGCAAATCAAATTTTAAAAAACTCATAACTCAGCCAAAAAAGCTTTAAATTTAATTCGGTAAGCTTTCCTATGCTAGTTTTTGTTATGTTAATAAATCTGCATACTCAGTTTAAAATTAAAAATTTTGAGATTTTTGCCAATTTTTGACAATTTTAATGATGTAACCCCTTTCCTTTTTTTGAAAATTCGGAAAATTCTGAAAAAAATAGATTTTGTCCGGACATAGCTAGATCGACTAGGCTGTTGATGCTGATCAAGAATATATATGGTTTATAGGGTCGGAAACGACTCCTTCACTTAGTTTGAAGCTTCTGATTGGAGCTAAAATACCATTTTTTCAGTCGTTATTTCAGAATATTTTTATGACATTTTTTTCGGCAAATCAAATTTAAAAAAACTCATAACTTAGCCAAAAATGCATTAAATTTAATTCGGTAAGCTTTCCTATGCTAGTTTTTGTTATGTTAATAAATCTGCATACTCAGTTTAAAATTAAAAATTTTGAGATTTTTGCCAATTTTTGACAATTTTAATGATGTAACCCCTTTCCTTTTTTTGAAAATTCTGAAAATTTCGAAAAAAATAGATTTTGGCCGGACATAGCTTGATCGACTCGGCTGTTGATGCTGATCAAGAATATATATGGTTTATAGGGTCGGAAACGACTCCTTCACTTAGTTTGAAGCTTCTGATTGGAGCTAAAATACCATTTTTTCAGTCGTTATTTCAGTATATTTTTATGACATTTTTTTCGGCAAATCAAATTTTAAAAAACTCATAACTCAGCCAAAAAAGCTTTAAATTTAATTCGGTAAGCTTTCCTATGCTAGTTTTTGTTAGGGTAATAAATCTGCATACTCAGTTTAAAATTAAAAATTTTGAGATTTTTGCCAATTTTTGACAATTTTAATGATGTAACCCCTTTCCTTTTTTTGAAAATTCGGAAAATTCTGAAAAAAATAGATTTTGTCCGGACATAGCTAGATCGACTCGGCTGTTGATGCTGATCAAGAATATATATGGTTTATAGGGTCGGAAACGACTCCTTCACTTAGTTTGAAGCTTCTGATTGGAGCTAAAATACCATTTTTTCAGTCGTTATTTCAGTATATTTTTATGACATTTTTTTCGGCAAATCAAATTTAAAAAAACTCATAACTCAGCCAAAAATGCATTAAATTTAATTCGGTAAGCTTTCCTATGCTAGTTTTTGTTATGTTAATAAATCTGCATACTCAGTTTAAAATTAAAAATTTTGAGATTTTTGCCAATTTTTGACAATTTTAATGATGTAACCCCTTTCCTTTTTTTGAAAATTCGGAAAATTCTGAAAAAAATAGATTTTGTCCGGACATAGCTAGATCGACTCGGCTGTTGATGCTGATCAAGAATATATATGGTTTATAGGGTCGGAAACGACTCCTTCACTTAGTTTGAAGCTTCTGATTGGAGCTAAAATACCATTTTTTCAGTCGTTATTTCAGAATATTTTTATGACATTTTTTTCGGCAAATCAAATTTAAAAAAACTCATAACTTAGCCAAAAATGCATTAAATTTAATTCGGTAAGCTTTCCTATGCTAGTTTTTGTTATGTTAATAAATCTGCATACTCAGTTTAAAATTAAAAATTTTGAGATTTTTGCCAATTTTTGACAATTTTAATGATGTAACCCCTTTCCTTTTTTTGAAAATTCGGAAAATTCTGAAAAAAATAGATTTTGTCCGGACATAGCTAGATCGACTAGGCTGTTGATGCTGATCAAGAATATATATGGTTTATAGGGTCGGAAACGACTCCTTCACTTAGTTTGAAGCTTCTGATTGGAGCTAAAATATCATTTTTTCAGTCGTTATTTCAGTATATTTTTATGACATTTTTTTCGGCAAATCAAATTTTAAAAAACTCATAACTCAGCCAAAAAAGCTTTAAATTTAATTCGGTAAGCTTTCCTATGTTAGTTTTTGTTAGGGTAATAAATCTGCATACTCAGTTTAAAATTAAAAATTTTGAGATTTTTGCCAATTTTTGACAATTTTAATGATGTAACCCCTTTCCTTTTTTTGAAAATTCGGAAAATTCTGAAAAAAATAGATTTTGTCCGGACATAGCTAGATCGACTCGGCTGTTGATGCTGATCAAGAATATATATGGTTTATAGGGTCGGAAACGACTCCTTCACTTAGTTTGAAGCTTCTGATTGGAGCTAAAATACCATTTTTTCAGTCGTTATTTCAGTATATTTTTATGACATTTTTTTCGGCAAATCAAATTTAAAAAAACTCATAACTCAGCCAAAAATGCATTAAATTTAATTCGGTAAGCTTTCCTATGCTAGTTTTTGTTATGTTAATAAATCTGCATACTCAGTTTAAAATTGAAAATTTTGAGATTTTTGCCAATTTTTGACAATTTTAATGATGTAACCCCTTTCCTTTTTTTGAAAATTCGGAAAATTCTGAAAAAAATAGATTTTGTCCGGACATAGCTAGATCGACTCGGCTGTTGATGCTGATCAAGAATATATATGGTTTATAGGGTCGGAAACGACTCCTTCATTTAGTTTGAAGCTTCTGATTGAAGCTAAAATACCATTTTTTCAGTCGTTATTTCGGTATATTTTTATGACATTTTTTTCGGCAAATCAAATTTTAAAAAACTCATAACTCAGCCAAAAAAGCTTTAAATTTAATTCGGTAAGCTTTCCTATGTTAGTTTTTGTTAGGGTAATAAATCTGCATACTCAGTTTAAAATGAAAAAATTTGAGATTTTTGCCGTACATCGTAGAGACCGAAATAATAGTATAAAACAAAAAATTAAATTATCGGGCGTATATCGATTTACAGATAAAATGACAACAAATAGCGATACATGTCAATGTTTTCTTTCAACCTTAGGTCAAAACGTCACTAAAAGTGTCACAATTGTAGAAGTGAAAAGCGAAAATACATTAAATGGGTATAATTCCGAAGCAAACTCGTACAAGTTTTCCCTTATTAATTGATATCATTCCTTCTTCCCTCAGCACCCGTTAGTGGTAAAGCTAAGCGCACCATGGAGCCGGACCAGGATAGTGGCGATTCCATGCCGCCTGGTGGAACTGGATTTGATCGCGGCCTTGAGGCTGAGAAAATTCTCGGGGCCTCCGATAACAATGGCCGCCTTACATTTTTGATTCAATTTAAGGGCGTGGACCAAGCCGAAATGGTGCCCTCGACTGTGGCCAATGTTAAGATCCCCCAAATGGTGATTCACTTCTACGAGGAGCGCATGTGGTGGTACTCAGACAATGAGGACTAGGATTCGCGCACTCCCAAGCATCGGAACATGAGAAGAGATAACCACCCGAGTAGATTTAACCATTAACAATAATCGCCCCGATCACAGCACACGAAGTGCGAAAAACATTATTACCTTTATTTCCCATCTTCATGTTGTGTTTAAAAGATTTGTAACTCAATGATTAAAGCCAACGTACAATATTCAGATGTTCAAATTGTTCTTGAAAGACATAGATGGCATGTGACGTACATCTGTGGTGTGGGTAATTAATATTCAAAATGTTCTACCTAAGCGATCTTTTGAGGAGAAACCGAAGATAAAACTAAGATTTTCCCATTTTTTGTTTAAGACCTAAAAATAATGCTTATCTTTGTAACATGGCTGAACAACGAATGTTGAGATCGGAGCTCCCGAGGTTCCTTATGATTTAAAACGGAATCGAAGATACTTTCCTGTCCTCTTACTTGAAATGCCCTTTAGGCATTTTGATTATGGAATAATGGTTCCTTTCGCATATTAAAAATGCAATCGCTCAGAACAGGATGAATAAATATTTACCCCAATAAAGTTATTAACTAACAAGAAATAATGAGAAACTGAAGTTTGTATACTAATCCCTTATAAAATTTGTAAAATTTATTCCTGCAATGAATTTCACGCTTCTGACTTAAATTATAATACCACTCTTTAAGGCGATATTTATCAATATTTGTATGACAATTTTGTTGAAAAATCTAATGTAAAAAAACTCATAACTGAGCCAAAAAAGCATTAAATTCAATTCGGAAAGCTTTCTTATGTTAGTTTTTATTAGATTTAAAAATCTGCATACTCAATTTAATCTTTTAAAAAATTAAAATTTTGCCAATTTTTGACAATTTTAATGATGTAACCCCTTTCCTTTTTTTGAAAATTCTGAAAATTTCGAAAAAAAAAAATTTTGTCCGGACATAGCTTGATCGACTCGGCTGTTGATGCTGATCAAGAATATATATGGTTTATAGGGTCGGAAATGACTCCTTCAATGCGTTTCAGGCTTCTGACTAAAATTATAATACCTTTTTTAAAACGAAATTTATCTTTATTTGTAATTGTATTTGTTCGTCAAATCAAAGTTTAAAAAATTTATAACTAAGCCAAAAGCGCAATAATTAACGGCGCTACAAGCATATGACTAAAATCGTAATTCCCCGAAAGGTTGTACTTAACCTGAGCGTATACGTAATTTTTTGGGACTTCGCATGTATGTGTGTCTGTAATAAAATGTAAAAAAAGTTCTGAGAATACGTTTTTTTGACGATTTCTTGAAAGCCACCTAGCGACAAACTAGCGAACTATTGCATTGCAAGCTGTGCTTCCGGCCTAACATCAGCGTAAAAGCAATAGAATGGCATTTCCGCCTGTTGCTAGTAATTTCAGCCTAAAAGATGCACCAAATGAGGCCGTTCTTGCGTATTATTCTTTATTGCATACTTTCGCGGTGAAAAAAATATTAGAACGCAGTTTAATTCTAGCATACTGTTTTGGGCAGCAATGTTAGTCCTCCCTTTGCTGCCTTCTGTGCGCCAGGAGTTTTAAATGGAGCGGACCTGTAATGCAAAACTAGAACAACATTTCTAACCGATATTTGTCTATATTTTAAATGGTATTTTTTCGTCAAATCAAAGTTTAAAAAATTCGTAACTGAGCCAAAAGCGCATTAATTTTAATTCGGAAAGCTTTCCAATGTTCGTTTTTATAAGGTTAATAAATCTGCATTCAAAATTTAATACAAAGAAAAATTTAAAATTTTGCCAATTTTTGACAATTTTAAAATTTTTTGAAAATTCTGAAAATTTCGAAAAAAATAGATTTTGGCCGGACATAGCTTGATCGACTCGGCTGTTGATGCTGATCAAGAATATATATGGTTTATAGGGTCGGAAATGACTCCTTCACTTAGTTTGAAGCTTCTGATTGGAGCTAAAATACCATTTTTGCAGTCGTTATTTCAGTATATTTTTATGACATTTTTTTCGGCAAATCAAATTTTAAAAAACTCATAACTCAGCCAAAAAAGCTTTAAATTTAATTCGGTAAGCTTTCCTATGTTAGTTTTTGTTAGGGTAATAAATCTGCATACTCAGTTTAAAATGAAAAAATTTGAGATTTTTGCCAATTTTTCCTTTTTTTGAAAATTCTGAAAATTTCGAAAAAAATAGATTTTGGCCGGACATAGCTTGATCGACTCGGCTGTTGATGCTGATCAAGAATATATATGGTTTATAGGGTCGGAAATGACTCCTTCACTTAGTTTGAAGCTTCTGATTGGAGCTAAAATACCATTTTTGCAGTCGTTATTTCAGTATATTTTTATGACATTTTTTTCGGCAAATCAAATTTTAAAAAACTCATAACTCAGCCAAAAAAGCTTTAAATTTAATTCGGTAAGCTTTCCTATGTTAGTTTTTGTTAGGGTAATAAATCTGCATACTCAGTTTAAAATGAAAAAATTTGAGATTTTTGCCAATTTTTCCTTTTTTTGAAAATTCTGAAAATTTCGAAAAAAATAGATTTTGGCCGGACATAGCTTGATCGACTCGGCTGTTGATGCTGATCAAGAATATATATGGTTTATAGGGTCGGAAATGACTCCTTCACTTAGTTTGAAGCTTCTGATTGGAGCTAAAATACCATTTTTGCAGTCGTTATTTCAGTATATTTTTATGACATTTTTTTCGGCAAATCAAATTTTAAAAAACTCATAACTCAGCCAAAAATGCTTTAAATTTAATTCGGTAAGCTTTCCTATGTTAGTTTTTGTTAGGGTAATAAATCTGCATACTCAGTTTAAAATGAAAAAATTTGAGATTTTTGCCAATTTTTGACACTTTTAATGATGTAACCCCTTTCCTTTTTTTGAAAATTCTGAAAATTTGGTAAAAAATAGATTTTGGCCGGACATAGCTTGATCGACTCGGCTGTTGATGCTGATCAAGAATATATATGGTTTATAGGGTCGGAAATGACTCCTTCACTTAGTTTGAAGCTTCTGATTGGAGCTAAAATACCATTTTTGCAGTCGTTATTTCAGTATATTTTTATGACATTTTTTTCGGCAAATAAAATTTTAAAAAACTCATAACTCAGCCAAAAATGCTTTAAATTTAATTCGGTAAGCTTTCCTATGTTAGTTTTTGTTAGGGTAATAAATCTGCATACTCAGTTTAAAATGAAAAAATTTGAGATTTTTGCCAATTTTTGACACTTTTAATGATGTAACCCCTTTCCTTTTTTTGAAAATTCTGAAAATTTCGTAAAAAATAGATTTTGGCCGGACATAGCTTGATCGACTCGGCTGTTGATGCTGATCAAGAATATATATGGTTTATAGGGTCGGAAATGACTCCTTCACTTAGTTTGAAGCTTCTGATTGGAGCTAAAATACCATTTTTGCAGTCGTTATTTCAGTATATTTTTATGACATTTTTTTCGGCAAATCAAATTTTAAAAAACTCATAACTCAGCCAAAAAAGCTTTAAATTTAATTCGGCAAGCTTTCCTATGTTAGTTTTTGTTAGGGTAATAAATCTGCATACTCAGTTTAAAATGAAAAAATTTGAGATTTTTGCCAATTTTTGACAATTTTAATGATGTAACAACCCCTTTCCTTTTTTTGAAAATTCTGAAAATTTCGAAAAAAATAGATTTTGGCCGGACATAGCTTGATCGACTCGGCTGTTGATGCTGATCAAGAATATATATGGTTTATAGGGTCGGAAATGACTCCTTCACTTAGTTTGAAGCTTCTGATTGGAGCTAAAATACCATTTTTGCAGTCGTTATTTCAGTATATTTTTATGACATTTTTTTCGGCAAATCAAATTTTAAAAAACTCATAACTCAGCCAAAAAAGCTTTAAATTTAATTCGGCAAGCTTTCCTATGTTAGTTTTTGTTAGGGTAATAAATCTGCATACTCAGTTTAAAATGAAAAAAGTTGAGATTTTTGCCAATTTTTGACACTTTTAATGATGTAACCCCTTTCCTTTTTTTGAAAATTCTGAAAATTTCGAAAAAAAATAGATTTTGGCCAGACATAGCTTGATCGACTCGGCTGTTGATGCTGATCAAGAATATATATAGTTTATAGGGTCGGAAATGACTCCTTCACTTAGTTTGAAGCTTCTGATTGGAGCTAAAATACCATTTTTGCAGTCGTTATTTCAGTATATTTTTATGACATTTTTTTCGGCAAATCAAATTTTAAAAAACTCATAACTCAGCCAAAAAAGCTTTAAATTTAATTCGGTAAGCTTTCCTATGTTAGTTTTTGTTAGGGTAATAAATCTGCATACTCAGTTTAAAATGAAAAAATTTGAGATTTTTGCCAATTTTTGACACTTTTAATGATGTAACCCCTTTCCTTTTTTTGAAAATTCTGAAAATTTCGAAAAAAATAGATTTTGGCCGGACATAGCTTGATCGACTCGGCTGTTGATGCTGATCAAGAATATATATGGTTTATAGGGTCGGAAATGACTCCTTCACTTAGTTTGAAGCTTCTGATTGGAGCTAAAATACCATTTTTGCAGTCGTTATTTCAGTATATTTTTATGACATTTTTTTCGGCAAATAAAATTTTAAAAAACTCATAACTCAGCCAAAAAAGCTTTAAATTTAATTCGGCAAGCTTTCCTATGTTAGTTTTTGTTAGGGTAATAAATCTGCATACTCAGTTTAAAATGAAAAAATTTTAGATTTTTGCCAATTTTTGACACTTTTAATGATGTAACAACCCCTTTCCTTTTTTTGAAAATTCTGAAAATTTCGAAAAAAATAGATTTTGGCCGGACATAGCTTGATCGACTCGGCTGTTGATGCTGATCAAGAATATATATGGTTTATAGGGTCGGAAATGACTCCTTCACTTAGTTTGAAGCTTCTGATTGGAGCTAAAATACCATTTTTGCAGTCGTTATTTCAGTATATTTTTATGACATTTTTTTCGGCAAATCAAATTTTAAAAAACTCATAACTCAGCCAAAAAAGCTTTAAATTTAATTCGGTAAGCTTTCCTATGTTAGTTTTTGTTAGGGTAATAAATCTGCATACTCAGTTTAAAATGAAAAAATTTGAGATTTTTGCCAATTTTTGACAATTTTAATGATGTAACCCCTTTCCTTTTTTTGAAAATTCTGAAAATTTCGAAAAAAATAGATTTTGGCCGGACATAGCTTGATCGACTCGGCTGTTGATGCTGATCAAGAATATATATGGTTTATAGGGTCGGAAATGACTCCTTCACTTAGTTTGAAGCTTCTGATTGGAGCTAAAATACCATTTTTGCAGTCGTTATTTCAGTATATTTTTATGACATTTTTTTCGGCAATCAAATTTTAAAAAACTCATAACTCAGCCAAAAAAGCTTTAAATTTAATTCGGCAAGCTTTCCTATGTTAGTTTTTGTTAGGGTAATAAATCTGCATACTCAGTTCAAAATGAAAAAATTTGAGATTTTTGCCAATTTTTGACACTTTTAATGATGTAACCCCTTTCCTTTTTTTGAAAATTCTGAAAATTTCGAAAAAAATAGATTTTGGCCGGACATAGCTTGATCGACTCGGCTGTTGATGCTGATCAAGAATATATATGGTTTATAGGGTCGGAAATGACTCCTTCACTTAGTTTGAAGCTTCTTATTGGAGCTAAAATACCATTTGTGCAGTCGTTATTTCAGTATATTTTTATGACATTTTGTTCGGCAAATCAAATTTAAAAAAACTCATAACTCAGCCAAAAAAGCTTTAAATTTAATTCGGTAAGCTTTCCTATGTTAGTTTTTGTTAGGGTAATAAATCTGCATACTCAGTTTAAAATGAAAAAATTTGAGATTTTTGCCAATTTTTGACAATTTGAATGATGTAACTAACCCCTTTCCTTTTTTTGAAAATTCTGAAAATTTCGAAAAAAAATAGATTTTGGCCGGACATGGCTAGATCGACTCGGCTGTTGATGCTGATCAAGAATATATATGGTTTATAGGGTCGGAAATGACTCCTTCACTGGACTCCACGCTTCTGACTAAAGTTGTAATACCCTGTAACAATGGTTGTTTTTAACCTTTTAAATAATTGAGTACAATTTCTAATTGGTTTTTGTTTTTATTTGAATATTTTACTCATTTTAGTGATTATGATATTAATGGCTAATCGAAGTAAATATGACTTCTTTTTCTTCTGATTGTCAATTTCATTTAATAAAGCTAATAGTTTCTACAAACATCTAAGCATTCAGCAACTTATTGGCCACATTGCACTCGGAGTTCTCCAAAATATTGCCGCAGCAGGACCAGTGCCGCCGACCAGGATGTCCGGCATGTCCATGACCACAGCCACTGTAGCCCGGCATGCGCCCCTCGCACGAGCACTTCACACTTCGGCTGCCCCTGCCTGAGCAGAAGGAGCAGCAGTGATAGATCCCAGTGTGTGGACGCACTTGTCGCGCCTGGAAGGTAAAGGGGCTGCCCTTGATCGGACGCTCATTAATCGTGATCGTCAGAATCAACGAGCCCTGGGCGTCTGGCGTGAAGAATATGTTGTAGGTGCCATCACGGTTGTCCGATACTTCGACGGGCAGGAACTTTGAGTTGGAATCCTTGTACTTGATCATGCAGTTGATCTCCAAGCCTCCATGGCAAAGCGATACACCATCGGCGTCCCTGGAGTGCAGCAGGAGATCTGCCTTTTTGTGGAGGCGCAGCTGGGAGAAGCCCTCCCATTGTAGGGTGCACAGACCGGGCTCCACCACCTGCATGGTGATGATGCCATACAAGGGGATATCACGCTGATCCTTTGTCGAAGGGGCTCTGATTTTGGGAAGGAAATGGAGTGAATCGGAGATCTGGAAGGAGTTTTATAGAACTAAAAAATAACAAGGAATATAATTATTTCTCCAACCTTGGGATCCACTGGCGGCTTGAACTGCTGGCAGAACTCCAAGCGCCTGAGCAGGATGCCCACAAAACTTAGGATCTCAACGTCAGCGCCAATCTCGAACAGCTCCTGACTGAAGCGCACTGCCTCCATGGCCTGTTGCGTGCGTTTCTCTACAAGATTTGAGAATGATGTATTAGACTTAACTGCAACCCAAGCTTCAAGCTTACCCAAATCCAACTGTTGCTTGAGTACAACCTCCACCTTGGACTCTCTGGCCCTGCTGATCTGCTGCAGCAGAGTTCTCCTATGTACTTCCAAGGCCTGCATGTAGCTCTGCATATACCGCTCCACCTGGCTCTGTATGTCGTCGCATCTGGCATTGATTCCTCGCGCGATCTCGTTCAATCTCTCTATGGAATGCTCTGCATATTGGCACAGAGGACGCGTCTGATCCGTAGCTTCCCTTAACTGCTTTCCCTGGTGAACAATGGCGCGCGGTATGGTCTCATGCCGGTGGCCCTTATGGAGCAATACCAGACAATCCGTGCAGGCCAACTGCCGGCATAGAGTGCAAAAGGCTTTGAGCTCGAAGTTGGTGTGGATCCCGCAGCGCAGGACCAGCTTGCTGCTATCCCCCAAGCCCAATTGCTGCTGTTTTTGCTTCCGGGCTCGTCTCAATTCAAGGATGCTGCGCATTCGGTGATTGGCGGTGCTTCGTTGCCGCTCGTGCGCCTCCTTACACAGCGTGCAGAGGTTTAGGGTGCAGCTGATGCAGTGATACGTGGCCTGGTTAGAGATAGATTCCCATTATTCTATATTATTATTATATATTTTTTCTTCGGAGGAGCACCTACACTGATCTCCTCGGTGCAGAGGGAACACCAGACTCTCGCAATCACATCCTCTCCCGCCTGCAAACGCAGCAACTCGATCCTTCTAACCAACAGATAGTTCTGAGGCAACTGACGCACTCCGCCTAAGGGGAGATCCGTGGGATAGTTGCAGCTGTGACAGCGAATGCAGCGGCTGACCACTTCGCTCACAAAGCTACCCGTCAACCGGGTGCCAAGGGAGCTTGTCGTGGAACGCTTGCCCTCGCTCTTGGACTGAAAAAAAAAATCTTAGAAGTTGCTTCCTTCGTGAGTTAATGGTCTTACCCGAATCACCAGGCGGTCCATAGACTTCTTTCTTCTCAGGCTCAAGCTAGCTCCTCGCTGTCTGGCTGGGGACACAGTCGCCGTGAGCTCCAGACTGGAACCACCTCCCATCTCCGACCGCAAGCTGTAGCTGGAGGGATTCTCGCTGCGAGTCTGGTCCATAGGATCCCACATTGACTCCTCCTTGAAGTTTTCGCTGACCAGACACTGCAGGCAAAAGGAGTGCAGACAGTGCAGGGTCCTAGGATCGGTGTACACATCTAGGCAGATGCCGCATTTGAGGTCGTCGGTAAAGGTCACCGTGGTCTCTGGCGGCGTACTCGGTCTCAAGGTGATGCTCGGCGAGGGCGAAGGTGCAGGCGAGGGGATCCCTCCAGGCGACGGGCTCCTGACCAGTGGCGACGGTGCATCAAAAATCTCTGGCCTTGGCGTAGCGTCCAAGAGGAGTCGCGGGAGCATTTCCAGCCTAGGTTGAGCAGTATCCGGTGTTGGAGGTGAAATCCTAAGCTCAGGTGATGCCTTCAGGCTCAGCAAGCGCTTCGGATGCAGCTGCTGCTGCTCCTTGACCTTCATGGTCTGTGCCACGGTGGCATTGCTGGCCTGACTGCTGCTGCTGCTCTGCACGGATACAGACGAGGCGGCACTAAGAATGTTATCCAGCAAGGACTCTGGAGACGTGGAACTACCACCACCGGCCAGGCTGCTACTGGGTTCACTGCCGCTGCCACTGTCCTGCGTCTGTCCAAGGGCGTCCTCGGCAATGGGCAGGCCTGTCGAAATGCCAGCTTGTCCTAAGGTCCGGGAGCGCCGAATGGAATGGGTGAGTCCCAAGACTGGCAGCTTAGGAATGATGTAGGGTGGTGCTACCTCTGATTCCGAGGCCTCTCCCTTGGGTGCAATGGTAAATGTGAATAGTTGCGGAGCTGACTTTCGACGCACTGCGTCCGCCGACGAGGCTGCCGCCTCTAGATTCTTTTGTGGAGTTTGCGTGGTCTTCCGCATCATGATCTTGGCCGAGCCCAGCGTCAACTTGAGCTTGCCCTGGCCCCCCAAGGGAGGTGGAGGAGCGACCGGCGGAGCTGCAATCACCTCGACATCCCCCTGGATGCGTTCATAGTCGATGGGCTGGCTCTTATTGTGGCTGCCGATGCTCGTCTTTCTCTTGAATGCTATCCTGGAGGGGCTGGCCTTGTTGCTCATCATGTTGCCAGCTTATGCAACAATCTCCTCCAGCTCGGATCTTGGGAACAACGGAGCACGGACTCGCGTTGCAATTGGCAATACAACTGAGACTGGGTCTCGAGCTTGCCATTTGCTTCTAATCCAATTAGATTCCACGAATGGCGGGGAGAAGTGGTAAAAGTCTGACACTGACAATTGTGCAATTATCTGTTGTGGTTGCTCATTCTAAATAGAAGCTATTGATTGCCTCTCTTACCATCCATTCACAGGAATGATAAACGAGTGGACTATCCAGTACTCGCAGTTTACCATTGCATTCAAACTATTGTTACCACAGAAGTGTCCTCCAAGGAAGGATGAAGGGGTAATTAAGCCATCTAAACAGATACGGATATGCGCCTGAAAAGTGTTTATGGCCTAAGCTATTGCCTACTGGACCCGCAGATTCTTTCCGATTCCTTATTAAATTATGCTTAAGGGACCAATTGGATGTACATAATGTTGAAGCCTTAAAGCTTTAAATTTAAGTTAAAAATTTACAAATAAATAAATAAGCTGCTATTGAATGCTATTATTATTCCATTACAAGGTATTACAATTTCAGTCAGAAGCGTGAAATGCAATGACCCTATAAATCATATATATTCTTGATCAGCATCAACAGCCGAGTCGATCTAGCTATGTCCGGCCAAAATTTATTTTTTTCGAAATTTTCAGAATTTTCAAAAAAAGGAAAGGGGTTACATCATTAAAAATGTCAAAAATTGGAAAAAATCTCAAAATTTTTAATTTTAAACTGAGTATGCAGATTTATTACCCTAACAAAAACTAACATAGGAAAGCTTACCGAATTAAATTTAATGCTTTTTTGGCTGAGTTATGAGTTTTTTAAAATTTGATTTGCCGAAAAAAATGTCATAAAAATATACTGAAATAACGACTAAAAAATGGTATTTTAGCTCCAATCAGAAGCTTCAAACTAAGTGAAGGAGTCATTTCCGACCCTATAAACCATATATATTCTTGATCAGCATCAACAGCTGAATCGATCCAGCTATGTCCGGTCAAAATATAAATTTTCGAATATTTTTCAAAATTTCAAAATTTGATAAGGGGTTACATCATTAAAATTTTCAAAAAGTTGGAAAAATTTTAATTTTTCTAAATTTTAATTTGACTATGCAGATTTATTATCCTTTAAAAAACTAAGATAGGAATGCTTTCCGAAATGAAATTAATGCATTTTTGGCTTAGTTATGAGATTTTTAAATCTTGATATGTCGGAAAAATTGTCATATAAAAATAGATAAATATAGACTCAAAATTTGTATTATAAATTTAGTCCGAAGCTTGCAAAGCAGTGAAGGAGTCGTTTCCGACCCTATAAACCATATATATTCTTGATCAGCATCAGCAGCTGAATCGATCCAGCTATGTCCGGACAAAAAATAAATTTTCGAAAATTTTTCGAAATTTCAAAAAAAGGAAAGGGGTTACATCATTAAAATTGTCAAAAATTGGCAAAAATTTTAATTTTTTTAAAGATTAAATTGAGAATGCAGATTTACAAACCTAATAAAAACTAACATGAGAAAGCTTTCCGAATTGAAATTAATGCTTTTTTGGCTTAGATATGACTATTTGAATCAGGTTTGTGAGGATATATAAAATTCGGTTTCTTGGAAGTTAGAAAGTCAGAATTCGTTCTTTTTTAAATTTAAATTTCTCAGGCAGTTTTTATTTTTGTGCTAGAATAGCCTTTAACTCAATAGCTCTAGTCTTTTTAAAATGCCAATTTAGGGTCTTGAATATACCTGTTTTCGCTGACCTGCAATATGCTGACATTAATTGCTAATATAATATAACATCTTTATCACATTTTAAATCACTAATACCCAAAGCCTGTTCTGATATTATTATGCTTTTTTTCATCTCATATATATTTTAATATTGTTCAAAATAGCTTTCCACTGTACATGGCATATTTACGACACTCGTTAACCGATCGAACGGTCAGTCTCCACTGACATAATTCACCGAAGATTACAACAACCAAAGCTCTCTCTTCCTCTGCCGCATCTACCTCTTGCCCACTCTTTGCTGCCCTCTCTTCCGCTTTCCCACTTTTACACGCTTACTCTCTCTTACTCTCTCCTCCCACAGGCAAAACAAATGGGTGGGAGAGGGAGCTTTTCATACCCCGTAATCGTAAGCTAAAAGGTAATGTTGGGTTCGTTGAAATGTTATTTAAAAATGAAATAAGAAACAAAGAAAACATATCATATTAAAAGGATGTTCCCCTTGTTAATGAAATATTTTGAACTACTTCTTCCATAACTCATATCCTACATATCTATTAATATTTTAAAATGATAATTTATTTTTAAGATGACCCCCTTAGGCAATAACTGCTTGACTTAAACTTCTAAGAAAAATTCCTATACTTTGGTAATAATTCAAAGATGAGCTTAAAATCTCCATGGTTAAAAACTTACGGAAAGGGGTATCTCTCAGTCGGCACACTCCACAGTAGGTTTCCCATGATTTCAGTCGACCAGCTGGTGCTGGCCCACTGCCTGGTGTATTTGCGCTCGCTCACACTCATCAGTCGGGAATCGGCTCGTGTTGTTGGTTCGGTTCGGACGTGGAATATATTTCGCTTTTTCGACTTGAAAGAATCGAATCGCCGCACAGAATACGCCGACAAAACTTTCCTTTCACTCTCGCTTTCCCAGCTCCGCGATTAACATTTTCGGGCTTTGTATTTTGTTTTGCTTTTGACTACAGGAGTGTCGTGCTTGGAAAGAATTATTTAAATCAAAAAATCGTCGATATTGAATGAAATTAACACAATACAATACGTTTAGCCAATTTTGGTTGTTAGACTGCTGTTGCTAGCTGTTTATCACGCTTTGCTTTCATCGCCATATTCGTAAGGGACGCACATTTTCCGATTGGCTTTGCTTTGCTGCTGCTCCAGTTCTGGAAGCCACCCCGCCTCCGGTATTTGGTAACATGGAATCGGTGAGTATATTCGCACCTTTCGGCGGTACTGGAATATGCAAAGCTACATGTTTAGTCACTGAGTAGAGGAGGAGGCGGCATCTGAGTTACAAAGTCCAAGTCCAGGGCGATAATGCCTCTCGAGATATTGCGTAAAAGGTTGAAGTCCCAGCCGCCGCACTGTGATTGGATCGGATCCACTCGGTAAACTGGAGTTCTGCATATTTGTAACGTAATGCCATTTTGTTATACATAGGTAAAGTCTTTCTGAAAGCCTTACTACACCGAAGACGCTCTTTCAAAATCTTTCGCTTCAAGAGATTTTATAATAACCATGTTATACATACTGCCACTGCCAAAACTGTTAGTTGACGAATATTGGACTGCCATCTGGTGATAAGACCTGACAATTCTCATGACTCCGCGGGGAGTCTTTCGCTATGGGTTTCGAGGCTAAAGTCTCTGTCTCCACCCGCTCCGATTAAATCCGAAGAACTTTGATGGGGGAACGACCGAAACATGTGAATGGAGCTGATAGAGAACATTTTATTTTGGGTTAATATACAACTAAACGACTTGAGATAATTGTTAATGGCATCACGATAAGCATTACTTTTGGAACAATCTGAGCTCAAGCTCATTTTCGGTTTATTACTCACTGAAGATAACCGAGCAATTACCGTTGTATCCTCGTAATCCCAGAGTTTTAAGTTAATTTCGCGCACTTGTTCACACAGATGGATCTAAGATTGGGAATCTCAGTACCGGTTGTAATGGGGTCCCGTTTCCCATATCAACCAACATTTCTTACCCAACTTTACGGCAGAGTCATAAAGATATTTTGAGTTATTATGGATAAAGTGTAGCACTTTTTAGGAATATATAATAACGAGAGTTGATTAGCTAAATTTTGAAATTTTAATACATTTCTTACCGTCCAGATGGAGAGCTACCGATTCGGTAGCATCGACTACATTGTCTTCCTGGGCATGGTATTATTATCCACCGGCACCGGCATTTATTTCGGTTGCATCAAGTGAGTCGCCTCTGAACCTTGATCTCGTCCCGATGCTATGCCAACTGATTTGCGTTAATTATAGGAAGAGCAAGAAGCAGCATGAGGAGGCGGAACCCACTCTACCCACTACCAACGGTACGCCACAGAGGCGGAAGCATGATTTCGGATCGGAGAAGATGAGCGAATATCTGCTGGGATCGCGCAATCTGAAAGTGTTCCCAGTCGCTATGAGTCTGATAGCCAGGTGGGCTTTGCATTGCATTATAACTCTCCATAAAAATCACCATCTACTATCTCCACAGCTATATATCGGGCGTCACTATACTGGGCACCACCTCGGAAATCTACAATTATGGCACCCAATATTGGTTTATAGCCATAGCAATAGTGCTCCAAGGAATTGCCGTCTCCTATGTCTATATACCTGTTTTCGCGGCTCTTCAAGTGGGCTCCTCGTATGAGGTAGGACGTCAGTCATAAACTACTCGAAACTGATTTCATTTATTTACAACCGTAATTAGGGTTGTCTGTTTTAAGTATCTAAAATATGGTGTTCTATGGCACAGAAATTATTTGGTATCAGAGGTAGTTTTCCTCTTCTCCCTTTTGTTTTTGACAAGGCTACTTTCTAGAAAATGTTTACTTGCTGCCCCTTCCCAGGCGCTCTCTTTCTCTCCTCATTTGCCAATCAATGGAATCAAACGGATAGCGTAGTGAACATTTTAATTAACTGAGAACCGGCGGAGACCCCTTCCTCAAGTGGAATTTCTTGGACTTTGGTCTCGCCCACTTGTTGCGACATGGAACCGATATGATTAATTACAAAGTCGTTCGGTTCGGTTGCCACTTGTCAAATGGGTTAGGGGGTATTAGTTGCCAGGAAATTGTAAAGTTACTGTTTTTATTGCCAGATCTATATTGCTGGTTTCAAGCCTAACGTTAATTATTTTCAGTACCTGGAGATGAGATTTCACTCAGTAATAAGAAGCATAGCATCGGTTATGTTCATTCTGGATGAGGTGAGACATTCTTTGACTTTGGTAATAATGGAAATAATACGTATCCCTGGCTTAATTTCAGATCCTATTTCTTCCCTTCATCGTTTATGTGCCATCTATAGCTCTTAATCAGGGTAAGGCTTTACATATTTTTCATAATGCTTCTTTTTTAGAATTCCTCGCTAATCTTGAGCTTATTTTTCAGTTTCAGGCATTAATCTTCATGTGATTGCAGTAGTGATTGTGGTCGTTTGTGTTTTCTACACCTTCGTGGTAAGTTTCACAGGTTTTAACTTTGTCCTTAATCACGTGTAAATGCCACTTTTTCAGGGAGGTATCAAGGCTGTGGTCCATACGGATGCCTGGCAAACGATGGTCATGTTTGTATCCGTTATGGCTGTGGCTGTCTTGGCCACCTACTATGCCAACGGCCTGGACGTCCTGTTCGACGATGCGGCCAAAGGTGGACGGTTGATTTTTAACAATACAAATCCCTCGCCTTATGTTCGTCACACCGTTTGGAGTGTCCTCATTGGTGGCTTCTCCTATTGGACCTCGTTCAATGCCGTAAATCAGACCATGGTGCAGCGGTATATGTCACTGCCTTCGCTAAAAAAGGCTCGTGCTTCGATGGCTATATTCACTATTGGCGTAACGGCCTTTGTCTCCGTTTGTTGTTATGTGGGACTGCTGATCTTTGAGATGTATAAGGACTGTGATCCTCTCAGTGCTGGAATGATAACGGTGAGTCATTGATATATAATATATATAATCCGTAGCTTAACCGCCAAATCATTTCAGCATGACGATCAACTCCTGCCGCTGTTTGTGATGCAGAGTGTGGGTCACATCTACGGAATGGCTGGTTTGTTTATAGCTGGGATATTTGGGGCTGCCTTGAGTTCACTTTCCGTGGTGCTGAACTCAACGTCCTTGGTCATTCTGGAGGATATCGTTCGGGGCTGCTTCAAGATGCAACCCAGTGAGAGGGCCTCTACCATTTTGGTCAAATCCACCATTATTGTGCTTGGCATCGTGGCCCTATCACTGGTCTTTGTCCTGGAGCAACTGAGCGGAATCCTGAGCATTTGCACTTCAATGACAGCCATCGCAGCTGGAACCACTTTTGGCCTGTTCACTCTGGGAATGCTCGTTCCCTGGGCCAATACTGTGGGCACTGCTGTGGGTGGCATTGCCAGTGCCTTGCTCGCCGGTTGGATATCCTTCGGTACGCAGTTCACCATTGCAGCTGGAGAATTAAATTCTCAGAAGCTACCCGTATCCGTGGAGGGATGTGTGGGCAATGTCACGCTCCCCGAAAATATGTGGGTGGACGAGGACCAGGTCTTTCCGCTGTATCGTCTGTCCTACCACTGGATAAATCCCATTGGCGTGGCCACGGTAATTGTAGTGGGGGCGTTGGTTTCTCTGGTGACCAAGCCTACGAATACCAAGACGCTCGATCCGGATCTAATATCGCCGGTGATTCATAGGTAAGTATTGTTTGGATTTCTCTGATTTAGGGAATGATATACGTTTTTTTTTTTAGATTCCTTCCGAAGGAGTGCTTCGAGAGTCGCCATAGCCATGCCCAGGCGCACAAAAACCTCTTGTAATCTGGGGAATACCCTCACTTCCTGTGCCAAGCCAAAAGGAACTTAAACTGTTATATAAATATTCCACAGAAGCCCTACTTGTTGGTCTAGTTAGTAGCTATAGCTTAATATAGTCGTAGTCTAGTCTGTAGTCTATTGAAACCGAAGTACAGGAACCTATGAATCTGCGTAGGGTAATAATTGTATTATAACATAAGCTTTATTTTATGGTTCTGTTCTTATTCTTGTTCTTATATCCAATTTCCAGCCTAATTTGCAAGCATGATTCTTTGGCATTTGTTGTCGACAGCAGACTGTGTCTCATAACGTATTCTGTGTGACTTTACAAGCATTTTGTCTGTGATAAATTCAATAAATATATCGTACACGATGTCCTGGCATGCTCTATGGAAATTATAAAGTATTTTTAAGCCGGAGTGATATGACAACGGTCTGGATCTGGAATCTTTGTTCTGGCTGTGTCTAGCCTCTAAACTATGCCCCATTGAGGCGTAAATCACAAAAGAGGATTCATTTTGTATACTTTATCATTTAAGGTTTCTACGATTAATTGTCCTTCCGAGGATCTGGCGAGATCTGGGCCTTTACGATGCTCTGGCGCACTCGGAACGCAATGACAATAAGGCATAGGATCCCAGCACTTAAGTAGCTGTTATAGACAAACTGCTGCGGTAGCATTTTGCACTTGGCAACCACGTAGTCGTCAGGTGTTATAGTGGCCTAACGAAATATTATAGGATTAATTTTAGGTTATAGTTTACCTTGCGTTGTGTACCCACCAGCATGAAACTAGGATTGACCTTGTTTCGCCAGCTGAAGGACGCCACCGTGTACTCGTTGATGCCCAATCGATTGACACTGTGGCAATAGTGATGTGAATGGCCCGCAAAGGCCAGTCTCGGTTTCAACAGGTCACCCAGCATGTCCGTGGCATCCTTGGATAGAACGTGGAAGCGCTCGCGGAAGCCCTCTATGTAGGGAGCATCATGCTCCTGACACACCGCATCCGAGACCCGGTATGTAGGGAAGTGCTGCAACAGGATGGGCTGGCTATATGGATGCCGCCGCGTACGGGCGCACTCCGCTTCCAGCGGATACTTCATGCAGTGGAGAGTGCGCGAGATGTTCTTCAGCTGATCCTCGGCCTGCGTACAGAACATGCAGCCATCCGCTTCCATGGCCATCGAGTTGATAAGAACAAAGTGAATCTGCTTGATGGTGTATAGGTTCACCAGTGAGTTGTTGAGATAGTTCTCGAAGCGCACCATAAAGAACGGATGCATTCTGGAAGATGAATAATAGTATTAGGATTCTTAAATTCATCTTGAGTTTCATGTGGGATTCTGATGTGCAAGCGCTTAAACAAATCGATTTCAAAAGTGGTACGTTTTAAAGTATTTATGACACTTACTTATAGTGAAAGCCGACGTCGTGGTTACCCACAATGCTGATAAGCGGTATACCAGGCGGCAGGTGGAACATTTTCAGATACCGCCACACATACTCCTGAAATTGCTTATCGCTCACCATATCGCCCTCATCGAACAAATCGCCGAGGACAAAAACCACATCAGGCTGAAAGAGCCGCGAAGCTGCCCGGAAAGCCCGCGTCATATGCCATTCCCGGTACAGCTTGTCCAGCCAGTGACCGCGATGTGGTCCCAGGAGATGTGGGTCAGCTATAATCATAGCTCGCAGTGGATCGTCCACGTACTTCTTCCGCTTAATCTCTGGCCATTTACACTTTTGCAAAACCACAAAGTCAGCCACATATTCGCAGAAGATCAGGGCACAGAGCACGATCACAAAGCAGGCGTACAGCCATCGCATTTTGATCTTAGTCAATATTTACACTGCTAACTCTTATTTCCTTGCAAAACTGGGTTAACGGGTGAATAGTCTATTTAGTTTCAATTTCAGGGATATAGTAGGAAAAGCACATTTTCAAGTCAACCGCGATATTCTAAAAGAACAAAATAATAAACTTTTGTTTACTATGGACAATTGGAATACCACACCACGACAGTCGAAAAAATGCCAAGGCAGTCTGAAGAATATACTAGAAAAATACCAAAACACTATGGCAGTTAAATAAATTCATTTAAATTGAATTAAACTTATAAGAAAAACTTTATAACGGGTTAAATCGTTAAAATTAAAAAAAAAAAAAAAACAAAAAACAAAAAACAAACAAAGCAATTGGAACATTTTTTAACCAACAAAATTGTAACACAGAAAAGCTTTCCGAATTCTACTTAATGGACTTTTGTTTTAGTTATGACTTTTCTAATTTCCGAATTAAAATTAAAGCCGGTTTTAGTTCAGTTATGAGTTTTTTAAAATTCGATTTTTCAACAAAATTGTCATATAAAAATATTGATAAATATCACCTCAGAAGCGTGGAATCCAGTGAAAGAGTCATTTCCGACCCTATAAATCATATATATTCTTGATCAGCATCAAAAGCCGAGTCGATTAAGCTATGTCTGGGGAAAATTTATTTTTTTCAAAATTTTGAAAATTTTATAAGGTGTTACATCATTAAAATTGTCAAAAATTGGCAAAAATTTTAATTTTCTAAAAGATTAAATTGAGTATGCAGATTTATTACCCAAATAAAAACTAACATAGGAAAGCTTTCCGAATTGAAATTAATGCGTTTTTGGCTGAGTTATGAATTTTTTAAAATTAGATTTTTCAACAAAATTGTCATATAAAAATATTTATCAGCATCGACTCTTTCTTGTTTAATTTATCATTATTCAATTTACTAATTCTTAGTCTGTCCAATAAGTATGGAAGAATAACACTGTATTAAAATAAATTGTTAATTTTAAAAAGTTACATTTATGTTCAAATAAAATTACAAGCTTTAGCTTTCTTAGCGGACATTGAACTGGAATATTGTTGCTTGTGCATTGCATGCTCCCTAAAAGCTAGTTTAAAAGAGATCGTAGAAATAGTTCAGTCCCTGGCCCAGTTCCCAAATGGAAATCCCAGTGCCCAGCTCCTGAGCCAGCTTGATGCGCTCATTAATGGAATATAAAGTGGGATAGAAAACAATGTGTCGTCCGTCTTCGTTTCTGAAGAGGAATATAGCATTCAGATCCTTACATATAATGTAGCAACAATTAAAAACTCACTTGACTTCAAAGAAATTCTCCACATCTCGCTCGTCGTAGGTCAAGTGCTTCTTTACATGCTTAACCAGATCCAAGTACTGGGAGAAGGTGATGGGTCCGCCCCCATCGGGCGTGTAATCATTCCCATACATATTTAAGCCCAGCAATATCTTGGCTCGCTTCGCCTCCATACCTGGACAGCCTGGCGGAGCAATGGTCTCCACCGCCTTTCGCACAAAGTATAAAGGAGCATTAGCGCCAGGACGCTGAACGCTGGAAAAGTCGTATGTCATTAGCGAGAAGGCGAAGATGTGCTTGTACAGCTTTTCCATGTGCTTCTCTCCGAAAAGATTGCCCGTGTCCTTGCGAAAGGGAGGAACGACCAGGATAAGACGCAGCTGATGCTTCTGGAACTCTTTGGCTGAAGGGCAATAAAGGATGAGCTGAAGATTGTATAGACCGATCAAGGAAAAACCCACCCATTTGCAGTACCAAGGCGTAGAGGATATTGTCATCTATACGACCTGCCAACTGCGACCACACTTCCAGCACCAGCCCATCAAAACCATTATCCTTGCAGCATTTAATGAGCACGTCGTTGACCTTCGTCCTTTCCTGGGCATTGCTGAGCAGCAGCTTGATGTCGCGATCAGTGAAGTGATCGAATATAAAGCGGGGAAACACTGAAATATTACTTGGATTAGGATCAGGGATTAACATTTATATCCGCCTTAAGGTGTACCTTTCACCGTCCGCTGGTTGTGCGCCAGTTTTCCCTTTCTGCGCACATCGGTCAGCCAGCCGGCGTCAATGTCATGGGTTCCGGCCATGGCATAGCCATTGCCCTGCTTCACTACCTGCAGCCAGACGGGCGATATGATGTCGAACTTCTTTGCAAACATCTTGGCCACATCATAGCCGTGTGAGTTCCACTGCGAATAAAATGTAAACAATGCAACGAATACACAATTAAATGATGTGGCTTCATACTCACCGGTGTCACATAGCCCAACGTAGTGCCATTGAAGCGCCTCATCCCCGTCTCCTTGAAGTACGCCCTGTGATTCACCAGGATATCCTTGGCCAAGGGTTCAGGGCTTACCAGTCCCAGGTCGAAAACGTCGTTGTCTTGGGGGCCACGCAGCACATTCGCCTCCTTCGGTTTGCCCTTCGACTTCTGGCTGTCGGGGGAGAGGGTTCCATGCACGGTCATCAGCTGAGGCAGGACAGCGAAGAGGAGCAGGTGCGCATTAAGCGAACGCATTTCGACAAAAGGATAATCAGGATCAAGGCATAAATAGCACAGAAACAAATCGCATAGCTGTATAAAAAAAACGCCGGCAGCAGTGTGACCATAACGAACTAAAATGATTAAGCCGGCGACTGAACTTCACGTAACGGTCACTTATCGGTAGATTTCAAAATTTAAATTAATTAAATTAAAAGTGAAAGTGAAAGGGGAAATTGATTTCACAGTTACCTCTTTGGTTTAATGGTTATTTTAAAATCAACAATAAATTTAGCAGAGACATTTGCGACTATGACAAGTAGATATATTCCACATAATATTAATTATATTTTATCCTCTGTGCGATCTACAATATATAAACGAACTAATTTGTAAAAATAAAATGAAAGTCAGGATCACGAAATGTACATACGTTAATTTGAAAAAATTCGTATGTAATAATAATAATATTAGTCCAGTTTGTCACAATCACAATCGTCCGTAGGAATCTTTGTATTTCCAGTAGCATCATGTAAAAACATAAAAAATCAATTTACATTTTTAGTTTTCTGTATTAGTTATTATTAATATTATTATTAGTGAAAAATTTGTGAATTTTGTTTCCTAGTAAAGACCAGGAAGATAAGCAACATGAGCGGCCTTTTCTTGAAACCATGTAAGTTAAAGGACAAACTGAACTTTTGGCAGGACTCGAGATTGTATCATTCTGCCTTTAGTAGGGAGAGGTTATTACATTCGTGATTTAATTGCGTATACAGAGGATGATATTTCGATCACAAAGCTGCACTTTTCCTCGGTGCCTCTGAAGGTATAGTCCTGTTAATGCGTCTGCTGATTGATCCTGGTCTTAACTAATTTCTTCCCAGCTGACGGAGGACATTTTAATTACATATTTTAGCAAATTCGGCAAAATCTTAGGAATTCAGGTGACCAGGGACTCCAGGCAGCGGGTACCATGTTTAGCTGGCGAAGTGTTGTTTGCCAACCCCATGGATGCAGCCAGGTTAGTGAGACTTCTTATTACTAATGTCCTACTAAGATTATTCTACTAATATTCTATATAATAATATAAAATTCTAGAGCCTTGGAAATTCCCTGCCACTGTTTACACGGCAAACAGTTCAAGGTGAAGCCCAGCTACAGTTGGCTTCAGCCGGATGCCTATGGGAAGGAGCAGGAGCAACCACAGGCAGCTGCCATTTTGAAGCTTAACAACGACTGCTGGGTTGACATTATGAAGTTCCTGAAGCTGCGCGATAGGTTGCGCCTCGCCAGGACCTGCCACCGCTTCAGGGCTATCTACCAAATGGCTACAGCCAGACTGTATACATCCATGAACACGCGCCAGTTCTTCAAAATGAATCAATGGGACATAAGAGACATTTGCCATTTGTGTAGCGGGGATGTCCAGGACCTTAACAAAATGACTCTGTGGGACATTCGAGTCTTTTACCAGTTGACTGGCGAACAGATACAGGACCTAGAGTGTATGTTGCCCATGATGGAATCCGACGAACGGTTTCGCTTCATTCCAGTCTACTGCCGCAATCTGATTTCCCTTTATTTGGGACGCAAAGTCCTAAGCAAGGGCACGATGCTTACCATGCCCACCACCATTGAAAAGTTGGATTTGGGCAAGTGTTTCCGTGTGCAGCACTTGCCAAGGATTATCAAGCACTTTCCCGAACTGCGGAAGCTTAATCTTGGGGATATCAAACTCACAGATCAGATGTGCCAAACTATAGTTAAAAATAACTGTTGTCCCAAGCTGGAAATGCTGAGACTATCTCTATACGAGGACAGCAAGTGCGAGGTCCTGGCACAACTTCCCAAACTCAAGAGCCTCATCATACACTCGATGAACGGCGTAAACACCACCGGAGCAGAGCTCATCGATAAACTGGTGGATCACAAGGCAGAGCTGCTGGAACATCTAGAATTTGATTGTGCCACTCCTCTGCCCAAGGAGCAGCTATCCCAAATGGCCAAGTTAATAGGTCTTCGCACACTGATTCTGCCCATCTGGTACGGCGTGAAAGGCGATGACCTGAAGAAGTTTGCCAGTCTAAAGCTGTTGGAGCAAATATGCTTTAACTACAAGGGTGAAAGCGATGCTGGCATCCTTGACCTGTTCATAGCCTGTCCCAAGCTCAGCCACCTCAGTATCTTTGATTACGTTCAGCCCACCCATGAGTTAATGCGGGGCATAGTTGACCAAGTGCACCAGGAGCAGGTCGAAAAAAGTATGCAGCGCAAGATACCCATTGAAATGGGTCTGCCCTTTGAACTCACGACGAAAAAGGAATTTCATGGGCCCGAGGACATAATTAAACAGCAATTTAATTACTGGTGTTGCCTTTCAAATTTCCGTCCGGAGCGATGGTCGTAATTATTTAAATTTCTTCTAAAACGATTCCGTGTTATATCGTTCTTGTTATATTGTTATTTTGTTGGTTATTTGTTAAATTGTTCTATTTTGTTAAACTGTATTATTGTAATTTATTATTGGTGTAGCACTCTAAAAACCAGGCGCACAGAAAGCAGCAGATGGGGGATTCACTTTGGGGCCAACCACTATTTTCACTCAGTCCTTTGAAATCAATCACAAACAACACTAGTTTTCACAATTAAATTGAACTTAGGCATGCTCTTGTATTATTTTTTAAAAGTATACAGCGTTTTATAAATAATGCATTACGGGTTAGCTTAGCGTAATGCTTAGCCACGAGAATAATATATCTGTAAATATATATGTATAATTAAACTAAACTTAGTGCGTAGACTAAACGGGAAAACTACATACAATCAACTAAGTAATCAGTAACTTATTATCACTTGAAAAAAATGAAAAAAATTATTTAATTGATTTAAAATTGATTTTAAAAACTAAAATTTAGCATTTTAAAAAATAACCGAGGCTGCTGCACACATAATAATCGATCGTATGTATATATATAATTGGGTTTGCGTGTCAGCGAGTCTCGGAGACTAAGATCCAACGAAGACGCGCATTAAGTCGCTGCTGGTTGGAGTGGAGTTGGAGTTGTTGCCCCCCGGATTGGAACTGGAGCTGTTGCCCTTCCAGGGGGGATTGCTGCTGTTGGCGCTGGGAGTGTTGCTGATGTTCATGTTGCTGCTCCCGTCGGAGAGAGTGCGCAGGAGCTGCTTCTTTAGCAGATGCTGCTGAGGCGAGTGGCTATGACTTTGGCTGGCATTGTGGTTGCTCTGGAGAGGGTGAATGTTGTAGCTGGGGCGGAGCTGCTCTTGCCTGCCGGCGACCAACAGGCGACGCCGTTTCTCGTAGAAACTATGGGTGAGCTGCTTGTTGTCCTCCTCCTGTTGATCTGCCTCCTCGCTT
This sequence comes from Drosophila bunnanda, assembly GCA_035046265.1. NCBI lineage: Eukaryota > Metazoa > Arthropoda > Insecta > Diptera > Drosophilidae > Drosophila > Drosophila bunnanda. The sequence goes on along the minus strand of JAWNOB010000076.1, from coordinate 3,660,998 downwards.
TCCTTCTCTGCCGCTTCCTTCTTTACCTGTTTACCCATTAGAAGCTCATTTAGGCGCTTTGGCGTCATGACTCCCGCTCCGCCTCCTCCTCCCGTTTTTCCCACTGGTGCAAGCAGCGCCCTCTTATTGCATCTCAACCGGTCCTGGGCAATCACGCTTGACCTCTGGGCATAGATGGTCCTCCCAGCTGAAGGGTTCTTGGCTGGCAAGCCATTGCTCAGTGCTGGAGCTGGCGAGGACGTGTGCGGTGGCGGCGGCGGTGGTGGTCGTGCCAGCTGACCAACCACTCCGAGATGACTTCCGCCCGTCAGAGAGAGCAAACTGTTGTTAGCCTTGCGTGTGGTCAGCAGATTCTTGCGGAAGGTGACGCCTAGACCCTGGGGCAACTTGACCATGCCAAAGGTGTTCAACGCAAGGGGACGCGGTGACCCTGAGTAGAGCATAACATTGAAAAAGCTGTCCTCCAGCGATGAATGATGATGATTGACCTGAGGAGGATTTGTCGTGCTGGCTGGCGCCTGGCTGGGGCCGGTGGCCTCCAGTTTAACAGTCTTTACGGTGTCGCTAACAGTCTCCAGTTTGCTAAAATCAAAGTCGCTCAGCTCATCCGCCAAATGGTTATGGTTGGTGGTCGCCTCCATTGCGGTTCCCGCTTGGGATAGCACATTCACGTCCACATTCTCGTACCCGGCTTGTGTTAGGAATTCGGCTATGACCTTTTGCTGTTCCAGCATCGAAACGGGATTCGAGTCGCTGATCTCGTATATAATGCTGGGCAGAATCATGTGCTCTTCCAGCTGCTGCTGGGGATTAGCCACCGCCTCATCTGTCAACGATTGCACATTGTAAACGCTGAACTGGCGTTGCTGCTCCTGATCCTGAAGCAGTTTCTGATCCTGTTGCTGTTGCTGCTGCTGCTGTTCCTGCTGTTGCTGCTGCTCTAGCATTTGTTGCTGCTGGTATATCAGCTGCTGCAGCTGCATCGCATCAATCGTTGTCAGTTCCTGCTGCTGGTCCTCCTCCGCGGTCGCCGCATAGACTTGCGGATAGCTGGCATAGCCTTCGCCAGTGTCGCCGTCCTCAAAACGGAGTCTTTTCGTGGCCTGTGTGGGATGTAAAAGTGGATTTCCGTTTTGCGACGGCTGTTGCTGCTGCTGTTGGGAAGTGTCTAGAGCGCTCTCATCAAAGTTGTTAAGGATCTCATTGATCAGCTTGCTGTCCAGCATCTCGTCGAGGGTCTGGGAAATAGAGTTATCATCGGAAGTGTTTGGCAGGGGCAGTTCTTCCTCGTCATTCGGTGCGACCTGCTGCTGCTGTTGCTCGACTACAGCTCCCGCTGTGATGGAGGACACGGCCTGGTCTAGCTCGCTGAGCACCTGCAGATGCTGCTGCTGCTGTTGATCGTAGGGATTTACCATTGGTTTCTCTTTGTTCTTCTCCTTCTCCGCTTTTGTTCGATGATCGCTGGAGCCCTTCAGCTAAAAGACCATTCCACACATAATTCAAAGTTTTTAAAAACAAAAAAAAAGTGAATGATTAATACCTTTTTCCTGGATTGCATCTCGGGCAGCTTTTCCGAATCCGCAGGTGAGTAGCTATTGACCCCTAATCCCGTCGCCACATCGCTGATGACAGCGGCGGCGGGCGTGGGCGGTAAACTGCAGGATGAGTTGCTGGACGATGAGAAGACTGTGATGGCAGGGGCAGTAGCTGCAGCTGGTGATTCCTCCTTGGGAGCGACGACGATTGGCGGAGCTGATATGGCACTGCTGCTGCTGCCGCCACTTTTCTTCGATCCTTTGGATTCCTTGTGCTCCGTTGGCGCCGGTGCCGGTGACGAATGGTGGCGATTTTTCGATGACTTGGAGCGCGACCGACTACCGCCGCCGCCCGAAGAGGAGGAGGTGCCCCCACTACTGCTGCCCTTTGATGAGGAGGAACTGCTACTCTTGCTGCTGCTGCTCTTGTGACGCGACGACGAGGACGAGGACGACGAGGTCCCAGCTGGATGCTGTAGCGAGGCTGAGCTGCTAGATCCATTGGAGCAGCTGGACAACGTTGAAGCGGACAATAGCGTGTCTGTTGGTGAATGGGGCACCAGACCGCCGCCTCCTCCTCCGCCAGCCTCCTGGCTGTTGTGACTCTCCGTGGCAGTGAGACGCGCGTCGCCGCCGCCGCTGGCAATGGTATGATTTCCATTGGGGCTGACGACCTTGCTAGATGTGGCCTCCCATACGCTCGGATGCTGAAGCGCAATGTGATGCTGGAACCCTGCTTTCGTGTAACTGCCCGAACAGGATCCGCACAACACTATATCCCGCGAGGCCAGCTTTGGCACCAAATCATAATACGCCATATCCGCCGACTGCAGGCGCTGCACCTGCACCTTTGCCTGCTGCTGCTGCTGGTGCTGATCGCCGGCGGTGGCGGCGGCAGCAGCAGCAGTGCTGGAATTCTTTCCACCCCGCAAATATGTCTTTTCCGCCGTTCGTAGCTGTTTGATGACCTTGTCCAAGTCAAAGACCTGCTGCCACTTTTGGCCCTGCAAGTTGAACAGCGAGAGCAGAGGTCCCACTGCCGCCGGCTCGGAATTAAAGCTGGCATCCGGCTTGGCCAGGCTCTGTGTGGCTTTGGTGTGCAGCTGCTTGGTGCCATTTTCAGGATAAACTCCCGAAGCGGCGGAGGAGCCCACTTCGATGAGCGGCATCCTGGTCAAAGTCGCTGCAGGATCAAGGGGAGTTACAAGTAGTTGCGAGCAGGATTGCCCCTCGAAGCAGCTGAAAAAGAGAGTAAAATGGAAAGTTCATTTTAAGCTGTTAAAATTGACAGACTGACTTTTCGACTCTTCACCTTTTTTGCTTAAATTCAAGAAACTATATCCTAAATTAAAAGAACAAACAAAAAACCTCAAAGAAAATGGTTAAACTTTTTCGAAAGAGACTTAATCTTGAAATTAAATTTAAATGTCTAATGAAAATTTAATCATAAACAAATATTTCTATTATTTTTGCCATATTTTCCTTGTATTTTGTATCCCCTTTTTTTTGCAGCGAAAGCTTACAGGTGAGTGCTGGCCGCTACCTCAGACACCACCCCCTGCCCCATTCCAACCATTCACCCCCCTGGCACCAGACTTGGGCCGAACCAAAATCAGCTGTTTTTGACAACCGCTACTCCGAGTGGTGCCGTCTCACTCGCGCTGCCGCACATACATGCGCACTCCACGCACACCGACGCATCCGCGCACTTACCCACACCAACGCAACACAAACAAAGCACACGATAGAAAATCACAAATAAAAATATCAAGAAAAACCTTGGGAAACGCTTTTGCACTGACTCTCTGAATGACTGCCGTTTTGTAAGTGACTTACATAGTTGTTAACACACTTCCATTTTAACTTGCGGCGGGTTCGGGTTGCTTTGTTTTATTTTTTATTACTTTTGCTCGCGAAGTAGTGTATCGAATATACTCGATTTGGCATACTCGATTTTTTCCGAATACACATATTCGATTAGTATAAATTGTTTTTGATCTAAAAATGTGTGAATATCCCAGACATGAACCAGGCCTTAAAATTCTCTTTTGGTTATCCATGTTCTGTACCCAAATCTAAAAGGTACATGTTCTATGACTAAAATTTAAAATGGAATAAATTACTGTTATATTAGAAAACCCCTTTCGTATCGGGTCTATGATTGTAGGTAGTTTTAAAACAACGATTTATTGCCTATAACCCAGGTCAATCCTCATCATCACTTAGATCTTCCTCCTCCTTGGACCGCCTACCCTTTCTCTCCAGCTCCTTGGCGTACAATTCTTTGAAAGCCTCGAATTCCGGCAAAGTGACATGACAGATCTTTGTGGCAAAGGTCTTCTCGGAGGTGTCCGTAATCTGGTAGAGCTTGTGGTTCGTCGTGGGCTCATCGGGATCTGCCTTCAGGGGACGCGGCTTGAACAAACCCAATCGCAACAGGAAGGCGTGTCGGCAGCGCAGCTCCTCGAACGGCAGGGTCAGGGCGCAGGACTTGACAATCTCTGGGACTTCAATTCGCATTACATCCACCATAAGATTCAGCTTCTCCTCGACGACCTCCTCTGGTTGAGCTATCACATCCGGACTGTTCATTAGCAGCTTCCATACATTCTTACTTGTGGAGACTCGACTTTTCAGAAAACCAATGTGGGAGAGTAGCTGGTGGGAGTCACTGACGTCCAGCAGCTCTGGATACTTTGTGAGGAGCAGGTGGAGAAGGTTCTCGCCAAATTGACAGGCTCGCCAGATCTCCAAGCTGTTGATTATCTTGTCTGGCGTTCGCTTCAGAACGCTCGGATTTCCTGTGACAATCCTCAGAAAGTTGACCGTTTCTAGGCCGTGGTTTTGAAAGGTTTCATGTGCGCGTCGCCACACCTCGGAAGTGAATATGGACAGAGTGGGCTCCAATTTGACAGCTTCATCTATGTGAATCTGTTCCAGTTGCACAATTTTTGGATTTTCGGCTTTGGTTGTTAGGTGCTTCACATGATGAAACTGCAAAATGATTTTTTTATTGGGAACGTAAAGAAAGACATTTTATCCGTACTCACTTTGGGCTGTTGTTTTAATACAACTTTCGCGTTAATTACAAGTTTTCTGATCATTTTCATAGATTTCTAAAATTGTTGGACCAAAACAAAAAACAGCTGGTTTTCGTCGTTCGCACATTGAATGTATCGGAAAGTCTGGCAGCGCAAAGTTTTATTAAAAAGTCTGGTAACAGCAATCTTTCGATGTGCGTCAAATTAGCGTCGGTGAGTTAGCGTCGATATGGAACGGTGGGAAAATGGAACACGTGGCGCTTTTTTAATTTTAATTTATTTCGTAATTATTGGTGCCTTAATTACGAACAAAATAAAGTTTGTATATGCTAAAAAATGAATTTACTATTGATTTTTACTGGGTTTGAGAGTGTTTGGCCTTTATGTACATTAAAAAAAAGCCTGTGAAAAATCATGTCTTCACGGATTTCCTTATATCTCGGCTTATCGAACGCGTGCAGCAATACCCGATATGCCAGAATAAAGGCCATTTATTGTAGTTTTAGCCTGCAAAGTTTCATTAATTTCAAACCCTATGATTTTGAGAAAATCAAATAACAGTGGGTGGTGCATTGGGGCTGATAAGTGAGGCGCGAACTATGAAAATGGAACCAGATATGAATGTGCAGAGAACCAGTTGAACCAGCTCATGATAATAAAATACTGAATTCAATAACAATAACAAATTGTTGACTGAAACATTCACTAAAGTGACTGGCCAATAAATGAAAACGTCATTCAAATCAATTTGGCAAGCGTTTTAGTAAAAGACGTTCACTCGTTTAGGAGAAATTGATGTTTCATATTATTGCAATTATTCTAGTATATACCACAATGGTATGAAAGTGTGACCCGCTAATCAGCAAAATCGACGCTAACTTTTAAAGAATTATTACGCCCTTAAATGAACGCGTGCAAACTTGCACGGTATCTCAAACGATAGAGAAAAGTATTCTCTAACTTCATATAAAATCTCAATTAATTCTAACCCACAGATTTTTAGAAATTTCCGTTTTCTTTTTCTGAACCCATTGACAAACACTGGCAGTCTCTATTCGATATTTCGACGCTAACTTTTTGAACGCATGCAAACTTGCACGGTATCTCAAACGATAGAGAAAAGTATTCTCTAACTTCATATAAAATCTCAATTAATTCTAACCCACAGATTTTTAGAAATTTCCGTTTTCTTTTTCTGAACTCATTGACAAACACTGGTTTCATATCGATAGGAACGCTTCCCACACCCTACCGATGAATTGCCCGCCAGAAAAATTCCTATTGTCAATTTAAACAATTATATAAAATATGCATGCCCCATAAATGGAATTGACATTCCAAGCATTTTGGTAGTTGTTTTATCGAAATCCGTTCAGTCGTTTAAGAGAATTTCCCACTTTTGCATTTATTTCCATATATGTTCCTGCGAAGCATATATAGATCTGGCAGCCCTGGCTGCTTAAATATAAATAAACGTGATTAAAGCTTTTTGGCAGGGTTTTAGGCAAAATGAAGACTTTATTATAAACGGTATTGCAGTTCTGAACATTTTGATCCATGTTTCATCAAAATCCGTTCAGTCGTTCATGAGAAAACCCAACTTTTTCATTTATTTCCACATACACATTCAAGCGAAGAATTTTTATTAATTAAAATTGATTTAAACTTTACCATAATGCAAATGGGAGCTGTTTTATAAACGGTATTGCAGTTCTGAACATTTTGATCCATGTTTCATTAAAATCCATTCAGTTTTACAGAAGAAAATTAATTTTGACAAAAAATGTCACCCTGAATCCCACTGTCACAAAAATCTTTTCGTTGTTGCCATCTCTGCTGTTTCTCGTCTTTCGCATATGCTTGTACCGTTATAACGGTAGTTCTGCTGCGATTAGCTGGAATTATGTGCATTCAGAACATTTCACATACACTTTTGTGACAGTGGGATTCAGGGAGACTTTTTTGTTTTTGTTTATTTGTTATTAATTGATGAATTTAAGTTTAGTTTTTTGTATATTCTTAAGAAATAAATGTATAATATAAAATAAATATAAAAAATGTTCAAAACTTATTCCATAGTTGTTTTATTTTAATAAAATTGGAAAAAATATAAGAAAATGTTCATGCGAAACAATTGGAGGTTGTTTGTTTCATAATGCAATGTACATATTTAAATATAATAAACAAAAACAATAAATCAAAAAATTTCAAAACGTTTAGGCCCTTTGTTCCTAAAAAATTTATATTGCATTTGTTGCTAACTAATAGACGAATAATAAGAAAAATTAATTTTCTTCTGTAAAACTGAATGGATTTTAAGGAAACATGGATCAAAATGTTCAGAACTGCAATACCGTTTATAAAACAGCAACCATTTGCATTATGGTAAAGTTTAAATCAATTTTAATTAATAAAAATTCTTCGCTTGAATGTGTATGTGGAAATAAATGAAAAAGTTGGGTTTTCTCATGAACGACTGAACGGATTTTGATGAAACATGGATCAAAATGTTCAGAACTGCAATACCGCTTATAATAAAGTCTTCATTTTGCCTAAAACCCTGCCAAAAAGCTTTAATCACGTTTATTTATATTTAAGCAGCCAGGGCTGCCAGATCTATATATGCTTCGCAGGAACATATATGGAAATAAATGCAAAAGTGGGAAATTCTCTTAAACGACTGAACGGATTTCGATAAAACAACTACCAAAATGCTTGGAATGTCAATTCCATTTATGGGGCATGCATATTTTATATAATTGTTTAAATTGACAATAGGAATTTTTCTGGCGGGCAATTCATCGGTAGGGTGTGGGAAGCGTTCCTATCGATATGAAACCAGTGTTTGTCAATGAGTTCAGAAAAAGAAAACGGAAATTTCTAAAAATCTGTGGGTTAGAATTAATTGAGATTTTATATGAAGTTAGAGAATACTTTTCTCTATCGTTTGAGATACCGTGCAAGTTTGCACGCGTTCAAAAAGTTAGCGTCGAAATATCGAATAGAGACTGCCAGTGTTTGTCAATGGGTTCGGAAAAGGAAAACGGAAATTTCTAAAAATCTGTGGGTTAGAATTAATTGAGATTTTATATGAAGTTAGAGAATACTTTTCTCTATCGTTTGAGATACCGTGCAAGTTTGCACGCGTTCATTTAAGGGCGTAATAATTCTTTAAAAGTTAGCGTCGATTTTGCTGATTAGCGGGTCACACTTTCATACCATTGTGGTATATACTAGAATAATTGCAATAATATGAAACATCAATTTCTCCTAAACGAGTGAACGTCTTTTACTAAAACGCTTGCCAAATTGATTTGAATGACGTTTTCATTTATTGGCCAGTCACTTTAGTGAATGTTTCAGTCAACAATTTGTTATTGTTATTGAATTCAGTATTTTATTATCATGAGCTGGTTCAACTGGTTCTCTGCACATTCATATCTGGTTCCATTTTCATAGTTCGCGCCTCACTTATCAGCCCCAATGCACCACCCACTGTTATTTGATTTTCTCAAAATCATAGGGTTTGAAATTAATGAAACTTTGCAGGCTAAAACTACAATAAATGGCCTTTATTCTGGCATATCGGGTATTGCTGCACGCGTTCGATAAGCCGAGATATAAGGAAATCCGTGAAGACATGATTTTTCACAGGCTTTTTTTTAATGTACATAAAGGTCAAACACTCTCAAACCCAGTAAAAATCAATAGTAAATTAATTTTTTAGCTTATACAAACTTTATTTTGTTCGAATTGGTGCCTTAATTACGAAATAAATTAAAATTAAAAAAGCGCCACGTGTTCCATTTTCCCACCGTTCCATATCGACGCTAACTCACCGACGCTAATTTGACGCACATAATCTTTCGATCTGTTTAGGTGTGACCAGTTTCCGAACTTTTTAGCATTATCAACGTAAAACCCAGCGAGCACACTGAATAGTTCAAAATACAAACTTTTAAAATCTGTTACTTATCAAAGATCACTATAACATAACTATGCTTATATTTTAAAACAAAATAAAACCATTTATATATAGTCTTTAAAATTCGCGCCACAAATTTCTCTTATGGGAGCTTGAAAAACGTAGCGCCCGAAGTCAGCTGGTAACACTGCGCTTCAAGTATAAAAGTCCGGCTTAGAGATAAAGAACAGAGGAAAACTGTGGTTGAACCGCCCTCAAGTGCGTCACTCGTATTTTATCATCCGATTTAATCTGATCACCCACAAAATGAGGGAGCAAGGTGCAGTCTCTGCAGTTTTGGCGCTCCTACTGATCGCTGGTTGCCAGGGGGCGGCGGAGGAGAGGCGGTACCAGTACGAGATGAAGGAGTTCCAAGTGCCGCTGGATCACTTCAGCTTCCTGACCAACGCCACCTTCAATATCCGGTATCTGTACAACGACTCGTTCGTGGACAAGAGCAATGACCGCACGCCGATCTTTTTTTACACCGGCAACGAGGGGGACATCGAACTGTTTGCCCAGAATACGGGATTTCTTTGGGAGCAGGCGAAGCTGCAGCGGGCTCTGGTGATCTTCGCGGAGCATCGGTACTACGGAAAGTCCCTGCCCTTTGGCAGTTCCACCTTCAACAGCAGCATGCCGGAGCACTTGGCCTATTTCACTGTGGAGCAAACGCTGGAGGATTACGCCATGCTGATCACCTTCTTAAGGAACGATCGCAAGATGCCGGTGGTGGCCTTCGGGGGATCCTACGGCGGCATGCTTGCCGCCTGGTTTAGGATGAAGTACCCACATTTGGTGCATGGAGCTCTAGCCGCCTCGGCGCCTATTTTGCAATTCCCCGGGATCACCGACTGCGACATTTTCTACAGGATTGCGACTTCTGTCTTTCAGAATGCCTACAATGGCAACTGTACCGTGAACATTGCCAAGTCGTGGAAACTCTTCGAATCGCTGGGCGGGAATGACGCCGGCAAGAAGCAGATATCGGACGCCTTTAATCTTTGTACGCCACTGAAAACCGATGGCGATCTGAAGCAGTTTCTGGATTACGTCGAGGAGGTCTATAGCAACCTGGCCATGGTCAACTATCCGTACAACAGCAGCTTCCTGGCCCCACTGCCCGCCTATCCGGTGCGCCAGGTGTGTTTCTATCTCAAGGATCTGCATCCTACGGACACCGATCTGCTGCATGCCATGGCCAGTGCCCTGGCTGTGTACACCAACTACACGGGCTCGGCCAAGTGTCTGAATACTTCTGTAAGCTCCAGCGCCGATGCCTCAGGTTGGGACATACAGACCTGCAACCAGATGGTGATGCCCTTCTGCTCCAATGGCACCGAGACGATGTTCCGCCCCTCCACATGGAACTTCAAGGAGTTCGCCGAGAAGTGCTACAAGAACTACCGCCTGACACCCAAGCCATACGACATCATCTTGCGCTATGGCGGTAGAAATATCGAGGCGGTCACGAATATAATATTTAGTAATGGTCTGTTGGACCCCTGGAGTGGCGGTGGTGTCCTGCAGGCGCCGAATGACAGTGTGTTTGTCATCATTCTGCCGGAGGGCGCCCATCATTTGGATCTGCGTCACTCCGATCCCGCTGATCCGCCTTCGGTGCGCGATGCCAGGCAGAAGGAGGCGGCCATTATAGCCGAATGGATTAAGGCGTTTTGAGATTGGTAAAGATATTTCGTAAATCGGAGAGATTATCATTGCATCAAATATGTATGTTTTAAAAGCTAGGATTTGTTTCTTCAAAAAATGAAATCACTTTAAAATTGGTTAATAAATTTTTATCCCAAAATCCTAGCTCTCCGATACGACTATTGGTCCTGAAAGCGGTCCAACTTTCATGCCGAATTGATGGAATGGAATTCCACATTGAATTCGTTAGTTATTTACTTGACTTCCAAAAAATATAATTCATAAAAACAATAAGGAATTTTTACAATTGGAGCGTGCCTTCGAAAACAACTAATCGATGGACACACTGGATATTTCCATGGAACTGGCATCATCCGAGCCTGGTTGATCCGTTTGCGGATTCGCTGCAGCGCCAGCAGACGTGCTCGGCGTGCCCTCCGCCACTATTGGTGGAATGGGCGTGCTACTACTGTCAGCGGTTGTTGTGTGGCTCGTCTTGGAGCTGGACTGCGATCGGCGCATGCCCTCAACTAACGTTCGACCTGGGCGCAGGCTACTCGTGGAACTACTTGGCCCTGCTACAGCTGCTTCTGCTTGGACTGATGATGTCGCGGTCGTGGTGGCTGCTACGCGGCTTCGAACGTCTGGCAGCTCCCACTCCATCTCATCCTCGGAACTTGTCTCCGCATTGGCAACAACGGCAGGGGTGGGTTTGGCGGTTTTCTTCTGACAATCCCGCTTATGGTCGATTGTCTTTAGCAATGCCTTGGCCTCTGTTTTGCGCTGGAAAAATAGGGAACCCGATTAGCTTTTTGGTTTGTTTTACCTAAATCTAAGAGCCTCACATCATCCGAGTCCAGACACTTGTAGGCGTAAAAGGCAGCCCTGTCATAGTCGCCCTTCTTCTCGTAGTAGTTGGCCAGGGTGATAAAGCCCTGGTACAGGCTCTGCTTGTCGGTGGCCGCCCGCTCATCCTCGCAGTACATGATGTAGCAATGGACTGCCGTCTCATGGTCGCCCAGCTTTTCATGCAGATTGGCCAACTTGTACATGGCAATGCCCTCGATGTCGCCCACATCTATGGCCTTCCAGTAGCACTTTACCGCGTTCTCGCACTTGTCCAGCTTCTCGTACGTCTCGCCCAGAGCCACGAGCATTCGTGAGTCGTAGGGCCGAAGCTGGTGGGCGATCTTGAAGTAGTACAGGCTGTAGTAGTGCATCTTGATGATCTCGTAGGCCTGTCCGAGGCCATACCAGGCGCGATAGTCCCGCTTGTTGACCTCCACAGCCTTGCGGTAACTCTGTATCGCAGCATTCGTGTTCTTTAGTTCCATGAACTCATGACCCATCAGGGTCCAGGCCGCCAGATACTTGGGATTCAGCTTGAGGGCGCGCTGGAAGTAGGAAATGGCTACCTGGTGATCGCACCGTATGCTGTAGTAGTTGCCAATCACACAGCACGTCTCCGGACGATACTTGTTGATGCTGACGGCCTTGTGCGCCAACTGGGCCATCTCTGTCTTCATCTCCTTGACGAACAGCAGGTTGGAGTAGGTGTCCACGTTGTCCAGGCGATAGGGATCGCTCTCCAGCAGGTTCTGGTACAGCTCGATCGCCTTGTCTACGTCCCGCTTGTTGTGATAGACCAAGGCCATCTGGGCAATGAGGTAGATGCTTTTCCCAAAGCCCGACGCCTGTAAATCCTCGTAGATTTTCAGTCCATCATCGTTTAGGTACAACTCCAGGTAGGTGTGCGCCATGAAAAAGTGCCGCATCCAGTGCCCGCCCAGCTGCAGGCTCAGCAGCTTCTGCTTTTCCATGATTAGCGGCGAGAGTTCGAGGTAAGCGCCCCAAAGCATGGGCACCAACCGGATGGCCTGGATCAGCATCTGCTCCGCAGCATGGTTAAGATTCAGGGCCTTTAAGACCACGCCATACAGATATATCCCGTAGCCATCCAAGCGGCTCTTCCCGTACTCTGTGCGCAGCGTCGACAGCAGATCGGCGAGATCCCGCATCTGATTCGGCTCGGTGAGATTCGCCTGATCGGTGGTAGAGTCGAGGCGGCGCTTTTCGCGCGCCATGTATGTGGCGTAGAAGTGGAGGAAGCGCGGCACACTGGACTCACAGTTCCGAACCGCATGAGCCGCTCGGTCGTACTCACGCACATCGTAGTAGCTCTTGGCCAGGAAGTAGTCGCTGTACTCCGCCGGCGCAATGCCCTCCAGCTGGCAATCGCTGAAGGTCCGGTCGTTATCCGGCGGCTCATTGTCGATGTGCACATCGCAGAGCCCGTGATGCATCTCCGCCAGCCACTTGGTGCTGTGCAGGAGGCCGCGCTTCGAGCACTCGATGATGCCGCGGCGCAGCTCCTTCTTAGCGTCCGGCAGCAGCACGCTAAAGAATTCCTGCATATTGATCTGAGTTTGATTTTTGCTTTAATATACTTAAATAATAACTTAAAAACAATTTTATTTGCCGGTCGCTTGGCTGGTGGTGGCCCAAAAGTGATTACTATCGATTAACAAACAATTGGTAGAGGGAATTCCAGTAATTCCTATTGGAATACTTTTCTCAAATATCAAGTTTCTTCAAAAACACAAATATAAATGAATAAAAAGTCAATGGTAGTCTCTTAAATATTTTTTGTACACTATATTACAGATTTGAATTATTTCAGATAATTTCCGTTTCCGTTTTATCAACTAGAAAAGAAACTAACTAACCTAGCCTATTTCTTCAATTTTGACGAAGATATGTATGTTAAAAACGGGAAAGTTATCATGTTTATTTGTATTAATTTCTGGATCGTTGCTATGTCAGCTATACGATATAGGTGTACGATTTTCATACAATTTAAACTTAAATTCCGGAATATTTTAAAATGACTGTATTCGAAATTCGATGAAAATTAATTGAAAACTGGAAGATATATTTTTTTTCTACAAATTTTCCGATCGTTCCTATGGCATCTATATGATATAGTCATCTTATCCGGCCTCTCCCGACTTATATACGAGTGAGATTCTATAGAAGACTAACAACAAAATTTCGTTCATAAAGCTTTAAAACTGAGAGATTAGTTTGCGTAGAAACGAACAGTCGGACAGACGGACATGGCTAGATCGACTCGGCTGTTGATGGTGATCAAGAATATATATGTATTATATGGTCGGAAATGTCTTTTTCACTCCGTTGCAAACTTCTGATGAAAATTATAATACCCTGCAAGGGCATAAAAATATGGCGGAAAAAATCGAGTAATCGATAAAGAATAATAAAACAATTTGTCACCACTAGCTAGAATCGCTGACCATAACAAACTGCGAAATAAAGAGATAAGGAAAATAACAACAACATGTTTACGAAAATCGTCTTTGTTTAAACATTAAACGGCACCTGTGACGTCCGCGCCGTGTGGGGCAAATGCAATGCGATTAAACCACTTGCTGCCCCGGAGTTCCGCAAACAAGAGATACGTGCAAAGGTCAAATCTCAGCTAACTTAAACACACTGCGCAGAGACAAACGAACCTTAAATGCAAATTTAATGCACAGCTCGGCAGCAAGCAGTAGGATTGTGATTCACTTGTTTATGTCTGAGACCTTTATCTGGTGTCCAGCGAGTGGCGCGATCCGATAACCTTTTGTCAGGCGTCACTCCGGCTTTGTTTGCCTGCAAACGCACAACACACACTTCGCACAATGAGGCTCACCTCGGGTATATTTCTGGTGCTGCTGCTCCTGGCCACTTTCTTGGGTCTGGGCGACTGCTTTTGGCCCTGGCCGTTTGTTAAAAAGCACAAGGCCAACGCTCCTCCTACGCCGCCGCCCCCGCCACCAGAGCCCAAGCTCTCGCCCGTGATTTTCGGTAACACAAAAAAATCAATAGTCCTTTCGAGGTCACAAGTTACGCTAAGGTTCCTCCTGTGTATATTTCAGTTCCTGGCGATGGCGGCTCCCAGCTGGATGCCCGGCTGAACAAGGCAAATTCTCCGTACTTTGTGTGCGAGAAGACCCACGACTGGTACAATCTCTGGCTCGACCTGGAACAGCTTGTTATACCCATGGTATACTGCTGGATAGATAACGTCAAGTTGTACTATGACAAGACCACGAGAACTACTCACAATACTCCCGGCGTTGAGACCAGGATTCCCGGGTGGGGCGATCCCGAGGTCGTAGAGTGGATCGATCCCACGAGGAACAGTGCAGGGGCCTACTTTAAAGATATAGCCAATGTTCTGGTGGATATGGGCTACGTGCGCCGGGTGAATATCCATGGAGCACCCTACGATTTCCGCAAGGCGCCGAGTAAGTCACCTATTAACAATATTTTATGTTATAAAAGGTTAAAGAAGGATAATCACTAATTTCGTAATTCTATTAATAATTGTCACTAAAAAAATATAAATTACAGATGAAAACAAGCAATTCTTCATCGATCTCAAGCAATTGGTGGAGGACACCTACGAGGCCAACAACCAGTCGGCCGTCACCTTTATTACGCACAGCATGGGCAGCCCCATGACGCTAGTCTTCCTGCAGGAGCAGACGCTCGCGTGGAAAAACAAATATGTTAGGCGGCAGATCAGCTTGGCGGGCGCCTGGGCAGGCAGTATCAAGGCGGTGAAGGTGTTTGCCATGGGCGATGATCTTGACTCCTTTGCTTTGAGTGCCAAAATCCTCAAAGCTGAGCAGATAACACATCCTTCGACCGCCTGGCTATTGCCATCACCGCTGTTCTGGAAACCTTCCGAGGTGCTGGCCATGACGCCGAGCAGGAACTATACGATGGCACAGCTCAAGGACTTCTTTTTCGATATTGATTACATGACTGGATGGGAAATGCGAAAAGATACAATGCGATACACGCAGAACTTTAGTCCGCCGGATGTGGAGTTGCATTGCTTGTACGGGGATGGTATCGATACGGTGGAGCGGTAAGTCTCACTTGTATTTCTATGCTGATTAAAAAGCTAATAAGTAACAACAGGTTGCAGTACAAAAAGTCGGATATCTCGGGAGAGACGCCGAAACTTATCATGGGCCTGGGCGATGGCACCGTCAATCAGCGTTCTCTGCGTGCCTGCCAATACTGGTCGGGATATAGCAGCTCTCAAATCAATACTCTGGCTCTCCAGGGCGTCGACCACATGAAGATCCTGGCCCATTCCGATGTCCTCAAGTACGTGCGCACTGTCATGCAGCAGCCGTAGGGTAAAGTTTCTGTTCCATTCGTTTAAGTCTAAACTGTAAAGTAGTCTCAATGCCAATCTTTAAATGTTAAATAAATGTAATTCGTTGAAGTAAATGCTGCTCTATAATAGGTTGCAATGGAATGCAGCTATAAGTAGCTCAAAAACCTTGGAGAACGAGAGAGATCTCTGTTTTGGATTTTCTTGAATTTTTATTTCTTTATTTGTTATCTTATTGATTTATGCTTAATAAGATGAGATATTCGAATCACGTGTGTCAATGTCCAATGCATAACGCTTTATTTATTACTCAATAGTGTTCTTTTCATTTTCCTCTTGGTTTTTTATTGTTTTCCCTTTTTTTCATTTAATTAATTGTTTATATTTATTTTACAAAGCGTTTACTCTTAGATGTATTTCCATTTTTAATTATATACCGAATAATTTGTTGTTTATTATTGCACTAATATTTAATTACCTTCTGTCTTTCGCCTTTTTTTGTATTTTTTCTTTTTAATTTTTTGCTAATTTTATTGTAGTTGACATTCTCTGTTCATTTTGGTTTAAAGTATGCATATCCGATATCTCTGGATAGATATAGAAAAAGTATGTGTCGCAACAGTTAGGAGATAAAACTAAGGTTCTCGAAATGATCCTAGTGTTCGTGTTTCTTTTGTTTTTGTGATAAAATCAAGAAGTATATAATATTTACAAATTGTTTCGCTGTCGCAGGCTCTAAATTTGTGGACATTTTTTGCTAGAAATCTCGTTGCTTGCTGGCATTTTTTTTGTATTTTTGTTAATTTATGGGCTTACAAAGCATATTTAGTTGGTATTTTCATGATGTCAATTTGTGCGGGTTGTTTGTTTGTTAATTTACTCGTTTAGCTAAATATATACATACAATTTTTATATATTTAGTATATATTTGATTTGATGTTCCTTTTCTGTCGTATGTCTGTGTGAGTGTGTGTGGAGTGTGTAGGTGTGTTGAGAGTTGGACATAAAAAAAGTTATTTTTTATTTTTAGTATTTGATTTCTGGTTTACAATTCATTCATTGTTTCTTGTCTTTCTTTGTTCAACAAAATTTGTGCTCTCGTTCCATAGTTGCAGTTTTAGGGTTTCCTCTCTCATACATACATATACATATATAACGTCTGAATATTATATATATATATGGTATAGTAGCTTTTCTTCTGACTCAAAAATCAAAGCGATACCCCGAAAAAGTCCTCAACACCTGGCTCGTTTCAAAGAGTTTTCTGTTTTTACGTTTTCTTTTTTTAGTATAAAAAATCATTATATCGAAAGTATAAAAATCGTATTTAGCGGTAGTGTGTCTTCTTTCATTCTTCTAAATTTTCGAACTCTTCAGAATTCAGAATTCTTCCATTTATTAAATCTTTTTGTTTGGTTTCTTTCGTTTTTGTTTTCGTTTTTCTTAGCAAAAGCGGGTGTGTCTTCTTCAAAGCAGGTATTTCGAATGTTACTTGGCAGGATTATTATTTTCCATAGTATATATATATGTATATATATTTCGTTAAATAGTTTTATAAAAGCTTAGTGTTCGAGTGTGTGTGTGGTGTGTGTGTGTTGAGTGTTTTGGTTTTGGTTTCTGGGTGTTTTCCTAGGCCTCCATTGTTTTCTGTGTTTGTTTAATTAGTTGTTTGGTTTTACAGCTAATTACGCTCTGTTTATTGTATAATCTGATGCGAAATATATATATTATGTATATATATATATATATATATATATATAACTCACATTAGGCGACATTGACGACTCTTAGCGGGCTTAGCTATAAAGATAATTAATTAATTAATTAATTACTTGCTGGCTCAAATAGGTATCTACAATGGAATGATATCAAAAATGATTATTATAATAATTGTAGTATATTCATATGATTTTCCTTTTGTTGTAATTAAATTAATTAAAGCTTTTCCGTGTGTGATTACGATTACTCGTTTTCTCTTGTCGGTAATATGTATTTTCGTTTCTATATCTTCCATGGATAACGCATAATTTCTGAATCGGAATCAAAACGAACGAATTAAAATACGAATAAATTGTAAATGAAAAGTCCTATTTACAATTTGAATATCCCTTTTCTACTTACTTGCTTAGTTACACTTTAGTATGTCTCGCTTTTGGGGATTCAGGGTCTGTGGGTCTCGGGGTTTCGGGCTTTTTGGGCTTCTCATTAACTAGGCTCCTACACAATGCATTTTCTCTATTCAGATTTATCAATTATCCACTGTTAAATACAATTGAATTGCCATGTGTGAATTCAATAATTCGATATTGCTAATAACAGTTCCTTGGATCGAGAGGAACCCTGGATTGGTGCTACTATTATTGCATAACAACTGGGCGACTGATGATGCTTCTCCTGCTCCCTCCTTAGAATTTAGCTAGCTTTTACTCGGCGTTTTAGCTCTACTCTTTTGTTTTTCCTTGTAATTAGTTTAAATATCTATGTCTAAGGTTAAAGGTAATAGCGCTTTTCTCGTGGCTCTAATTTTTATATCCAAATCATCATCGTCATCACATATCAAAAAGTTTACAAAAATTTTCCTTTTAGCTATTACATACGTTAATGTTTGGTTTTTCCTTCATTTAATTTCGTGCACTTTGAATAAAACATACAACAATATAGGTTAATTTCTCTAACGTTCTTAGCATCTTCTGTTTTCCGTTAACGTTAACAACTTATTTGTTATGTTATGTCGTTCGTTAATGATTAACATAATCAACATGTTGATATATTATATATTTGTTTTAAATAAATTAGTTCACTTCGCTCAGCAGCGTTTTATTGACTAACATTGGTTGTGTGTGTACCATTCATTCTTCTTGGGCTACTACCTTTCTTCTAGTGTACGACGTGTGGGCAATGTAAAGGCAAAGACCATATAACAAATAAGATGCGTAACGCCATGTCATTGTTTGCACTCAAGCTTATTGGTTTGCGAAGCCAGAAAAAAATGTATGCTCGTTATGCACCTTATAGATTATATTGTCTTTGGTAAAGGCATTTGTTTGGTTTTTTTGTGGCGAAATAAATTCAGTTGGTTGTTTTTCGTGAGTGTAATGTGTTCCAATTTGAAGTATATATTTATTTTCCATTAAACCAAAGCGTTAGGTTAGTGATATATATTTTTGATTTGACTTATATATGTTTTCAACAAAACAATTGACAGACCCGAAGAAGAACTGATTTTAAAAACTAATATTGCTCTTGAATCGCTTCGCATTACCGATCTTTTGTATCCATATATGTATTGTGCTCTAAATAACAATTCCTTAATAGCTTAAATGATAAGTCAACAGAAACGGTGTGTATGTTGTAATTGATGTAACAATTGCTTTCTCTTAGGTGTTCCAGTATTCAATTTCTTAAAACATCTCCGAAAATTAATTAACCTTCTGCGTGGACTGTGTGTGTGAGCGTGTGTTTATACAAAATTGTTTACTCATATAGTTGAGGCTGTTTTACGTTTATTTTGTTAGCTTTATAATAATTGTACAATAATGATGAACTTTTCTTGGAATGATTATAAAGGGCTTTCTTGGTGATTCGTGTGTATCGACTGTAGATCGAAATGGAATCTCTTGTTGATATCGCAAATGAGAACAGCGACCAAAGAAATAACAGGGATGCAAACGGGATTCGATTTTAATTTATTTAAATATAAAGTAAGAAATCCGATTGAAAATTATTTGCCATTTGAGCGTGCTTACTATTTCTGCATAAATTTGATTCAATGTCTCCTTAAAATCTCTATCGGGGTCTTAGTGTAAGCCAAGTCAATTTGAACTTGCTTACTAGTTCTTCTTAAATTTGATTTAAAGTCTACTCAATATATCCCAAAGATCTCTTACAAGTCTTCCTATAGCTTCAGAAGTCCTAATATCAGTATAATCAAGGATAATCAAGTCGGTCGAATATCCCTTATGGAATCTTTCCAGGACCTTATACCCACTAGACACCCAACTGGAGCTTTCAAATCTGAACAGACCACGGAAGTACCCCCACTTTTCGTTGTAAAGCATATATAATTTTCTCAGACATTGAACTGAAATGTTGTGCTCCTGCGATTTGCATCCCCGAATTAAGTTAGCCAGGCACATGTTGGATCCCCTCCTACATCTTCGAGTGGCTTCGGCCCACGCCCAGGGTCAGACATCCTTTGGCGGCTGAGCAGTGCCCGATGAGCTCTGCTTCTGCTGCTGCCTTCGCTCCCGCCACCGGTCGATGGGCGTGTAGCAGCATCGGAAGAAGGGCGGAGCACGCGGAGAGCTGCTGCTGCTGCTGCTCTTGCTCAGCTTGGCCAGCGACTCGACAGTGAGCTCTGTCTGCACCCCACTGGTGGTTAGACGCGACTCCGCCTGATACTCAAACTGGTAACGCGGCGGCGGCGCCCCCGCCTTGCATATGACACTGGGCGGCTCCATCTCGTGCAGCTCGAAGCAGCTGTTCGAGCTGCTGTTGGTCGAGGGCCTGAACTCGTGGGAGCTGCTCTCGACCATGGCAGTGCGATAGGTGGCGGCAAAGTAGTTTGTCTCCAAATAGTGGCAGGACTCGAACAGATAGTCATCGAACTGGTTGGGCAGGACGAGCGAACTGTCGCCAGATCTCTGAACCAGCCGATGCGACTGCGACGTGGGTGAGGTCGCCGAGGCAGGTGCTGTGGGCAGCACCATCGTTGCCAGCGAACTGGAGGCCATTGGCTGCGGCCGCTGTGGTCTTTGCTTCATATCAACAATTTCTATTTCTTCAATATCACTAAAACTATTCAACTGTTTCAACAAATAATGCACATCATTTCGTTTCATTTGATTATCCTCGTCGTGGTGGGGATGATCATCGTCGTCGTCGTCGTCGTCCTGGGGATCCTGCTCTGTCTCCTGCTGCTCCTCTGTGGCAGTTGCTGGATTTCTGGGTGCTTGCAATGTTAATGGTGTGCTGGCAACGGCCACCGAGCCACGATCTACTAATCTGGGGATCCCCTTGAGGCTGCTGATCGCATCATGTTGACTCACCAGCTCCGGATAGGCCAGGTTGAAGCGCTGCTGGAGCGTGGCACTGCTCAGCTGCGGCAGAACGGAGTAGTCGTAGTCCACCGCTGCTAGTGCAGCTGCTGGCCTCTCCAGCGTGGAGTCTATGATGCGATTGAACTTGGCTAATGCGCTGGTTGCTCCAGCTGCTGCTGCTGATGATGAACTGGATGCTGTTGTTGTTGTTGTTGTGGTTACGTTGACCTTAGCGTTAAGTTGTTCATTGGTTTGAGGCACTGTTGTGACGGTTTCTAGGTTGTTGTCATCCTCATCATCATCCTCGCCGACATCCTCGTCCACATCATCGATATCAACGCCATCGCGCAGCGTCTCCTGCACGTTCAAATTGAGATTGAGATGCAGCTGCTGGCGCAGCAACAGGCGTCCGGTCTTTGTCTCAACACCTGGTATATTCGGCGGCACCGCCGCTGAATATGTCGCCTCCAGGCCCCGTCCGGCCGCAATCACTGCCGCCGCCCGCTGCTGAGCCGTCGCTCTAGCCAAGTTCTTTTGCAATATCAGCCGCCTCGACGAAATGATGGCATTATTGTCGCTCCCCCGCGATTACCGGCTGTCGCGGGTGGAGCGAGGCCGCCCCTAACTGGACGTACTGGCGATCGGCGAGACGGGGGACAGCGGACTGCGGGCCTGTTCGCGGGGACAGCCCGTCAGTGTGATCACCAGCTTCCGGGAGCCGGCCTGGTCGCGGTGCTCGCACAGCCACACGCCCTGCCACGTGCCCAGCGATAGCTTGCCGTCGGTGATCGGGATTGTCAGGGAGCTGCCCAAAAAGCAGGCCTTCACATGCGCGGGCTGTTGAACAAGAAATGTAAATTGATTAGATTGGTTATAAGGATCATAGGTACAATTTAGAAATATAATATCTGTCGGACCATTAAAAAACAAATCAAATTTATCATATTTCTTAATAAATTCATTATTTTTCCTTCGATACACATACATCCCCAATCAGGACTCACCATATCGTCGGGACCTTCGCACGAGTGCCTGTAGGGCAAGCCTTCGGGAACTATTTTATTCAACATCATCTCCATGTCGTCTCTGCGGATCGAGAAACGCAATTAGTTGGAAAATATGTTATGATATGATATATGGCCATTCATTCCACTCACCTGACGTCTGGATCCCAGCTTTCGTTTAACGCTAAACTCGCCGAGGTGTGAAGAACTGCAAAGAGCGGAGGAGAAACAAAGCCAATTAGTTAGTCGGTGGGATTACTTTAATCTCTGAAATTATTAGCCCCTCCTCGGTTATTAGACCAGCACGAGCTCCTATGCATTTCCAATTGAGTTGTAACGCCAATTAGTCAAAATGTTTCTGCCTCGGGGGACCCAACACTCTCCCGCCGAAGCGAATGAAAGTCAGGCATGGAATGCAGAGTTGCTCGTCGATAAGGTATCACAAATTATATGACAGACATGAGATATGGATAATTAAACTGGGGAGGATTTTCTTCAATCAGCTCAAGTGGAAACATCGGTGGATTTGTTAAAAGGTTAAGAGCACTAGGTATAATTGAACACTGAATTTTCAAGGGGGAGCTATTAAGCCTTATTAATATATAAGACTATATATAAAGTCTATTTAAATTGCTCTATAAATGATATTCTTCTTGATCTACTGTTAGATATTTTCTATAAAATATTAAGCAAATCTATGAGAAGACTGGTGTTTCTCCTCCACAATGTATTGGTCTTCTTTTTATATATTTCTGACCAAGCGATTTGTCTCCCTCAAAGACCACATCTTTCGAGTATAATTCCCCAAGTTTGAAATGCTCACAAAATAAAAATTAAGCTTTCCCGACTTTAGCCATAAATTAGCGATAAATCTCAACGTAATTAACTAGCACATCTTCGACGAGCATTTAATTAGTTGCATTATTTCCCGATGTCCAATTGAAACTTTTATTTAACAGTCAGTCAGTCCCATCAATTATTCTTTGCCCCAATTAACACCTTAGCTTATTGACTTTCAATTAGCAACTCTGTGTTAACAAATTAATTACATGAAAAATCCACTCCAGATTAGCGCGCTTACACTGCTAAGCGGGGAAAACGGTGAAAAGCGGACGCACACAGCGGATTCTCTCGGCAAAAAGGTTTGTCGTCACCGAAAAAATGCCAAATAAAATCGTTGTTTGACAAAGAATGGAAATTTATGCTATGACCCCCGATATAGAAAAACACGAGCATGTTTGGAGTTGAAAATTGAACAATAATTGCCTACACATTCGCTGGCAACTCGCTGGGAAATTGGCCAAATGCCAGGCCCAGTCGAGCTCTGGCTGAAATGTCACAAGCGATATGCATTGAAAGCCGAGCCGAGTCGAAATTGAATATTTTACTTGGGCGGGGGGATTGAGGAATGAATGCATTTAGTTTAAATAATAGATGAAAATATAAATAGCAGAGCGAAACACACACACACATACACACGACGAGAGAAACACTTAAATTTGCACACTAATTGCGTATTCATGAATAAAAGAGAAAGCCGCCGCCGCTGGCAGATGGGGAAGCCAAGCGAAAATTAGTTTATTATCAAATCCCTGAGATGTAATTTTCTGGCCCCGAGCAGAGACTTGGAATGTGCTCCTATGTTGTGCGCCGGTCGGGCCTCTTTCTCCCATCACCCACCACCCACCGCCTGCCGCCTGCCGCCTGCCAATGTTTATGTCCAAGTTCCGATTTTTCGGCCGGTTTCCGGTATCCGGGGGCAGTCCCCCAGACCAAACAAACACACTTTCTTTCCAAATAATTTCAGAGGCGATTATGTCATGTTGAACATGTGTAAATGGCATCAGGAATTTAAATATTACCACAGGAGGTGAGCGGGACTCTCCAGCTCTCGCCGGTGGGCCGTGCAAATGAAAATGAAACCGGACTGACAGTTGACGGAAGACGGAGGAGGGTCACAGGTCACAGCAAATTTGTAAATTGATTGCAGGATGGACTGTGGCTCTGATGGGGATGTGAGCGAAAATGGGACGAGGCTCTAGGCCAAAAACAGCACGTGGCTTTTGCACTTGAAAGAAATAGATAATACAATTACGAAATATATTAAATACCCTTGAAGGGTATTATAATTTCAGTCAGAAGCTTGAAACTAAGTGAAGGAGTCATTTCCGACCCCATAAATCATATATATTCTTGATCAGCATCAAAAGCCGAATCGATCTAGCTATGTCTGAGGAAAATTTATTTTTTTCAAAATTTTAAAAATTTTATTACATTCATTAAAATTGTCAAAAAATGAACAAAAATTTAAATTTTTAAAAAGATGAAATTGAGTATGCAGTTTTGTTAACCTAATTAAAACTAACATAGGAAAGCTTTCCGAATTAAAATTAATGCTTTTTTGGCTGAGTTATGAGTTTTTTAAAATTAGATTTTTCAACAAAATTGTCATATAAAAATATTGATAAATATCGCCTTAAAAAGGGTATTATAATTTCAGTCAGAAGCGTGAAATTCAGTGAAGGAATCATTGCCGACCCTATAAACCATATATATTCTTGATCAGCATCAACAGCCGAGTCGATCTAGCTATGTCCGGCCAAAATCTATTTTTTTCAGAATTTTCCGAATTTCCAAAAAAAGGAAAGGGGTTACATCATTAAAATTGTCAAAAATTGGTAAAAATCTCAATTTTTTTCATTTTAAACTGAGTATGCAGATTTATTACCCTAACAAAAACTAACATAGGAAAGCTTACCGAATTAAATTTAATGCATTTTTGGCTGAGTTATGAGTTTTTTAAAATTGGATTTGCCGAAAAAAATGTCATAAAAATATACTGAAATAACGACTGAAAAAATAGTATTTTAGCTCCAATCAGAAGCTTCAAACTAAGTGAAGGAGTCGTTTCCGACCCTATAAACCATATATATTCTTGATCAGCATCAACAGCCGAGTCGATCTAGCTATGTTCGACCAAAATCTATTTTTTTCAAAATTTTGAAAATTTTATAAGGGGTTACATCATTAAATTGTCAAAAAAATTCAAAAAAATTTTAATTTTTTAAAAGATTAAATTTAGTATGCAGTTTTTATAAGCTAACAAAAACTAGCATAGGAAAGCTTTCCGATTTAAAATTAATGCTCTTTCGGCTTAGTTATGCGATTTTTAAACTTTGATTTGTTGAAAAAAATTGCCTTATAAATATATCGATTCAAAGAATGCGATGTTACTTATTTATGTTAGTTTTGAATCCTTTTCTACAAATTTACCAACTAGATCTATGTAATTATTTAAATTTATATGAAAATATGAAACTTTTCCTATAAATTTGCAATTTTGGAATATGTTAATCACCTGAAACATAATTCTGCGTGTCTGCATTGCGGCTTTTGAGTGGCATTTGGAGTTGTTCGCGCATTCCGCTTACATTTATTCCGGACTCCTGTCCCAGCCCCAGCTCCCTTCCCCGCTCCACTGGCGCATCCGCCTGGAATACTTGACTGACACTTTTTCCATTGCAGCCAAAACCAAACACACAAATGGAACGCGCGAGCAGGAGGCAGGAGGCAGGAGGCAGGAGGAGTTAAAATGCTCCTCCAGGGCGTTAAGCCGGTGGCCGAGCGCAGGACGCCCCATAATATGATTTAGCCATGGGCTTTGTGGTCGCTAACATGGCTAACTGGTGGGGAGGAGGTGGATGAGGAGCAGGAGCAGGAGCAGGAGCAGGAGCTGGAGGTTCTAGTCTATGTTTGGCTATGCCACCAAGCCCTGGGCGCTAATAAACGTTTATGCGCTGCGCAAAAATATGGCCAAAAGTTGGCTTTCGGCATGTGGTTAAGTTAAGAGGAATATTTTTTTAAATATATACATTTTAAGTATGTGAAAAATTGTTCATTAGATTTACCTCAAGGGTTAAGAGAATTAGAACGAATTGGTTAATTACAGCATTATCAGTACTAGTTGCACCTAAAGTTAAACTAGATCCTGTTGGACTTCCACCTGCCAAACACTACTTTCCCGGCTAATTAACGCATAAAGCAACCGCCAGGAATTTATCACAGTGCAGTACGCATCGTTAAGTAGCAGGTGGCATCGTTTTGGCCGCCTGTTTAGCTGTTTAGTCGCCTGTGTGTGTGCGAGTGGGTGTGGGTGTGGACGGGGTGCGAGAGGAGCTGGAGGAGCGCCTTCGTCCTGGGCACATGTAGCAGGCGTTTAGGCACTACAAAAGTTGCTAATGTTTTTAAAGAGGCCTTTTTATTATACAAAGTCAAACATTCTGACAGCACAAACAAGCACCGAGCAGAGCACACACACCACACACACACACACACACACAGGCAGACACACACACACCAATACCGATGTAAATATACAACCGCAGTGGCCACACACACACAGGCACAACGGCAGTGTTTAACAATGGACTGAACACAACTCAACTCTCGACTTGACTCTCAGCTCAGCTGGCTGTGTTCATTCATATATTCATGCAAACACGCACTCAGACACAGACACAGATACAGACACAGACACAGATACAGATACAGATACAGATACAGATACAGATACGGATACGGATACACCCATACAGCCATGGTCAAAGATGCAGGACTCAAGGATTCACGGAAGTTGACAAGGAGAGACTGGAATATGTATATTCATCGCGATATTAACGGAGTGTTCATCTTGGAAGTGATCAAGTGTTCATCCGGCTGTTAATGCTGATCAAGAATATATATTGTTTATAGGGCTTTGCAAACTTCTCACTAAAAACATTACCCTGTATAAAAATGAACTAATAAAATAAAATACTATTTAAAACTAAAACCGATTCTATCAAATTCATCAACTTTTTACTTGCAACTTGCAGATACCTTCACTTAACTCACTTAAGTTTAAGGATCCTTTTCAGTTCCTATTTTCCTGACCCCCAAAGTATGGATCCAAGGAAGCACGTGAATGTGCGGCGGGAGTTTGCTGTGTGTGTGTGTGTGTGTGTATATTACATAATGTAATGCTGAAGGAAATGCTTAAATTCATCAACCTTCTTATTACATAGCCGTTGACTTTTATGCTTATCCCGAGACTCCAGGCTCTGAAATCAGAGAGAGGAGCACACCGCGAGAAATGGGGTTATCTGGCCGGTGGCTTGGTGTTCTATATCTAACATATCACGTATAGCACGTACATATATTTCCACGATTTTCCTTTGGTGTCAGGTGCTGGCACTGGTGCCCCGCAACGGGGCGAGGCGAGAGGCGGAAAGGCGGAACTAGTTCAAGCACACCCCGAGATAGCATTGGGAAAATCGGAAAAGCGGGCCACCGAAAAACCTTTTGGCGTGCTCGTTTTGCATAAATAATATTGATTTATTGGGTAGCGCAGCACAGCGTATTTTGCGGTTCATAAGCGAGCAATTTTAATGCTAAGCAACACCGAAAGGGAAAGCGAAAGGACCAAGGAGGACGGACGGGCCACCCGAAGGGGCAGGGAATAATGCCCGCACACAACGGAAGCCCAAAAAGTATGACACACACATGGCACGATTTGTTTTCCTTTTTCGCCTTTCTCCATTCGCTGCTGTTCTCCTCTTTGTTTTCTTTGTTTTCTCCGCTTTTCGCAGTTTTTGTCCTGTTCCTGTCGTCACGAAACTGTGGCGCAGCAGAAAGGACGAAAGGGGCGAAAGAGAAATGGCCAAGGAGCACACTCACACTCACACACACACACACACACACTCTCTGCCGCCCACACACAAGTAAAGTATAATGTTAGAGGCTCCAAAAAAAAAAAAGAAAAACTCCCAAACTCAAAGGCGGACACCCTTTCCCCAAAATTGGTTTCGCTTTCGCTGGCTGTTGATTTATTTGGTGTTGCCACTCTCCTCCCACAAAAGGACACTCCGGCGCGGTGGAGTCCTTTCCCTTCTGGCTGAAAAATATGCTCGGGTTATAAATTGAAGTTGAGCCATTCATATGATCTTGCGATTATGCAGCAAATTGCTGTCGAGGATGGGCTCTTCCCACAATCTATTGGGTCTCGGAAAGAGGGAATCCTTGTACGCATCCTGGGACATCTTTAAATGGTCCACTGAAGTTTATTTCCAAAGTAAAGAATATATATAAACTACAGGCAGTCAAGCTATATAAAACCCATAGCTTCATGTCATATTTAAGGTTACTTTCTATAAACTTTATAAAATGTTAAGTTAAATTATAAATACACCGAATCCTAAGTTTTTATACCTTTACAAAGTTAATGCAATGGGATCAACTCTACTTTTGCTGATGATCAAGAATATATGTGATTATAGGGTCGGAAATGACACCTTCACTGCTTTTTAATCATTGTAATACACTGAAATTTTCAAAAGTTTCATAATTCAAATAACCATAGAACTTAAAGAACAACTCCTAAATATAAATACTATTTTAAGGCCTTATTGTTTGGCTGCAAAAGCTATTTTACCAAATTTTAAACTCTTTTTTTAAGCCAGTAACAATATAAATATATTTTGAAAACCACATTCCTGAAATTCCTGCGGATTAAATCCGTATATCATAACACAACCTATCACTGTAACTTCCTTTAGATCTAACCTTTTAAATGTTGGCTTAAGTAAAAGCCCAAACAAATCATCAAACAGTCACACAACTGGCAATTAGCCTGGCTATTACATACTATGCACATATTCACGATTGTTTGGGGAGGGAACTTCGAGGTCTCCCCGATATATTGGGGATATGGTAGGGGAGCCCCCCAATGGGTCAGTTCGGACGACCTTCCTGCCGCACATATGAATATTAATAAAAAGCAAAAGAACCGAGTCATTGCCGGAGGGGAAGTCGCCGCATTGTGGCAGAGCTACCAGGTGGGAAAGCAGGAGCCAGGACTATGATATATCATTTTTTAGCCTCAGCATTTCCTTGCATTCCCCCATTGTTGTGTTTAACAAGTTACCATTACATTTGGCTTATATTTTCGTATATATTTGTGATTTGTTGTGTGTCCTCTTGGCCACTTTTCCCCCCCAACATTTCATTGACTTTTCGGTTGTTGTTTGTGCGCCTTTTCCCCATAGAAACAAAGGGCGGCGCAAGGGGGGCCTATTGAGGTCAATAGTAAAAGACAACAACATATGGCAAGGTTGCTTTGAAATTATATTTTCCTAGTTTCTTTTTTTGTTCGAAATTAACTTTTTTGTTGCCTTTCCCTTGGAAGCGAAGCAAGATTGAAAACGGGAAAGTTGCTTTTCATTTGCCTGCATTTACTATTTACAGGTTTTTCTGGCTCTTCTGCTTTTTTGCAGGGAAAAGGAGGCAAAGATTAAGCTTCCTTTGGGCAAAGTGTGTGTCTAATTAGGAAGTCCTTTTAAGAAAATCAATAAACATGTCTTGACCTCAATTAGATTCCGCTTACAGTTCACAAAACAATACACGTACAGTGAGCACCCCAGACAACAAACACGCACACACAAGCTAGGGGGGGGAAACGGGGGTTTGAAGGAGGGACACACGTGCTTTTGATTTGGCAAAAAAAAAGAACGAAGGTTTCCGTAATAATAAAGACTTGCCTGCAATGTGCTGGCTAAGACGATTTGCGAGAGAGCCACACGGAAAGAAACGGGTATGGACTTTCACTAAGAAGTATAAGCAGCAAATGTAAACAATCGCTAAGGTAATTCATAGACTAAAAACTATGAAATGTGATTTTAAATATATACATTTGTAAAGGTAAATATGACCCGAACAAAACGATGGCATTCAACAGAGTTGTCTGGAATAATAACCCAAGGATTCCACATATAATATACATTTCTTACAGAATTTCTAAGTAATTAATATACTTTAAAAGCAATATGTTAGGACTATATTTAATTAAAAATTGAATAAAGACAAGATTCGCTCAATAAGAACGATGCCCATGTATTTTTTTCTATATAGATACATGGCATAAATAGGGGGTTTTCCTCCAAAGCAACGGAAAATGTGTGTGGGGCTGGAGGAAAGTTCGCCTCGAGCATTCACACGCCATAGCCACAGACCATGACATGCAGACATGAGCGACGACTGCGACTAAGACGACGATTGCTTTTCACTTTAGCCAGGCCAAACTCCCAACTAGCCCCACACATATAGCCCGCCCTGTTGGCCCCTCCTTCAACTGGCGTTTTATGATACGATTTTATTTATTTACCCAGGTCTGGGCGGGCGAGGAAGAGAGATGGAAAGCCGCAGCTTGGAGGAGCGGAACGCGTCCTGGCATTGTAATGCGAACTGTCAACAAGAAGCTGCCTCCAAGGCAGCCAGCTCTGGAGGTTGTTTCTCTGTTTGCACTGCCTCCTTGACGTCTTGGGCTTCTTTTTCTTTACACAGGGAAAAATTTAGAAGGAGATGCAACTCCAAGTTAGTGTTTGAGGTTTTCTTTAAAAAAAAACCCAATTTCGGATTATGTGACAGGACTTTTATATTTCAATACTAGTCAACTTTCATTTCTTTCTGTGTGCTGCCGCTGTCAGAAGGCTTTTGAATGCGGGGGATTCCACACGAGAATTAGTGTGCAGAGAGCACCAGCAGCGGCAGCCGGGCGCAAAAAGGAATACTTTGCAGAAACTGCAATCCGAAGATTACTGCGAATGCATTCCTTCGCAGCGAGGAATATAAAGCTTAAACAAGGACTCAGATAGCCTTGCGTCCTGTCAAGAGGCATATGGCATATATAGGAGTTGGAAAGTAAGCTCGAAAATGAAGTGGAAGCTTGCTTAGAGATCGCAGGGTTATTTATAATTAAATAGTAGAACTTGGGCTCTGTTTATCCCACTACGCTGTGCTGTATTTAAGCACTCTTAAAGCATAATCCCTTAATGGGTCAACTCTGGAAAGTCCCAACGAACAGCAGGGGGGGCACTCCCCACTCCATTCGCCATCTCATTTAATTTGGGGAAACTCCGTCTACATGTGGGTCAACCCTTCGATTTGGTCACACAAAAGCCTGACTACTCTCGACATTCCGAAAGCCGAACGAATGTCAATCGCAATTTTCTTGTGCCAGAGCAGCAGTGGCCGGTCAGTCAGTCAGTTTATCTCTGTTTAGTTTAACCCAGTTACTTGCTAATACAAATGAGCCTTAGCTGCTGCTGTCCCTGCGAGTCCTTCAAGTTCTCTAAGCCCAAATCCTGGATCGGACGCCCTGCTGAATTCGGCAACAATTTGTGCAGTTCTTGCACTGATTTGGTATGCAAGTTCCACGTTCTGTTGTTTGTCCTGAATGAACTTTGTAGCAAAATGCAAGCGCCTTGGCCCTAGCCAGGGACGCGCCACCCCTCTGGGGAAATCCAATCCCGGCATTTTGGGCGGACAAAGGAAATGCGATGCCTCATGGATGGCGTCCCTCCTCGAGAGTAGAGTGGCCTGTCACTCCTCCTGCTGGCCCCTGGTTTAAGCCAGTTCGGAGCGTGTGCGAAATGGTCATCGAACAGAGCAAGATGGATGGTATGGAAATGAGGGGGCGACTGCCGGCAGCTGGCACGGATTTCCAGCTGGTCCCGTCGATTAACTGACATTTGAGCCCCGAATTCGGGTAATCACTTAGCGAAGCAACAGCGGCAAGGTGGTGCCGTCTAACGACTCCTAACTGCGAAAGCAATGTAAGCGATATTATTCGAAGTCGTTTTTGGGGGCGTGGGGCAGCGCTTAAGATTGATTTTCAGCTTCCTCAAGTTTCCCTCGAGTCTGTTAATTATTTTCGATTTTGTACTCACTCTGCATGTGACATAATCCCACTGAGAAGTGCGCCAGCTCCGGCATCTGGCGGAGTATCTCCTCGGTGACCAGATGGACGCCGCGGTGCTGCGGCCTCAGGTTGATCTTGCGCTGAAACCAGGCGGAGCCGATTTGGAGGCCAACGATCGCATTGCCATCGGCACCGGCGCCGGCGACGGCGCCACCGCCACCTCGCCCGCCGCCGCCACCTCGGTGATTCGCCGAGGCCATGGTGCTGTTCGAGCTGCTGCTCCGTATATTGCTATTCCGGCTGACGCTCTGCTTGACCCCACCACCACCACCGCCGCCGCCACCGCCTCCTCCGCCGGCGCTGCCAGCTCCACCGCTGCCGCTGGTCGCTTTCGTTGTGCCGGCGTGTGGATTACTGCTGCTACTGCGACGTCGCTGGCCGCTGCGTCCGCCGCTTCTCTGGTGGCCGGTAGCAGCAGGTCCCGCTCCCGATCCGGATACTGCTCCTGCTCCTGCTCCTGATCCCGATCCGGCAGCAGCAGCGGCGGCGGCAGCGGCAGCGGCGGCAGTCGAGGTCGATGGTTTTGTGGACGACGTTGTGGCTTCTCCGGAGTCCGGACTCACTCACGCGCAACACTAACACACTGGGCACTGACGCGGACGCGGACGCGGACACGGGCAAGGACCCAAGAACTCGAGAACTCGAAACTCGATAGCTTGACTCCCACAAGTTGTTGACTTTGCACTTCTTTCACTTCGAAATTCGCATTTACTTTTTTTGCCTTTTTGAACCTTTTTCTATTTTTGCCGTGTTAATTTATTCTATGTTATTGCCACTTGTTTACGTTATCAGCAAAACTGTAAAAAAACAAAAAGAATATATGGGGTAAAGTTAGAAGGTTTTATAATGAATAATGTACATACATTAAAACTAGAATAGCTAGATTATAGTTTGTTAGAGCTGTCCCTTTAAAATACTCATTTTAGTCTTATCTTACTGACTTTGTTACACATTTTTTGGTCAAAAAAATTACAACCAATCAAAATACATTAATCAAAGGTGCCACAGAAATCGCTATACACTTAAAATTAAAATTTAAGAACCAAAATTTAATTCTGTTACATTTTTTAGCATATTTTTGTGCTCCATTGAAAGGAATATCATCAACATTTCATGAGCCATTTCTGTGATTCCTTTAAATATATTTTTAAATTTGTTTAATAATCAACTCAAACTTCTTTGTTATAATTACATTCACAATAAATAAATTATTAAATAAAACACAAATGCACGTATCTGGAAGCTCTTTTTTCTATCAAAACGGGAATAAACAGCACATATTTAGATAACTTTCAACCCAAAAATGGTAACCACTGCCCTTTCAGTGGCTAATCCATGGGCAACCTTTTATGGCGAACCCTATAGTTGGCGATGCCACCGAAATGGACTTTTCCACAGACTCTAACTAGTTCCCCATAAATCAAATATTAGTGTTTGGGCGGTGTTGCCTCTGCTCCGAGTGTGTGTGTGTTTCTCAATTAGAACCCGGAATAAGTACGGGGGAACGGGGTGTAGGTACTATATGTAGCCCACAATCAACAAGTTTTTAATTGCCAAACGCAAACAGCAAACAAGATTGTTATGGTTATCAGTGGGCCAGAGGTGACCCCTCCGCAAAAGCATGTGCAAAGTGTTGGGAGAGCAATAAGCCAACATTTAAAAGCTTCATTACCATTTAATTTTTAATAGTTATATTTCAAACAAGCCAAAGCCTTGCCATCAAGCCTGGACATACTTAGGGGTAACACTGCGTATGCGTGATTTCTGAAAGGTGGCTGTACGAGTTTCTCTTCAATTTGTTTACAATATTTGATAATTGTTTAAGCCTAAATAAATATTTAAATTTTTACATTTTAAAGATAAGGCAGGCGGAAAAAAATTAGTTTATAGGAATTTAATAAGACCATTAATTACAAAATTAATAAATAGCTAATAAGCATTTTTGGGAAAATCGGAGAATCACAAAATTTTGCTTTATTAACAATGTATTTTTTTTGCAAAAAACTTTATGTAATTAAAACTAAATTAACTTGCAAATGTTACTGATTACTAAAAATTGAAATTTTTAATTAAAACAAACACATTTTTATTAAAATTTCTAAACTAAAATGTGGAAAAGCATAAGGTATCTTATTATAGTAATCTGATATAGCATGAATTCACATTTCAGACTGCATAAGCAAACATATTTAATATTTAAATTTCACAAATTATAATTCTTTTTTTTTTGCTGTTCAAGGAGAATCCTCACAAGGCAGAAGAAGGAGCCGTTGCAAGTCAAAAAGTGGAGTAGAATTTGAAGCGGCATAATGAGCACGTGTCGCCCAAGTGGGCCAAAAAGGACGACGAAGCAGGGTGCCGAGGGCAGGGGCAGAGGGGTAGAGAGTGACAAGGACATGGGATTGTTGTTGGCCCCGGGAAAAGCGTTCGTGCGAAATGGTAACAGAGGCTACGAAAGGCACGAGCCAAGGCGCAAGATAGACACCCATTGCAGACACATGGAATCAAGGAAAACGCTGTTTAAGAATCCCTTTTCCTTCACTCACCAACACACACACACACACACACACAAACACACAAGTTGAGTGCAGCATAACGAAGCAATCGAAATGCATTTGAATCGAGGAAAATAGAGAGGGGAAAACGGCAGCGGGAAAATGGGAGCTGTAAGCCACAGCTGCTACTGCTCCTGCTACTGCTGCTGGAAAGCCAAAAACCACGACGCCTATGTGACTGAGTGCGCTTGTGAGTGATTTGGGGTGTCGGTATTTGGGTAAGCAGCAAAGTAAAAAAGGCTCCGGCACACGAGCAGACCCATAAAAAAGGAGGCAGAGCACTCACCACACAAAACGATTTACACGACACTAAAGGCGGTTGAGAGAAAAGGTGGGAAAAGAAAGGCTGCACAATTAGAGGTGAGACAAAGGGAAGGATGTTCAAATTGGGGAGGGGTTAGCCTATAGGATTCTTCTTGGAACCTATTTAAAAAAACTTCTGTTCTATTTTAATCTCAATAATTAAATATTAAATATATTGAAAGCACCTACGAATAATAATTCGGTTGCTTCATTCATTTGATTTAGTTTAGGCGATATACAAATATTTAAAGAAGGATATTAGTAGTAAACTTAAGCAATTTGTGGATTGTATTATTTAGCATATAATTAGAAAAATCCGAAATGAGTACCAACACGATTTTATTTTAATATATCTGAAATAAGAATGCAAGCAAAAGCTAGTGCTTAAGCGGAAAATTATATATTATAAAAATAACTATTTTCCAGATACAATTAAGAGTTTTAAAATATGTAAAGGACTTTACTTTTATATAAAATAAACAATAAAATATTATCAATTAATTGCAATAGGAAGTTTTTGGTCAGTTTAAGGTTTAATATACACAATAAGTTTATTTCTAAACCTTAGATGATAATTAAGGAAATATTATTAGTTACAAAAATAATAGAAAATATCAGAATCCTTATTTATTTAAGCAAGCAGGAAGTGAAACGGAAAAAGGGGAAAACTCTCATCTCTAGAAAACTCAACGGAACCAAGTTAAACCGAAGGTAAGGAGCAACAACTAAAGCGGCAACCTCAACAACAACTACAGTAACAGGAGCAGAACAAAAACAACTACAGTGGCAAGTAAGAAGCGCGTTGAGGCCGCGCGCCAGCTAAAATGTACTTTATTCCTTTTACGGGGCCACTGTTCAAATTTGCATATGCTTTAAATATTTAATGTAATTCAAAAAGAGGAGACAAGTATCATGCCAAAGCAACAACAACAACAACATGAATCTGGCAATCGGACAAAGCCCGGCTCCGCTTGGCATAATCCAATTGGACTTTCACACACCTGGAGCAGAGAGCCGCTCACTCTCCACATCTCATTTTCCCTCCCTCTCACTCCTTCTCCAGCTGGCTCACAAAAAAAAAAACATGGAAAAAATATTCGCGCATTTGGCAAAAAATCAATTTTCCGTGTGATTGCCAAATGCAATTCCCGGGGAAATTGGGATAACGAGCATATCCAAGCAAAGAGTTCCCCGTTGGAGCAACACCTTTCACGCTTTTCTTTGCGGTCTCCGGCCTTTGCACGGTTCCTTTTATCCGCTAATTATTGACATAACAAATGTGGAGCACCTCACACACACACATAAACACATCGCGCACACAACACCCGAATATTCTGATGACAGCACACGCGAAATGGGAGAACCGAGAACACCGAAAACTACTGTGGCCTTTTTGCTTGATTCCGGGAAACTAACTACTTCAGATACTTTAATTTCTTCACCTTACTTGCACAAGTCCACGAGGAATAGTTAAAATCCATTAATAAGCAATGTTTAAGCCGACAAACAGGTTTTAATGTTGAATTTATTTTTTTTTTTCGCGAACTGATCTTTACAGGTGGGCAGAGCTGCCGATTTCGATTTTTTCCCGTCAAAAAACTGGCTTTTTTTGTGAAAAGCGGGAATTCTGGCTTTTATCGATAGCTCGATACTTTTTCTCGAGAGAATTCTGTTAGGTTACGCTCTCTCTCCGATCTGTTAATTTCTACATGAGAATTCGACCCCAAACATGAGAATTCGACCCCAATCATCTGTAAACGTGTAGAACCGTTCTGTAACTGTGTCAAATGCAAACTGCAATCTGTAAAAGCGTAACAGTGAAATGTAAACAGGGCGAGCTGCTTCTTGCGAGGATCCTAAGGAATACTATATATAATCAGCAGGATCTACGACGAGTTTCCGAATATCCAGATGATGAATCTTCCAATTTATGTTTATGTTTAGGTATTCATTCGTTTTGGATGTATGATTTGATTTTAACTTTTACGGGGCTTCAATTATTAACAATAATTCAATTATAATAATAATAGATATTGGTTACTCTCACACTGCCCTTGTTTGTGATTAGTTATTTAGTATATATTATTAAGAAACCCTTTTGTTCTTTTACGAGTAATATTTGAAAACTAAAAATAAATATTAATGGTTTATATGGAATTTTGCAAAGGTCAACTTCTGTGAATATTTATATAACATTTTCAAAAATAAATTAATAATAACAAATAATATAATAATACCAATTAAACTGTTCCCATACAAATGAACATATCTAAATGACCGACATACTATTCAATCAGTTCTTATCCGACATACTATTCAATCAGTTCTTATAGGGAATACTCTCACTATATATTAGACACTTATAGGACATTCGCAAATGAGGAAAACCAAGAAGATATTGATAACATGTTGGAAATCTTTTGAACTTAATAATTAATAACTTAATAAATTGTTATTTTTGTTCAAATTTTTTTCATATATATTTGTTTTTAGCTTTTTATTGGATTTTTAATCGTTTTTTTAAGCTTTTTTCATTCTTCCCGTTAAAAACAGCTTTTTTTGTTAGTCAAAAGTTAACAGCACAGCAGGTGGGGGATCTCACGATACTATCGATAAATAAAAGAGCTAGAGATGGAACTTTCGCAGTTTCACTAAACGTTTCGAATATTATCTGAAGTTCATTTAATTTTTCTTACATCATATTTTAAATGCATATCTTAAGAATATTTCAAGATTTACTATTATTGAATACTAATTTACTGTAACTATTTATTTTCTTTGTAAATAAATCCGCAAAGATCGAAAGTATCACAAGCATAAGGCTTGTTAAAATGTCCAGAACTTTAAGTATATATTGATTTTAATTTTTTCTAAATTTCTCTTTTGGCAAAATTTTATTATAGTTATATGTTTATATTGGATTAGCAATGAATATGATATTTTTTAGGAAATAACAAATACGATTAAAAATTAAAATACATAAGTTGATAATATAGAACTGTTGAGAAATGTAATTAAAAGATACAACTTTGCTTGGCAAATATTTAGAAACAATTTTAAGTTTGGACTTAAATTATTTTTAAGAAAATTTAAAAATCAGGTCAAAATAGTAACCAACAGCTCACAAGATAATTAAATTAAAAATAAAATATAAAACAAAACTTTACACTATGTCCAGAACTAACGGCTCCCTCATTTCAATCGAATATCGATTATTTTTGGCGGCGATAGGCGTGCAAGGTTTGGCGGTCAAAACAAAAGCGCTCAAATATGTGCAAAATATACGAGTATTTTTGGGATTTACGAGTATTTACACGTATTCAGCTGCGTTTTTTGCGTGATTCGTGATTCGAAACAGAACGGGGAAAGCGGTGCTTACTTTTGCTTGGTGATTATTTATTGATTTGTGGATTATATGCGTCTAATTGCAATGCTTGCAGATGCTTGCTGGCTTGGTGCTGGAAATCAGGGGATTCACAGCGTGGGCGGGCGCGTTGTATGCTGCTGTTGCTGGAGCTCCTGGTACTGCTGCTGCTGGCCGGGAACGTGGCCAGCGTCGGAGTCGTTGGATACGGTAACGGGGCCGGAGTCGGCGGGATCTCTGGGCATTTTGCTGGCCGTTCCACACAGTCTCCACTGGCGATGATGACAACAACAAAAACAAGGACTTGCGGACTGCCGACTGTCGACTCTAAATATAACGTTTCGTCGTTACACTCTCGTTACTCGTTTTCTTTCTTTTTATGTGGCCAATTCACAGAATGTACATTTTTTACACCTTTCTCACACACACACCCACGCACTTTGACGCTCACACTCGCACATTTTCGGCCCCGATTTTCGCACAGCGAAAGCGTTAGCGTTTTGCTAGCGGATTTTCCTAGTTTTTCCTATTGATTCGGGCAGCTGCTCCCCCTTTTTGGTTTTTCGCTCAACAGGATTCACAAGCGACTTGGGGGTTTTTCATCTGCCTGCTTTTTTCAGCTGCACGTTACCAAATGGGAGACTCCCATTTGGAGCCACATGGGCAAGGATTTTGCATGGAGCATTCTTCGCGGAGCATTCTTCCTCCTCGCGGGCGGGGGGATAAGGAGGTTACTCCTGGTCTTATTTCGCCTTGTGTGTGTCTCTGCCTTGATTTTCTCGCTTATATTTTTTTTCTCAATAAAACTTCATGGCCCTATTACATATGTACTCCGCACACACACACTCTCGCCTTCGCACACTCGCGCGCACACACACCCCGAGCACACCGATTGCGATTGCGATTCGATCCGAGGATAATACTATATAGCGCCACGATTCCTGCTGCTGCTGGGTGTGCGTGTGCCTGCTCCGTTTCAATATATAGCTATTCCTTTTCCGATTTTGTTCCCCAGTTTTCGCTTAGCCTGGTCTGGTGGCTTCTGCCTCTGCTCTGCCCTGCTCTCTAACTTTTTTTCAGCAACTTTCTACTTTCTAGATATTTTCTCTGCATGCCTTCTCTCTGCGACGAGCGCCCAGCGATGTGCCACCGAACGAGAGCCTGAACTGAAACTGATTCGGGGATAGCACATATTTTGTTGAATGAGTAGGTGAATGAGTGCTGCTGCCCCACTCGCTGCTGCTCCAAGACGGACCTTGTTTCCGGCGCCTGCGCCTGGATCCAGCGAGTAACTTCCCTCAAGGGGGGGTCGCTCCATTGTGAACGCTCCTGCTGGGGGCTGCCACTGCCAACTCCGATTACGTACATCCAGGTGGCGCCTTTGTTCGATAGCGATTGTAACGGCTTTTTTAATTTAAATTGTATTGCAGTTGACGTAGGGAAATCCTGGAAATAGACCCAGGAATTAGAAAGTTTAATACAAAATTATAAAACAGAAATTACACAGTAAACTTTTAATTATTTTTACCTCAAACATTTTATTGCATACTTATTGACACCTCTTTAATGGGTTCCGATTGTAAAGGCATATCAATGCATTTCAAATTTCCTAATTTTAAAAAAATTAAATGAATGAAGAATGTTTTATATGCAATTGGTATTTGTTAAATTTTTCAGAAAGAGAAATAAATTTAAAATATAAATTACTATTACTCCCCAACGCATTTCTTGAAAAGATATGTATATATTATTACTATAAAATTATGTTTTCTCTTAAGAAATTAATTTCCTCTTGTATAATTTAAAGATAATATGTTCATAATCTTTAGAGGAATCTAATTGCACTCTTCTCGTGGCACACTTGAATAATTGCAATCCAATAATTCTCATTGCCAACCCCTAAATGTCACAGTCATTAGTCCACCTTATGGGCGCCTCCGGAATCCCGCCCAGACTTTTGCAGTTTACCATCTAGTCGTCGCCCCGATAGTGAGAGTGTAAGTAAGCGAACCAATTGGGTGTGACCAGCAGGTGGCCCATGGCTCGTCCAACTAACTAACTAACTAACCATATGCATGTTGTCTTTCGTTGGGGGAGGCCAAAAGGTCTGTTCCTCCTTGAATTCCTCCACCCACAATCCTCCAGCTAGGGTATGCAAAGTGAGTGGGGCTTTTTATCCTGAGGCACGCGGCACAAGCCGCCGCACCCAGTTTCTTGGATTCGAGTTGAGTTTGTTGTCATTTTCACGTTCATATCCACAATGGACGAAGGGACTGGTCAGGGGCGGATTTACAAGGAATTAACCTTAATCGAAATGCTATAAAAATAAATAAAGATATTATAATAAATGCCTTTAAATTATTAAAATTATAAAATAATCAGATAGGGCCAAGACTATGGCTTTCGTGTTCAGAATCGGAGCAAGGGACCTCAATACAAATTTATATTAAGCCAGAATTAAATCGAAATATACAATATTTTCGGTAGGAAATGAATATTTTCATCGATATATCCTATTTGACTTAAACCCTGATTCTTGAAAAACATAGATATCTAGAAAATGATTAGGATAATACCTCTTTCAAATGAAATCCCGCACCGATGCTACTAAAATATCTATCATTACATTTTCGCTTTCCAGCTTTCATTTGTTTGGGGCAGAGGGCGAGGACTTCTTTGTTTGTTATTTTACAAGCTTGCCATTTGGAACGCCACATGGCTGGGCTACACCCCATATATCGAGGGAGTGTGTGGGGCCACGCCTCCGCCGCCTCTCCTACCAACATACTTGGTGAGCCAGGCCAGGCCAGTTCCTAGGCGCTCCTGACCCACAGTAGGGCAGGCAGGACAGCAGTTGTAACTGGATTGGCAAGGCAGCCGGACGTGTGACTCGGGAGCTAACTCCACCATAAATCAGGCGGAATCATGGATGACGATACGGATATCTTTGACATTGACCCGCGTGAAGTGTGGCTGGAGAAAGATGCCATTGCGGGATTCAGAGTGTGGCACATCATAGCCGCTGTTATCGGCATTCTCATGCTTATAAGTGGGTAGAAAATGTGTCATTAATACAGATCAATTATTAATGTGTAATACTTACACCTAGTGATAATGGTGTGCTGCTGCATACGCTTCCGTATACCGCGGACCAAGCAGGAGATCGAGGCGGACTACCAGCGCAAACAGATCACCAAAAAGTTTCGCGAGAAGCTGCAACAGATCAAGAACTCGGAAATGGATGATATGGATCTGCAGAAGGGTAAGACAGAGAAGTTGCTCATCCTATCTAGTCCATAGCCACGCATACACACCGCCTGGAAGTTTCTTGTGTACCGACACTGTCCCAGTTTTCGTTGTCACCCTAATGCGAGCCAAGCCCTTTTCCTGTCTGGTGCTCCTCCTATGCTCCAGTCCCTCCCACACGCATTTGTATATACAAGAAAAAAAAAATGATAAACGACTCCTCTAGCTGGCTCCTCTTGTTGCACGCTAGTTAATGCCACACTGAGCAAAAACAAACTAATATTAAATTCTAGACATAAACTCGGACATTTTTAAATGAAATAATACAAATAATAATTGGACAGTCCCCAAGCACCTTAAAAAATAATCAATAGGAAGGCTTTAACTATAAAATGTTCTTCTTTTGTGTTCAAAAACATTTAAACAATTCTAAAAATTATATAAGTAGATGCAAGGTTTCTGGAAATAATTAAAAGGCATTCTATGCATAGTTAAAAATGTAAATAATCTATTCTTTGATAGGAAAACAAGTTTTTCTCAGTGCTTAGCGAATTACTCACTCTCTCTCTATCCTATCACAGCACTTGCTTATATCAAACTGGAACAGTACGATGATCCCTAAGGGCTTTGTAAATTCACCACGCACCCTGTACAAACTATTGGAAAGAACACTGCCCATCAGTAAGTAGCACAAAATTCACATATATTATCCAAGTTAATTATTTTTTCTGTCATTAAAAAGTAGTCATATAATCATTTCCTCCTCTTTCAGTTTGTTCCCGCATCCAGAGCGATTATCTGAACCTACAGGCCAGCTTGGAGAGCATGAATGAGAAGCAGAATGTTAAGTTTAAGATCTAAAAGTGCCTTTTCCTCCTTTGGGAAGAAGTGTGTGTTATACGTAACTGTTGTAGTATTGTGCATCCGGCAGAGATTGTAGTTTTAAGAAAATGTTAGTCCCCTAAGATTGCGGCAAATGCATTTAAAAATGCCCCACAAAAAGTTAATAAATTTAGACAGGCTGAAATAATTTGGCTTTCTACCATTTCTATCGATCTTTTAGTGAATCAACCTGGCGATCAATAAAAGACCCTTGAGTCACTCATTAAAAATCGATTCTTGTTTATATTTTATATTGCAATTTGATTTTCTCGTTTTTATTGAATTCCGCGCTTGATCAAAGGTATCAAAGGTTTTGTTAATATGGTTTGCAGTACGTTTTTAAATGCGTTTCATCTCTCTACACATACATATATAGGCTAATTGTTTTGTGGGGATTGAATTCTCCAGATTGCGACTATATAACAAGATGGTGGCAGCCCATTTAGTCGTTAGTTTTAATTCTCATGTTGCACTTAAGTTTAGGGTTTCCTTTTATTGATTAAAAAATAATATTGTTCTGCTGTGACGCTAATGACTCTGGCTAGTGACTGTAACAAAACATGCACACAATTCAATTACTAAACGCGTAACTATTAATTCTTTGTTCATTTTATGTTGCTGCTGAGCTTACATTTTAGCCTTAAACGTTCGGTTGTTTTGGAATACTTTCTTTCACTTGTTATCTGGTTTAGTTTTAGTTTAGTTCTAGTTGGTTTGCCAAAATTTACGTTTCGGTTTACACGCATTTTAATACACAATTTTTATTTCTTTTTTATATTTTATATATAAAAACAACTAAATATACTGCTCGCATCATTCGATGCGCTTGAATGTTCTCCCCCTGCAAAGGATTACGGAATTAGCTATGCGGGAAAGTATTGAAAATGTAATTCACTCACGTTATAGTTTTCTTTTCCGTGTTTTTAGGCTCTGGCCTGGCACGGTTTAGCACCTTGAGGAAATCGGAGGTTTTTGCACGCATCCGAGAATGAATGTAAGCCTTTGAACACTGTTAAATACATAAGTTTTTAATTTATGAGTTTAGTTTATATAGGTATTAAAAGAAACCAACCTTAATGTGGTAGTGCAAATAATCTCGAAACATGTGTATTAGGTTGATGGTATTGTCCCTTGTTTCTTTATTGGTGTGACGAGGAAAAAGCACTGCATATGATATAAAAATTATAATATTACTCCGACTAAAAAAACAGTTCTGAAAAGGATAAACTCACCAAATGTAACATAGCCAATATTGTCACCAACTCTGGCATCCGAATTGGCCAATTCCAGCGGCGGTTCGCGGTGCGAGAAGAGCACTTGTGGCGCTGTGTGTGAGGCACGTCGCCCTTCCCTCAATTCCTGCATGAATACTTTGCCGATAATCACATCGTCCTCATCGCGGAAAATGGTGCTAAACACTACGGTGACACGATCGGGCTTGGACTCCACATATCTTTAAAACACATGCATTTCTTTATAGAGTTTCTTCTCATTTCTTACCAACTCTAAACTTACAAAGTCTCATCGTTGCGATAGTTAATTACGGCCCGCTTCTGGCCCTCTTCACCCTGCTCCTGAAAGTCGAAATACTTCTCAAAGACCGAGGCAAAGCAGTTGCGCTTCAGCAGACCAATCCTCTTGGCAATTTGCTCCCAGTCCTCTGGAATCTCCTCCAGATTGATAAGTACAGAAACATTGTAGCCTGTAAAGAAGAGTAATTAAGAGCAATTAACTTTTTGTTCAAAAGCTCAAGTCTGAGCTGTGTGCAGACGCACCTTCTTCCGTGTCTGTGAGCAGACTGCCATATTCACGCTTCAGCAACTCGTCGGCTCCATGCTCTTGCAATTGCTTGTAGAACTTCAGCGATATACTGATCTAAATATATTTTTACAGTATTATTAATAATGTTTAAAGGGTTTCTCGAAGGATTCTTACTTACCCGCACTTTTGTCTTGTCGCCATTCACATTGGAAAGGTGATAGAGCACACCATCAAAGTCTGCTATTCTTATGTCTATCGACTCTGGCTTCAGTCTGGAAAGAAAACAGGAGAGTTCCACAAATAAAACGGATGAGTTCGATTGCTTATTAGTCATTTGCCCATACCCAACACGTATACAACACTATATCTTATCGTCAAAACTCGTTTATAAATGATTATCTTTACCAGAAAAAGCAACAAAGGTTCTATGTCTTTTAAAAACTGGGGCGTATGTATGCACCTTCGATTTTATACTGCTTTAATTTTATTTAATCAAACAGGATATACGATGCGTTTTAAAGAATTTGAATACTTTGGGGAGAAACTCACACACAATTTAGGGAATTACATTCTAAAATATGCCATAAAATAGCTCCCAAAATAACAAAACAATTTAATTGTACACAAACACAAGTCATCTGCTATAATATAATTAATTATTCAGGATGCCGTTCGTATTTCTGGTTTATATGGGAGAATTTGAGACACAAATTGAATAAGTTTTCAAAGATGTGCCACTTTCTCTCCCCTTTTGCAACTATTATCACGAAGAGAAGGATTCTAACAAGTTCAGTTTTGTGGACGAACACAAGTCATCTGATATAATATAAAAATTATTCAGGATGCCGTTCGCCTATACATTTGTTATTGGAGTAATTGAGACACAAGTTCGAGGATTAAACAAAAATATGCCACTTTGACTCCAATTAAATAATTCCACAAGTAGTTTTTAAGCAAATGTACACAAACTCAAGTCATCTGTAACAATATAATAAATTGTACAGGATGCCGTTCGGGTCTCGGGGTTAATCTAGGAGCATTGTAGACACGAAAAAGACTGACTTTAACATGTAAACTTTTTCTCCGGGGATATCATATTAGAAAGTTATTTAAAACATATGTACACGAACACAAGTCATCTGATATAATATGATTGATTATTCAGGATGCCGTTCGTCTTGAAGGTACTTGTTTTAGGAGCATTTGAGACACAGATTGGGGATCGTATCCAAAGAGTGCCACTTTGACTCCCGAGAAGAGGTCTACTTTAAAGATTTTGTGCACATAAACAAATCATCTTAGTCAAATAATATCGATAAAGGTGATCCATTTTGTACCATTACTCTAGGAGCATTGTAGACACGGGAAAGAGAGATGACTTTAGCATGTAAACTTTGTCTCCAAAAATCGATTATTGATTTTTATATAATCCTTGGGTTACTGTACACGAACACAAGTCATCTGATATAATATGATTGATTATTCAGGATGCCGTTCGTCTTGAAGGTACTTGTTTTAGGAGCATTTGAGACACAGATTGGGGATCGTATCCAAAGAGTGCC
Organism: Drosophila bunnanda; assembly: GCA_035046265.1. Classification (NCBI taxonomy): domain Eukaryota; kingdom Metazoa; phylum Arthropoda; class Insecta; order Diptera; family Drosophilidae; genus Drosophila; species Drosophila bunnanda. The sequence goes on along the minus strand of JAWNOB010000076.1, from coordinate 3,616,099 downwards.
ACTTTGACTCCCGAGAAGAGGTCTACTTTAAAGATTTTGTGCACATAAACAAATCATCTTAGTCAAATAATATCGATAAAGGTGATCCATTTTGTACCATTACTCTAGGAGCATTGTAGACACGGGAAAGAGAGATGACTTTAGCATGTAAACTTTGTCTCCAAAAATCGATTATTGATTTTTATTTAATCCTTGGGGTTACTGTACACGAACACAAGTCATCTGATATAATATGATTGATTATTCAGGATGCCGTTCGTCTTGAAGATACTTGTTTTAGGAGCATTTGAGACACAGTTTGGGGATCGTATCCAAAGAGTGCCACTTTGACTCCCAAGAAGGGTCTACTTTTAAGGATTTGTGCACATTAACAAATCATCTTAATCAAATAATATCGATTAAGGTGATCCATTCTGTACCATTACTCTAGGAGCATTGTAGACACGGGAAAGAGAGATGACTTTAGCATGTAAACTTTGTCTCCGGAACCTTGTGTAATAGTAATTAGGTCATTGTACACGAACACAAGTCATCTGATATAATACGATTGATTATTCAGGATGCCGTTCGTCTGAGTTTCTATAGGAGCAGTTGAGACACAAGCGGAAGCAGTTCCAAAGTATGCCACTTTTGCTCCCCCAAGGAGATTTCTCATACAAAATCATATCCGTAGTTCCCTAGACCTATTTTATTGCTACAGCTCCCAGAGCCTCAAGGGCGGTCTATGATTTACTGGGCTGTCGCTTTCCAATGCTCTCAAGGCGGGGTGAGTCAGTTGCATATGATGCACAAAAGATGTGATAAACGAGCTGTAGTGAATTAACCGTATATGGTACGTGAGTGGGAGGGAGAGGCAGCGCTAAATGATTGGATGAGTGTGTCCCAAGCTTCGAACAACACCCGAAATATCCCCAAGGGAGTGAGCGAGATGGAGCGATCACGAAGCTGATAACGGAATCGAAACTGGTGATAACGGACGGGAATGCAGACGGGAAAGTAGATAAGGCAAAATGGTGGAGCCGCAATAGGGTCACATATTACGGCACTGCGAAAGTGTGGGCAAAGTGGGAATTAACAGTAGAACTCACCCGGCCTGGGCATTGCGGTATTTGACCAGGAGCGTCTCCTCGATAATCCGATTATTGATTTCCAGCAGGATCATAATTGGTGTTTGACTTTATTTTCGCCAAAAGTGATGACAAATTTTTATGACGTTGGCGCTGCTTCTTCTGCCGCCGCTCCCTGCGCTCTTTCTGCGCCAACTGTTTCTTCTGCTGCTGCTGCTGCCGCCGCTGGAACTGGCGGCGTGTGTAGGAGCGAGACGGGGCGCTGCTCCAACTCACCAACACTGGCGCATCACGCCCGTGTTCATGGGTGTGCGTGTGTGTGCGGCGTATTAATGAATCAACAACAAAAAATGGGCGCTGATGTCGGCTTTTTTGGTCCGTCACACACACTCGCACTCACACTGGCGAATTCCAATGCTCACCCACACACACACGTCCGCAAACTCGCAGCACTGCGACAGTCTTGCAGAGAAACAGTTTTTAGCGTGCTCCCTTGGTTAAATTTAAGCTTCAGGGTCTTCTATTTGCTGGGCGTGCCGTAAAAAATAGGTCTCGGACCGTAATACTTATTAAATTATAACAAAACGTGGGTGAAAACGAAGCACGCTAGAGGTGGAAGTCGTTACGGTATCGATGGCGACGTGACAATATTTCGGATATCGATACTTGGCGCTTATCGATATATCGAAATCGATTCTTTTGCATGGTTATACGGTATTATCGATGGCACTTGTAGTCTAGAATATTGTCTCTAGTCTGTTATTTTTTTTTTTTAATTGTAGTTTTAGAGTTTATGGCACTGATTTTGGCAAGAACAAGTATGGCAAGTATGTCTGGATTGAGGGCAAGTGCCAGGCCAAGAACAATTGCCCACACAAGAGAAACGCATTAATCTCAGCTCAAACTTCTGTATCTAAATACCATTTAAGGTTAAGGGCTGGTCCCACTGAGCACGCAGCACTAGGCGCGCTTTTTTAATAGCATTGGATGTATAATATATTTTTTTAAAAACATTCTTCTAAGTTATTTCCAAGCGTGAAAGGCATGTATGTAGGAATTGACACAGGCAGCAACTAAGGCTGACAACTTTTTATTAGCACAACAAATAAACATCTTGTAAATATTTGTTTAAACCTGCATATTTATAGTTGTAAGATCCATTGATGCTAGCCGTTAATGTGTTAAGTTAGCTGTAATTGGGAAGAAAATCAAATTTTAAGAGAATGTTAGGACAAACAGCTAACTTCGGCGAGCCAAAGTTTTTATACATTTGAAAATTACAATTGTATTTTTAATGCTGCCGATTAATTGAAGTTAGTTTAGAACAAAATGCCTTATTCAGTCTGAAATGTTGATTATCTTTTAGTTATACTGCAGAGTAACAAGTGAGCAGAGTCCCATGGCAATGTCTAATGTATATATGAAAATTTTATGAATACTCAGCTGTACATACCAAGGTTGTTCCCAATGCTTCTTGGCAGCTGTGTCGACCGGTGATAGATTCTCCATATCCGTTTTCTTGGCCATAACGCGTTTCCGCCAGTTAAGAATGGAAGCCCTCCATTGCGGGGTATCTCTATTACCCTTCTCCGACTTGATGGAGTTCAGTTTACTGGACACTTCGTGCCACAAAGTGTGCGAGGCCTTGAGCTTCAGCAAAAGCACGTGGTGTTCCTTCTCGAAATCTATAACTGCCTGCTTGTGCTCTTCTGAAAGGGCAGCTGAAATGATATAATGCATATTAGTAGTTCAAGGGTTATTTTGTTAGGTTTTAGGATATATTACATCGACGAGACCGCTTGTTTGTCGACGTGCCCGCCTCATCCACATGGGCGACACTTGCTGTTTCACCTTCGACGAAAAGAAATATGGATATTTTTGCTAACACATATGTACAAGTCAGTTTCTAGAAAAGAATTCTTACTCTGCGGCTTAACTCGTAGCCTTTTCACAAGGATTCTAAATTTTTTAGTAGAATTTTCCATATTTTTGCAAAACTTAAACTTGCTTTCAGGAAAAAAAAAAACTGTGATTACCGACGACGCGTTGTTTCGAATTGCTCATTTGAATGGAACGAGGAAAGTGAAACATAAATGTTATTAATTTCAATTTTTAATAAAATACCATACCAAATACCATATTAATATATTAATTATTTAAACACGTGCATATATCACGGAACATAATGACAAGTGTTTTTCAAAATAATAAATGAATTATTTGTACCCTTGACTTAATTTTTAAATTTTTTTAATATTTTAAACTTTAACTTCAACTTTAAACTTTATTGTGGAAAGAAGATTTTGTTTTTTTTATTTATTTGAAACTTATCCTTAAGTACCGTTTGAACCATTATTTTAAATATTTGACTTTCACCTTTAGTTAACATTATTTAATTAATAATAAAAGAAATTTGAATATATTTTATTCCTTGAAATATTAGCCAAAATTTTAAAGCCAAAAGGTGTCACTTTTACCAGTATTTCTTGTTTAGTTGCGTCTTGGCTTAGCAGAGAAACGAACCTTAGCCAGGGACAAAGCTTCAACATGTTGCTCGCCAAAATTCAAATAATGCTAATTTATTTTATAAACAAAATGTGTAAGAAGATTGGAGCTTAAAAAGTACGAAATTGGTTTGTTATCCAATTGAAGTTTATCTATTTAATCTATATAATCGTTTCCTAGTGCTAAAATGTAACATTCAAATAATTTTAAAATATTTATTATAACAGCCGTAAGTTTATGCAAACTTTCTTCTCCATTTTTTTTGTATAAAACACAAACTGTAATATGACCTATCTAAACCAATGGCACTAAAGAGCTGAAATGTTAATTATTACACAAATCCCAGGGCTTGAACTTCGAGCGCTATATTGTTCTTACATTTTACAACACTATTTAATATTTAAATATTTGTTTGCCATCATCACAATTTTGTGCTGCTTATAACAGCTTTTCTCAAAAGCCAGTTAAGACCTAAAGAGTTGGCAACACCATTGGCGACTTGAGAAATTAGTTGGCGCTGAGCTTTTGAGCGGACAACAGGTGGTCCCAGGTGATCGCGCTTCGCAACGAAAGTGATAAATTCCGAAATAAAAACAAAGCCCAGAAACGCGCGCGGCTTGTTTGGTTTGTTGTTGTTTTTGTTTGTTGCTTGTCTTGAGCAATTTGCGGTGCTTTTCGGTGCTGCTGCAACCGCGAGTGCGAGAGAGACAAATCAAAGTTCGAGTTGATTTTCGGTTTTTAATATGTGATGTTAATACAAAAAGTCGAAACAATTGAGAAAACGTGTTTACACTTCTAATTCGCTCAAAGAAATTCAACGGAAATGGAAGCTGTCCCCCGAGTGCTAATCTTAGTCACCGCCTGCTGGCTGGCCCCAGCCACGGCTCAGGGGTTAGTATATCACACACACGCACACACACCTGGCACTCTTGCCAGGTACTCCCACAGGTGACAGACATGGACATGACATCACTACCAATTCGCCATTCCACTTGGAAAACAAGCAAAACAAATGACTCGGACAACGAACTGCAGGAGAGATCAGTCTTGGGATAGGAGAAGAACTCCGGGCAGAGATAATGCCGCCGATCTGTAATTAACAACGTGTAATCAAGAAATTAGCCCTGGGCTTTATTACTGTCATAATAAGCTGACAACACAAGAGCGAAGCGAAAAAAAAACAAGTTAACAGATGAAATAAGCCCGAAGCCAACGGGATTGTTTTATTTTTGTTTTTTTCGGAGGCGCCTACGCATATACTCAGGCTTATTAGGGTGATGCAAGGTGCTGCCAGCAAAGGCAGAGGTTCCAAAAAGGAGATGCAAGCCATTGACAAACACAAAATCGAGATTATATAATCATTATTGGATGTCAGACACTTATAGTTGCAAAAATAAAGTTTTTTCATATATTGCTAAATATTGACTCAAAGAATGGTATTATTGTATCAGTCAGAAGCGTGAAATCCGATGAAGGAATCATTTCCGACCCTATAAATCATATATATTCTTGATCAGCATCAACAGCCGAGTCGATTAAGCTATGTCTGAGGAAAATTTATTTTTTTCAAAATTTTGAAAATTTTATAAGGGGTTACATCGTTAAAATTGTCAAAAATTGGCAAAATTTTTAATTTTTTTAAATTTTAAATTGAATATGCAGATTTATTTACCTAATAAAAACTAACATAGGAAAGCTTTCCGAATTAAAATTAATGGTTTTTTGACTTAGTTATGATGAATTTTCTCTGCAGGGGTATAGATATTTTTGTTTCCCACAATTAGCTAGCTATTTTGTTTTAATATTTAAGACTTCAAGTTATAGATCATATATATTTACTAAAATTGATTAAACTAGTTTTAAAAATAATTAAAAAATATATGGCAATAACAAGAAAGAGTTTTTGGTGGTTTAGTTTCTTAGGTACCTTCATAATTCCAAGACTTCGCTTTTACATTCTTTTTACCAATTTATATTTATCAAAAAAGAAGTTATAAAATTATTTAACTCACAATTATCTTTTTAATTTGAAATAATGTTTAAAATTTATTGTTTTTAATTTTTAGAAATAATATAAAAGAATATAAGAACTTGCCCAGAAAAGCAAAAGTTATATAGGTTCTCAAGCTTTATAATGCTGAATCTTCGCCCTCATTCCCAACAAAATCACCTCAAAGAAATGTAAATATTTCGGCTACTTTCAACATTCTTTTGCCACAACAGAAGACTCGAGTTTTGCAGAAGAATTGCTACAAAATAAACAATTGTCTCGCTTGAATCACCCTGATGCTGCTAGAGCGGAGGTGACACATAAACACGGATTGCCACTTGTGTACTCATTTCCGATGGCTCACGCTCACCTTGGGAGGCTGCTGACCGGTCGAGGTGATCACTTGGCGAATTCGTACTCCGAGCCAAGAACCCAGATTGATTGACTCTGACACCTTCTCGGGCTTTCTTTCCTGCCTCCAACTGGGGCCCAGATCCATGCGATCATTGAGTGCCAGCTGCCATATATGGGGCAGTCACTCAAGGCTGGATTTTGCCAGCTCATGTAGGTGAATTCCGAGCATTGGGAAGTCGGATAGGAACGTCGTTCAGCTATGACATCCACCTGGTTACATTCGTTTAGCAAGAGGCAATCAGGTGAAACATCTCCGTGGCAAGTGGAAACCCGAAGCCGCAGCCAATTCAAGCAAAAAAGCGAGATTGTTTAAACAGTTTGTTTTTCGTTTTTTTGCGAGGAAAACCTGTTTACATTTTTTGGGCTAACAAACGTGACATAAACACAAAAGAAAAAGAAAATCGTTGTTGTTTAGTTGGCGGCGGGAACAGGTTAGGCCGCCAAAAGGCTAAAAACCGATTGGAATTAGAACAGGCCGGGCACAAACTGTGAGCTGGCACAGTTAGGAGACAGTCCATAAATTTTTCGCAATCATTGCTTTCCAAATTAAATTAAATTTAAAGATAGAAAAAAAAACGTAATTCCAAAAATGTGGCTAAGTGAGTGGAAAAGCCAAATAAAACTTGATTTGAAAACTGGTACTTTTTAGGAAAGCTCAATAAAAATAAGGTTTATTTTTTGAAGGAGGTTTTTGGAATTTATGAAATTTTGTAACGTTTTTTCCCTCGGCAGGGTATTATGATTTTAGTAAGAAAAGTCTTTTTATTTCCAAACCATAATCTTTCCGTAAGCCAAGTGGTCCCCGGCTGCTGTAAGTAGCTTGTATAACAACTTGCGTTTCCTGAGCTAGCTTAAATCAACCCTCTTATGATTTTTAAAATAAATATAATATAACAACAATAAACAAAAAAAAAAGAAAACTAAACTCGGAAGCCAAAGTTTATATTCCCAAATGAATTATAGAATCGAAACGGAAATAGATCATGAATAAGCTTATAATATTCGCATACTATATTTATAGATGTTTCTATATAAAAATTGTTTTGGAAAAATAAAATGATTAGAACGCATAACTTAGCCAAAATAGCATTAATTTTAATTCGGAAAGCTTTCCTACGTTAGTTTTTATTAGGTTAATAAATCTGCAAACAAAATTCCAAATTTTAAAGAATTAAAAATTTTGACAAATTTTTTTTTGATCATTTTAACAATGTAACCCCTTAAAAATTTTAAAAATTTTGAAAAAAATAAATTTTCTTCAGACATAGCTAGATCGACTCGGCTGTTGATGCTGATCAAGAATATATATGGTTTATAGGGTCGGAAATGACTCCTTCACTGGATTTTACGCTTTTGACAAAATTATAATACCATTTTTAAGGCGATATTTATCAATATTTTTATAAGACAAATTTGTTGACAAATCGAATTTTAAAAAAACTCATAACTGAGCCAAAAATGCATTAATTTTAATTCGGTAAGCATTCCTATGTTAGTTTTTATTAGATTTAATAATCTGCATACTCAATTTAATCTTTTAAAAAATTAAAATTTTTGCCAATTTTTGACAATTTTAATGATGTAACCCCTTTCCTTTTTTTGAAAATTCGGAAAATTCTGAAAAAAATAGATTTTGGCCGGACATAGCTAGATCGACTCGGCTGTTGATGCTGATCAAGAATATATATGGTTTATAGGGTCGGAAACGACTCCTTCACTTAGTTTCAAGCTTCTGATTGAAGCTAAAATACCATTTTTTCAGTCTATATTTCGGTATATTTTTATGACATTTTCTTCGGCAAATCAAATTTTAAAAAACTCATAACTCAGCCAAAAATGAATTAAATTTAATTCGATAAGCTTTCCTATGCTAGTTTTTGTTATGTTAATAAATCTGCATACTCAGTTTAAAATTAAAAATTTTGAGATTTTTGCCAATTTTTGACAATTTTAATGATGTAACCCCTTTCCTTTTTTTGAAAATTCGGAAAATTCTGAAAAAAATAGATTTTGGCCGGACATAGCTAGATCGACTCGGCTGTTGATGCTGATCAAGAATATATATGGTTTATAGGGTCGGAAACGACTCCTTCACTTAGTTTCAAGCTTCTGATTGAAGCTAAAATACCATTTTTTCAGTCTATATTTCGGTATATTTTTATGACATTTTCTTCGGCAAATCAAATTTTAAAAAACTCATAACTCAGCCAAAAATGAATTAAATTTAATTCGATAAGCTTTCCTATGCTAGTTTTTGTTATGTTAATAAATCTGCATACTCAGTTTAAAATTAAAAATTTTGAGATTTTTGCCAATTTTTGACAATTTTAATGATGTAACCCCTTTCCTTTTTTTGAAAATTCGGAAAATTCTGAAAAAAATAGATTTTGGCCGGACATAGCTAGATCGACTCGGCTGTTGATGCTGATCAAGAATATATATGGTTTATAGGGTCGGAAACGACTCCTTCACTTAGTTTCAAGCTTCTGATTGAAGCTAAAATACCATTTTTTCAGTCTATATTTCGGTATATTTTTATGACATTTTCTTCGGCAAATCAAATTTTAAAAAACTCATAACTCAGCCAAAAATGAATTAAATTTAATTCGATAAGCTTTCCTATGCTAGTTTTTGTTATGTTAATAAATCTGCATACTCAGTTTAAAATTAAAAATTTTGAGATTTTTGCCAATTTTTGACAATTTTAATGATGTAACCCCTTTCCTTTTTTTGAAAATTCGGAAAATTCTGAAAAAAATAGATTTTGGCCGGACATAGCTAGATCGACTCGGCTGTTGATGCTGATCAAGAATATATATGGTTTATAGGGTCGGAAACGACTCCTTCACTTAGTTTGAAGCTTCTGATTGAAGCTAAAATACCATTTTTTCAGTCGTTATTTCGGTATATTTTTATGACATTTTCTTCGGCAAATCAAATTTTAAAAAACTCATAACTCAGCCAAAAATGCATTAAATTTAATTCGGTAAGCTTTCCTATGTTAGTTTTTGTTAGGGTAATAAATCTGCATACTCAGTTTAAAATGAAAAAATTTGAGATTTTTGCCAATTTTTGACAATTTTAATGATGTAACCCCTTTCCTTTTTTTGAAAATTCGGAAAATTCTGAAAAAAATAGATTTTGGCCGGACATAGCTAGATCGACTCGGCTGTTGATGCTGATCAAGAATATATATGGTTTATAGGGTCGGAAACGACTCCTTCACTTAGTTTCAAGCTTCTGATTGAAGCTAAAATACCATTTTTTCAGTCTATATTTCGGTATATTTTTATGACATTTTCTTCGGCAAATCAAATTTTAAAAAACTCATAACTCAGCCAAAAATGAATTAAATTTAATTCGATAAGCTTTCCTATGCTAGTTTTTGTTATGTTAATAAATCTGCATACTCAGTTTAAAATTAAAAATTTTGAGATTTTTGCCAATTTTTGACAATTTTAATGATGTAACCCCTTTCCTTTTTTTGAAAATTCGGAAAATTCTGAAAAAAATAGAGTTTGGCCGGACATAGCTAGATCGACTCGGCTGTTGATGCTGATCAAGAATATATATGGTTTATAGGGTCGGAAACGACTCCTTCACTTAGTTTCAAGCTTCTGATTGAAGCTAAAATACCATTTTTTCAGTCTATATTTCGGTATATTTTTATGACATTTTCTTCGGCAAATCAAATTTTAAAAAACTCATAACTCAGCCAAAAATGCATTAAATTTAATTCGGTAAGCTTTCCTATGCTAGTTTTTGTTATGTTAATAAATCTGCATACTCAGTTTAAAATTAAAAATTTTGAGATTTTTGCCAATTTTTGACAATTTTAATGATGTAACCCCTTTCCTTTTTTTGAAAATTCGGAAAATTCTGAAAAAAATAGATTTTGGCCGGACATAGCTAGATCGACTCGGCTGTTGATGCTGATCAAGAATATATATGGTTTATAGGGTCGGAAACGACTCCTTCACTTAGTTTCAAGCTTCTGATTGAAGCTAAAATACCATTTTTTCAGTCTATATTTCGGTATATTTTTATGACATTTTCTTCGGCAAATCAAATTTTAAAAAACTCATAACTCAGCCAAAAATGAATTAAATTTAATTCGATAAGCTTTCCTATGCTAGTTTTTGTTATGTTAATAAATCTGCATACTCAGTTTAAAATTAAAAATTTTGAGATTTTTGCCAATTTTTGACAATTTTAATGATGTAACCCCTTTCCTTTTTTTGAAAATTCGGAAAATTCTGAAAAAAATAGATTTTGGCCGGACATAGCTAGATCGACTCGGCTGTTGATGCTGATCAAGAATATATATGGTTTATAGGGTCGGAAACGACTCCTTCACTTAGTTTCAAGCTTCTGATTGAAGCTAAAATACCATTTTTTCAGTCTATATTTCGGTATATTTTTATGACATTTTCTTCGGCAAATCAAATTTTAAAAAACTCATAACTCAGCCAAAAATGAATTAAATTTAATTCGATAAGCTTTCCTATGCTAGTTTTTGTTATGTTAATAAATCTGCATACTCAGTTTAAAATTAAAAATTTTGAGATTTTTGCCAATTTTTGACAATTTTAATGATGTAACCCCTTTCCTTTTTTTGAAAATTCGGAAAATTCTGAAAAAAATAGATTTTGGCCGGACATAGCTAGATCGACTCGGCTGTTGATGCTGATCAAGAATATATATGGTTTATAGGGTCGGAAACGACTCCTTCACTTAGTTTCAAGCTTCTGATTGAAGCTAAAATACCATTTTTTCAGTCTATATTTCGGTATATTTTTATGACATTTTCTTCGGCAAATCAAATTTTAAAAAACTCATAACTCAGCCAAAAATGAATTAAATTTAATTCGATAAGCTTTCCTATGCTAGTTTTTGTTATGTTAATAAATCTGCATACTCAGTTTAAAATTAAAAATTTTGAGATTTTTGCCAATTTTTGACAATTTTAATGATGTAACCCCTTTCCTTTTTTTGAAAATTCGGAAAATTCTGAAAAAAATAGATTTTGGCCGGACATAGCTAGATCGACTCGGCTGTTGATGCTGATCAAGAATATATATGGTTTATAGGGTCGGAAACGACTCCTTCACTTAGTTTCAAGCTTCTGATTGAAGCTAAAATACCATTTTTTCAGTCTATATTTCGGTATATTTTTATGACATTTTCTTCGGCAAATCAAATTTTAAAAAACTCATAACTCAGCCAAAAATGCATTAAATTTAATTCGGTAAGCTTTCCTATGCTAGTTTTTGTTATGTTAATAAATCTGCATACTCAGTTTAAAATTAAAAATTTTGAGATTTTTGCCAATTTTTGACAATTTTAATGATGTAACCCCTTTCCTTTTTTTGAAAATTCGGAAAATTCTGCAAAAAATAGATTTTGGCCGGACATAGCTAGATCGACTCGGCTGTTGATGCTGATCAAGAATATATATGGTTTATAGGGTCGGAAACGACTCCTTCACTTAGTTTCAAGCTTCTGATTGAAGCTAAAATACCATTTTTTCAGTCTATATTTCGGTATATTTTTATGACATTTTCTTCGGCAAATCAAATTTTAAAAAACTCATAACTCAGCCAAAAATGCATTAAATTTAATTCGGTAAGCTTTCCTATGCTAGTTTTTGTTATGTTAATAAATCTGCATACTCAGTTTAAAATTAAAAATTTTGAGATTTTTGCCAATTTTTGACAATTTTAATGATGTAACCCCTTTCCTTTTTTTGAAAATTCTGAAAATTCTGAAAAAAATAGATTTTGGCCAGACATAGCTAGATCGACTCGGCTGTTGATGCTGATCAAGAATATATATGGTTTATAGGGTCGGAAATGACTCCTTCAATGCGTTTCAGGCTTCTGACTAAAATTATAATACTCTGCAAGGGCATAATGAAGTAAGAAAGTTGGGACCAAAGTCAAGGTCAGTTTTGAAATTATCCTATGGGTATGAAAACAATATACGCGAATAATTTATAATTAAGTTAGTTTACGTAACAACAGACGGACGGACAGACGGACAGACAATAAGACGGACATGGCTAAATTGCCTCAAGAATATATATTCTATATGCTCGGAGCTGACTGCTTCACTGCGTTGAAAACTTCTGACTGAAACTATAATACTCTCCAAGGGAATAACAAATGCATAGCTGGCACAGCTGATTCTAAACCTAGGCCTTTCTCTACTATAGCATCTACATATATGATATAATTGTCTCGGTTAGTACTCACTGCGGTAGAATACAAACGGGCATCCTTTTTTATCATTGCTTCCAGTTTGGAGCTATATCTTCTTCTTCCTGGCTATCCATATATATTGCAGTGATCAGGTAATCTTTTTGGGGTCGAAGGGTAATCACTATCACTATCACAACACGATGTAAACAGAGGCAAGGCCACGTAGCGACTGAAGGCAGCGCGAGAGCCGTCCCACTATTTATAGTGTCCGAGTAAAGATGATAACAGAGAAAGTGAGAGTGAGAGCACTAGAGAGAAGGAGGTATCTCTACAGATCACTATCACAACACAACACGATGTAAACAGAGGGAAGGCCACGTAGCGACTGAAGGCAGCGCGAGGGCCGTCCCCCTATTTATAGTGTCCGAGTAAAGATGAGAATAGAGAAAGTGAGAGTGAGTGCGCTGGAGAGAAAGAGGCATCTCTAGAGATAGGCTTAGCAAATGAAGGCAGCGCGAGGGCCGTCCCTCTATTTATAGTCTCCGAGTAAAGATAAGAACAGAGAAAGTGAGAGTGAGAGCGCTAGAGAGAAAGAGGCATCCCTAGAGGTACGCTTAGCTAGGCAGAGAGAAAGAGAACTCTAAAAATACACAGGGAGCGTGAGCATGAGCACACATTTAACGATCGTTTCTAATAAAGCTATATGATATAGTCGTCCGATTTAAATAAAATTAAAGCCGAAATTATAAAATATTACAACATTTCCTGATTTTAAATTAGATGATAAATTAGATGCAACAATTAAAAAGTTATAATATGTTTTCTAAACATTTTCCGATCTTTCCTATGACAGCTATATAATATAGTCGTTCGATCTGATTCGATTCGACTCTGCCCCTTGAGAGTAAACAAATATAAACATATTTTAATGGGAAACAAAGTCTTCGTTTGATTCATAGCTGCAATTGTTTGTTAAAAAAAAATACTGCATAAATTCAGACAAAAGAAAAACACAAGAAAAACAACAAAAAAACAATAATAGTTATAGCTGGAGCCAACTCTGGCTCCAAGCCATTTCCGACAGCGTTTGATGCTGACCCGCCAGAGTACATTACCCCTTTCTTTTCGGGTCGTCGTGGGGCATTGTCTTCCGTTTTGGGCGCGTGAATGAATGGCAAGGGGAAGAGATCCAAGTTTCCAGATAGCATAACAGCATAGGTGTAATCCCCACTTTTCTACGGGCATTAAATCGCCGACTCTCTATTTGTTTTTGCCTTTTGTGGCGGCACTTTTTATGGTTGAGGTGGTGTGCGGCTTGTTGGCTTTAAAGAGCGGCTTAATTTTATAAGAAATTAAGAAAAAAGTGTGTTTTTATTAAGAAATATATAGGCAAATAAATTGGGAATTCCAAAAAAATTATTATAAGCTCATTTAGAGTATTTAAAAACTAGTAAGAGTAAGACTGACTTTCTTAATAAATAAAATAATAATAAAATAAGTTTATTATTGGAATTTAGAATTATAATAAACCATATATATCCCATAACTCACGATTTGTATTTATTTTAATCATCAAATATTTTATTATAATATATATATAATTATTCCAGACTGTACTCCATCATTGCTCCGAATACAGTGCGTCCCAACTCACAGTTTCATGTGGCTGTCAGTCTGCACAATGCCCCGGAATCCGCCAGATTCAAGGTGGGCATCCTGGGAAGCACCTACACGGACTTCAAAACCGTGGAGCTGAGACCATTTTCCACTCAGCTCTTGCACTTTGAGGTGGGTTTTTGGGCTTGAGCAACCTGCTTCATAAACTATCTCTAGCCTACCTTTCGATCCCCGCTTAGATTCCCGCTCTAAAACGCGACAGATATAGACTCACATCCGAGGGCGTTGGCGGCGTTCAGTTCACCAATGAAACGCAACTGCACTTCGAGGCCAAGGAGCATACGGTGCTGGTGCAGATGGACAAGAGCATCTATAAGCCTGGCGACCTGGTGCACTATCGCGTCCTCGTCCTGGATGCCAATCTGAAGCCGGCTCGGGCCTATGGACGTGTCCATGTGGATATCAAGGACTCGGGTGATAATATAATCAGGAGCTACAAGGATGTTCGTCTGACGAATGCTATTTACTCAAATGAACTTCGGCTTTCGGACTATCCAAGGTTTGGAACGTGGTCCATAGTGGTGGAGGTGTCAGAGCAAATCCACACGCAGACCTTCGAGATCCTGGATCACATTCTGCACAAGTTTGTGGTGGACATTGATACGCCCAAGAATGCCATTTACAAGGATGGCAAAATAGCAGCCACCGTGAGGGCGCAGTGAGTGTAAAGACAATTATTAAAATTATCCTTCAATTGAATATGTTCCTTCCTTTAGCTACGCCTTTGGCCAGCCCATTGTGGGTGAGGCTACTCTGTCCATCTATCCCACCTTCTTTGGCTCCCTGCAGCCCTTTGTCAATGATCTCATCACCCGCAAAGTAGTGCCCATCGACGGCAATGCCTACTTCGAATTTGATATCGAGAACGAGTTGCACTTGAAGCAGGACTATGAGAGGCAGTATCTTCTGGACGCCTTGGTGGAGGAGAAGTCCACGGGCTCGGTGCAGAATTATTCCACAGTTTTGACCCTGTACTTGAATCACTATCGCGTGGAGACCCTCAAGGTGCCCAGTTACTACATACCCGGAGTACCCTTCGAGGCCACCGTGAGTCGGAGCTAAAAATGATCTTAAATTATGTTTAAATATCCAAAAAATTCCTGATTTTTCCAGGCTCGCATAGCCCGCAATGATGGCGGTCCCCTGAGGGACTTTAATCCCCAGATCGAAGCCTATCTCACGAATGTCTATGGCAGCAGTGAGATGTACAATCGCTCGTCCTACAGCCTGGATGCCAGTGGCGAGGTTAAGATGAAGTTCACTGTGCCCATAGGCGACAAGGATGAGTTCCATTCGATCATCGTCGATTACCAAGGTGTGATTAGTGAGGTGGGCAAAGTGCCCAGGAAACACCTTCACAGCAGAAACTACATCACAGCCAAGGTCTTGAATGATAAGTGAGTGTATATTATTATTGTGTATTTTATTATTTGATTAACTTAACTATATATTATCCGTATTTAGGCCCACTGTCAATCAGGAGATCTCCGTGGTGGTGCGCTCTTTTGAGCCCATTAAATACTTCATGTATCAGGTTGTGGGACGCGGCGATATTATACTCTCGCGGAGCGTGGATGTAAGTTGGGAATAACTTCAAAAAAACATTATTTCTTGATTGTTTAATATATATTTCACTTAGGTAAGCGATGGCACTTTCCACACAATCAAATTCCTGGCCTCCTTTGCGATGATGCCGCGTGCCAAGCTGCTTGTTTACACTGTAATAAATGGCGAGTTTGTTTACGATGAGCAGATCATACAATTGCAGGAGAACCTATTAAATGCGGTAATATTTAAATAATAAAACAGATTTCAATGTACATTAGAAACTTCGAAGACTACCCCAAGTAGTAGATACATTTCTTTATTTAATATAAGCCTTTGCATTATTTGGTAGGTTCAAATTGAGGCCCCCATACGAGCCCCACCTGGCCAGGACATCGACATTGGCATCAGCAGCAAACCCTACTCCTATGTGGGTCTCATGATGGTGGATCAAAATGCAGCCTCTCTGCGAAGTGGCCACGATTTGACCCATCAACGACTCATGGATGCCCTGCGGTCCTACGAGCTCAGTGATGTCAACTCGCCGGTGGGTTCACCTGGCAAGGAATCCGGTGTTATTACCATGTCCAACACGGATTACTTCGTGGAGAAGGAAGCTGAGAGTACGCCTGCCATAGGACGTGAAGCCTCCACGGGTCCTGAGGAGGACAAATTGACCACAGTGCGCAAGACGGACATTGGACCCGCCCACAAGATCGAGGTTAATACCCTGCCACCGGGCAAGGGTCGTTATGCCTTCTCCTACACGCCCAAACCCTTCTGGCACAATCCGAGGGTGCATGTGATGCGGCAACCGGCTGACACCTGGCTCTTCCTCAACATCTCGGCGAGCAGTGATGGCAGGAACTCGATTCACCGTAGGATACCCAGCGAGATGACTTCCTGGGTGGTTTCCGCCTTTGCCTTAGATCCGGTTAATGGCTTGGGACTCTCGTCGCCCATGGGGAAAATGGAGACCTACAAGGAGTTCTACATTACCACGGAGCTGCCTTACTCCATCAAAAGAGGTTGGTCTGGAAGGAATATATTTAATTTTAATCTGCTTATTAAATATTCCACTCTTAGACGAACTCATTGCCATTCCTTTTGTGGTGCACAACAACCGAGACAGTGACCTGAGTGTGGAGGTCACATTCTACAACAGCGCCCAGGACTTTGACTTCCCACAGCTGGATCCCAAGGCCACCGACAAGCCAAGTAACTAAGTAAATTTATCTTAATTATTAATTCTAACTTGATTGTTTAACAGAAGTGGAGCTCACCAGCCGCCGGTCCCTTAAGGTGCCCGGCAAATCCTCCCGTTCGGTGTCGTTCATAGTCACGCCCAAGCGAGTGGGTGCACTGCCTGTCAGGGCCATGGCTGCCTCCTCACAGGCCGGCGATACTGTGGAGCAAACCCTGCTGGTGAAGCATCCCGGCGCCACGGAGCGTGTGAATCGCGGCTTCCTCTTCGAGCTCAACTCGAATGCCAGGAATAGGAGGAATGTCACCATCCAAGTGCCTAGGAATGCCATACCCGAGTCTACCAGCATCGAGGTCTCGGCCGTGGGAGATCTCATTGGTGGTATTGTGGGAAATTTGGATAACCTGATCCTACTGCCCACCGGCTGCGGGGAACAAACGATGGTCAACTTTGTGCCTAATCTCATGGTGTTGCGGTACTTGGGAGTAAGTTGAAGTCTAGGTAGCAATCCCAGAAGATGTCTTCAAATGTGTTTTTGCAGCGCCTTCGCCAACTCACCCCAGAAGTGGAACTGCAAGCCACCAACAACCTGGCTGTGGGATATCAAAGACTCCTCTACTATCGTCACGAGAATGGAGCGTTTAGTGCCTTTGGCTTGGACGCCAAACGGAGTTCCACCTGGCTGACAGCTTATGTGGCCCGATCCCTGCGTCAGGCGGCGCCTTTCACCCAAGTGGACAGCCATGTCCTGCAGACTGCTCTCGTGTATCTGGCGAGTGTGCAGTCCGGAAATGGTGGTTTCGAGGAGCATGGCGATGTCTTTGAGCGATTTGGCGACGATGGTATCAGTCTGACGGCCTTTGTGACGCTGGCGCTGATGGAAAATGTGGTAAGCAGGCGGAGACTGTGGTCAAGCGAAGGTAAATAGTATTGAAATCATTCAATTTCCCAAGGATCTGTATCCGGAGTATCGGAATAACATCAACAAGGCCCTAGACTTCATCACCAGGGGCCTGGATGGGTCTAGTAATCTCCATGCCATGGCCATAGGGACCTATGTCTTAACCAGGGCTAATCACAATGCCAAGGCTGCTTTCCTGCAGCGCCTGGACTCAATGGCCATCCAAGGAGGTGGGTTTCCTAGTTAAATATTAAATATTTCCATAAATGACCATATAAAACTCTTTCCAGATGGTCTCAAATGGTGGAATAAGACGGCGCCTTCTGGTGAGCAGCAATCGCCTTGGTACAACGCCACCCGGAGTGTCAACGTGGAGATCTCTGCCTATGCCGCCTTGGCTCTGCTCGAGAACAACCTGGTGGGCGATGCCCTGCCTGTTCTGAACTGGCTAATGGATCAAAGGAACCCCAGGGGAGGCTTTGTGGCTTCCCAGGACACGGTGGTGGGTCTGCAGGCCCTGCTCACCTTTGCCGAGCGCTTCTCCAGCCAGGGAAACAATGTCCAAGTGGGTTTCCACTACGGAGAAGGCGCCGAAACCATCATAAATGTGAATGCTGGCAACTCACTGGCCCTGCAGTCGGTTGAGGTGAGCTATTACCTTTTATTATTGAATATTGCCATAAATATTAAATGAAATAATCAATTAACACTGCGTAAAGCTACCCAACAACCTCAAGAACCTGAGCATCTCGGCCACTGGCCGGGGCATGGCCTTGGCCCAGGTTAGCTACAAATACAATACGAATGTGACCAGTGCCTGGCCTCGGTTCGTGCTCGATCCCACAGTGAATCGGAACTCTCATGCGGATTACCTCCATCTCTCGGCCTGTGCCAGCTTTGTCTCCGTTGCGGGCGAGGAGGAGCAGCGTTCCAACATGGCCGTGATGGAGGTTAACCTGCCCAGTGGCTTTGTTGTGGACCGAGACACGCTGCCCACGCTGGAGTCGAGTGAGCGGATCAAGAAGGTGGAGACGCAGAACAGGAACACCAAGGTGGTGATATACTTTGACTACCTGGACAGGCGGGAGGTCTGTCCCACTCTGCACGCCTACAAGACGGTGAAGGTGACAAAGCACCGACCCGTGGCCGTGGTCATGTACGATTACTACGACAGTGGTAAGAGATACTGCCTGCATCTGTGAGATATTCTTGCATCTGAAAGATATTTCTCACCATTCCTAGCTCGTCGTGCCCGGCAGTTCTACAGGGCGCCCAAGTCCAATATCTGCGATATTTGCGAGCACGCCAACTGTGGAAATCTGTGCGAAAAGGCCGAGAAACGCGAGTCCAAGCGCCCAGATGACTACACGGCCATTGCGGGCCATAGTTCCGGTCCAGACAGTGTGAAAGCTGTGCCCGGGATGGTGACTCTGGTCCTGGCCACGCTTCTCCGGAGGATCTAGTGCTGTTTAGACGATATTATATTGTTAATGTTAATAACCAACAAGGAAATCGAAGCTTTAACACACACAAAAAACCCACTCACATAGTCCGTAAGCTAGCCGTACTGAATGCCGTGAACTAAACCTGAGCTAAACGTACATACATCGAAAAAGATGCTAAAAGTGTTGCCAATAAAAGTGTTATAACATTTACTAAAAAACTTTGGAAGATTTTTTATTACAAATATACTCTTAAAGGCGATATATATAACGCACTTCCTTTGACAGAAAAATACAAAAATGAAATGACACAAGCATACAAAATTAACAGTATAAATGTGTTGGCATTTATTTTTTTTGTGACATAGTCAACTATTCAGCTGAGTTCTGAGCTTACAGAAACATCTCCACATCCGCATTTTCCAGGAGATTTCCCTACTACCTGGAGTGACTACCATGCCCAAAGCAAATCGAGATGAAAATCCAAAGCAGCCGCGGAAGGAAAAGCGCATCGTAAGGGATGGCAAGCGTGGCAGGTGGAAGTCGAAGCACGAGTTCATCCTGTCGCTCCTGGGCTATGCCATTGGCATTGGCAATGTCTGGCGGTTTCCGTATCTCTGCTATCGCAGTGGCGGCGGTGAGTCCATGGGGGGAAACCCACTCATTTGCCATTTCCGGCAACCACTCAATCCAGCCAACTCAAGAGACAGCGCGAGAGAGAGTGGCATTTGCTATTTTTAGGCCGTAGCTTTCGAGTGAAAGCTGGGAAAGCTTGCTGCATTTATGAGCGCCATGTGGCCAGCCGTTGGGCGACGCCTTCGATAGCTCAGTTGGTAGAGCGGTGGACTGTAGAGTTTCCGGCAGCTTGGTGATGCGAGCAGTGGCAGGACTCTGGGCCAAACAATACCAACGGCCCCAGATAGCGCTTGCTCTTGTACCATCAGTGTTACTGAATCGCGATAAATGTTGAAATCCATAGGTCGCTGGTTCAAATCCGGCTCGAAGGATGCTTTTTTTTGCAACCTTCCTCTAGCATTTTCTTTTTTTTAATAATCTTCTGTGGCCTCGCCCCATCTAGCCGCCTTTCTGATACCCTACATGCTGATGGTCATTGTGGCCGGCGTGCCCCTGTTCTACCTGGAACTCCTGATCGGTCAATTCTCCAGCACCGGCTGCACGGGCATGTACCGGCTGGCACCCCTCTTCCGGGGAGCCGGCATCGCCCAGGTCATTGTGAACTTCTTTTGTGTGTGCTACTATTCGGTGCTCATCTCGTATCCCATTCGCATGATCTCCTACTGCTTCTTCAAGAAGGTGCCCTGGCAGGATTGCAATAATCCCTGGAACACCAACCATTGTGTCAGCATGCAAGGGGTAAAAATGCAATGTAGTTATATTATAAAATCCATACGATCTATATATTCGTCTCTAGATGGGGCCCCGGAATCAAACGGATTTCAAGACTCCGTCGGATGAGTTCTTCAAGTGAGTTTTAGGAGGTAAACTCCAAGGTTCCGTAACTCGTTTGGCAGTTATGGAAATTCGACCTTAACCTTTGTCATATTTCTCTATTGAAACCCATTTTTTGGTTGCAGTCTGGAAGTGCTTAGGCTATCGAAGGGCATCGCTGAGCTGGGCAGCATCGTGTGGCCGCAGTGGATCAGCCTGTTAATCACCTGGACCATTGTCTATGCTTGCTTGGCCGGCGGTATCAAAACGGTGGGTGCATCCAGTCCAGTTCAGTTTTTGTCTTGCTAAATTCTACGACTTTACTCCACTTGCAGGTGGGCAAGGTCGTGTACTTCACCGTTCCCTTTCCCTATCTGCTGCTCCTGATCCTGTTCGGCAGAGGGGTCACCTTGCCCGGCTCCTGGATGGGCATCAAGTTCTTTTTGTATCCCGAATGGCATCGCTTGCTGGACGTCAAGGTCTGGACGGATGCCGCCATTCAGATGTTCTTCGGCATGGGACCCGGCTGGGGCGGCCTGGTCAACATGGCCAGCTTCAGTGACTTCCGAAACAAAGCCAAGTCCGATACGTATCTCATAATTGCGATTAATGTCTTCACCAGCATCTTTGCCGGCTTTGTGGTGTTCTCGGTGCTGGGCTTCCTCTCGTGTAAGTGCGTCGACTCGTGGTTAGTTTCTAGAAATCTGAAAGATGTAATCCTAAAAAGACAAGTCGGGCGTACCCGTGGCAAATGTGGCCACAGGTGGAGCGAGTCTGGCCTTTGTCACCTATCCGGAGGCCATAACCATGATGCCTGTTCCACAGCTCTGGGGCTTGCTGTTCTACGTGATGCTCTTCCTACTGGGCGTTGACACTGTCGTGAGTTTCGTCTCTGAAAGAATCCTCAGCATACTACTGTTTCAGTCTTATTGACAGTTCGTTCAACTGGAGGCCATTACGTCCTCCATTCTGGACGAGTTGCGGGTTTTGAGGAAGTACAAGTATTTGCTGACCATGTTCGCCTGCCTGTTTCTATTCCTGAGCTCCACCATAATGTGCACCAATGTGAGTTGATCTCAGAGGGAGATCCCCTTTCTTTCCTTCCTTCCTCCTCGACCGCCGTTTCACTCCCCAGGGCGGCATGTTTATTGTCCAGCTGTTCGATTGGTACTCCTCGTCCTTGTCGGTGTGCGCCATTTGCTTTGTGGAAGTCATAATGGTGTCCTGGGTGTATGGCGTCAAGAACTTTATGCTGGATGTGGAGTTCATGCTCGGCAAGAGGCCCAGTCTTTATTGGAGGATACTGTGGCAGTGGGTAACTCCTCTGGTTCTTATCGTAAGCAGCGTTTGTATTACTTAACACGGTTTCTCAGAGTCCAGTTCAGATTTCAGGGGTTTAACTACATTACCTTAAAAAATTGATTACCATTGGTACCTGGGAATAAGATTAAAATTAAGAAAATCGAGTTAAGAAGCACTCTAAATTAAAATCAAACCCAAAGTTACTAAAAATTAAGCTTTAGCCACACCGTTCTTGGTAGTTAGATCTAGAGTTAAGGAACACTGATTAATTACTGTTCTAAGAGACTCTACCCTCTTTTCAGTTCATATTTATAATGACCGCTATCTTCATGAGGACCATCACGTACAACAACATTCCGTATCCAACCTGGGCCGTGGCCTTGGGCTGGGGAATTTGCGCGTCCTCCGTGATATTCATACCGCTCTACATACTGTACATCATGATCCGGAAGCGGGCCACACTGTGCAGCAGCCTGAGGAGACGCCTCAAGCCCATGGACTGGACGCCGGCGGATCCGGACGACCGGGCCGCATACGAGGCCTTTCGACGCGAGCACGATATGCCAGGCTTTATGTCCGAGAGCGACACTGCCACTGGCGCTGCCAAATAGGTATATGGTTTTTCGCTATAAGCTCCTATTAAATGTGTGTATATTTGTAGATCACGTATCTCAAATTTTGTACAGCCAATCGAAGTATTTGTATCATTGAATCACTTTCAGTTGCACTTAGTTTACCTCCTCGGTCACCTCGAAGAGCTGGTGGGTCATCTCGGTGTTGCCCACGGACTCCTCGTACCTCTGCCGGTCCGCCATGTCCACCGGATACCAGTCTGTGGGCCGGCAGGTGCGCCTGAAGCGTTCGCAGAAGGTGCCCGAGCTCTGGTACAGGTAGTACAGGCCGTAGCCGGGAATGGAGAGTAGGGGAAGGCCCAGTAGAAAGACGGCCAGCACAAGGACCACCAGCGAGGAGTACGAGTGCTCGAAGAAGGCCACAGATAGTCCTGCAAGCTGTTTTTAAAACGATACACTTTATCAGATACTATAACAGAACTAAAAAGATCTATGACCTACCAAAGTCACTATCAGAATAAATGGCGATATAAAGCGCAGTATGAATACCTTCCAGGAGGCAAAGGGTTGGCCCAGCATGAACTCAATGTCACGCTGGAATCGCTCTCGTCCGTAGATCCATAGGACCACCAGCAGGAGCAGCAAGTGGAGGACACTGTGCGAGAAAATGGCATCCAGCGACAAGACGGAAAAGAAGAGAATGCCGTCCTGGTGAATGGGAACAAATTTGAAATTAGGATAAGGGTGATTGAGCGAAAATGAACTCACATTTGTGCAAAAGAGGAACGAACAGAGCGCAAGTCCGCCAATTAAGCCAAAGGTCACTTCCTGTTTCCGCCCTCGCAGCTGCTCGAACTCATCAAACAAACTCTGCAAGACGGTGAAGATCTGGGTGATCTGTAACGGAATATAGATACATATATTAAACAAAGATTTCTCCTCGATATATGTACAGCACTCACCATCACTGTAAGACTGGCCATCAAGAGCATGGTATAGTAAATAAAGGTCCACATGTTGGCCCACTCCATGGAGGCCATGGCACTGGCACTGGACAAGAACAACATCCAGTGGCTCATCACATGAGTGTCATAAGATGCCACCTTGACCTCTGCATAAGGTAAACGCAGTATAAAATAATAAATTAAGAATAGTACATTAATAAATAAATACAAACCTTCAAAATAATGGTCCAGCATGAAGGTAGCCATGCCGAACAGTATGTAAATGAAGATCTGGCCAAAGGAGATGATCCAACTGTAGGACATGATGTTCGTCTGGAACTTATTGAAGCTGGACAGCGTGATCACACTGCCCCAGCCGGCTCCAAAGGCGTAGAGCACCATAATGAACGTGGATCCCATGCCCATTATGTCCTGCTCATGTGGGGTTGCGAAGCGGAGAAGTCCCTTGATGGCACCCGGCAGGAAGAGGAATCGCACGAGGCAGACGATGAGCAGGCCCAGTGTTCCCAGCACCATGAATCTGTTGAGTTTACCAAACTTTGCCGTCTCCGAGAACTTGTAGAAGATCAGGGCGATTATGCCCCAAACTAGGACGAAGTAGCCCACAAAGTGCCAGGAGAGATCGAATCCGCTCTTAGACTCATCGATATGAAAGTATTCCATATTCTCAAAGTGGCTTCTAAAAAGCGAACATTTCACAAGAAATTATAATAAATAAAAACAAGAATGGAAGCTGCCTTCGGGAACCCGAAGTTCCTTATTGTTTATATACCTTTGCAGTTTGCAATTAAATTATTTACTTATCAAAAAATAAATGATATAGGGATTCAAGCAATCATGAGCTTTAAATAATAATCTTTATAAATTATACCTTGACCTTATAAAATGATTCCTCCTTATACTTCAATTTTATCAATGATTGGTCAGAAAAGACCTTTTATAAACATTTTGCTGATATATAATTTACATTTTGAAGCCCCAAAGCATATTTAATAAGCCGTTTGTATTTCCAGCATCAAGAGAGCTTTAGTTATAAAAAAAGTATTCATAATAACGATTTATAAACAAACAAACAAAGCAAAATAAGAGAGAGAGAGAGCGCCATGAGAGCTAATAATGAGCCTTGAAACAGCAATTAAATTTAATTCGTGCTCTTGCCTAATATTTAATAAAGCTTTCCATTTAAAAAATAAACTCATTCAATTTAATTTGTATCAAACCAAGTGAATAGAAGATAAATACGTAAAATATGAACTAAAAAACTTACTGAAAATACAAAACAGAGGGAACTTCCAGTATTTTGGTGTAATACGATGTGTTCCACTCGCTGTAATCGGTGTCCAAGGTCTCTTTTCCATCCGTTACATTGCAGATCTATATGGTGTTTCACAAGAAATAAATAAGCAGTTAAAAATTTAAAAATTTAACTGAGGTAAATATATTAACCGTTGATATGTCTGAAGATTGATTGTACCAGGACTTCATGCCCTCGCAGCTCCAGGGCATTGTGGGTCTAAAAGAGTTGATCAGGAAGAGCAAAGGAACTGCCGCAAAGATGCTATAATATATAAGCATGGAGAGGGTGAGGAAGCCGCTGACATAACCCATTCCTGCAAGTGACATACAGTAAATCATATATTCAAATACTTTTACATAATTAATTATTAAGTACCTTTGAAGAAGGGCGAGAGTCGGAAGGCGGAGATGAAGCCACTGCTGGAGAACTGGCCCATGAAGGAGTGTATGACCAAAATGGGCACCAGATAGATCACCATATAGACGAAGTAGGGCAACATGCCGAAAACTGGAATGTAAATATATTTTAAATAAATGTTTAAAAATTTTATAAACTGCGCTCAGAGAGAGAGCTGCGCTGGAACCCTTCACAATCAGAAATAAGGGATTAGATCATTCAAATAAATAGAATATAAAATTATAGATTAATGTAAAAGGCACCTGGTGATCTTAAATATTTGAAAAGATAGATTAAAATTAAAAGTGAGTTTCTGGCAGGCATATGTCACATCTGTAGCTAAGACAATGGATTGACAGTGCAACGCCCCTAAAAAGATTAGGCTAACCCTGGACGGTTATCGCTCCTCTGTGATATATATTTAGTATATAGTATTCAATGCTATATTCTCTACTCACTGCCCATATCGAAGAAGAACCAATATGAGGCCGAAAACAAATCCAGTTTCAGGGCCAAGCCAAAGCAGGCAAATATATAGTCCGTTGGCTTCTCCCACATCCCTCGATTCTGGTCGGGACTGAAGGGCTTGTGCCCAGTGCCATATGATGTCTCGTACACCATATTTCTTTGGGTATTTTGTGGATTTTTAAAGGGCTTCTGGTGGCTTTAAATAATATATGCTTTTAGGTACTGCTAGCTATCCGCGAGCGCAGCTGCTTTAAATTGACGGACTAATTAGTAGAACCGATGCCGGCGCACTGAATCCGATTCCAACGGCAAGCCGCTGTTCAGCTCATCCCAGTAAAATACCCTGTCTCGGAGCATTCCAGCCCATGACTCATTTGATCAACTAAATTTAAATAATTGTTTAACACATATTGCATCGGGGAAAGCGTTGCAAAATATTATGGTATCTGTCTATCTTTTTTTTCTATATTACGTTACAAGACCAGTTTTATATTACTTCACATGGGTGGAGAATCAATTTTAAAAAGCTTTTCCTTTGAGCTTTAACATATTTTAATACTTGAGTTTAACCTTTGCTAGAATTTAGAAATTTATCAGTTCGGTTCTTGATATAAACTAATACAAGTTACTAGGTATTTATATATTTTAATCCATTTCGTTGAAATTGTTCTGCTTTTGCATTATCAAAGCTCTTATATCTGCGTCTGTCTCACTTATTCACTCTCGTCATCATCTCGTCATCGTACATTGTGCCAAGTTCATTTCGATGCGGGAACTGGAAACTGATATTTTTCGTGCTCTCGGAAAATGGGCGGAATGGCATCAAAGCTGGTGTGGGGGGAAATTTCTATGAGTAATCTAAAGCAAATAAAAATATTTACGCTCTCGCTGTTGATTTCAATTATGCGTTGATTAAGTCAATCGCTTTGCATCTCCCATGTCACATTTCACACTTCTAATCGGTGATTATCAATGAGAGCGCTGAAGATGATCGCAATTAGTGCTTTCTAAGTGTTTATTAGGTTGTTTATGCGATTAGGTTTAATTTAAACATGCAGCACGAATAACGTTTCTAAATTTTAAGAGCTTTAAGTTTCTGTTGATTATATAAGATGATATCTGATGACAGGAAGATATGTTTTCTTGCGAATATAATTGCAATATTTTTCCATTATTCAGGCTCTCTACAAAATTATTTGAATAATCCCCAAGCCATTATCTTTTGTTTTGTTTTCTTGTTTTTTGCTTTTAAAGCAGACGCTTAATTCGTTGAATTCATTTTTCCTAAAAATATATACAAAATCAATTCAAGTTCATACTTGATAAACAAAATAATAAAACTTAATTGTGTTTGTCAGGAAAACCCTTTAATGTGATTCTATGAAAATACTTATCACTTATATAAAATATTTACTATAAAACTACAGAGAGCATCACAAAATATAAAATGTAATTCTTTAAAGTATAAAGTATAAAATATATAAACTAAATATTATACTAACATCTATATTTCGTGTATAAAAACTTCGACTCCAAAATGTATTTTTGGACGAAGGCTCAGTCAACAAAAACTATAAAACAACAAGAACCGAAGCTAGCTGAAGGGAACTGAACCCTTGCAAAGAAAATCGATTATAATGTAAAATATTTAAGGTAGATTAAAATCTATATTTTGTATATGCTATTTTTGGGCTAAGTCAAAGTTTGTCAAGTATCATAACTTAGCCAAAACCGCATTAATTTCAATTCGGAAATCGTTCCTCTGCTAGTTTTTATAAGGTTAACAAATCTGCATATTGGCTTTTTAAATTTACAAATTTTAATTTTTTGTCAAATTTGGACAATTTTAATGATGTAACCCCTTATAAAACTTTCAAAATTTTGAAAAAAAAATACATTTTGGCCGGACATAGCTAGATCGACTCTGCTGTCGATGCTGATCAAGAATATATATGATTTATAGGGTCGGAAATGGCTCCTTCACCAATGAGACCTAAAATATGCCCATTATAGGGTCCTAAGATCAATATTTTTATACGATATTTTTTTGTGAAAATCACAATTTTGTAAATATCATAATTAAGCCAAAAATTAATTATTTTGAATTCGGAAAGCTGTTCTATGTTAGTTTTTCTTATATTAACAATTCTGCATACTGAGTTATAAAATTAAACAAAATTAATTTTTTGGTAAAATTTTGACAATTTTAATGATTTTAACCCCTTATAAAATTTTCAAAATTTTGAAAAAAATAAATTTTTCTCAGACATAGCTTAATCGACTCGGCTGTTGATGCTGATCAAGAATATATATGCTTTATAGGGTCGGAAATGAATCTTTCACTGCGTTGTGGGCTTTTGACTGAAATACCAGGTATTAAATACATTATTAAATACATGGGTATTAAAAAATTGAATAGAAATGTTTAATTTTTATATATTTGTAATTAATAGTTGTAAAGAACAAAAATTCAGTTATCCAGTACATGGCTAAAAAGGTAAAACTTTATTGATTCGTAACAATATATATTTTTTTGGCCGAAGCTTGTTGAACTCTTTAGTTGGCAACTACTACCAAATATCACCAGTTTATTGTTCACTATAGCTAGCATTTGGAAAATATCAGTACAACTTCTCAATTCAAAAAACGATCAACGATCAGCAATTGCACCTGATCGGCATCTGTATAGATATCCGTGTATTCTAGTGTGTTAGTGTGACCGAGTGTGTTAGTGCGCATGTTCAGTGTGACCATGTGTATAGTAAAAGTGAGTTTTTCAGTTCAGTTCAGTTCATTAGCCCTATTAAGTGTTGCGCTTTTTTGATTCTAAGAGAGTATTATTCGGTATTTAGGCACTAAGTGGCATTGGCATTGGCATCGATCACCAGCATCTCGGATATGCCCATTATCTCCTCGTAGAACCGTCGATTATCCGCATCCACGGGATGCCAGTCGTGTGGCGCCAGGCACTGTTGCAATCGCTGGCGCCCAGAACCATTGGTTTGGGTCACCTTGTAGACCATGTAGGAGATGGCCGTCACGAGGACCAGGCCCTGACTAATCCAAATGAGGACATGGTGGATTTGGTCGCGCCAAAACAAGATGCTCAGTTGGAACTGAAATGGGAAAACTCAATTTATTTGAATGCTCCTAAGAAAATTACACATCCCTAGAATCACTTACCAGACACAGTCCCAGGAAAATGGGCGTGGCGAAGCGTATAAAGAATATCTTAAAGCTTGAGATCGTTTTTCCGAGCATAAACTGCAAGTCGCACTGGAAACGGACGCGGCCATATACCCAGGTGGTCATGATCAGAAGTATTCCCGATATGAACAACTGGGTGAACATGGCCAGGTTGGGCAGCTGAGTTAGCTGACTGAAGCCCAACTGAAAGGGAAATTTCCTTTAATAATTAATGAATAAATCCTTTAAGCAATCCAGAACCCACCTGAGTGCAAAAATACACAGAAGAGGCTGACAAGCCAAGGACCAAAGAGCCAATGACAAGAGTTCTTTTCGAACGCAGGGACTCGAACTCGTCGAATAAGGCAGTCACTACGGACATCATTTGGATGACCTTTTTCAAAATAAAATAAGATACATACAAATATTTAATTTATAATATAATAAAAGACTCACCAAGGCACAGAGTTCCGAGAGAAAAACCATGCCAAAGAATAAAAAGGCCCAGAGATTGGGTGTGGTGCTGAATCGCCCAAAGAAATAGGAGAAACAGAGATACAGGAATTGCATATGATGTTTTTCATCCACATGCAAGGGAATCATGCCCACATGATCTATAAAAAATGAAAGACATCATGAAATTAATTATAATTTATAAATTATATATTTTTATATATTTTTTCCCTGCTTCTAACTCACCTTCAAAGTGATCATGCGCCACATTGCAGCAGAGGAGTCCCATCAACCCGATGGTGACATGCGTCAGGCACACCCAAACGCTCAGCCTCTCGGCATCGGTCCGGAAACTGTTGTAACTGGCCAGGGTGACGACACTCCCCCACCCAGGTCCCAGGGCCACTCCGGCCATCAGGAAGGCACAACGGCTGGTGGCAAACAGACTATTGAAGCTACCTATTTGGGGCATCCAGTAGTATTGTAAAGTATCTAGATCAATGCGCTCATGAATTGCGGAATAGAAGAACACGGCCAGGAAGAAGGCAAACATCACTACGCAGGCACAGCGCAGAGCCTTGCCAATCTGCAGAATATATAATATTAAATTATTTTAGAATTATTTTCCCTCAAGGAACCACTCACAAAAGCCACTGGCTTCAGCATGAGGGCCAGGACCACAACCCAAATGGCCAAAACTCCAATAAGCATGGACCAGGATATGGTCATGGCTTTTGAACCTTCTCCCGTCGAGGCAATGGTTGACCTGGAAAGAAAGTAATCTTTACAATCAAACTTGGAGAAAACTTAACAAACACTCACCGAAAGAACTCCACTGTGGAGTGAGGATCTATCCGTATATCCTGTAGGCGAATTAAATATTATATTAATTAATGTTTAATAAACTTTAACCAAACCCACATCGACATCGTAATCCTCATGGCGGGAACAATTCTCCGAGTTCCATGTATTATTGCAACTCATCCAGGGCATTCTGGCATGCAGTGAGTTAACGGTATAGATAAGGGGCACCACAGCTCCGATGCTATAATATGTGAGAGTGCCCAGATTGAGGAGCAGTATGGCATAGCCGATGCCTGAAAGTATGCCAGATATATGCGATCATTCCGATGGAAAGTATATATTTTATAGGGTATATATATTGTTACCTTTAAAAATGGGCGCCACACGAAATGCTGAGATGGAACCGGAAGACGAGAACTGACCCAGAAATGCTTGGATCAGAAATATGGGCAGGGAGTAAAAGATCATGCCCATCAGGTAGGAGATGATGAAGAATACTATTCGAGAGGAGGAAATTAAATAATTATTTAAACACTCAAGATAATCTGTATGATATAATTATTGAAGAGTATATTTTTATTTTTAAATATATAAATAAATACATTCCAGGAATCACAGAATTTAATAAAACTCTGAAACTACTTATACATAATATCACATATTCAATAGTCTGACTAACCTATCCCTATTATTAATCCATTACTAAGCCTTTTAAGATATATTCTCTAACAATGATTTGTCGTGTGGGGAGCAGTATATCATTAGCTTGGCTTATCTTAAACATAGAGAACAGTGCAATTTTGTAATTAACTAATAACCCGACAATGACCTGCGATTAAATCTGTTGAAAACCAGTATTAACTTGGCTAAAGTTCAGTTCTAGGGAAAGTTGCTTTTTCAAAATATATTTATGTGCTGACGACAACCCTGCTCACCGTAGAAAAAAAAACTAAAATCCGTCATTAAGGCAGCTGCGATAACCTTTGCTTTAGTTAATTGAAATATATTTGATAAGAAAATGGCAATGAAACTTTAGTGGAATAACCCTCGCAAAAAAAAATAGCTAAACAAAACAAAACAATTGTAGAGTTATCATTGGGACTACAAAGTATCTCTCAATGAAGTTATGAAGGGGAAATTATTCAAAAGATTTTACCTAGTTAACGTGTTTATATTTTAATTTGATGCATATACTTTAGTACTCAACTTAAGTTTAAATTCATTAATTAGGAAATATTAAGAAACAACTCACACCATCCGCCATGCAGTAATCCAAAGGTGGCCAGATCCGAAAAGACCAGCGAACTGAAGGCGTAGGTGCAGCTGGCAAAGTAAAAGTCCGCCGACTTGGCCCATTTCCCCCGGAGCTTGTTGTGGCGATAGGGTCGTTCCAGGGTATCGTAGGCACTGCCCGATCTCACGGCCATGCTGTGCACCTGTCGATTCCGAACACGGCGGGCGGCAAAGGCCAGTGTGCCACCTCTACCACCGCCGCCGCCAGACTCATCGGCCTCCGCTGGCACACCCTCGGCGGGGAATCCCGCTGGACCATTGTCACTGTTCTCGCAGTCAACTAGGAGCATGCAATTGTTGAGCTGCTCACCGCAGATGCCCTTCATGCTGGTGGCCAGTTGGGGGGTCAACTATAATAGCTGGGCCCGTTCGCGTTCCAAGTTCATGCCGTTTTGCTGCCGCTTCTATTTGGCTTTTCCTTCTTCACTCTTTGCCCACTCAGTTTTCTTGCCTTTTTCTTCGCTCTTTTTTGGCACTCTGACCCAGTTTCCCGCACAGTTCCAGATCTTTTCTGGGTCACTTAAAACCGAAGAAGTCGCCGGAATCGTCTCTGCCGCAGATTAGCTTGAAAGCACATTAAATAAAAAATTAACAATAACAAGCTGGTTATTGCCGCTGGCGGATTAATTGAAATCGTGAGCCCCCGACGCGACACTTCACCCCGGCGGAGTAGACAACCCAATTACGGATTTCGGATTTCGGATTCTGGATTCCCAGCTCGCGAGAGTTCTCCAGGCGCCAAGCAATCAGCTTCGCAGCTCGACGGCAAGTGATGCGATGCGATGCGAGGCGATGCGATTCGATTCAATGAGGATTGCCGTTCTCAGCAACAAAGTAATAGTAACAACAAAGCGCCCAGGCAAATCACGAATTTAATTAAAATATATTCGCCTTTGTACGTCTTTTTTTCATGCGTATGTGAGTGAGTGAGAGTGTGCATCGATTATAGACTAAGTTGCACAGTGGGGAAGGCATGCCAGCGAAAAAATATAAATTAAAGTTAAGTGTAATTAAAACTAATAAATAAGTAATTAATTATACAAATAAATAAAAGTAAACGTCTCTTATATTGATATATTTATATGTATTTTTAGGTTGAGATATCGAAGCAGAATTAGACAGATAGTAGATGACATGTATTTTAAATTGAAAAATTAAAATGTAAAATTATCGTAACTACTACAAAAATGCATTAATTTTAATTCGGACAGCTTTCCTGTGCTAGTTTTTGTTAGATTATAAAAACTGCATACTCAGTTTAAAATTTCAAAGAGTTCAAAATTTGTTCAATTTTTGACAATTTTAATGATGTAACCCCTTTCCTTTTTTTGAAAATTCGGAAAATTTCGAAAAAAATAGATTTTGGCCGGACATAGCTAGATCGACTCGGCTGTTGATGCTGATCAAGAATATATATGATTTATGGGGTCGGAAATGACTCCTTCACTGCATTTGACGCTTCGGACCTAAATTATAATCCGCTATATACACTGCATTCAACATACCCACTGGTAATAAAATTTACAAAACAATAAATAAATTAACAAAATAATAATAAAACTAATAAAATAAATTATAAATACTATGAAATATAATAAATAACAATATATTATATATAAGTATGTATAATTTGATTCACGTCAAGTTTTGCTATATTTGGAACCAGTGTTCAATAGAATTTTTGCTTAGCGATTCAGCGGTTGATGCCGCTTCTACTGCTGCTGCAAATAGCCCATACCTATCCTATGCTATATTATCAGTAAGAACAAACAAAGAAAGATTCCAACTGATGGGGAAAAACAAGACCAAAGGAAGTCCATTTAAAGTAAAAACAAAGAAGAATGCCATCTAAAAGAATCGGAATCGGAATATAAAAACAATGCAGCGGACAGAGCGAATAAGGTAAAGAAATTGATGAACGGGGGCAATGGACAGCTGATGGCTCTCTCTCTCTCTCAATCTCTCTCTCTCTCTTTCTCTGCTCGCCGGTGGTCCCACAGAGCGTATACTTGACATTGCTCATACGCACGGGTGGCTCTCTCCGATGTCTCTCTCCCTCGAAAACATTTCAACAAGTAAGGCCATTTCGGTGGAGAGGAGGGAAAAACTTTTCAAAAATCAGCTGTTTTTTGTTTTGAACCTCTCCCCCGGAATTGTGTAATTCGAGTGAAAATCGCCACTTTTTAGTTTTATCCCTCCACTTTTACGCCGATGTTTACGATGACGTCGATAATTTGGTGTGGCTCCGTTTTATGAGTAAAATTGAGTAAATTAGCGAGTGCACCGAATGCGGCGAACGTGTCCAATTAGTCGAATCGAAATGTTTACAAACAAACACTCAAGTGTGCGCAATAAATTTGCAAAAAAAAGGAAGAAATAGAAAATAGAAATGGAATTGGAAATGGCCAAGAAGAAAGCACACACAAATATATAGTAGGGGTACAGTGAGAAAATTATTATAGAGTCTCGCTTAAGATATTAATTTTGGAAATATTTATCAAATAAACTTTGCCTATTAATTATTGTTATTTTAAATTGTGTTAAATCAAAAAACACAAGCAAAAGTTATAACTACATTGAAAAACCTTTTTAAGGGTTATTTGTATATATTTTAACATACTTCAAGTAATGTGTATAATATATAATAATAATATTATTTGTAATCCATTTAGTTATGTAGATAAATTGATATATACATTGTAATCTATTCAAACTTATCTTACTACCAATTTTGCAAATGTAAAACTTTAAATAAAAGTGCAGCTTTTTCCCTGTAATTCCCAATATTCCTAGACACAACAATGTTTATTTTTAAGCTATATTTCCATGCCAAAATACCATAAAAATAACCAATATTATGGCAAATATTTTTCTCTCCCTGTGCATAAACATTTGGTGTTTGTTTGTGAGCGAAAGACGCAAAAAGTTGGCGTCCCAAGTGTTGGCCAAGTCCAAAGCCCTCCTCCCCAATGCCACCACTTATCCGCCCATGCGTTGTGCACTTATATATATAAATATATATACATGCATATATGTATATATCGATAATTGGCGATATTGGCGTCGCTCCTTATCATCATCATCCACTGGACGTAATCAGCGGGATCTGGCGACTCACATTAGCATTGCACTTGCAGCTCGCACACACAATGCACTTTACTAATTTCCTCGCCAAAGGCGACACTTTTTGCAATCACGCACGAAACTCCTGCTAACATATATAATGCACGGGGCGACAGCGGATTTCGATCTGAACCCGAATCGGAATCGGAATCGGTGGCGGATTCGGAACTGCGACGCACGTTGTCGGCGGCGCGTCTGCCAGCGAGCGACTGAAAACTGAAGAGTAAAAACTCAGCCAGATAGTCGCCGAATGTCAGACATTGCAAATGTGAAATGTTGCTGTTGTTTGCTGTTGCTGTTGCTGCTGCTGCTTTTACTGCTGTCTCTTATCGCAAGTCTGCTGCTCTTTGGGAGAAATGCTAAAAAAAGAGTGACAGCAAGAAAGAAAGAGCGCGCTTTGGGCAAGAGCAAGCTTTGAATGCTCTACAGGCGAAGTGAGTCACTAATAAGGGAATGCAATTTAATTTATTATAAGTATTTTGATTAAAATTGTATAGCAATTGGTAATTCATTTAATTTCCCTACCTTTTTAGTGATACACAGTCAATAGTATAATTTATACAAATTAATTACATAACACATCATTTATAAAAAAAATTGTTTGGGTTTTGAAAAGCTAGATATAACTATTTTAAAGATCTTTGGCAAAATATAAACAATACCTTTCTAAAATTGTAAGCTTAGAAACCTATATCAAAAAGAACAGAAATTATATATTGTAAAAATGAGGAATTAATGAACGATCAATTATTTTTTTTGCTTAATTTCTAAAGTTAATTTCATTCACTTAGCAAATACTTTAGAAGGTAATTCCGAAGTAATGATACATCCCAACGAAACAATATTTAAAAATATTCAAAAACTCTTTCAACTTCCCTATAACATTAAATATTTAAAACTGAATTTTTCGAATAAAATAAAATTTATAAATCTATTCATATTATGCCCTTTTGATTGCTTCAATATAAATGATACACATTAAGTTGTTGTAAACCACGTTAAGTCGCAGAAATTTTCCAAATTCGTTGTTGACCCGGCGGGTCGTGTGTGATTTTCTCTTTTTCTTTAAATTTTTGTTTTTTTTTTTGTTGTGGATGCCGGTCAATTACCGGCTGTTGCCAAAAACGAAGCCCGGTAGGAAATTTCTAGCCATTTTCCGAGCCGGGCCACCAAGTAAGGAGTGACTGTCGACACGATTGACGCTTGACTCTTTGGCCGCCGGCATACAATAAATCACTGCAGTCGCTGGTTCACAGTTTGCCGATTCAATCTCCAGGAGTTCAAGTGAGAAAAAATTATCTTAAATTATAGAAATTATCATATAGGTTTAATGATATTAAACCATGAAATAAATCACATGAAATGGTAGCAAAGGAAACTAAATACCAAGTATTTGAAGCTTTGCCTTGTTAGTTTCATCTACAATTTTGTTGTGTATTTTCAACTTATTACAACTATTTTTTTCAGTGCCATGCGAAAGAGCTTAGAAGGTGTTTCCATTGGCTCGGCTGTTATTGATACACTCTGACGCATTTCATTCAGCGGCCAAAGCCAAATGCGGCAACAAACGCGAAAACATGAAAAACAAGCGCGAGACTCTGTAAGCCGCAGCTGGGAACTTGATGGGGGAAAAAGGGGGCCTTGGCGGGGCGTGAAAAGTCACGCAACAGTTGGGCCCCACTGTAGTTGTAGTAGGAAAAAGGAAAAACACAAGAAAACAAAAGGGAACAACAAGTGTGTGCGGCGAGGGAGCGGCCGATCCGCTTTGATTTGTGTGATTTGCGGCTGCATTTTGCATTTCGAACGCCGCTGGCGACCGTGCGCATGCGCATGAACTTGACATTTCAGCTTTCGATTCAATTGCGTCGCTCCAATCGCCCTCCCATACATATATTTTTATATAGATCTACACACATTTGCGACAATTTCAGTCAATGAATCAATCAAATGTATTCGAAGGCGTAACGCTGAGATAATAGTTTCCGAGCCAGCGGACTTTGTATACTAATTGACTCAAGTCACTGGGGAATTTATCACTCGTTGGGTTTTATTTATTTATTTATGTATTTCAGCTATTAGAGATGTGTGTAATTTGAACTCGTTTTAGTGGATTGTAATTATGTGTAGTAAATTGATCTATTAAACGGGGAGAAACAAGTTCAAGCTGACAAAGTCCAGTGGATTTATTTTGAAGCAGAGCAGTTAGCTCTGATTTAAGAATGTAAGTTTCTAGGAAGAAACAGGGTTTCATATAAATTTCTGCATTATTTATTTCTTTATTTAACTTTTAACTATGTTAGTATATTTTTATATTAATAATACGATTTCGCATAATACTGGGCCTCTATATCTCTCTCATGTCGCCGGTGGTCCCACAGAGCGTATACTTAATATTACTCATACGCAAGGGTGGCTCTCTCTGCTGTTTCTCTATTACACTCTCTGTCTCTCTCTTTCTTTACACTTCGACAATTAATCCGGTGGAGATAGAAGATCATGTTTCCATAAAAATATATATTTTCAAATGTGAATATATAATGGTTTTTAAAACTTGTAAAGCTCAGAGCTTATTGCTGACGATTTAATTCCTTAAAAACTCCTATATAAATTAAAATATTTAGTAAACTCGAAGGCTAAACATTATTTCCTCATTTCAAACCCTCCCACACTATAATTCTCCCAAGTAAAACATGAATATTTTAGTAACATTTTCTTTATTTGCAAAATGTTCCAACATTTCCTTCGAAGGAAAGTTCGATGCAGATAGGTTTTCTCACAGGAATGCTTGGAAAATGTATGCTAAATAAATAGGTAAGCGAGAAAAGGAGTGCTCGGGTCGAAAGGGAATTTTGATGGCTCAGTTTCGTGGAGAGTCAGGTGTGTGGATGTAGCTCCTGTTCAGGTGCTAGGTGCTAGTACCCTGTCTATATATAGGACTATATATACAATGTATTTACAAAGCAGTGGCGTAGGTAGTGAGTGGGATGTCCCACCGTCAATGGCAGTTTCCAAGGGGCAGCGGCAAGGGTCCGATCAGTTCAGGGATTAACTCCGATCCTTCAGCATCCTTCTTACAGAGTTCCGGGGGCGGGAGCAGCGTTGATGGAGGCCACCGACTGGATGTGTCCGGCCAGGGGAGCGGTGTGGATGGCTCCGCGGGTCTGGGCAGTGTAGACGCCCTCATGGGCAACCGGAGCCACAACCACGGCGGGAGCATGAGCGGCAGCCACCACGGCGGGGGCATGGGCGGCATGGACAGCCACGGCAGCCGGAGCATGGATAGCTGCCGGGGGCCAGGAGGCCACGGACACGGCGGCGGGCCAGTGGGCAGCGGGAACGGCCCAGGGGGAGGCCACCACAGCGGGTCCAGAGACGGCGGTGTAGGACAGACCATGTCCGGCCACCTGCGACAATCCCAGAGGGATCACGGAGGACTGCACGCCCATGGCCAGGGCCAGGGTGAAGACAACGGCGACGGCGAACTGAAAGAAGTCAACGAGGAATAAATTAATTCAGTTCATAATTTATATGTTAATTGTTTAAATAAAAAATAGAGCCTGCTATAGAGCTTGCAATCCAAAAAAGTAGCCGAAGAGAATGTCCACAATATGGTTTTTAGGCTTGAGCTTTTTAACTATAGTTCTTTGATTTTTAATTGCGATGTTTGTTCTTTTTAAAAATCTAAGGATCAGGCTTTATCCCTTTTATATAACTCACTTTCATGGTGCTTGAAGGTGGGTTTTGGGTTGGCGCTCTTGTTGAACTCTTGTTCTGAACTGATCTGTTAACGCCGCTGGCGGCCAGCTTTATACCCCGATGCTGACCACATCGGCTCTGACGTCGAAGGAGGGTTCATGAAAGTGAGAGTTCACACACCATGACACCGCCCTGACACTGCTCCGCATGCATATATGATCAGCGCTAATGACATGCCTCGGTTCTGGACGGATCGGATTGGATTGGACTCGGGTTCGCATTGAGATCTATCGGCTGTGAGATCTCACGGCGGCTATGGCGAGTTGAGGAACTAGTTCTACATTTACTTGTATTTTTTATTAACAATTAAAATAATGTAGTAACTATTTAGGGGATATTTCAACCAGGAAACTTGAAGTAAATTTGGCAATACTTGCTTAAATACTTATAAGGACAGTAATTGGATAACTATAAGGACTAGGCATTGGTGATTGTCTGTGATTTCTTTTCATAAAACTTATTTAAAAATATATTTGATTTTTACAAGTTATTTAAGAAACCCAACAAGGAACTAGCTCTTAGCTGGACTGAGCACTTGCATTGCCCCAGAAATGCATTCTTGGTGAGTGTGACATGTGGTTCCAACCATGGAGAAGTACACAACTATCCAACTATCTCAACTGTCTCGGCCAGCGAGGGGCCCAACCCACTTTTAAGCTGCAGTTCCGGTAAGTTGCATTTTCACTCCATCACACCGCCACTTTAATTACTTAATTGTTGTTTGTGCCCGATTAGCATTTTCAGTGTCCAGAGTATACATATGATTTATAACACGAATCCAATTATGGATCGATCGATATCCTGTATAAGGCCGGCTAATAACTGATTTATGAGCTCTTAAGGGTCTTAGTGCTTTTGTAATGTCAAGAAACGCCCACATAAGTGTGAATTATTGATATATATTTATTATTTGAATTATTAAGATAAATTTCTGAAAATTATTTTAATTGTTTTTTAAAGTAATAAAGGAATAAAAATACTGGAAAATAATGTAAATGAAATACTAAATATTAAACAATTAAATAATATTATATATATTGCCATTATGATTCTAATTCATCATAAAATACATTTTTTATTGGAATAAGAAAACTTCCTTGATAGGCTGAAAATTCCAAATCTCAGCTAAAAGCCTTTGCAGCTGTATCTTGTCTTGCCAAGCCATGTCAGGCTTATTTCCCTAATTATTTCCACCTTCGATTACCTAATGGATTCCGGCACTAGGCAGCCGCAGGCATTGTGCAACATTCACCTGGCCAAAATGGGACGGGACAGCGTGGGTGTCCCTGTAACAACCCACATAAATCGATGGAAAAACCATTACGAGGCTGCAATTAAATCCCAGACAAAAGCCGGCAAAAAGACAATTCAATTATGCCGAAAAAAAGGCTGCGGAAAACCCCTTGGAAGAACTTGTTTTGCAGCCAATGTGGGCGAGAGATCGAATCTCTGGGCCAAAACCAAATAAAGAGTTCAAGTTGAAAGAATTAAGGCAATTGCCAAAGCGATGATAATCTGTAATTAGCGGCTGCTATAATTTGTGGCATTTATTTAAGCCCAGGTGCTGAAGCTGAAACCGAAACTTGGCTGCTCTCTGCCATCTGTAATTAGTGCTAAGCGTTTGCATAATTAAGCATACGCCCTGTGCTCCCAATACGTGACGCGATCGCAAGCCCGGGCGGTATTAACTCGATCTAACGACCATTTGGACCCCAACTTGACTACCGTTCAGCGGTGTGGACTCTAAACAAATTAGGACTGCCAACTAAGATAATAATATACACTTGAGGCTAGCACTTGAGCCAAAGACAAGGCAAAGACACATTCTTGGCAGATATGGAATCAATTGAACAATTTGTCGGCCTTTCAAGGTCGAGCAGGTGCAGCATCAAGGTTATAATTAACTAATATATATGAGGTTTGTATGATTTAGTTGGATTTAATTGGAGCTTCGAGTGGGTTTAACTC
Source organism: Drosophila bunnanda (assembly GCA_035046265.1). NCBI lineage: Eukaryota > Metazoa > Arthropoda > Insecta > Diptera > Drosophilidae > Drosophila > Drosophila bunnanda. The sequence continues at coordinate 3,576,122 of JAWNOB010000076.1, read as the reverse complement.
ATATAAGTGACTAAACCCATTGTCTTGGCGATAAGGAAGGTGTAACTGCAAGGTTTTATGTGGAACTGGGAATTGTAACAAAGACATATTGTATGAAATCATTTTTAGAAATTTAATATTGAATAATATCTAGTAACATAAGTAAGAGGTTTTCTTTTTAAATTAAATTTAAAGAATATAAATACTAAATTATTGAAAGGAGGCAATCGTAATATTTTTCTCTAAACAAATTGGGACTGCCAACTAAGATAATAATATACAATTAATTGCCACAGTGAATACTTAAATAAATATAGAATATCATTCAGAATCTTTGGTAGTTCATAAAATAAAATTATTGACTAGGAATAAATATATTTTTAGTTAATTGTTTTTATTTAAAATTTGCCTTCATTATTTCCCTAAAATAACAGAAGCTGCAAACTCTTTGGCAAATAAATAAATAAACATAGAATTGCAATCTTCATTGAAACTCATATATTATTAAATAATTCTGGATAATTTCATAACATTTCTCGCACCCCAAACTCCACCTAAATATTAAATAATACTCCAAATATTTCGTATAAAAAACGCTGTTTGAGTTTATTTATAACGCTTTCGTCAATCTTTACATTGTTTTGCAGAGAGTTACTAGATTATAATGGGATATTTACAGGCTGACAGGGATACTCATCCTAAGACGATATGCCCCAGATAGTGATAGATCAGAGAGATATAGTAGACATAGCAGAGATAGAAGTAGGATAGAGAAAGGATAGAGACTGGATAGAGAGAGGAAGGCATTTGAAGAATAGTTCTCAAATAATAAAATGAACATGCTGTCGTTTGTTGGTTGTTGTTTTTCTTTCTTTTCGCTTGTTGCAGTTGTTGTAATTGCTGTTGGACTTGTATTTGTTGTTGCTGAGTGCGTTGGGATCTTGTCCAGAGGATGACATGGACAGGGACCCAAGATCAGGATCGTGTTCGTATCAGGGGCGGGGGACTAAGAGCTCGGTGTGCTTAACAAATAAGTGTACAGAGAGTGAGAGATGTGTGTGGGGCTTATCCGGAGTCGTGGAGCGGCCGGGGAGCCACTCCGTTTGGCATCAGTTGGGATCTGGAGTCAGGACTCGGCCCGCTTACAGGGTTCCCGGGGCGGGGGCCACATTCACGGACGTGGCCGAGTTGATGTGTCCGGCGAGGGGAGCGGTGTGGATGGCACCACGGGTCTTGGCCACATAGACGCCCTCATGGCCGTGAGCGCCGGCAGCGAGTCCGGGTCCCTGGGCCAGGCCAATTCCGGGAATGGCGGCACCATGGCCCCAGCCGGGACCGGTCAGGCCCCAGGGAGCAGCGCTGGCATGGACGGCAACGGCGGCAGGGGCGCCCCAGTGGCCACCGTTCCAGGCGCCGTTCCAGGCACCATTCCAGGCACCATTCCAGGCGCCATTCCACAGACCGGGTCCGCCATGGGCCACCGGGCTGACATAGGACACTCCGGGCGAGATCTGGGCCCACGAGGCCTGAGCTCCGACCAGGGCGCACACGAACATGACTACGGCAACGGCGAACTGTGTGGGGAAGAAGGACTCGGATTAGTTTGAGGGAGTCCCCGGTGTCCTTTGTAGCTTCACTATCCTCACCTTCATGTTGGCTTGGGGTTGGGTGTTGAAGCTGGGTTGAGTTGAGAAGGAGGAGAAGTGTTGAATACTCAGCGAACGAGTTGATTCTGATTTCGACTACCAAATTGTGGCAACTTTTATACGAAAAGCGCTGCGCGGACTTTGCTTGGCTTTTCCGAAACCAAATCCGAATCTGAAACCGAAACCTGCCTTCCCAATGAGAGGCGAATGGCGGCGAGAGAGGCGCCGGTGCTCCGCCGACGCCCAAGTCCAAGTCTCGGCCAGAATGGGTGCACTCCGCCGGGTCTCTGGCCTTTCACTGCCCAGCTGCCGCTGCTGCGGCTGCTGCTGCTGCTGCTCGAAGATCTACGCCTGGGGGTGATGCGTCCCGCTTCTCGCCTTCCGCTCCCAGTACCGCTCCTCCTCCGCCCCAGCCACACCCCTCGCTCCCACGACTAAAGGGGCGGCGGGCGTTGATAGTTGCGCAAATTACCACAGTCGAACTTCCACTGGTCCGATGCCAATAATAAATACCAATAATATGTACAAGTTATAAGCAATCTGCTAACAAGAAATGCGAAATCCATAACACTTAAGCCATCTGATTTATGGGCATTCATTAATTAAGGCAAAAGACTAAATGGACCTTAAGCCAATTTAAGTTACGAAGGCTTTAGATTGTAATAAAGCCAAAGTAAAATCTGAATTTTTAGAGAGGAAACATAGTTCAGGCAGCCCAAGTTTATACACCCTTGCAGTTGGGAAATGCATTATAGGATTGAATCCGAAATCGATCATAACTAAGCTAAATTATTTGAATCAATAATTTTCTGTATTTTCATATGAGCAAATTTTTCAAAAAACAAAGTGTAGAATACTCATATCTAGGTCAAAAATACCTTAACTTCAAATCGGAAAGCTTTTCTATATTAGATTTTATTAGGTTAATAAATCTGCATACTCAATTTTATCTTTTAAAAAATTAAAATTTTTGCCAATTTTTGACAATTTTAATGATGTAACCCCTTTCCTTTTTTTTGAAAATTCGGAAAATTTTGAAAAAAATAAATTTTGGCCGGACATAGCTAGATCGACTCGGCTGTTGATGCTGATCAAGAATATATATGATTTATTGGGTCGGAAATGACTCCTTAAGGGCATATCAGACTTCTGACCACAATTATAATACCCTTCAAGGGTATAAATATCATAGTATATAATTTAATATGAATAGCATTATGCTTAATCAAATCTTCTAGGAAATGGAAGATCCTTTGCTGATTTTAAATTAAATTAAATTAAATTTTAATGTTTAAAATTGTCGCAATAGAATAAATAAATAATATTTCTAAATTGATAATGACTTTTTGAACATAGGAAGCAGTTTTAAGCGTTTTTTAGAATATTCAAATTACAGCTCATTGAAATTCCCAAAATTTAGCTCTAAAATATTACCCACTCAACTGGAAACATTTTCAGCCTTAAGATATATATTTAAAATATGTGTCAGACATAATTTTCACAAAAATCCCACTTAGTGAAGCCCGATCGTACAGACAAGAATTTAGAGCCGAGGGTGAAACACGGACACACATAAACATAAACATAGATATTTCAGAGCCGACACAATCGGCTCGGCCCAATCAGGGGCCTGAAAATTGCCACAAACACCAAATTATATTGATAAAGAGCACAGACACATTTAAAAAGTCATAAGCATGTGGCCGGTGGTGGCCCAAAGCATTCAATTTGCCATGCCACACCGACTCTGGTCTCTGGCCGGGGCTTTGCACTAGCTTTCAGAATTCTTTGGGGCAATTATATATATCGTATTCGTATTCTCTGGGCATTAGTGTTGCAGTACGTTGCAGCTTGGGGCACGTAATGGAATTTGTGCGGAGCCGGAGAGCGAAGCCAGGTAACGTCGCGTGCCTACACTGCAATTACAGGTGCCCAGGCCCAAGGCTCGACTTGGCTAGAACTTTGCCTCTGCAATGACTTAATCAATGCAATAAAATTAATTACATTTTAAATGCCTAATGGCCAGTCAAGCGTCACAATCCTTCTGTAATTGATGGTGTTTTTTATTGTGAAAGAAGGGGAGTGTTGCTTAATAATAAGGAAATTGATTCTAAAAAAGGGCATTAAATAAAATGTAATATTTAAATTTATGGAGGCACTATTACCTTAGTTAGCTCAACTTCTAAGCAATGTAATTTGATTTATTTATTAAATAGTTAATGGTTATTCAAGTTTTGTAATCAATCATTACTCTAGCGAGGTAAGCAAAGGTAACTGTCAAAAATAAGAAAAAAAATCATACTTTAACGTAATCAATACATTGATTAAAGTGCAGATTGAATTTAATAATATAAATAAATAAGTAGTGTCATCAATAATATATATTATAATATTCACGCTTGATTACATTTCTTTCCTTTGGCCAAAACAAACCAAGAGAAATGTACTGACGTCAGCAAGGTCGTGTATTTCATTTGTATTTGCACGAATTCCCAAAATTCTTTTGAAATTCTTTCGAAATTCTCAACTTTTTCGCAGTGTTTTTAAATAAACAATTAACCTGTGCAGTTTTCCTTGTTTTTGCTGCGGCGGCCGCCCTCCGCCTGTCCCCCCTGGCTCCGCCAAAAATAGGAAATCGCATTGAAAATTGTGGCGGGGCAACGCCCAAGAATAAATATAATCAAAGGCTGTCAGAGAGCGCATTGGCAAACAATAAAAATGCAAAATAGCATTGCAAAAAACGAATTGAATCGGTCTACATTTCCATGTTTGGGCCAATTGCGGGTTCAACTTGAAATTGAAGTGGAAATTGTCGTCATGCAGACACGTTTTTCCGCTTTTCCGGCGAGGGTCAGAGTGTCAAATTAATCGTGTGTGAGAGACTTGGACTGGGACTCGGAACCATTTGGAAGACAGCTGCAGCTTAAAAAACACCATATTCGAATGCGGTCCATTAATCATGGCCAATATTTATGATTATGCATAGGGTCTGGCCAAGGAATGTCATACTCGAACTCGTCTAACTGGCGCAATTAGACCGACTGTGCGAAAAACTAAGAATCAAGAGCATTGCGGACCCTTCACCTAGGCTCCATTAGAGCGTCATTAACACAAAAACCTGCCAGCGCCTAAAATATGAATTATGCATTATGCCCAATACCGATCGATGGCGAAATGTATCCAGCGTTTTATTGCCAACTTTTTAGATTTCTCATTATGATGACCGGGCCAGAGAGCACCAGACAATGCAGGCCAATATATATTGCTTTTCAGGGCGTGTTTTTCTTGCCTATTTTTCCAATTCCTACCATTGTTTTACTCTATCAAGTGGGCGGTCCAGTAATAATCTCGTCGGTTTGGTAATGATCGGTCAGTTTATCGCGCCGAAAATCTAGTAATTGGTGCAGTTTTTTAGACCACGTTTTGAAGCAATTATGCAAATTTTTCTAAACACATTTTGCATGGCTATATAACATGTTCAACAATGGTATGTGTTAAATTTAAAAAGCACAGCTTAATACGTTTCTTAAAATGTATTTTTGAATATGAAAAATGTTTTTTCTCGTAAGGAAATAACAGCAGGTAATTTTATAACATTTATTATTATTATTATTATTATTATTATTATTGAGGAAAAAATTGTATAACGTATTTTTATTTTATAATTGAAATATATAGTTTTTAAGATCTCATTCTTTTCATACAATTAATCGTTTTTATTTTAAGCCAAAACAAGTGTAGGCTTATTTTACCTTTGCAGGGTATTATAATTTTAGTTAGAAGCTCGTACGCCCTAAAAGTGGCATTTCCGACCCTATAAATCATATATATTCTTGATCAGCATCAACAGCCGAGTCGATCTAGCTAAGTCCGGCCAAAATCTATTTTTTTCAGAATTTTCCGAATTTTCAAAAAAAGGAAAGGGGTTACATCATTAAAATTGTCAAAAATTGGCAAAATTGGAAAATTTTCCTAATGCTAAATTTTGAATGCAGATTTATTAACCTAATAAAAACTAACATTGGAAAGCTTTCCGAATTAAAATTAATGCTCTTTTGGCTTAGTTATGAGTTTTTTAAACTTTGATTTGACGAAATTGTCATATAAATGTTTCACTATATGTTGTATTCAATAAAATATTCGATATTATAGATATAGAAAAATTTTGATATTAATATCTTTGTTTTATTTTTATTATAATAATTATTGAATCATCACTCATTATATTTTTATAAAATTAAAACAAAACCTATTGGTTCGTGTAGCCTTTGGTAGAAACGTCAAATACTTGCTGAACTTGTCAACTCTAACTTTTGATAACTTTGTACGACAACGACGTGTCTCCCTGAAATTGTACAAAAATTCTACGAAATTATTATTTCTGTCTATTATTATCAATAACAAAGATGAGTCAGTTGATTGCCAAGGCCCAGGCTCTGGCCAATAGTAAGTGTTGCACTCCCTAGAAAGAGAAACAGAAAAATCGTAAGACCCAATGTATTCCCCCAGAAATGGTAGTGGCTGCTCGTCCTCAGCTTGCAGAGTTTTGGCGCTATGCCAAGGTGGAGCTATCTCCACCTCTGCCTGCGGACTTCCAAAAGCTGAAGAAGACCGCCGAGTCCACAGGATCCACAAAGGACGTAAAGGAGCAGCTGGGCAAGTTCCGCCTGAGCCAGGTGACCGTCAGCGAGGCCTGGCTCAATATCCTGGTCACCGTGGAGGTGATTACCTGGTTCTACATGGGCGAGGTCATCGGACGCCGTCACCTTGTTGGCTACAAAGTCTAGGAGGCGGAGCTATATGAGGTCCCCGGTCTTTTTGCGTTGAATGTAAATGCTTTGTTTTGCATAAATATGTTTTATGTGTGACCTGGTGACCTCAGAATAAATGCATTAAATAAGCTGGAGAAATATATATAAATATATCTGAGAGATACCTGGCTTGCAGATCCAAATACTCCCTCCGCTGTTTTTCAAATATTTACATAAATATATGCTTTATGTGGCCAGGTGCTCGGAATACTAAAACATAGAGAAACTCCCACTCTGGTTATTTGTTCGCTGTGGCCCCGCCTCGCATTCCGGAGAACCATTGGCCCGGCATGAGCAGCGCGATCATTTCAGATCTGCGATCTGCGATCTGTGATCCGCGATCTCCGCCAAGCTGGCATTGATCTTGGACAGAGAACCAGAACTCCGGCTTTGGCGCAGGCGTCCGAGCGACAAGGCGCTATGTTCCTAAGTTGCCGAGACAGCGGACACGGGCTGCCGGTCCGGTCAAGTGGCATAAATCGGAGTGACGCTGTGGCAGTTGCACAAGCTCCATTCAAACCAACAAAAATAAAAATGAAAACAATGTACCACAAACGTGGACGTGTGCCCCAGCTTGTGGCCAAGTTGCAGGTACAGTCAAGACCTCGGTCAGTAAAACTATTATGGAAACTATAGTGTAAAATGATTGCTTATTAAGGAATATTATTAAGAAAGGCCTATGCTCTTTAAGGAGTATAACTTTTCTATAATTTGTAATCCTTCAAATCTTATATTTAAATCTTTATTATTTATAATCAAATTGATCTCTGCTTGTTGTATATATTTTAAGCTGGAGTTAATTTGTTAATTTGGTTGTTTGTTTATTAAACGCTTGCCTGTGGCTTTATTTGTTTGACTGCATATCGAATTTACCGGTTGGCCCAATTTTAATGGCATTTTAATAACACAAAAGCCCAGCTCCAAAGCCTTTGTTGCAATCTCACCGCCCGATTGCATCATGCTAAGGCCGCCGCAAGCCAGCTTATGGTATTGGTTGGTCCTTATCACAGCTCCCAGACGGACAACGCCCACATTTTGGCCAGACCGGGGCGAATTCCGCATTAAAATCGCATAAACAGAACAAAACTAATTATCGAGTGGCGAGGTGGTGCAGTGGGACCGAATCGATCGGTTTGGAGGGGCAGAAAAATCAATGTTGGCCACGTTTAAATTCAATTTGGCGGCCTGCCGATTGTTGCAACTCGCAGAGCCAGACTCTTGTGGCAGCCTGCAAGTGGCAGCGCGAATTTGGTAACCAGCATTTCCGCCCACACCGCCAACACCTCTGGCTTATGGCTCATTATTTAATTCGGTCTACATACCGACCCTACACTACGTGGAGAGCCTACGAGCACCTGTTGTTTTGCTGAGGAAATTATGTTATTTTTATATTAAAAAATCCCATAGCTTGAAGGATTTTTTAGTGCTCTGTAATATTATTTTAATATCTTTATTGCTTCAGAATATTTTGTACAAATATGCTTTAATGGAATAGGTTTCTGGATTCATCACTTAGTTTAATCTAAGCAAATGTTAATGTAAAAAAGATTGCAAGGAAATATGTTCTCAGTTCTCATTGACCCTTTAAGAATATTCTGTTAGTTTTTACAAATTTACGTAAAATAACTAAAATGCACTCTTAAGAGCAACTAATCTTCGTCTATCGCTTATATTTGATTTTAATTGTTATTCGAATTAATTTAACTAACTCGCAAAAGGCAATCACACTTGGACTGGGGCAAGGAATTTCACGAGTGGGCTGTATTTTACCAAAAAAGAAAAATCCAAAATAAATTTAGATAAAAACCCAGCTGATGCAATTGCAACCAAAACGAATCGAAAATGAAATCAATTGGTGCCCCCCGATCGAGATATGCGATCTCATAGATCTGCGGGTAATTAATCCAATTACAATTAGTATGCTAAGCGGCCGTCTAATGGTCATTAGAGGCCCCGCACCGGGGCTCTCGAGGCGGTAATTAACCACTTTTGTGGCCGCGCTTGTCACTACACAACTGTCACAACTCGCGGCTAACGGAGAGCCTTGCAGCGGTGCCCATTGTGAGGGTTCTTGGCCGGGTCTTGGGCCGGAGTGTGCTCAAGGTGTTAGCAAGTGGCCAGGTGGAATGCCTGGAATTGTGGGGCACCTTTTCCAGTTGCCCCATGACAAAAATAAAGAAAAATAAGAGGAAAATAATACGAAAAAATCACAAACAAAAATCTGAACGAGTGTGTGCGCGCAACAAGTTTGCAGTTTGTTTGCCGCTCATGCAATCCGAGAGATACTTGTCGCTCACTCACTCTTTGCAGGCTGCAGGTTGCAGGTTGCCAAAAGTCCGAACTAAAGCCAGGCTGAACTATATTTAGGCCAGCAGCCAGACCAGACCAGTTGTGGGTGCGGATAAGAAAGCTGTACGAGGCACCATTACGAAATCGAAAAGCCAGCCGTGGCGTGTGCTTCTGGGTCTGCACTTTGAGGGGTTTTCATTTAAGCCATGCAAATCGATTGCCAGCGTCCAAAAGTAACCGCCCCGTTCTGATCTCTGGTTCTGCGGAATGAATCACGCGGCGCAGAACTCGTTCGATCCTTCGACGGAACACTGACCTTATTCAATAGCTCATCGCCCACACACGCCAAGTGGTTACGCCAAAACATGATGTAATAACCATGGATGCACTTCAAGAAAATTATTTAACAAATATTTCGGTTTTAGCTGTTTGAATATTACAGTCCTGGGAAGAGTTAAATTCGTAGGTTTCCCTGTGGGTTTCGGGGAAAAATTAAACTTTAATATAACATCAATAAATGAGTAAGTAGGTAAAGCTTCATATATCCTGCTTTATTTTGCCATGCATTTAATGTAATTTTATATATTCCTTTAATCTTTTAAGCATCTTACATGTTAATAAAGCACGTCATTACTCACAATATTTCAAACTTACAACGTTGATTAGGATAATTATCATAATGAATACCTTTTAATATTTATAATATTCTTTGTTTAATCAGAAAAGTATTCAAAAAAACTCTCACCTACAACTGGAAAACCTAGCTAATCCATAATTTTCCCCATGCGAAAAACCAGTAGCTGCCTTCGCCTTGTCAACCAAGAAAAATGCGTAAGAAAAACATTGGTGGCAACTAAAGCCACCGGAGTGGGCCAAGTTGAGCTTGATTCTGCGTGGCCAGAAACCAGAAATGCACCATGTGCGTTCGGGCCAAGTGCGTCGAGTCGCCGCGACGTGCATTGAACCCGTTCGGAGCAGGAAGCCGCAAAGTGCGTAAACTTGAACTTGCATTTGAAGAACTTGGAGCAGGTGGCGGAGGTGGCTTCTGGCCAAGTTGGCATGCGTCATGCGTCCGTGGATTTGCGTGCACACGCAGCGGCAGCTGCCGATCGCGAGTGGGCTCAGCTCTGCGAATATAAAGAAAACAAAAAGTGAATGGCGCTGGCTTAGATTTATGGCCAATTGCCATGGGGCTTGGCTGCCGACACGACACCAAACAGCGCCGGCAAAATGTTTAGCTGCTGTTTGTTTAGCTGCCACTTGGCCCAGCCATTCCCCACCGTTGCGGCTCCCCGCTCCGGCGCCAATTGACACTTTTATTGAAAGACCCGGCATTTTTTCGCCTATCATGTTTTGCGGTCGAAATACATTTTCAGTCAAAGAGCCGGGACCGTCAATGTCAGCAATCAAAAGGAAATGTAATGTTTAGAATTTGTTTATAATTATTTGGTTATTAATGTCGTCAAAATAGACAGTTAGTTAGTAGTTAGCTAGTGTATTAGAATACATAAAATAGATTTTGGCCGGACATAGCTAGATCGACTCGGCTGTTGATGCTGATCAAGAATATATATGGTTTATAGGGTCGGAAACGACTCCTTCACTTAGTTTGCAGCTTCTGATTGGAGCTAAAATACCATTTTTTCAGTCGTTATTTCAGTATATTTTTATGACATTTTTTTCGGCAAATCAAATTTTAAAAAACTCATAACTCAGCCAAAAATGCATTAAATTTAATTCGGTAAGCTTTCCTATGCTAGTTTTTGTTATGTTAATAAATCTGCATACTCAGTTTAAAATTAAAAATTTTGAGATTTTTGCCAATTTTTGACAATTTTAATGATGTAACCCCTTTCCTTTTTTTGAAAATTCGGAAAATTCTGAAAAAAATAGATTTTGGCCGGACATAGCTTGATCGACTCGGCTGTTGATGCTGATCAAGAATATATATAGTTTACAGGGTCGGAAATGACTCCTTCACTTAGTTTGAAGCTTCTGATTGGAGCTAAAATACCATTTTTTCAGTCGATATTTCGGTATATTTTTATGACATTTTCTTCGGCAAATCAAATTTTAAAAAACTCATAACTCAGCCAAAAATGCATTAAATTTAATTCGCCAAGCTTTCCTATGCTAGTTTTTGTTATGTTAATAAATCTGCATACTCAGTTTAAAATTAAAAATTTTGAGATTTTTGCCAATTTTTGACAATTTTAATGATGTAACCCCTTTCCTTTTTTTGAAAATTCGGAAAATTCTGAAAAAATAGATTTTGGCCGGACATAGCTTGATCGACTCGGCTGTTGATGCTGATCAAGAATATATATGGTTTATAGGGTCGGAAATGACTCCTTCACTTAGTTTGAAGCTTCTGATTGGAGCTAAAATACCATTTTTTCAGTCGATATTTCGGTATATTTTTATGACATTTTCTTCGGCAAATCAAATTTTAAAAAACTCATAACTCAGCCAAAAATGCATTAAATTTAATTCGGTAAGCTTTCCTATGCTAGTTTTTGTTATGTTAATAAATCTGCATACTCAGTTTAAAATTAAAAATTGTGAGATTTTTGCCAATTTTTGACAATTTTAATGATGTAACCCCTTTCCTTTTTTTGAAAATTCGGAAAATTCTGAAAAAAATAGATTTTGGCCGGACATAGCTTGATCGACTCGGCTGTTGATGCTGATCAAGAATATATATGGTTTATAGGGTCGGAAATGACTCCTTCACTTAGTTTGAAGCTTCTGATTGGAGCTAAAATACCATTTTTTCAGTCGTTATTTCAGTATATTTTTATGACATTTTCTTTGGCAAATCAAATTTTAAAAAACTCATAACTCAGCCAAAAATGCATTAAATTTAATTCGGTAAGCTTTCCTATGCTAGTTTTTGTTATGTTAATAAATCTGCATACTCTGTTTAAAATTAAAAATTTTGAGATTTTTGCCAATTTTTGACAATTTTAATGATGTAACCCCTTTCCTTTTTTTGAAAATTCGGAAAATTCTGAAAAAAATAGATTTTGGCCGGACATAGCTTGATCGACTCGGCTGTTGATGCTGATCAAGAATATATATGGTTTATAGGGTCGGAAATGACTCCTTCACTTAGTTTGAAGCTTCTGATTGGAGCTAAAATACCATTTTTTCAGTCGATATTTCGGTATATTTTTATGACATTTTCTTCGGCAAATCAAATTTTAAAAAACTCATAACCATACCATTTTTTCAGTCGATATTTCGGTATATTTTTATGACATTTTCTTCGGCAAATCAAATTTTAAAAAACTTATAACTCAGCCAAAAATGCATTAAATTTAATTCGGTAAGCTTTCCTATGCTAGTTTTTGTTATGTTAATAAATCTGCATACTCAGTTTAAAATTAAAAATTTTGAGATTTTTGCCAATTTTTGACAATTTTAATGATGTAACCCCTTTCCTTTTTTTGAAAATTCGGAAAATTCTGAAAAAAAATAGATTTTGGCCGGACATAGCTTGATCGACTCGGCTGTTGATGCTGATCAAGAATATATATGGTTTATAGGGTCGGAAATGACTCCTTCACTTAGTTTGAAGCTTCTGATTGGAGCTAAAATACCATTTTTTCAGTCGTTATTTCAGTATATTTTTATGACATTTTCTTCGGCAAATCAAATTTTGAAAAACTCATAACTCAGCTAAAAATGCATTAAATTTAATTCGGTAAGCTTTCCTATGCTAGTTTTTGTTATGTTAATAAATCTGCATACTCAGTTTAAAATTAAAAATTTTGAGATTTTTGCCAATTTTTGACAATTTTAATGATGTAACCCCTTTCCTTTTTTTGAAAATTCGGAAAATTCTGAAAAAAATAGATTTTGGCCGGACATAGCTTGATCGACTCGGCTGTTGATGCTGATCAAGAATATATATGGTTTATAGGGTCGGAAATGACTCCTTCACTTAGTTTGAAGCTTCTGATTGGAGCTAAAATACCATTTTTTCAGTCGATATTTCGGTATATTTTTATGACATTTTCTTCGGCAAATCAAATTTTAAAAAACTCATAACCATACCATTTTTTCAGTCGATATTTCGGTATATTTTTATGACATTTTCTTCGGCAAATCAAATTTTAAAAAACTTATAACTCAGCCAAAAATGCATTAAATTTAATTCGGTAAGCTTTCCTATGCTAGTTTTTGTTATGTTAATAAATCTGCATACTCAGTTTAAAATTAAAAATTTTGAGATTTTTGCCAATTTTTGACAATTTTAATGATGTAACCCCTTTCCTTTTTTTGAAAATTCGGAAAATTCTGAAAAAAAATAGATTTTGGCCGGACATAGCTTGATCGACTCGGCTGTTGATGCTGATCAAGAATATATATGGTTTATAGGGTCGGAAATGACTCCTTCACTTAGTTTGAAGCTTCTGATTGGAGCTAAAATACCATTTTTTCAGTCGTTATTTCAGTATATTTTTATGACATTTTCTTCGGCAAATCAAATTTTGAAAAACTCATAACTCAGCTAAAAATGCATTAAATTTAATTCGGTAAGCTTTCCTATGCTAGTTTTTGTTATGTTAATAAATCTGCATACTCAGTTTAAAATTAAAAATTTTGAGATTTTTGCCAATTTTTGACAATTTTAATGATGTAACCCCTTTCCTTTTTTTGAAAATTCGGAAAATTCTGAAAAAAATAGATTTTGGCCGGACATAGCTTGATCGACTCGGCTGTTGATGCTGATCAAGAATATATATGGTTTATAGGGTCGGAAATGACTCCTTCACTTAGTTTGAAGCTTCTGATTGGAGCTAAAATACCATTTTTTCAGTCGATATTTCGGTATATTTTTATGACATTTTCTTCGGCAAATCAAATTTTAAAAAACTTATAACTCAGCCAAAAATGCATTAAATTTAATTCGGTAAGCTTTCCTATGCTAGTTTTTGTTATGTTAATAAATCTGCATACTCAGTTTAAAATTAAAAATTTTGAGATTTTTGCCAATTTTTGACAATTTTAATGATGTAACCCCTTCCTTTTTTTGAAAATTCGGAAAATTCTGAAAAAAATAGATTTTGGCCGGACATAGCTTGATCGACTCGGCTGTTGATGCTGATCAAGAATATATATGGTTTATAGGGTCGGAAATGACTCCTTCACTTAGTTTGAAGCTTCTGATTGGAGCTAAAATACCATTTTTTCAGTCGATATTTCAGTATATTTTTATGACATTTTCTTCGGCAAATCAAATTTTAAAAAACTCATAACTCAGCCAAAAATGCATTAAATTTAATTCGGTAAGCTTTCCTATGCTAGTTTTTGTTATGTTAATAAATCTGCATACTCAGTTTAAAATTAAAAATTTTGAGATTTTTGCCAATTTTTGACAATTTTAATGATGTAACCCCTTTCCTTTTTTTGAAAATTCGGAAAATTCTGAAAAAAATAGATTTTGGCCGGACATAGCTTGATCGACTCGGCTGTTGATGCTGATCAAGAATATATATGGTTTATAGGGTCGGAAATGACTCCTTCACTTAGTTTGAAGCTTCTGATTGGAGCTAAAATACCATTTTTTCAGTCGATATTTCGGTATATTTTTATGACATTTTCTTCGGCAAATCAAATTTTAAAAAACTCATAACTCAGCCAAAAATGCATTAAATTTAATTCGGTAAGCTTTCCTATGCTAGTTTTTGTTATGTTAATAAATCTGCATGCTCAGTTTAAAATTAAAAATTTTGAGATTTTTGCCAATTTTTGACAATTTTAATGATGTAACCCCTTTCCTTTTTTTGAAAATTCGGAAAATTCTGAAAAAAATAGATTTTGGCCGGACATAGCTAGATCGACTCGGCTGTTGATGCTGATCAAGAATATATATGGTTTATAGGGTCGGAAACGACTCCTTCACTTAGTTTGAAGCTTCTGATTGGAGCTAAAATACCATTTTTTCAGTCGTTATTTCAGTATATTTTTATGACATTTTCTTCGGCAAATCAAATTTTAAAAAACTCATAACTCAGCCAAAAAAGCATTAAATTTAATTCGGTAAGCTTTCCTATGCTAGTTTTTGTTAGGGTAATAAATCTGCATACTCAGTTTAAATTTAAAAATTTTGAGATTTTTGCCAATTTTTGACAATTTTAATGATGTAACCCCTTTCCTTTTTTTGAAAATTCGGAAAATTCTGAAAAAAATAGATTTTGGCCGGACATAGCTTGATCGACTCGGCTGTTGATGCTGATCAAGAATATATATGATTTATAGGGTCGGAAACGACTCCTTCACTTAGTTTGAAGCTTCTGATTGGAGCTAAAATACCATATTTTCAGTCGATATTTCGGTATATTTTTATGACATTTTCTTCGGCAAATCAAATTTTAAAAAACCCATAACTCAGCCAAAAATGCATTAAATTTAATTCGGTAAGCTTTCCTATGCTAGTTTTTGTTATGTTAATAAATCTGCATACTCAGTTTAAAATTAAAAATTTTGAGATTTTTGCCAATTTTTGACAATTTTAATGATGTAACCCCTTTCCTTTTTTTGAAAATTCGGAAAATTCTGAAAAAAATAGATTTTGGCCGGACATAGCTTGATCGACTCGGCTGTTGATGCTGATCAAGAATATATATGGTTTATAGGGTCGGAAACGACTCCTTCACTTAGTTTGAAGCTTCTGATTGAAGCTAAAATACAATTTTTTCAGTCGTTATTTCAGTATATTTTTATGACATTTTTTTCGGCAAATCAAATTTTAAAAAACTCATAACTCAGCCAAAAAAGCATTAAATTTAATTCGGTAAGCTTTCCTATGCTAGTTTTTGTTAGGGTAATAAATCTGCATACTCAGTTTAAATTTAAAAATTTTGAGATTTTTGCCAATTTTTGACAATTTTAATGATGTAACCCCTTTCCTTTTTTTGAAAATTCGGAAAATTCTGAAAAAAATAGATTTTGGCCGGACATAGCTAGATCGACTCGGCTGTTGATGCTGATCAAGAATATATATGGTTTATAGGGTCGGAAACGACTCCTTCACTTAGTTTGAAGCTTCTGATTGGAGCTAAAATACCATTTTTCCAGTCGATATTTCGGTATATTTTTATGACATTTTCTTCGGCAAATCAAATTTTAAAAAACTCATAACTCAGCCACAAATGCATTAAATTTAATTCGGTAAGCTTTCCTATGCTAGTTTTTGTTATGTTAATAAATCTGCATACTCAGTTTAAAATTAAAAATGTTGAGATTTTTGCCAATTTTTGACAATTTTAATGATGTAACCCCTTTCCTTTTTTTGAAAATTCGGAAAATTCTGAAAAAAATAGATTTTGGCCGGACATAGCTAGATCGACTCGGCTGTTGATGCTGATCAAGAATATATATGGTTTATAGGGTCGGAAACGATTCCTTCAATTAGTTTCAAGCTTCTGATTGAAGATAAAATACCATTTTTTCAGCCGTTATTTCGGTATATTTTTATGACATTTTCTTCGGCAAATCAAATTTTAAAAAACTCATAACTCAGCCAAAAATGCATTAAATTTAATTCGGTAAGCTTTCCTATGCTAGTTTTTGTTATGTTAATAAATCTGCATACTCAGTTTAAAATTAAAAATTTTGAGATTTTTGCCAATTTTTGACAATTTTAATGATGTAACCCCTTTCCTTTTTTTGAAAATTCGGAAAATTCTGAAAAAAAATAGATTTTGGCCGGACATAGCTTGATCGACTCGGCTGTTGATGCTGATCAAGAATATATATGGTTTATAGGGTCGGAAATGACTCCTTCACTTAGTTTGAAGCTTCTGATTGGAGCTAAAATACCATTTTTTCAGTCGTTATTTCAGTATATTTTTATGACATTTTTTTCGGCAAATCAAATTTTAAAAAACTCATAACTCAGCCAAAAAAGCATTAAATTTAATTCGGTAAGCTTTCCTATGCTAGTTTTTGTTAGGGTAATAAATCTGCATACTCAGTTTAAATTTAAAAATTTTGAGATTTTTGCCAATTTTTGACAATTTTAATGATGTAACCCCTTTCCTTTTTTTGAAAATTCGGAAAATTCTGAAAAAAATAGATTTTGGCCGGACATAGCTTGATCGACTCGGCTGTTGATGCTGATCAAGAATATATATGGTTTATAGGGTCGGAAATGACTCCTTCACTTAGTTTGAAGCTTCTGATTGGAGCTAAAATACCATTTTTTCAGTCGTTATTTCAGTATATTTTTATGACATTTTTTTCGGCAAATCAAATTTTAAAAAACTCATAACTCAGCCAAAAAAGCATTAAATTTAATTCGGTAAGCTTTCCTATGCTAGTTTTTGTTAGGGTAATAAATCTGCATACTCAGTTTAAATTTAAAAATTTTGAGATTTTTGCCAATTTTTGACAATTTTAATGATGTAACCCCTTTCCTTTTTTTGAAAATTCGGAAAATTCTGAAAAAAATAGATTTTGGCCGGACATAGCTTGATCGACTCGGCTGTTGATGCTGATCAAGAATATATATGGTTTATAGGGTCGGAAATGACTCCTTCACTTAGTTTGAAGCTTCTGATTGGAGCTAAAATACCATTTTTTCAGTCGATATTTCGGTATATTTTTATGACATTTTCTTCGGCAAATCAAATTTTAAAAAACTCATAACTCAGCCAAAAATGCATTAAATTTAATTCGGTAAGCTTTCCTATGCTAGTTTTTGTTATGTTAATAAATCTGCATGCTCAGTTTAAAATTAAAAATTTTGAGATTTTTGCCAATTTTTGACAATTTTAATGATGTAACCCCTTTCCTTTTTTTGAAAATTCGGAAAATTCTGAAAAAAAAAAATTTTGGCCGGACATAGCTAGATCGACTCGGCTGTTGATGCTGATCAAGAATATATATGGTTTATAGGGTCGGAAACGACTCCTTCACTTAGTTTGAAGCTTCTGATTGGTGCTAAAATACCATTTTTTCAGTCGTTATTTCAGTATATTTTTATGACATTTTCTTCGGCAAATCAAATTTTAAAAAACTCATAACTCAGCCAAAAATGCATTAAATTTAATTCGGTAAGCTTTCCTATGCTAGTTTTTGTTATGTTAATAAATCTGCATACTCAGTTTAAAATTAAAAATTTTGAGATTTTTGCCAATTTTTGACAATTTTAATGATGTAACCCCTTTCCTTTTTTTGAAAATTCGGAAAATTCTGAAAAAAAAATAGATTTTGGCCGGACATTGCTTGATCGACTCGGCTGTTGATGCTGATCAAGAATATATATGGTTTATAGGGTCGGAAACGACTCCTTCACTTAGTTTGAAGCTTCTGATTGAAGATAAAATACCATTTTTTCAGCCGTTATTTCGGTATATTTTTATGACATTTTCTTCGGCAAATCAAATTTTAAAAAACTCATAACTCAGCCAAAAATGCATTAAATTTAATTCGGTAAGCTTTCCTATGCTAGTTTTTGTTATGTTAATAAATCTGCATACTCAGTTTAAAATTAAAAATTTTGAGATTTTTGCCAATTTTTGACAATTTTAATGATGTAACCCCTTTCCTTTTTTTGAAAATTCGGAAAATTCTGAAAAAAATAGATTTTGGCCGGACATAGCTTGATCGACTCGGCTGTTGATGCTGATCAAGAATATATATGGTTTATAGGGTCGGAAATGACTCCTTCACTTAGTTTGAAGCTTCTGATTGGAGCTAAAATACCATTTTTTCAGTCGTTATTTCAGTATATTTTTATGACATTTTTTTCGGCAAATCAAATTTTAAAAAACTCATAACTCAGCCAAAAAAGCATTAAATTTAATTCGGTAAGCTTTCCTATGCTAGTTTTTGTTAGGGTAATAAATCTGCATACTCAGTTTAAATTTAAAAATTTTGAGATTTTTGCCAATTTTTGACAATTTTAATGATGTAACCCCTTTCCTTTTTTTGAAAATTCGGAAAATTCTGAAAAAAATAGATTTTGGCCGGACATAGCTTGATCGACTCGGCTGTTGATGCTGATCAAGAATATATATGGTTTATAGGGTCGGAAATGACTCCTTCACTTAGTTTGAAGCTTCTGATTGGAGCTAAAATACCATTTTTTCAGTCGATATTTCGGTATATTTTTATGACATTTTCTTCGGCAAATCAAATTTTAAAAAACTCATAACTCAGCCAAAAATGCATTAAATTTAATTCGGTAAGCTTTCCTATGCTAGTTTTTGTTATGTTAATAAATCTGCATGCTCAGTTTAAAATTAAAAATTTTGAGATTTTTGCCAATTTTTGACAATTTTAATGATGTAACCCCTTTCCTTTTTTTGAAAATTCGGAAAATTCTGAAAAAAATAGATTTTGGCCGGACATAGCTAGATCGACTCGGCTGTTGATGCTGATCAAGAATATATATGGTTTATAGGGTCGGAAACGACTCCTTCACTTAGTTTGAAGCTTCTGATTGGAGCTAAAATACCATTTTTTCAGTCGTTATTTCAGTATATTTTTATGACATTTTCTTCGGCAAATCAAATTTTAAAAAACTCATAACTCAGCCAAAAATGCATTAAATTTAATTCGGTAAGCTTTCCTATGCTAGTTTTTGTTATGTTAATAAATCTGCATACTCAGTTTAAAATTAAAAATTTTGAGATTTTTGCCAATTTTTGACAATTTTAATGATGTAACCCCTTTCCTTTTTTTGAAAATTCGGAAAATTCTGAAAAAAATAGATTTTGGCCGGACATTGCTTGATCGACTCGGCTGTTGATGCTGATCAAGAATATATATGGTTTATAGGGTCGGAAACGACTCCTTCACTTAGTTTGAAGCTTCTGATTGAAGCTAAAATACCATTTTTTCAGTCGTTATTTCAGTATATTTTTATGACATTTTTTTCGGCAAATCAAATTTTAAAAAACTCATAACTCAGCCAAAAAAGCATTAAATTTAATTCGGTAAGCTTTCCTATGCTAGTTTTTGTTAGGGTAATAAATCTGCATACTCAGTTTAAATTTAAAAATTTTGAGATTTTTGCCAATTTTTGACAATTTTAATGATGTAACCCCTTTCCTTTTTTTGAAAATTCGGAAAATTCTGAAAAAAAATAGATTTTGGCCGGACATAGCTTGATCGACTCGGCTGTTGATGCTGATCAAGAATATATATGGTTTATAGGGTCGGAAACGACTCCTTCACTTAGTTTGAAGCTTCTGATTGAAGCTAAAATACCATTTTTTCAGTCGTTATTTCAGTATATTTTTATGACATTTTTTTCGGCAAATCAAATTTTAAAAAACTCATAACTCAGCCAAAAAATCATTAAATTTAATTCGGTAAGCTTTCCTATGCTAGTTTTTGTTAGGGTAATAAATCTGCATACTCAGTTTAAATTTAAAAATTTTGAGATTTTTGCCAATTTTTGACAATTTTAATGATGTAACCCCTTTCCTTTTTTTGAAAATTCGGAAAATTCTGAAAAAAATAGATTTTTGCCGGACATAGCTAGATCGACTCGGCTGTTGATGCTGATCAAGAATATATATGGTTTATAGGGTCGGAAACGACTCCTTCACTTAGTTTGAAGCTTCTGATTGGAGCTAAAATACCATTTTTCCAGTCGATATTTCGGTATATTTTTATGACATTTTCTTCGGCAAATCAAATTTTAAAAAACTCATAACTCAGCCACAAATGCATTAAATTTAATTCGGTAAGCTTTCCTATGCTAGTTTTTGTTATGTTAATAAATCTGCATACTCAGTTTAAAATTAAAAATTTTGAGATTTTTGCCAATTTTTGACAATTTTAATGATGTAACCCCTTTCCTTTTTTTGAAAATTCGGAAAATTCTGAAAAAAGTAGATTTTGGCCGGACATAGCTAGATCGACTCGGCTGTTGATGCTGATCAAGAATATATATGGTTTATAGGGTCGGAAACGATTCCTTCAATTAGTTTCAAGCTTCTGATTGAAGCTAAAATACCATTTTTTCAGCCGTTATTTCGGTATATTTTTATGACATTTTCTTCGGCAAATCAAATTTTAAAAAACTCATAACTCAGCCAAAAATGCATTAAATTTAATTCGGTAAGCTTTCCTATGCTAGTTTTTGTTATGTTAATAAATCTGCATACTGAGTTTAAATTTAAAATTTTTGAGATTTTTGCCAATTTTTGACAATTTTAATGATGTAACCCTTTTCCTTTTTTTGAAAATTCGGAAAATTCTGAAAAAAATAGATTTTGGCCGGACATAGCTAGATCGACTCGGCTGTTGATGCTGATCAAGAATATATATGGTTTATAGGGTCGGAAATGACTCCTTCACTTAGTTTGAAGCTTCTGATTGGAGCTAAAATACCATTTTTCCAGTCGATATTTCGGTATATTTTTATGACATTTTCTTCGGCAAATCAAATTTTAAAAAACTCATAACTCAGCCACAAATGCATTAAATTTAATTTGGTAAGCTTTCCTATGCTAGTTTTTGTTATGTTAATAAATCTGCATACTCAGTTTAAAATTAAAAATTTTGAGATTTTTGCCAATTTTTGACAATTTTAATGATGTAACCCCTTTCCTTTTTTTGAAAATTCGGAAAATTCTGAAAAAAATAGATTTTGGCCGGACATAGCTAGATCGACTCGGCTGTTGATGCTGATCAAGAATATATATGGTTTATAGGGTCGGAAACGACTCCTTCACTTAGTTTGAAGCTTCTGATTGAAGATAAAATACCATTTTTTCAGCCGTTATTTCGGTATATTTTTATGACATTTTCTTCGGCAAATCAAATTTTAAAAAACTCATAACTCAGCCAAAAAAGCATTAAATTTAATTCGGTAAGCTTTCCTATGCTAGTTTTTGTTAGGGTAATAAATCTGCATACTGAGTTTAAATTTAAAATTTTTGAGATTTTTGCCAATTTTTGACAATTTTACTGATGTAACCCCTTTCCTTTTTTTGAAAATTCGGAAAATTCTGAAAAAAATAGATTTTGGCCGGACATAGCTAGATCGACTCGGCTGTTGATGCTGATCAAGAATATATATGGTTTATAGGGTCGGAAACGACTCCTTCACTTAGTTTGAAGCTTCTGATTGAAGCTAAAATACCATTTTTTCAGCCGTTATTTCGGTATATTTTTATGACATTTTCTTCGGCAAATCGAATTTTAAAAAACTCATAACTCAGCCAAAAATGCATTAAATTTAATTCGGTAAGCTTTCCTATGCTAGTTTTTGTTATGTTAATAAATCTGCATACTCAGTTTAAAATTAAAAATTTTGAGATTTTTGCCAATTTTTGACAATTTTAATGATGTAACCCCTTTCCTTTTTTTGAAAATTCGGAAAATTCTGAAAAAAATAGATTTTGGCCGGACATAGCTAGATCGACTCGGCTGTTGATGCTGATCAAGAATATATATGGTTTATAGGGTCGGAAATGACTCCTTCACTTAGTTTGAAGCTTCTGATTGGAGCTAAAATACCATTTTTTCAGTCGATATTTCGGTATATTTTTATGACATTTTCTTCGGCAAATCAAATTTTAAAAAACTCATAGCTCAGCAAAAAATGCATTAAATTTAATTCGGTAAGCTTTCCTATGCTAGTTTTTGTTATGTTAATAAATCTGCATACTCAGTTTAAAATTAAAAATTTTGAGATTTTTGCCAATTTTTGACAATTTTAAGGGGTTACTTTCCTTTTTTTGAAAATTCGGAAAATTCTGAAAAAAATAGATTTTGGTCGGACATAGCTAGATCGACTCGGCTGTTGATGCTGATCAAGAATATATATGGTTTATAGGGTCGGAAATTACTCCTTCACTTAGTTTGAAGCTTCTGATTGGAGCTAAAATACCATTTTTTCAGTCGTTATTTCGGTATATTTTTATGACATTTTCTTCGGCAAATCAAATTTTAAAAAACTCATAACTCAGCCACAAATGCATTAAATTTAATTTGGTAAGCTTTCCTATGCTAGTTTTTGTTATGTTAATAAATCTGCATACTCAGTTTAAAATTAAAAATTTTGAGATTTTTGCCAATTTTTGACAATTTTAATGATGTAACCCCTTTCCTTTTTTTGAAAATTCGGAAAATTCTGAAAAAAATAGATTTTGGCCGGACATAGCTAGATCGACTCGGCTGTTGATGCTGATCAAGAATATATATGGTTTATAGGGTCGGAAACGACTCCTTCACTTAGTTTGAAGCTTCTGATTGAAGATAAAATACCATTTTTTCAGCCGTTATTTCGGTATATTTTTATGACATTTTCTTCGGCAAATCAAATTTTAAAAAACTCATAACTCAGCCAAAAAAGCATTAAATTTAATTCGGTAAGCTTTCCTATGCTAGTTTTTGTTAGGGTAATAAATCTGCATACTGAGTTTAAATTTAAAATTTTTGAGATTTTTGCCAATTTTTGACAATTTTACTGATGTAACCCCTTTCCTTTTTTTGAAAATTCGGAAAATTCTGAAAAAAATAGATTTTGGCCGGACATAGCTAGATCGACTCGGCTGTTGATGCTGATCAAGAATATATATGGTTTATAGGGTCGGAAACGACTCCTTCACTTAGTTTGAAGCTTCTGATTGAAGCTAAAATACCATTTTTTCAGCCGTTATTTCGGTATATTTTTATGACATTTTCTTCGGCAAATCGAATTTTAAAAAACTCATAACTCAGCCAAAAATGCATTAAATTTAATTCGGTAAGCTTTCCTATGCTAGTTTTTGTTATGTTAATAAATCTGCATACTCAGTTTAAAATTAAAAATTTTGAGATTTTTGCCAATTTTTGACAATTTTAATGATGTAACCCCTTTCCTTTTTTTGAAAATTCGGAAAATTCTGAAAAAAATAGATTTTGGCCGGACATAGCTAGATCGACTCGGCTGTTGATGCTGATCAAGAATATATATGGTTTATAGGGTCGGAAATGACTCCTTCACTTAGTTTGAAGCTTCTGATTGGAGCTAAAATACCATTTTTTCAGTCGATATTTCGGTATATTTTTATGACATTTTCTTCGGCAAATCAAATTTTAAAAAACTCATAGCTCAGCAAAAAATGCATTAAATTTAATTCGGTAAGCTTTCCTATGCTAGTTTTTGTTATGTTAATAAATCTGCATACTCAGTTTAAAATTAAAAATTTTGAGATTTTTGCCAATTTTTGACAATTTTAAGGGGTTACTTTCCTTTTTTTGAAAATTCGGAAAATTCTGAAAAAAATAGATTTTGGTCGGACATAGCTAGATCGACTCGGCTGTTGATGCTGATCAAGAATATATATGGTTTATAGGGTCGGAAATTACTCCTTCACTTAGTTTGAAGCTTCTGATTGGAGCTAAAATACCATTTTTTCAGTCGTTATTTCAGTATATTTTTATGACATTTTTTTCGGCAAATCAAATTTTAAAAAACTCATAACTCAGCCAAAAAAGCATTAAATTTAATTCGGTAAGCTTTCCTATGCTAGTTTTTGTTAGGGTAATAAATCTGCATACTCAGTTTAAAATTAAAAATTTTGAGATTTTTGCCAATTTTTGACAATTTTAATGATGTAACCCCTTTCCTTTTTTTGAAAATTCGGAAAATTTCGAAAAAAATAGATTTTGGCCGGACATAGCTAGATCGACTCGGCTGTTGATGCTGATCAAGAATATATATGGTTTATAGGGTCGGAAACGACTCCTTTACTTAGTTTGAAGCTTCTGATTGAAGCTAAAATACAATTTTTTCAGTCGTTATTTCGGTATATTTTTATGACATTTTCTTCGGCAAATCAAATTTTAAAAAACTCATAACTCAGCCAAAAATGCATTAAATTTAATTCGGTAAGCTTTCCTATGCTAGTTTTTGTTATGTTAATAAATCTGCATACTCAGTTTAAAATTAAAAATTTTGAGATTTTTGCCAATTTTTGACAATTTTAATGATGTAACCCCTTTCCTTTTTTTGAAAATTCGGAAAATTCTGAAAAAAATAGATTTTGGCCGGACATAGCTAGATCGACTCGGCTGTTGATGCTGATCAAGAATATATATGGTTTATAGGGTCGGAAACGACTCCTTCACTTAGTTTGAAGCTTCTGATTGAAGCTAAAATACCATTTTTTCAGTCGTTATTTCGGTATATTTTTATGACATTTTCTTCGGCAAATCAAATTTTAAAAAACTCATAACTCAGCCAAAAATGCATTAAATTTAATTCGGTAAGCTTTCCTATGCTAGTTTTTGTTATGTTAATAAATCTGCATACTCAGTTTAAAATTAAAAATTTTGAGATTTTTGCCAATTTTTGACAATTTTAATGATGTAACCCCTTTCCTTTTTTTGAAAATTCGGAAAATTCTGAAAAAAATAGATTTTGGCCGGACATAGCTAGATCGACTCGGCTGTTGATGCTGATCAAGAATATATATGGTTTATAGGGTCGGAAACGACTCCTTCACTTAGTTTGAAGCTTCTGATTGAAGCTAAAATACCATTTTTTCAGTCGTTATTTCGGTATATTTTTATGACATTTTCTTCGGCAAATCAAATTTTAAAAAACTCATAACTCAGCCAAAAATGCATTAAATTTAATTCGGTAAGCTTTCCTATGTTAGTTTTTGTTATGTTAATAAATCTGCATACTCAGTTTAAAATTAAAAATTTTGAGATTTTTGCCAATTTTTGAAAATTCGGAAAATTCTGAAAAAAATAGATTTTGGTCGGACATAGCTAGATCGACTCGGCTGTTGATGCTGATCAAGAATATATATGGTTTATAGGGTCGGAAATGACTCCTTCACTTAGTTTGAAGCTTCTGATTGAAGCTAAAATACCATTTTTTCAGTCGTTATTTCGGTATATTTTTATGACATTTTCTTCGGCAAATCAAATTTTAAAAAACTCATAACTCAGTCAAAAATGCATTAAATTTAATTCGGTAAGCTTTTCTATGTTAGTTTTTGTTAGGGTAATAAATCTGCATACTCAGTTTAAAATGAAAAAATTTGAGATTTTTGCCAATTTTTGACAATTTTAATGATGTAACCCCTTTCCTTTTTTTGAAAATTCGGAAAATTCTGAAAAAAATAGATTTTGGCCGGACATAGCTAGATCGACTCGGCTGTTGATGCTGATCAAGAATATATATGGTTTATAGGGTCGGAAACGACTCCTTCACTTAGTTTGAAGCTTCTGATTGAAGCTAAAATACCATTTTTTCAGTCGTTATTTCGGTATATTTTTATGACATTTTCTTCGGCAAATCAAATTTTAAAAAACTCATAACTCAGCCAAAAATGCATTAAATTTAATTCGGTAAGCTTTCCTATGTTAGTTTTTGTTAGGGTAATAAATCTGCATACTCAGTTTAAAATGAAAAAATTTGAGATTTTTGCCAATTTTTGACAATTTTAATGATGTAACCCCTTTCCATTTTCGGTAAGCTTTCCTATGTTAGTTTTTGTTAGGGTAATAAATCTGCATACTCAGTTTAAAATGAAAAAATTTGAGATTTTTGCCAATTTTTGACAATTTTAATGATGTAACCCCTTTCCATTTTTTGAAAATTCGGAAAATTCTGAAAAAAATAGATTTTGGTCGGACATAGCTAGATCGACTCGGCTGTTGATGCTGATCAAGAATATATATGGTTTATAGGGTCGGAAACGACTCCTTCACTTAGTTTGAAGCTTCTGATTGAAGCTAAAATACCATTTTTTCAGTCGTTATTTCGGTATATTTTTATGACATTTTCTTTGGCAAATCAAATTTTAAAAAACTCATAACTCAGCCAAAAATGCATTAAATTCAATTCGGTAAGCTTTCCTATGCTAGTTTTTGTTATGTTAATAAATCTGCATACTCAGTTTAAAATAAAAAATTTTGAGATTTTTGCCAATTTTTGACAATTTTAATGATGTAACCCCTTTCCTTTTTTTGAAAATTCGGAAAATTCTGAAAAAAATAGATTTTGGTCGGACATAGCTAGATCGACTCGGCTGTTGATGCTGATCAAGAATATATATGGTTTATAGGGTCGGAAACGACTCCTTCACTTAGTTTGAAGCTTCTGATTGAAGCTAAAATACCATTTTTTCAGTCGTTATTTCGGTATATTTTTATGACATTTTCTTCGGCAAATCAAATTTTAAAAAACTCATAACTCAGCCAAAAATGCATTAAATTTAATTCGGTAAGCTTTCATATGCTAGTTTTTGTTATGTTAATAAATCTGCATACTCAGTTTAAAATGAAAACATTTGAGATTTTTGCCAATTTTTGACAATTTTAATGATGTAACCCCTTTCCTTTTTTTGAAAATTCGGAAAATTCTGAAAAAAATAGAATTTGGCCGGACATAGCTAGATCGACTCGGCTGTTGATGCTGATCAAGAATATATATGGTTTATAGGGTCGGAAACGACTCCTTCACTTAGTTTCAAGCTTCTGATTGAAGCTAAAATACCATTTTTTCAGTCGTTATTTCAGTATATTTTTATGACATTTTCTTCGGCAAATCAAATTTTAAAAAACTCATAACTCAGCCAAAAATGCTTTAAATTTAATTCGGTAAGCTTTCCTATGTTAGTTTTTGTTAGGGTAATAAATCTGCATACTCAGTTTAAAATTAAAAATTTTGAGATTTTTGCCAATTTTTGACAATTTTAATGATGTAACCCCTTTCCTTTTTTTGAAAATTCGGAAAATTCTGAAAAAAATAGATTTTGGCCGGACATAGCTTGATCGACTCGGCTGTTGATGCTGATCAAGAATATATATGGTTTATAGGGTCGGAAATGACTCCTTCACTTAGTTTGAAGCTTCTGATTGGAGCTAAAATACCATTTTTTCAGTCGTTATTTCAGTATATTTTTATGACATTTTTTTCGGCAAATCAAATTTTAAAAAACTCATAACTCAGCCAAAAAAGCATTAAATTTAATTCGGTAAGCTTTCCTATGCTAGTTTTTGTTAGGGTAATAAATCTGCATACTCAGTTTAAATTTAAAAATTTTGAGATTTTTGCCAATTTTTGACAATTTTAATGATGTAACCCCTTTCCTTTTTTTGAAAATTCGGAAAATTCTGAAAAAAATAGATTTTGGCCGGACATAGCTTGATCGACTCGGCTGTTGATGCTGATCAAGAATATATATGGTTTATAGGGTCGGAAATGACTCCTTCACTTAGTTTGAAGCTTCTGATTGGAGCTAAAATACCATTTTTTCAGTCGATATTTCGGTATATTTTTATGACATTTTCTTCGGCAAATCAAATTTTAAAAAACTCATAACTCAGCCAAAAATGCATTAAATTCAATTCGGTAAGCTTTCCTATGCTAGTTTTTGTTATGTTAATAAATCTGCATACTCAGTTTAAAATTAAAAATTTTGAGATTTTTGCCAATTTTTGACAATTTTAATGATGTAACCCCTTTCCTTTTTTTGAAAATTCGGAAAATTCTGAAAAAAATAGATTTTGGCCGGACATAGCTTGATCGACTCGGCTGTTGATGCTGATCAAGAATATATATGGTTTATAGGGTCGGAAATGACTCCTTCACTTAGTTTGAAGCTTCTGATTGGAGCTAAAATACCATTTTTTCAGTCGTTATTTCAGTATATTTTTATGACATTTTTTTCGGCAAATCAAATTTTAAAAAACTCATAACTCAGCCAAAAAAGCATTAAATTTAATTCGGTAAGCTTTCCTATGCTAGTTTTTGTTAGGGTAATAAATCTGCATACTCAGTTTAAATTTAAAAATTTTGAGATTTTTGCCAATTTTTGACAATTTTAATGATGTAACCCCTTTCCTTTTTTTGAAAATTCGGAAAATTCTGAAAAAAATAGATTTTGGCCGGACATAGCTTGATCGACTCGGCTGTTGATGCTGATCAAGAATATATATGGTTTATAGGGTCGGAAATGACTCCTTCACTTAGTTTGAAGCTTCTGATTGGAGCTAAAATACCATTTTTTCAGTCGATATTTCGGTATATTTTTATGACATTTTCTTCGGCAAATCAAATTTTAAAAAACTCATAACTCAGCCAAAAATGCATTAAATTCAATTCGGTAAGCTTTCCTATGCTAGTTTTTGTTATGTTAATAAATCTGCATACTCAGTTTAAAATTAAAAATTTTCAGATTTTTGCCAATTTTTGACAATTTTAATGATGTAACCCCTTTCCTTTTTTTGAAAATTCGGAAAATTCTGAAAAAAATTGATTTTGGCCGGACTGAGCTAGATCGACTCGGCTGTTGATGCTGATCAAGAATATATATGGTTTATAGGGTCGGAAACGACTCCTTCACTTAGTTTGAAGCTTCTGATTGGAGCTAAAATACCATTTTTTCAGTCGTTATTTCAGTATATTTTTATGACATTTTTTTCGGCAAATCAAATTTAAAAAAACTCATAACTCAGCCAAAAATGCATTAAATTTAATTCGGTAAGCTTTCATATGCTAGTTTTTGTTATGTTAATAAATCTGCATACTCAGTTTAAAATTAAAAATTTTGAGATTTTTGCCAATTTTTGACAATTTTAATGATGTAACCCCTTTCCTTTTTTTGAAAATTCGGAAAATTCTGAAAAAAATAGATTTTGTCCGGACATAGCTAGATCGACTCGGCTGTTGATGCTGATCAAGAATATATATGGTTTATAGGGTCGGAAACGACTCCTTCACTTAGTTTGAAGCTTCTGATTGAAGCTAAAATACCATTTTTTCAGTCGTTATTTCGGTATATTTTTATGACATTTTTTTCGGCAAATCAAATTTTAAAAAACTCATAACTCAGCCAAAAAAGCATTAACTCATAACTCAGCCACAAATGCATTAAATTTAATTCGGTAAGCTTTCCTATGCTAGTTTTTGTTATGTTAATAAATCTGCATACTCAGTTTAAAATTAAAAATGTTGAGATTTTTGCCAATTTTTGACAATTTTAATGATGTAACCCCTTTCCTTTTTTTGAAAATTCGGAAAATTCTGAAAAAAATAGATTTTGGCCGGACATAGCTAGATCGACTCGGCTGTTGATGCTGATCAAGAATATATATGGTTTATAGGGTCGGAAACGATTCCTTCAATTAGTTTCAAGCTTCTGATTGAAGATAAAATACCATTTTTTCAGCCGTTATTTCGGTATATTTTTATGACATTTTCTTCGGCAAATCAAATTTTAAAAAACTCATAACTCAGCCAAAAATGCATTAAATTTAATTCGGTAAGCTTTCCTATGCTAGTTTTTGTTATGTTAATAAATCTGCATACTCAGTTTAAAATTAAAAATTTTGAGATTTTTGCCAATTTTTGACAATTTTAATGATGTAACCCCTTTCCTTTTTTTGAAAATTCGGAAAATTCTGAAAAAAATAGATTTTGGCCGGACATAGCTTGATCGACTCGGCTGTTGATGCTGATCAAGAATATATATGGTTTATAGGGTCGGAAATGACTCCTTCACTTAGTTTGAAGCTTCTGATTGGAGCTAAAATACCATTTTTTCAGTCGTTATTTCAGTATATTTTTATGACATTTTTTTCGGCAAATCAAATTTTAAAAAACTCATAACTCAGCCAAAAAAGCATTAAATTTAATTCGGTAAGCTTTCCTATGCTAGTTTTTGTTAGGGTAATAAATCTGCATACTCAGTTTAAATTTAAAAATTTTGAGATTTTTGCCAATTTTTGACAATTTTAATGATGTAACCCCTTTCCTTTTTTTGAAAATTCGGAAAATTCTGAAAAAAATAGATTTTGGCCGGACATAGCTTGATCGACTCGGCTGTTGATGCTGATCAAGAATATATATGGTTTATAGGGTCGGAAATGACTCCTTCACTTAGTTTGAAGCTTCTGATTGGAGCTAAAATACCATTTTTTCAGTCGATATTTCGGTATATTTTTATGACATTTTCTTCGGCAAATCAAATTTTAAAAAACTCATAACTCAGCCAAAAATGCATTAAATTCAATTCGGTAAGCTTTCCTATGCTAGTTTTTGTTATGTTAATAAATCTGCATACTCAGTTTAAAATTAAAAATTTTCAGATTTTTGCCAATTTTTGACAATTTTAATGATGTAACCCCTTTCCTTTTTTTGAAAATTCGGAAAATTCTGAAAAAAATTGATTTTGGCCGGACTGAGCTAGATCGACTCGGCTGTTGATGCTGATCAAGAATATATATGGTTTATAGGGTCGGAAACGACTCCTTCACTTAGTTTGAAGCTTCTGATTGAAGCTAAAATACCATTTTTTCAGTCGTTATTTCAGTATATTTTTATGACATTTTCTTCGGCAAATCAAATTTTAAAAAACTCATAACTCAGCCAAAAATGCATTAAATTTAATTCGGTAAGCTTTCCTATGCTAGTTTTTGTTATGTTAATAAATCTGCATACTCAGTTTAAAATTAAAAATTTTGAGATTTTTTCCAATTTTTGACAATTTTAATGATGTAACCCCTTTCCTTTTTTTGAAAATTCGGAAAATTCTGAAAAAAATAGATTTTGTCCGGACATAGCTAGATCGACTCGGCTGTTGATGCTGATCAAGAATATATATGGTTTATAGGGTCGGAAATGACTCCTTCAATGCGTTTCAGGCTTCTTACTAAAATTATAATACCTTTTTTAAAACGAAATTTATCTTTATTTGTAATTGTATTTGTTCGTCAAATTAAAGTTTAAAAAATTTATAAATAAGCCAAAAGCGCAATAATTAACGGCGCTACAAGCATATGACTAAAATCATAATTCCCCGAAAGGTTGTACTTAACCTGAGCGTATACGTAATTTTTTGTTACTTCGCATGTATGTGTGTCTGTAATAAAATGTAAAAAAAGTTCTGAGAATACGTTTTTTTGACGATTTCTTGAAAGCCACCTAGCGACAAACTAGCGAACTATTGCATTGCAAGCTGTGCTTCCGGTCTAACATCAACGTAAAAGCAATAGAATGGCATTTCCGCCTGTTGCTAGTAATTTCAGCCTAAAAGATGCACCAAATGAGGCCGTTCTTGCGTATTGTTCTTTATTGCATACTTTCGCGGTGAAAAAAAATATTAGAACGCAGTTTAATTCTAGCATACTGTTTTGGGCAGCAATGTTAGTCCTCCCTTTGCTGCCTTCTGTGCGCCAGGAGTTTTAAATGGAGCGGACCTGTAATGCAAAACTAGAACAACATTTCTAACCGATATTAGTCTATATTTTTAATGGTATTTTTTCGTCAAATCAAAGTTTAAAAAATTCGTAACTGAGCCAAAAGCGCATTAATTTTAATTCGGAAAGCTTTCCAATGTTTGTTTTTATAAGGTTAACAAATCTGCATTCAAAATTTAGCATTATGAAAATTTTCAATATTTGCCAATTTTTGACAATTTTAATGATGTAACCCCTTTCCTTTTTTTGAAAATTCGGAAAATTCTGAAAAAAATAGATTTTGGCCGGACATAGCTAGATCGACTCGGCTGTTGATGCTGATCAAGAATATATATGGTTTATAGGGTCGGAAACGACTCCTTCACTTAGTTTGAAGCTTCTGATTGGAGCTAAAATACCATTTTTTCAGTCGTTATTTCAGTATATTTTTATGACATTTTTTTCGGCAAATCAAATTTAAAAAAACTCATAACTCAGCCAAAAATGCATTAAATTTAATTCGGTAAGCTTTCATATGCTAGTTTTTGTTATGTTAATAAATCTGCATACTCAGTTTAAAATGAAAAAATTTGAGATTTTTGCCAATTTTTGACAATTTTAATGATGTAACCCCTTTCCTTTTTTTGAAAATTCGGAAAATTCTGAAAAAAATAGATTTTGGCCGGACATAGCTAGATCGACTCGGCTGTTGATGCTGATCAAGAATATATATGGTTTATAGGGTCGGAAACGACTCCTTCACTTAGTTTCAAGCTTCTGATTGAAGCTAAAATACCATTTTTTCAGTCGTTATTTCAGTATATTTTTATGACATTTTTTTCGGCAAATCAAATTTAAAAAAACTCATAACTCAGCCAAAAATGCATTAAATTTAATTCGGTAAGCTTTCATATGCTAGTTTTTGTTATGTTAATAAATCTGCATACTCAGTTTAAAATGAAAAAATTTGAGATTTTTGCCAATTTTTGACAATTTTAATGATGTAACCCCTTTCCTTTTTTTGAAAATTCGGAAAATTCTGAAAAAAATAGATTTTGGCCGGACATAGCTAGATCGACTCGGCTGTTGATGCTGATCAAGAATATATATGGTTTATAGGGTCGGAAACGACTCCTTCACTTAGTTTCAAGCTTCTGATTGAAGCTAAAATACCATTTTTTCAGTCGTTATTTCGGTATATTTTTATGACATTTTCTTCGGCAAATCAAATTTTAAAAAACTCATAACTCAGCCAAAAATGCATTAAATTCAATTCGGTAAGCTTTCCTATGCTAGTTTTTGTTATGTTAATAAATCTGCATACTCAGTTTAAAATTAAAAATTTTGAGATTTTTGCCAATTTTTGACAATTTTAATGATGTAACCCCTTTCCTTTTTTTGAAAATTCGGAAAATTCTGAAAAAAATAGATTTTGGCCGGACATAGCTAGATCGACTCGGCTGTTGATGCTGATCAAGAATATATATGGTTTATAGGGTCGGAAACGACTCCTTCACTTAGTTTGAAGCTTCTGATTGGAGCTAAAATACCATTTTTTCAGTCGTTATTTCGGTATATTTTTATGACATTTTCTTCGGCAAATCAAATTTTAAAAAACTCATAACTCAGCCAAAAATGCATTAAATTTAATTCGGTAAGCTTTCCTATGTTAGTTTTTGTTAGGGTAATAAATCTGCATACTCAGTTTAAAATGAAAAAATTTGAGATTTTTGCCAATTTTTGACAATTTTAATGATGTAACCCCTTTCCTTTTTTTGAAAATTCGGAAAATTTCGAAAAAAATAGATTTTGGCCGGACATAGCTAGATCGACTCGGCTGTTGATGCTGATCAAGAATATATATGGTTTATAGGGTCGGAAACGATTCCTTTACTTAGTTTGAAGCTTCTGATTGGAGCTAAAATACCATTTTTTCAGTCGTTATTTCGGTATATTTTTATGACATTTTCTTCGGCAAATCAAATTTTAAAAAACTCATAACTCAGCCAAAAATGCATTAAATTCAATTCGGTAAGCTTTCCTATGCTAGTTTTTGTTATGTTAATAAATCTGCATACTCAGTTTAAAATTAAAAATTTTGAGATTTTTGCCAATTTTTGACAATTTTAATGATGTAACCCCTTTCCTTTTTTTGAAAATTCGGAAAATTCTGAAAAAAATAGATTTTGGCCGGACATAGCTAGATCGACTCGGCTGTTGATGCTGATCAAGAATATATATGGTTTATAGGGTCGGAAATGACTCCTTCACTTAGTTTGAAGCTTCTGATCGAAGCTAAAATACCATTTTTTCAGTCGTTATTTCGGTATATTTTTATGACATTTTCTTCGGCAAATCAAATTTTAAAAAACTCATAACTCAGCCAAAAATGCATTAAATTTAATTCGGTAAGCTTTCATATGCTAGTTTTTGTTATGTTAATAAATCTGCATACTCAGTTTAAAATTAAAAATTTTGAGATTTTTGCCAATTTTTGACAATTTTAATGATGTAACCCCTTTCCTTTTTTTGAAAATTCGGAAAATTCTGAAAAAAATAGATTTTGGCCGGACATAGCTAGATCGACTCGGCTGTTGATGCTGATCAAGAATATATATGGTTTATAGGGTCGGAAATGACTCCTTCACTTAGTTTGAAGCTTCTGATCGAAGCTAAAATACCATTTTTTCAGTCGTTATTTCGGTATATTTTTATGACATTTTCTTCGGCAAATCAAATTTTAAAAAACTCATAACTCAGCCAAAAATGCATTAAATTTAATTCGGTAAGCTTTCCTATGTTAGTTTTTGTTAGGGTAATAAATCTGCATACTCAGTTTAAAATGAAAAAATTTGAGATTTTTGCCAATTTTTGACAATTTTAATGATGTAACCCCTTTCCTTTTTTTGAAAATTCGGAAAATTCTGAAAAAAATAGATTTTGGCCGGACATAGCTAGATCGACTCGGCTGTTGATGCTGATCAAGAATATATATGGTTTATAGGGTCGGAAACGACTCCTTCACTTAGTTTGAAGCTTCTGATTGGAGCTAAAATACCATTTTTTCAGTCGTTATTTCGGTATATTTTTATGACATTTTCTTCGGCAAATCAAATTTTAAAAAACTCATAACTCAGCCAAAAATGCATTAAATTTAATTCGGTAAGCTTTCCTATGTTAGTTTTTGTTAGGGTAATAAATCTGCATACTCAGTTTAAAATGAAAAAATTTGAGATTTTTGCCAATTTTTGACAATTTTAATGATGTAACCCCTTTCCTTTTTTTGAAAATTCGGAAAATTCTGAAAAAAATAGATTTTGGCCGGACATAGCTAGATCGACTCGGCTGTTGATGCTGATCAAGAATATATATGGTTTATAGGGTCGGAAACGACTCCTTCACTTAGTTTCAAGCTTCTGATTGAAGCTAAAATACCATTTTTTCAGTCGTTATTTCGGTATATTTTTATGACATTTTCTTCGGCAAATCAAATTTTAAAAAACTCATAACTCAGCCAAAAATGCATTAAATTTAATTCGGTAAGCTTTCCTATGTTAGTTTTTGGTAGGGTAATAAATCTGCATACTCAGTTTAAAATGAAAAAATTTGAGATTTTTGCCAATTTTTGACAATTTTAATGATGTAACCCCTTTCCTTTTTTTGAAAATTCGGAAAATTTCGAAAAAAATAGATTTTGGCCGGACATAGCTAGATCGACTCGGCTGTTGATGCTGATCAAGAATATATATGGTTTATAGGGTCGGAAACGATTCCTTTACTTAGTTTGAAGCTTCTGATTGGAGCTAAAATACCATTTTTTCAGTCGTTATTTCGGTATATTTTTATGACATTTTCTTCGGCAAATCAAATTTTAAAAAACTCATAACTCAGCCAAAAATGCATTAAATTCAATTCGGTAAGCTTTCCTATGCTAGTTTTTGTTATGTTAATAAATCTGCATACTCAGTTTAAAATTAAAAATTTTGAGATTTTTGCCAATTTTTGACAATTTTAATGATGTAACCCCTTTCCTTTTTTTGAAAATTCGGAAAATTCTGAAAAAAATAGATTTTGGCCGGACATAGCTAGATCGACTCGGCTGTTGATGCTGATCAAGAATATATATGGTTTATAGGGTCGGAAACGATTCCTTTACTTAGTTTGAAGCTTCTGATTGGAGCTAAAATACCATTTTTTCAGTCGTTATTTCGGTATATTTTTATGACATTTTCTTCGGCAAATCAAATTTTAAAAAACTCATAACTCAGCCAAAAATGCATTAAATTCAATTCGGTAAGCTTTCCTATGCTAGTTTTTGTTATGTTAATAAATCTGCATACTCAGTTTAAAATTAAAAATTTTGAGATTTTTGCCAATTTTTGACAATTTTAATGATGTAACCCCTTTCCTTTTTTTGAAAATTCGGAAAATTCTGAAAAAAATAGATTTTGGCCGGACATAGCTAGATCGACTCGGCTGTTGATGCTGATCAAGAATATATATGGTTTATAGGGTCGGAAACGACTCCTTCACTTAGTTTGAAGCTTCTGATTGGAGCTAAAATACCATTTTTTCAGTCGTTATTTCAGTATATTTTTATGACATTTTTTTCGGCAAATCAAATTTAAAAAAACTCATAACTCAGCCAAAAATGCATTAAATTTAATTCGGTAAGCTTTCATATGCTAGTTTTTGTTATGTTAATAAATCTGCATACTCAGTTTAAAATTAAAAATTTTGAGATTTTTGCCAATTTTTGACAATTTTAATGATGTAACCCCTTTCCTTTTTTTGAAAATTCGGAAAATTCTGAAAAAAATAGATTTTGGCCGGACATAGCTAGATCGACTCGGCTGTTGATGCTGATCAAGAATATATATGGTTTATAGGGTCGGAAATGACTCCTTCACTTAGTTTGAAGCTTCTGATCGAAGCTAAAATACCATTTTTTCAGTCGTTATTTCGGTATATTTTTATGACATTTTCTTCGGCAAATCAAATTTTAAAAAACTCATAACTCAGCCAAAAATGCATTAAATTTAATTCGGTAAGCTTTCATATGCTAGTTTTTGTTATGTTAATAAATCTGCATACTCAGTTTAAAATTAAAAATTTTGAGATTTTTGCCAATTTTTGACAATTTTAATGATGTAACCCCTTTCCTTTTTTTGAAAATTCGGAAAATTCTGAAAAAAATAGATTTTGGCCGGACATAGCTAGATCGACTCGGCTGTTGATGCTGATCAAGAATATATATGGTTTATAGGGTCGGAAATGACTCCTTCACTTAGTTTGAAGCTTCTGATCGAAGCTAAAATACCATTTTTTCAGTCGTTATTTCGGTATATTTTTATGACATTTTCTTCGGCAAATCAAATTTTAAAAAACTCATAACTCAGCCAAAAATGCATTAAATTTAATTCGGTAAGCTTTCCTATGTTAGTTTTTGTTAGGGTAATAAATCTGCATACTCAGTTTAAAATGAAAAAATTTGAGATTTTTGCCAATTTTTGACAATTTTAATGATGTAACCCCTTTCCTTTTTTTGAAAATTCGGAAAATTCTGAAAAAAATAGATTTTGGCCGGACATAGCTAGATCGACTCGGCTGTTGATGCTGATCAAGAATATATATGGTTTATAGGGTCGGAAACGACTCCTTCACTTAGTTTGAAGCTTCTGATTGGAGCTAAAATACCATTTTTTCAGTCGTTATTTCGGTATATTTTTATGACATTTTCTTCGGCAAATCAAATTTTAAAAAACTCATAACTCAGCCAAAAATGCATTAAATTTAATTCGGTAAGCTTTCCTATGTTAGTTTTTGTTAGGGTAATAAATCTGCATACTCAGTTTAAAATGAAAAAATTTGAGATTTTTGCCAATTTTTGACAATTTTAATGATGTAACCCCTTTCCTTTTTTTGAAAATTCGGAAAATTCTGAAAAAAATAGATTTTGGCCGGACATAGCTAGATCGACTCGGCTGTTGATGCTGATCAAGAATATATATGGTTTATAGGGTCGGAAACGACTCCTTCACTTAGTTTCAAGCTTCTGATTGAAGCTAAAATACCATTTTTTCAGTCGTTATTTCGGTATATTTTTATGACATTTTCTTCGGCAAATCAAATTTTAAAAAACTCATAACTCAGCCAAAAATGCATTAAATTTAATTCGGTAAGCTTTCCTATGTTAGTTTTTGGTAGGGTAATAAATCTGCATACTCAGTTTAAAATGAAAAAATTTGAGATTTTTGCCAATTTTTGACAATTTTAATGATGTAACCCCTTTCCTTTTTTTGAAAATTCGGAAAATTTCGAAAAAAATAGATTTTGGCCGGACATAGCTAGATCGACTCGGCTGTTGATGCTGATCAAGAATATATATGGTTTATAGGGTCGGAAACGATTCCTTTACTTAGTTTGAAGCTTCTGATTGGAGCTAAAATACCATTTTTTCAGTCGTTATTTCGGTATATTTTTATGACATTTTCTTCGGCAAATCAAATTTTAAAAAACTCATAACTCAGCCAAAAATGCATTAAATTCAATTCGGTAAGCTTTCCTATGCTAGTTTTTGTTATGTTAATAAATCTGCATACTCAGTTTAAAATTAAAAATTTTGAGATTTTTGCCAATTTTTGACAATTTTAATGATGTAACCCCTTTCCTTTTTTTGAAAATTCGGAAAATTCTGAAAAAAATAGATTTTGGCCGGACATAGCTAGATCGACTCGGCTGTTGATGCTGATCAAGAATATATATGGTTTATAGGGTCGGAAACGACTCCTTCACTTAGTTTGAAGCTTCTGATTGGAGCTAAAATACCATTTTTTCAGTCGTTATTTCAGTATATTTTTATGACATTTTTTTCGGCAAATCAAATTTAAAAAAACTCATAACTCAGCCAAAAATGCATTAAATTTAATTCGGTAAGCTTTCATATGCTAGTTTTTGTTATGTTAATAAATCTGCATACTCAGTTTAAAATTAAAAATTTTGAGATTTTTGCCAATTTTTGACAATTTTAATGATGTAACCCCTTTCCTTTTTTTGAAAATTCGGAAAATTCTGAAAAAAATAGATTTTGGCCGGACATAGCTAGATCGACTCGGCTGTTGATGCTGATCAAGAATATATATGGTTTATAGGGTCGGAAATGACTCCTTCACTTAGTTTGAAGCTTCTGATCGAAGCTAAAATACCATTTTTTCAGTCGTTATTTCGGTATATTTTTATGACATTTTCTTCGGCAAATCAAATTTTAAAAAACTCATAACTCAGCCAAAAATGCATTAAATTTAATTCGGTAAGCTTTCATATGCTAGTTTTTGTTATGTTAATAAATCTGCATACTCAGTTTAAAATTAAAAATTTTGAGATTTTTGCCAATTTTTGACAATTTTAATGATGTAACCCCTTTCCTTTTTTTGAAAATTCGGAAAATTCTGAAAAAAATAGATTTTGGCCGGACATAGCTAGATCGACTCGGCTGTTGATGCTGATCAAGAATATATATGGTTTATAGGGTCGGAAATGACTCCTTCACTTAGTTTGAAGCTTCTGATCGAAGCTAAAATACCATTTTTTCAGTCGTTATTTCGGTATATTTTTATGACATTTTCTTCGGCAAATCAAATTTTAAAAAACTCATAACTCAGCCAAAAATGCATTAAATTTAATTCGGTAAGCTTTCCTATGTTAGTTTTTGTTAGGGTAATAAATCTGCATACTCAGTTTAAAATGAAAAAATTTGAGATTTTTGCCAATTTTTGACAATTTTAATGATGTAACCCCTTTCCTTTTTTTGAAAATTCGGAAAATTCTGAAAAAAATAGATTTTGGCCGGACATAGCTAGATCGACTCGGCTGTTGATGCTGATCAAGAATATATATGGTTTATAGGGTCGGAAACGACTCCTTCACTTAGTTTCAAGCTTCTGATTGAAGCTAAAATACCATTTTTTCAGTCGTTATTTCGGTATATTTTTATGACATTTTCTTCGGCAAATCAAATTTTAAAAAACTCATAACTCAGCCAAAAATGCATTAAATTTAATTCGGTAAGCTTTCCTATGTTAGTTTTTGGTAGGGTAATAAATCTGCATACTCAGTTTAAAATGAAAAAATTTGAGATTTTTGCCAATTTTTGACAATTTTAATGATGTAACCCCTTTCCTTTTTTTGAAAATTCGGAAAATTTCGAAAAAAATAGATTTTGGCCGGACATAGCTAGATCGACTCGGCTGTTGATGCTGATCAAGAATATATATGGTTTATAGGGTCGGAAACGATTCCTTTACTTAGTTTGAAGCTTCTGATTGGAGCTAAAATACCATTTTTTCAGTCGTTATTTCAGTATATTTTTATGACATTTTCTTCGGCAAATCAAATTTTAAAAAACTCATAACTCAGCCAAAAATGCATTAAATT
This sequence comes from Drosophila bunnanda, assembly GCA_035046265.1. Lineage (NCBI taxonomy): Eukaryota > Metazoa > Arthropoda > Insecta > Diptera > Drosophilidae > Drosophila > Drosophila bunnanda. The sequence continues at coordinate 3,535,810 of JAWNOB010000076.1, read as the reverse complement.
CAATTCGGTAAGCTTTCCTATGCTAGTTTTTGTTATGTTAATAAATCTGCATACTCAGTTTAAAATTAAAAATTTTGAGATTTTTGCCAATTTTTGACAATTTTAATGATGTAACCCCTTTCCTTTTTTTGAAAATTCGGAAAATTCTGAAAAAAATAGATTTTGTCCGGACATAGCTAGATCGACTCGGCTGTTGATGCTGATCAAGAATATATATGGTTTATAGGGTCGGAAATGACTCCTTCAATGCGTTTCAGGCTTCTTACTAAAATTATAATACCTTTTTTAAAACGAAATTTATCTTTATTTGTAATTGTATTTGTTCGTCAAATTAAAGTTTAAAAAATTTATAACTAAGCCAAAAGCGCAATAATTAACGGCGCTACAAGCATATGACTAAAATCATAATTCCCCGAAAGGTTGTACTTAACCTGAGCGTATACGTAATTTTTTGTTACTTCGCATGTATGTGTGTCTGTAATAAAATGTAAAAAAAGTTCTGAGAATACGTTTTTTTGACGATTTCTTGAAAGCCACCTAGCGACAAACTAGCGAACTATTGCATTGCAAGCTGTGCTTCCGGTCTAACATCAACGTAAAAGCAATAGAATGGCATTTCCGCCTAATGCTAGTAATTTCAGCCTAAAAGATGCACCAAATGAGGCCGTTCTTGCGTATTGTTCTTTATTGCATACTTTCGCGGTGAAAAAAAATATTAGAACGCAGTTTAATTCTAGCATACTGTTTTGGGCAGCAATGTTAGTCCTCCCTTTGCTGCCTTCTGTGCGCCAGGAGTTTTAAATGGAGCGGACCTGTAATGCAAAACTAGAACAACATTTCTAACCGATATTAGTCTATATTTTTAATGGTATTTTTTCGTCAAATCAAAGTTTAAAAAATTCGTAACTGAGCCAAAAGCGCATTAATTTTAATTCGGAAAGCTTTCCAATGTTTGTTTTTATAAGGTTAACAAATCTGCATTCAAAATTTAGCATTATGAAAATTTTCAATATTTGCCAATTTTTGACAATTTTAATGATGTAACCCCTTTCCTTTTTTTGAAAATTCGGAAAATTCTGAAAAAAATAGATTTTGGCCGGACATAGCTAGATCGACTCGGCTGTTGATGCTGATCAAGAATATATATGGTTTATAGGGTCGGAAACGACTCCTTCACTTAGTTTGAAGCTTCTGATTGGAGCTAAAATACCATTTTTTCAGTCGTTATTTCAGTATATTTTTATGACATTTTTTTCGGCAAATCAAATTTAAAAAAACTCATAACTCAGCCAAAAATGCATTAAATTTAATTCGGTAAGCTTTCATATGCTAGTTTTTGTTATGTTAATAAATCTGCATACTCAGTTTAAAATGAAAAAATTTGAGATTTTTGCCAATTTTTGACAATTTTAATGATGTAACCCCTTTCCTTTTTTTGAAAATTCGGAAAATTCTGAAAAAAATAGATTTTGGCCGGACATAGCTAGATCGACTCGGCTGTTGATGCTGATCAAGAATATATATGGTTTATAGGGTCGGAAACGACTCCTTCACTTAGTTTCAAGCTTCTGATTGAAGCTAAAATACCATTTTTTCAGTCGTTATTTCGGTATATTTTTATGACATTTTCTTCGGCAAATCAAATTTTAAAAAACTCATAACTCAGCCAAAAATGCATTAAATTTAATTCGGTAAGCTTTCCTATGTTAGTTTTTGGTAGGGTAATAAATCTGCATACTCAGTTTAAAATGAAAAAATTTGAGATTTTTGCCAATTTTTGACAATTTTAATGATGTAACCCCTTTCCTTTTTTTGAAAATTCGGAAAATTTCGAAAAAAATAGATTTTGGCCGGACATAGCTAGATCGACTCGGCTGTTGATGCTGATCAAGAATATATATGGTTTATAGGGTCGGAAACGATTCCTTTACTTAGTTTGAAGCTTCTGATTGGAGCTAAAATACCATTTTTTCAGTCGTTATTTCGGTATATTTTTATGACATTTTCTTCGGCAAATCAAATTTTAAAAAACTCATAACTCAGCCAAAAATGCATTAAATTCAATTCGGTAAGCTTTCCTATGCTAGTTTTTGTTATGTTAATAAATCTGCATACTCAGTTTAAAATTAAAAATTTTGAGATTTTTGCCAATTTTTGACAATTTTAATGATGTAACCCCTTTCCTTTTTTTGAAAATTCGGAAAATTCTGAAAAAAATAGATTTTGGCCGGACATAGCTAGATCGACTCGGCTGTTGATGCTGATCAAGAATATATATGGTTTATAGGGTCGGAAACGACTCCTTCACTTAGTTTGAAGCTTCTGATTGGAGCTAAAATACCATTTTTTCAGTCGTTATTTCAGTATATTTTTATGACATTTTTTTCGGCAAATCAAATTTAAAAAAACTCATAACTCAGCCAAAAATGCATTAAATTTAATTCGGTAAGCTTTCATATGCTAGTTTTTGTTATGTTAATAAATCTGCATACTCAGTTTAAAATGAAAAAATTTGAGATTTTTGCCAATTTTTGACAATTTTAATGATGTAACCCCTTTCCTTTTTTTGAAAATTCGGAAAATTCTGAAAAAAAATAGATTTTGGCCGGACATAGCTTGATCGACTCGGCTGTTGATGCTGATCAAGAATATATATGGTTTATAGGGTCGGAAATGACTCCTTCAATGCGTTTCAGGCTTCTGACTAAAATTATAATTCAATTTTTTAACCGATATTTGTCTATATTTTTAATGGTATTTCGTTAAATCAAAGTGTAAAATATTAAAACATTTATATTCATTTTGAAAGCTTTCCTATGTTAGTTTATATTAGGTTAATAAATCTGTATATTTTTTTATAAATTTAATGTAAACAAAATATATAGTATTATTTATAAATTTTATCGACCCCACAGGAGGGGACGCAACCCAGCCGCGTTTAACGGCAGTCAAAGGCGTCCAGTGGGCGTTAAGGCGGATCTGAGCTGCATTGCTCTGCATGGGGGACGGGGGCTCATTACTTAACTTCATAGCGGCCGTACGGGCATAGAGATCTAGTTTTTCGCCACACACATACTGCTTTTTCTATTTATACTACCTGCAAGTGCGAGTGTGCGGCGATCAAGGCAAACCGCCCCTACTCCAGATAGCGGCATTCGAGGCACTCTCGATTTCAGATTTCTGCTAGCGGGGACTAGTTTCTGAGCTGGCAACAAAGTTGTCCAGCTGCCGCAAGAGATCTCTGGTTTCTGGAAAGGCTTTGTCAACGCCCCTGCCTGGGCCCCAGCCCCGGAATTGATTAATTACTTTGGCATCGCTTAATCGGCCATCGATCGAGATTGTTTGCCAGGCTCTTAACCGTTTCTGGTGCACATTTTCTGCCGAGATTTTGACGGCGTGGGAGTGCTGGGCTTCTCCCCTGGCAAGAGGTTCAAAGGGTATGACAAATCTCTAATTGTTGTGATGTAATACCTATTTATATCTGGAATCAAAGGGTGTGCCGATCTTTTGCGGTTATATTTATATTAATTGCTAGAGAATTAGCAAACTTACGAGAAAACGAAACAGGTTGCTATTACATTTGTAGAACATACTTTAATTGTTCAACTCACAGGTAGCTATTAAATTCCATTAGGTATTTAGGTACTTCTATGGAAAATTATTAAAAATTGTCTATTTTGTAATTAAGAATGGAAACTCAAGGATTTACTGCTATGTAATTTCTTATGTAAAAACAAAAAATAAGTTTAGAACAGCGTTCAAAACACACAAAAGTATTTTCTTCTTCAACTTAAGGACCTAAAATAAATTTAATTTAATTTCCCTCCCTTAAAATAATTCCCAAAAAAACTTCATAATCTTTTGTTTTAATAACATTTTTGTTTTTATTCAAAAAGAAACAAATTTCAAGATGTTGACAACAGTGGGGTGGAAGGGATAAATATATAGACCAGAGGGAATACAGCGGAAACATATAGACTGGACAGGATTGACTTAGATTGCTGAACAAAGGAGATCCCTAGATCAGGATCTCGCCAACTCAGGAGGGAAAATCCAAAGAATGTGGTGGCCATGACTGGACTTCTTGAAGAGTCGTGCTGCGAGTGGTGTGGCGGTCAAGATCGGTATTCCATTGGTGCTTTCCGGGTCTTTACCAGGTGCCTGGGGCTGGCTCGAGGTTAACAGAGGCGGCGGACTGCACGTGTCCGGGCAGAGGAGCCACGTGGACGGCACCGCGGGTCTTGGCCACATAGCTGGCCTCAGGAGCGGCCACAGCGACCACGGCAGGAGCATGGGCAGCCACCACAGCGGGAGCTGGGGCAGCAATCACCGCAGGAGCAGACTGGATGAGGACGGGACCGGCAGGGGACAGGGCCAGGGGAACAGCAGCAGGAACGGCGGAGGCCTGGATGGCCACCGAGCCGGCGACGGCGGGGGCTCCAACCACCACTGCTCCGCCATGGACGGAGGTGAGCAGGGGAACCACCGAACTGTTGACACCCCAGGCGAAAGCGAACAGGACTACGACGACGGCGAACTGTGAATGGAATGGCATTATAAAGGTTAGTACTTAGAAATGGTAATATTCTAATTTTATTATTTATTTAAAATAAGAAAAATTAAATATAGTTTTTAAGAAATCTGTTTCTTCTTTCTTATGAATGAAATAAATATAAAATATATTAAAACGTTAGTTTAATATTTCTTTCTAATTTAAGATCATTCCAGTTCCTTAAGACTTCAGGCTGTTTCACGTGTCGTATACTTGATCCCACCAAAACTCGGTACGTCGGGGCGTATACGCAATTTTTTTACATTTTGGCATTACAGGAATTTTAGTCTTCTAACACAAAAGGGTAGCATTAAATATCTGTATGACTAATTAAAGCATTTATGTGTATGCTTTTTCTATTTGTTGCTATAAATGGTAACGATTTTTCTAGAAAAATGTATAATTACTTTTATTTTAAAAGTTTAATAAAGGCACTGAAGGAGTCATTTCCGACCCTATAAACCATATATATTATTGATCAGTATGAACAGCCGAATCGATCTAGCTATGTCCGGCAAAAATTTATTTTTTTTTAAATTTTCCGAATTTTCAAAAAAAGGAAAGGGGTTACATCATTAAAATTGTCAAAAATTTGAAAAAATTTCATTTTTTTTAAATTTTAAATTGAGTACGCAGATTTATAAACCTAATAAAAACTAACACAGAACAGCTTTCCGAATTGAAATTAGCGAATTTTTGGCTTAGTTATGATGATGTGCATGCTTCTATTTTCCTTCTTGTTAATTAGCAATTTCACTATATCTTCTGGCTGCTCCGATGGAGCTATTTATTGGCCCAATGTCCCTTTGCTAACTCACCTTCATGTTGGCTTCTGTGATCTCAGCGACGCTTGAAACGTAACTAACTGACATCTGCCCATGGAAGCTGGGCTTTTATAGCTCCGCTCCGATTCGGTCCAGGTCGGCTTCCGAGATCCATAATTCCATTTAGCATATAAGGCCAGTTGATCAGCCAAGTGTGTGGCTCGTATGTTTGCTGCACAAATGCGGAAACTGGCCCGGAGAACAGAGGCTACGTAATAGCCATGTCCCCAGCCCCTTGACCTTCCCGCACTACAGATATCGATCTGTATCTGTATCTGTGGACCATAGACCATTGACAACTATTCAAGTGCGCGACAATTAGCCACGCCGGTTGACAAGGCGAGAAACAAGACAGACAGGGTCGGCATTTGATTCGGCCAATCCATTCAGTTGGCCAACAATCGTAGCCATGACTTCTATAATTCATACACAGTATAGAATATAACGTAACAATCGATAGGCAAATTACAAGCCACCAGAGAGCCAGAGAACATAGCCAGCACCACGGGCTGTCCATTAAAATTTCATCAGCTGAGAAAACGCAATTAAATTCACTTCGGTGAGTCTTTGCCCTGAAATTAATGCGAGCGCCGCCAGCTCTTGGCAAGATTGATTTATTTTAGGTCGCCGGTCGACCGTGGCAGTTTTGGATTTGCATATTGCAATAATGCATGTTTGTGGCCAAAGATGTGGTCCAGACCAGATTCTTCTTATTATATAAATTAATTTAGAACATAAAATAGCAAAATCATATTTATATTTTGATATTTTATATATTATATCACGTTTTTACTTTTATGACTATATTCATTTCAATTTTTCCTCAGATAATACCTCTTCTCATTAATAAATAATTATATTAATAGGTTGATTGGTTTTAAAATAAAAAGTATATATAGAGAATTCTTTGCTTAACAGATTTAAAATATGAAAACCCCAAGCTAGTACTCATAACTAAATAGATTTGAGATAAGCTTTGTTTTAATTACAATTATCTAGAGTAATTCCATTAAATAAAGCCACTTTCGCTTTCTAGCCAAGGGGCATTTAAATTATTTATTATACCACGTTTTTAACAATTTAAATAAAGCCACAACCTGCCATGGGCGGTGCTTGAAAGATAGATATTAAATTATAAAATATCTTCAAAACTATTTCGATGCAAAAATAAAAATAAATAATAATGCAAAACTCAGTTACACTTTCTCTTGCCAATAGTCGTCTCTGTGACAATTGTCAAAGCAAAATCTTCTGTCAGTCTACACAACAAAGATCTCCCATCACCTGACTAAGCTCTTAGCTAACTATATTTTATACGCTCTACCCCTATGGTGGAGAGATCAGGTTTTGGACAGCATTAAGTCCCGATTCTGACAGGATTATGGCACGTCTGATATTTTCGGAGAAGGATCAAAATGCCTACGATGCCAAGAAGTACAAGGTAAGTGCGGGGATCTCAATCGCAAACAAATAGTAAAAACAATATAATATCAATACAGGTGGTGCACAAGAACCATTGGCGCCAGGTGAGCCTCCTGCTGCAGCCCTCCAACAAGAAGTGGTGGGAGGATCCCGATGTTGTCGTTGCGTGAGTAGAGACCATTGGATGGATTCCAAAGCCACCTTTATAGTACGGTGGATGGGGGCTCGCACACGTGTGCCAGCTCCCATTGCCGTCAAGTGTTATTCGTGCGGTTTATTGGCACACAGGGAGAAAAACCAAGTAACTGATTTTGCCAACTAAAACATTCACAAAAATAGATGTATCACAGCGATGAAATGTGGATTACTAAATCAACTTTCGCATCAGATACAGATACAGTATCAACTTAGATAATTTGCTGCTTTTCCTACTCAAAAATCTACTTTTTGTGGTAAAGTTTGTTTAGCAATATTGGTTCTTTCTGTGCAATCCGGTGGCTCTGTTGCTGCCTGCCTCTGCCGATTCAATTAAGATTCTTTGCCACAGTCGCGGTCGCAGCCATAATATTTTATTGCATCCATCAAATTGTCAAGCCAACTCATAATGTATTGCCCTGTCGCCGCACCCACAAATATTTCCAGGGTAATTAAATTCGCGCTAGGGAAATATTCGCCATTAATTGCATCACACATCTTCGGTTAAAATATATAGAAAATATATGTATTGTATATGCAGAAGCTCCCGAATCCTGTCCAGATATCCGCGATGGTTTCAGAGTTCGGTGCTAATTTCCGGGCCGCGTTCAGTCACGCGATGCTAACGAAGCCTCTGATAGATGGCTCAACTTCTCGAATGCAAATGAACACCCGCGAAAATGGCGGGGAATCCCCCGCGAGAGTCAGCTGTCGCCGAAACTTTCCCAAATAATTGGGGAACAGGAGTGATGGAAACGGGAAATTGGCTTGGGTTTTCTCACTGGGTCGCACGGCTGTCTGAAGTCAAGTTTTTTGAGTCTTCGTCAAGGTTAAGATCCTTAAGGGACTTTAGGGGGATGAGAAACCCAAGGAAATGAACGTTTTCACCTAATTTCGGACTAGTTTTGAGTGATTTCTGAAGTGGTTGGAAAACTTGTATATAGAGAGTGAATTTCCATAAAGATTCATAAGGCTATACATAATAGGTATAGTAGATGTTAAAGAATATGTAAATCAAAGAAATATTTCCAAATATTTGAAAGTGAAATTCGATAATTTTTGATATTTATAGCAAAGTGTTTTAATACTTTATATACACCAAACAAATTATTGTCTTTTGTAATTATTCTCCAAAAGGAAATCTTCGCCTATCATATTTACTATGATTTTCCTCTATTTTAAATTAATTAAAGCCACCAACATAGAGAGAACCCCTTAAACGACCCCAGAAACTATTTCCCCATCCAAGAAAACCCTGCCTTTGTCTGAGGCCTGCGTATCCACACAATGGGGCGAGGTGCCAGGAAAATGAACAGAAAACAAAACCGAGCGAGGGGGTAATGAAAGGGCGATACTATAAAATATATAGTATATGGTACACACTACCCTATGCAATGCCGACACTTTGCGTGTTCAATAAAAAAAATGAAAATGAAAAGGGAAATCGCGGAAAGGCGGGGAAGCGGGTAAGCGGGTAAACGGAAAACGGTGTCAGTGCGAGGACAACGAAGAAGGAAAGTACTTAAGCGGCGCGTCACTCAATCAGAATGATATTATTTTTAATGGCGCAAAATGGATACAATAAACAGCGAGTACGAGCGCGTGGCTGCCACGCAACGGACACGGACACGGACACGGACAGGGACAGGCCGGCGAGATCCCACCCAGAATTCAGACACATGCCATCCGTTCGTCCCAGGATGAGGACGAAGTTTCTTCACAACGGAATCCAAGTCGGAAACTTAATTACATTTCAATTTTTGGCCCTAAACAAACGGCTCGCGCGCGCTCCGCATATGTCACTCACAGCCGTGAAGGCTGATCCCTCCGCCGGAATCGGCGTGGTGGCGGGCGTGGGGCGAGCTGTTGCTCTCTCCGATTCCCGGGAGTGGGCCCCACCGCCGCCGGGCAAGCGGTGCGCCACGGTGACGATGCTCCTGGCCCAGCGGATAGCACGCAACGCCGGTTGCTGGGCAGTCGACGAGGAGCCCTCGTACGGTTCGAACAAGATGAACGTCTGGCAGACGCTGGAGTACCTCTCCGGGCTCAGTCTGCGCAAGAAGTACAACTACGAGGGCTATGCCGATACGCACAATGTGATCAGGACCCTGACTCCATCCTGGCGAAGGGATAGCTTCGCGGAGAAGGCCAAAGCCGAGGAGCTGACGGGCGGCGCCATTGCCGGAGGCGGAGGAGGAGCAGCCTCTGTCGCCGGAGTCACCAAGTATACCGAGGAACGTTCCTCGGCGGCTCCATTAATTGTCCAGGATGCTGCCATTCGGAGCAGCTTCCAGAGCAGCGATAATGTGGCCCTGGGCCGAAGTGGCTCCTCCGGACTTCGTAGGAGGCATCGAAGCAGAAAGCGGAATGGTCCCCAGTTGGATCCCGAGTACGCCCTGTCGCCGGAGGACCTCCAGGATTTGGTCAAGTGCAAGTAAGATTATCTCAGTTTGCAGAATTAAAATTAGGAAATTAGAGGACAAATAGGGAGTGCAGAAAATATACATACAAATACTAAGCTTGAGATACAAATGAGGCCACAAAAAATATAACATAATTTTTCCAAAATTTTCTGTTACTTCTAAAAGAATACCAAACATTTTTTTTCAAGTGTAGCCTCTAAAAAAGTTGTACTATAAGCTTAGCCTGTACAGCAACCAGTGCTAGCAAAGACTAAACCCCAACAGCAAATGCTATTTGTATTATTTTTTGTTCGCTAAACTCTAAGCATTTTTCTTTTTTGGGCTACATTCTTGGCTTCAAGCATTTCATTTAAAACGAGGAATATATATTTTTTTATACATATATTTCCACTTTTATCTGTGGCTTTACCCTACGCGAATACTGCACAATCCCGCCCAAGGGAAACCCCCACAAATTGCAAGCGACAAGGCAAGCAATGAAAAGTGGGAGGAAGTGTGGTTGAATCAAGTGTGGGAGCTGGAAATGTAGGGCGTTGTGACACTCAGTCCGGAGGTGGCTGCAGCCACCCAGGAGATTGTCTAAGATGACGCACAAAACCACAAAGACAAACCAAAGATGACGCGGAAATGCGTTCTTTTTGTGTAAAATGGCATCGAAGAACTCTAAACTCAACTCCGATTGCCCGAGTTTGGTGTCGAAGAAGTTGGCAAAGCTTTCGCGGTGCCGGAAGTCATGGCAATTAAAGTTGGCGGGGCAGGTGGTGGTCCAAGTGGAGGCGGAAACGGAAATGAAGTCGCTGCATGTCAGAATGTCGACGGGTTTGAAGTCCGCCTTCCAGAGAAATTGATTCAAATACTCTAGGACAAAATCACGTATACGCCATGTAGCGCAGGTTAAAATGAATTCATGGAAAAAACAGATATGTTTTTTAGTAAATAATGAATATGGCTTTCAAACTTTATTTTTTAATTTTATATTACAATTACAAAAAAATGTATTTTTCCGCGTTTTCTCAGGAATATTTCATAAAATATTCACATTATCTTTCTCTCACGCTCTTCAGCCTTAAAGGGTTCTGTGAGAATTTTTATAAAATGTTTCAAATAATTGAAATACAATATTAGAATTGACTTACAAATAGTGACAACTCTCGCGGTAAATACATAGTGAAAGTGCCAATATTTGTGGAATGTCAAAGTCAAAATTTTGGCCACCAAGGAATCGAAGCACGAAGCTATCGAAGCCATCGAAGCCGCCAAAGCCAAAGAGCCCCCCCCCCAAGCCCCCAAAACTAAGCCAACTCCGACAGCCGATACAAAGTGTTTGCTCAATTTCCGCGCTTCGAGTCGATTATGGGAAATTATTGTATGTCTCGTTGGCATGAAAGGCGGCCATAAAGCGGAATAGTTATCTGGTTTCACGGTAATGTGAGACTGCGCTCCCGCAACTCCATTCCCATTCTGCCCCCAAGAACCCTTCTCTAGCCGAATAGTTCGCCCTTTCCTCGCAGGGAAAACTTTCAGTCAGCACGTGGGTTTCGTGCTCAAGCAAAGACCACTGGCAGAGACAGAGGAAAAACGAGATCTAACGATGAAATAAACACCGACAGTTGTTGGCCATAAACAAGGGCCAAAATGCGAAAAGCCAGTAAGTGAAATGGCTAAAGGGAAACGGGCATCTGGACTTCATTTGTCACCTCTTCTAAGAGCACGACGACTTAAAAGGGCGACGTTGCTTGATTTCAAATAGGAATTAAATATTCCCTTAAATATATTTTAAATAAATCTTATAAAGAAAAAAATAAATAAATATTTTAACACTGGCAACTTTATCGAATTATAATAACATTTAAATCAATTTTACTACGGAATTTAAATCCCAAGGGATATTTTCCAAAGATTACTATTTATATTAATTTTTAATTTTGTTTTCATGTATAGCACGAAAGGAAACTAATTTCGGGTGCATAAGTTCATAAACCCTAGCAGTTTGCAATTGAATTATAGAATTATAGAATTTAAGTTTCTTTAAATCGATATTCTTTAAATCGATATTGCTCTATATTTTTATATGGCATTTTTTCGTCAAATCAAATATTTAAAAATTTATAAGTAAGCCAAAAGTGCATTAATTTTAATTCGGAAAACTTTGCTATGTTAGTTTTTATTAGGTTTATAAATCTGCATTCAAAATTTAATATTAGGAAAATATTCAAATTTTGCCAATTTTTGACAATTTTAATGATGTAACCCCTTTCCTTTTTTTGAAAATTCGGAAAATTTTGAAAAAAATAGATTTTGGCCGGACATAGCTAGATCGACTCAGCTGTTGATGCTGATCAAGAATATATATGGTTTATAGGGTCGGAAATGACTCCTTCACTTAGTTTGAAGCTTCTGATTGGAGCTAAAATACCATTTTTTCAGTCGTTATTTCAGTATATTTTTATGACATTTTTTTCGGCAAATCAAATTTTAAAAAACTCATAACTCAGCCAAAAATGCATTAAATTTAATTCGGTAAGCTTTCCTATGCTAGTTTTTGTTAGGGTAATAAATCTGCATACTCAGTTTAAAATGAAAAAATTTGAGATTTTTGCCAATTTTTGACAATTTTAATGATGTAACCCCTTTCCTTTTTTTGAAAATTCGGAAAATTTTGAAAAAAATAGATTTTGGCCGGACATAGCTAGATCGACTCGGCTGTTGATGCTGATCAAGAATATATATGATTTATAGGGTCGGAAATGGCTCCTTCAGTGCGTTTCAGGCTTCTGACTAAAATTATAATACCATGCAAGGGTAAAAAATGTATATATATACTATAATGTATGGACAAGATTTAGAGAGACTTATGTAGATTAGGGTAGATCTGTTGAAAATAAATTATTATCATTGGCAAGGCAACGCAAACGTGGCAGAAGAATTAATCAAGGGCATCCCCAGGTGGATGGCATTATAACCAATAAATTAAAACACTCCCAGGTCGGGAAACTTGTTCCGAATGGAAACTAGAGCGTAAGAATTAGGTCTTGGAACTGGGATAAATATTTACTTACAGGAAGTTCCATTATGGCAAAGTGTTTTTACCAGTAGTAGAGCTAAAAAATAAACAAGGAAAGGGGTATCAGCCCTTCCCAAAGTTGGCTTTCGTCATGGGTAATTAAGTTTCAAACTAACTTTAACCTCCATGGCTTAGAGTACATTTTTTAAAGACGTCGTCTTCATTGTACCGAATAAAATCTTAACGATTTTCTCTTACACCGGGATATCTTTAAAAACTGAATTGAACCGCATTCCTTAGACTACGAAGCAAGCCACCACGAATCCCTGTGGCAGGACTCGCATTGCCTGTTGGGAACTTGTTGACTTGACACACTACACGCCGTGCACTTTGTCACAATATTGACATTGGTGTCGTGTCATTACGCCCAGCATTAAACGCTTTAACATGCGAGCCGGGCCCTCCTCGGAGGGGGAGCTGGGGATCGGACTCGTACTCGGAATCCGATTCGGAATAGGAACACGATATGGTCGTGCATTAGGGAGCGGGAGGGAAAGTTTTCGGGGCAGGGCTTGGGCGCGCCACTCCTCCCACGTGCCACTCGACGCCGCACACACATGTGTGTAAGTCAACAACAAAACAACAGAAGGTGGCGGCGGAAGGGGCCCAAGAAAAACCCAAGGAAAACCCTAGGAATCACATTGAATCCCGTGAAAAGGGCGCCACATTCGCCGGTCGCCTTTGTCGAGTTCGGGTGAAAGTTCCGCGGAATACTGCCATCGTTCCCGGTGCGAAAATGAGGAACTAAGGCCAACACCTGCCCGGTTCGCCACCTCTGCTCGCACCTGTCCCTGGCCAGCTGACATGGCCGGCAAGTTGAAGAGGCGGCGCTCCAAGAAGCCGCTGCCCTTGATGGAGCTCTCCGTTGAGGAGGACTTTCTCATTGACTTTGTCCAGTGCAATCTGGAGCCGGAGGAAAGGTATGCAAAATTGGGGGAACAAAAATAAATAGTATATCGTAAAATTAGTTTATAAAATGAAATAATAAACATTCAAGAACATTAAATAAATCAATTAAAATCATATTTGTATTAAAAGAAAATGTACATCTGAAAATAGCGTAAAATACTATCAGATAAGTGAATACTTTATTTCTTCCATCTGATATAAATATTTTTAAATGCCAAAAAGGTAATAAAGAAGTTAGCATTTCTTGTTTATAAAATGTAGAATGAATGGTATTATTTAATGGGCTAATTAATTAGTTAAAACTTATGAGGCACAATGTCTGGGAAGATATTGTTTAAAACTTTTTCGCTTACATTTTTATCTGAAGACCTATACACAATGCATTTATATATATTTAAAAACTTTTCATTAATCAGTAAAATATAATTTTAAAGACTACATAAATATTTCTATACAGAACCTTGATGTAAATATATTATATTATATTATTTTTCGTCTTGTTTGTTGCATAAAAATAATCAGCCAGAGATGCGAATCACATTTCTATATAGCTATTCCTTTATTGCACTCTCATTCCCTCACAAAATTGATGGCTCTGTCTCGCTACGTGCTGCAATTATCAATTTTAATGGCCGGAATGGCGAAAGCAAAGGGCATAAATGTCAACTCTTCGGGAAATTTATGCACGTCCCAGGCATTAATTAGCGATGCACACTTGCAGGAGCCCATCGCCATCGCCGTCGTCGTCGTCCTCGAATCCTGCTCCATAGTTCGCCTTCAATTAGCGATGACAAGACGGAGCAGGCAAGGCTGTAAGCTAATATGGTTCATGCTCCAGAGCTGCTAATTAAGTCATAAATGTAATCAATGGGACTCTTACTTTCCGACACATTACGCGGCAGAGAAAGAAAAAAATCAAAACTCAAAAAAGGGTGAAAAGTTTTCTCTTGCTTTCGGAAAACTTCCAGTAAAATGTAATCTATAGAATCTGTATCTATTATTACATTTTGTGATTCACCCAAAAGAAATACTCTTTAGGCCATATTTATACCAAACGATTCCATAAAAAAAGAAACATATATAACTCCATTTTCATAGACAAGAACTCACAAAAAACAGCCCATTTGAAATGGGTTATTGAGCTGGCTAAAAGGCAATCGCATATGGGTTAAGCCCACGCACTCCCTGCCAAATGGGTTAATGTCGAGCAGAGGTGAAAGGAAATACCGCAGGTGGGAGAGCCGTAAATCAAGGGCCCACCTGATGTACCCTGCGCCACGCAACGGATGCGATTTCCAGGGAGTTGCAAGTTTCGCGGAAGTTGCAGTAAAACCAAGATGTTAAACCATAGCAGGAACTGCCATATAAATCCCCTCCCTTCCTCGCCGATTGAGAGACACATAAATCGGGGGACTTTCTAGGCCAACAACGACATGACAGATTGCTTGCCCCCCTTTGGGCCGTAATTTATGCATGCGCCCCCCGTGTGTGCGAGTTCGAGGTTATTGATACGACGACAACACCCATTGATGTCCTGAAAATTTCATTATCAATGTCAATGCTATGTATCTCTGCTTGCCTCTCACCTCGGCGGGGATTGGAAATTGATTGAATTGAACTTTGACGACTTTGAACTATTGCGAGTTGCACTCGGAAATAATTCGAAGGTGAATCTCTACTGCAATTGTTTGAATTTTGGCAGACAATCTTAGCATTACTAACAAAATAATACTTTATAAAGTATTTATTGTTATGTATAAAATAATACAACTTTAAGATCACTATATATCCTTTTAAAAATCACTGAATAACTTGATCTCAGATCATTATTACTCCTAAATACCTCAAATTTAAAGTCCCCATGACTTCGTGCAGTTTTAAAGCTATTTTTCTCAAAAACCTTCTCCTTTTCTCTATGTGTACGATCGTCCTCGTCGTTGTAGCCGTCGAGACATCAAAGTCACACAACAAAGTATCCGTAACAACTCGTATATCTCTGTTAAAAAAATATATATAAACCGAGTTACGTGAGATGGTAATGGATTTTTGATTGAGTGTTCTTGGCTCTGACCCAAAAAAAAATGTACCCTGACTAAGGCAAACAATCTGGATCACAACTATAAACCATAAGCTATCCCTCTAATTGTCAACTAAACGACAATCATTAACTAGGACTAGCTCTAATCCCCGGGCACACACCACCGGGCCCCAAGGCAGCGGCACAGGACTCGCGGCTCTCATGACCTGACTGCATTAAGTTGCTTTATGGCATGTAGAAATAAAATACCTATTTACCATATAAGAACCGCAGAAAAGTAGGAGCGAAGGCCCGGGCCATATGAGTCGCTTCGGCTGCTAAAAAGCCTAGCGAAAGTCGGCAAGTCTGCAGGCAGGCAGGCAGGCAGTCTTCCCTCGCTAAGACCGCCACCCTTTCACTCTGCATGTCTAAAATTACGCTAAATTTTCTAGGGAAGTGGGGTGGGGTGAGGGGTGAAATGTGTGTGTATTCTCGATGTATGTGCCGGCTGGTGTGCATATCACGAGAAATATATACACATATTTGCAAAGTTTAAGGAGACAGTGGTTGGGCATAAGAGGTATTTAATACGAGTAAAAGTTCAGAAAAATCTCATCAACTCATATATGAATAATATTATATTAAATAGACTGTTTCGATGATTCGTAAATTAAATTAGAAAGAGAAAAATGTGTTGAGAGGTATTTACACAATTCTATTAGCAAACTAAATATTGATATTTTTATGGGGCAAACAATATAAAATTTAAATACATAAACAGTAGCATAGAAAAGAAACTTTCCAAAGCAAATAAAGAATGTCTTTTATTATATAATTATAATTATATATATTACAACCTAACATTTTCAAGTGCAAATAATTTATTTAAATATTTTTATACCCTACACTGTGTTAAAATTTCAGTCAGAAGCATTCAAAGCAGTGAAGGAGTCATTTCCGACCCTATAAATCATATATATTCTTGATCAGCATCAACAGCCGAGTCGATTAAGCTATGTTCGGGCAAAATTTATTTTTTTCAAAATATTGAAAATTTTATAAGGGGTTACATCGTTAAAATTGTCAAAAATTGACAAAATTTGAACATTTTTAAAATTTTAAATTGGAGTATGTAGTTTTATTAGCGTATTAAAAACTAGCACGGAACAGCATTCCGAATCAAAATTTATGCATTTTTGGCATATTTATGATATTTTTATGGTATAATTTTTAGTGTGTTTTTTCTGGTTATAAACCTCTTTGTCTTATCATAAAAAGTTAATTAAAATACAATGACTATAACTTTAAAGAAAAAAAAAGCTATATATATTAAGTGTTTTAGAATCGATTCAATATTTTACTTACAACATTTACAATAAATTCGGTTAAATTCAAATTAAACCAATTTTTTGGTATTGTCACATAAAGTAAATTCCTTTAAGTTAAATTTAAAGCATATAATTAATATTTTCAACTCTATAAATTCGCTAAACTCTTTAGAATAACTGACCCCCTTGACTCAATATAGTTTATCTAACTGAAAACCAAGACATAATTTTATCCCATTGTGCCGAAGGTGGTGGTATGTGTGTGGCGTAGTCAAAGCCAGAAACGACTCCTTCTTGTCCTTGTGTTGTCGGTTTCGGGTGTTTTTTGGGCAACTTTGGCAACCAAAAGAGAAGAAAAAAATACGAATACGTTGTGGCAGCGACGGCGGCAAAACGCAGCGACGGAAAAGCGAAGGAAAAGCGCTATAGTAACCGGCCAGAGTGCGGCCCGACCTCATTCGTTGCCCGCAGTTACAAGCGCTAAAACGCCTTCAGCGGATTGGATCGGACCCCGATGTGGGATTAGCCCACCACCTGGCAGGTGGTGTACCCCGCACCTGTGGGTGAGTGCCCGGGGGGGGGAGTGGGGTGTCCGGTGGCCCGTCCGTAATTAAGCGTGAAAATTATTGACTCGCATTTTCGGGTCATTAACATGGTCTTGTCTCCCATTTGTTATTGTTTCTGTTGGCTATCAATTTTCTTGTGCACTTTCGTCCCACCTCGAGTTTTCTTTGAATTTTCTCTGAATTTTCTCCTGAATTTTCCCTAATTCTCCTAAATCGCTTTCCCCTTCCAACAGTTTCAATTTGCCGCGCATTAGCGCCCGCTTGGAGCGCCTGATGGGCACCAATGTGGTCAAGCTGACGGACCGCGCCTACATGAAGGAGCTCCGCGAAAGGATCGACGAGGATTACCGCAAGCAGCTGCTGTCCCGCATCCGGGCCAGGGAGGTGAGTTATCCACCAATCTCGGCGGCGGATGGACAACCAAATTAGGCCCCCAGAAAGCCACAAATGCGACCAATTTGTCCTTTTGCCTGGTAATTCAATTTTCATAAAGTTAAGCGGGGGAAAAATATGAGAAGCCGCCGCCGCCGGAGTCCTAAACAAATTTTGTCGCCAGGGTGAGAGTCACGTAGGACAACAATGAAAGAGGAGGAGGAACCTCTTGAAAGGGTTGTATATTTTGATTCTGGGGGAAAAACTTAAGGTGTTTTTATAGAGGATTCTAGACTTAAGCTTAGTTAAATAATTTAATATTATGTGACTTTTTATAGGTGCTTTTTGTAAGGAATGCATTCATTTTTATTTGCATTCCAGAGTCTGCAATATAAGACCTTAATGAATATATATGCATCTATAATTTATACATACATTTTCCCCCCAGTTTTGACAGGCTTAGAATATATTTTGTTAAATATTTTAGTAATATTAAAATAGTGAATTCATTTCTGCTAACTTTTCCAAATTGATTTCTTAAAACTTGTAAGTTGTGTAATTTTATTTGATTTGATTGTAATAAGCTAATTCTTCTGGCCTATAATCCCCAATATCACTTACACTTTTCCATTGTTTATTGCGATTTTATTTTGTGGCTGTTGGCCATATACCCTTTTCAAGATTTCCCTTTTTCCTCATGGCAGCGAAAGTGTCTCAAAGTTTTTCAATGACGCCGACACCGCCTACTTATTCTGCTGCCTATCTCCCTGCTGCCTCGAGGCACAAACAATTGAATTCAATGAGGCCCCGACATGAAAATGGCAAATCCAAGCCGTCAAAGTAATAA
Organism: Drosophila bunnanda; assembly: GCA_035046265.1. Taxonomy (NCBI): domain Eukaryota; kingdom Metazoa; phylum Arthropoda; class Insecta; order Diptera; family Drosophilidae; genus Drosophila; species Drosophila bunnanda. Next base: position 3,517,291 of record JAWNOB010000076.1, on the reverse strand, counting down.
AAATTAGACCAGAAACAGAGGGAGAACCGGGCGCAGGTTGCCCTTTATGTCTGCGAGACATGCGAGACATGAACTCCGAACTGCGAACTCCGAACTGTGAAGTACAAAGTGCTTCACTGCGGATACGGATACTTAGAGATCTGTCCGTCCGATATGTCCCTAGCTGCAATTGCAGTTGCCTCAACTTTTCGAATAAAAATAATACTAAATAATGGAAAATAAGGAGGCGCTTCCGATTATTGCATTTCCATCGTCCTCGAGGTCTGCGCAATGCGGCGCCCGAAGCAGATGAAAGGTGTCAAAAGTGCTGATGGGCTTGGAAAATTGGCAACTGGAAACTCACGCCCCCTCACACATACACTCTTCAAATTTCATCTAAGGACACAGACATATTTAAGCCACAAAGGACCCGCCTTCCGATATTATATTTAACAGCAGGACTCTTCCCAAAGCCTCATTATTAGGAGAAACAGCTTGTCATGTCGTTAAAATATATTAATAGATGGAAGAACCAATAGTGTAATAGTTAATTCGTGGTGTTTTCGGAAAATTCATCATTAGGAAAACACACATGTTTTTGGGAAATAAAAGTAAGTCTGAGGAGAAGGAGATTCACTTAGGTTTGCGTCAGGTTTTAATAACTAACAATGTTTTCAGTAAATTAAGCGTGTCACTATTGTATGTGGAAAATATTTTGTTAGGGCACTTTTTAAATAATATCCTAAAGATCCTTTTAATTAAAAAAATATGTAAACTTCCTCCAAAATTTAAACAGCTTAAAGAAGTTGAACGCGAGCGTATGCTTATTATCGAAGGCAAGTCAGATGTAATACCCGACGAGCTAGCCGACGATCCCATATTTATGGTCAACAAGGATGCCAACCTGGAGATCCAAAAGGAGCGCGCCAAAGTAAGTAAGCTGGATGGGGAGGAGGAAGTGCCCACTCTGGAGGACTTACACCTCCTGTATTCCGCAGCTGAAGACCGCTCGGGAGAAGAATGCGGAGCGTTTGAAGCTGCAGGGCGTCAAATGGGAACGGGAGCGTCTCCAGCATGCCGCCAAGGAGGCGGAGCTTCTGGCCCAGAAACGGGAGCGCCTACGCCAGCAGAAGCTACTGGTGGAGCAGTACAGGACCGAGGATGCGGAACGGGGCATGGACCTATTGCGGTGAGTCTTGATATTATTGGACTTTTCAATCCTATTCTTTATCTATGGTATGGTAGGCACATATGATATATCGAATGGCAATGGTTCAATATGATGTGTCGAAAAAATATAGAGAAACGAAAATATAAAGCATTTCCAATAGTTTAAATACTGATATTATCGTCAAGTTATTATTCACTCTTATTTCGATTATATTAGTCCCATTCAAACACTGAATATTTGTTAATAGTACATATATATTTATGCATGTAACTTTTAAACCCTGTTTAAGCTCCTCCTCCGATTAATGCCTGCAAAATTAAAAATGAACAGAGCCCGCGAAACGGCAAAAAATAACAATACATTATATTTTGCGTTGACGCTCGGCGCCAGATTCTTGGAAGCTCTTTATCCCCGAGTGAGTTGGGGGCCAGGAACAAGAAAGCCTGGCTAAGTTGCATGCATTGTAAAAAAGATGAACCCACTGGCTTAAGCGACCTTCAGCGGGGGGAAGAAAATGTGGCGGGTTCGGCCGGGAAGCTCCAACAAGTTTGAATGCTCTATAAATTCCTGGAAAAAGATTAGCTTCTGAATTGTAAGGATATGTATGAGGCTTCCCAGGATTACATTGCATAGAAAATATATTATTCACGGAACTTTAGTTTATATCTATTTGTCCAGATTTGATTAGAGGATTTACTATATTTATAACTAACAATGAATGACTGTGAATACCTGATTAAATACCGACTACAGAAATAGTAATTATATAATGCCAGGTTTTGTATCTAAATAACTATAGAACTCTAAAAATAAATAAGATATTTAGGGAATATAATATTTATGCTACATTATAAAAACTGACAAAAATAAACCATGGGTATTTTCGTTCCGGATACGCCTTTGATAAAGCAATCAAAAAATATTATAAATTCATTTAGATATTTTTATTTCGATGTAATAAATTTCTAGTTGATATAATGGAGTCTGTCGTTTAAGGAATTTCTGGTAAATAATTGTTACCCCTTGCCTAAAAAGAGTATCGGAAAAAGATGATATGAACAGGGAAAACCCTGTGCCTTCCCAGGGCGCAACATTAAACGTAGCTTTTTTTTATCCGACGGGGGACGGGCCCATTAATATGCATGAGTTGAATGTTTAGCAAGTTTGCTTCGGAACACGGAGGCTAATGAAAGGAAAACTCCTCTAACCTCGCCATTTCCCTGATTTTCCAGCATCGAAAACGAAGACTGGCGCGAGTGCGAAAAGAGCCTGAAGGACTTCCTCGAGCAGGAGCGGGCCAAGATGAAGGAGCGCTCGATGCGCGTCTCCCAGCCCTACTCCTCGGATCCGTTGGATATACAGAATATAGTGAGGGCCAGGTGCGATTGAATAATCAATTAATAATAATAAGCCTATGCTTAATTCAATGTAATATTTCATATACATTTTGTCAGGCAAAAATTCCGGGAAACAGAGCTACGTATACGCAACCAGCTGGAGGACAAGCTGAAGGATGTGAAGACGGTGGTCACCACACAGCAGCTTACGGAACTAATCGAGGATGCCCACCGCGCCAGCCAGGAGGTGTTTCGGGAGCCGTCGCTGGAGGACGTTGAATTCCAGGACGACGCCATGCATCCCAAGTACCTGGACGATGTGACCGATGTCTCCGAGGAGACGGTGATCAGCGAGGACGCCATCAGCCTGAGCGTGGCCAAGCAGCAGTATGCCGAGGAGCTGGAGGCCGAGATGGAGGATGAGTTCAGTCGGGGACTGCTCATCTCCAAGCAGCAGTACGACCAGCTCCGCTTTGAGGACGAAAAGATTGTGGCGCTCCGCAATGCCAAGGTAACAGGGAACACTTCAATCTTTTTCTATTAGTAATAAGGATCTAATTAATGAAACCTGCTGTTCCAGGACATTCGCGAGCTTTATCAGCTGGCCGAGGAGATCATCACGGGCGAAATCTTCGAGGAGGCGGCGGAGGAGGGCGAGGAGGAGGAATTGGGCGAGGAGGAGGGCGAGGGCAGTGACGAGCCGGAGCAGCAGCCGCCGCAGCAACCACCGCAACAGACGCCGCAACAGCCGCCGCCGCAGCAACCGCCGCCACCACCACCAGCTTAGTTCTTGGGAGGAGCATCGGATACCCTCGGAGGTCAGCAGAAGGAACTTTCGTCCCCCTGTTTTTCCCTTTTTCGTGTTTTACAAAATTTGACCAAATATTTTACGTTTCCCCGACGCACACATTTCGAAACCAAAATATTTCACCAAATTGTGCAAAATACCTGCAAGGACTAGCCAGTTCTGTTGTTTGCTGTTGCCTAGCGTCATCGGAATCGCAAGGAATTGGAACCTGTCACTCAATCACAGCGATTCCGGTTGATATCTGTCCCATGGAGTTTAATTAAGGCTGGCCAAGTGGCGATAGTGCCCGCATTGCAGACCGGCAATAATTATAATAAAGCCTCCGAAAAAAGTAGAAATATAAAAACAAACGCGTGACTCAATTGCACATTTCAATGCCTTGTCATGCGCCGACAAGTGTGCTACAAATATTTGCTTAGTGATACGAATCCCGGAAAAGATACATAGTATACATATGCGGGCGGGCGAAACTGGGGCGTTCCAGAAATTAATTTAGCTGGAAATTATCATTGTTTTAGATCATTAATTATGCTCTTGAAATTTCAATGATGAATATAAAACTTAAAAAGATTTTACTATTAAAAAACTACTTGTTAATAAATTGATTTCATAATAAAAACAATAAATTATTATACAAAGTATAATACGAAAAAGGATCACACGGAAACATATTACAGAAAATGGTATCATACAATGAAGAAACATATATTACAATAATAGAATCATAACTAAATTAAGCTATTTTTTGCATATATTTGGACGCCTTTTCCAGTGCATCCAATTAGCCATTTTTCCTCACATTTTACACCTTTAAAAAAGTGGATTTTTATAGCGATATAAATTTCTCGGAACGCCCCAACCAAATCTCAGCGTAATTAGTTGCGCTAATTTGTTTATCAATTCGTTGGCTTTGAGCGACGCGACAGCCCACGCCATGGCACACATGTGAGGAGATTGCACAAACGCGACCAGAAGGGCGTGACGCACTTGGTCGGATAAACGGACGGATGGATGGACTGTACGGATCCGATGGCGTGGCCTGGTGGGGGAGTCACACACCCACACCGCATGGACCTTGGTCTGCTGATGCAACACAAGTCGAAAACCGCTTACCCAGAGTCCAGAGAGAGCGGCGAACCAAAGATGGGGCTTAAAATAGCCTTGGTCTTGGCCAAAAATATGAACTGCTGAGGGGCTTCCTCCCCACAAACGCCTCCTTCCTCCCCCTTTCCTTTGCCTTGGCCCGTTTGAGCACTTAAACTTTTCAGAGCGGCTATTATTGGTTTTTTCTTGCTTGGGGTAAGTGTCATCTTCTGCGGTTGCCACCGGCAATTTGGCAGGAAAACCCTATATATGCTTATTTTTTCTGTGCCGCCTTTTAGGCCAAAACAACACACACACACACTCTCAAAACAATAACGAAAACATCGAGAGGGGGGCAGGGGAATCGATGCGAATGCAAATCGCTTGGATTGTCCTCCATTACTCACAGCTATTTCACAGCGAAGTGTCTTCATTTTTGCGGAGGCCTCGGGGGCTGGCACGGCTGTTGACATCCCCAACTTGGGTGACCCCTGAACCCGCGGATTTATAGTGGAGCTGGATGAAGAAGCCAGTCAGACAGACGATTGGGCAAGGACATGGTTCTGGCTCAAGTAGGGGAGATTCCATTTAAAAGATATCCAAATGCAATAAATTTGAACTTGAAATTTAGTAGTTACCAGGGTGATTGATCTTATTATTTATACATCGCATATGAATTCACTAACATTGATTTTAAAAAACAAATTAATTCAAAAATATATATAGAATTTTTAATTAAAAATTCATTAATTTCATACACCTAATTTGGTTTAATCAATCTTTTAGTTGAATTTTAACTAAATTATCTTTTGCAACTTCGAGCAAACATTATGTAAATAAGTAAATATATTCAGGGCCACTTGACGTATGAGTGATATTTTTGTATCGATCTAACAGCTAAAAAATTGTGAAATTAAAAGCAAATAGTACAGAAATGCCAGAATGAGTTCAGACTATTCAATAATAGCATTTAATTTTTGCCATAAAATTATTTAAAAAAACAAAGTTCAGTCAGTATAAGTATTTGTATTATTACATTTAGAACGTGTGTGCATGGCATTGTAATTTCAGTCAGAAGCGTGAAATTCAGTAAAGGAGTCATTTCCGGCCCTATAAATCATATATATTCTTGATCAGCATCAACAGCCGAGTCGATTAAGCTATGTCTGAGGAAAATTTATTTTTTTCAAAATTTTGAAAATTTTATAAGGGGTTACATCATTAAAATTGTAAAAAATTGGAAAAAATTTGAAATTTAAAAAAAAAAAAATAAATTGTAATTGTAAGTGTAATAAATAAATTTGTAAACCAAATAAAAACTTACATAGTAAAGCTTTCCGAATTTAAATTAATGCTGTTTTGGCTGAGTTATGAGTTTTTTAAGCTTCGATTAGTCGAAAATTGTCTTATAAAAATGTAGATAAATAACAATTCAAAGTTTATTTATAATCCAGAGTTTGAAAACTTCGGCCTCCCGAAATAAGATTTCTTTCCAGTTTAGCATGCTCTTAGAACTAATTCCAAGTGAAATCTCCTACTATTTTTCATCATGCAAATTATAAAATGTTGATTATAACCCAAAATAATTAGTGATGTAATTACACCTGTGCCAATTTTATCAGCCTGACCCAAATAAACACGTCTAACTGAGATTTATGAATTGTCACGCGCACCGCGGTCGGCATGTCATATAGCAGTCACGATTCCATAAATAGAATAGTTAAACTCGCCAACTCCATTTACATATCGTTTCAAAAAAGCAGCAAAGAAGAAAAGTAGAGAAGACTTTACAGGAAAAGCCAATGACAATGCAAGGAATGTTAAGCTCTCCCTCCTTGGGACTTTCCGCGCAGCGTAAAGGATTTCCGCGGCGTCATGGAGCTCCTCCCCCGCCCACGTCGCAGCCAGATTCCGGGAATCAAATGACGCGTCCGGCTGGCATATTCCGTAAACTGTATTGTCAACAAATGGCCTCGCCCGACCCCCTTATTATTTATCACCTTTTCTGCACATTTTTTCGGTTTTTCGGTTTTTTTGGTGGTGTGAAGCCGTGAACTCGTGACGCCATTTCGCGACTTGTTGCCTACTTAGTGGCGCGCATATCTTGGCACGCTGAATAATTGCCAGGGGAATATTTCACGGGGCATAATATCGCAGCGCTAAACTTTTTAAATGTGCCGAAAATAATTCATTGATAAAACCCAGAAATATATGTATTTTCTAGAAGCGGAGGGAAGCAATGGGAAAGCTTGCCGCGAAGCTTTTACGCACTTTTCCCTTTTGGCGCCTCGACACAGACATCGGCTTTTTTGAATCGCCTCGGCCCATGACGGTGACTCTTGGCCAATGGCAGTCGGCTTTAACACCGGATCGGGCCATATAAAAGGACGCAGCTAGGCGAGTCGGCCACGCAGTGCTCAACAAGTAGCAGGAGCAACAGTTGACACGGTTCATAGGTTCTTAGGTTCTTTGGTTTTTGCCCAGTTTCTCGGCGAGCCACACTGTTTTTCCAACGACATTTTAAAGTGAGTGTTGCAAAGTTCGATTTCCCGGAAAATATAATATTACAAAACGTACATATAAACAGATTCTGGTCAGTGCTTAATTAGAGCCACACGAAACCCCTTAAAAAAAAAGGACGTTTTTGTGTCGCGAAATCTTAGAAATGCCGTCGCTTTCGTCATCAGTTTCTGTGGAGACCGAAATGAGTGACTTATAAATAATACTACAAGTATTTAGTGTGATTTAATGAACTCTTAAAAACAAATAAACTCAAAAAGGCTATACAAACAGTGGTTTTTGAAGAAAACTGATTTAAATATAAAAAAACTAACACCAATAACATAAACTCTTGGTTTGTAAATGCACAAAATATGGCCAAGTGAATAATATAATTTATTTATCAGTTGTTAAATTAATTTAGTAAGCTTTACTTTTTACCTTCTTAAAAGTAATCTGTTTCATCCTCAGAGCCCTAAATATTATTTTATTTACAATACTATTTGTATTTGTAATGAAAGACTTACTCAAACATTTTTTGAACCACACATGAAGAAATTCAATATAAAATGCTAAAAAATTATTATAATTAACTCCACAAATATTTCTTCCATCAATTAATTGCATAATTAAATATTTAACCCTTCATTTTCTTTGCACAAATCCCACTTGGCAACCTTTAATCAAAGTAATTGTTTTAAAACCGCAACCAAAATCCAAACCAAAATATTACTCATACGCCCCATATGTCGCCATAAGTTGGTTGAAAAAGAAAAGATATGTGCGGTTTTCAAACCTCTCAACATGAATTAGTCCTGGACATTTTTGTGCGAAAAGTGCGTTATAAATACTTTATCAATGTCAATAACTCGAAGGAATTCCCCCGAAGGCCAAGCATAAATGTCAAGCGTAAATAAACCAATGAATGTCTTTGGGAAACAAATAGAAAAAAAGCATCAATATTTGCGGAAAATGCTGTCAAGCAATTGTGTTCTTCCTCTCTCTGTCGTCTTTCACCTGCCAACTTTCCCCTTTTTACGTGCAAAGAAAAAAATATTGGAGAAATAAATAAAAATCGAAGTCATTCAGTAGTGAACTCAGGTGCGTTTCATAGGTATTCTGTATGAGAAAAGCATCCCACTGGAATCTATCCCAAGTCCTTGCAGTTGTTTACCAAAGTGTGTCAGCGATTTTTGTTTTTTTGTGTCTGGACCTTAGCAACTGGCTAAGGTATCAAATTATATACCCCTGGCTACAACTTTCTTTAGTTACTGGAGCAGAAACGATGAATTTCATATAGAGTTAGACTTAATATTAAAGGGATTCAATTAGGATTTCTAAGGTTGTTATAAGCTAGAAAGGTTAAAGCCAAAAGGAAGAGAATTTCTAGATTTTGAGGGAAATAAATAAATTGATTTGTGTCACTAGAACATTTTCTTTAGTAATTTTTGAAAATATCAATAAGTAAAAATAATACAACAAATTCTTGCAGAGAACAATAGTCCTTTAAAGGCTCCTATAAATTTATATATCGTAGATCCAGAAAATATTAAAATCTTCTCAGCTTATCTAGAATAGAATGTACTTAGTTTGTCTGATTTTTCCAATTACGATTCTATTGCAAATAAAAACTAGCATACACATCACAAAGAACTCAATTTATTACGACCAGAACTCACCCACATTTTCTCCTTTCTCAACCCTCAATGTCTAGTGAGACATCTGGTTTTCCTCAATCTCGCTGGAAAATAAAAAAAAACTTGGGTTGGCGTACTTTTTGTTCGGAAAATTCGACAAGTGTCACCAGCTGGCTGGCGACCAATTCTATAAATTTGGCATAATATGGAAATTATGTAACAATGTCTCCCTGGACTATTACACAAGGAGACCGTGTCTAATTGGCACTAAACCGGGGACAAATGTCAGATGCACTTGGACAGAGCTAGCTCTGTGCCCACATCCCAGCTACCAGCTACCAGTTCCCCGATTGCTAATTAACCAAAGTTTTTGCACTATTCCCGGACACATGTCGGGACGGCACAGGTGGGTGGACATATAGTTGCGGACACAGCCTATATCCTTTGGGTCTCAGGGCCCACTCTCGTTTATATTTCAACTCAATTTAGCAATTAGCCAAGCGTTTATTGCGAAAACGTAGCCGGACACAGGGAAAAAAGGGAAAACAGGTGACAGGTAATGGACTCTCGTGTGTATAGAGTCCGCGTAGTATAGTCCCCTGACCGCCAAATTAATTTTACTTCACCCTGGGGACCCAGGAATGTGGGTGAAACTTCGTGTTGAGTTTTGTGTGTTTTGTGGGCTCAGTCCCCTCTTTTTGACTTTGTGTCAACAAGTTAATTAAAGCATTTTGACAACGATTCGTGTTTGCTTTGTTTACTCGCCTTCTTCCCTGCCCTCCTTGGGTAATTTTCGGCTGAGTTTCACTCCAAGTGGCAATCAAAGTGTAGTAATTGAAAAAGTTTTAGCTGTTCAGGAAATGCACCGAGTGTATTGCAATTTCTGTTGCGAATTAGCTGAAAATGAAATAATACAAACCCATTGCACTTAACATTGTTCTACCGAAAAGAAAGCCGGAGCAAATAAAGACAAAAAGTGGAAAAGAAATCGCAAATATTTAGACTAAATTAAATGCTTCACACTTGAGTTGGAAATTTTCGCAATCAAACTCAATCAAAACGTGCCGGGAAAATGTCAAAGAAAATGGCTAAGGGTAAAGTTCTCCCTTGATGAACGCAGAACATTTTCTTCCTTTTTTGGATAGGGCGTGACCAAGCTAAATTATATGTTTTCTGAGGTTTTTCGAACCTAATTAACCGAATAATATTTGAGACATTTAAATGAATTTACATTCTTTACGAATTCAGAAGAAATACGTCTTTAAGCTAACAGATTTTTCTAGGAAAATATTCATAGTACGAAGATTCTAAAGAACCTGCAACCTAAACTATTTTGACATTTATTTATTCTGAGTTATTTCTAATCGTTCGTAATAATAATAACGATATATAGGTTATTTAATGCCCGGGAAATTTCCATAAAATTAAATCCCTAAATTTAGGCGAAGCTCTTAAAAATGAATAATGAATTTTCACATTTAATTATGAGAAAATCCTCACACCTCCCACTCTCGTTTATACAAATTTCACAAAGTAAACAAAACTTTCCGCTCCCTTGGCTAACAAATTAGGCAGATCCTAGACATCGTATCCGACCAGCTCAACCGCAAGTGCCAAAAGTTCCCATGCAACTCATTTATACACACATTTTTTTAGCGAAAAAGAAAACAATGAGGGAGCTGGATTTTCCGCCAGTATCCACGGCTAATGGCCTGCAAATCCGCTGCGAAAGAGTTAAGCCAGGCAGCCTCTTTTTAACCCCCTGCCATACTGCTCTTTTAACCCCTGGCCGCCCACTCGGGCGACGGGCCCATACTTAATTAAATGAAACGGCGGCGAAGGCAATAAAAACCCGCTGCAGTACATGACAAATAAATAATAATAATATTAAGAACGGGTAAGCCTAGGCTACCGTGGTTAAATGTTAACAAAAAAAAAGTGCGTAAACTTTAATGGAACCCATCAATTTATGGCTTAATAAAATAAGGATAGAATGGCTAAAATAAACTGTGCATAAAAAATATATAATATACTTTATATTATATTATATTTTTTTTTAAACTTTTGTAGTTTTATTTAATTTAATATTTATTCGGATGGTTCAAAAAACTATTTTCTAAGTCCACATTCTATATTACTATTTTCATTAAAATATTACGACCACTGAGTTTTGTCTAATTCATTGTTTCATGATACCTTTTCGATGATATTGATATTTTAAAAATTTAAAAATTTGAAGACATTGAGTGCGAAATATTTGTTGTCAATTATTTGTTTCAATCTCATATATTCAAATCTAGAAATTTAAAAAATCACTTAAACTAAGAAAAATAGGTGAAAAACTATTTATATATAAATATAAATATAATAAATTGTAGATTTCTTTGAAATATAAAACTTATAATTATTTGCGACGTTTGGCATCACAGTACCAGCAAGAGATTAAGCCTTTTCGCAGAACAAAAGACCCAAGTATGAGTTGCCCGGTTATCTAACCGAGACGCCTCTGCCAGCCGATGATATCCCCCAACCAGATTTCCTCCTGATATCCTCCTGACACCCACTCCCCACGAGAACCACTGCTCCACCTCCTTGCTCTCCTTTGCGGTCTTCTCTCGGGGTATTGTTGGGGTTCCTCGCCGCGCTTGTTTGCGTGTTTATGTGCGCATTGTTTGCTTAAACACAAAGCGTCGCCCACGCGCAGATCCTGGGAGGAGAGGGTATCCTGGGAGGGATCCCTGGCCTAGGTGGTAGTGATGGTAATTACCCTCATGTACATACATCTGCACTTGCTTACAGATACGCCATCGACGGAAGACAACAACCCGCGCTTCTTAATCCCGACGACACCCAGAGAGGCTGTATATACAGCAAATATATATATATATACGAGCATTCCGTCATGAGGCCCGACATCCTGACACTGTGCGTCCTGGCAACCGCGATCCTGGCCAGCGGGACGCGTCACGTAGCCGGCTTCCTCACCGCCTCGGCCCAGCAGTCCGGGCAACCCGGCGACGGGCTCAAACTGGAGGGTGGAGGCGACCGCGAACGAGACCTACTCCAGGGCAATGTTGTTGCATCCGCGCCGCAGCGCCTCCACTTGCCCCCCATCTTCGGACGGCACGGACCGGCGCCGCCATCGGATGTCCAGGATATTCAGAATGTCCAGGAGACGCAGGAGCGAGCTGTTTACGATCCCGGCGATGGTGAGTCGTAAACTTTCCGATTACCGCCAGCTCTTGCAGTTGTCGCGGACTAAAGGGACTTGACTCTTGGCATGTCAAGGCTGAGATTTTGCAGCTAATCCTAGTGCATCCTTAAAGGACTCTAAGGATTCTTGGTTCTTGGTTTAAAGTGCAGCATTAAAGCTTTTATTGGGAATGTTGGAAAAAATTAATTTGATTAAACTATTATTTCTTAAGCACTTTTTCTCCGATTAGTTACACCTTTAACTATGGGAAGTCCCCAACTTCCGACAATTGATTTTATTGTTAAATTTCCAATCCATTTACTCCCCGTATCAAATCACTCGGAAAACAAGACCAAAATCTGATATGGGAAGGAGTGGAGAGTGAGGTCCGCCGAGTGTCGAATCAAATTCATCAAAAAATGAAAAATAAATGTGAAAGCAAATCACTGGACAGCGGTGGGCGTGTGTTAAGTGCTTGGCGCAAACATGAATATTTTGTGTGCAGGGACAGCAATTTTGGTTGCCAATGCCACTTGAAAAATTGTGCACTGACCGAAAATGTTGGGACTCCATTGGCCGGGGCGTGGGTGTGGTTACACGGCTAAGTGCACGCCATGTAGTGCCACCCTGGGTGAGTGTAGGTCCACCCCATTTCTATCGAAAGGGTCGCCAAAAAGCCGGCAATGAAAACGGTTGCCAGTCAAAAGGGATTACGCGGCCCGTTGACTCTCCTCGTCACTTAATTGTCTATTCGATGGGCTTTGGATAATAATTTGTTCTATAACTTTGGACTAAGAGTTAAAGTTAAACCATAAAATTATTTAACTGATAACTAACTAAATGGTACCAATTAAATAGAGTTGTCACCGAAATCGATTGGGATTTGAAGTGTCTGTGTTTTTTTCTGAAGAACTTGACTTGTGACATTTGTCAATGGCTCCTCGCTTCAAGAGGCCCGTTGACGTGACAAAAGCCAAGCGGCGAACAGAGTCTGCTGCTGTCCTGCGGCTGCAGTGAGTCCTTTGACTGACGGGCGTCACAGGGAGACGGGGAAGGAACATGGAATGAATCTCCTGTAGCCACAAAACCCATTGCCGCCACTCAATTTCCGCTCCGTTCATTGAAGAGACTGGCAAGGCGGGAAAATATTATGTTTAAGCAGACGGACAGACAGACAAACAAACTATTCAAACTTTCAAATATCAAACGGCGGAAGTCTGTCCCTCCTGGCGGAATAAGCAGGGAAATGGGAAAATGCTGGCAAAGTCCCCCCGACTTCTGTGGCCGGATTAGCACCGGTATTTTTTCACTATAAACATTAAAATCGCAAATAATATCCTTTTGCTTTGCTCAATTCACGGCAGAATTACTACGAGCCCAGGAGCTGGGATTGGGAGTGCTGGGAGTTCCTCCGCCTCTGGCCACCGATTACGCCGACGCCGTTTACAACGAACTCCAGCAGGCCAGCAGCAAGTTTGAGGTGCTCAAGAAGATGGAGGAGGATTTGCGGGCCGAGCAGGAACTGGTGGACAAATCCGCTTTGCTCATGAAAATGCTGGAGGTGAGTGGAGAAGCCAAAAGTCGAAATTTAAGGAGAGGGAAAAGCTACAGATAGCGAAATTAAATGGGGAATATAACTAATATTAACTATAATACTTTATAATATATTTTGATCAAATTTTTTCAATAGTAAATGTGTCAAAATAAGTATTATTCTTTATAAATAAAATACCTAATCTCCTGCAGGATCCCTCGCTAGAAACTCTGCCTCTCGTCTACGTAGAGGAGGAGGAACCTGAGGCCGCAGGAGTCGAGGACTATGCTGACTTGGAGAATGCCGTTCAGGATTTGGTCTTGGGCCAGAGCAAGCCCAAGCGGTCGCGTTACTATCGCAGGTATCCCTGGAAGCGCCACAACAAGAATCGCGGGTAGGTTGCTCTCCGTTTCCATAAATCTTGCAGTGCCCACACTCCGCCACCCACTCCAAGTCCACTTTCCCCAAAGAGCACATTAATAATAACTAGAGAGTCCCTCCCGAACCCCAATTATCATTTGTAGTCTAGTGGATGTTGTCTGTAGTTCCTTTCCCACCTACACAAAGCAGCATTAAATCCTTAATCGAGGATGTTTTTCGGAAAATCTGAAATTGCCAGGAAGAAGTCAAGGGATTCATTTTCACCAGAACGAAAAAAGATTATAAATAAACATCAAATAAGTAAAATCGCATTGCAGACATTTTAATACCCTGCAGGTTATTACAATTTTAGTAAAATCCTTGTTACGCTGCAAAGGAGTCATTTCGGACCCCATAAACCATATATATTCTTGATCAGCATCAACAGCCGAATCGATCTAGCTATGTCCGGCCAAAATTTATTTTTTTCAAAATTTTAAAAATTTTATAAGGGGTTACATCGTTAAAATTTAAAATATTGGGAAAAATTTTAATTTTTTTAGACATTTAATTGAGTATGCAGTTTTATTAACCTAACCGAATTAAATTTAATGCTTTTTTGGCTGAGTTATGAGTTTTTTAAGCTTTGATTTGACGAAAAAATACCATTAAAAATATAAACAAATATCGGTTTAAAAATTGTAATATAATTTTAGTCAGAAGCCAGAAACGCACTGAAGGAGTCATTTCCGACCCTATAAATCATATATATTCTTGATCAGCATCAACAGCCGAGTCGATCTAGCTCTGTCCGGCCAAAATTTATTTTTTTCAGAATTTTTGGAATTTTCAAAAAAAGGAAAGGGGTTACATCATTAAAATTGTCAAAAATTGGCAAAAATCTCAAATTTTTCAATTTTAAACTGAGTATGCAGATTTATTACCCTAACAAAAACTAATATAGGAAAGCTTACCGAATTAAATTTAATGCTTTTTTTGGCTGAGTTATGAGTTTTTTAAAATTTGATTTGCCGAAAATAATGTCATAAAAATATACTGAAATAACGACTGAAAAAATGGTATTTTAGCTCCAATCAGAAGCTTCAAACTAAGTGAAGGAGTCATTTCCGACCCTATATATACCATATACCATATACCATATACCATACATATACCATATATATTCTTGATCAGCATCAACAGCCGAGTCGATCAAGCTATGTCCGGCCAAAATCTATTTTTTTCGAAATTTTCAGAATTTTCAAAAAAAGGAAAGGGGTTACATCATTAAAATTTAAAAAAATTGACAAAATATGAAATTTTTCCTAATTTTAAATTTTGAATGCAGATTTATTAACCTTATAAAAATTAACATAGGAAAGTTTTCCGAATTAAAATTAATCCTCTTTTGCCATAGTTATGGTTTTTTTTACTGTGATCTGTCGAAAAAATTGTCATATAAAAAACTCGATAAATATTTATTTATTTAAAGATTGCGAAAATTTTTAACTTAGTTATGATAGATTTCCGATTCGGAATTGCAAGGGTATAAACTTGGGTTTGCCGAAGTTAATTACTTTCTTGTTATAATACAAATAAAGAAAAAAATGGTTATTATGATTAGATTAAATTAGAAAGTCCTATAAATATATTCAAAAATACGGAAAATGTACAGTTGAAAACAAAACCAATCAAAAATAAGTACAGTTGCCCATCTGAACTGGATCTTTACAAATAGATAATTAAAATGCTGATTATTTTTTGGAAATATTGGAAAATTTCAAATTAACTTTTTATGCAAAGTGATTTTCCAAAAATAAAACCCCCGACCATCCTGGCAATTTGCTGAGCATCCAAAAGCAACTCCCCACCCAAACACCCTTAGTAGCCTGTAACACCTTAAATAATTTACATTAAATAACCATGATGTAATGCATTTATAAAGAGTCTCTTTAGGATACACCCTGAAATCCCCCCACAGAGAGAGAGAGAGAGACAGAGATTGAAATAATATATAGCCGAAGCGTGAACGATTTTGCTAACTACATAACCATTACCATTATCAGTTCTTACATGAATTCTATCAACAGCAACTATGAACCGGAGCTGCGTTACGCCTGCACGCCCAGCAAGGAGGACATATTCAAGCTGCTGGTGAATCTGCACGAGAATCGCAAGGGCAACCACAGCAAGACGGTCAACTTCTGCAACCGCAAGCGTCCGGCCAAGGCGGTCTTCACCAACATACGCTTCCTGGGCTAAGGGATAGCCGAAGGACATTGCCACACACCCAGACACAGACGGGACACAGACAGGACACTGCGACGGACTCACACACATATGTATACCAAGCCTCAATTGTACATTGCTGACCAAGTCGAGCGCCAGAGAACACGAGTTCTGGAGAACAACAAGCACTAACAATTAGCCTAAAGCAACTAACTAACTAATCCGCCGACTAAACTATCCCCCCTTTCGCTGAACGAAGTGAGCTAAAAATAATACCTGTTAATCTTTGTTGGCGGATGATAACCCACGGCGGCAGCACAGCCGCGTAACTCTAATTGTAGGCAATTAAAACTTTTATAACTCTCTCTCAATGTGTTGTATATAAAATAAACAAAGTTCCAGTAGTCCTCCCCTTTGTGTCGTTGTTGTCGTTGTGCTAATCCAGGAGTTAATTACCACAAAACGTTGCCATATCATTAGCGAAGTCTCGTAACATCGTCTCTCTCGGTCCATGACATTAGAGTATTGTGCATCAGGAAAGAAACGATTATAATTAATGCAGTTCTATATCAATGTGTATATACGAGAATATTGAAATAATCACTATAATATATATATGTTTATTATCTACTAACTGCAGATTATACCTATGTCTAATGTAAAGTCGGGAAATATATATATAAATGATTCAAAATAAACTTATAAAATACGACATTTCTTGTGCAATTCAAATGGCGATTAAGCGTTTTTCAATTGACACATTAAGGGATTGGGGAAAGTAACCAAGAATCCTTTTACTAATTTTACTTTCTATTAATTTCTACGAAAGTGTCTCAATCTCTACTAGATTTCTGGTAAAGCTCAACTAAATCTCCTTTATAAAATCCCTTCAATAACTTCACTGTTTAATTAATATAAAATCTTTGACTAAATTGTTATAATATATTTTTACCAGAAGTATTTTAAGTTTATAGAACCTATAAAAGAACCCCCATCTCCCATTTCCACCCCACAAATCGACGTCTTTGTTAATCCCGCATAAGTACGGCGATTGTAGCAAACCAACAGAAACTAACACCTTTGGCAAGTGCAAAAGCTAGAAAATATATATCCATGACATTGGGATTGGACTGTGGGTCTGAATGGGACTGAGATTCCTCCAGCCAAGTGTGTGTTTGTTTGCGGAGACAACAAACGTAACCACATGGTTATCTCGACTTGGAGAGCATCTATGCCTGGGCATGACGGATCCAGAGAGGGGAGGCGAGGTAACTAAGGTAGGGTCAAGGTGGAAAACGAGAGGGGAATAGGGGAAAAACTCGTGCCGGGAGCTGATAATGACCATCGAGCGTGTAACCGACCCGTCGGATGACTAAGCGCAGTGAAAAGGCCACTTTTTTCTCTTCTTTGTCATACATATATATATATCATACGTTCAGTATGACGTCAACACAATTGCCGTAGATACAAAGATACAAAGATACAGAGGAGCTGAGAGTGAGCTGTGATCTGAAACACGGAAATCATTGTCATCTAACAAGAGCTAAAAACAATATTCATCTATATTAAATAGGGATTTCATTTGTTAGGCATTCCTGAGGGAAAAAGTCATAGAAAGTCGTGTCATGTTATTTTAGTAAAATATTAAAGAAGTTTCTTTTAAGAATAATTATTAATATTAAAAAGTCAAGCGGAGGTTGAAGTATAAAATCAATAGCTGTTTCTTTTGTCATTGTCTTGCACTAAAAATACCTCTGATTTTTCTCAGATAATAAAATAAATAAGAAATTTAATATACTATTACATTTTCTAGTTTTTGATTTTATTTTTTAATTAGAAATCCCTCATTTATTTGCTAGCCGAAAATGTTTGGGAACCAACTCCTCAGCGGCGAGAAGCACAGCGGCTTGGTCAGCCAAAGAGTGTCCACCGATAGCTTCAGTACCTCCATGTAATCAAAGGAGCTGCTCTGCTCGAAGGCCTTGGTCACTGCCGGGGAAGTGGGCTTGGTTTCCGTGGGAAGCTGTGCATGGCCAGTGAGCTTGTCCTCATCCTCATCGTTTTCCAGGGCGGAACGAGCAAAGGCCTCGTCGCCATCGAAATAGTAGAACTCCTTCCTGGTTGAGTTCGTCTCCACCACTCGCGACGGCTGCTGGGCATCGATGCCGCGGGCATAGGCTATCCTTCTGGCCTGGCGGTAGGGAGTGGCACTAAAGGACACCGGATAGCCACTGAGGTAGGCGCCGCCGCCAGCCTGCATGGGCCAAATATTCGGCTGTCCCAGCGGAGGAACAACACCCAGCCCAGGCTGTGGCCACAAGCCCAAGCCTGCACCCAAACCCAAGCCCCTTTGAGGCAACTGCGGCTGCTGTGGCTGCGGCTGGAGGCCGAATCCGAAGCCCGGTATAGCATCCTGGCGACAGCCATCGGAGTCCTGGTCCTGGTAAATCTCCAGCAGGAAGCCATTGGAGGTGGTACTGCTTGATTGGCCAATCCGCATCCGCAGAGCCTTGCGACCCTGGGCCCAATACGACTTGTGGACAAAGCCCGAGCGGCAGCCGCAGTAACGCTGACCATCGACCTCCAGGAAATCACCATTGCAGGCTTGCTGGCCGCCAAAGCCACCACTGAAACCTGAGACGCCTCCTCCAAGGCCTCCTCCTACTCCTCCAAAGCCTGCTCCAGAGACTCCTCCCACTCCTCCGAAGCCGGCTCCTCCTGCATTCTGTCCAAAATCAAAGAACTTGAACTGTATCCTCAGACGGCACACATTCGGTGAGCTTTTCTCTATATAGAAGACGCAGTCCCTCTGCTGATTGGGCAAAAGGTAGTTGAAGACAGTCCTCGGGAAACCCGGACTAGAGAGATAGAAGTGGTTCTGATTGAAGCTGCTGGCACAGCAGAGATCCAGCTGTCCTCCGAACTGCTGCAGGCTCTGAGAATCATAGTCCTTGAGGGTCACGGCGTGGGGTTGAAAGGAAGTGGTCTGATATTGGTCAGAGATTAGAGGCAGCTCCTGCTGAGGCTTCGGTATGTTCTGGAGAGGGACTTGGAGTTGCTGCGGGCTCAGGAGCTGCTGAGGATTCACGAGCTGTTGCTGCAGGAGCTGTTGCTGCTGCTGAGGTCTCTGAAGTTGCAGGAGTTGCTGCTGTTGCTGCTGTTGTTGCTGCTGGAGGAGTCTCTGTTGCTCTTGGAACTGCACCTGTTGCTGGGAAGGAGCACAAGGTGGTGTCTGCTGTGGAGGATAAAAACCAGCGGGATAGCCAAGACGCTGAGGCAAGCCAAACGGGAAGCCCCAGGGATTTGTTGTTTGCTGTGTAAAGTTCAATGATTGTTGAGGACTCTGCTGCTGCTGCTGCTGCTGCTGCTGCTGCTGTTGCTGTGGATGCAACAGATGATGGTGCTTCTTTGGCGGCGACTTGGCGCTCACCTGCACTGTATCCCCATCCACATCCTCTTCATCATCGTCATCCACCAGACCCCTGGCCACCAAATCCTCCCTTTCGCAGGCCAGACGAGTGATGAGTAGGCGAAAGCCCCCATTCGTTGTCCACGGCGAGTCGTCGCTGAGGAAGCGCAGACGCAGGACGCCATCCGGAGTGTGATACTTCTTGATGCCCAGCACTTGGCCGCACAGGACGTCCATGTCATCACCATCGTTGTCCAGGCCAATGGCCAAATAATCCCGACTGCAGTTCTCCGAGAGCTCCAGCTTGAAGTCAAGGAACTGGATGTGGAACTTGGTGGGACAGCGGTAGGGAGATCGCACCACGTAGTCCCAGCAGGTGTTCACCGGATAGTTGTCCGGATAGTTGGGGGACTCGATGAGACTCTGTCGCTGCCGGTAGACACCGTGAAGGCCACACTGAGCCAGGTCATCGTGGACGGCGCCCAGTGATCCCTGTGCGAGGACTACGACAAGAAGGATTCCCCGTAGCTCCATTACGATATATCCGTTCCGTCCGTTAACTTAGCGCGCAGAACGACAACTAACTCGCCGATGTTTGTCAGTCCGAAAAATATTAATAATATTTTACATACAGGGCGCCGCTTTGGGTTTCACTCGAAGACAATTTGCGACTTTTGTTTGTTTCGCTTCTACTGAGACCGCCCATTCATAGGTTCCCCTATTGGTTTTTTAGTTCAGTGAACCGCTGCCAGTGGACAGCAGGTTTTTCTATTGCTAAAGGTGCCAAAAGCTTCATAAAACCCAAAGTCCATTAGGTGAAAAAATGAAATAAATAAATAAACAAAAAATTTCACAGCATTCCGACGCTCGCGGAAAATCTAGACAGTGAATCATTCCCCTTTTTGGGGTTCTCTGCTCAGGTTTATGATCCAACATCATATGGGCATAAAATAGTTTATCATATCAGTGGAACATAACACCAGCTAAGATAGTTCTATAAATTTTTATGAAGTGCAGTAAACATAGTTTATTACATGTTCCTGCCTTATTAAATTGTTAAAATGGGATTGTTAAATTATCAAGAGTTTTTACAATGACTCTGAATCATTTGTATAAATTTTATCAAGTGACAATAACACCCCTTTTGGTTGTTTTAAATAATTGTTAAATGTGGTCGGATGAGTAATATATTATACAAAATTTTCACGGTAGTGTGTTTTTTGTATTGGTGCATACATTTAATTTAATTGTTATACATTTTGTACTGAAAATAATGAATTGCAGAGTCTAGATTTTAAATTCATTAATTAATTAGTAAATACAAATTTGAAATGCTTAGATAGAATATCAGAGAATTTAAGGCATTCGTAAGTAACTTAAGTAAATTCCTACAATTTGTAGTATAAACTTTATACTACTTTCAGCAAAGGTAAAAACAATATTCTGTAAATTTTTTCAAGTAAAAAATTCTTGTCACCCACCCAAACCCGCAAATCATATTTTTAAACGCAATTTGTAATCTTAACTCATTTTACTAAGAAATATAAACCTTTTTGTGTGAAACTTCCTCCCTTCCTATAAATTGTAACTCTCGTTTAACAAACAATGACACCTCTCGTTTCCTCATGCACCCAGTTTAATGTTGAATAAATAAACCCCAAAAAAACGGATCTTACATAACTTGCAATACAAAGAAATAAACAAATGTTTGGACCCGTGGGAGCGCATCTTGCATATGAGGAGGCACAATCCCAACACAAATAAAACATCAAAAAGCCAAGCGTGTCAAACAAATAAACACCTCTTTAAAAAAGGTATTATCTGGTCTTGGCAGATCTGCTGCCAAAGTTTGTTTTGGCTCAAAAAGAGCCTTATCTTTAACCCAATTCGCTGGAGGTCCACCGAGCCTTAGTGCAACAATAATTTAAATAGACGATTTAAGGCGAGGTGGAGCTTATTTTTTTCGCTAAAGATCAGGCATATCTTAAAAGTACCTTGAAATTCACAAACTGGATTAACATTGACGTAATTCAGGGGGATTTCGTGTTTCCGCAGATTTATAATTCATCAAATAATTATTAACAACAAAGGAGAAGGTAACTTTGAGGAGCCGAAGTGTGTATACCCTTGCACTTGCCTTTAGGATCAAGGATTTGAATGTGAAATCAATTATAACTAAGCCAAAAATGCATTAATCTCAATTAAGAAAGCTTTTCTGTGTTGGATTTTTAAAGATTTCTAGCCTATTTGCTTTTAATATTTAAGAAATTAAACATTTTATTGATTTTAACCCTTGCATAATGATGACAAATTCAGTAAAATATTTTGTCGAATTTATTACAAGCTTCTGGGAAAAATTATAATACCATATTTTGAGTGAATATTTATCTATATTTTGATGTGACATTTCTTTTCTCAAATCAAATTTTAAAAAACTCATAACTAAGCCAAAAAATATTATATTTTGATCGGATATAGCTACATGAACTTGGCTGTTGCTGCTGATCAAGAATATATATGATTTATAGGGTCGGAAATGACTCCTTCAATGCGTTTCAGGCTTCTGACAAAAATTATATTACAATTTATAAACTGATATTTTTATATGTTTTTAATCAAATTTTTTCGTCAAATCAAAGTTTAAAAAACTCATAACTAAGTCAAAAGAGCGTTAATTTTAAATCGGAAAGCATTTCTATGTTTATTTTTTATTAGGCTAATAAATCCGCATACAAAATTTAAAACTAAGAGAAATTTCAAATTTTGACAATTTTTTGTCAATTATAACGATGTAACCCCTTATAAAATTTTCAAAATTTTGAAAAAAATAAATATTTGCCGGGCATAGCCAGTTCGATTCGGCTGTTTGCGCTGATCAATAATATATATGGTTTATAGGGTCGGAAATGACTCCTTCAGTGCAATTCACGCTTCTGACTGAATTTATAAACCATTGTTAAGGCGATATTTATCAATATTTTTATATGACAATTTCGCTGAAAAATCTAATTTTAAAAAAGTCATAACTCAGCCAAAAAAACATTAAATTAATTTCGGTAAGCTGTTCTATGTTAGTTTTTGTTATGTTAATAAATCTGCATACTCAATTTAAAATTTTAAAAAATTTAAATTTTTGTCAATTTTTGACAATTTTAATGATGTAACCCCTTTCCTTTTTTTGAAAATTCTGAAAATTTTGAAAAAAATCAATTTTGGCCGGACATAGCTAGATCGACTCGGCTGTTGATGCTGATCAAGAATATATATGGTTTATAGGGTCGGAAATGACTCCTTCAGTGCAATTCACGCTTCTGACTGAATTTATAAACCATTGTTAAGGCGATATTTATCAATATTTTTATATGACAATTTCGCTGAAAAATCTAATTTTTAAAAACTCATAACTCAGCCAAAAAAGCGTTAAATTTAATTCGGTAAGCTGTTCTATGTTAGTTTTTGTTATGTTAATAAATCTGCATACTCAATTTAAAATTTTAAAAAATTTAAATTTTTGTCAATTTTTGACAATTTTAATGAAAATTTTTCCTTTTTTTGAAAATTCTGAAAATTTTGAAAAAAATCAATTTTGGCCGGACATAGCTAGATCGACTCGGCTGTTGATGCTGATCAAGAATATATATGGTTTATAGGGTCGGAAATGACTCCTTCAGTGCATTTCACGCTTCTGACTGAAATTATAAACCATTCTTAAGGCGATATTTATCAATATTTTTATATGACAATTTCGCAAAAAAATCAAATTTTAAAAAACTCATAACTTGGCCAAAAAACCATTAAATTTAATTCGGGAAGCTTTTCTATGTTAGTTTTTGTTAGGTTATTAAATCTGCATACTCAATTTAAAATTTTAAAAAATTTAAATTTTTATCAATTTTTTACAATTTTAATGATGTAACCCCTTTCCTTTTTTTGAAAATTCGGAAAATTTTGAAAAATTAAATTCTTGTCGGACATAGCTAGATCGACTCGGCTGTTGATGCTGATCAAGAATATATATGATTTATAGGGTCGGAAATAACTCCTTCACGGAGTTTCAAGCTTCTGACCAAAATTATAATGCCCTGCATGCGAGTTATAGTGGAGCAAAAGTCTGGGTCAGCTTTGAAACTATCGCAAGGGTAAATAATCTATATTGGTATATAATTTATAATTAAGTTATATATTTATATTCTAAATAAAATTTGCTGTATCACTTTCAATTAAAATTAAGTCCATGGGAAGAAGCGAATTGATTGGAAATGAAATGCATAGCTATGTTAACACAACTAATTCCTAGGCCTGATACCTTCTATAGCATCTACATATATATATATCTAATTATCATGGTTAAGACTTACCGCATTACTTAATTCGTTCCAGTGTACAGTTGTATTCTCGGCGACTTCAATAAGATTTTTCATGGTATTGTCGAAGCCAGCTTCCACGTGGTTATCCATTTTGGGGCCGAAGGGTCGAATCACTATCACTATCACAATCACTAACACTTTCACTGCAGATGTAAACTTGGGGAGGGGCACGGAAGGAATGAAGTCAGCGGGAAGGGAGTGCCCTTATTTATAGTCGCCATCTCCGAGTAAAGAAGAGAACAGCTAAAGTGAGAGCGGGAGTGAAAGAGGTGTCTCTAGAGACAGGCAGAGAGTGATTGAGGGAAAGAGGGCATCTCTCTTGAGTTACACAGAGGGACAGTCATAACAAAATATAAATAGATCAACAGAGAGAGTGCGAGAGAGAGTGAGAGGGCGGCAGAGGGAGTGAGAGAGGGATAAATAGACCGATGTAAGTATATTAAATTATTCTAATTCGACAACCTTAACCGTCTTCGCAACCCGTTCACAATATTTAAGCAATAAACAAATTAAAATTTTAGTTCTTAATATATATCCACCTCAGGCTTATCTTTTTTCAAAAGCAATGCAAAACAAAATTAAGCAGCAGGTGAAACGTAAACAAGATATACAAGATGCAAAGTTCTGGAGATAGATAGGACTCCCGGCCTTGGCAACGCATTGAGTCATTATCATATACATATTTACCCAATTATTAGAATTATAATCTAAGCAGACCCCCAACTAAGATATATGGGTTCTGCGAAAAGCTGGCGCTGGCGAAATTCGTTAATCACTTTTACACCCGAGATTTCGCCAGGTATAAAAAGGGGGAATGGACCCACAGTGGTCATCAGTAGCTCACCGAGAGAGTAACAACTGCATTCAGTATGTTTGCCACGCCCCTTAGACAACAGCCCACCAGTGGGGTAACCCAGAGCCAGGGAAAGGCGGCGCATCCGGCTATGGATGGCCACGACAAGCCGTTTCAGTACGAGATCACCGACCATGGCTATGGCAAGGACTCGGTTAAGGTGCTCCACGTGAGTCGCCAGGGTCCCGTTCACACCATCCAGGAGTTCGAGGTGGGCACTCACCTGAAGCTGTACAGCAAGAAGGACTACTATCAGGGGAACAACTCGGACATTGTGGCCACGGACTCGCAGAAGAACACTGTGTACCTGCTGGCCAAGAAGCATGGCGTGGAGAGTCCCGAGAAGTTCGCTCTGCTGCTGGCCAAGCACTTCATCAACAAGTACTCCCATGTGGAGGAGGCACACGTCCATGTGGAGGCCTATCCCTGGCAGCGCGTGTGCCAGGAAGAGACCAGGACGGTCACCAATGGCCAGGACCAGGCTCAGTCTTGTGCCAACCAGGCGAGCTGCAACTTTAGCTCCATCGACAACCGATCGCTCCACAACCACGCCTTCATCTTTACACCCACCGCTCAGCACTACTGCGACGTGGTCATGAGGCGAACAGGTGAGCTCTGGGGGCAACTTCTCTCCGAGATTACAACAACTAGAGATTGATTCCACCTTCACAGATCCCAAGCAAACCGTCATCACTGGCATCAAGGGGCTCCGGGTGCTGAAGACAACGCAGTCTTCGTTCGTGAACTTCGTCAACGATGAGTTCCGATCCCTGCCGGATCAGTATGACCGGATTTTCAGCACTGTGGTGGACTGTTCCTGGGAGTACTCCGATACTGACAGCGTCGACTTCTCGCGGGCCTGGCAAACGGTCAAGAATATCATCATTCGCAACTTTGCCGGGGATCCCCAGGTGGGCGTATCCTCGCCCTCAGTCCAGCACACTCTGTACCTGAGTGAGAGGCAGGTCCTCGATGTCCTGCCGCAGGTGTCGGTCATCTCGATGACCATGCCAAATAAGCATTACTTTAACTTCGACACAAAGCCGTTCCAGCAGATCGTGCCGGGGGATAACAACGAGGTCTTTATCCCGGTGGACAAGCCACACGGCACCATCTACGCTCAGTTGGCGCGAAAGAATATCAACAGTCACCTTTAGATCCCAACAAATTTAGGCGATTTTAAATGTATTTACTTTTGTTATTCCATATATGTATCTCTGATATAAATCAATATAAATAAAATTCAGCTCAAGCCAATATAATGTTTTGATCCGGGGCAATGTTCCCTGAATCTCTATTAGTCTGTAACTATATTTCTTTCATAGATTCGGTGTGATGGATTATTAAATTTGAAAGGCTTTAAATACATAAAACAAAGTAGTACAGCAATGGTGTTCAAAATTAAAATATTTTGGTGTTTTCTGTTTTACATTCTTTTGTATATATACTTCAGACAAGCATTACTTTAAAATAATCAATAATCTGCTCGTAAATCTCGCTTTCCAGGCCCAGAATGAGGCAATCGAACTTGCAGTTAAGGTCGACTTTAAGCAGGGGCTCCACCGAAGTCGACTCTACGGTCCCAATGCTCGGTGTGAGCTTCAGGGCACTCATAAGGCTCATGGCCTTATCCTTGGTGTTCTTATACTTATCCGAACGGATGACCCCAAAGGCAGCCTCCTTTAAGGCAGGGCAGAACCTCTTGAAGTAGTTGTGGCGATCGCAGAGGCGCACAGCCTTATTGTTCCGGTTCTCGGTCTCCGTAAGATTTTTGTAGGTATCGAAACATTTCTTGCTCTCCTCGATGGTACTGGTCATCTCCACATCGGCATCTGACATCTTCTTAGAGATCACGGACAGCACCCTACTGGCCGCCCAGTGGCGGGCATACTTCTTCTTGTCCGCTTTCCCGTAGCGAACAATCGCGCCCACTGTGCAACAGACCACGAATACCCCGTCGTCGCAGGAGTCCTTTTGCTCCACATCCTTGGTGATGGGAGCTGGCATTCCATGGAGGCGGCAGTAGTCACGCAGCTCCTTCAGCATGTCCCGATTCAAATTCTGGATTTCCATGCCGACCCTGGGCGCATTGCTGAGTTCGCGCCAGATATTCTTGGCAGCCAATTGTTTGGCTTTGCGCTTGGTGGGTCCTGAAATATTTTCCACATTTCCGTTTACTTAATGTATCTGAAGAACTACCATTTATTTTACCATTTCCATAGGATTCCATTTCCACCGCAGTCACTTTGCAGACATAGCCGCCCTCTCGGCCGATGATAAAGTCGTAAATGGGGAGAGTCTTCCCGGACTTGGAGCAGAACTCCTGGAGAGCGGACACAGCTGGTTTGTTTTCCATCAGGACTATTTGAAAAGGTTACAAAGAAATTCAGTTGTGACTGTCTTAGATATATTTTCTATAAACCGCTTCTCACTTAAATGCGAAAAGAATAGAATTCCAAAGCCTACTTGTTTGATTTAAATCCAAAGCGATTTTAGTGGCAACCCTGTAATTTGTAATTTGCTTTTCAAATTGTTTTCCAGCAAAAATGACCCCGGGAACCATAAAATATATAGCAAACCAAAAATCCAATCAACCTACTTAATGGATATAGTATATTAACTTTTCTTACCAACACAAAAATTACACATCTTTTAAAATACAAACTTTTACGATCAAATTGGCTTTGATAAGGTAAATTCAAAATTGGACAGAATAACTTGCTTAATAACTAAACATGAATCAGAGATTGTCGCCCAAACTGTAGGTTCTTTGCTTTCAAAATTCAAAATTTCGAAATTTGTGTTCCAAATTGGAAAGTTCCTATAGCGAATCTATCCGGAAGAGGTAAAGCAACATGACCCAGCGACTGGCTTTGCATCACATCCTGACCTCCCAACTGGCCAATAACTGGGAGCGAGAAGATTTGGCCAAGGTAAGGCTGGCGAGGCTAAGCGGCCGGAAGGACAAGATAAAGACCTCGCTAAGATCGGTCCATGTGCCGGCTCGTTACCACGCCATGATGCCCGACACGCGCAAGACATACGACAACATGGTGGAGAGAATTCACCAGACCCTGCAAGGTATGTTGTTTTCTTATTCAATTTATAAATATATTAAGAAATCTTATTTTATGTTGGAGAACTTTATGTACATATTTTGCGTTGCCATTCTTGTTTAAATCCCAATTCCCTCGCCCTCCCTAGAGGTTCGACCCAAACGAAGACCGTTGCCAGTAGTTGCATTGCCTGTTGCAGAGATTCCGGCTGGTTCTTCCACAGTGGCACCACCACTGCCATCCACGCTCGTGTCCAAGCATTATCCCAAGCCCAGCAGATCCGGTCGAGTCAAGGGGGGTGCCAACACCTCGAAGGTACAAAGCTCTTCCTCCAGGAGCAACCACAAGCCCTTGGCCTTAATCCGGGCCGGCTTGAACTTAAAGGTACAGCGGGCAAGAATTGGAGATGGAGAAGCCAGAAACCCTAAGGGGTTTGCCGTGCAGAAGCATATGAACGAGGTCATCCGGCAGAAGAACGTGCTGGAATCGATGCTAATGCAGCACAAGCGATTGCGCCAAGACCGCCAGACCATTGTCTTGGACATGCAGCGGATGCGGGCGGATCTGGACAGGATTTGCAACAAACTGGACACCTCTCTGAAAGGCCTGAACTCCACGCGCACTCTCTGCAGCATCGCATCGTCGATGCCAAAGGAAGCCGTTCCAAAAAAGGCCGTGCTCATCGCCGGTGCCCGCCACAAGGCCAAAGCTAGTCCCAGTTCAACGAATAAGGTCCGAAAGAGTGGCACACATAAGATGACATCGCCCAGCATTGTGGTCCGTCGCTCTGGAATTCTTAAAGCCAAAACCAATCCCATTCTTAGGAAAGTTTAAATTTTATATTATCGATAAATAGCAGATAAATAGCGCTGCCCCTAATAGTGTTGAAGAACCACTTAAAATGGTTGCCAACAATTCGATGTATCGATACTGCCGTTGCGCACAGTTACAAAACGAAAAGCAAATTCGTTTTTTAAGCGTAGTATTAATAAATAAAAATGGAAATGTAAAACTGTCATCTACATGTGTAGGTGTATAATGCTAAGAAATTAAAAATTTTCAAAACATCGATAGTGCAACAATTATCGATGTTTCGAAAACTATATCCAAACATCGATACATCGATTCATATCGATATCTTCTTGCTCTGGCGTCTGTTTTTCCACTTTTTTGTTTTTCGTTTATTTATGTATATTTGCCAGCGTTTCGCCTGATTTTTAAACCATTTGGGGCCGAAGATGGGCTCCTCCAAGAAGCACAAAAAGAACAAGTCGGAGCGTCGCGAGAAATATGAGGGTAAGCGGCAAGTAAATGTGGCTCCGTCTACGTGCTCTCCCTGTGATGCGCCACCTCGCTCTAGCCGCCTTTGCCGCTTGTTGTTGAGCATGTGTGCACTGGAAGAAAAGAGAAGCGTTTTGTTTATATTGATTAAATCTAATCAGGATTGTTATTAATGCAGAGTACAGCCAGCACCAGGACCCGGCTCAGCTGCAGCGTGGCCTGAAGCTGATCCTCAAGGTGGGTTCCAATAATACGCCCGAGTACAGTGCCAATTCGCCGATGGTGGACGGCGGACCGCCCACAGCTGCCGAGGCCATGATGTCTCCTGTTCCCGAGGAGGAGCTGCAGGACCAGCAGCAGCAGCTGGGCCATCGCGAGCGCCACAAAAAGTCGAAGAAAAAGAAGAAGAAGAAGGATCGTGATCGGGAGAAGAAGCACAAGCATCATAAGGAGAAGCGTCACAGGAGCCGGGATCGCCATCGGTCGGCGGATGACGACGATATGGTTCTGCAGGGTGCCGATGATGCCGCCTGCAGTGGCTTTGCACCGCCTTCGGTGGCGCCACCTCCGGCTGCCATCGATGCCGATTCTAGTCAGGATGGCTTCAGCTTTATGGACGACGACGACCAGTCGCAGCCGCTGCCTGAGAATATCCTGTTCTATGCTGGAATTACCACGGATAACTCACCGTCGAATTGTCCAGTGACGAAGCCAATAGCACCGCGCAAGCTGGACGACATCTTGATGGGTGGTGACTCGTCGTCTCTGCAATCCTCATCGCAGTTGGGTTTGGGGGGCAGCAGCAGTCCCACCAAGCCGCTGCCAGACGTAAGTTACTTCGATAAGTTTGAGAAAAAGATGAAAATAACTCAGTATTTCTCCTCCGGCAGCTACTTATACCATCACCATCGACGCCTGGCGGTACCAACTCTCTGAATGCTTTGACACCTAAGGGAGCTCTGGAGGCGCCCAAGACCCCGAGTAGTTGCAGTGAGTCGGGCCGGGAGCCCCGTAGCTGTGTCCTGAAGCTAAAGCAACAGAAATCCCCGCTGAACAAGCTCCTGGAGCATCTGTTGCGTTTCCTGGAAAAGCGGGATCCGCATCAGTTCTTTGCCTGGCCTGTCACCGATGACATGGCGCCCGGATACTCCTCCATTATCCACAAGCCCATGGACTTCTCTACGATGCGTCAGAAGATTGATGATCACGAATATGGTGCGTTGACGGAATTCAGCGACGACTTCAAGCTGATGTGCGAGAATGCCATCAAGTATAACCATGTGGATACGGTATATAATAAAGCAGCCAAGCGATTGCTTCAAGTGGGCATGAAGCATCTGCAGCCGGAGAACCTAATGCGAAGCCTCAAGCCCCTGTCCGGCTATATGAGAGAGCTGACCGCTAAAGAACTTGGCTTCGAGTTAAGTACCAACGATATGTCGCGGGAAACTCACGATTCGGCGGACGAGGGAGCTTCAACGGGGGCCGAGGAGCTACCAACTCCCGCTCAGTTGGAGGAGGAGGAACGCAAACGGACGCTACGCCTGGCGAATACACCGAAAACTCATTTTGAGCCCTATGTCGATGATTTGACGGGCGAGGAGATCCTGGCACAAGTGCAAAATGCCGCCCAGCAGGCCAAGCATCGAGTGAACGCCAAGAAAAACGCCCACAAGATGGGCTTCCTGCGACAGGGAAAGGATGGAAGTACAACGCTGAATCTCTTGACCAAAGAGGAGAACGAGGGGCCCGAGAGGGTGGTGACCATCGGCGATCTGGTTGGCAAACTCCAAACGGGCAGCACTCAGCTGCAGGTGCGGCAGGTGGACAAACGGAATGCCATGAAGACAGTGAAACCTCTCAGCTACGGGGCCTTTGCCAGCTTTGCACCCACATTCGATTCACGCTTCTCCACCCTGAGCGCCGAGGAGACACAATTGGTGCTGCGTACGTATGGAGATGCCTCTAGTGCTGAGTACGCGGAGAGCATCTTGCAGTTCACCAAGGACTCGAGCTTTGGCACGACCATTGCGAACGGTTTGCTGGACATCCTTACCAACGGGGAGCACAGCAAATCCCTGGAGGAACTGTACAACATGCAGTTGCACTCGTACGAGCAACGAGAAATTGATAAATGCTTTGAGCCCAAGGCGGAGGCCGCAGAAACCCCCGAGCAAATCGAACAGGAGTACGAGAAATACAAAAATACCCAGGTGGACTTTAAGGGACTGCAGTCACTCAAGGATCTGGGCATCGATGTGGGCTTCTTGGACGGCATGGAGATGGAAATGAAGAACTTTGAGTTGAATCGCCGCATGCACGAACATCTCAGTCAGAATCTGACGTTGATTGAGAAGCTCCGCGTCACGCAGCACGACCGTCTCTCGCAGCCCCTGCCAAATCACCTCGGGCTCGTGCCGGCTGCGGGTCAGGAGGAGGCGCAAACCGCTCAGCAGTTGACTCAGCAAATCAGTGACCTGGCCAAAAAGCTGCCGCCATCTGCTATTGCCGATCCCTATGCACTGCGCAAGGCCATGGGGATGTCTTACGGTAGGTCTACTTTCCTTTTCTTCCCTTTCATTTAAATTAATTATAATTGGTTTCAGCTGGCTTGCCCCCACCACGTCCAGCCTCGCCTCGTGTCCAGCTACCGGAGCTGCTGCAGCAGCCAGTGGCCATGCCCCAGTTGCAGCAGCCGGTGGTGGCCATGGAGATTGATGACGATCAGCCAGATGAGCAGCCAGGCGGCGGTGGTGATCTGGAGAATGAGTTGCGCGAGTTCCTTGAGAGCGGCTCAGGCCTGCACGGGACAGTGAATCAAGCAGATGACAACAGCATTGTGGCTCAGCTGCTGCTCAACTAAGGGAAGATCCCACCCAAGACGCGCGCTATGTCTATAATGTAAGATAATGACACTTTTGCTAAATTATTTACATACATATATCCCAAAACATGGCAGTTGCACACTCTGAATAAAATCTAAGGAAAGGAAACTAAAGTAAAAATCGCAAATCTATACATATATTGAATTTTTAAAGGTCGAAACACTTCGAATTTAACTCAATTATCCGCAATTTCATTAATTATTTATAGTTAGAGCTTTGGTTGAGCGCTCGCACACTAAGAGTTAACTTTTGTTGAGATACTTTTCTTTAATTTATAAAAACAATCTTTACTTCTTCTTTAACATTAACAAATATATATTTACTTTTTCAATCTCGACCTTAAGGCTAAACACACACTTTCGATTTTTACTTAACAACTTAGGTAACATGAGTTTTTAAGTTTAAACATACACAAAAACGGTTGAGTTACCGTGCCGATAAGCTAAACTCCTTCGCCGTTTTCCGTGGGCTTGTCTGGCTCCGTGTCAGCCTCAGCCAGAGGCTTAGCTTCGGCCTCAGCTTCAGCCTCCACCTCAACTTGAACCTCCTGCAGCTCCTGTACGGCTGGCGGTTTGGTGATCTACAGAAATAGTTACAATACAATGGGCGGTACAGTCAGCATAGCCTTGACATTATCATAGTTATACGTTTCCATTCTTCAGGCACATAATACTTATCGGATTACCATGCAGTTAACATGCAGCTGTCTATATATAGATTAATACATCTGCGTGGATAGAGCTTGGCATGCGCGTAACCTACAGTTAAGTCTTAACCTAGGGATTAGTTTTAGGAATATGTATCATAATATCTTCGTATGGACTTTACCACATTAGAAACCGCATGAAGGGCGAGGGTATCGAGTATCGGTTTATATATATATTTTTTTTACTTAGAACCTAGATTTTGGAACCCATTTATATATATATATATTTCTACTATATATCACAAGATGGTTTTATTTTGATTTAGATTTTGGTTGTCCCCGTTTCGTTTGTTTTTGATGTGATTTTTTGTTAGTTGGTGTGATTTCGTTTTAGTTTCAATGAGTTTTCAACGGTTTGATTTTGTTATTGTTCTGTAGAAGTTGTTGAGTTAAATCGGAGCCCAATTGGCTGCCAGTCGGTCTTACTTTGAAGCAGCGAATGTGGAAGTGATCGCACATCTCAGAAACCTGCGAATAATTGCCATTTTAAAGTTTGTTGAACAGGAAAGTATATTTTAATGGGATGTTATGTATAACTTACCACACCAAAGCCATAGTGCCAGTGAGCCAATGTTGAAAATATAGTCAGACCATAGACTATCCATAGCTCAATGTCCTTGGGCAGATCCGTGGCGAACACTGTCTGGTAGTAGGGGAAACAGCACACAGCGACAGTGGCGGCCAAGGGCCACATCAGCACATTGAAGCCATCGCATCGCGTGTCCGACATTTGGGCCACAATCAGGCGGCACTTTGAGAAGGAATCAATAAATTATTTACCATTATTCTAATTACAAAAGAAGACATACAGCAATATTGGAGAATATTGTTCCGTATAGAACCCAAAGTATACGCGGCGCCTGGTTAATCACATCATTCCTTGAGAAGAACGACCAGATCAAAGTAATCACAAAGAGCCAAAGAAAGGCAAAGAACGGACGCAGCATCTCCCACATGGGTCGCATTTTACCCGTCTTGTTCTTATAGGAGCTAAAAGAAACCACGTATTTCTCTTAAATTGTTAATATACCTTCAAGTCGAGACTGGCGTACTCACAGATAGATATTTCTAGCTATTATAGGATGACTGCTGACCATACCGGAGCCAATCAGAACCACCTCGAACATATTGGCAACCGTGAAACCATACATGCTGAAGCGGTAGATCTCTGGCCCAAAAACAGTGGCCACAAACAGCATGCCACTAACGCCCTAAAGTCGTAAATAAATGAATGAATTAAAATTTATTACGAATTTCACGTGAAATATTTCCTTGACTCACCCACATGGTGAAGTCATAGCCCCAGGGCAGAAACATAACTCCCGTGTTGTACTTCTCCACATGCGTCAAGTAGAAGTTTAGGAACACGTTCCAAATCACAAAGAACATACGGATTGGTGGCAGATCTGCCGTCCCAAATAGGGAGAATATATAGATGGGTATCAGAGCCGCCGAGTAGGAGTCCAATCCATGATCAAAGAGTTCCCCCAGGGGCCCACTCGTTCCAGTCCTTCGCGCCTGCTTCCCATCCATGCCATCTGAGAGACAACAAGTTGTACAACTTCCACGGATCCCTCGCTGCTGAACTCACCCAAATTATAGTAAATTAGTATATTGATGGCCGCCACTGTCCACACCCAGGCTGGCACCGTGTTGCCTATCTTCAAATCGTTGGCCGCCTTAAAGTCCCAATCGTAGTAGGCTATCAGGATAAAGTTGATCACAGTCATGAGAAAGCCCACGAAGGTCAGTACATTGGGCGCCAGCCATTTCGGAACAAACTAGGGATAATTAGAGGTATTTGAAATTATCTGAATGAAATATTAATATCCTTATATTTACCTTCACGCAATAGTTCCAGAAAGGATGCATCACATAGACACTGAGGAAGCTCGTGTCTATGCTGCTGTACTGGGGGGAAGAAATTAATAAAGGTATTGATTAGGGAGAATGTTCTGTTAGGGGTCGCTTTCCATTAACTTTGATTGTCTTTCATTTGGGGAAACTCATTTGAAATGTAATAAATTTAAGACTTCCAGGGAGATAAAGCGAGATATATAGAAGACTAAATACATATTATAGAAATTATTGTCAATCGTTAACAAAACCATTTGGAGCATTTTACGGACTCTGCTGATTTTCATTTTATTTTTACTGGTTAAGAAGACCACATAAAAACTAAAACACCATAATTTTTTAAAATTTCATCATCAAAGGCATATTTCTATCTTTAAAAAGTATAATTGAAAGTGAAATTTGAGCATATACAGCTGATAAAGATTTGAATTTGATAAGATTGCAATGTATAGTTAGCCTAGGATCCTTGAAATTCCGTAAGACCCACCAACTTTTAAGTTAAGTAGCAAGTTTCCTCTGTGACTTCTTTTAATTGTCTCTATCTGCCTCTGTATAATCTTTACAAGTACAAATTCCACTTTTGTAGTCACAACCCCATTGCTCAGGCTCACCAAATCCCATCTCGGCACTATCTATCCATCTGTCACATATATTTATATAGTATATACACAAGTCAGAGGCTTCAGCACATTGTAGCTCTCCATTGACAGTTCAATGCCTCCTCATCTCCTCCTGAGCTGAGCGCGAACGTTTGCGAAACATTTGTTTGCTTGAAAAGTGCTTGGTTATCACCTAATTGATGACCCACAGGCGGTAGTAATACATTATAATTTTGATAGTACAAATTTCGACACATTCCGAACCCAATTAGGCTGTACTAACCAGAACTAGAGTGAGTTGTGAGTGCGATTAGCTATCTGTCTGTTACAGAGAAAGAAATGTCCGCGAAATGCGGGCAGCCAGACATGTTAGTACAACCATATCTTATCTTAGTAAAATCGATAACAAATAGGAAAATGTTATGATTTCTTAGTGGTAATTTTAACACTAACACTTTCATTCACTTTATTTGAATTTTTATGGAAATAGAGAAGAATTTTCAGCGCACTCTTAAAACTAGAACATGTTCATTGTTGAAATAATTTCCCTGAAACTCCGAAAACTTCCAAATTAACGTTGTTGAATAATCAAAAATTAAAGGGAAATTGTTTAAATAAATAAATGTAGTACGCCTTCCTCTGCAGTTTAAGTTAAATGACATTTAGTGGGTACTAACTTTACAATGAAACTTGTTGAAATTATTGAAAAATCGAAAATGCCGAGATGGCTTTAAATCGATGAAAGAAATTTTCCACTCCTTGCTCTATGGTTAAAACTTAACAACAATTGATGGGTTGTGTCGGCGTAGGAGGGAACTTTCCAAATAGGACATTGATTTTCAATGGTGACCCTCAGCTTGGGGCTTAAAGCCCACCCATGCCCCTCCTTTGGGCAGGGAGAACCGCTCACCTTGTACCGCTCGAAGCCCCGCAAATGAGCGTCGGACAGATAGCGCATGCAACCCATTTTGTTGATTCGTATTTTAAATATTTTCCAATATGCAATTTGTAATATGTTTTCGCTGTTGTTCCACTTGTTGGTTACTTTGTCGGTGCAAATGTGATAAGAGAACTCTCACTCTCTCGCTGGCTCGGAGTTTGCACTTGGATCGAATCCCGGTACTATCGCGTATCGGCGGGCTTGACCTTTGTATGGGTCAGATGCTTACTACTCCCGGCATTATTGTATAACATCTACGGATCAGCACACAGAGTATACGAGTGTATACGATTTTCCCGCGTTCCGTTCACTCGCGGCGGCCCCGGAACGACAGTAAATTAAATAATCGCCGCAGCACGCAAGCTGCCGTTACTTTGGCGAAGAGCAGGAGGAAGAAAACCCGGGACGGAGACGGAGACAGAGACACGCAGAGGCACACAGCGGCAGAGCCAAGAAGCAGGAGGAATATTCCGGACGCGCCGGCGGCTGAACGGGAACTGCGGACTTATCAGCCGCTGAAGACCTCTGGCGCTTAATTCGGGACGCCGACTGCGTCGACTTGGGTTCCACAAAATCAAATCCCAGTGCGCACAGCAGCAGTGATGGCAATCTGGCGGCTTGAACGGAGCCGGATCCGGGCTTTCTCCGTCGTCCCACAATTTGTTTTCAAGTTTTCAATACATTTTATTTATTATTTATAGCTGCTTATCTTTTAAATTATCAAACAATTACTTACGTTCCTTAAATTGGCTGATGAAAAGTGACTGATAACATTGCAAACTTCATTTTTTTCCAGGTCTGTGTGGATTATTTGAATAAAATTAATTAAATACTGTTTTAAAATCCCCTTAAATAAAAATTATTATGCCACAAACCATTGCAACATAAAACAAAAATGTACCTATAATTTAATACCTAAACTTTTAAGGAATTTATAAACTAAATATTGCCATTATTCCTTATAGCACACTTTAGGAAGTCTTCTAAAGGGATTTAAGAACTATAAAAATTGTTCTTTTCAAATATATCGTGAATTTTGATATAACAAAATTACATTGGGTTTCATCTTAAAGTATTTTCAGCTCAACTTTCTTTACTTTTTAGTCTCTCCCCTAGGCTTACCTTACTTAATCGCTTTAGTTAGAATAGTAACTCGGTCATCACTAAAGCACACACTCTTATCGCCACGAGAGATTGTGTGTGCGTGTGCATGTACTATAATTCTTGTTTTGCATTGAATGAATGTGAATTGAAATTTGTAAAAAGCCGAATAGATTGCTCCCACTCCATGGGCAGCAGCACACGGCCGTTCGGCGGCGACGCGACCGAGGAGAGGTTATCAGCTCCACAATTTCCACAGGCAAAGCCAGCGGCAGCGGTGACCATAATCTCGGAGGGAGCTCGCTTTGTGGGCTGTTGTTTATTACAATTATAAACGTTAATGACCGAGTCGGGTCCGGGCCGGATCCGTTCGGATCGGATCATCATGCTGCGTGTACTATAGGCCCACTAAATTTAGATCGAAGCCGTGTTTTCTTAATTTTAGTTCAAGTTCGCGAGATAACCCCCATGGGCAGAGCGGGTTGCTAACGGAATCGAACGGAAATCGAAACTTGAAGATTAAAAAGCACACACCGAATCCATAAACTAGGTATTTTAAGCATTCAATATGATTTAAACATATTATAAACATTTAAACTGGCGGGATAACAGATACTTCATTATATACATTAATTGAGATCCTCGAAAATAGTCATTTAATTGATCTTTTCGATGCACTAACTAACTTAATTATCAATTGCAACAAAAAAAACCCCTAAATGTTTCCATAAATATTTAAATGTTTTAATCAACAATTTTCACAACAGTTTTTTACTTAAGAGAAAACACAAATTTCACAATTTTCCTCCTTCTTCGCCGAGAACAACTTCAACTTGTTTACGCACTTCAAATAGCTCCGAGTCATAAAACTTATTTCTGTATTAAGATAATGACTTTCTTATCGAACACAACACAAATTGGTAAATAAGGCGAGAACTTTCACACATTGGCAGTTAAAGCAGAAAATAATGCATGAATGAAGACTTAAGCCTAGGGTTTTTCCTCAGTTCTGGGTTCAGACTCGAATTAGTTCAACCATCTGGAGGTCTCCGTGGCAGTCAGACCCTCGGAGCGCAGACGCTGCAGCATCGGGCGGTATATGTCGGGTGTGAAAGGCAGCAGGACACCGCGTTCCTGGATCTCACCTGGGAAAACAAATATTAATAAAATAAGTCTCAAGATTTAAAGGCTTAAACAAGACCTCAACATCAACGTTAATACGAAAATTTATTTATATTTTATATGTCGAATTTAAATATAGTATCAGTAGTATAGTATATCATAAATAAAACCATTCCTAAGAAGACTTACCATCTAGTATCATTTTGGCGGCTATGGCAGCCGGTTTGCCCACTGTCATAGCCATGGCGGAGTGTCCTTGGGGTTGGCCATAGACCACAAAGTTTATGCCACGCTCCTCGCGACGACCATCGGCCCAACGGATGCCCACCTCATGGCGCAGCACCACCAGATCACGTTCGTCGCGTTCTGAAAGCAATATTAAAAAATTGCACGAAATTAAATTAATTTATAGATGACAAACAAGAAAATGAAAAGAAACTCTCAAGCACTTACCGAAGGCCAATCTCTTGGACAGATAATGACTGAGCGTGTCCAGGGGAGTATTGAGCTTCACCACTGGAGTTTCATCCAGCAGACCCAAGCTCTCGATGCAATCCACATCGCCAATCCGTTCATTAAGTTTCTGCTTTAAATTTTCGTAGAAGATGCTCGAATCGGACATGCCCAATAGATGGATGACCAGCTGGCGCCACGTGACATCCGGGCCACTGGGATGCAGCAGGGCGTGCGGTTCCGCATCAATAAGGCCCAGAAGCTGCATGGGCTTTATGGATTCCGAGAAGCCCTTGTAGCGGATGGTTCCCCGCAGCAGAGTATGCACATCCCTGCCCAATCCATACAATGAACCATATTTTGTGGAATCCCTATTCGGGAACCCTTCCAAGGCGAAGCCGGGCAAAAAGTCAAGGCTGCGATTGCAGGACATGAGTTCGCCGCCACCAGAAATCTCCACAATCTGTCCACGACTCAGATATTTGGCAGCCGAGAGTGTGTTGAGAAGGACTCCCCTTGGCGACCAGGAGAACTTGTAACGCAGGGCATTGTTCGAGTGCTCCGGCGCAGGAAGACCGCCGCAGTAGCTCACAAAGGATTCCACAACACCTCCCTTTTCCTGAACCTCATGGATACACTCCAGGGCCAACAGGTGATCAATACCCGGATCCAAGCCCACCTCATTCATGATGGTCACACCGTTGGCCTTGGCCTCCTCGTGCAAATCGGATATCTCATCGTTGAGATAACTAGCTGTGACCATGTGGGTGCGCTCTGCCACGCAATACCTGGCCACCATGCCGTGGAGACTGTAGGGTAGCAAGGAGATCACCACATCGGCCTTGCCACACAGCTCCTGGAGGTGACCAGTGCTCTCGTTCACATTCAGATAGACGCTGTCCACTCCCGCATATTGCTGGGCCAATCGATCGGCTTCCTCCTTGACCTGCGAGCAGACCGTGATACTCACATCCCTTTCGCGATGCAACCACTCCACCAGAGGGGCAGACACCATGCCAGCACCCAGAACGAGGACATTCTTGTTGGCCTCTGATCTTCCCTCCATCTTGTGACGCGATCGATGGTTCTGCGAGTCGCGGAGCTCCTGTATGTACTGGAAGCCCTCGGTCAGCTCACCATTGCTGGCGATAATGGCCTAGAGAGATAGGGATAGGCTAGAGTTAGCTTACTGATAACAGATCTCAGATAAGTGGTCACAATGCACTTGAGTGAATAAATATAAATAAATCTGGAACTCACCGACTGAATGGGAAAAGTGAACTGCTCCTCCGCCAGCGGCTTCTTGGCGTCACTCTTGATGATATCATGAACATGGGGTGTCAATAGTTCACCAAACAAATCGGTTGCCTCCCTGGGCAGTTGCGTGGGCATATTATCAATGGAACACACCAAAACTCCTGGTCCCTTAAAGCTCTTGGTATCCTTATTTCGATCCGCATCATACAGACAAAAGGGTGTATCAATCGTCGTGCACTCGTTCATGAACTCAATGGAGCCA
The DNA here is from genome assembly GCA_035046265.1 of Drosophila bunnanda. Classification (NCBI taxonomy): domain Eukaryota; kingdom Metazoa; phylum Arthropoda; class Insecta; order Diptera; family Drosophilidae; genus Drosophila; species Drosophila bunnanda. The sequence continues at coordinate 3,477,313 of JAWNOB010000076.1, read as the reverse complement.
CCAGGATCGGCAGAAATGTCACAAATGGCCAGCATACGATGCGGGAGGGCGGGGCTACCCTTGCTGGTGGGCAACCAAGGCGTGTTGGCCGGACGGAGCAGGTTCTTGGCATCCGGAATGCTGATCAACTTGGGACTGCCCACGGCCCAGTAGATGCCATTCACAATAACTGAGGCGTACGGAGCGATCTTCGTGCTGAAGGTGGATATGTAACGCTCCGGGAACTCATCGTACTCCTTGGCATCGAAGCCGCCGCCCTCACGTCGCTCCAGGTGATCCGAACGGCTGACCTCGCAGCCGTACAGCTTGTTTTGGTCTAAAGGAATCACATATGATTATTGGAAAAGATTATGGACACCCAATGCATTCCAACTCACTTCCATGCTCGGCCACCTTGCGCAGCATCTCCGGCGGCACATACTCAATGGGCAGTTCCGAGAACACTTCCTGAGCTCCTTGCGACACATTTCCCGAGCCCGTAAACACGAAAGTCAACGGGCCAATAGACTTGGGCATCATGCCCAGCGAGATCTCGTATCCGCAATCCCGAATAGCTTGTCGGGCCATCGATGAATTTCGATAATTGTGAGCAGGTCCAATGTGCATGAAGGGCGTGTGGTGACCCAGAGCCAACAGACGCAGCCCAATCCCGTGCAGAATGTTGACCATGCCAGCCACTCCGGCATATTTTCCAAAAGCCACCTGGCGAGCTCCACGCTCATCGATAATCCGTTCGTAGTCAATAAGACGGATTTTCTAGAATGAAGCAGGGTTACACATACATTTAATTTTGTAATATTAAAGTATTAAGTAGAGTTTGAGATATTTTTGAAATGGTATCGAGTCAAACCTTTTCCAAAATGGCGTCCAAGAGGGGCATATTCGATTCCTGCGCCTTTATGGTGTGCGAAAAGAAGCAGTACGTCTTTCCTGGGATCAGGGCATCTATGGGAACTTGTTTAACACCAAAAATCACAGAGGCATCGCTGATGTCCTCCTGAATGTGCGCCCCAGCTTGCATATAAGCCTGGAAAAGGGGGAAAAATATAAGATTAAGACAAAGATATATGGAAATCTTGGTTAATTTGTAAAGATGGCAGAAATGAGAGTCAGAGTTATTACTAGTAAAACAAACAATTAAGTTTTCTTAACCTTTTAACCTTTTTAAAGTACCACAATTAAGTTGAGAATCACTGTACTTAATACACAAAAATTGTGTTTTTAGCAATGCTATTTAATAGTAAACATCGCTTTTATAGTTATTATAATGCTTGATTAAACAATCAACTTAATCATTGTTCGCCTCACGTGCCTCCTCCTATCATCTTAGAAATCTGTTGGCATGTACTATATACTATATAGATTCCTTGAAATCATTATATGTATTTGAACGATAAGCTCAGTTATTCCCATTACGCCGTACGCTCTCTCATCCTCGTTTTGTTTTTCACCTGGCTTCAAGGCCAGTCAATTGCCAAATTTAGAGCTCCTCGGAGAGGGGCTTATCATTCGAGAGCTTATATTTATGATGCACAGCACTTTGGGGGGCGTGTGTCGCGCAGTACAATACACTATAGAGACGGCGGGCTACCGCGATATGATTTCCAGGCAGCGATTAGTCCGGCGACACAATAAATCCGTTGCCAACTGGCCATGGAAAAAAACGGCCTACAGCGGAAGGAGGTGGAAAGGGGTAGATGTTCCACATATGTTATGATCTCACCTGCATGGGATATGCCCGACGATTGGAGGGCTGAACGATAACCTTGACATTCTGCTTGACCAACTTCTGGACATGGGTGGGCCCGAATGGAGCTCGTCGCTCCCAAACCGACTGATCCTCCCGGCGAATGGCAATCACGCGGCTCTGACAAATGGAGAATATAAAAGATTATTATTAATAAAGATCGGATTTTTTATATTTAACAAAGATTTAATTGATTTTTAAATACAAGTATTAAATAGTTCAAAGGTTTCCTTTTCTCAATATCCGGTTAATGAAAAGTAGCCTTCAGATAATGAAAATTAACCGAGGCATGTCAAAAAATCCTTTAAATTTATTTTTTTGTAAACAATTCAAAGGTTTTATATTATTTATTTTATTTTGACAGTTTCTCGACATCTTTTATGATATTATTATGAATGCAATTTCTGAGGAATCAACACACTCACATGACGTTGCCTGGTGAACGGATGCGCGATTATTGCGCGCTGTTGAATGGCTCTCCACATGGTTCGTCAACTCTGTGGGATCAGTTTCGAGCAGAATTCCTCAAGTGCGAATTTATATGGGTCTTTGCAATGTTCGTGGTCGGTGGTACTGCTGCCCCGAATCCGATCCGCCTGCTCTGAGCTCTCGCACTCTTCTAAAAGGCATCGGCGGAGGCGGCGACGGCAGCACCTCTAATCAGCGACCCGGCGTCGTAAATCCAGCGATAAGCCGCTCTCCATCGGGCATCTCCTCGGAGCTGAAATGGAAAAGAAGCAAAGTTGTGAAGAGAAGAGAGTTGCTCTGTGATTGCCGAGGGAGCAAGCAGCGGAGATTCTCAGTCTGAAAATTTTCCACTCTGATAAGAGAGAGTGGCCCGAAGAATTAAGAGAGTATCAAGAATGTTACCTTTTTGGGAAAATTCCTTTGAACAGTCTTTTGGAACAGTCCTCCTTCGGAAGGAGGCACTTTTTAAACACACTTTGCACAGATTTGTTAGTTATTCATGGTTTTTTGTGTTAAAGCAGAAGTTTTATTTTTGTAATTGCATTTTGGTTTCATAGTTTCATCGTCGATTCAGATCGTCATCATCATTTTACTATAACAGTTTTCTTTTCTTAGTTGGCTAAAAAGTCTACAAACTACTCGGAAAAATAAATATAAAACAATTTTTGCGTTTTTGCCTAAAATTTTTCAGGTGAAGCACAAAAATCGAAAATAAAAAAGGAATAACAATTGGTTTTTGATTACGAAAAGGGGAGGAAAGCTGGATCCACATCTAAATTCCTTACAACGCCGGCGCCTCGGGCAGCAGCGATGTGAAGAAGGTGATGACGAAGGTGCGCACAACGGAAATCACAGAGTTATTGGCATTTGGTGGTTCCACAGCCACGGCCATGGCTTCGGCGGACACATCGGCAGCAGCCGCATCGGGATTGGCAGCTGTTGCGGGTGCCGGAGGAGCGGCGGCCGGAGCAGCATCGGGTGCATCCTGCGCAGCAGGAGCTTCTCCCTCGGCTGCTGCTGGCACAACACCGGGCTCATTGGCCGCCTGTGGATCATTATTCTCGCGCTCCACAGCCGCATCCATCATACGTTGGATTTGCTGCACGGCAGCAAAGGCGGCGGCAGCATCGCCAGCATTATTGTTTCGATTAATGTTGTTGTTATTACGCTCGCGGCGCACACGCAGGACGCCAATGTGATAGCTGCGGGATACAGATAACCATTTAGATGCTGGAAGTCCAACAGTTAAAAGAGTTCACTCACAGATAAATGGCCCCAGCAATGAGCACCACTAGGAGGCAACGCAGCGGCGACGAGTTAAAGTAAAGCACTGTCACAAAGATGGCCAGGCGAGTGAAGCTAAAGAAGCTATCGAGCCAGTCGCGCATCTCGGGTTCTTCTTGAATGTGTGGGAAATTGGGTCTAGCCAGCGGCGCAGCTGCCACTTCTGCTGGCGGGGCTGGAGGAGCAGCCGGAGCCGGAGGAGCCGCTTGTACCCCAGCTTGGGCCTCGGCCAGGTTGGGAATGCGTGGTAATTGAGCAAACAGGGGCTGAGCCAGCAATAAAGGTGGTTGTGGTGAAATTGGGGTGGCGGCATTACTTGAACCGGACACGGAAGACCTAAAAGAATAATTAAATTAAACTTAATTTTTGTTTGCAAGAATAACCGCCAAGAAAAGTTTTGTATTTAAATAATATTATTTGGAAAACTTAACTAAAAATAACCTAATAATATGCTGCAAACGCCAAAATAAATGATAAAGTAAATAAACACAAGCAACCTTTGATGATAACTAAAAATATCCCTAGATGTGCTCAGTCAATGTTGTTTTGCAAAAGTTCGAAGATAAGAAAATACATTAGAGAACTTTGCAGTGAATTAAATAAGGGAAATAAAAATAATGGTCCAAACAAAAGTTTACTATCAATAAACAATTATAAACTGACATTCAAACCCATCTTAACGTTTGACTCACCGCAAAGCCAACTCCTGTATATACTGGGCGTAGACCTGCTGCATCCAGGCGTTGTACATCATCGCCTGCTGTTGGACCAGAGGATGGGGATGATTGGCACTGGCAGTGGCCATCTGGCTCCCACTGGAGGTAGCATTGGCCATACTGTGCTGCCAGAACTGTGACCAGGGATTGGCCAGGGGAGGGACAGTGCCATTGACTGCCTGCTGTGCCTGCTGCTGGTGCTGATGTACTGCAGCATGACGCTGTCGAAGCTCATTGGTGCTGTCCTGTGACTGCGGTGGCACTGTGTGTTCCTTGGGTGGAGCTAGCTTTACTGGCGGCTTGGGTAGATTTTTGCTGGCGCACACTAGATGGAAGATGTGATGCTGCTGATAGACATCCTTGTAGCTCCTTATCACCTCCGATAACTTTTGAGTGTCATCGAGTAGCTTGCCAGAGTAAATCAGTTTTTGATCGTGGATTTCCTGAAGGTAATAAATTATTATAAATAATTAAATGTGAATGAACGTATAATATTTCCTTTCTGCAAGGTTTATACTTGAACTTTGTGTTATTTAAAACTGAGAGGGCAAAAAGATCTTTAAATCTATTCATTTTGTCTAGCTTTAAGCTTTGTATATCTAAAACAAATGCTTAATTAACTCTTATCACATGAACACCTTATCAGTACCCAAACTTAATTACTTAAAACATTTTTTAACCGTAACTGAAATTAGTTCAAGCTTTAATCCCTGGTTCCAAGCTGCATGACGCAAGTGCATGACGAATGCTATAAATTACAGTGGCTAAAATTCACTGACGTGTACCTGCTGCCTGTGGGAGCCCATTCGCGATCCCAAGACGCAAATAGCTTCCAGGCACTTGTATGCTAAGCGACGATGATAAACAATAACAAAACAGTTCGATAAGATAGGCTCGCGGTGGAGGAAGAGTACCCTATAAGCTGACGTAAACTACATAAAAGATACAGGGTGACTACCCACCGGCTTGCCAGGATAGACCAGCGAGAGTTGTTTCTTTAGGCGCTTCACCGTCCAGCCGAGATCGCTCTCCACGTTGAGGTCGTCATACTGCTGATTGGACGACTTGATCAATAGTCGGACACTGGATTTGCTGGAAGGGATGGGGGTCTCCGGAGTCTCCGGTGTTGGCGCGATTTTCTGACGCGCTGCAGCATCGCACCCCGCGGCTGCAGGTGGATTGGCGGTCTCGTTCATCACGTTGACCCACGGAGAAGCACTTTCTATTGCTAATTTATAGCCACGAGCAGATAGAGTGATACCCGCTGATCTCGATTTGCTTTCGCTTATTTTTTCGGGGGAGCTCTCCAGCTCTCAATTCTCGCGGAACTTTTCAGTCGCTGAGCTGCGCCACTTCCTCTTTTGGTCTCAGCTCCGCTCGCTGGGATTTTTCGTAACTGTTTTTATACCGACTTTGACATTTGGATTTGGATATATTTTTGTTTCACAGCTGTTTTGTTGTTTTGCAGCTGCCAGCACAGGAATTATTGATTATGAAACGAAGTAAACACCCAAATACTCAGCAACAGGGTTGCCTTGACTTTCGGTGCTGCCAACTTGTCTTAACGTGACGTGTGTTATTATTGCGTGTGTATAACAACTTAGACGTTGAATTATTTGAAATAAAACACTAAAGACTGCTTACTTAAACTGACTAAGCTCCATTAAACGTTTAGATTAACATATTAAATCTGTAAAACAACAAAAACATTCTTTAGTTATAAATATAAAATAATAAGTCTGTAAAACAGGTAATTTTTTCGGTAGCTTGTTTTGTGTTTTCTATTTAAGATTAATGTAAAATTAATCCTAAAACTTCTATATATATATATTAGGTTCATTTTTAAAATAGCGCTTTCGTAATTCATGTTTACTGACTCAGTTTTGTTCATTTTTACCCACATCTTGACACTGGGTTTTTCCGAGTAACCTATTCCAAATGTTGTAACTACTACGTCATTATTTTAATGTCAAAAAAAATAAATTTGAAAACTAATTTATATATAATATATATGTCTAAAATATAAATTTAAAAACTAATTTACAAATAATTTGACAACCGTGACACGTGAGCAAGACGAGCGCCGGTTCGTGAGCATCGGTGCCATCACTATTAGAAGTGCATCTCCCATTTGTGAAATTGACAAAAGTTGTTATCAAATTCGTACCACATTTAACTAAAGGATACCTGTCTTTATAATCAAAAATATACTTGATGGATAACAAATCTGCCGTGTCCACTCTCCAGGAGTTCGGCGCCAAGTCGAAGATTAGCGCACCCACATACGAATTTATCGATGGGGAAGACGGCGGCTATGTCTGCAAAGTGTCCATGATGGACTCAGAATCATATGGAAATGGTAAAACTAATGCGTTTAAGCTCCGTTTTATTTTATTTTTCTTGATGTAAAATATGTAAAAATATTTCAGGCCGCTCGAAACGCGATGCCAAACACTTGGCTGCTTCGAATTTATTGCGAAAAATCCGTAAACTTCCTGGCGTTGGCAGCTTGCTGTCTGACTTGGAGACCAACGCGACCGACGAAATTAGCGAACTGGCGGATGAAATGACCAATCTGAATCGTGATATGCTGAAGGAGCTACGCGACTACTGCGTCCGCCACGACATGCCCCTGCCTATCATAGAAATTGTGCAGCAGAGCGGTACTCCCAATGCCCCCGAGTTCGTGGCCTGCTGCTCCGTGGCCTCGATTGTGCGCTACGGGAAGTCGGACAAGAAAAAGGATGCCCGCCAGCGGGCGGCAATTGAAATGCTGTCCGTAATAGCTAATGATTTAGACGCCGTCCGGCCCGACCAGATGCAGGTGGTAACCACAAAGCCAACAGAGTCTGATGCCGAAATGATAGATGTCCAGGCGGATGTGGAGGCGGAGCGCAGGAAGAAGTTCAATACATACAGAGAGCTAACGGATGCCGGTAGTGTGGATAACACGGGTCTGCGCCTCTGCGATCGCCACAAATACTTCAAGAACTTTTATCCGGCCTTAAAGGAGGCGGCCTTTGAAGTCATCAAATCGGATGAGTACATGAGCACCAAGGACCAAGCGTTGAGCTTATTGAGTGCCCTCAAGATCACACCGAGGATTGGCGTCGTAGAGGCGACATCAATAGAGCCTCTGATGAAGATCGAACTAAATTGCGAGTTCGATTGTCTGTTTCTGGGATTCGAAAGTGAAATTTACCGTCAGATAATCGACTACTTCAAAGACATGTTGGTGTGAACTTTGGGCTTCAAATACATTGAAGGTCTTCTGTGTATATAATAACATTTATTTTTAACTAGCTTGGGCTTACAAACTACGCAAACTGTCTCCTATATTTACACATATAATGCACATATTCGCTTTGTAACTTATCGTCTACACATTTCGGTTAATAATACAATCTAAAGACCACTCTGGAGTGGTCGTTAAACAACATGAAAAGGTTATTTTATTTAAGGTCGTCTTTTGTTAACTTTGTACAATATACATTTTGCTAAGGCAATTAAGATTTAAGCAAAAATTTCAACAGATAAAGAGACGCGTGTGCAAAATTTCAATAACAATGATGACACATTGTTTTGTTCGAAAAGGGCACTTCCCCCTTGAATTACACAGAGCAGCCCTGTTTATTTGTATACCCTTGCAAGGTATTATAATTTCAGTCAGAAGTTTGCAACGCTGTGAAAATAATAATTTATAAGTGACTAATGAAAGTAGGAAATATTTTGTCGAATTATTTATACATACAATTAATATTGTATTTATTATTAATGATTGCAATCTGCAAGGGTATACAAACTTCGGGGTGCCGAAGTTAACTTCCTTTGTTTTAAACACTAATGTAAATCAAATTAGAGATGGGCTCACCAGGTATGATTCTTTTGTCGTGACAAAACGTTTGTAATATTAGAAATATTATCAAAAAAGAATAACCTAAGTTAAATATATTCGCATTCATTGCACATAAATCTTTTTTCAAACAGTGTGTGGCGGAATTTTGTCATGCCATTAGGGATCTGGAATAAGATCTTTGACTTTCTCCAAAGCTTCAATATTTACAAAGAAAGTCATCTCGATAAATTATATATTAAATGTTTTATGTAGGTATACTTATATTTAATATAAAAATAATGGTAATAAAAGTGATTTTTGTATCTAACAAAAACTTGGTTGCGAAATTTGATTGCATTTGGGATTATGGAGAAACTGGCTCTCTTTCACCTGCCACAAAAGGTAACGTATAATTTACTATTCAAAATAATATAACTATATAGCTAAAGGCAACTCCAAAACAATTGCTGGACCTCAGTAGCTGATCTTCTTGCGCAGCTTCAGGCTAGATTGATGCGACTGCTGATGGTGCTGCTGCTGCTGGTGCTCCCGATCCCTTTCCCTTTCGCTGGACACGCGGCTGCTTACACCCCTAGCCAAGTGGTGGTGCCACTGGGAGGCAGAGGCTGGCGGTGCTGTGGGCGTTGGAATCCCCGAGTCACACGACGTAGAGGGCGAGCCCGAGGATCCTGCCGATTCACCAAAGAGACGACGGGAGAGCTTGAAGCTGCCGCTGGTGCTGCTGTTGCAGCTGTTGTACCGACTGTTGTTACTGCTGCAGTTGTTGTTGTTATTCATGTTGCTGCTGGAGGTGGTGGCACCGCCCGCTGCAGCTGCTCCCGAAGATGCTGTGGCTGCTGCTGCCGCTGCCGCCGCTGTCTTCCTTAGCAGCTTTGTGTTGTACTCGTCACTCTTGTCCTTGTCCAACCTAGTAGAGCTCAACGATCGCTTGTTCCGCTTGGCAGCACCAACCAGGCTGTCGTGCTCGGTGATTGCCTGCAATTCGGCGGCACTTCCACGCCCACTAAGCCGGCTTGTGTCTGCAGGATGGGAGGAAGAAGAAGGAGGAGGCGGTGGTGTGGATGTTGAGTTATTATTATTCAAGCTTGTTAACTTGGTTTTCGGCAGCGGATTGGAGTTGAGATCGAGCGTGGCGGATGCGGAGCGTGTGGCTATATTAAACGCAGAGGAGGAGGACCCACCACCAGCACCAAGCAGCCCCATAGTGGGTATGGCGGATACGTCTCGGTAATAACGAGCCGTCGCCACCGTACAGGGCTGAGTTTGTGCCGCTGCCGGAGCCGTTTCCCCGGCATTCGGACGCTGGTAGCGAATTCTGGACCTTCCACGAAGCGTCATGTGGTGATGGGATGCTGCACGAGCAGCACTGCCACGTGTGGGCGGAATGGTGGCCGAGCTGCCGGCCCCACCACTGGCAGATACCACGGGTATCTTGCTCTCGTTGATGGTGGCGTACGGCCTGAGGACCACCACTGGCTGCTCCTGCTGGGCCTGCTGATGCTGTTCCACCTTGCGCAGATGTTTCAGTTCCATTCTGGGTCAAGGAGCAAGTGGGGGGCAATAGAAGAAAAAGGGGGCGAGAGAAGAAAAGAGGGAAAAGATGGTGTACGGGGGCACAGAAGAATGGTATAAGTCCCAACACATACAGACAGTCTTACCAAAGACCTGATAATAATAAGATGCATAACGCCATACACTTGAATTGTAAATTTTTTGCAAGTTTTACGGATGGCAGTACGAATCATGTCTTTGGTTTTACTAAGGCGACAGGGGCTTCGGTTCTTTCCGGAGATTTTAAAATATCCTTGCAGATTCGATAAACTAATAATATATTTTTACGAAATATTTATAAATAAATTAAACAAAACTATTTCAAATTTGGATACGAGACTATTCCCCTCAACATATTTCCCTAGGAAATATTTGTGGGCCAGACACTTAGATGAACTTTGCTATGCCTTTTAAATTAATCAGAAATCAATCTGCCCATAAATTGATAGATTATAATATAGAAATAATCTGCAAGGATATTATCAAGTATTCCATTATCCTTCAAAATTATAAATATGAAAATACAATAAATAAAAGCAACAAAAACAAGGCCAAAACATATAGACAAAACATTCAAGCAAGCTGTCAGCCGCATAATTTTGATAATTTGTTGTTTATTATTGTGTTTATTTTTTTTGCGCAACAATAATACTTTTTGTTTAATTTTGGGCATGCATAAAAACAGAATTTCAAAGAAAAGTGCTAAGTACAAAACAAGTATTCAACTTTTTAGACTAAGATTAGCAGCTAAAACATAATGTTAACGATTATAGAAGTAAAATTCTGATTTAGTATTAAAATTAAACGCCATTCGGGGTTAACTTGGTGCAAATTATAGTTGGAGAGAGGGAGAGGGGATAATAATTAAAAGAGTATTAAATAAAATTGAACTAATATCACACGAAATGAATTTAAATTATATTGTTCAAGAAAATATTTGAAAATGTTCTGGGATGCCAAAATGTTTCTAGCAAATTAAAAATTAATTAGAACAAGTATTTAAAAGTATATTACATTAAAGTTTCACTTTTCGTTGCACTTTTAAATTGTTTTAAAAATCGATTACATAATTAACTAGATAAATTCATAAAATTTGTTACTGATTCGAGTGAACAAAGTTCAACATTCTGTATAATCATAATATAGATAATATGTACAAATGCTAAAACGTAAGACAAAAAGGGGACAGAGGCAATCAAAGTTCAATATTAAGTACAAATTCAAACGCAGAGCCGCACACGTAACGAAATCAAGGTTCAAAATAAACAATAAGGCTTTCGAGAGAGGCGTTTTTGAGGTAAGACGGGGGAGGGGTATCCACTTACTTACCTTTTGCTATAGATCGCCAGGCTGCGGGTGCGACTGTTCCCCGAACTGGCCAATATATTGTTAGTGGTATTGTTGTTATTATAGTTATTCAGGGAGTTGCTTAGATTACTGTTGGTGTTGTTGTTATTGTTGCTGCTGCCGCTGATGCTGCTGCTTCCGTTGTTATTTAAATTGTTTGCCAACATAACGGCTGGCGCCGCCCCTGAACTTGTTGGCGATCCAGATGAAGCTGCACCAGCCTTCAGAGAAGCCATCGCCGCCACACTGCCGATGTTGTTGTTATTTCGGAAGGGCTGCGATCGAGCTCTCGTGTGCCGTTGATTCGAGTCCTGCTCGCTGTTGGTGGATTGATGGAATACATTAAATATAGTACAGTGTTACGGATATATCGTAGGGAAATATTTACCTATTGCTGTTGACATTGACTGATCGCGAGTGGTGATGCCTTCGTAGCGCCTTGATTTGATTCAGCTTGTCGCCCTGCGTCTGGGCCTGCTGCTGTTGCTGCTTTTTCTCCAGCGCCGTCTGCGTCATTCGCACCGTGGAAGCGATGGTATGGCGTGCTGCGTCAAAGACATTGGCACTGGGTTTTCGCAGCTTCTTCTCCGTGCAGCTGGGCACCTCGGCGTTAGCTGTAGGATAAGCCACACCAGGCGTAGCAATACTCCTATTAGCATTTGGGTTAACCAAACGTCGCAGGGAGGTGGATATAACAGTGGATTTATTTGCTGCCGATGGCGATTTGCGGCGTCGTGTAGTTATGGTATAGCTGGAGGACAAGGATGGTTCTGCTTGAGCACTGATTGTATCCGTATCGTTGTCATCGCTGCCATTACAATTGGGATCCTCAGCAGTTGCTTGCTGGTACAAGGCATGTTCATCTCGCTCTAGTTGACGCTGCTCAGAGAGCTCCTCAGCTGTCGGATGATCGGCACTCCCCGCATCCAGTGTGTCCTGATCGTTCAGGTGCATGGTATCCACACGCTGCGAGATGCCTTTGACGCGGGTCAGCAGCAAATCCACATGCTCCGAGGAATTGGCAATGCTCGATACCTCCGCCAGTTTTGTCTTTAGCTCCAGGCTATTGATACCGTACGTATGGCGGAGAATGGGCAGATTGGTGCGGCGCCGCATGCGCTCACCCTCGGACCAAAGCCAGCTTTGTTTACTAATTTGAAAATAAATGATATCACTTTAATTATTACACTGGGAAATAAGGGAAACACACTACTCACTCCTCCATCCACTGCTGCTGATGGCCAATAACTGATCCCGGCCTGCAGAGCCTCAGCCAGGCAATGGACTCCAACGCAGTAAACCCATAGTGCTTCATTATATACGCTCCAATGAGGCTACCCGTCCTGCCCAATCCGGCCTTGCAGTGCACGGCAATGGCTCCCTTTGTTGTCTCACAAATGGAGAGGAACTTTTTCATGATGGCATCGCTGGGCGTGCTGCCGTCGATAAAGAACAGATCCTTGTGATCGAACCCGGCATTCTCAAACGATGAGGCATGATAGACCTTGGCGTTTAACCGAATCACGGTCGTGACATTGTTCTCCCGAAAATAGGTAAAGTAGCGTTCGGGTGCATGGCACGGATAACCGTTTGGCAGGGTCTTGCTCTTCTGATGCGGCCCACAAAACGCAATAAACTTTTGCGGCACAATCCAGTTGAAATCGCCATTCTCCACACGCTCAAAATATTCATATTCCTCCGCATCAAAGTCACTGAAGTTGAAGAAACCCGCCTGCAGTCCCTTGTGGACGGCATTCAGACAGTCCAGCAGCGAGATTTTAAAGCTGCTGGGTCCGTAGCTGGCGTCGCAAAAGCGCGTGTAGGCGGGTATATCGCCGGCGACAAGCGGCCGATACGCCTCCTGTGGCGTTTTATTTAGGTAAATGATCTGGAAAAGGTGAGCACACAATTCGAAGGATTAATCTAAGGTTTGCCCTGACCAACCAATTGCTGGAGCGCACTTACTGCATACGAACCAATCAGGTAGGCCGCATTGAGTCGCTTGGCCGGATTCATGGAGGTGTAGTGGACAATCTTCTTGTTCGCATGGCACTTGGCGTTCAACTTGGTGTTGAGCTTCATGCAATACCTGTACAGCATACAGATATTCAACGGTCCAAAGTCATTGTAAAAGTTCTCGTAGATGTACTCCTCGTCCACATTAAAGTAGTGAGTATTCACGGTGTTCTTTGGCTTGATGTTCTTCTTAAAGGCCACAAAGTACAAGCGGTCTGTAAACATATGGCAAAGCTTATTAGTATATATCAATCAAATCAGAGTTCGTTGTGCCCATACCTTCCTGCATCTCAGATGCACAGACCAACAGATCTGAGTTGTCATCGTCCAACATCATGGCGGGAACGGGGCAGGTAATGGAAGCACACGTACGACTGTTTGGCGACTGCAAAGAAATAAAATAAAGATTAAGATAAAATATGACGGTTCTTTTTAAATCTCCAGCGTTCACTGGCCCACACACATTCGCAGGTTCCGCTAACAAGCTTCCGCTTTGCTATTTCTTACCAATTTAATTTTATAAGAGGTATTAGTAGAGTATGTTTTTTTGGGTAAAGCTTTTTAAACTGTATTTTATTGAGAATCTAGGTTTCCTTACTCAGATAATATCTATAAGCATAGTTAGATGCAGATTTATGTCTAACAATAACTTTTTCTAAAACATATTTCCCTTTTAACTGACAGGTTTACTCATTTCCTACATTCAAAACGGCTTTTTAAAGCCCAAAATCAATATTTCTGATCTAGTTATATTATAAATATCCCATTAACGGGCTTAAATTTCTTAAAATATGCACAGTTTACAATAATTTAAATGAAATTTATACCCAGGGTATACAAAAGTCAATACTCCAAAGGTAATAGATATAGATTTCCATCTTAATGATTAGTTCTCTCACTGCGGCCCACACCACTAGGCAGAAACCTGACTTTGCCTTAATTGGAATATGACAGTAAATAATGTTTTCCGCAAAGGGTGTTCCACATACAGCCATCCATCCATTTATCCATCTGTCCCGGCAGAATGAGTATATATACGAACACTTTTACACACATATCTATTGAGTGGAAACATGTGTTCAGTTTTACCAACTTTATGAGTGTCTGACTGTCTGTCTTTGGCCACCCCTAAGTACAATTCCCTGCCTTATTTGCTCCACTTTTTCCTCCGCCTAGTGTAATGTAGGTGATGTGGGTTACCATATCGATATGCTTATAGCCATCAGTCAGGCACTCATTCCATCAAGTCGTCAGTCGTCCGCAGTCCCATAAACAATGGCAAAAAAGGAGGAGAAGGAAGCCCGAATGGGGAAACACTCTTATGGAGAAGAGTCTTGGGGAAAATCTAAGAAAGTCACGTCTCTATGCAAATTTATGAGGAACAAAAGGGATGTCCATGACATAATTTCGGACGAGTTTATTGCCCCGAGGATTAGGTTAGGGATAGTTTTATTTAATTTTGCTTTTTAACAGTAAGAAAGATACCTACATACTAATATAGAACACATATTAAAGAAAAAAGCGAACTACCTTCGGAAAGCGGAAACTCATATACCCTTGCAGTTTGCATTCGGATTCTAGGATCGTATAGGAGGTCAATCACAAATAAGTTTAAGTTATTCGCATTTCTTATAGATATTTATCATTATTTGTAAATGACTTATAAGATAATTTTGTCTACAAACCAAAGCATAAAAAAGTCATAACTAAGCCAAAAATGCTTTAATTTCAATACTGAAGACAGTTCTGTGCTAGTTTTTGTATGGTTAATAAATCTGCGTACTTCAAATGCCATTTTTTAAATTTTAATTTTTTGACCATTTTTCAAATTGTAACAATGCGAATTTTAACAGCATAAAAAGTTGAAAAAAATAAATTTTGAAAATTTGTTTCCTTTCATGTCTAGAAAGATTCGCCTTGTCATGCTGATCAAGAATATATATGGTTTATAGGGTCGGAAATGACTGCTTCACTCCGTTGCAAGCTTCAAGGGTATAAATATTCGTATTCTTTCAGTCATATTTCTATGGCAATTTTTTCTAAAAACCA
The DNA here is from genome assembly GCA_035046265.1 of Drosophila bunnanda. Classification (NCBI taxonomy): domain Eukaryota; kingdom Metazoa; phylum Arthropoda; class Insecta; order Diptera; family Drosophilidae; genus Drosophila; species Drosophila bunnanda. The sequence continues at coordinate 3,462,279 of JAWNOB010000076.1, read as the reverse complement.
AAGCTTAGAATATTCATAACTAAGCCAAAAATGCATTAATTTCAATACGGAAGATAGTTCTGTGCTAGTTTTTGATAGACTAATAAATCTGCGTACTTCAAATGCCATTTTCAAAATTTTAATTTTTTGACGATTTTTCAAAGTGTAACAATGTGAATTTTAACAACATAAAATGTTAAAAAAAAATTTTTTTTTTAATTTGATATCTAATGTCTAGAAAGATTCGCCTGTTGATGCTGATCAAGAATATATATGGTTTATAGGGTCGGAAACGACTGCTTCACTCTGTTGCAAGCTTCAAGGGTATAAATATTCGTAATCTTTTTAGTCATATTTCTATGGCAATTTGTTCTAAAACCCAAAGCTTAGAAAATTCATAACTAAGCCAAAAATGCATTAATTTCGACAAGGAAGACAGTTCTGTGCTAGTTTTTGTTAGGTTAATAAATCTGCGTACTTTAAATTACATTTTTTAAATTTTAATTTTTTGACGATTTTTCAAAGTGTAACAATGTGAATTTTAACAACATAAAATGTTGAAAAAAAATTTTTTTTGAAAATTTTATATCTAATGTCTAGAAAGATTCGCCTGTTGATGCTGATCAAGAATATATATGGTTTATAGGGTCGGAAATGACTGCTTCACCTTGTTGCAAGCTTCAGACTGAAATTATAATACCCTGCAAGGGTATAAATATTCGTATTCTTTCAGCCATATTTCTATGGCAATTTGTTTTAAAACCAAAAGCTTAAAAAATTCATAACTAAGTCAAAAATGTATTAATTTCGACAAGGAAGACAGTTCTGTGCTAATTTTTGATAGACTAATAAATCTGCGTACTTCAAATGCCATTTTTTTACTTTTAATTTTTCGACGATTTTTCAAATCGTAACAATGTGAATTTTAACAACATAAAATGTTGAAAAAATTTTTTTTTGAAAATTTGATATCTAATGTGTAGAAAGATTCGCCTGTTGATGCTGATCAAGAATATATATGGTTTATAGGGTCGGAAATGACTGCTTCACTGCGTTGCAAGCTTCAGACTGAAATTATAATACCCTGCAAGGGTATAAATATTCGTATTCTTTCAGTCATATTTCTATGGCAATTTGTTCTAAAACCCGAAGCTTAGAAAATTCATAACTAAGCCAAAAATTCATTAATTTCGATACGGAAGACAGTTCTGTGCTAGTTTTTGATAGGCTAATAAATCTGCGTACTTCAAATGCCATTTTTTTAATTTTAATTTTTTGACGATTTTTCAAATTGTAACAATGTGAATTTAAACATAAAATTTTGAAAAAAAATTTTTTTTTTTGAAAATTTAATGTCTAATGTCTAGAAAGATTCGCCTTTTGATGCTGATCAAGAATATATATGGTTTATAGGGTCGGAAATGACTGCTTCACTCCGTTGCAAGCTTCAGACTGAAATTATAACACCCTGGAAGCTTAGAACACACACTCATTTCAGGCACATATTATCACTGAATAGTCTTATATGATTCTAAATTGATATAGTTTAAGGATCACGAAAATCTCATTAGTATCGAGTAACTATACCTCTTGTCTAGTATACGCTATAAGTAATATCTTATCATGAACCTCCTAACATTCACAACCCGCTTCGGAGCCGTTCCTGCTCAACGATATTGGTATATTTTAATGGTCGGGATGTTTACGATGTTGACCCTTCACCAAAAGTGTTACGCACACACGACTCACACCTCACACTCGCCCATATATGAACACATGTAAATATTCGATTTTATGCAAATTTTTAACCTTTTCCAGCAGTTGGCGTGCCTTTGCAGAATTGGGAGGCCCAGGTTGGTCCCTTTTATGCAGCAGTGCTTTATGCACTTCCTTTTCCTGACTTTAAAGTTGAAAAGTCAAGACGGCGAACGAGCAGGCGCTTTTTATGGCACATTTGCATGTCGGCCAAAGGCTTCGGATCCAAACTTAGATCCCTATCAGGTTGAGAAAGGTGTACGAGGAGTGTGTGTTGCCAGGCATATCGCATGACATTGGGTGTTCCTAGGCAAACGGAAACTAAAATAGCTAAAGATATCAGGATATATAGGGCAAGTCATGGCTGGAAAGGAGGTGAAGGAAAATGAATTAGTTGCCCAGGTCCTCGAGGCGTAATTTGGTTCGTGTAAGTCGTTATTGCTCTGACAATGCAGAAGAGTATTACAGGCGGAGAAGGCACACATTTGTTATAATGGCTTCTAAGGGAATCTACTTCTGTTAGAGGTATAATATACATACATAAAAACGAAGCATTTTATTAATTTGTTACTCTTTGTCCATTTAACCTTTGTACCGCTAAATCACTGGTTATCAGTGAGGCGCCCTCTGTTGGAGGAATTTACTAAGCCGTACAATTTCAATTGAGAATCTTTCTCAGTTCCGCTCAGAACCGATTTTATAGTCAGATAGTTACTTGATAAATAGTACTTGATAGATACTTGATAAATACTAACTAACTAAAGACTGGTTAATATATGGTATTTGCTTAGGCGTACTTGTACCTGTTTATAACCGAGGTCGCCCTCTAGCGGCGATTGGCAGCAAAACCTTTTAATCTAACTGTGAACTCCGCTCTTTGTATTGTCTCCACATTTCTTTCTCTTCCACACACACACACATACGTTACTCCCCTTCTATGGAGCATCGAAGATCATTGCTAAATATAGCGGGTATATGCAATCTACTATCACCATCTCTCTTACCCATTGATGACTTTTTGGAGTTGTCAAGCATTCCAATGCAGCTCCCACGTGACGACACAGAATAATATCACACGCACATTCATAATCTCCATATGCTGGCTTATCTTCTGTATGTATGTACCATAAAAAGTAAACATTAAAATGCGATAGAAAGCAAGCACTGTTGTAGCTTCTTTTTCTCTATCTCTTCTTCCCTGAGCCGTTTGGAAATTGAGACCTAGGCCATTTGGTCGTTAAAAACAATGGACAAACAAACGGGTTTTTAAATTTAGCCCTGTGACGTCACCAGAAAATAAAAAACACTAGGCGAGAATGACAACAAAAGGCGGTTAAAAATAAATAAAAACCAACATCGATGGAGAGCCGAGCGAATAGCGTTTATTTTTCTTTTCAGCCAAGTTAGTTGAAATTGGAAGCGGTTTTCACAGAGATTTTTGCCGCGCTCGCAAATCACAATAAAAACAAGGCACATACACTCGCACACACGGTTTACAACGGAAACATTCACCTGCACCCCACCCGCCGCCCCCTTCCACTATTTCCCGCGCATGCGTTGACTCTCTCAATCAAAAGCTGCTCTCTCCTGCTCTCCCTCTCTCTCTCGTTTGCACTTGTGCTTCGCTTTGGCGGCATTTGTATGGGCGTCCCGCTCGCTGCTGGCATTTATGTGTGTTTGTGTGTGCGTCGTGTATTATTAACAGCAACCAACGCATTTTTCTACTAATATCCCAGAGAAATCGAAAAGATTGTACTGCGTAATCAATTTTTTTGGGAATAACTTCTGGACTATTTTCGTGGCACTCAAATGGAGAGCGAGTCGTTACAGTTACAGAGTTTTTGTTGGTACGTGGCCGAGTGCAAGCAACTATCCCCAAAGGGGGGGGACGGAGGTGGTGTGCTACGGATGTAGTGGGAGAAGAGGGATAGTAAAAAGAGGAAGACTCACCTAAATTGTGGTTTCACACCGTTGTTATTGTTGTTGTTGGGATCCGCTGTGTATGGATATTCTCGAAACGGAAGGAGGAAGAGATGGGGGAGGAGGACGGAGAAACGGGAGAGGCAGCAACAGCAGCACCAGCTAATAACACCCACACCACACTCTGCATAACACTTGGAATTTTAACTAAACTTTAATTTGTTTTTAAAGGATATTTTTGTTGTGTGGGCCTTGTGTATAAATTTTGTCAACGAATATTTCACATCGAATTTTGTGTTTTTTTGTGTGTATTTTTTGGTTTCTGTTTTTAAGTTAACAACATTCTCAACGAAAGCTTTTGCACTTTGATTCTCGGCCCCCCTCTTCTTGTTTTCTTTTTTAAATCGTAGTTAACGGAAAATCCTTCAAGCGTTCGGGTATGGCCGTTTTGTCAGGACATTATCATTATTGCACTAGATATACGACACTATATTTTGGTATGATTTTTCCCGGCGATTTGTGTATTTTCTCCCGTTTCGACGGAGCAACGCGTTGGATACTTGTTCGAAAATTGGGGCTTTGTTGGTTCCAGTTCGAAGAGCTTGTGTGTTGGTCAGAGTGGTCTGCTGCGAGGGTTCCGAAAATGCCAGACGGCCGGGAATGAACTCATAAGTCTGATTGGCCACACTGATTTTGAACAGCTGGGAGGTGTCGTCAATGGGCGCCATATCGGCAGTTTGAATTTGTATTACAGTATACATATTAAATGTTTTGAGCTATTTGTTAAACTATCTCTACTGCAGAATGCAAATTAGAGCTGGTAAAAATAGATGATTTCCACTACCTCGATGATTCTTAAGCATTGCACATAATTCATATTATATTGAAAAACTACTTATTATTATGATTATCGTTTAATTACTAATTTCATTGGTTTTTACTAATTAATTAATATTAAAGAGTATACAAATTAATTGAAACGTAACAATTCATTTATTATTCGTTTTATTAATATTAGTATTAACAAAAACGATCATTTAATTTGATTAGTATCACTTATCGATAGTGCCAATAAATCGATGTTTTGAAAACAATATCCAACCATCGATAGTATCGATAGAGCTCCGATGTTTTGCCAGCTACAAGTTTAAATTCGGATCTCTCGATCGGTCGTCTTCTTTCTGACTCGAAAAAAAAGCGAAACGGGGCAGGAGGGCCCAGCCGCATCTCTTTTTTGGAATTTTCCTTTTCCAATTGTGTGGGGAAAATATCTTCTTCGCGGCGAGTGCAAGTGCGTGTGTGTGTCGATCGGTGTACCTGTTGCGTGCGCGTGTGTGTGTGTGAAGTTTATAAAAAGAAGTAAAAAAGAAGTGTGTGAGTTTGCTGCATCAACAAAAATAACAACAGCCGTGTGTGTGTGTGTGTTGTTGCTGTCTGTATAACAGCAATTTTTGGTAACTTCCAGTGCTCCAGAGCGGCGGCGATCAAGGAATAGATGATATACACAGAAAAGGAGCATCCAGTGAGTACTCTATGAGCCAGACGATTTACAGTTAGTTTTCCGACGCGGAGTTTTTACGCAGTTTTCCCAGACCAGCTGCAGTGTCTCCTGTCTCCCTCTATGCCTCCTTCGTCTCTCGGGCGCTCTCTGTCTTAGTTTGTCGCTCTTTCTTGGGGTTTATCTGGTGCCCTGTTTTTGTTGTTACTTCGCTCGCCTACTTCTTCTCTACTTTTCCTCCTTCGCATCCGTTGTATTTGTTGTTGATCGTTCTTTTTCATGTTGTTGTTGGCATACTGCCGCATTTTTTTTATCTTGTATGTTTTGTGTACACAAAGTCGAGATAGCTCCCAAAAAAAAGCGGGGGTTAAAGGGAATACGCGGGTGCAAAGAGCACATAACTTTCAAGATCTCACTCTCTCTCTCCAGTCAACTCTTAAGGAGAGGCTTAAACTGCTTTTGAAATATATTAAAAATATCTTGTTCTTTATAAAAAATAGAATTGTAGAATTTTCCCTAACCAAGTTTAACTTAAAATAATTTCCATTCCTGAAACATGTGTCATTTTCCTTGAAATCATATTTAGAAAAATCCCAGAAATACTATCCACATCCCAATTGCTGATCTCTAGTTTCGCTATACTCACCAGCAAAGATTACCCATCAGACTGTTAAACATTAAATGTACAATTGCTTTGCTAGGAATATTTTTTGGATTATGCATTCACATACCATACTCGGACTGGTACAATATAGAAACATGATGCCATACATAAATGAACGACTGGCTGCTTGTGGGGACACAAAAAGTGCATTGCCAAGCGGTTTGACTTTAGTTTTCCAGCGACAATGGGGCTCTTGGCTAATTAAAAAGTGAGCCGGGCTTCTGTCGCCTTGAAGATGTGCACTAGACGAATTAATTTATCTAGATTGGATTGCGGCCTGTGGGCAGAGAAAAAGGATTTATTTTGTCGGCGGTCGGGTCTAATTATAGCGGGACTATCGCGGGCTGATCTCATGCTTAGCTGTTGGACTTTCTCATAAACATGTGTTCTCCAGACCGAGAATTGAAATTCGGGGCTGTAGTTTGGGGATGGGGTTTGGACTGGTGCATACATATTTGTGCTGTGTAAATATACAGTGGTCAATCGCAAAGTGGAATATTTTCTTTTGCTAAATCTGAATTGAATTTAAAAAGAAAATTTAATTTAAAATCAAGTTTAAAATACTTAAAATTTCTTCGTTAGAACCCATTGGGAGTTACACCTGAAATTTTAGCATTTCAACTTATTAATATATATTTAATAAATGTAATATAGTTTAGGTCCTTTCCCTTTTATATTAAATCTTTGTATTGAAAATAATTATAATACAAGAAAACAATATAACAACAAGATGAGTTACTTCATACGCTTCCAGGGTATTATAATTTTATTCAGAAGCTGTAAAGAATTCATGTCTGACCCTACAAATTATTTACATTCTTGATCAGCATCAGCAGTAGAATAGATCTAGCCATCAGTTTCCTGAAGGTGCCTTCTTTTCTTGTTTAAAATTAATTAATTAATACGAAGACCTGAATTTTTCATATATCCTACTATCGAACTTATCGATTGTATAGATTATTAAGTTATCGCACATATAGTGCACCATTAATATACCCATCAAAGTTCAAATACATCCAGTGATCACTATACACTGTTACTGTAGTCGTGTGGTCAAAATTGGATGGAAATTGGAAATATAAACATCACATCTTCGGAGCAAAACTAAGAAAAAAAGAAAAAACATGAAACAGCCAGGCAATTGTATGAGCGAATATTTTTTTATGAACTAAACTGAACTGGTCATAGGCATATGTACAGATGTACGAATATAAAACATATATACCTACTTGTACACATAAATACACACACTCAGACCCAGCGAAGTCGAGAGAATGCTCCACTGCGGCTCCATTATTTACTCGTACGTGTATATAGTGTAGTGTGTGTGGTGTGTGCTTTGTTTATTTGCCAGTTTCCTCGACGAAAACGAAATTAACCAAGCAACGCACAAATAGCAAACAAAAAATTTAAAACACACACAAAGTAATTAAAGTCTGCCAGGGAATGGGAGTCGGAGACGAGTTCTTCCCGGGATCCCGAACTGTGTCTGTGAATGAACTCTTATCGGGGTCCCAGTTTGGAATTATGAAATAAATACATTTACATTTGTATGTATATTTTTAGGCCCGGCGTTGAGCATGTTTCCATGTTTTGGGGCCTAGAAAATGCGATTGGATTGGCCTGGCCGGTGGCTTATCTCTCCGGGTATTAGTAGCACATTTTTGAGTTCTGATACCCTCCGGAATACTCCCTGATAAGAGTCACACACAGAAGCCGCCAGTTTGGCTTTAGACATGGATTTGGAATGGGTTTTAATTCAAATGTCACGATCTTTGAATACTCTCTGGTTTAAAAAGGATTAGCTTAGGTTTATACCATAAATGGGTTTCTAGTAGAGAATAATTATTTTTAACTTTTAAATTGTTTGGAAATTCAATAAAAGTGCTAGAAAATATGCTTTAAGGGAGGCTTAAAGTATAGAATTAAATTTTTCATGTATCAATCAATCATACAATCATCACAAAAATTTCTTAAGAAATTCTACCTTTTAAATCAGAGCTCATTTTATTTTTGATGTCTGAGCTCCTTTTGTTTTTCAGCTTACTTGTATAAATATTTGAAATATTAATAATATATCTTGGTCTCTATAAATTTATTTTTATATATTGCTTTAGTTTATATATAATAAATATCTATTAAAAATAAATTACAAACAAATCCACTTTGAAAGTTAAATCTAAAATATAAAAAAACTGATAAACACGGCTCTCCAACGCACCAGGCAACAACGGATTAAGCTCCATACACCCAGACATCCCAGCACTGGGCATTATCGCACTATATAGTATGGTATGGTAGCATATGTGGGCAGCCCGTCCCCACAGATGATAGTAGGATCCATTCAGTTTCAGTTCAAGATTCGGTCTGCGGCCTCAGTTGGTGCGTAAGATTCGTGGGGCGCGGATGCCTCGTATTCTTTATACTTTATTATTGGTACGAGACGACGAAAATAAATAAGAAAATCTAGAAAATTAGAGCATCTCTCGGATTGTTGATAAGCAGAACAGTTCAAAAGTGGGGGCAACGCAAAGAAGAGGAGTTTGTTTAGTGACTAAAAAAAAATGGAAAACGAAATTAAAGAAACTGATTTATAAAGAAATATTTTATTTAATATTTACAGCTGTGGGATTTATGAAGAATATCTGTCAGCATGAATGAATAAACAACGTGGAAGAAGAAGGATAAGGACGACGAAGAAGTTGTTGGTCAAGTATGTTTCTCTCAAATTCGGAAAAGATTGTAAAGATTGTAATTCATTATTTGGTAATACCTAATATTTAAAAAATACAATTTTTTATACATTTTGCTCCTTTAATATTCTCTTTTGACATACTTAAATATTAAAGAAAAGCAAATATTTACTTTAGATATTTGTATTTTTTAGAGCGTGTCATAAGACCCAAAAATAAGAGTCATAAAACACACTAGCAAACTTTTAAAACTTGTAATAAAAATGAAATAGTTTAATTAATATATCTTTATTAATCTAATTTGATAACTATATTATTTTACCAAATATTCCCAAATTAACAATCCAAGACTCTACCGAATTATGACATATTTTTAACCTTTTCTTTCTCAAAACTTTACAGAATTCTAGAAGGAGGATCACGTGGACTGTAAGAGCTAGAGAGAGAGAAGAGGTTTCCCGCAACGAAACGAAAAGAAAAGCACAGCATCGAACTGATTAAAGTCCCGGCCGGAAGTCAGTCCCAGAGTGGAGCACGACCCCAACAACAACCCAAGAGAGAGGGGCAACGAGAGCGACCGCGACCGAGAGCCATCGCGATGTTGGAGCTGCGGCTTATCGCCGTGGTTTGTGTGCTGGGCCTGCTGGCCAGCGAGTGGGCCCAGCCAGTGGCGTCACAGCGAGCCCCGCAGCAGCAGCAGCAACAGCATGGCCGCCGGGACAGGCCCAGGAATCCGCCCAGGCAGTACATCAAGACACATCCCTGCGAGCGATCCTCCTGCTATCCCGCCACGGGTAACCTCTTGATCGGCCGCGAGAATCGACTGAGTGCGAGCTCCACCTGTGGCCTGCATTCGCCCGAGCGTTTCTGCATCCTCTCCCACTTGCAGGACAAGAAGTGCTTCCTCTGCGACACGCGAGAGGAGACCCGGTATGATCCGTACAAGAATCATCGCATTGGACAGATTATCTACAAGACGAAGCCGGGAACGAATCTGCCCACGTGGTGGCAGTCGGAGAACGGCAAGGAAAATGCCACCATTCAGCTGAACCTGGAGGCAGAGTTCCACTTTACCCATTTGATAATCACCTTTACGACGTTCCGACCGGCGGCCATGTACATTGAGCGATCCTTTGACTTTGGAGCGACGTGGCATGTGTATCGGTATTTTGCCTACGATTGCAAGGAGTCCTTCCCCGGAGTGCCCACGGTCTTGCACAACATCACCGATGTGATGTGCACCTCGCGTTACTCCAATGTGGAGCCCTCGCGGAATGGCGAAGTGATCTTCAGGGTATTGCCACCGAACATTAACGTCTCCGATCCCTATGCCGAGCACGTCCAGAACCAACTGAAGATGACTAATCTGAGGATACAGATGACCAAGCTGCACAAGCTGGGAGACAATCTCCTGGACAGCCGGCTGGAGAACGAGGAGAAGTACTACTACGGCATCTCCAATATGGTGGTGAGGGGTTCCTGCTCCTGCTACGGCCATGCCTCGCAGTGTCTGCCCCTAGACCCGGCCTTTATGCCAGATGATAATGAGGATGGCATGGTGCATGGACGCTGTGAGTGCACCCACAACACCAAGGGCTTGAATTGTGAGTTTTGCGAGGATTTCTTCAACGACCTGCCCTGGAAGCCCGCCTTTGGCAAGCAGACGAATGCCTGCAAGAAGTGCGAGTGCAATGAGCACGCCGTCAGCTGTCACTTTGATGAGGCCGTCTTCACTGCCTCCGGTCATGTCTCCGGCGGTGTCTGTGACAACTGTCTGCACAATACCCAGGGACAGCACTGCGAGGAGTGCATGCCGTTCTTCTACCGCGATCCCGAGCAGGATATTCGATCGGATCAGGTGTGTCAACCCTGCGATTGCGATCCCCAGGGCTCCCTGGATGATGGCATCTGCGATTCGGTAAATGACCCCGAAAACGGAGCAGTAGCGGGAGCTTGTCACTGCAAGCCCTATGTGAAGGGACGTCGCTGTGATCAGTGCAAGGATGGCTATTGGAATCTGCAACCCGACAATCCCGAGGGCTGTGAGGCCTGCACCTGCAACATCCTGGGCACAATCAACAACTCCGGCTGCATGATGCGCACCGGCGAGTGCAAGTGCAAGCGATTCGTCACCGGCAAGGATTGCAATCAGTGTATGCCAGAGACCTTTGGCCTGTCGGAGGCCGAGGATGGCTGCAGCATGTGTAACTGCGATGTGGGTGGATCCTACGACAACTATTGCGATGTGATCAGCGGGCAGTGTCGTTGCCGACCGCATATGACGGGGAGAACTTGCTCGCAGCCCAAGCAGAACTACTTTATCCCTTCCCTGCCGGAAGTCCACGAGGCGGAGGTCATCGATGAGTGTATTTCATACGGACCGAATGGCAACTGCAGCATTGTGGCCGAGACTCCGGATGGCAGCTTCACGGGCATTGGCTTCACAAGAGTTCCCGAGAACACCGAAGTCGTTTTCACCGTTGGCGATATTCCCCGTTCCATGCCCTACGATGTGGTCATCCGTTATCAGAGCACCAGCCGTGGGGACTGGGAGGATGCCTACATAACGCTGGTACGGCCCGATGAAGTCGATCCCGATGGCGAGTGTGGTCAGCTGGCGGCGGCCACATCGTCGGAGACAAGGATACTGTTCTCCCTGCCCGATCGCAGCCGGCAGGTAGTGCCGCTGAATGATGTCTGTTTGGAGGCCGGGAAGGTCTACAAGTTCCGCATTTACTTCGAGAGGAAGCGACACAGCGAGGACACGCCCGCGGCCACCATCTTAGTGGATTCATTGACCCTTATACCCCGCATCGATGTCACCCCCATCTTCACGGGCTCCCCAATGGCCGATCTGCGCAGGCGAGAATACGAAGAGCACAACTGCAACCTTTCCCTGTACAACATGGCCTACAAATCGGATGAGAATTGCAAGCATCTGGACAACTTTGTGAGCACCTTTGTCCACGATGGCGCCAGCATGTGCAACTGCAACCCGACGGGTTCGTTGAGCAAGGTCTGCGACTCCAACGGCGGCTACTGTCAGTGCAAACCGAATGTGGTGGGCCGGCAGTGCGATCAGTGCCGCCCAGGGACCTATGGCTTCGGTCCCGAGGGCTGCAAGGCCTGTGACTGCAACAGCATTGGCTCAAAGGACAATAATTGTGACCTAATCACCGGGCAGTGCCAGTGTGTGCCGAATACGTACGGTAGGGAGTGCAATCAGTGTCAGCCGGGCTACTGGAACTTCCCCGAGTGTCGGGTGTGCCAGTGTAATGGTCATGCGGCGCAGTGTGATCCTCTGAAGGGTACCTGCTTGGACTGTCAGGTGAGAATTGGCTTAAAGAGGCTTGAATATCTAGTTTTTGGTTTGGTAAATGAAGGGGTACACTGAGGAGGCCCCAAGTTTAACGAGCTTATGACCTGTTTTATTAACCAACTAATCTTATTCCCAATTTCCCTATTCAGGACTTCACCACAGGCTACAGCTGCGACAGCTGTCTGGATGGTTATTATGGCAATCCTCTCTTCGGCAACGAGATCGGATGCCGGCCCTGCCGCTGCCCCGAGACCGTGTCCAGTGGCTTGGCCCATGCCGATGGCTGCTCCTTGGATACGCGCAACAACAACATGCTGTGCCACTGCCAGGAGGGTTATGCCGGCGCTCGATGCGAAATCTGTGCGGATAACTTCTTTGGGCAACCGGAAAATGGCGGCACATGCTCGAAGTGCGACTGCAGCAACAACATTGATCCCTACGACACTGGAAACTGTGACCGCCAGACGGGGGCGTGCCTGAAGTGTCAGTACCAGACCACGGGAGATCACTGCGAGCTGTGCAAGGATGGATTCTTCGGGGATGCCCTGCAGCAGAACTGTCAGCAATGCGAATGTGATTTCCTCGGAACAAACCAGACACAGGCCCACTGCGATCGGTTTACGGGACAGTGTCCTTGCCTGCCCAATGTCCAGGGACTGCGTTGCGATCAGTGTGCGGTGAATCACTGGAAGATTGCCTCCGGCGAGGGCTGCGAGGCCTGCAACTGTGATCCCATTGGAGCCCTGCAGGAGCAGTGTAACTCATACACGGGAAAATGCCAGTGCAAGCCGGGCTTCGGAGGCAGAGCCTGCAATCAGTGTCAGACTCACTATTGGGGCAATCCCAACGAGAAGTGCCAGCCGTGCGACTGTGACCAGTATGGAGCGGCCGATTATCAGTGTGACCGCGAGACGGGTCAGTGCGTTTGTCACGAGGGCATCGGTGGCTACAAGTGTAACGAGTGCGCTCGGGGTTACATCGGTCAATTCCCTCACTGCGCGCCCTGCGGCGAATGCTTCAACAATTGGGACTTGATCTTGAGTGCCTTGGAGAACTCCACAGCAGCTACCATCCAGCGGGCTAAGGAGATCAAGCAGGTCGGAGCCACGGGTGCATATACCTCGGAGTTCAGTGAGCTCGATAAGAAGCTGCAGCACATACGGGATCTCCTGCAGAATACCTCAGTGAGTCTCGTGGATATAGACAAGTTGGACGCGGAGACCAATGCCCTGAAGCAACAACTTATTGCCTCCCATGGCAAGTTAAGTGAGACGGAGCGAAACCTGGACGGCATCTACAACTCGTTGAGTTTATCGGGAGTGGAGCTTGAAGGCCTGCAGAATCACTCGAGGTTGGTTCAACAACTGTCCAAGGAGCTGAAGGAGAACGGCATTCAGCTGCAAGAGTCTAACATTGAGGGCGCCTTGAATCTGACGCGGCATGCCTACGAGCGGGTCAACAATCTGTCCACGCTCAAGGAGGAGGCCAACGAGCTGGCCTACAATACGGACAGGAACTGCAAGCGCGTGGAAACGCTGTCCAATAAGATCCAAGAGGAGGCCGAGGCCCTGGCCAACAATGACAAGATCATGGCCGAGTATCGCTCCGAATTGAGCAGCCTGACCGCTCAGATCCCTGAGTTGAACAACCAAGTTTGCGGAAAACGTGGCGATCCCTGTGACAGCTTGTGCGGCGGCGCTGGTTGCGGTCATTGCGGTGGCTTCCTTTCCTGCGAGCATGGCGCCAAGACCCACTCGGACGAGGCCCTCAAGGTGGCCAAGGATGCGGAGACAGCGATCACCAGCAAAAAGGATCAGGCGGATCAGACCATTCGCGCTCTGACCCAGGCCAAGGTGAATGCCTCGGAGGCGTACGACAAAGCCAAGCGAGGCTTCGAGCAATCCGAACGTTACCTCAACCAGACTAATGCCAATCTCAAGCTGGCCGAGGAACTCTTCACCGCCGTCAATAATTTCCAAGAGAACGATACCGCTTCACCGGCGGAGAGCAAGCAGTTGGCGCAGGACACCCTTGACCTGGACCTCAAGCTGGAACCCAAGGAGATTGAGTCCCTGGGCACTAAGATCAATGATGCCGTTTCCTCCCTAAAGAACGTCGAGTCCATTATCTACAAGACGCGACCCGACTTGGACAAGGTGAATGATCTGCAGAGCATTGCCAATTCCACCAAGGCGAAGGCCAACAAGATCCTCGACTCGGCTAACTCGGTGGTGGAGAATCTAGCGGCGGCCGACGACTCCCAGGGCAAGGCCCAGGATGCCATTCAGCTGGCAAATAGCAACATTGAGCTGGCTGCCCAGGATCTCGAGAAGATCGATGAGGAGACCAACTCCGCTGAGGCCCCGGCCAATAATACAGCCCAGCAGGTCGAGAAACTGGCCCAAACCCTGCAACGTCTCCAAAACAGCATTGTGACCAACGATCGCTATGCCAAGGTCATTTCCAAGGAGGCTGGTCGCATCAAGCAGGAGGCCATGAGTGCCCGGGGCGAGGCCAACAATCTGCAGTTCGCTGCGAGTGCCACGAACCAAACCCTAACCGATCGAGCTGATCGCTCCGAGAATGCCAGGGAGAGGGCCAAGCAGCTGTTGCAGAGGGCATCCAAGCTGACCGTCGACACCAATGCCAAGCTGAAGGACCTGAACGATCTGCAGACCAAGTATCTCATCAAGAGCCAGGAGCTGGTCGATCTGCAGGCGGCGATTGGACCGCTGAACGAGGTGCTCAACCAGCACCTGAAGCACATCCAGGAACAAGCGTCCTACTACAGGCAGTGCTAGGATTTTGCAAGAAAGTAAGTATGGGAAGAGTTTAGGGGAAAGCATAAAAAAATGATAAAATTACGATTTCCATTATTATTTCGAATATTAATCAATTTCTTCTAACCTTTTTTTCAGTTTCCAATGCGCGCGCCATTTGAATTGCCATATTTCATGAACAAATAAGAAGCAAAACTTCGAATTACGAGAGAATCGAGTTAAGATCAACAACCAACACAACAACAACCACTAGAAAGGCAACAGTTATTATGTAACCACTGTTAAGTTACCGTTACGTTTTGTACTCTAAGTTTAAAAGAAAAAAAAACAACAACAAACTGCAATGTTAATTTTAAAAATTGATCGAACGAAATACGAAATGCCTTCATTTTATAGCTAAGTTTTTCTTACACTTTCTATCCCCTTATACACAATTTTTGTAATACAATTAATGTAATTAAATAAAACTACTTAAATGTGGAAATGTCTTGTTTTTAGTTTCTTTTCAAAACAACCAGAGAGAGAGAAATCGAAGCAAGATGTTTTTAATAGAGAACGACAGGTGAGAGTATTTTGGGTATGACAGGTGTAGATCCCTAAGTTGAAATATTTACTGATGATTAAGGAATAACATAAGGGAATTTAATCCCATTAATACAATTTATTTAAATTAATATATTTTAACATTTAATATATTTTATACGGTTAATTTATAGTGCTATATTTGTAGCATACTTTTCAACCAATTTCAAATTTACAACGGTTATTATGGCAGCCCTGCGGATTTATAGGAATTATAATCAATTCAATAACTATTTTTCAAGAAATTATCAAATCATGACTAGATTTTCGTTTATTAATAAATCCTCATTAGGAATCCTTACTGTATTTTGGTTTTTATTCAAGTATTGGTACTTATGCTGTCCGCATAGCATATTGACATTTTATTTTTATTCCATTCCGTTTTGTTTTTAGTTCTTCCGAGCGTCGCGTGCTGCTGGCTTGTTATTGTTTTTAATTTTCGGCCAATTAATTCGCATATTTATTTTGTGTTCATATATTGTCGAACCGGAAGTCGAATCGAATGGACAGACGTTACAGGCGATCTCTAAGAAGCTCAGCAGGTATTTAAAGATATTCCAAATACTAATTAAAACAGTTGGTGCCGTTGTAGAGAAGCCCACTGCAAGGCCAAAGGTCAAGGTAATGCGGAAAAGACAAAATAATGTTTCAATAATCATCAACCTTTCAGTTTTCCCTTGCATTAAGTATTTGTTTTCCTTTGGCCAAGTTCTGCCCGAATTCGAGTGAGCTTTTTGCGGAAAGGGTAACCCTGCCGCCCTATCGATTGCATCAGCCTATCGATAAGCCGATGCCCGTTGCCGAATCGGCAATGCCGATACTCAGAAATCTCAACAAGTGCAAGTTGCTAGTCGTCGTATTTTTTAATTAAAAACGCGGCTGCGCTAAATACGACATTGTTTGGCGCGGCATGAACGGTGCAGTGCGTGCGACATATTCATTAAATTATTTACTTATTTATTGCGACACCCGCCCGTGCGGTAGATGTGCGACGTACGTACACACATATATGTAGAGCACACGCACACACTCACGCAGCACGGATGTTCTGATTTTATGCAAGAAAAGCGAGTTTATTTTTAAAAACAAGAACATCTTTTCTGAAAATATAATGCCAAAGAAAGGCGGGGAACAACAACAACAACAACACCAACGACATCGACAAACGGCGAAAGAGAAGCAGCGTCTTTGAAACGCAGGCAAGAAAAAAGGGACAACACGCACACAGAGAGAGGGAGAGCGACGACGAACAACGACAAAGGGAAAAGGGAGCAAGGAAAACGGCGAAAAACAAAAACGGGAGCAGCGGCGGCAGGCGAAAAATAAATATATTAAAGACGAAGAAACATAAAGGAAAACGACAACTGACGTGCAGCGTCAAGTGTTTTTCCCTCAGCTGAGTACGTTTTTCCCCCGCAAATGGGGTTAAAGATTTTCCATTCAAGATGCAAGTTCTGGGCAATCTGCAATAATTTACGTTTCAAAATTAGGCCGCAACGGAATTCATAAAATTTCAGTTATCCCTCATAAATAATTGGAAATAAATAAATGCTTTTTCGCATTTATGAAGTTAATTTTGTGATAGAAACTGGCTGCTCTATAAAAAAAAATCGTTAAAAAATATATTTCGAATAAATTGTAGAATATTGACAATTAAACTATTAATAACAAACTATAAGTTCAGTAAAAAATACTCCCGAAAAATACATTTTTCACTTAAAAAAGTTAAGCATCCTATAACGAAGACTCTTGCCATTTTTGACTTTAAAAATCGTTAATTTAAAATAAGCCCCTTAAAAAAAGAGGTCTTTGAATTCGTAAAATTTTTAAACATAAAGTCCAATTTTATTACTTCCGATTCCGACAAATTGTATCGAATTTTAAATGGGGAATGAGCTTTGCATTTTATTATTTATAAACATACATGTGTATATGCCCGCCCCTTTGTTGTTTATTTCATAAATACGTTTTTTATTTCTTGCCAAATACATATGTATATACCCTACGATCTGACCCACACACAACCTATCCATAAACACTCAATTCTGACAGTCTCGCATGCGTTTAACTTGAACCATCATCATCGGCAGAGGGACGAAGAGAAATCAGAGACCGGACTGAGTAAATAGCGAGATATCGCGGCCTTTCCCCATGGACGACGAACTGGAAGATAAGGTGTTCTATCAGACCTACGTTTCGCACATGAAAATCCTGTCCAAATTTGCGGTGGGCTTCTCGTCCATCAACTCACCGCTGGCCTACATTTGGAAGCTGTGCCGGCTGTATGTCCTCCGGCCGGAGGTCATCTTCTGCGGCCTGATTCTATTTGTCCTGTTGCTCTACTTGCAAGCGGTAGATGTGTGGAGTCGCAGCATCCTGGGACGCATTCAGGCCACTCTCGGTCGCCAGAAGGCCGTCAAGATGATGGAGCTGTCGGCCAGTGCCGGTGATCACCAGAGCTGGGAGGAGATGAAGCAGCAGAGCTCTGCCTTTGCGGTGCTCGGACGCAGGCCACGAATGGAGGATAGGTGAGTCCAGGCACAAATTGTTCACAAATTCTTACTACAATATTTTCGATTGAGCTTAATTAATCAAATTAAAGCAGAAAATAATGTTACGGTTAATAAAAAATTATTCATTTTGGCAGCTAAATAAATCGTTTCCAGATGTGGAACTTAGCTCATATAAAACCACGATATCTGTAACATATGTTTCTTGCCATAAAAATAGGTCTATAAAACATCAAAAGATTTAAAACAAATCACTTTAAGCATCTTCCTAATTATTTTCTTTACCTTTCCAGATTCATCATCGAGGAGAACATTAACAACAACACGGGCATCTCCTTCTTTGCCGTCTTCGATGGCCATGGCGGTGAGTTTGCCGCCGATTTTGCCAAGGATGTGCTGGTGAAGAACATTTACAACAAGATCAATGAGATATCCATGCTCCTGAAGTCTGAAGGAGGATCCGGAGGTACCTTTAATTACGAAAAGAGTCCGTATCTAGCGCGCAAGCAGAGCCGCAAGGATGGGAACAAGGAGAACACGGAACCCAGCGCAACAGCAACGGTGGCCCGCAAGGATAGCCTAAGGAAGGGGCACAGCACCACAGCCGATTGCAGTGCCATCAAGCAGAAGACCACAGAGGCCTCCATAGCAGACATTTACACCGCCACCTTGAATACGGCGATGCGGGCGAGTGGCAATGTGGGTGCCGCCAAGGATTCGTTCCTCAATAACAACAATAATAATGCCCAGAATGGCGGAGGTAATGCGCCGCCGCCGAGCTACGAAGCCAAGTGCTATATCGAAAACGGTCGTATTAACTTTGGTAAACTCATCACAGACGAGATCATGTCCGCCGACTACAAGCTGGTGGAGCAGGCCAAGCGAGCGGTTAGTACAATAGATTCTTTAATAATCCGCATTTTTAATTATACTTATTTCTTTGCAACAGACCAATATTGCGGGCACCACTGCCCTGATAGCGATCGTCCAGGGGTCCAAGCTGATTGTCGCCAATGTCGGTGACTCACGGGGCGTCATGTACGACTCGCGGGGCATTGCCATACCCTTGTCCTTCGATCACAAGCCCCAGCAAGTGCGGGAGCGAAAGAGGATCAACGATGCTGGCGGATTCATTGCCTTTCGGGGCGTCTGGCGCGTGGCCGGCGTCTTGGCTACGTCGCGTGCACTCGGTGATTACCCGCTGAAAGATAAGGTATGGGATGATTATTAAAATCTTGATTGTATATTTATATATAAATGACACACTTTTAGAATCTGGTGATTGCCACGCCGGACATCTTGACATTTGAGCTGAATGATCACAAGTAAGTGTCGTTAAACTGAAATTAGAACTTGCAAATACGTTTTGTTTTTAGGATTCGTTTTATGTGGTTGTTTCTAACAACAGGCTGTTTCAAAGCATTGATATTTTTAGGCATTCTTAATAGAATCTAATCTTTGATATTTAACAATGCAAATCTTATCAAATCAAATTAGGATGTTTGTAGCATCCAAATTTTATTTAATCTGTAAAAACCGCAAGGAAATCCCTATAATTAATATATTTTTCACTATTTGTAGACCGCACTTTCTTATACTTGCCTCGGATGGCCTTTGGGACACCTTTAGCAATGAGGAGGCCTGTACTTTTGTCCAGCAGCACCTCAAGGAGTCGGACTTTGGGGCCAAATCCCTGGCCATGGAGTCGTATAAGCGCGGATCTGTGGACAACATCACCGTCCTGGTGATAGTCTTCAAGAACGATGTCTATAGGATTGGTAGCAGCAGCAGTGCGGCGGCGCCAGCAGGAAAAGTTGGAGGAGAAGGCGGAGACAATGCGCTAAAAGTGCCAGCTAAATCTCAACCAGCAGCGGCGGTTGTGCAACGCTCGAATTCAATCAAAACCAAATGAGGCTATAGCTTGTCTCACAAAAAAGGATACAACTTATAATGCAGACAAACAAACGAAAGTGCCCAAAAAAATATTTATAGTTAGGCGTTTTTTATGCTACAAAAATATTCTTTGTTTTTCTGTTTACTGTTCCCAAAGGCATTCAGCATTCACACATTTATCATTCATGATTTTCTCATTATTGTCTCTTGATCGTGATTGAGATTGTTCACTGTTAGTCTATTTTGTTTACGCACTCTACTTGCAACACGCATCACACCAGAAACTGAGATCACAGTCACCATTCATCATAAATCGGTCGTAATTTATTTATTTAATTTATTTGTTATGCTATTGTAAATTATAGAAACATTTTCTAACTCTTATCGCGAAATGTGTTTATAAAGAAATCAAAAATAAAGCATGCAAACGAAATGCGACAATTTCGAGATGCTATCTTAAATCTTTAACTTGTTTTTGGTTTATTATATTATTAATAACTGGGAATTTTAGTGTAAACAAGTAGTAATTTTTTTTATAGAAATTTGTGTACATTTGCAGGGTATTTTAAGCTTGTAACAAGCTGAAGGAGTCATTTCCGACCCCATAAATCATATATATTCTTGATCAGCATCAAAAGCCGAGACGATCTAGCTATGTCCGACAAAAATGTAATTTTTTCAAAATTTCGAAAATTTTTTAAGGGGTTACATCGTTAAAAATGTCAAAAATTGACAAAAAATTTAATTTTTTTAATGTTTTAATTGAGTATGCAAATTTTTTAACCTAATAAAAACTAACATAGGAACGCTTTCCGAATTGAAATTAATACATTTTTGACAGAGTTATGAGTTTTTTAAGAAATGAGTTTTAGCAAAAATGCTCATATAAAAATATACATAAATATCGAGTCAAAATATTGTATTATAATTTATTCAGGAGCTTGTAACAGGCTGAAGGAGTCATTTCCGACCCCATAAATCATATATATTCTTGATCAGCATTAACAGCCGAGTCGATCTAGCTATGTCCGACAAAAATTTAATTTTTTCAAAATTTCGAAAATTTTTTAAGGGGTTACATCGTTAAAAATGTCAAAAATTGACAAAAAATTTAATTTTTTTAATGTTTTAATTGAGTATGCAAATTTTTTAACCTAATAAAAACTAACATAGGAACGCTTTCCGAATTGAAATTAATACATTTTTGACAGAGTTATGAGTTTTTTAAGAAATGAGTTTTAGCAAAAATGCTCATATAAAAATATACATAAATTCGGGTCAACAAATTTTATTATAATTTGACGGAACAATTTTCATTTAAAAATATCGATTTCTGATTTGATCCTATAATTCAAACTGCAAGAGTATGGAAAGTTCGGCTTCCGGAAGCTAGTTTTCTTTTTTGTTAGATTTAGTATTAAAGACTAAATAGTATAGGAAACTATTTAAAAGTTCATGAGTTTTGTTTCCTCTACAAGATATTCTTAGCTCTTTCCACAAATTAAATAAAAAAAAAAAACGCAAACCAATTTTAAATTAAATCATATGCTTTTGAAAAATCTACCCATATCTGCAATATTTATTTATAAACTATATTTATATATATATTAATATAATTAATCTTAAACCCACAATTAAGTCCTCACAATACCTTTTTTATTAAAGGCCGTTAAATTTTATTTTTGTTCATGTTCTAAACAAACAATTTCACGACCTGCACAAAATTAGTCAGTAATTTAGTGAGCCGAAACGGACACCTGCCAGACACGGATGGTGTTGTCCGAGTAGCCGGCGAACAGAGTCTGACCATCGGTGGACCAGGCCAGCGACAGGCACTGGGGCTGGTCGGCCTTGGATGTGGGCGAGACAACCTCGGGGCGCAGCTCCTCGACGGTCTTCTTGCAGGCGAGATCCCAGATCTTGATCGAGGGACCGTAGGCGACGCACAGCCAGTAGCGGTTGGGCGAGAAGCACAGGGCATTGATGATGTCGTTGTGCTCCAGGGTGTACAGGTTCTTGCCGTCATTCAGATCCCACAGCAGAGCCTTCGAGTCCTTGCCACCGGAGGTGCACAGGGAGCCGTCGGGCGAAACGGTCACCGTGTTCAGGTAGCCGTTGTGGCCGTGATGGTTGTTCTTCAGCTTGCAGTTGGCCAAGTTCCAGACCTTGACGGTGCGATCCCAGCCGCAGGACACGATGATGGGATTGGAGTGGTTGGGCGAGAACCGGACGCACGACACCCAGTCGGTGTGGCCATCCTCCTGGATGGTGAACTTGCACTCGGCCAGGGTGTTCCACAGCTTGATGGTCTTGTCCCGAGAACCGGAGACAATCTGACGGTTATCGGCCGAGAAGGCAACCGACAGGACGTCCTAAAAACCGAAGGAGAGTTGTACGATTAGTAACAGATAATGGAAGGTTTTTAATTCGGGATAATTTAATGGCATTTATGCAGACTGTATTAAATTAATAGTGCTTTTACAGAAATAAAATAATCAAGTCTGTAAATACCACAAATAGTACAAAATAATACAAATCGAAATCAATAAGGTTACTTTGATTGATTTTTTGTTGTGCCTACTTACGAGAGCGCTTCAAGAGAGCCAAGACTCGGGGCGAAGGGTACAGTTTACAGATGTCAACCAGAAATTCTGCCTCGCATAGGCGCAATATTGATACTCTTTCGATTTGTGCGCGCGGCAAGGGCGGCATTGCAACCTAACCTCACACTCCTAACCTTACATTTTTCACTTGCCACTTGCCGGCGTCACAAATCTGATGGCAAGTCTCAGGGTCCCTCATAGGAAAACTACCAATTTCAAAAAGGAATCTTATCCCACCTTGGTGTGTCCCTCGAAGCGGCGAGTGGTCTTGCCGGCAGCCAGATCCCACAGGCGCAGGGTCTGATCCCAGGAGCCGGACAGGGCGTAGTTGCCGTCGGAGGAGAGCACAACGTCGCTGATGAAGTGCGAGTGGCCGTACAGGCGCTTCTGAGGGTAACCGTAGTTGGTGTCCTCATCGCGGGTCAGCTTCCACACGATCAGGGTCTTGTCTGCAACGCAAAACAACAACCATTAATAAATGTCCACCGATGGCGCAGATATCCGCGGATTTGCGACGCCCTCCGCAGGTCTTCGTGGCTCGACGCGAAAATCTCACTCACCACGGGAGGCCGAGATGATGGTGTCGGGATCCTTGGGGTTGGTGGCGATCTGGGTGACCCAGCCATTGTGGCCGATCAGGGTGCCGCGCAATTGCAGTGTCTCAGACATATTGGTTCAAAATTTAGCAACACGGAACACGTCCAATGGCGCTGCTGGTGGAAAAAAGAGGAAGTTCCGGTTGCGCGCTGGCACACTGCGCTGCCAATTTGGCTTTTTTCCCGTCAAATCTGGCTTTTTTGTGAAAAGCGGGAATTCTGGCTTTTATCGATGGTTCAATACTTTTCTTAGAGAGAATTCTGTTAGGTTACGCTCACCCCGTGTTAAGTTACGTTCTTTCTTAATTTCTACATGAGAATTCGACCCCAAACATCTGTAAACGTGTAGAACCGTTCTGTAACTGTGTCAAATGCAAACTGCAATCTGTAAAAGCGTAACAGTAAAATGTAAACAAGGCGAGCTGCTTCTTGCGAGGATCCCAAGGAATAATATTTATAATCAGCAGGATTTACGATTTCCCATTAAACCACTTGCGACAAGGTTTCCAAAAATCCAGATGATGAATCTTCTAATTTATATCTATGTTTTTGTCGTCATTTGTTTTGAATGTACGATTTGAGTTTAACTTTAGCAGGACTTATTAATAATAATAGTTAAGATTGCTTGCATTCACACTGTTCGTGTTTGTGATTAGTTATTATTAAATTATTAAGAAACCCTCGTGTTCTTTTACGATTAAAATTTGAAAAATAAAAATAAAATATTAATGGTTTATATGAAACTTTGCAAAGGTCAACTTCTATGAATATTTATATATCTTTTTCAAAAATAGGAAATAAAAATAATAACAAAAATTAACTTAATAAATTGTTATTTTTGTTTGCATTTGTATCTTATATATTTGTTTTTATTGGATTTTTTATCATTTTTTAAGCTTATTTTTTATTTTTCCTGTCATAAACGGCTTTTTTTGTTGTTCGAAGCACTATCGATACATCGAGTACATGACAATTTTACACATTTACAGGTACATAAGGTAGAATTCTCATACATGGGGAAGAATTCTCATGTAGGATGTACATTTCAGCAAGAGATCTGATCTCATCCAGAGAGGGGAGCATAGAAATATTTCTCTCATTGCTCTTATAAGAAGGATGGCGGTAAAAAAGAGGCTAGATGGTTGGTAGCTGTGTCAAATGATTTCATTAGCGATAGTTACTACATTCTTATCGATTTTAAAATACGATATATCAAGAGAACAGAATAAGAAATTTCGTATAAATCAGACGCAAATACCCTGATTACGGGTAATTATGATTAATAGGCAAATTAGGAAAGGGGAAAAATATCGGAGAACATTATTTGCTGTTCCTACAATTGTTTCGTTACATATAGCAATAAATTGCTTAGCAAAGATCTCAACCAACACTTAAGCTATCGCCTTGTGTATGTTTCCAATCGCACCGCTCGGTCACACTGTTTTTCCATCGCGCGGTCACATTGCTTTGTTAATCGTGTCGTCGTCGCTTTGTGAACAAAAAAAAAAATTCGACGAAATTTCAGCTTAATTCGACTGGGCACGAGCACAGCTGTGTGGAGCTAAACGGAGTGAATACGCGACTGGCCATCGAGCTTCAACGAAAGTTGACATTTTTCCTGCACCCCCGAGTTAAAAAAAGCCGTCAAAATTGAATCGACAAAGATTGACGAGACTTTTTCTTCCACCACAACTGCAATGGAAGATAAAGCAACAACAAAAGATCTTGATCAATGGATTGAGCAGTTAAATGAATGCAATCAGTTGACAGAAACACAAGTTCGCACCCTCTGCGACAAGGTAAGCATCCGGTCCTCGCCCATTTTCCCCGTCCGAATAGGAGTTTAAAAATAATTTTTCATCATTGCATGCGAGAGATTTTTTTGCAAATGGTGCTCCGCTGCGTGCTCTGCCCCTTTCGCTCTTATGCCCACTTGGCTGGGCATGATTCATGTCGGACGCTCTCGCTCACACCGTAGCGGCGGCGGCGGCTTGCGTCGCCATATTGGAATATTGGTAAATTCCAACAGCCAAGCGGCCCATAGGGCTGCACGGGTGCGAGCGAGATGTCGATAGGAGCAAGTGCGTGCGTGAATGCGACAGCTAGAACAGCGCCTTGGTCTAATGGGCTAAACCTGAGCAAAAAAGAGATATTTTACAATATACAATTGTTTAGCTTAGCCCCAGCGCTAGTGATAAGTGTTGTTGTTGTGTCCGCTGGAATTTTCTCACGCATCCATGCCCCCTCGCCCACCGATGCACGGCTGCTGCTGTTCGAACGGTTTTTCGCTGAGTAAATATTACTTAATGTTTTTGTGTGTTTGTGTGTGCGCGCCCCTAGAATATGTATCTATGTACCCGCAATCGGTCGGCCGTCGTATCTAGAATTAAAGTGCATTTGCGTTGGTGTTTGTGACCGTGCATACATATTAGCTGCTGTGTTTTTTAAGGTTCAGCAATATTGAATTCAATTAAAACACTCGGCGCTATCAATTGTTTTTAATTTGCCTGCCAATTTTTACCGTTTATCGCGGCTCGCACGCACACATAAAAACAAACAAGCGGAGGAGTGGAGCGCGGCGAGAGAGTGCGAGGGAGAGCGAGAGTGCTCGCGTGAGAGAGGGGCAGACAGATAACGATTCATTGATTCGGGAGTAAGTAGGGTTATGTTTGCGTCACCAAAATATTTGGTCTGTGTGTTCCCATTAGAATCGAAGAAGAATCGATCAGAAGAACGTTCTCCGCTCTTTGCGGGTGCGTCTTCCTTGGTTGTTCTTCCCTCCTCCCTTTGTGTTGTAGCGGGAAAGGGAGAGCCGCCCCCGCGCCAGCATTTGTTGTGAGTTCGTGTGTGTGTGTGTGTGCTGGCCTCGTCATGAGTTTGTATTATTTATTTAATTTTTTTTTGCTTCGATTTCTGGGCAAGCGGAAGCAACAGTCGTCAAGGTAATGCAAAAAATAGCAAAATTAAAATTGGTGCACACGCGTAATTTGCTCATTTCTCTGCACTGTTCCGGCCGGAACTTGTCTTTATTCATGTTACATTTCATCAGCTTGCAGATTATGGGAAATGCCAAAGAAATATAAAAAGAACAAGTTGTGAATGTGTTACAAAGTCCATTTAGTTAACATTAACTTTGGTTTAAAATTAATTCACAAGATGTGTGGTAAATTTGCTTTAAATAGGAAAAGTGTTTTAAACTAATAAGACTGTTGTTTCAGTGTCCAATTCGATAGCTTTTATTCCCCTTCTTTCCAGATAAATTCACATTTACCTTATCTCTCTTCGTTGCTACCTGGCATTGTTTTGCTTTTCATGTGCCATTCATTAGCACCTGAATATGCGGCAAATATATAAGCAAAATGTATACAAAACGAGATGAGCGATGGTCCAGGTTCTTGGACTTGTCCATCGGCCTCGCCCTCGCCCTTTTGCCAATGTTTTTATGAACGAACAAGTTGCCAACTATTTTGGGAATCACTTTCGATTTTGTCGTTACTTTCGGACTTTCTGTTTCTTGAAATAATTCTGTCGTGTCATGCATCTTCTGAAAGGTACTTGTTGTTTCTTTTTTTTATATGTTTCTAATTTGTTTTTCTTTACTAAGCGAATGCGAATAATCAATTTGAGAAAATTCCATTAAGTGATGCTGATTGTATTCATGTTTTATGTGCTCGGGCCTTTATCGTCTTTTTGTGGCCAGCTATATTTAGATTCACTTTGAAGAGTTTCAGAGTTTATCTCGCACAATTTGTAAAGAGAGAAAAAGCCATTTGATTATTCCCTCTATTTCTCAATTTCTCTAGAAACATTCGGTGGGCACTGCACTTAGCCTATATCAATGTTTTATCTCCTCCGCTAGTTACAAGCTATTTTTAGCAGCCACTTTATGTGTTGGCGTTGAGTCATTTGCATTGCACATTATTCAGCGTACTTTTCTAATCGTTTTCTTTATCTCCTCTGACCCTGATTTGGATCTTGATGAAATAAGAAGAGGGATTTAGCAAATTACTTTTACTATAACTAAACTTTACTTTTGGCTTGTGAAATAATATTGCTAATTGCTTAACAAAGAAACATATCAGCGTTAATGGTTATCGATTTGCGTTTTTACTGATAAGGAAAAAGTTTGATATCAATATCAATATCAGAATTTTAATTGGGGTAATTATCATTTGTTTTGTGATATTATAAATATGTACGTTCTAAAGGTACTTAATTCTCACTAGGAAAATTCCTATATGTATTTATTTAATATATCGATATTATCTAAAAATATCGAACATAATTATCGTGACGATAAAAACAGTATCGTTATATTGTTACTTGCGGCCATCCTTAATCAATTTAAAACATTTTGTATATTGAATATCTGACTGATTATCCAATTTTTTTTAACAGGCCAAGGAGATCCTCTCCAAGGAGTCGAACGTCCAGGAGGTAAAATGCCCCGTGACAGTGTGCGGCGATGTGCACGGTCAGTTCCACGATTTGATGGAACTGTTCCGCATAGGCGGCAAGTCACCGGACACCAACTACCTGTTCATGGGCGACTATGTGGACCGTGGCTACTATTCCGTGGAGACCGTTACCCTGCTGGTGGCCCTCAAGGTTCGCTATCGTGAGCGCATCACCATTCTGCGCGGCAACCACGAATCGCGCCAGATCACACAGGTCTATGGCTTCTACGACGAGTGTCTGCGCAAATATGGCAATGCCAACGTTTGGAAGTACTTTACGGATCTGTTTGATTACTTGCCGCTGACGGCACTGGTCGATGGGCAGATCTTTTGCCTGCACGGCGGCCTCAGTCCCTCGATCGACAGCCTGGATCACATTCGGGCCTTGGATCGCTTGCAGGAGGTTCCGCACGAAGGTCCCATGTGCGATCTGCTCTGGTCCGATCCCGATGACAGGGGCGGCTGGGGTATTTCGCCTCGCGGTGCCGGCTACACCTTTGGACAGGTGAGTAACACGATGACAGGAGAAGCAATGATAAAGGATGAAGGTGGTTTGGTTAAATGAAATTACGTAAAGCCTTAAAAATGGGTTAGGAGCAGGTTTGTTTTGAGTAAGATTGTTGACTTTAATCTCTTGAAAAGTTTAGAACTAGTTGAACAATTAAGGTAGGCGTTTATGGCTTTGATAAAGACTCACACAAGTAAACTTGTTAACTGCAGGGTATTAAGTGTGTTATGTAATGTTTTTTGTCTATACAAAATAAGTTTAACTAGGGAATAAATCACAGCAAAGAAATAAGTAATTTAATTTAATTTCGTTGACAATAATATTATATATACCTCTATACTACGTAATATCGATTGTAATCACTAAATCACAGCTTTCCCAGCAGATAAAATTCAGTAATCAGTAATCAGTAATCACTAATCGACATTTACGACTGAAATGCGCCTTTGATGATAACACAATCTTTAAAAACCCTTTTATTGATTAAGATTCGTATATTTAAGCTGTTTTACAAGGGAATCCCTAATGGTTTTAATAAATATTGATAATAGAACAAGAATTTTTAAATACATTAATAGAAAAGATTAATATTTTTATCGCAATTAAATCCCTATTTGGGATTCCACAGTTACTGATCAGGATTTTTAATAACACAATTATGCAATTCAGACTCTTTTAATTTTAATGCATTAATTTTCAAAACCATTACTAATTTCTTTGCACAATTTCAGGACATTTCGGAAACCTTTAACAACACAAACGGCCTGACACTTGTCTCACGCGCCCATCAACTGGTAATGGAGGGCTACAACTGGTGTCACGATCGCAACGTGGTCACAATATTCTCAGCGCCAAACTATTGCTACCGCTGTGGCAACCAAGCGGCCCTCATGGAACTGGATGATTCACTTAAATTTTCATTGTGAGTGTTTCAGTACCCATTCCCAAAATGAATCATATTCATGATCGTTTGTTTCCTTTTATGATTTCAGCCTACAATTTGATCCAGCACCACGTCGCGGTGAGCCTCATGTTACACGAAGAACACCCGATTATTTCCTTTAAGCTGGATCGCTCGCACCTATGCAGCTTTACATTAACACATATTTACATCGCATAACAACAACAACAACAACCAGAACCGAGAAAAACAAACAATTTATTAATATATACAAATCCAACAAATGGCAAAAACAAAAAAAAAAATATAAAAAAATCCATACAAAAAACACCATAAAGAACCCGAAACTAAAAACCTCGATGCATTTGTTTTGTGGCTGAGATATTGTATAAAAGAAGGAATGCAAATTTAACCATAACAGACGCGAGAACATACAAAATGCATTGAACAACAGTTTATTGTTTGTTGTTGGCGTCGCCGGCGGGGGCGGCGTGCCTGGAAAGATATATCAAAGATAAATTGGGGAGAAGCAGGAGCAGGAGCAGGAGCAGTATATACAGAGCCGCTGATACAATCCAATCCAATCAAACCTACCAACCAACCAAGCAAGCAAGCAACCAGAAGAACTACAACTACTTAGCTAAATTTGTTAATTTATAAAAATAACGAACTAAGCGCCGCAAGCAGGAGGCCAGAGGAGGAGGAGGAGGACCCGGAGCAGGCAGGAATGATGGATGGATGGACGGATGGATGGATTATGACGTGACGTGATGTGTGCATGGGGTAGCGGACGGGTTGGACGACGGACGAACGCCAGGACGAGCAGCAGTAGCAGCGGACCCAAGCATAAAGATAATGATGAAGCAGCAGCAAAGGCAGCAGCAGCGGGGAAGCTTGGGGCGGGACAGCGATTCACACAAAAACAATTATAAAAAGAAAATAAGGAAATACAAATAAAACGTTTAATATTACTGATTAAAATTAAATAAAAAAGCGAATAAAATTATAAAAAAACAAAAACAAAAACAAAAAAGGAAGAAAAACGATTAAAAAAATTCATTATCAATTAAGTTCATATGTAACTTTAATAATAATAAAACAAGAAAAAAAACAAAACAAACCAAACTTACCTGCAGACGAAGAGAGCGAAGGAAGAGAGTGTCTCTCTTCTAAGAGAGTGAATTTCCCCTCAAGAGATAAAGTACCTTAAGAGCGAATATGGAGCAGAGGCTTTCCTGCCTGCCTGGCAATGCCATTTCCCTTCTGTCCTGCGGCGTTTCCTTGGCAGCATGCAAGCCTGGCAAAGATAACACATAGTGGATGCCACAACGGACAAGGCGGGCGGAAGTTGAGCCTCAAAACGGGCGGCCACCTAATTGAGACCACAAAGGAGGGAGGCGTGATGGATGGGGGCCAAGCAGGAGCCGGAGCCCGTGATATATGGACAGCTGGGGCGAAGGTGGAGCCAGGCCAGGCCGGGCCGGGATGCAAGGCGATGCCCAAAGTCGAAAAATCTAAAATCAGAGCCCAGGCCGAAGGCGGGTGCCTGCCTTTTTGATTTTTCCCAGTGAAAGCGAAAGCGGAGAGAAATCTTTGCCAACTTTGTATAATATTTTGCATATTTTAGAAGCTCCACATGAGCAGGCAGAACTTGGGGAGTACAGTGGTCACTGGTGATGTGTTATATCATTTTTGAGTTTTCTTTTTTAGTTTACAGTCTAATTTCTAAACGTTACTGTTATTTCTGTTCTGTTTTTGTAATGGAAATCTTTTCCAGACCGATTCTTATAATTATAATTTCGTGATATATATATATATATATACTGAAAAATTATTAATGTTTCCTAACTATTTGTATTTTATTTATTGAACTATAACTTTGAATATCTTTTTGCTGTTTTTTAAAGAGAATATCTATTTATCCAACATATTTATATCACGATTTATGTATAGACTTTTTAGTTGTAAATTAGTTAATTAGGTAATAATGAAAAGCTTGGATTTAATTTATGAAACTAAGCCTTATATACTTTTTAATTATTTAAATATTTTTCAAAGAAATATGCCTGATATATTGCCATATTTAAAAAATCAATTTATTGAATTGAGCCTTACATATCGATCCATATTTTCAGCTTTCACAAGTCTGGCATAATTAATTTCTTATAGTTTTTCCTATATCTTCTGAAATTCCTAAATTAACCCTAAATTATAATTAAAATGTAATATTATTTTTGGTTTAATAAACAGCAAACTCCTTAAACCCCTCCGAAACAAGGTTATTACATATATTTGCGTTGTAATTCCTGCATCAGCAGATTGTACTGTGCGTTGTTGTTGGAAGGAAATTCAAATTTGAAAACATGCTCGGGAGTCGGGACTCTCAAGTGCCAAGGAACTTGTACCTCTTCCTACCGAGACTTGTCATCTATCATGGCCCCAAACAAACCCGAAACCAGAGCGAGACGCAGCTCCTGCTCCGAGCCTGGGCCTGGGCCTGAGTGGGACGGGGAATGGGGGTAATTGTCGCCCCGGCTGGATGCTGCGAGGGGTTAAGGGCGGTGGGATTTTTGGGGGCCTCGAGCAGATTGTATTTGTCGTGCGACGGCAGTGGCGACTGCGGCGTATGCGACATGGAAAATCCATTATCACGAAGTGAATTTTTACTGAAAAATTTACATACCCACTCCACACCAGGCCCCCCCGCAGTCGCTCATATAAATGTGAAAATAAATCCTGAGTGCGTGTTCAAGGGGCAGACGGAGGGCGTGTAGGGATGCTGCTCGTTCTGGCTCTCCGGCATGAATATAACCCACAGAAAAAATACAACTCTATTTGATGGCCTGTTATTAAGTAAAGGAATGCCAACAGGCAAAAGTTTACCATGGCAAGGCAAGAATCCTAGGTAGATTTTGTATTTAATTAAAGGCATAAATTCAAAACGATGGTCCCTCGATTTTCTACACCACAAGAATTTTTCATGTGGAAGATCTTCCAGAAGATTAATACATTTTTAATATCAAAATTATTATAATATAATTTATATATATTTATATATTTATTATATTATAATTTCTAGTCAGAAGCTTGTTTCGCTTTGAAGGACTCACTTCCGACCCTATAAATCATATATATTCTTGATCAGAATTAACAGCCGAGTCGATCTAGCTATGTCCGACAAAAATTTAATTTTTTCAAAATTTCGAACATTTTTTTAAGATTTTACATCTTCAAAAACTTTCAAAAATTGACAAAAAATTGAATTTTTTTAATGTTTAAATTGAGTATGCAGATTTTTTAACCTAATAAGAACTAACATAGGACTGATTTCCGAATTGAAATTAATATATTTTTGACTGAGTTATGAGTTTTTTAAGAAATGATTTTTAGCAAAAATTCTCATATAAAAATATTGATAAATATCGACTCAAAGAATGGTATTATAATTTCAGTCAGAAGCGTAGAATTCAGTAAAGGAGTAATTTCCGACCCTATAAATCATATATATTCTTGATCAGCGTTAACAGCCGAGTCGATCTAGCTATGTCAGACAAAAATTTAATTTTTTCAAAATTTCGAAAATTTTTTAAGGGGTTACATCGTTAAAATTAAAAAAAAAAAAAAATTTAAAAAAATTTAATATTTTTAAAATTCTAATTGAGTATGCAGATTTATTAATATAATTAAAACTAAAATAGGAATGTTTTCCGATTTAAGATTAATGCTTTTTTGGCTTAGTTATGCGTTTTTTAACTTTGTTCTATTGGGGTTCTATGGGTAAGACAATTGTTATTTTACCGATTTTATACATTTCATTTTCTCATTAAATTTAAAATGAATTAGAAATATATTAAATTCTATCATAAAGCAAAGCACCTACCATTTTATTAACTAAGACTCGGTTATTTAAATCTGGAAGTAAATATTGCAATAACTAATAGGCCTTTTACAGGAAGGAACCCTTTATAAAATTCCGGTTAAGGACTAGCTCACATTTTAACTATTCCACAAATATTAGCTTACCTAAAAAAACTCTATATTAAACTAACTATAGTCTTAACTATAGTAATCTTTAAAAATCGATCAATTATCAAACCCAACTTACCAAATTTCTTATGTCTGGTCTTCTGTAAGATAAAATCCCATGAGTTACCGACCGGTAACTGAAACTTGATTTATTTCAATAGAGCCACTGATTTATTTCAAGTGTACATCCCGGCTCTTGGTTAAAGATGATGGCCGAAAATGTTCGGACCATAAAACAAAAGTAAGTGAATCGGTATGATGGATACGGTTAAGGTTGGGGATGCAATAGGGTTGGGGTTCCGTGGGCGGGATGGGGGAGCGAGGGCATTTTCCGAGGGATGCCTGCGGAAGGTAGCCTAAATATTAAAAATTTAAATGAACTGCTCACTTTTTACGATTTTGTCCTTAGTTTACGACTGGTTTTTCCGCCAGCTAGAAAGGGAGAGAGGCGTGCCCTAAACAAACGTTTTTTGGTATTTTTATCGTTTTAAGCGGGGGCCAGAGGAGAGGGGTAATTTTTGGGGGCTAGTGCGTGTGTGTGTGTGTGTGTGTGTGTGTGTGCGAGGGATGCGATGGATGTATCTTTTACGATGCAAATTTGTTGCCATAAAATTGAAGAGTGTAGCCAAAAGTGAAGCAATGCCGCCTTTTGCCTAAATAAACTTTGCAGACTACAATGATGATGATGAGTTGCCATTGCCGCTACGCTTGATGATGATGATCTCTCCTCTCCTCTCCTCTCCCCCATGGCCACGTGCTGCAGATTCCGGTGAAAAGGTTGAAAGGTCAGGCCCTGCAACACTCCCACACGTTCTCCCCGGGTGAAATTGGTAGC
The DNA here is from genome assembly GCA_035046265.1 of Drosophila bunnanda. NCBI lineage: Eukaryota > Metazoa > Arthropoda > Insecta > Diptera > Drosophilidae > Drosophila > Drosophila bunnanda. Next base: position 3,428,760 of record JAWNOB010000076.1, on the reverse strand, counting down.
TGGGAGCTGCCAAACAGATCCCAGAGCCCAGATAGGAGTAAGGGAATGTAGGCTGGGAGAAAAATCAACGAAAATCGATTGCCGCTAAATACCCAAAAAAAAAAAAAAAAAATAGAAGAAAAGTTACGGGGAGCCGTAGGAGTTAACGTAACGTTGTTAACTCAACTCAACTTTTCCCCAGTTTGTTCTTCGTTTTTCTCGCTTGCTTTTCTTTATTGTTCTTGTTGTTCTTGGCTTTTTTTGTGGATAAATAAATCCCCAACGATTTGCGTCTCAGTCTGTGTGTATATATATATATTTAAATTTTTTAGACTCTTCTTTTTTTGCACTCGGCACTTGGGAGCTTGTTGAAAGGGTATATAATGGGAATTGGGGAAATCAAGTAAAAGATATATACAGAGAGAGAGAGAGAGAGGAATTGGAATTGTGGCACCTATTAAATTAAGTTTGTTTTGGGCTAATTATTGAAGGGAAAATGAGTGGTAGTTGTGTTAAAAATCAAATAGCAAGCAAGCTTCTTTGAGACCCCTTTTAAAATTAGTTGAATTGTTTATTTTTACACAGCCAAAGAGGTTGTTTTTTTATGTAATTTGGTCTTTATATTCCTTTATATTTATATAAGATAAATCAATCAATCAATTCTATGTGTTTAAATATTTCAAAGCTATTAAAAAATTCATTGAAAGTAATGTATTCAATTTATTTACTGACTTAAATATCATTTTCAAGGTTAGTTGAATATATTAATTGTTAATAGAGATGTTCTTTGTAATAAGTAGTAACAAAAAAATATATAATTTATAAAGAAAAATGAATGATATTCGCTCATGAAGCATATACATATATCAATAAAAAAAGCCTTATAAAATGTATTCACAAATATATCAAGCTTAAAAAGCTACAGGAAATATTATGTCTTACTAACAGCAATAAATATTCTTAAAAGTAGCAAACAATAAGGAGGATTATTTTAAAAATATTTAATATAAAACGTTTGCTAATTTCTATAAAGTAATGCAATTAAAGTCTAAAATCTCAAAAAATCTCTTATTAATATCTCATTAAATAACAGTCTCTATATATATTTCTTAGTTTTCCCCTAGTTCACCTTGTATTTTCTCTATAATTCCCTAAAAGGTATCCAACGAGTATCTGTATAATGTAAGCCCTGCTACTACTTAGCAACTAATCTAACTTAAACTGAAACTTATTGCACTGTCCGATTAGATAAGATAATTAATGTGAGCACCGAGAGAGGAGACTTTAGACAACAAGCAGATAGCCGTAGCTGTTGTGTGTGTGTGGTGTGTGTTTTTTCCTTTGTTGTGCGGTGGGTCAATGGGCATGGAATATTAAATTAGTAATTAGCTCAGTGGCAGCAGCAGAGTCAGCAACAACAACACCCAGATGTTGTCACAGCTTGTCTGTTCTGTCCTTTCCTCCTCCCACCCCCTGACTTTTCCTAGCCCGGAAAAAGTTTTCCCCGCCCACCGAATGAGATGGAAACCTTAGTTTGCTCTTTTGCTTTTACTTTTGTTTCGCTTCCGTTTTCACCTGCAGGAATTACTCAAATTTATCTACGTGTGTTCGGTAGGTTTTGGGGCATTCCGCCAGTCACTCTAAGGACACCATCAGCTTCTCCTCCTATTTGTGGAGTACAGTGTGAGCTTGATATAGAAAATTTCACTGTAAATATAAAGATCACACAGGGTTTTAAATAATACTTATAATATGTTTGATTCTCTTTTAAATTTCATTCACTATCCCGTGGTTTTGAGTTTAGACAGAAGTCAACACTGCGTATGAGTGATATATTACTCATACGCAGTGTTGACTTCTGTTATTTCCTCCTCGAAATATGAAGAATATATAATTACTCCGTCATTTTCTATGTAATATTTGTAGAATTAACTTAGACAAACAATTTTGTTTGTATTTGTTCAGCTTTTTAAATTTATTCATAGTACGTAATAATTATCACTCATACGTATTGTTGTCTTTGTGGGCGAAACTTATTAGCAAGCAAATTAAACTGAAGGTTTTGCAGGTAGCAACAAATTATCATAATTTACTCTATATATTTTAATTCTAGATATGTTTTATACAATATAAACAATTTAATTGAAGGCTATTTTCAGGTTTTATGAATTTTTATAAAATATTTTACTGAAAGCTACTTGGTTTTGTTTTGTACAAAACATTTCGAGTATTTATATATTTTATGGGGAAGTTAAATTTGATATTTATTTAGTTATTAATTTAATTTAAATACTTATATATATTAAAGTAATTTATTTATACGTTTTCCTGTGCCTGCATTGTATTTTTTTGTATGTTTTTGTTTCTACTTTGTCGCTTACTGTTGTTGCCGTTTGTTGATTCTTTTTTTCTCTTTTCTTGTGCTCTGTGCTGGCCTGGCCCTTTTGCTGCGGGCATTGACTGACTTCCTTCCTTTCCTGCCAGGATAAAACTTGGAGGAGGAAGTTCAAGGAGCCGGAGAAGATGAAATCTCCTCCGGTCGGAGCCTGGCGCCTGTTCTTCTGCCTGGGCCGCTCTTCTTCTTGACTGCTTGCGTGTTTCGCTTTTGTACGTTTTCTATTGCTGCTTCCTTCCGATATTCCAAAAAGCACTGAGAATAAAGTTTGGGACTTATAATTTTTAACTAAGAAAGCCACTTGGGAAGTATGAAGTGTAGCATTGCGATAAAATAGGTAATTCTATAAGTAATTAAAGTTTTCTATTAATACAAGAGATAATTTGAATAATATGCCATTGAACGCGGTTTTCTCAATATTATTTTTCTTACTTTACTTCTCGATATTACTCGTAATTAATCTAAATTATTAAAAATATATGCATATGTATATTTTAACGTTTAAATTCGAATTTTAATGATAACATTTAACAAATCTCTATAAAGAATTCAGAAACCGTAAGCCAACAGCATAAAGTTGAATTAAAAAATATATTGAATACTTTCGAACACTTTTCCGATTTTAAATAAAATTTAATCTAATTCTAGCAAAGATGTTAAGTGCATTTTGCGGCGAGTGTCCTCCCTCCCCTTGTTCCGTGTTGTATTTGTATTATTTTTCTTTTTCTTCCTATTTTTTCCTGTTGTTATCCGCCTCTGTTTTTCGTTTTTCGCTTTTCTTTTCCACAGCATTTTTTTTTTACTTTCTTTCTTTATTTCCCAGTGAATTTGGTTGTCTCGCACGTGAGCCGCATAATGAAATTTGCCACTCCCTATTGTCGCCCTGTGTGTGTAGTGTGTGTGTGTTCGTTTTGGCCCAGCTGCTTAGCCTAATCTGATGTCGCCTTAAAGAGATGTCATTGCTACCTCCACCCACCAGCTAACCCCCGCTCCACTCCCACTCCCACACCCAATGATGCTCTCGATTTAATGCCCAGGAATCTCGGCCTGAATTGGCCTTGGTTTCTCCCAGTCCTCGCAGAGTTTTCAGTCCTGTTTTTCCGGCTTATTTGCATGTGCTTCTTGGCCCCCTCCCCCTGAAAAGGTGACAACACCAAATGTTCAATGTGCCAAAAAACAAGCTACCATCATCGACATTACCGAACAATATAGCAAACAGACACAAAAACTACACAAACAAGGGGGAGTACTTGAGACTAGGTTGATACCCTGCTTGAAATATTATTTATTTTGTGCTTTAATTTAGGAAACTAAAGGAAAAAGCATATGGAAAATAGTTTTATAATATTAGTAATGAAAATAGTATATATTATTTGCATTTAATATAGCTTTAAAATATGAAATACTTATGGAAACAAATATAAAAATACTTAAAACATATTAAAGTGTTACCAAATTATTAGTTTTGAAAATAGTATATATTTTTTTGCATTTAATATAGCTTTAAAATATGAAATACTTATGGAAACAAATATAAAAGTACTTAAATCATATCAAAGTCTTCCCAAAATATTAGTTATGAAAATAGTATATATTTTTTTTGCATTTAATACAGCTTTAAAATATGAAATACTTATGGAAACAAATATGAAAATATTTAAATCATATTAAAGTCTTACCAAAAATGTGCATACCAATTTTGGTAGGTCTATGGTGACCCTTGGCCAAGTTACAATGGAACATACCCCGGATCTTCCGCCTTCCAGGGCTTACATAAGGACACACACACACACACATACATACTGGGCTGCAGACAGCTTGAGGTCTTAGCCTGGACCAATGTCTGACCCCTCCTTTTGGCCCGCTTTTTACCAAAGAGCCCAAAAACTCAGTTCCGCCCCCTGCCCCTCGCTTCACACTTTTTGGCTGCGCTGTGCTTTCAAGTGGAAAATTACTTTCGCAGCTTTATGATGCGGAAATTATATGAAAATCATGGCGAATTTGCCTTACAAGGAATGCCAGGCGTAGCGCTCCTGGGCTCTCAGTACTCCGGATTCCGTATTTCGCATTTCGAACTTCTCTCATGGCTCCTGGCTCCCGGTGACTCCTTCCGTGGTCCGTGGTCTCTGGCCCGGAATCCGCAGCATTCCGTACATCTGCATATGTAGCCGGGGCTATCTGTGAGCCCGATCAGGAAAAGCCAGAGCCACGCCCACAGTCGCATAATGAAACGAGCTTTTCCTTTTGCCTTTGCCTCTTTGCTCTCGACGACGGCGACGCCGTTGACAACTTGCGGTGCCCCTCATCCGCGGCTCATCTCCAGGACACTGAGAAAAGGATTTAGTAAGGGATTTTGTTGTACATAATATTATATATATGTTATTATAGGGATCTGTTTCAGTATATATATTAATAGAACGAAATCGGATCAATTCCAAGCCTTTAATGATATATAATAATTATTATCTAGTATATTATCAAACAATTATTGAGAACGGGCTTAGAAATAGTCTTAAAATATATACAATTGGTAATATATATGTTGTAGGATATTTTTTTCTAATAAAACTCTCTTTTCTGAGTCCCTTTGTAAAGACCAGCCTTCATTTAACGCTTGCAATGGCTCCTTTTTAATATATTCTTTAGCTTGGAGTAAGTACTCCAAATACTCTCAATAGTTATAGATACTTATAAGATATATTGCCACACATTTTCTCCCAGTGCAGCCTGCCACATCGGAATCGCAATCCGGCGAGCAGCTGCTGACTGGCTCCATTTCCATTTGAATTAGCATAAAACGAGGCGGCTTACGTCTGTCTATTGGAAGGGGTCGACAGAGGCGTGGCACGGGATAGGGGGGTGAATCCGAATCAAAGCCGCCGTGGCACAGCGTGGCAGGGGGCCGCCGTGGGGGCGGTTCTGGGGGGGGGGGGGAGGCAGAGATATCATCTGTTGCTGTTGGCTTCTGCTTGTGCTTATGCTCCTGCAGCTTCGTTATCTTTTTAACTTGCTGGCTGTCGTTTATTTAACTGATAATGATTTGATGGCAGTTGGCTAAGCTTCCAACAAAGCCCGCTCTCTCTCGTTCCCACTCCCACTCCAGGAAACCCAAAAACCCCCCCACTTTCATTTCCATTCCCATTTCCACGCCCATTCCTCGCATTTACTGAGGTCAATTACACGCTTTCGATTAAATTTACCAGGGTTCTTGTTGTTGTTGTTGTTGTTGTTGCTCTTGTTTTTGGTGTTGACAGGGAACAGCTGGAGCGGAGATCCCGCTACTTCTCCACAGAATCCGCCTCGAAGTATTGCTGTCCCGCTCCTAGGTATGTGTAAGTATGTGTGTGGCACAAATAAAGTTGAATTATTATTTTTCTTTATGCTTTCCACAGGAAGGAGAGTGCGGGGAGGGGGAGCGGTGATGGCTTGCGGTTGTGGGCGGGAGGGGGCGTGGTGCGTGCCTGGAATGCTCAAGTGTTGCCAAGTTGCATATTCGCTTCGTTATCCCATCGGGGTAACACACACACACACAGGGACACACATAAGCTTTAAAGAGGGGATTAAAGAAATTCCATATTGGATATTTAACACGGGAGATTCCTTAGCAGATTCCAGTTATAAAACGCTACGGAATTTCATGTATTTCCATTTGTTCAATATTATTGAAATTCAAATTTAACTTAAATTGGTTATTTTCTGGTTTGTTTACTTCTTATCTTCACCGATCTTCTTCTTCTTCTTCTTCTGCCCGAAATGTAAACAAACCACTAGCGCCACCTACAACTTCTCTGACAGCTCAAGAGCTTGAGAGAGCGCAAGAGCGAGCTTGAGAGAGGACGCGAAAATTAACGGGATCAGCCGTCAGATGGAGAAAAAATTTTCGCGAGGTTCACCGAAAATGTGGCTGCTGCGTGTTTGCCGTTTAATTGTTGCAATAAACGTGGAAATTGATTAAAATTATTGATCCCCATGTGGGACCAATACCTCGGCTACGTTTTCCGCATATTTTCGCGTGTGTCCGTGTGTTCGTTTCGCGATGCCGCTGGGGGTGCTCCCCGGGGCAGTTTCGTTCGCCGGCTGTAAAAAGTGCGTGAGCTCCGTCGCGTCGCGTCGTGTGTGTGTGTGCGTGAGTGCGAGCGCGAGTGAGTGTTGCCAGGTTAATAAGTTGTTGCGCGATGTGTTTAGTTAAGGTTAAAGCAATGGAAAAGGAGTTCGTCCTTATTTCCAGTTTCAGGTCCTTGGGTGTTTCCTTGCTGCAAAAAGAGCGTAAAAGTTTATTGCCGTGAAAAGTAAGGGAAATTTGCGAAATTTGCGCCGTAAATGCATGTACATATGTACGTAAGTATGTATGCGCGTGCTTATGTAAATATATGAAATGCGCCTAATTGAAGGGCCATCATACGGATGTGGAAATAAAAGCAAATTACCGCAGGTGAGTTTTTAGGCTTTTATGCCCGCATAATTCGCTTTTGTTTAATCTTTGTAATTAAAGCCAACTTTTTTATTTCGGGAAATTTGCCTCGACAAATTTTACAATTATGATTAAAATATTTTTAATAAACTGAGTAAAATTTGGCTTTAATTTTTGTAAATTAATTTAAATATATATGCAATTTTTAATGCCTTATTTAGTGAAGTGAAATTATAGCAATTAAGAACACATTATACTAAGGGGTTAAAAAATTTGATTTATATATATTATTTATTTGTAGACATTTGAAATATTTTTATATATTTATATTATTATTTTTCTATTTATAAATGCCTTTTGGTACATTTTTTATCAAAAGATTTTTCTTTTCCTTATATACTATTTATTAATCTCCCCAAAACTGACTTCCATCGCAGCTAAATATTGTTATAATTTTGTTTATCAGTGGTATTTTAGGTTTAGGTTTTTAAATAAGTTATACTCTTCTAAAAGAATTGAAAAATGGCAAAATCCTCTTTACGAATTAAAGGATTAAATTGGTTAGGAACCACTTGGGGATTTTAAAAGTATGGTTTTCCACCATAATTAATATTTACCAGTAAAAACCCTGTCTTTCTTAAATCATATATATTCTCGGTCAATATATACTTTTCTCCAAAACTCATTTTCAACCCAATTTTGCCAACAATTGTTATTAACACGCTTAAAAAGCTTACGGAACTTGACTTGCAACGAAAATGAGTGAGCCACTTTCCGGACCTTGGCTGCGTTTCACCTACAATGGTATCCTCCTCTATACGGCTGTTACCTCTGGCTGCAAAATGCAGCCGGAGGAGCATCCCTTCGCCCTGGTCGCCTGCATGGTGGGTGCAGTCACGGCCACGTTTGGTCTCTTGCGGGTAATCTTCGCCAGCGGCCAGCCAGACGAGTGTCGAAAGCTGAGGGACGTAACGTACGGAGTGCTGGAACTGGTGCCCTTGTCACTGATCAACATGGATTTCTATAGGCACTCCACCGGCTGGAGTGGTGTCACCGTGGCCCATGCCTTCTTCTTGGTGCCGCTGGTCTGTGACATGAGGTGCTGTATGGCAAAGAATCGGGTGGACTGCGAAACATCCGACAGTCTCAAGGATCTCACCGTTCTGGGCAACATAGTGTCTCTGGGATTTTTGGCCTATGTGGAGCGGAATTTTCTCTATCTGCGAATGATGTTGGTCATGGCTGTGGTCAGGTACGGCGTGGTCCTGGTGGACAGCATCAGGGAGAACGCTGGTGAGGATTTGCAGGTGTGCGGAACAGCCTTGTTTCTGTACCAACTGGGCAAGGCCGTTGAGTCGGTCACCAAGTAGTACTGAAGGGGATATCAGCTTTGCATTAACCCCTGACCACAGGTGACTCGCTTCAAGGGTTTCGCCTCCCTTGTTTCGGTAAATTTTCCGTGAATTGAGTTTTGAACTTGTATTAAATTTCACTTCACCTGCCTTTCTATTGCTGTGTTCATGTTTGCTCATGTTTTTGTAATTGCTTACAAACCTCATACTGTCCTGTACTCGAAAGAAAGATGTAGTAGGTCTTTGTAATGCTTTTGAAAAGGTTAATTACTAGAAAAGCCTAAGGAATTATTTACTTTTACCTTGTATATTTTAAAGTTTAGTTTTATTTAAGGATTGCCCTTTTTTTGTAGTTTAAATGTTGGTTAAAAATGGGATGCTAGATTTTGAACCCTATTTAAGGGAAGATTCTCAATTATCTGGCATTCTAAATGAATGATTTTGTTCATAAAACCTTCTGCAAATATAAATCTTAATATATTTACACAATTTTCATACTGCCAAAGTCAGTATTAACTTTCTTTAAATACATCCACCTCTCATACTTGTTTTTCGGTACACAATAAATTGAATATTACCACTTCTTCGAGTGCACTGAAGGGGAGTTAACTTGTATGGCTTCCCTGGTGTGTCACCCACACATTATAATGATATATCGGCGATTACCGATGCGCAATAAGTGCCCCCAAGTCACTGGCTCAAAGCACTCGGCTGATTCATCGCCTCAAATCGCAATGGAATCGTTGGGGTTTTTCTGTCTTTCAGCGGGGGGCTTATCAATTGATTCCTCGCTAGGATAACAAGGCAATCGTACGCTTTCGATACGGTATCTGTCGATAAGTACTTGTGGCGGGTACTTTAACTCGCATACCTTCTCCTTGGGCTGAAACGGTTGAGTGGAGCAGAATGGAGAGTTTTCACGGATGGGAAAGTATTTAGAATGTTTCAAAGGGAATGAATAATAATGCAGGTACATTTTATTAGGGTAATTCAAACAAAGAACTCTTTTATTGATGTCTTATTTTGGGGCTCGGTGATTTTTAAATATATCATGAGATAGCTTAAAGCTAACTCGTATTAAATTCTAAAGTTGTTTTCTAAATAAAATGAAAATCTGAATGGTTGATAAATCTAAACCAATTAAAATCAAACTAACTAAGAACAGACGCTACCTTTCGGCAATTTATTTATAATATCGAATGGAAAAGCGTTTCTAAATTATAAAATACCATTTTTCACTTGTGGAAAACTCGGTGAGGGGAAAACCGGTGATGACATTTATCAACGATGCCCCGCAGAAATGGTAATTTCCCAAACGCTGAGTTGATTTCGATGTTTGTTGTCACTTTTATTATTTGTTGCTCGCTTGTCACCAATATATTATGTATGTATATATTTCTTTTTCGCGTTGCTGTCAAATGACAAACTCTAATTGCAAGTGGGACGGATTTTAATGAGTGTTGTACACACAAACAAATAGTGATGATACAGTTCGAGGGGAAACTATAAGTCAGATGTAGTTCTGTTAAATATATTTATGCTTTTCACAGGAATACAATAATTCTTGGAGACGCCTAATGATTCTTATGTAATAAAACTACTCCAAATTCATGTATAAATCATGCAGAACAATGATAAAAACACTCTTCTATTCTTTTTATAGTTAGATAATGTTGAGTTAAATCAGTTTCAAGCTCTAGATATCTAATGTTTACATTTACATTAGATAAGCAATGGAATAAATCATAGCCTTACCTTCCCTAAGCTTGATTTATTCCAGATTGCAGGAGGTCAAACAGAATTATATATCTGAAATGCGCTGTATTTGCATATATAAGAGTTTCATATATATATATGGATGCATATATATTTTTTGCCAACTCCCCAACTATGGCTCTCTTCCGCATTCCACCCACGCTCATGATTTCAGGGCAGCGTTTTGCTTTATTCAACTTGACAAGTGAAGTGAGTGTGAATATTTTTTAGGTCACAACAACGGCAACAACTCCAGGACTTTGCCTCCATCAGGAAACTCCCAGCTACGCCAATTCCTCTGGACTCTGGGAAACTCTTGCTACCTGGCGAAATATATAAAAAATAAACCGAGTGGGGGAAAAGTGCGGCAAAAAAGCACACAGGAAAAATACAAGAAATGGTTCGAATCCTTTTCCATCCTGTTCGGAATTGGGTTGAAGGGACGGTGTGCCGGGAAATTGCAGTCAACATTTATTTCCGCAGTATGATGGAAAAATTCGAAAATAATTTGCGAGCCATAATTAAAAGGCGACAGCAGCAAAAAAAAGGAAATACAGGGAAATATGGGGAAAAGTTGAAGGAAACTGCAGCAAAAAAAAAAAAAAAAAAAAACTAGGAAGGGAAAGGGTGATGGAATTGTGGGTTAGATGGGGAGGAGCCAATGCTATATTATGGGAAAAAGAAAGTCAGTCCCTGAATGTCCTCAATCCGCTGGGGTCATAAACAATTCCATAGCATAGACGAGTTTTCGATTTTCGCCTCAATTGGCAACATATGGTGAACAGACTCGACTCCCCGAGAGCAAGCCATAGGATCTCCCAGGAATCCCATTCCCTTCATTTGCCATTTTCCCCCGCCAAAACCTATGTACACTTGAGGAAAAGTGTTTCCTAAATAAGTGGAAAAGATATATTTTTATAATACATTTCTTAGGAGCTTGACAGCTAAAGATCAAGATCCTTAGATTTTAAATGTTCTGCAATTACCTGTCTATATATTTTAAATAAAAACCATTCTAAAAGAATGTTAAAGAATTTTGTAGGTTTCAAATGTTTGTTTTTTCATAAATATAATATTTTTGAAGCTTACTTTTAGTCGCCATTTAATTGAATTTAAAGAAAACCCGAACAGGAAGTTCAATTTAAGTGCTTTCACATTTCTCATAGTGTAGATGGGTGGGCGGGGCATCATTTGCATTTGTGACTGCGAATTGCGAATGCGAAAATTTAAAGTTTTCCCGATAAGAGGGTTGTAAAAGTACAAAAAGCGGCGGGACAGGAGCTGCTAAGGAGCTGCTGCTCCTGCTCCTGCTTCTGCAAAAAAATGGCGACGTTTGCGAGGAACGCGACATGAAAAGGGCGGCAGACAAAAGACGAAGACGATGGCAGCAAACAAGAAAAATCGCTGCCGGCTCCTTGGACGTGGCGGGGCGGGGTGGGGGTGGTAGGGGTGTTGGAAAAACTCAAATGGAAATGGAAAACTGGATGGAGGTGATGGGAAAAGTGAAGGATGTAAATGGGTGACCGGGGGGAGGCCTGTACCCAGAACGCAGAACTTTACTTATACGAGTTTTTCGCATTGTAGAGCGCGCGCGGCATTTGCCAGAAGGTGCCAACACATTTTATTGTTGTACTCTAAGCGATGGAAGGTACTTTGAAAGTTTCAAACATTTACGAGCAAGTTCAAATCAAATTTAATTCAAGGAGTCAAGTCGTCTATTTAAGTGTCCAGCTTGGATGGTATATAAGTTGGATTTTGCTGTCAAATACGTTTAGAAGTTCTAAGATTTTACTTTAAAGGGATGGAAAGGTTTTGGTAAAGAATAGAGCTACGTTTTAAGTATTTTAAATACTTTTCCCTTTTTTATAAATATTTGTTAGCTACCGCTTTGATCCATCACGTCATAGTTTTATACCTTTTAGAGTTTCGAAAAAACACACTAAAGTGTTAAAGAAAAGCGTGCTTTATTGTATTATTTATGTACGACAAACTATGATTCCTATTACTCAAACCATTAACCACTTTAAACACAAATATTTGCCAAGAAATCCAAATAGTGAAACTCTAGACTCGAGCTTTAGTTAAATTTCCATTTATGCATTGTCAGATTGTCAGATCACGTTTCTTCAATCAGTTACAAACGCTTGCAGTGATACATATTTATTGAGGAGAGTGTAAACACAACTTGCCTGACTTTTCCGCATACTTACCCCTCTGTGAAAAGTGCGTTTCTAGATTTAATCCAACCTTTATATTTACCCTCCTTAAAGCAGAGTATACAAACTTCACTTTTCCGGCGCCCTGTTCTCCTTTTCGTGTTTTATTGTTCGACAAGTCTCTGTACGCCCGCACGTTTCCATCATCTGTTTTTCCGAGGGGAGATGGAGTTTTCCCGGGGTGGAGAGAGAGAGAGAGAGGGAGTGAGTGCCTGCCACGTTTAGATCTATGGCACACACACATACCAGACACACATCGGATGGGTGTATCGCACATGTCTCTATCTATAAAACGTCAACTTTATTTGCCCAACAACTGAGGCACAAATAACGCTTCTCCTGGCCAAAAGCCAGAAACATAGCATAGCATCCCCCGTTCGCCGTGCCTCCGCCCAGTTAGCAATAAAACCAGCTGTCAATTTGTTTATATTATAAAAAATAATTAGTCTGTATTCAGCGTCGAAGTCGACGACTCCATCATAGATGTATGAATGTACGGTATGAGTGTATATTATATGTAGGTTTTGGGGTTTTTGCAGGATTTTGCACATTGCATTTTTTGGGCTTGAAAGAAGTGTGCGGCATGGGTTTAGATTTTAGGTGATTATGTTTTAAAATTTAAAGCATAGACGAGCGGGAGATTGGATGTTGTGATTAACTACGCTTGATAATTGTGGAATAATAATAATCGTACGAAATATAGTATGTATGGAGGATAATGCAATATAATTAGTGTTGTGTTTAGACAATGTTTCGCTTTTGTTTGTTTATATGCTGATGATGATACGCTGACTAAAAAGGCAATGAAGGAATGTCTCGATAATAATTATATGTAGTTAATGGCGATCGATATTCGAAATGAAACGGCACAAATTTTGTAGCTACACCCAGAGCTCCGGGCTTTCTTTCATTCATGCATGCATTCATTATTATTTATATTAATATGTTTATATATATATATATATATAGAATATGCATTAAGTTTCCTTAAAATCTCGCCGCTCTCCTTATGTATATTAAATGTATCTCTGATAAATATATATATATATAATTTATTTATTTATTTTTTTGTGTTGAATTTTCTTATGCTTCCGTTTGTTCGATTTTCCGTTTTATTTGTAACATAGTTTATTTAGGCAAAAATGGCAACAAAATTGTATGTTTAACATTTGTCTACTTTGCAAAAAACCTTTCCTTTGCTCTTCGCTTTTATAGTCAGTGGTTCTTGTCGCTTTTCATGATTAGTAGTAGATGTGTGTGTGTGTTTGTGTATAACTTTAGCTAACTAACAATTAATTTAAACATTTTGTAACTTATAATTGGCAATAAATCGTTTGAATAAGCAAACATTCAACATTTAGCATACTTGATCTTAAATCGACTGCCCGAACAATAAACCCAAAACTAAAACAATAAATATAAGCTATATATATATGATATATATGCATGTATATATAGTGTATATATAGTGTATGTATATAGATGTATCTCTGCATTGTAAAGTCATAGTGATTGTGTAGCCTGATTATGTTAATTTATATATTTTTATGTTCAATATTTATAGATACAATAGAGATGATCGGTTTCCATTTACGTTATTTTCCTTCCTTCCGGTATATAACCCGATTTCGATTCCGATTATCCCAATTCATTATGCTAGCTGGCAACTTAAGATATTTAAAGCCCCGTTTGAACTTATGCGTGTATTTAGTGAGTGAGTGAGTGAGTCGAGTGATTGATTCGATTGAATTGTAGCATATTCAGTTTCATAACTCTTAAGACAGTAGAAAATCGAAGAATTAAAATTCGGAGGATATTTTTAAACGATATGGCAAGGGTTTTCGTGGGAAGTCGTCCTTTCGTCGAAGATCATTTGCCTCATAAATTTAGGGATTAATTTCACTCTCATCTGTATCTTTTTTCCTCAAGTTTGGATACTTTCTGCCATCCCTAATACAGATATGTATACTTCTTCCGTGTTTTTCATTAGGTTTTCCATACTAAAAACTGAAGTCTCATTATATATTTTTCCTGCTGATTTCCCTACAACTTTCCACTGTCTTAATAGCTTTAGAAACTCACGCTTGTAATTATGAGTTATTTGGGTAATTGGGTTAGGTATTAGATTACTTTAAAATTGCATTGTGTTTTTGGTTTTTCATTTGCTTGTGTTTCGTTTTTGGTTTGTGGTTTTCTTTGTTTGTTGTGGCAGCCGTCGCCTAGTAAAATTTAATCAGTCGCTATCAAAGATTCTTCTATCCTTCTACCTTTCATCCTAGTCGTTTACCTAAAACTTTATGATATCTTTTCCTTTTTGGTTTGGCCATTTTGAATGCTGGACTAGCTCGGTTTTCCTTTTTTTTTTGGTGGGTGTTTTTTGGACTCGGATGCGGTGTCTCATTATTCATTCTTGCTCCTAAAAATCGCTGATCTCACCCTCAGTCTCTGGATAAGTGCAGGAGAACGGTGTCAGGAGCCAATTGCAGAGGCCCTTGTTGGTCCCCCCCGCCTGATGATGATCCTGGCGATGCCGCTTCTTGTGGTTGTGCCGCTGGTAGTGGCCATTGCCAGAGGCTGTTGTTATTGCTCCCGAGCCAGAGATCGTTATGCGATGCCTCTGGCCCTTGGACATGCCGGATGCAAAGCTACTCTCATCCGAATCCCTAACAGTGGCCACACTATGATAGCCGCTCTCGGCTCTTCTCGAAATGCCTGAATGCTTGGAAGTCCTGGGTGTGGAGTTGGAATCATGCCCGCTGTCATAGGCCTCGGAACTGGTGTTCAGGGGCAGCAGGGGAAGACGCGATTGGGCTGCCAGCGGGAGTATGTTCGTGATCTCGTTCAGCTTGTGCTGGGCATCCTCGAGGGAATTTCGCTTACCCACCGCCGCCGCCATAGACTTCTCATCCAGCTCGCATATGTCATCGTGTTGTGGCGTAAATCTCTTCTCACCCTTCTGGAGATTTGGATCCGAAGCTCCATCGGGCTGCCGGAGCAGGGCATAGTCGTCCATGCCGGCTATCTCCATGATGCCATTGAGGCTGGGCAGAGATCCCTGGCTGGGACTGTGCGACGGTTGCTTCGGCGGACTGGGTGTCAGTCGGTAGGCAGGTTCGCTGCAAACGCTGCTCTGGCCCACATTGAAGTGGTAGACGGGCTCACTGAAGACACTGCCCACATCCGTTCGGAAAAGGGCGGCCGAGGGTGTGACCTCGGCCATGGCCAGTTGCGAGGTGAAGATCTCATGGAGGCGGGCCAGCTGATCGAATTGGTGTCTAGGAAAGGGTGGAAAATGAGGTGGCCAAGAAAGGGGAATATTAATTTCGAATTTTCCGATGAAAGTAAATACATAAACATGTTGTCAAGGCGTTTCTTCAAACCCAATTCCATACAAGAACTCACCTAGCTCTCTCGCCGCATTCGCTGAAAGATTCGCAGGCCATATTGAAGCTAGACACAAAAGACAAATTGTCGCAATGACTTAGAGCAGCCAGGGGATGTGCTCCAAGCTCGTGGTCCCTATCTCTGGCCATAGTCCTGGCTATTTCCTCCTCTGTGACCTGCAGGCCACAATCGATACTCCTTTGCGAGGGATGATGCGACGATGAGGCTCTACTGGCCACAAATTCAGCCTCATGGAGCTGTTCTCTGGACACGTGCCGCGACAGCATTCGTTGCAGGTTATCCTGGGAGATATCCCTAGAGCCCAGGGGATCATCCAGTAATGGAAGAGCAGGCGGAACCTCCGAGGGGCCACTATCCTCATCCTCATCGCCGTCCGGTGGAGCGGAATCCAGCAGGGGAAGACTCTCAAAGCCGGGCTGATTGAGATCCAAGGAGGAGGGTTCGGTCTGGAAGGCAGGTCTGTCCGGCAGATCCAGGGACTTCTGCTTCAACTGCGACAGCTTCCAGTGCAGGGCCGTGGGCGAGTTGCTGGCAGAGACGGCGGTGCTTTGGAAGACTTGCGATGTCTGATTCTCAACCCATTGCCGAATCATGGTCTTTTTGTGGGCATCCATAAAGCCATAGCCCTGGGTTTGACTGGCACCCGCCGTGGGCAGGTTGCCGGCTGTGAGGGATCGGCACGACTGGGACTTGGGTCCATCCACCCAGGTCTCGCACTGTTTCACATGATTAACCTCGCGCATTAGGTGACGAGCTTCGGCCACCTTGGCCCTGGAAACCCGAGGACCATCAATCCACTGCTCCTCGGTGATCTTTCTCATTCCCGCCTCCAGTTGTTCCAGGGCTGCGCCCGGATGGGCAGCAGCTCCTCTGCGCAGCGGCGAGCCCTTGGGCGAGGGCACCATTGATCCCTTGGACACCATGTGCCGGGGTATCGGAATGGGAGAACCCATGGCCTGCTGCTGCTGCTGTAACTGTGGCTGCTCTTGGGGAATCTGTGGGGAGGAGCAGGCTCCTGCTCCCGCCTGGCGTTTCAGGCTGCCCGTATTGCTACCGGGAAGTTTTTTAGCTGTAAGGGAATGAGGAATAAGTGCCAGAAGGGAAGAGTATTGGTTAGGAGAATATAGAAATAGATTTTTAAGGAACATAAAAAAATCACTCATCTCTTAGTAGAGCTATTTAGGAATTTAATATCGTAATAGTTACCTTTCTCCGCTGCTATGGCCTTCTTCATCATCATGGGACTATTGGTGGCCGATTTCGAAGGTGGCTTCTCCATGCCGCTACCCTTAAGGGCTTTGCTCATCACCGCCCGATTGTCACCGGCACTCAGCGATGGCAGATAGACGGGCGGATGTTCGCCATCCGTGGCATCGTCATTGGGCCCCATATAGATGACAGTGTCGGCGGAGATTTCCGAGCTTGAGGGATCTGCTCCCGAGCCCGCCGAAGAGCCACCGCCCAGACCCTGGGCCAAGCCCACAGCTAGGGGCATGGGGACACGGTGCTTCCTGCGACGCAGGCGATGAATTCTCGACGCAATTTGAATGGTGGATAGGGCGTCCTGGTAGCTCTGCTCCGGCCGCACATGTGCCACGATGGCCACATGGCAGGTGATGGGCGCCAGGCAGTCCTTGAGCAGCGGCGTCAGCGGGTGGTCCTTGTGCGGGGGATGCCGCTGGCCGGATAGTATAGCCAGCAGTATGTTCCCAATCCCCGACAGCGGCAGGCCCCCGCTGCGATTCGCACACCCGCCTAGGTCGATGATATGTAAACGGCTCCGACCGCCAGCCACTGTACAGAGAGAGAAATGATTTCAGAAATTATAAAATATTTTTAAGAAGGAAAGTAAATATTTAAAAATATAAATATTTATATATTTCTTTAGCTGATTGAAGTTACTCGTTCTTAATTATTATATTTATTCCAATTAAATACTTTATTAGGTTCTTTTTTGCCATGAAAATCTTTTTGAACTGAGATGCTTTTATTTTTTGCTATTTTTTCTCCGTATTTAAATAAAAGGAAGGAATAAAAGGAAGTGAGTTTTAAAGGGTGTGAGTCCTGGTCTTGGTTTGTGGGCAATGCTGGGCGTTGGGCGTTGGGCGTTGTGTGTTGGGTGTTGGGGTGTGTGTGAGGTGTTTGGGGTGTTGGAGTGGAGGAAATGCGACACTTTAATGGCGCTGCCGTCTAGTGGTAGTGAAGCATTTAGCGGGCCACTTGAGTGGCAGCAGCAGCAACAAAAGTGGCAGCAACAATAGCAATAACATGAAGGAAACGGGGTCTTGAAGAAACCGTAGAATGAAATACACTGACTTTTTTAAAAGAAATGGTTTCTGTAATATTATTTTTAAGTTTGAGAGCAGAACTAAATTTATCGTTATGTCTTATATTTGGTCTTTAATTAAACTATAATATATATATGTAGGAAATGTAGTTTAGCCTTTTTAAATATCCTTAATCCTTTTGTAATGAGAAATTGTTTAAAATACTATTTTTAAAGCTGATATTTGAGCTTATTAAAGTTATTTAAGGGCTATCGTTATGATATCGATCAATACTTTGATATATCATAAATTAAGGTATTGAGAAATATTGCATTTGTTGTTAAAACAAGTATATAAAATACCTTCTAATTAAATTGATTCAATATATCAACAAAATATATATTTGTCCAAATATTGCTGCGTTAGGATATCGATTTATACTCACTTTCGCTTAAAATATCGATAATTTCAAATTTACCATACATTATTTCTCTTATTGAAACAATGTTTATTTAACTTAATCAGCTTGCAAGAACTATAAATAAAATGTGTATACATTTTATACACTTTCCAAATAATGTTCCTATCAACTCCCAGCCAAAGTTGGCAAAGTTTCCCCTAAAATCATAACACCCCATATAGAGAGAGGATAGAATGACGACAACAATGTGTTGGACACTTACCACCGCCCTTGCGGGACAGACTGTACTGGTAGACGTGCAGCGTAAAGATGAGGGCGGACTCCAGGGGGGCAGCGGCGTATCCACCACATCCCGCTGGCGTTGAAGAAGTACACCCGGATCCCGTGGAACCGGAACTTTTTAAGCGTCCGGCCAGCGCCGAGTCGAGGAACAGCGCCGCACGCTCGGCGGTGGGTGCACGTAGTTCCGTTGGACCGCCAAGGAAGTCGTCACGCAAATAAATCCCCGGGGAGTCGTCAGATTCTGTGTAGCCATCGGAGTTGGAGTTCCAGAAAAGAGAACAAGAAGCGGGGAGTGAATGAAAAGGGCATTAGGTTTTATGTGGGAATAAACGCTGTATTCTACGGGGATAGGGGGAGTGTGGGGCTTCGTGGCGATGATAGCGAGGGCGGGGTACGGCTACTGCCCAGGTTAAGTTTATTCAAATTGGGCCAGTTACGACCCCGAACCCGCCCCAGTCATCATCATCATTGTTTGGCCCAGGGGCAACATTACGCCACGCCCCCAGGCCCACGTTCCCAGGTTCCCCAGATCCGCGTTACCCCCACAAACACACACACCGAACTCCATCCACGAAGGAGCCATTCATCCTGCCGGCGCTTCTGCCCGCTGGCAGCTAACAGGTGGACCAGAGCCGGAGCTTAAGTAGCCGAAATTAAGGGTACAAAGGCTAAATTAAACGTAGAGATGGAAATTAAGCAATGCGAGTTGCTAGAGGTTGAAGGAACTCAATATTAGCTTAGCAAATTACTCGACAGGAAACTTTCTCAATTAGTTGATTGCATTAAATTTAATTTTAATCCCAAATTAAGAGCGATAAAACTCAACTAACTCGATTGGTATATGTGTTAAAGTCAAACAACTATCTCTCCCCCCTTGGTCCTGGAATCCCCCCGCTGGATTCCCAGCTCCCCGTCCATATGCTTACCGGCTGCATGCGAGATGAGCAAGTCCTGCGAGGGGGCATCCGGTTTGGTGGCACTAACGCCCACGGCACTCACTCGCACCGAGAACCGTGCTCCGCTCTTCTGGCGCCGCTCCTGAATGCCCTTGTACAGCCAGGCTATGGCACAGGGGGCCGCTCCCAGGGAGCAGATTCCCCCGCTGGTGCCACTGCCCAGGCTGCCCACCTCGCCCAGCACCGTTTGGGGCTGTCCGGTGCCTGGATATCCCATGGCTAGCAGGCAACCATCGGAGCCTTCCAGCACGGCGGGTATCACTTCGCTCAACGCCGATGCACAGACATCCGACTGGAATATATATTTATATATATAGAGATGTACAGGGAGAAAATATTGCTTTAAATGGGGTTTATTATTTTGGACATTTTGGTTTATAAATATTAAGTATACGTAGATATGTGACAAAGTTAGCAAAAATTATTAACAAGACAAATAAACTGTGGCATAGTTATAAAAACTGTTAAAAATATGTATAGCCTTTGGTAAAAAATATGTCAGAATATTATAATCCTTACATTTAAATGTGACAAGGTTATAAATACATAAATAATACAAGTAAACTTTAAAAATTTAAAAAGAAGTCAAAGTTTTAAGTTTTAGATATGTGAGAATATTATAAAATATTTCAAGACTATCTAAATATAATTCTAGAAAATATTTAGCGATATCTGCAGCCTTCAACTTGTTAGTAAAAATCAGCTCTATTACCAAATGTTTTTCCCCAGTGCATAGACAGGAGTGGGAAGTGCCGAGTTGAGGTCAGTGGGTGGTGGCTAACAAGGCATACTAATGGGCTCCCTTTAATGGGTGGAATTGGGTTCGATTGCGGGGTTAATTCGATTGCTGATTAGATCCGATGGGGGAGGACAATCCGCGTATGTGTTAATTCTATTGGGTGTATTTTTCTTTCTTTTCTCCTCGGTTTTTCTCTGAGGGGGATTGCCTTATGAGTGATTGCACTTCAAGGGTCATAAATCTTGGGGATAGAACTTCGGTTTCCCTATGAATTATGAAGATTGATTGTCGCATTTTGTGGTGACTTGTTATTCTCCGGAATTACTAACACCTCTTTTGTAAAGCCATAACAAGTTAAATGGCTGAACTGGGTGAATGTAAGGGAGTGGCAAAGATGCGAAAATTGTATCTTTTGTATGGCAAGATGTATCTTTTTCAATATTTTATTATTTTTGATTGTATATTTTGGAGTTTGATAATATTTAATAATTGCAGGAGATAATTAATTCCTCTGTTTACCTTAAAAGCGCAAATAAAACTAGAATATTTTCAGTTTTAGTTGGCTTCTGACTATTTTAACTTAGTTCAAGCCATTAAGCTCATTCACAGAGTTTATTGTTTATTTGTTTAATTAAGCTCACATAATGAATGTGTGCTAACAGCGGAAATTACAGAAAATAGCACACATAAACTCCCTGTTTTCATAAATCACTAAAATTAAATATTAAATTTCCAGTTAGCAAAATGTGAAAAATATTTGATTTTAAAGGAATTAATATTTAAAATATCTTTTGTGCATTTTTAAAAATATTTCAATGCTGGTTTTATTAACTTAAAATGTTTAAATTAACAATTTATATAAAATGAATTGCTACGTTATTTAAAAAACATTCAAAAGAAGAAATTAAACAACAAAAATTCATTTTGTCATTTCTAATAAAACAAAAAATCGCTTCCTTGAAAAAATGACTCAATGTTCACAAAATCCATTAAAAGCTTTGAAGGGTATGTACACATTGTTATAAATTCCATAAATTTCTTTAAAAGCGATTTAAAAATAATGGAACATAGAACCTCTAGATTAGGGTCTAATCTCTATGATTAATTTTCCACCCAAAACTCACCTGTTTATCCTCCGCGGTGAAGAGATTATCGAATGCAAACATTTTGGGTGCTGCCACCATGGGCGCCCGTTCCTGGGCCGCCTGGGGCGGTGGACACACCACATTCCTGGGATCGGTGAGCGTGACCTGGCGCTTCTTCTTGTCCAGCGCCATGTACTCGCCGGGCTCTCCGCTGGATCCGCTGGAGCTCCTGTCCCGCTCCGCCACTCGCAGCATGACCTTCACCTTGCCCACGCCATAGCACTCGCGGCTGCTCAGGCGGCGGCTCAGAGAGGCGGGCATGGGCGGTGGGGCACGCTGCAGTGCACCACAGAAGCCACCGTTCCGGGCGGGGATGCTGCTGGCCATGGTGGTTCGTCGTAGCTTATTGGTTGCCACAGTTGGTGGAGATCGCTTTATGGCTGGAAGCACTTTTCCGTTCCTTTTTTTTTTTTTTTTTTTTTTGCAGAGGGACAAAGGAAATAAAATTGGAAGTTAATAAGGAAGCCGAAATCCTGGCTCTTGTTTTATGGCCATTGCTTAAAATCGTCAATCGTCGTCGTCTTTGGCCATAAAGTTTGTTTGTTTGTTTTATATAGCGCTGAGTTGGGGGATTTTATGGTTCTTTAAATAGTTTGGTCCCGTCATAAATTGCGATTTCGGGGCGGGCCAATGGGCACAAGTTATTTGGTAGATGATATGCCGCCAAAAGGACCCTTCGGTAATGGCCATAACACTTTCGCTTTATGGTTATGGGCACATCTGTTTATTGGGCACATGCTTCACTGTACTATCATCACTATCATCATATGCTGGCACTGTCACTCGGCACTGGGCACTAAGCTCGTGTTTTATTCACTTGTAGCATCTTGTGCATAAAATCAAATTTATGTCTAGAACTTGTTGGGGATTCTACGGGTTGAAATTATATGCTCCTTTTTGGATGAAGGAGAAGTATTCTTTTGGGGACACTTGTCGTATTTCGTCTCAGTTTATTTCTATTTGAAAAGTTTACGTGCAAACATTTTTGTATTCACGGTTTCCCAAAGGAGATTTTCAGAGTTTTAAGTTCATTTTTAAGAGGAGTATAAGGATATAAAAGTGTTTAGAAGGTTTTTTAATGGGTTTCGTGTTGTAAAGTAGGTTTAGTCTTGTTAGTTATTTATTTTTTCAGTTTTAAGTCATTACTAATTATTTATTCTTTTGAGAATTAATACATAAGTGAAGCTAACTTTCTTTGTATACTTAATTGTATATTATATTAATTTCACGTTTAAATATATCTTTGTTTTGTTAAAGGTTTATTAAGTTTCTAGTTTACTTTGTTTGATTCAATTGATTAAATATTTATTTCATACCATTTGAAACTTTAATAAGTTATCCAATTTATTATAGTTTATATACAGTTCCTGGTAATAATTTTAATTATTCATTACTCCCTTGTTTCCCTGAAGAATTCCTTTAATAATCTTGAAAGTGTTCTTCCGGGATTCCGGGCATCCTCTTGTCATATGTCACTCAAACTTCAGGTTCATTTAGGAAATTCCCCTCTAGGAATTTCCAAGAACCCAAGGGGAACCCCGGGAGCTGTCTCTTATCTCGGCTTGTTATGCTTTATATTACTCGAATTATCAACTTTACTTGTTATGTTTAATGTTGTTCGTCTACTTTCGAGATATATATTCATGTAAATTCCTTTGGACTTTCTCTGTCAGTCGCCAGAGAGAGGGCCGTGACACTTCTTCAATGCCTTCATTATTATTTCAATTTGACTTGGAGAAACGTGACATTTTTGCAACGTCTTTCATTAATATTGTCCCCTGGACTCACGGTCCTATTTTGGCCCCTGAGTTGCTCCGAGTTTCCCTGGGTTTCCCTGAGTTTTCCCCAACCATTACGTTTCGTTTCGTTTCTTCTTTTTTTTGTTGCCTGAATGACAGGCAACAACTTCGGGTTCGGTTCAACTTCATTTTTCAGACTACGCGCACCTGCCAACTAAAAAAGGGAACTTCCTTGGTGGCTTTTGCCATGCTTTTCTTTCTGTTTTTTGCCTTCCTGGGCTCCTTTTTTATATGGTCTTGTTGCTGTTGTTGTTGTTTAAGGATTGGCGTCGTCCACCTTTTGAGTTTTAGCTTTGGCTTTTCACACAAATCGATTGGCAATGCCTTCTAATTGTACACAGAACGCACAATAGGGGAGTCTCTAGCCTGAAGTCAGGGGTTAAGGCTTTTCTGTGGGGGCGGAGGCGGGGGTTTAAGGGATTTCCCTTTTGGCACAACACACACTCGCACGCAAACACACACTCGCTCACTAGCGCTCACTCACTGAACAGGAACAAACACAAACCCTTTTTTTATGACTGGCAATTTCTCGCTGTTGATTTCATCTTTGGCTCAACTCCGACTTGGACTTTGACTTGCTGCCGTATTGCCATGATTTATACTTTATTTAACACGACGTTTGCTGGGATTTGGTTAGCTTTTCCCCTCTCCGTTTTCCCTTCCGATTTTCCAGTCACTTCACTGCGACGACGAGTAACAGAAATAAAAGAAACCCGCGAGGCGAGAAAGCCAAACGCGTGCCGACAGCGTTGGCATTACAATGGCAACTGAACTCGGCTTCGGTTTCGGCTCACACGATTGGCTTGGAGTTTCCCAAGCGTTTTCCACGCGCAGGCGTGCCAGAAAAAAAGAGAGTCGGCGAGAAAATTGCCCCCAAAAAGCATGTTCACGAAGGGTAGGAAGATGGACTTGCACTCTTCCTGGCCGATGCTCTTAGGGAAATTCTATTTTCTTTTTTTTTTTTTGGCCAACACCAACAAACAGGCTTTGACAGCTCAGGTAAACAGAAAATCAGCGAGGCTAAAAACAAAAGGAACAACGCAAATGATGTTTATATTGTAGAGACATCAAAATGCTCACAAGCTTGGCTGGAGGTAACATCAGAAAAAAACAAAAACAAATGGGAAATGGAGTATTTAAAGAGTTAGGCCTGAAAGGTACCTTGTAATTTAATAAATTGTTACTAATAATACCTTTTAATTACAAATAAATATCTTTTACAAAAGCTTAAGAACATTGTTTGTAGGTATTTTTAAAATTTTAATACAATTCAATTATAAAAAGGGAGTTATATTAAAATAATTGTTTAAACTTTTAAGAATTTCGCTTGGGGTATAAATATATTACCTTTATAACATAATCTGCTCTATTTAAATATACCAATACTTACATCTAAAGCTTTACAGATACTTTATTTATAATTTTATAATGTGTATTATTATTCAACCATTATATTCTGATATGTTTAAGTATAGCAAGCCTTCATACCAAAATTCAGATCCATAGCTTCTCTGAGAACAGAGATCCATTAGCACAGATACAATATACCTTTAATTTCCATGCGAATACCTGTAGTAAACAGAATAAGAAGACGCACACGTGAAACACACGGTGATAGTTGAGCTGCTGTAGCGTTACTTAAGTGCCGCTTGGAGTTGTTGCTGATGATGGAGGGGGTCGGATTTTCCAGGGGCGGAGACTGAGAGGGGATGTGGAGAGGGGACAGGCTCCAAATGCAAACGATGTGTTTTTAAGTTCGCTTACATTTGGCAGGCTCGTGAAGGAGCCGTTGTCGAGTGTGTGTGTTTTTTTTAGTTTGTATTTAAAAGCATGTGTCGTATGGCCAGGAAATGGGTTTTGTCCGCACTCTGGTCTCCGGATTTACCTTTACCTTTATTTTTTCTCTCCTTTATTTTTCCTGCTGGCCAAAGTGGTGGAAGTGGACAGCGGCGACGGCTCAATTAAAGTGGTCCTCGCTGATTGGTATTAAGGTACAGCGGTGCGAGGAAAAACTCTGGTAATCCAATCCGCTTTTAAAGTGTTTCCCTGGTAATTATCATAAAACTTGAGGAGGGAATTTGCCTGAAAAACATTTTCACTGCATTGGTTAAATCACATTTTATTGTAATCCAAGCGAACACAAGCAAAACTAAACGAAATCTGAGAGCTGCGGTGCTTTTTGAGGCAAGTGAAAGGAGTTAACAAGTTTGGGAGTCACTTTTCGATAGTTTAGCGGCTACTACGAAGGCGCCATCTGGCGGTTGAGCTTCAGGTGGCAACACCAAAAGCGTTACAGTTTGAAACGTGCAGAGACTTGTACAGGAAAATATATAAAAATATAAATATATATAACT
The DNA here is from genome assembly GCA_035046265.1 of Drosophila bunnanda. Taxonomy (NCBI): domain Eukaryota; kingdom Metazoa; phylum Arthropoda; class Insecta; order Diptera; family Drosophilidae; genus Drosophila; species Drosophila bunnanda. The sequence goes on along the minus strand of JAWNOB010000076.1, from coordinate 3,403,284 downwards.
ATAAATATATTTTTGTACCTTTTATCAAGTAGGAGTACAGAAATAAAAGTTTTAGGAGAAGAGGCTGAACCTGGAACCCATGAAATTGGAGTTTTTAACTGAAAAAATTAGAGAAATATTATTTTACAAGCCATGAGAGATGTCTAAATAACAAAATAATCCAAATACTTAATAAAAAGTTTCTTTTATATATGATGAGGGAGTAATCCCTTTATTTTAAGCCATACATTGTATAATTTTTTTCTTTTTTATTTGAACAATATATATTTTAGTATAGATTTTTTCACAAAAAAAAAACTCCATTCAAATACAAATAATTCGTTAAACTTTTATTTAGCCATTGATGTTTTTTTTTTGTTGTTTTTAACATATATACATACTTGAGTATCATTAATTATCTTCATTTATACATTTTTTTTTTGTAGCTTTTCGATTGTTTCGCTGTGCGAAAAATAGCAATGTGGGTATTGGTAAAAATTGCCTAGATGAAAATGCATTTGTGTGATGAAAAGAATCATGATGTATCATGTATATACCGTGTATCGTTCATCGGGATCGATATCTCTATCGATAACTAAGGCTAGTGTCTTTCGTTTCGCAGTGAGTGTATCGTGGGTGTGTAAAGTGTATAACGCATCGTTCGCTTAAGGACCTAAGACTTAAGACTAAAACAAACAATTTGAAACAAACAGCCTAGATATGGAAAACATTCTCATACAATGTGGTTTAGAAACAACTTCAGAGGTAAGAATTGTGGGGGAAAATCGAGGGGAGTTCGTTGTAAACTTTGTCACGCGTTAAAGTCATTTGAAACAGATCAGAAAATATAATACACATAAGGATCGTATATGCAGTTTGCCATGAGTGGAAGTTGGGTTTGAGTTTGCGCCACAAATCGGACTTCAGATGGGACGGATCTTCGGATCTCCTTAGTGAGACGGGGCTCCGTAGGAGCTGCTGGGCGCCGAGGGCGCTGGCGGGGCAGCTGGTGCTCCGTACTCGGGTGCCGGTGGCGCCACACTGTTGGGATACGGACCGGTCTCCTCCTTCTGGGTCTTGTAGCGGATGAAGTACACCTCCGGCTTGCTGGGCTGTGTGGGCGCCGGCGTGGGAATGATGAGCTCGGGCTGCTCCTCCGGCTTCTTGACTAGCACATAGACCAGGGTCTTCTCCTCGTTCTGCGGGAACTGGGGGATGATCGGAGCGGTGGGTGCTGGCGGGGATGGGGCCTTGATGAAGACGATCTTGTAGTGCTTCTGCGGGGGTGGCACATACAGGGGTTTCCTAGAGGAAAAAATATAGAGGTTTGAGAGAGGGGAAAGTTAAAAAGATGGAAGTATTGTCTCTAGCAAAGACTTTTATAACTGTTTCCTTTTCAAATTTCCCTCTTAACCGGAAGTACTAGCCTCAGTTTCACTCATTACCATATGTACCGAAAAACAAACCATCTTAAATGGTTTTTCCTCACTTCCCACATTGTTTTTGCATCTCTGGCGAAAGGAGTTCCGCTGCGAGGAGCATATGCAAATGACATGCCCATGTCCATAAATGGTGACCTGCCGAAAATGGTGAGCCAACTGGCTGCTGCTGGAGCTGCCTGTCAGGTTTGGTTAATCGGATGAAGATGCCCCCGGGTTGTGATGATAATAGTAATGATGACGACGATGATGATGATGATGATGATGACAACTGACTGTCACAACAATCGCTGCCCCGAGACGAGGGTTTACATAAAGTAAGGGAAGTCCCAGCTCCCTATGGTAATGGCGTTGTTCTCCATTTGATAATTAGCTTGGAAATGGTACTCTCCCTGAGAGATATATATATGCGGAGGAGCTGGAGAGCTTAGGTAACATTTTAGTCACGCTTAGGCGGCCTGCAAAGCCATATGTATCACTCCCCCCGTTTTTGGGGTAATTAACATTGCTACCAACAAAAGACGTCACAACAAAACAACATTGAATTGCCGGAGAAAGAGCCAAGAAAAGCTTTGGAGAAAGACACCAACTACTACTGAGTTCGCTGGCTTCTCCGTCTCCGTCTCCGGTGGTATTAAATAATTTTCCTCCTTGCTGAAGACTGTTTAAATAAATACCCTGAAAATGTGGCAATAAGTGAGCTGAAAGGGCCCTGAGCTGGATTAGATGATTGGCGGAGACCTGGGTGGGGTCTTGCAACATTTTGTCTACTTATTATCATCGCTGGAGGTTGCTCTGCAGCGTTGAATTGTGAGAGAATCTGCATAAGTGGCATGGATTATATACTCATAACACACAACAATGTGATTTTTTCTCTTCGGCTTTCGGGTTTTTGCCAATCATAAGTGGAACAAGACAAATAAAGCGAGATCGCTTGTAATCGCACCTCAACACGCAAGATGGTAAAAAAAATATATAATAATGATCCCAAAAAAAGGCACAAAAGGGAAAGGTATAAGGGTAAATGAGTGTGAATTGAAGGGTTTTTAAAGTGGTTTACATTTAAACTTAAGTGATTTCATACAGTTTTTAAATAACAAATTAAATTGCAATGATTCACATCCTATTCAGTTATTAAATTATAAAGTTATTTAACAATGATATGTGAGCTTTTTAGGCTTTGCAATAAAGGGTTTTTGGATGGAATAGTTAAGGGATTTATGGATTAAAATAAAGTATTTATATTACTTGGAGATTTTTAATCCTTGAAAGAGATTACTTAGAAATTATGAAGATCCTTTTATGAGGATTTGTTCTAAACTCAACGAATTGGATAACCCTTAAGTTTTTAATCCTATCTATGGGTTTTCTATGCAAAATGTATATTTGTAAGGATATTAAAGTTCTATTAACTCATTTAAGAGTCTAAAATTAATTATTCTTCTTCTGACTTTTCGCAAATCTTCCTTTACATCCTATAATATTATTTTTATCCATCTTCTGTAAGCTCTCAGTTAACTTTTCTCTTGAAAAATTCCCTATATAGTTTTTAGAACCTTTCATTAAATAGATTTGATGGTAATCCCCCCAGAATCTAAACTCACCTGGGAGCCTGGTACTCCGGCTCTGGTGGCGGCACATGGACATAGACATGCTTGTGCACCACCGGTGGCTGCTGTGGTGGTCCATACTGGGGAGCTGGGGCACCATAGCCGCCACTGGGTCCGCTCGGCTGATAGCTGCTGGAGGGCGGAGCACTGTAAGAGTCACGGGGCGGCTCGGGACGAGCGGCCACCAAGGCAGCCAAGGCCAAGAGGACGACCACCAACTGGATGGGGGGGGAGGAGGAGGATTCAAATAGAGAACTTTTTAGCTTTCTGGCACACTTTTGTCACGGGTTCACTTGAGAGAAGATCACACATACCACACAACTGGACTGCATTATCGTTTCGGGGATTTGTGTTTCTTAGTTTTTTCGGCTATATCCGTTGGGGAACCTGCTGCTGACGGGTTACTGGTAACTGGTGACTGGTTACTGGTTACTTGGAGTGTGGTGCTGCTGCTTCGACGCGGAACCTCTTACTGCATGCCACAACGATTGTTGCAGTTTCTTTTATAGCGGCGCAGCGCGTGAAATAAAAATTAAGTAAAAATTCAAGACGACGACCAAGACCAAGAGTCGTCGCCAGAGGCAGAGGCCGAGACTGAGGCGCAAGCAGCGAAGCAGCAGTTGGCCAAGAGCAGCGTCGGAATATATATACTATATATACTATATAGTAGTAGCCATGAAGAAATTGAAATGTTTAAAGCAGCAGCAGCGGGAGCTGGAGCAAGTCATCTCTGTTTATTTAATTATTTTTATTTATTTTTTTTTGGGAAACTGAAGCTGCAGCCGATCCTCTGCAGCTGCCTCTGTCGCTGCCTCGGCCAGTCCTAGCTGCGACGCTAACTGCGACTGCAACTGTTGACCATTTCTTTTCCATCTTTTTGGTTGGTTTTTCCTCCTGTTTTCACGATTAACTGCTTCTTTGCGGTTGTTTTTTATGTGTGGTCTTGGTAGTAATTTTTTTTTTCACAGCAACTAGGATTATTTTCAAGGGGAAAATAAGGAACTGGCGGGTTACATTGTGTGTTTTAATGAGGGAAGAAGGCTCGAGCATATCTCCTTTCAGTCAGGCCAATCAATACATTTTTAAGGTTTTCCTTTATGCCTTTTCTTGCTTTGCGTTTTTTGGTTGGAAACTTTGATTATTTCAAGGGGAAATATATAAAAAATGGTAGGGTAATTGTACTTTATAATAAAGCATTACAGATTTTTAATGATAGTTATTTTGAAAGTCCTTGATTTTTGCTTTTTTTGGGGAGTATTTTACTTGGGTAATAATTTCAAGTAAAGGGCTTCCTTAATATCTCTATTATTTAATGTAATATGCGACTCCTATAACCTATATTTATTTTTATAATAAGCTTAATTAATAAAATATTTCCAAGTCTGGCAAACTTATATTTAGCCTTTTCTGAATTTGTTCATATACTATATAATTAAATATTGCTTGCAAAAATCAAATAAAAATAAAGAAATATAAAAAATATATAAAAGGAGGGTATTATTTTAGAAATATAAACAAATGCCCTTTAATATATATCTTTAAATGCATATACTTAGCTGGCCAATAAAAGCAAGAGGTCACCAAAGTTAAATGTTGTTAAGGGGCTTATTAAAATGTCATTACTTGATGATGACTATTATAATTCATGAAGGTTTTTATAAATACTTAAAGCTTACAGCAAAAGGGCTTAATAATGCTATATTATTCTGTTAGGTAATAAATAAAAATTAAGAAACCCAGCTAAGCCCAGCTACTTAAATAAATAGAGAATTGATAAATTGAGGCATTTATTAAAGCAGAATAAAGCTATCTTTCTTGGTTTATATACATTAACTAATAAATACCATAAACTTTCGTAAACTGTAATTCTTTTAAATTAAATTAAATTAATTAAAATTAAAACATTATAGAGATGTTTGATTAAAAATCAATGAAATATCACCTTTAGAGTATTAACTCCTTCGATTTGACCCAAAAACAAAATCAATGCCTTTCCTGCTGGTCTCTTCCTCTGCAGACTCTTTCTTTCTGTATTTTTGGTTTTCTTGTTACATTATTATTATTATATATATGTGGTTTGTTGTGTTTAAATTGTTATTTTCGGCCATTTGGAGGATCCAATCGCAGCCAGCCAATGTGCTCGTAACCAACTCATGGCCTGGACGCGGTGTCTCTGCGGTTCGCAACGGATGGTATCATATCGGATCGGATCGGATCGTGTGGCACGATTCACTTTCAATTTCAATGGATGTGGATGTGGATGGTGGACTCACTCTCATTTAGCTGGGAATTTACATGGGGGTGCAGAGGGGGGTTTTGGCTGGAACAGGGATGGGTTTGTGCTCTGGACTGGGACTGAAATCTCCACTGGTGTTGGCTTTATTTGTTCATTTCTTCATGCTCTTTCGGCCTTTTGTTTGTTAGCCAGTCTGTCAGTCAGCCAGCTTCTTTTCGGTTGTCGGCCTTTTTCTTATTGTTTTTGTTATTACTATTATTATTATTGTTACTGTTATTGTTATTGTTGTTGCTGCTGCTGTTGTAATTGCTGTCCGCGTTTTCTGGCCACGAAGCCTCATAATGAGCTTCACGCTCTTGTTGCTTAGGGTCGCCGTCGTCCCATCATCTCCATAAGCATTTTATTTAATTTTTGTTGAGCTTGTTTTTGCCAAATATTTTTGAATTTCTTCAATTTGTTTTTCCCCACTTTTTTTTTTCCTTTTTCTGTTAATTTTTATTGTTGTTTTCCTTTTCTTCTTATTTAATAATTTACGCCCAGGCCATGACAATTTGCATTACATGGAAAAAAGAAGAGAGAAACAAATTATGATTTTGCAACATTTTCTTGACTTTAAGATCTGTATGTATGTATAGTTAACATTTCCCTCAGATTTATGCACATAATCTATGAATGGCAATCAGTTTCGATCCTTGGTCGCATTTTGCGGCCACTCCTGGCTGCTGAATCGCTGCCGGAATTTGATGAAATGGCATAATCAGTGGCCAGTGGCGCCAAACGGTGGACGGAGGACGACACCGGTGTGCAATGTGCAACGTGCAACCTGCAACCAGCAACCTGCAACTTGCAACAGTTGAGAGATTCAGCCAGAGGAGAGGCAGACTCCGACTCCCTGTCCCCTGTCACTTTTACTCGATGGCATCATTTATAATGCCGTTAGCCAAATGGCAACTCTGTTTCTTTTTTTTTTGTTTATGTTGATTTTGTTGTTCATCTTCGGCACTGCTCCCCAGATTGCATTTCCTTAATTTTCCAGCGCTCATCTTTCACATTCAAAACCATCGTCATCATCATCATTCGTGGCAAATTATTCGCCGAATTCCCCTGGAAGGTGAAACAGGTGCAGGTTCATATACTCAGCATCCCAGAGGAATTTATGTGTTGTATCTGGAAATGAGGTGCATGCAAATATTTGGCAGATACTTCCCTCAAGGCAACCCTTGACCCCCTTGACCCATTATTTTGTGGAAGAAGAAATAGGAGGGATTTTGGAGGGTTTATAAAGAGGTGTGAATTGATGTCTTACTCTAGGAGTGTTTGGTTTTATTTTGGAAAAATTATAGATATTATTTCAGCCATTTTTATGGTGCTCTAACCGTTTTTAAAGCTTCTTTAATTCACTTTAGCTTAATGGCTAACCAAGTGCTGTTTTTAAACAAGCTTTACTATTACGCTTATTTTATGGTCACTTGTAAATGAATTTAACAAGAAATTGCAGTGGTCTATGATGAAATAGGCTTTAATAAAAAAAAAGACTTACAAAAAATTAAATAAGAGTGAATAATACATTTATAACATGTATTATTTAATATTCAATATATATTCAATATCAAATATCATAGATTTGATTCTATATTTCTATACGAATAAAGCTAGTTAATACCTCGAGGGGAATTTAAACTTGAAATAACTTTTATCGATATCAATTCGACACCATAGTTATTATATAGATCAATATTTAAACGTTGCAATAAAAGTGCAATAAAATACCTTTATATACCTTTTATTTTAGTCAGAAGCTTGTAAAGATGTGAAGCATTCATTTCCGACCCCATAAATCATATATATTCTTGATCAGCGTCAACAGCCGAGTTGATCTAGATATCTTTTGCAGAAAATTTTTTTTAATAATTTTTTTTCAACTTTTTTAAGGTGTTTTGTCATCATTAAAATTTAAAAAAATTGAAAAATTTTAATTTACTTAAAACTTAAAATTTAGTATGCAGATTTATTAATCTAATAAAAACTAACATAGGAAAGCTTTCCGAATTAAAATTAATGCTTGTTTGGCTTAGTTATGAGTTTTTTAAACTTTAATTTGTCGAAGAAGTGTTCATATAAAAATATAGGTAAATATCGACTCAAAAATTGCATTATAATTTTAGTCAAAAGCCTGAAACGAAGTGAAGGAGTCATTTCCGACCCTATAAATCATATATATTCTTGATCAGCATCATCAGCCGAGTCGATTTAGCTATGCCAGACAAAAATTTAATTTTTTAAAATTTTGAACACTTTATTTGTCGTTAAATTTGGTAAAAAAATTGATAAAATTTTGAATTTTTTAAAATTATATATTGACTATGCAGATTTATTATTTTAATAAAAACTAACATAGGAAAGCTTTCCGAATTAAAATTAATGCTCTTTTGGCTTAGTTATGAGTTTTTTAAATTTTAGTCAGAAGCTTGTAACGATAAATCTAAGCTATAGAATATTTTTATAATAGAATTGAGCACGATATTTATATAGATTATTCATATCGGACTTTTTCATTCGATATAAATACCTTCTCCATAATGAATTAAAGTGGCAAAGATATAAAATGTGACACATGTATCAGAATTATATTCCTTAACAACATTCAATATGTAATACCCTTTTGATCCATTTAAAAAGTTAATAGTTCTTACTTTTGATACAAGGACACATTACTGCACACAATTTTCAGTAAACAAATATATGAAGAGAAAACCCTTGAGTGCACTCCTATTATTTCTTTATTTTCCACATGAAACTACATTTTCCATATATCACGCAGAAGGTACATTATGCATTCTGGCGAATACATTCTGCTGGCCATTTGTGCGAATTATGCACGCCGCATTGCCACATCTTAATGAATAATGCCATGCCACAGCGATTCTGAGCCATATAATCAGCGTCGCAGTCAGCCATTCATCTTTCTGCTTTCTCCGGCGGCCTCCGCCGGCCAAAAACTTGCGTACAAACTGCCATCTACATCTCGGCGGGCAGAGATACAGATACAGATACTAATTATTATATTGTATCTCTTGTGACTTTTATGTAACAGGCAGCAGCGAGGCGCACAAACAAAGGCAGACGGAGCCATTTAAATGATATTATATTTACATAAATAAACAGAAACAAAAACACGCGAAGAAAACAATTAAAATTTTCGTTTACAAAACGACGGCACTTGGCAAAGCTAAAAAGTACTTAACGGGTTCGAACTGACATCGGGAATGGGTTCGGTTTTTGGGTTTTTAATGGGAGATTTTTTCTTCATTTTTTTGAGATGATGCTGTGCAAGATGTGTTGCGATGTGTCTTTTTTCTGGTGGGTGCCACTTTTCGGCGTTTAATTTGTCGAGAGTTGCACTTGAAGTACGAGAAAGTAAATTGAGATAGATGGGGACTGGGAATGGGAATGGAAGCCCTCAAGCAGATGTATCTTGGCGTGATGAATCTGAGCCAGAGATAGTTGTAAGTTGCGTTACACTCTACATGCTACATGCCACATGCGTCGTTACGCAACAGGCTCCAGATCCAGTTAAGATATACACAGAGTGTAGGAGATTGTATTTTGTTGCATTTGAAAATGATTTTTCCTTTATTGTTTGCTTCTGCTGCGGCGGCGAATCATAAGTATAAATAACGATAATGTAAGTTAGCAACAATTAAATGTACATTTATATATATAGTATATATAGTAGATACGAATATAATAAAGTGTATATATCTCCTCTCAACTTCGGGCCCATCTTCCATGGCGGAGGCCATCTGCTCCGCATTTGTGTGGAGGTTAGTTAGTTTGGGAGTTGTACATATAGTTTATAAATACACAACACATTTACTAAATATATATCTTCATACATATATATGCCCTGCTTCGGCCTTGGGGGCCCATTAAAAACTCCAGTTATTATTATTGTTCATGGGGCTCCGGAGGGTCTCTTTTTTCTTTTCTTCTTCTGTATTTCTGGGCTTTAAAAATATTTACAATTGACTCTGACTCGGTTTTAATGGTAGTTTTAATTTTTATCTCTTTTTTTCTTGGCTGTCCATTAAAAGGGGGTTACTTTTCAAGGGTTTTTCTTTTTATTTTTTCTTGAGAGGGACGGGGGGTTGCTCTACAACACATAGGTACATATACATATAGGTACAAGTTAGTTCTCTTTAATGAGTTTTTAAAAATTATTGTTCTAGCTTAGGAACTGCCATTGTTGTCCTTTATAGTTTTTCAGTTTTCATTTGTCTTCATAGGTTTTCCTCAGTTTTTCCAGTTTTCCAGTTGCATTTAATAAACCATTGAGTGTATTTAGATCTTTTTTTTTTGGGATTGAGGGGGAAACCATGTTGTTTTTAATCATTTCTTAATCTTTTAAGAGTTTAAATATGAAAAAATACAAAGCAAAGCAAGAAAACTTTTTAGAACAGCTGAAACTTAAATTTTTGGTAATATATTTAAAAATATATTTATAAATATTAGAAAAAGAAAATCAACATTTTTATAAAATGTTAAATTTTAATTATATCAAAACAAAATATTTAAGATATAGTAAACTAATGTTAAATATCCTTTAAAATATACTTTTTAAAGCTTAAGCAATTATCCTTCACTGCAAAAGATACCAAAATTAAAGGACTATCATTTTAAGTGATATTAAAATCACTGAATTGATTTAAAAGGGTTTTCAGATTATAAAAACAAACCGAGTGTTTATTTTCTTCCTTTAAACAAGGACCTTGCAAGGGTCATTTAAGTTTTGTTTAGAGGGACAAAAAAAAAAAAACGAAAAAGGGTTGCAAGCCTTTGAAAGTGATTTCCCAGAGTGTCCTTCCACGCTCGAGACTCGTTCAGAAAGCACTTCAAAGTGAGGAGAATCCTTTGCTCCATTTATTTGTCCATTTTCACGCACTCTGCTCTTCGTCTCAATTGGATTTTAATCCTGTGAACAGTCCTTTTTTGTCGAGATTCAAACAACATGGTTTCCCCCCCAAAAAAGACCCACTTCAAGTTGCCAGTTGTTGTTGTTGTTGCTGCTGTGTGTGTCGTCAGGTTGTGTGTGTCAGGTGTGTGTATCTTAGATGGCTTAATAACGTCCATAGTTGGATGCAAACCGGGCACCGTCACCGCCCAGCTCATCCAGGGCACCCATGGCGCTCAGCTTTTGTAGCCAGGCGGCATTCGAGTTGCCGTTTGAGGCACGTAGATTGTTGTTGCCACCGTTGGCCTCATTGTGCAGACGCAGTGGGTGTTGCTGCTGCGGCTGCTGCTGCTGCTGCTGCGGGTCCTCATTGCTCAACTCCAAAATCTGCAAACACACAAAACGCAAGAGGGAGAAATGAGTTAAACTCCGGTGCCGCGTCTGTTGTTATGGTTGTTATAATTATCGTATAGTTGCTGTTGTTAACACGACCGAGGCGACGCGGCCCCCCGCCGTCAAACAGCCGTGAGTTATTTCAAAAAAATAAGAAAAAAAGAAGAAAATCTGTTGAAATCTTATTTATCCAACGTGGGAAGTTCGTCACAGATTTTTAGTTATCTCGCCTTATTTTTTTTTTGTTAATTTTAATTTTTTGCTGCGTTTTTTCGTATATTTTTTGGCGCATCATTAAATCGAATGAACTTTATCTGTAACGAAGCGGCGGCGGCGGCTGTCTGCTTCTGTTGTTTGCATGTCTTAACCCATTCGGGGCCAAGGGTCAACAAATAATAATAATTATATGTCTACACAATTTAATTTATTTTTCCACACATTTTCATGTGATTTGTATCTTTTTGAGCAAAAGAAAATTATATGTATTGCAAAATATGTTTGAAATCCATTAAAAAGGGTAAAGACAAAATATAAAAACTTTAAATCATAATATAAAAACTTAAATCAAGGAACTAAAAGCAGGATATAATATTAGGATTTTATACCCTTGCAGGGTATTAGGATTTCAGTCAAAAGCTTGTAACGCACTGAAGGAGTCATTTCCGACCCTATAAATCATATATATTCTTGATCAGCATCAACAGCCGAATCGATCTAGCTATGTCAGACAAACATTTTTTTTTCAAAATTTTTCAAATTTTTTTTATCGTTAAATTTGGTAAGAAAAATTTATAAAATTTTGAATTTTTTAAAAATATATTTTGAGTATGCAGATTTATTAAACTAATAAAAACTAACATAGGAAAGCTTTCCGAACTAAAATTAATGCTCTTTTCGCTGAGTTATGAGTTTTTTAAACTTTGATTTGACGAAGGAATTTACATATAAAAATATAGACAAATATCGGTTAAAAATTGTATTATAATTTTAATCAGAAGCCTGAAACGAACTGAAGGAGTCATTTCCGACCCTATAAATCATATATATTCTTGATCAGCATCAACAGCCGAGTCGATCTAGCTATGTCAGACAAAATTTTTTTTTTTTCAAAATTGTTAAATTTTTTTTTATCGTTTAATTTGGGAAGAAAAATTGATAAAATTTTGAATTTTTAAAAAATGTATTTTGAGTATGCAGATTTATTAATCTAATAAAAACTAACCTGGAAAAGCTTTCCGAATTAAAATTAATGCTTATTTGGCTTAGTTATGAATTTTTAAACTTTAATTTGCCGAAGAAATTTTCATATAAAAATATAGATAAATATCCACTCAAAAATTATTATAAGTTTAGTCAGAAGCGTGAAATAATAAGTCTTACAAATTTAAAGTTACATATAAATGTAGTATTTTATTTGTAATGTCTTAAGCAAACCACCTCTTAAACAACTCAACATCGCATTATTGCAAACATTCCATACTTAACGTAAATTATCTCAAAAATGTGAAGAATCTATCGTCTAAGATATCCAAGCCAACCCAAAATGGGTTAAACTTGTATTTTTTTTTTTGTCAGAGCCACCTCTTAACTTGGCTACCGTCTTTTTGGGCTCCTCATCGCGGCCGCTGTGAGCTGTGATGAGCTGATGAGCTGATGAGCTGAAAATGTGTTAATGGGGGGTATTGTCGTGTAATTATCAGCCGGCAGCCTCTTCTTTTTCGGGCTACCACTCTGTAATCCCTGATCTTTTGTTGCTGATGATGTGTGAACGAACAAATACAAACAACGGCGGCAAATGAAGTGAAAAACCTAAGACAATTTCGCGCCAAGTAATTATTTTATTGCTAATTTTGAAGAAGACAAAACCAAAAAAAAAAGAGGGCCAAAAACAGTTTGCCTCCTTTCCCTTTCCTTGGCTTAAATGCCATTAATGGATGGCTGCCCAAGGAAGCACTGACGATGACTCTGGAATGGTTATCACATTGCAACTGCTTGACTCTAAGGGTTGCCCCCGTGGTGGATGAGGCGCGGTGTCGAGGGGTGGTGTCAGCTGGGCTTCAGCTCCCCGTTTTCATTAAGGCCTCGTTTGGACAGTTTAATTTGAGAGTTGTCGTTAAGTGAAAAGTTATGTGATTTGTTTGTATTGCCGCATAGCTCTCCCCTTGGCTCTTTTTTTCGACCAGGATTGGAAAGGGAGTTGCTTGGCAGATACTTTATAAATAAACAGCTGCGACTTGGGAATCTCCGGGGTTGGCAATATCTGCGGCTTGGAAAGGGAGCCCACTTGATGAGTGGTGGTGGTGGTGGATTGTAGGCTTAGACATTTCGTGGCAAGTGGCAAAAAGAATGTTGAAAATAATTGCCATCAATTGTGGACATCAGCGGCGTAATAAGAGAAGGACAAACTTTTACTTTCTTGGCTTCGGAAACTTTTTATGGCTTAGATATAAGTATAAAAGTATGTTTTAGATCAGGAATGTGGTGGAAATTGAATTAGAAATGTATATATTACTAAAGACTACTGAAAATGAAATCAATTTAGATTCATTAATAAGAAGAAAGTCAGAATTAAAAAAAAATAACTAATCAAAAGGAAATTTAAAGGAACCCTTAACAAATATGTATGAAAATATCACTTTAATAATTTTTAATCTGAAAAGCAGACATAATTTCCTTTTGAAATCCCTCTCAAAGCCTTTGAGCACCAAACAAGGATTGTTATTTTTAATAAATTACTAATTTCCTGAGCAATTTGAGTGACTCAACCAATTAACTTGATTTTAGGCAACTTCTCACACCGCAAGCCGCCTTAAATTGACTGCCTAATGGATTACGTTTAAAGCCATCATCCCCCCATCAACTTGTCTTTATCAAATTAACATTTGTGAGTTAGAGCTTATGATGAGCCTTAAATTAGTTTCAAGCCCCTTAAAATAATTATAAAGTTTGCCCACGTACCACCAGCAACCCTGAAGCCATGACACAATTATAATCCAATATATCTCTAATAAGTCAGAGGAGCATTATGGAATTGTCATTTTCCACAAACACACACACACACACACTCTGCTCTGAAATTGCCTTTGGGAAATGGGGTCCTGATGATAATAGTATATAGATTGAAAACAGGAAGGTCATGTCACTACCCCTCCGCTGACATCCATCTCCTGCAGGAGCAGGAAAGACGGCAATAAGCTAAAGGCCAAGTTATGGCTGTTGTCTCACAGGTTCAATGCATTATTGTGTGTCAAGTGCTTTCATTTCGCATTCTGTCGCTTGTCTGGCAAGTGACGTAGCCAAAGTCAACCTTCATCATCTGGCGGCGACCACGTCATCGTCATTATTTGCTATTTGACATTTGATTTCCCTTTTTCTTTGGCGCTCGCTTGAGTTTTCTGCTCGCTTTTATTTTTTGTCCAAACATGGTCTGCTCTTGGTCCCTCGGTCTTCGGTCTTTGGTCTTTGCTGTTTGGTCTTTGTCTGCGTCGCACGTCAGCGACTTATCGATTTGCAGAGGGACCATGACTCAGAAACAAGAGTCTGCAAAAAAATTGCCACAAAGTTAAAGAAAAAAAGATGCGTAACCCAGCATCCTAGATTGCTAAATTCCTCAAGTATTAGTTGAAAGTGTAATTAATGTGTTTTAGAGTAAGCAATTATGGTCCTTTGGACGCTAAGCCATTTCTTTTTAGAGTATCTTTTAACTTCCTGGGGGTTACTTTCAGTTTAAGGTTAAATAAGGAAGGGAAATGGATGTGAAAGCTAGTTAAAAAGTGTCCGAAGTATGCATTGAAATATTATCTTTCCTAAGTGCAAGTTTTTACTATTTAATACATAGTGTTTAGCACTCATTTATTTGATTTTAAATCTAAAGAGATGTCTCAGATAGTTTATCTTTGAGAAAACCTATCTTATGTCTTCAAAATCTATCTTTTAGCTCGAAAATATGTATTAAAAATCTGAGAACAAAAGGTTTTTAATATTATAAAATAAAGTTTAATTCGTAAACTTTACTTTATTAATTGCTTAAAGATCTGAAATGCTTGAATATGTATTAAAAATCTGAGAACGAAAGGTTTGTAATATTATAAAATAAAGTTTTATTCTTAAACTTTACTTTATTAATTGCTTAAAAGATCTGAAATGCTTGTATAGCATTCTCCAACTGGGAAATTTATATCTTCTTGCAAAGATTATCAATAAATTTCCTCAGTGTTTCAATTATTTGCTACAGATAGATACTCGAATCGCGATGGTAATAGCAAACAGTTGCAGTTTTGAGCATTTTGTAGGCTGCAAACGACGCGCAGCTGCGGATTTTTCTGCACATCCACACGGCCAAGAGGGGGCTTCCTCGGCGCTGGATACCCTGCTGGCCCCCATGCCCGGTCACCTGATTCCTACCCTCCTAGCTGAGCCGCATTTTTGTGTTTTGGTTGCGAAAAAGAACAGGAAACTGTGCCGAAAAAAAAGGCAGCACATTAAATAACAACAACTATGGCAGCGGCTAAAATTGTGCAAAAGATGAGGAGCCAGCAGCAATGAGCAAGTGTTGGCCAAGTGCTGGCGATTGTAGCCGAGCAGGCTCCTCCAATAAACAAAAAAAGCAGAAATAAAAAAGTAAAAGAAGAGTCGATGCGACTGGCTTGCGAAATATGTAAAAATATTTCTGAAATGGTTTTGCAGACGCATGAGAAAACCACACAGCGCCAGGAGGGATGCGGTTAGCAGGAATCTGGGACCTGGACCTGGACCTGGACCTGTAACCTTATACCCAGACCGGGTGACGTAACCTCCATTCCATTCAATTCCAAAAAGCAAAAGCACCATAAACCAAAAACACATGAAAAGGTAGAAGAAACGCTCCGAAAAATAACAAAAAAACAAAAACAAGTCACAAAATAAAACCTCAATAATTGGCGACATAATTGCAACTTAATACCACGCTTTGGCTCTCTTTTCATTTAGTTAATTATATTGACAGCGCTCCAAAAAATGCCAATGCAGAAAAACGAACAACTTTGGGGCCGAAAAAGATACTCATCACAACAAAAATACACTGTCCGAAAGCGCCCAGGTGATGACTTTTCACCTGCTGTGCGGCTTCATTAATGCGTGGATGATAAATGTGCACCGATTACGGCATGACTTTAACACGCTATTATTTCTTCGGTTTCCAACTTTAAATCACGCGGAAAATATTTCAGAAATGTTATCCGGTTGCACTGATAAATACAACTTAGTGAGAAGTACAAAAAAAATATAAAAACTTTAGAATTTTCTTGAAGAGCATTTAGTTGCTTAATGAAAAATTTAGAACCAACCTAAGAAAATATTTAAAAATCGAATATTATTGGTAACTTAACTAAACTAACTTATGGTATTTTATATTAGATTTAATAAGTAATTTACTGTACTATGTCTTTTCTTATTGAATACCTTTTTGGTATTTGTCAAAGAATTTTATAATCAACGGTTTTGGCTACAGGTTGATCTTTTTAAAAGAAAAGGGATTACTTTATAGTAACTACTCTATAGTAATCCTTAGATATATTAATATTTTAAATCAGGAATGTGATGAAAATTGCTTAGAAAGAATTATTTTAAACAGATTTTTAATAAAGAAAGGTTATACATGAATAAAGCAGGTCTATGACATGGTCGGGGCCAAAATTCAAGAAAGGATAGGCGCTTAAAATTATTATATTGATTATTATTGAGGCTTATTTGATTTTTGAATGTTAATTTGTGTTGTATAATTAAAACTTTAAGCAACGAACGTACGTTTACCAAAATGTACAAAAATGTACTAATGAAAGTAGCTAACAATTTTTTAAGTTTGCTAAAAAGCAACATAATTTCCTTTAACTCTCTCTTAAATCCTTAATTCTTTATCTTCGCATTTTATTATATATAACTGCGGACTCCCCCATAATTCCTCTCAGTGTACCATCGCTCACCTGCAGCATCAGTTCACGCAACTTGTCCAAATCGTCGCCATGCGACCTTGTCGGCAGGTAACGGCCATCGACCAAATGCGGTGGAACGACCAGGAGCAGCACCGTCATCCAGACGAGAAGCCACCTGTGACCACTTGCTGGAGTCGCTCCCATGCCCAATGCCGGTCCCCTCATTATTGTCGTGTTTGTGGGCGTGGCTCTTGGCACTGCAACAGGAGAGATAGAGCGGGGAAAGGCAAGGAAAGTGAGACACAGCAGACAGCAATTGCAGGATTGCAGGATGTGTAATTGGCATTGCACTGCCAATGCGTTTGGTGATGGCTTTTAAGGTGGGGTCGCAGTGGGAATAAATCCAATGGCAAACCAGAAATTGCCTTCAGAGTTGAGTAACAGATAAATAATTGTCTGGCTGGGATTTCGATAAATCAATGTATATACATTCATATATATATAGGTCTGGAAGGAAGGGAGGATGCTATCTTGGGCAGTCTCTGGGAATCTATTATGGAGCTCAGAAGCTCTGGTCTTAATTAGTCTTGGGAAATAATTTATAAATGAGTTAATAACAAGGGTTTATTTGGCTCAAATTGATTAAATAATTAAGTATTAGGAGTGCTTTATCAATATATTTGAGATTTCTTTAAATTTGAAATTTTTATACCCTTGTAGGGTATTATAATTTCGGTTAGAAGCTTGTAAAGTAGTGAAGGAGTCGTTTCTGATCCTATAAATCATATATATTCTTGATCAGCATTAACAGACGAATCTTTCTAGACATGTCGGAAAGAAAATAATATTTTTAAGATTTTTTCAAAATGTTATAAATTGTTAAATTGTTAAAATTGTCCGAAATTTGACCAACATTTACTTTTTAAAATTTTAAAACTCAGTATACAGATTTATTAGTCCTATAAAAACCAGCACAGAAAAGCTTTTCGAATTGAAATTAATGCATTATTGTTATTTAAAAACTTTGATTTATTCAAAAGGATTAGCATATAAAAATATCAATTTGATTAATTAGCAATTTCAGGGATCTTTAAATCTTCCTTCTTTTATATTTATTTAAACCATTTTCGATTTTATTCTATCATAACTTCACTCCTCTTAAGTGGCACTTCCAGGAAATTTCAATTTAAAATTTAACTCACGCTTCCCCTTGACTCTGGGCAATAATAATGTTGATAAAAAAAAAACAAAGAAACTGCAGCGAAGCAGTTTTGTTTACCCAATCGAAAGAGGATTACACAACGCTTCGGCAAATTTATGATTATGACACTGACACTGAACCACAACTGCACCTGCGGCCCACGCCAAGTGTGACTCACGGTTTGGAGCTTGGAGTTTGCTACCAAGTGATGGTCCTGGGGGAGTTCCGAGCTGGAGTAGGAGGAGTAGGAGTAGGATTCCCTTGCTTGTCGTCTTAACTACGTCACGTAGTCGCTGGGTGTATATTTTGTTTCGGCGATTTAAGGCAACGGCGGAGCGATGTTGTGAACTAGGATAACAATGTAAGTTTAAGCCACGCTGCGTGCCAACATTTGTATTTATAGCCAAAAAATGGTGCGGCACTGGCCGAGATTTGGTCGAGATGACGCCAGGACGCCGCCTGGCTGTTGTGTCCGGTCTGCGCTGGCCTCGGAATACGCTACGCCCCTACGGGGAATTGGAATTAGCCTCCGGTTTGGTTCCTCGTCCTGTCACCAAAGCCGAGAGCTGTGCGCGCGCAGCGTCGCCGCGTGGGGAAAAGCCAACAAATGCCAGTATCATTGTCACCGCCGCACACACTCGTTTGCATGTGGGTGTGTGGTGTGTGGTGTGTGGTGTGCGGAGTGTGTGTGTGTGTGTCTGCGGTCGTGTTTGTGTGGCCTCGCATTTCTATTGTCCTGTTCTCGGGCGTCATCATCATAATACGTATACGCCCCGTACTCGCAGCAAAGAGCAGCAGCATCAGCAGCTCGTCCTCATCCTGGCCACGAAATGGTTTCGCTTGGCCAACTTTCATGGTTAACTCGATGCGAGCCTTAGTGGGTTGTTCTTGTCATTGCGCTGAAATGGTTTCCCTGAGGAACGACTTATATTGAGGGGTATATTGGTAATGATCTTTGGGTTTTCCATTTAATTAAAAGAGTTTCGGGATTCTCTTAAAAGGTTTTTGAGTTTAATTAATTAATTTTTGAGGTTTATTTAGCAACAAACTGTGATCTCAGGTGGTTTCGGTAGTTTCTTTCGTAAGCTGCATTTTAGTTGCTTCGATTTTTAGGAGTCTTGGAAAATTTTTTAAATTGTTTTGAGACTTAAGAAATTTCCTAAATTCTAAATCCTAAATCAATCATAACTTAGCCAAAAATCCTTTAATTTCAATTCGGAAAGCTTTCGAGGGCTATTTTTTTTAAGCTTAACAAATTTGCATACTTAGCTGAAAATTTATAAAAATTAAAATTTTTTGCCAATTTTTGACAATTTTAATGATGTAACTAACCCCTTATAAAATTTTCAAAATTTTGAAAAAAATAAATTTTTCTCAGACATAGCTTAATCAATTCGGCTGTTGATGCTGATGAAGAATATATATGATTTATAGGGTCGGAAATGATTCCTTCAGTGCGTTTTAGGCTCCTGACTAAAATTATAATACAATTTTTTAAGGCGATATTTATGAATATTTCATATGACAATTTTGTTGAAAAATTAAGTTATAAAAAACGCATAACTCAGCCAAAAAAGCATTAATTTCAATTCGGAAAGCTTTCCTATGTTAGTTTTTACTAGATTTATAAATTTGCATACTACATTTAATCTTTAAAAAAATTTAAATTTTTAGGAAATTTTTGACAATTTTAACGATGTAACCCCTTAAAAAATTTTGAAAATTTGGAAAAAAATAAATTTTAGCCGGACATAGCTAGATCGACTCGTCTGTTGATGCTGATCAAGAATATATATGATTTATAGGGTCGGAAATGATTCCTTCGCTGCGTTTACAAACTTTTACTTAAAATTATAATACCCTGCAAGGGTATAAAAATAGATTTAAAATAATTGATTGGTTCCTTTTGGACAGATTTAAAAGGGGTTTCTAGAAGTGATTTCAGTGACAAAAATCTTAATTATATTAACTAAGCTTTAAATATTAATTATTTAAAATTATCGTCTCATATATAAATACAAATAAACATCATTTGTAATTATTTTCTTACATGTACCTTACCCCAAGTTGAGTACAGGGTATCTGTCCGTTGAAATAGTTATTTATCCCCCGGGAACTTGTTGTTTCTGCTGTTTGTGGCTGCTGTTGCCGCTGATGTCGTCGTCATGGCTGCAATTGTTGACATTGCGGGCGTCAACAAATGCTCCCAGACCCACGCCCAGATCCCCGGTGCCATCATATGGCTCTCCGGTTAACTGGAGACCAGCGCAGTCAATTGTTATTGGTTCCTGTACTCCTCCACTACACTGGGGCTCTGACTCTGACTCTGGTCTGGTTTTGGTTCTGGTTTTAGCCTGGTTCTTCCGCTCTAACTCTGACTCTGGCTAACTTGCGGTGTCTTGCGGATGAAATGGACCCATTTGTATACCATGCACGACCGATAGACCGAAATTTTTGATATAGCGCAGTTTTGTGTAGCCATTGCTGTGATTGAATACGTGACGGGCATGGGGAAGTGCGGCGGCCAGTGCCGTTCCTCGGGGCAAGGGTTCTTACGACCCCCAAAAAACTCGATGGGGGAATACTAGTAGCAAATATGACCATTCATACACACATTCCTTGGGCTTATTTGGTTTATTTATGACCCTGTGGCATATAAACGCTTTATGAAACCCCAAATTGTTGATGCCCATTGCGTTCTGGTTATGAAAACTCCTCAAAAGAAAACAATAAAAAAGAGGAGAATAAGAAAAAAAAGTTTATAAAAACAATTACTCAAAAAAAGAAAAATAATCAATGTTTGTCCTCGGTGGGAATTGAACCCTCGACATTCGTTGGATGCAAATGAAATTCGCTTTGCGTTGCCCTAGGCCGAAAGCTCTCCAAAGCTCTTTGTCATGTTTCTCCAAGGCAGTTCTCCAAAATGGAGCTGATGCCGTTGCTTGTCGAACTTTGGAGACAAGCATCGGTGGTTCAGTGGTAGAATGCTCGCCTGCCACGCGGGCGGCCCGGGTTCGATTCCCGGCCGATGCAAAATACTTTTTTTTTTTTAAATATTTATTTCCCTTTTTTATGTTGGTTATTCCGTGGATTTGTTTGTTTGATTTGTTTGTTAACCCAGACAGTGCGATTTTAGCAACTTCATTGTTGAAATTTATCAAAATGTCAATAATTGACTGTGTTGGGGGTTTCCCCCTCTGCTGCTGGTCATATGGCAATTCTAATAAATCATGGGATTTCGTTAACATTTTGTACGTCTTGTGTTAAGATGAGAGATTCCATCAATTGTTGGTGATTTTTATCATTTTAACATTTTGACTACTGTGTGTTTTAAGGGAGGTCATAACATCATATTTATTGTTTGCTATATTTTAAGTAAAATATGGAATTTTAAATTGCATTTATGCCTTAACTTTTTATAGTAATATTTCCTATCCTAGCGGAAAACTAAGTAACAAATTTGTTTAAATTGGAGTTACAATATTGAGAAAAATCGAATATTTAAATATCGAAGAATTATCGGATTTCAGTATTATTGAAAAATATCGGATATTGGTATTTAATTAATTTGTCTGTTTGATTGATAAATTTGGCTAGATAGAATATCGATTTATCGCATACGTAGATATATCGCAGAATAAAAATATTGATTTAAATATCGACTTTCGCGTCAAATATCGACAGAATATCGATAGATACAAATATTCTACTATGCCTAGTATAAATGACTGCCTAATTGGTTTAGGAAATAGTTTCTTATCTAAGGGAATAATATT
The DNA here is from genome assembly GCA_035046265.1 of Drosophila bunnanda. NCBI lineage: Eukaryota > Metazoa > Arthropoda > Insecta > Diptera > Drosophilidae > Drosophila > Drosophila bunnanda. The sequence goes on along the minus strand of JAWNOB010000076.1, from coordinate 3,381,790 downwards.
AATCTTGTAATAAACTAAATGTACAAATTTAATGCTTTAATACACACTTATAAAGTTTTACTAAACCTAAACGTTTCTAATAAATAAACAAACCGATTTAGCATAGTCTCAATCTGCACTTTGATTTTAGAAATACGACCTTGCCTCTGCTGCGTTAATTAAAAGGTGACCAAATTTAGTCAAGACAGCGATAAAAGCGCCCATCAATGAATTAGCCCAAATTAATAGTTTCCTAATTCCAAATCGAATCGACTGCAAATTCCTAATGGCTTTAGCCTAAATATATATACCAAATGGAGTATAAATATAAGACGGCTATTAATTTCAGCACTATTAACTTTATTTCTAAAGTATATTTTGCTGCTTAAACGAAAGATACAAAGCTATGAAGTGACTTGAAGGCCCAGACTGTTCTCAGTTATTAACCATATGCTAATTAAATTGTTAAACCCGAATTTCGTATACGATATTTGCATAGACTTTATTCACTTGATTCGTTTTTACAATTACGTTTACAATTACAATTAGAATTACGATTACAATTACAATTACAATTACAATTACAATGACAGTACAACAAAACGAATGGAGGTTGAGTTATATCGCATTTGGATGGAGGGATATGGCTCGTATTAAAACCCTAGCTAATTTATGCTGATTCGATCTTAATTAGACTAACCGATTAAGGTCTAACTTAGCAACAACTAAAATACATTCAGTGGCATTCTACCTACGATTATACTTGTCTCAGTTGCATTTAGCAACTGATATATGATGATATGTTTCACATTATATATTATATATATTATATTGTTAATTGCTCAGAGTCGGAGAGGTGATATCTAGGGATTACATCTACAGACACAGCACGAAGGAAACAGGAACCAATCCATAAAGATGCCCTTGCAATCGTTATCGGGATCATAGGCGAGCAATCGATGCCACTTGTACTTTTGCTCGCAGCCACATTCGCCCTCGCAGCGGGGTGTTTGGGTATTGCTAATAAATAATAAGAGAATTTGTATTATTATTGCAAATAATAGATATATTAATATTATATTCCACTCACCTGCACACCTCCTGATGGATGGCCTGCTCAAAGTGCTGTGTATTCACAATGGCCCGGATTTTTCCCGCCGAATTCGAGGCCCAATAAGGGGTGACAATTTCTATTTTCGACTCGCAGGCATCGAGTCTTCCCGTGCCCGAGTTTCCATTCCCATTGCCACCTGGAGTCCTATTGGTATTACTGTTCCCACCAGATCCACCTCCTCCGGCTCCTCCTGCCCCATTTCCACGATTGCGACTTCCTCCGGCGGCTGCTTGCCGCTTTTTCCGAAGTTGGCCAAAGTAACTGTCGCCAGCTTCTACCGGGGCTTCCCCGGTATTGGCGGCAAAGGCTCCGGGCGGTATAAATATATCCGGTTCGTCTATGAAGCGACGCTTACGCACTTTGGCCTGCTGCTGGCGTCCTCCTCCTCCGCCGCCAGGACCCTCCATATTCATCTCAAAGTCCCCATACATCCTTCGCATTAGAGCCTTGTTGTCGTCTATGAAACGTTCGATTTTTTCACTAAAAATATAGAAATTTAGTATTAATTAATTATTGTTAATACAAATAACATTAATTAGTTGGTTTTAGTATACAAAAGTAATAACTAAAAGTAACATTTAGAGTGAAACATTACCGTGTTTTTGTTTCAAGATTTTTTACATATTTCTGCTAAGGGTTTGAGTTTAATGAAAGCGATAAAAGACAGAAAATTTAGATATATTGAAACTAAACCGATATTTCACTTGAAAGTTGATACATAGATCGATAATTTAACGTTTGCGGTAAAAATATCGGATTAGTTTCCAATAATATTAATGTTTTAATATTAACTGGGGCATAACAAAGGTTTCTATATTTTCGATGTGATATTAAGAGCAATATTTTTGTTGGTATATCATATTTTTTCTCTCAATTTATATACATACCAAAAATAAAGTAATTAATCAATATTTCAAAATACAAATAAATGTATTTATAACAATACAATTAAAAGAAAAAATAAATAAAAATAACAATTAAATCTTCCAATAATAAATATATATACATATATAAATATATATAAATATATATACATATATATATCAGAGAAATCGATCTTGAAAAGACGATAATGAAGTGGCAAAAATAAATTGATTTTAGGGGGAAGGGAAAAGGTGATAAGATAAGGTCAGAAAAATGATTATATAGAGTGTTTATATCACTTCATATATTCATTAAGTGACTTGATTAGGAAATTGAATTAATTAAATAATAAAAGCCCTCAATAATGGATAGCATTCCATGTTAATGACCTCTCTGGAATTGAATTAATAGTTTCTGTCCATAAAAGTGAGACTCTTTCAGCCTAATGATGAAATTCATGGCAGTTTGACGCGCCTATGCTAATGAGAACCTCTAACTATGTCAGCTCTAGAACAGTCATCCGGATTAAATGTGATTCAGTTCAGCTTCTTTTCTTCTTTTTTTGGCGAAGAAAGAAAAACCGCAGAAAAGCAAACATCCTTGACTTAATCAAGAGAACATCTACTTCCAAAGTATCATTAAGGTTTATGAGTATTTTCAAGGGAAACACCATTTCCATTTGGAATTTCCTAGAAAAACTGAGAACAATCGGTTTTACTTACATGGGATAACTATTTCCGGCCGTGGGACAGAACAGCTGATGATATCGCTTAATGCATGGCACTCCCTTGATGACATCGCCCCGCACATCCAAGCCCAGAGCCACCGACAATGCCGTCCACCAGATCTATATAGAAAAACGATTAATATATATATACTTCTACGTGTAAACAGGCAGCATTGAGGAAGGCACAAGGTACTGAGATTGAGATTGATTTTGGGACCATAACAAATTATGGCCGGGGTGTGAAAATGACTCAAGTAAGCCATAAACATAAAAGTTCGTTTTATGTCTCAGAAAAACATTCGAGGAGGTGGATTTTCGGTTGGGATTAAGCTCGAATTTGCCGCGTCATGCGCCGATTTCCAATCTCAACACAATCTCTCTCCTCGCTCTTCTTTCGCCGTCGTCATCAACATCATCACACCTCTTAATGAAACGAACTCGCACGACCTTCGTGCGCAAAAAACAAAAAGCTCACAATAAAAAAAATCACAAAAATTAAATAAAAAAAAGGAAAATAAAATAAAACCCCAAATGAAACACAAAATCGTCAAAGTTATTTCCGCAAAATGAGCAAACTCGATCGATATCGAGAGTACACTGTTGCAAAAAAAAGGAAGGAAACTAGAACTAAATAAGTTTAGAGACCGCAAACTTGAGAATTATTAGATCTAGTTCAAGTTTTATATATTTCTAACTTGGGAAAATTAGTTGTTTAACTTGTTTTTAATTTAAAGTCTTTTAAAATAATGATTTAGAGAAAGTTTTACTAGATAGATACTATACAAGGCAATTCGTTTCATTTCTTACTTCTATACTAATTTAAGGTTTAGATTTAAGGCGTGACTCGATTTGAAAGAAAGGAGATTTTCAGTCTTCAAATTTAATAACACTACATATTATAGTGTGAGTCCCTTTTCTCTCAGTGTGTCAATTAGAGTGCGCGCGTGCTCAGTACCTCAATAGCTTCAGTACTTCAGTACATTCTAATCGTACTTACCGGAATCTGGAGAAACGATCCGTTGTTGAGCTTGGGATAGGAAAAGAGCGGCACCACCGGCACCGTGCCGTTCTTCAGAAAGATCGGTCCCTGGATGGGCGTCACCGTGGGCATCTGATTGTTATTATTCGCCTTATCTGCGAACGGAATGCAAATGGGGCTCGAAAATTAAGTGGAAATCGAAATCAGCGAAAATTGAAATTGAAATTGGAGTGGTTTTAAAATGGCCGCGGTGGCAGTCTGATATCTGCGCTGATTCATGGCAAGGACAGGTACTGGGACAGGGACCGGCGCGTTGTCACTGCATTAATCAGGCTGGTTAAACCCAAAGGCCTCCAGAAAAGAGCTGCAAGTGCATAGTCTCTGAGGTCGGGGACGGAGATCAGTGTCTGCATACAAAATGCAGTTGCAGTTGACACTTGCATGTACGGAGTATAAATTTCATGTCTGCCTGGCATTTGTAATGCCCAGATCCGGATCTTGGGCAGGCAGACAGAAAACTTTCCCTTTTAATAATACTGCAGGATGCAAAACGGGTTGGAGAATGTGCAAAAAAAAGGAGGGAGCAGCACACAGTTGAAAAATATACATTTTCCAAAATGGTTTTAATCCTCTTAAAAGAGTTAAAAGACCAAGCAGGTCTACAGCACCTATACTCTCTTAGGTGAGCTTTATTAGAAGCGACAAGAAAGGATCCCTCAAGTAAATTCTATGAGAAGCGCAAGGAAAGGTTCCCTTAAGTTAATTCTAGGCAAAACTCTAAAGTGGCTCACTTAAGTGAAGTCATAAGAAGAGGTGCCAAGAAAGGTTCTCTTAAGTGAGTACTATGAGAAGAGCAGAGGAAAAACGTTTTGAGAAGCGCCGAGAAAGGCTCAGCCAAGTAAATTCTATGAGAAGCGCAGAGGAAGGCTCACTTAATACATTTTTTAGAAGAGCCATTAAAGGATAATATTTGAAAACCAAGAACTCTTGTTATTTTGGAAAGTAGTTTACCAAATTTTTAAATAGTTAAAACTAAAATGTATTTAATTAATTATAAAAAAATTTTTTAAAGACATTACTCAGTAATCTATTTAGATACCAATTTAAATTAATTTAAATTAAAAGCAAATAGAAACTTCTCATCTATTTTTAAATCCATTCATTACGCATGGTAACATTTTTGTTTCAAAATGATATTTTACCAATTCTGTTACCACTTTAAAACCTTTCAATTTTTGCCTGTGTATCATTAAATCATGTCACTTTTCAGCTAATGAGAAATTCCTTTTGGGCAAGTTGTGAAATAGATTCTTTGTCTTTCTGTGTGCACTCTGATCTTCAGTTGAGATGGCTTCTTTTATGATACATATCTATATTATTTTTTCTGCCTGCACAAAGGTGGAAAACCCGGTGTGTTGATGAGTACTCGAAGGCAGCAGCCCCCCGAAACTCGTATGCTGTGACTTTGGGTCTTGCGTGCCTGCGCACGTCTTCTTCATATATGAGAGCTGGTTCATGAGCGTGTTTTTTTTCTCTGAGGGGGGATTGAAACGCGACTTCTTCTTGCATAATAGCCCCGTAACCGAGTTGAGTACTTGAGGTCTGAAGACTGAAGACTGAAGTCTGAAGTCTGGGCAGGTTGCGGGCTGGCTAATGCCTCGCGAGATTGAGATGAAGGTGGAGATGTGCGATGGCGATGGAGATGGAGATGGAGTGGCAGTAACAAAGAGGCGCCACAAACTTTGGCCGAAAGTGAAATATCCAAAAAAGTGAAGCTGACAGTTTTTCCATGAGGACAACAAGGGCAGATAGAGATACAGATACGGGGATACTCGAATAGATGGATACAGATACAGATACAACACCCTGGCACAACATACATAAATCGTGATGCGTGTTAGTTACTATAAAAGTGAAACACTGGCCATTACTGTCTCGAAAGTGACCTTGCCAGATCGGTTTGTAGACCTTTGACCTTGTCGCAAGCGGCGATCGGTTCGCTTGTGCCGGAGCAAGCTTGTGTTTACCCCACCAAGCCTCCGCTATTTGTTATAGTTGCTCGTAGTCGCTTCTCCTCCTACTCCTCCTACTCCTCTCCCACCCTCGATCTTGGCCAGAAGGTGCTCCCAATTGGAAAGATACACACATGAAACAATTAACATGACTTTCGGTCGTGTGCAGACGTGGGACTCTTCTGCGGAGCTTATCACCCGTCGATCTACACTCTACACACATGCTCCAAATACTTGTTATTATTTTAACAATTTAAGTCGCAACACCAACATTTGTTTTTATTTATTAAATTTGCTTAGAGTGGCATCTCAGATGAGGGGGATTCAGGAAATGTTTGCTCTGAAGAATTATACGAGGAGAGCGGACAGGAATTCCCAGCTTTGGGAGAGAATTGAGGAAGTAATTCTTGGGGCTTGAACTGGATTTTTTGGGTTGTTATTTAACTATTAAATTAAGTTAATTAGCAGCAGCAGAACTGTTTTCTTGGGCTAGTACAAATATCCACAAAGAATGGCAAAGAATTGTATAAATATTAAAAAAAAACTATGAGAGCTAAATGCATTTAATAGGATTTTGTTTTTAAAAATGTCTATTCTTTGAATTAGAGAGAGAATTAGATAGAGCTTTAAATTGGTTTGTTCTATATTTTAATCATTGAAATATAATTTTAAATCACTGAAAACACTTTTTTTTGTTTTGAAAACTTGTCTAAGAAGTTTTGCTTTCTTAGGTACGTTATATGAGAAGCGCAGAGAAAGGCTCTATTAAGTACATTTCTGATAATTTGAAGATATTTAAGGATTCAATCCTGAAAATGTCTCCGTACTCATTATTTTAGTTGACATATGGTTATGTAGGTAAAGAATCTTTTTTAGAAATTTTTAAAAAGTAACAACATCTCAAATATAAATATATTTAATTTAATTTAATTCTTCGAAACAACCTATAGATTCTTTTTATCTAGTAATAGATATAATTTTTAATTATTATGTTCTTATTTATTTTGTTAAATATATACAAAACAAAAGGTATGCTCTGCTAGAAGCATTCTTAACTATGAGTATATGTTTTACATTTAAGGAAGTCTCTCGGTAGTGACTCACCCTTCTGCTGGCCTTCATAGTACTGGCCCTCCTCTCCATCCTCCTCCTCCTCGTCCTCCTCTTCGCCCTCCTCCACATCATAGTCGAGGACTGCGTGCACCTGAGTCCTTGATCCCTGACCAGCCTGAACCCTCGTGAAGCCCGGTGCCCGTTCCGGATAATTGTCGGGCGGAGCAACGCCATAGGTCTGGGCAGGTTGAGCCTCCGGCTTGGCCTGCCTGGAGCGTTGGGTCTCCCGCGGTGGGGGCGGAGCAGGTGGCAGTGGCTGTTGGAGCTGCGGTTGCGGTGGCTGCTGCTTCTGCTGCTGCGGCGGTTGCCTGCTGCCAAAGCTGGTAATACTAAAGCTGCCACTGTTCTTGGTGAAAGTGGCACTGGCACTGCCATGGGCATTGAAGTACTGCTTCTGCTGTGGCTGCTGCTGCTGCTGCTGCTGCTGTTGTCCTGCGGCTGGAAACCGGGAATATGAGCCCTCCGCCGGACCTCGGGTCTGTGTGGTCAGCTGAATGGAGCTCTGGCCCGAGGCACTGCTCGATCTGGAGCTAGAACTCTGAAAGGACACGCTGTTCTCCTGCTGATCCTGCTGCTGCACCTGCTGCACTTGCTGCACCTGCTGCTGGATGTGATAAACCGAATTCCGTACAGAATTCGGCGCCGTGGGTGGCAAGTAGGCATTATTATTATTATTATTCTGCTTCCGCCGATTGCCAGTGTTCTGATATTGATAACCGCCCACGGATTGTGGCGGAGCATAGGGATTGTTCTTGTAGAACTCCGGATTAGAATCAGCCGGAGATTGTTGCTGGGGTTGCTGCTGCTGATGGTCCGCCGGCGAGTAGAGCAGATTGTTTGTGTTGCTGGCCAACTGGTGGATGGGATGCAGGGGCGCCAAGGTGACACCCCACGGCTGGCCCAGGGCACCGAAAGGCAGCGAGAAGTTGGTCAGAGCCATTGCGCTCTCGGCGATCAGTGATTGAACGAAAGACTCAGGCCACGAACTCGATTCGGACGCGCCTGCGACATCATCTAGAACAGATCTCTGGCCAGGCAGCGCACGGAAATTGATGGGCGCTCGCTCTCGAAATTGATTTATGCAAAAATAACAAATCAGTCAGAGATACGCTCACTGGCTCACTGGCACACACACTCCGCACTCCGCCGTTCACACACACGCAGCCACATAAGCCAGATATATACGGATATATATGGATATATGTGCAAACGATGTTGTTGCTATTAAATAACTTAAGCGCGATCTCGAGGCCCGCGTGCGGCGTCGTGCTAAAAAAACCATTCACGACAAGCTGACAATCGAGACTGAGCGCCCGTTCTCGTGGCGTGCGCCTTAAAAAAACTTAAAAAAAAAGCGCACAACAAAAAAACACCTTAAGTTAACTTAATGGCTTGGAAAATGTTTCAACTCTCGAAATCTCAAAAAAATCTCCGCAAGAAACTTGAAACATTGCGCTCAGAGTGCTCAGAGGAGCTCGGGTCTGAGAGTTCCCTCAATCTCTGTATCTTTAAGAGCGCGAGCGCTTTAATATCTGTCGATTTTTTTTTTCTGCTTGGCAAAACGAAAAATAAAACAAAACCGGAAAATAATCGATACAAAATCGAACGAATTAGTAATGCTCTTAAATGAATTACTTATTATAATAGAATTATTTAAGAGATTCGGGAGGAAAATAAGTATATTTATAAATATTTGTATCATTGTTCTCTAAGAAATTATCTTTAAAATAGAATATATCAAAGTTACGGGGCTTTTTTTTAATATAAATGCAATATTCTATTTATTTTTAAAATAATTCTACTCTTGAAAATAATATCAAATAATAATCTCTAGATAATCTTTTACTTAGAGTTATAAACACTTAAAGGCAGGTTTCTTGACTTGCATCAATTAGTGCACTTAATTAAAACACTGAAAATTTATTCACTGAATGATAGATTAACCCCAAAAATAATACATTTAATTTATGTATTTTGTTTAAAAAAAAAAACGTATGTGAGGGATTTCCTTGTATAGTGAATGTAAAGTTGTTGACAGCTGCTCTTGCTGGCTGCATATCTTAATTGTATTCAGGTCTTTTATATTATTTTTAGTGGCTTTTAATGTTTTGATTAAAAAGAGCGAAGGAGTTTTTATATATATAAACTGAAAATCAGGTTTAATTCAGTTGTATTCAAGAAAGAACTACTGAAATTAATTAAAGTCTAGGAATGTTTATCAATAGGAAAAGTACAATATGATATATTAACAAACCACCAAAATATCGTAAGCTTTTATATATGGTGTCTTTAAATATCAAATTTCATTTTTGAGTATTTGATTTTATCTAAGAATGTCATTTGATTTATTTGTCGCAATATAATATCAATTTACTGCTAAAATATTTATTTATTTATTGATATATCGGTATTTTCCCTAGTTTAATTTTTTCCTTATTAAATTACTTCAAATTGTGAAATTATTATTTGATTAGTTGATAATTTAAGCATACCCTCTTTCCGCATACCTTAACCGAGAGGGAATCTTCTTGCCGCGCACAAGTGCCTGGCCTGACGGCATCCCTCAAAGTGGGATTAGGTTAATGGGAACCCATTTGATGATGATGATGATGAGCTGCCGTAGGTATTTGTGACCTAGGTCAATGTCTGGATGCGTTGCGTCGGCTGTTGTTATACATTTTTAGTGCCGTGTTTTAGCCAAGAAACGCATATTAATCACAGCTTGGTAGGAGTCGGAGCCGCTCTCCTCAGCTCTGCTCTGCCCTGCTCTGATGTTATATTTCACATCGAAGGCAATGAAAAGCAAAAGTATATTTAAAGTGGGCTTTCAAAACTGGTTGTGAAGAGCGCCGAGCTGAGCGTGTCGAGTCGTTACACACATGACCGCCAGTCTAAGAGAGTGGATACCATAAGTTCTCTCAACGAGAGATGGTAGTGTCTCTGGGTGAGATAACCCCTGTCTCTCTCTCTTAGTGGTTACAGCGGGGTTATCTCCGGGCTAAGAGCGGGTTGAGTGCATCGGGAGATGAGCAAATTGATGATGAGGAGGATGATGATGACGCGATAGAGTGCTAGACGGAGGAGGTGTGTGTGGACTACGTCATGGATCTCGGTTCAATGCGTCCACTTTGCATATTAGCACCTCGCATCTCTCACTCTCTCTCTCCGTCTCTCTATCTCTCTCTGTGAAGCGTTAGCCGGAAACGGATGCACGGCCAGCAGCGTGCCGTGATCTTATCTTTTGCATGATTTAATTTTTTCCCGGGAAAAACGCCCTTTAATGAGTTGTGTCTCCTGTTTTGCCGAATGCCAATGATGAATCAGTGGCTCCATTGGGGGAATTTCTCCTGAGTAGGATATGCATTAATTGCCTGACCTGTGGTCCCCTTTTCAGGGTCACTACTTGAACCACTTTTCCTTTTTATTTTTATTATACATATATTTTTTTTGTTTTCGCATTCTTACATGCAAATAAGTCACTTAAAGTGTAACACTTGGGTTTGGCCAGCTGCTGTTAGGTCTGCCAGGAAGTACTGAGAGAAAATGTGGGTCATGATCTATAATTTTCTTATAAGATTTTAAGTAAGAAAGGGGGAAAATATTTAAACAAAAAATATGTTCTTTTACAAGTGTGTTTTTTTTCACTTTGATTAGCTTTTAAATTGCTTTAAAATATTATTCAAAAATATAACAAATTCCAACTCAAAATATTGAAATTCATTTTTATTTACTTCTTTTTTTTTTATTAAATTAATTTTGCCATGAAAGTGTTTCCGTTTTTTTCTGTCAATGTAATGTTGAGTGCTGCTGACCAAGTCATAAACGTAACCATGGCCATGGCTAATAGGCAGGCGCCTTGGTTCTATGGCCATTGCTGCTGACCAAGCCCAAACAAATATCGCATATTTTCATAAAAGGCCAGGGATGGAGGGCTTTATAAAGATTTAATATTATTTATTAGGATAAATAAATTAAAGATTAATATATATTAGCGATTTATTGCATCTCCTATTCGAAATTGTAATATTTTAAATGGAATTTGAGTTATAAATTTACCTGAAATGTTTCATATATTTCTAATGTGCCCCTCAGTTTCCTTCCTTCTTTGTTATAAGGCCAATAAAATGGCTATTTAAGGCTCTTTCCCATATGAGGAAGCTAATGATTCATCCAAGACTCTGGCACTTCCTGCCCGTCCCTAGTCTCCCCCTGTCTCTAGCACATGTTGCACAGAAATCCAGATGCAATTTGAACCGAACCGATTTCATAAAGTCAGAACAAGTTTGCGCACATAGTTTCCAGCAACAAAAAATATATAAATAAACAAAAACAAAATAAAGGTAAGCTCTAAAGCGTTAGTTATATATTTTGTTGCCTTTCCCTTTTTTCCATGCGACACAGACATTGAAACTTCTTGGTTGGTGTGCTTGGAGCATAGCGAATCCATGGCTCCAATAAACCAAAACAAAAAATATATATCCGAAGCACACAAAGCCACTCGACAATCAAATAATTTGACGCGAAATCGAACTGAATCGAGCGCGAGATCGACAAATGACATTCCTTCTTAGCGCCTGGACCCAACGGGGTCCGCCCCGCGGCGGTTTTGGTCGTCTGTCAAAGATTTGTACCTCTCGAGCTGTTGTGGCCTTAAGCCGTTAACAACAAGCTCGAATATAAAAAATATAAAATCAAAAGCGCCACAGAAACATCAAGTGTTTGTTGCTGGGGCTGCTGCTGCCATTGTCAAGGGTTCTCGGATCTCCTTCGGCATCTCCGACCCAATCCCCTGGCGATCCAATCGAGTGACAAAAATGTGCTCCAGCGATGTTGATCGATTCGATCAGCATAAAAGAATAAAAAAGCGCTTTAATTAGAACCAATTTAGATCGCGGACCAATTTATCAGAAGCATTTTGAAAAGTAGTTGAAAACCAGTCGAGAGCAACTTCAGAGAGCGGCCTGGGGGAAGCTGGAAGGAAGGTGCCATGGATTTCAATATATAATTCAGCATTAGCCAACATTATTGTTATGGTTGTGGCTTAAGACCGACTCAACTGGGTCCGCAGAAATATTGCCATTTACGCATTTGTTTTTCTTTGTCAATTTCGAGAGGTGTGGACCCCAGGTTCAAGTGCAGCGCATTCATAACTATTCATACCTAAAAGTCCACAAAGAGATCTATATCTGTAACAATTGTGGAGCGGTCACTGCGAGAGTTAAGTCAGGGGTTTAATGAACGTGCCGAAGGAAAAGATATATATGTATCCGATTTGCTACGTTAAGCTTAAAAAGTTGGACAAAAACCAACGTTTAACAAAAGCAATTGCTAATTTTACGGTACTTATTAAATGAAATATGAACACTTCCTATAGTAAGGTTTTATTGAAAGATATGATAATAAAACTGATCATTTTTAATATTATTAATAGAATTATTGAAATTTGATTGCTATAAAATAGTAAAGCCTTCCTTATTAAAAGATACAATATTTATTTTATGTTTTCTTCAATGCATAAACAAGTCCGATATAATAAATGGAAAATAAATAAGTAAATATGGGAAAAATTTCACATTTATCTTTCAAATATCGGTGCTATCGCAACTTTCTTTTTCTTCACCTATTTCTCAAAAAGGATTTTGACTTTTAAAACATAGATTGCAGTCTTAAAATATCAATACCATACAAATATTGTTTTAATATAATATAATATTAGTATCAATCCCATCCTTAATCTATTATAAACTCTAATTGTACCTAAAACGTTTACCTAACTAATAAATTATTACATTTTCTTTTCAGATATAGCATAAAATAAATTCTATGGATCAATTAAGTTCTCAAGATAATAATTATGAGGGTAAGCGAGCTTTAATAGCCCAATTTTTATTACAAAAATTTAAATTTCATAAAGTGATCTCTAAAAATGCCAACACTGGTGCCTGGCACCAAAGTTGAAGTATTTATTCGGCGAAAACTATCAACTATTAAAGCGGCCCTCTTGTTTTTTTGTTTTTATTTGTGTTTTTTGGTAACACTTTCGGCTTTACATACAAGCGGGAAACCAGTTAATTAATTTGGTTCGATTCTTGGCATCAGCCAAACGTCAAAAAAGTTTTCTTTATATAACAATTCATTAATTACCTTTCGATTTCTGGTTTTTACCTTGGGCGGAGTCATGGACCCGATCCGTTGCGGATCTGGGATTACAATATTCGAGTGTTTTTGTGTTTTTTTTTGATCTTTTCAAGGAAATAGTTTTTATTTTATGCAACTACAACTTGTTGTTTACTTCGTTGTTCGATCTCTAATACCTTTCGTATTTCCCCTTTGTGGGCAGCACCCCAGGAGCCGGGTTCTGGTTGTGATTGTGGCTGTGACTAGGTCCACCACCTGCTGGTCCACCTCCTGGCCCTCCTCCGCCTCCCGGGGAAGCTAGAGTGTACACCTCGTAGTCGCTGATGGTGAAGTTGTAGTCGCCGAACAGCGTCAAATGGGCGGCATTGGCGCCATCATAGGAGTGGGGAAGGTTCGAATACGAGTCCATATTGGTGTTGCAATTGCTAGAGATGAGCAGATCCGCACCAGCACCGAAAATGGGACCGCAACTGTGGGAAAACATAGAAGAAAAATATGAAGTTCTGATGTCTTATACTGTTTGGCTTCTGATTGAAGCCTGATCAATTCAATTTATAAATACAACTCACTCTGGATGATAGCAAATAGCGTAGGGTTTCTTCACAATATCGAACTTGGCGGGCTGCTCGCCATTGGCAGGATTCAGGGTAAAGAGAAAGGCCCGATCCGAATGTACGTAGCCACCCTTGCGGCTCGTTTTGGCCCAGGCCACGTCCGTATAGCCACCACTGATCTCTCCGTGCGCACCCAGACCAATGACCATGCAGGGAGCCACGCCATCGCAGTAGCGATGAAAGGAACCCGAGTCGTAGCCATGTGTGGAGGCCCGGAAAACCAATCTCCAGGCTTGCTTGGGCACTCCGCACCAATTGTTGAGCACCGCTTGCAAGGGTAACTTGTCATTCCTGAGGATTTGGGAACCCGGAAACATATTGACCGCCACGGTTAGACGCGGCTGGAGTCTCTTGTCGTTATCCATCATTTTGTTGGCATGCAGGGCGGCATAGCGATAGCGTTCCAGGGACAACTCCATGGGCACCGCCCCAGTAGGTTCCACTTCCTCGGCGAAAACTTGACTGTCGATGAGTAGGAGGCGTACGTGGCCCATAACACCACTTAGATGCTGACAGACCCGAGCACGCTCCTCTTCGGTCCAATGGGCAGTAGGTTGTGTGACTCCTGCCTGATATTTGGCCCAGGCTAAGACGCAGCGCCAGACTTCCTCCTCCTCCAGGCAGAACTATGGAAAGGATAAAGTATAAATCCCGAATTGATAAGCTTGATTTGACCTTACATAGTCTGAGGAAATAATCTTGATGATGGCATCCTTGGTTAAGGTCAAAAAGGCATTGGTTTTCACACATTCAATTGCATTCTCACCAATAAAGATGATGCATCGTTCCATAAATGAGGCAGCGCACTTGGCACCTGGAATTAGAAGAGAATATGATAGTTAATGACTGGGTTTTGTTTTTAAATATATTAATAAATACCCCATTAAAGACACTTGCTCTCCAGCCTGAAATTTCTCTTCTTGACCCATTGAAAACATCAGTCTTTCGTTCACAAAAAGTCTACATTTTATTTGAATGAACATTCCTCTTACACATTTGTATTTATCATTATTATGAATGCACATTCCTTAGAATCTCTTTACAAATCGACTTTTACATATTTTTATGTGATTAAACCTAATGATTACGACGTGCAGCTATCGTATGTGGAGGAGCTTGGCATAATTGGGTCCTTGGCCCTAATCCTTTGTGGGATTCACATTCTGTATGAGCGTTATGTTATCGCCCTTGAGCATTATCCTGCCCAGATTCTTGCGTTGGCGCGTCTTCACATAGACTTCCTCGGCGTCGTCCAGCACCAGGTTCATGTACTCGTCGAATCCCACGATGTGGCCCTCGATGCGCAGCGAGATGTTCTCGTAGAGCCAGACCTGGACGCGGGAGCGGTTCTGCAGGTAGCGGAAGATCAGGTTGATGGGCTGAACCATCACCTTTTGCACCTTGGGATTGCCTTTGAACGACATTTTTGCTATGTTTTTAAGGCCAAAGTTTTAACAAAAATTTTAGCTTCCTTTTTTGCCGGCTTGTATTTTTAGTGTGACCCCAGGTGGGCTAGTACTAAAATACCAAACAAATACTGACTCGGAAGGGCAGAAACTGTTCTAAAGCTTCATAAAAACATGAAAATGTTCACATAAACTTTAGAATCTTGAATAGAAATCTATTATCCATGCCAGAAGGGATATAAAAAACAATCTTTGTTTGGGTTTTATTAACCGAAACCTTGCTAAGAGATACTCTGGTCGCACTGTATAGTTAACAGTGCCCAATCGATACCTAAGTGCTTTTTTACAGTGCTTATCGATATGCCTTGCAGAGTAAACTATCGCCGCTGTTAAGTTTCTTGCCTGATTGCTAAAGTTTGTTACCGAAGTTTTCCGCTTTTAAGTTAAATAAACACAAAAAGAAATGGCCATGGCTAATGTGGACAAGGGAGAGCTGATGGATCAGGTGAAGCAACAGATTGCCGTTGCGAATGCCCAGGAATTGCTCCAACAAATGACGCAAAAGTGCTTTAAAAAGTGTATCAACAAGCCGGGCACCTCGCTCGATTCCTCCGAACAGGCAAGCTTGCGCAGGTTCAACTATAAATACATATATTTATAAATTGTTTATTATTCAAATGCAGAAATGCATTTC
The DNA here is from genome assembly GCA_035046265.1 of Drosophila bunnanda. Taxonomy (NCBI): domain Eukaryota; kingdom Metazoa; phylum Arthropoda; class Insecta; order Diptera; family Drosophilidae; genus Drosophila; species Drosophila bunnanda. The sequence goes on along the minus strand of JAWNOB010000076.1, from coordinate 3,366,150 downwards.
CATGTGCATGGATCGGTTTATGGACTCGTGGAACCTCATCTCGCGGACGTACGGCCAGAGGTTACAGCGAGAACAATCCAAATTCTAGGAAACAAAGTGAAGTGGTCTGCATTTGTGCGGCAGATCAAGGGACAAAACTCGGTCAGCTATTAATTAGTTTTAATTAATAAACTGTTTAAATGCAATAAAAACATGTGTGTTACGTGATTTTGATAACACAACGTGCCTGGGAGATTATTTCTATCGATTGTTGCCTTTAACAGACACAATTTCTGGTGCTGTTAGGTAAAAATACTAGATGTGGGTTAAATTGGGTTGATGTTAATGGAAAATACCAGAATTCGTACTGCTTTTACGTTTGACATAAACCAGTTTCTTCTTTTTTCAAATGTCTTTTGGCGCCAATGTAGGGGAGTTTTTAAAATGTTTATAAATACAAATAAAAAAGGGTAACCTTTACACAAATTATAATAATTTGATTATAAACAAACCTCAAAATAATGTCAACATATTTTAAGCTACAAAAAGACTTAAAAATGTTACATTTTACACTACGTTGATTTAAAATCGCTTACAAGAATCAAAATGTTAATGATTAGGAACCACCAACCTGCTTTCTCGTGTATATCCATTACGGCGGTTAAAAATGTGCAGGCATTATCCACCGATAAAGTGGATATAACATGATCCTCACAGGCTGTGCGCAGCTCAACCACGCCCATATCCTGAGCCATCATCATCATTTGAAACACTTGCGAGTCCTGCAAAACCAACTACAAGATCGTATTTATGAATTAAATGCAATTAAGATAGACTTTATTCCCAACTCACCTTGGCTGTGTACACATAAAGTATAAATTGCCTGAATAGTTCGGGATTTACGTGCGGCAATCTTATGGTAGTTGGCGTCGAGGCACCCGGTGCAGCTGGAGAGACAGTGCATCCGGGTATCCGGCACACCTCGCCGCGCTTGGCGGTCTTGAAGCTCTTGCACCTGAAATGGGAGTGCGGTGAAGTTAATTGAATGATCGGGATTGGATGCCGCAGATGCCAGCACGCAACATTGTACGTGGGCTGCCCAAAAAGGAAATCAAAGTGGGACTCTGAACAGTCTTCCACAGAGGAAATAAAAATTCCCTTGATATATACATTATTACATTTTTGGGGGAAGAAATTTATAACATATTAAATACATTTTTTTCGTTAAATCAAAGTTTAAAATACTCATAACTAAGTCAAAAGGGCATTAATTTTAATTCGGAAAGCGTTCCTATGTTAGTTTTTATTAGGTAAACAAATCTGCATACAACATTTAAAAATAAGAACATTTTCAAATTTTGCCAATTTTTTACAATTTTAATGATGTAACCCCTTATAAAATTTTGAAAATTTTGAAAAAATTAAATTTTTGTCGGACAAAGCTAGATCGATTGGGCCGTTGATGCTGATCAAGAATATATATGATTTATAGGGTCGGAAATGATTCCTTCACTGCGTTTTAGGCCTCTGACTAAAATTATAATACAATTTTTAGTCGATATTTATATACGTTTTCATATGGAATTTTTTTTCGTAAAATCAATGTTTAAAAAACTCATAACTAAGCCAAAAGTCCATTAATTTTAATTCGGAAACCACTCCTATGTTCGTTTTTATCAGGTTAATAAATCTGCATACTCAAATTAATCTTTTAAAAAATTAAAATTTTTGCCAATTTTTGACAATTTTAACGATGTAACCCCTTAAAAAATTTTCAAAATTTTGAAAAATATAAATTTTCCTCAGACATAGCTTAATCGATTCGGCTGTTCTTGCTGATCAAGAATATATATGATTTATAGGGTTGGAAATGACTCCTTCACTGCCTTTGAGTCAACTGACTAAAATTATAATACCCTGAAAGGGTATAATTATGTACAAAAACATCTACCTAAATTTGCATTCCTATGGGCTCTTCTGTTAATTTTCTGTTCAAGAAAAACTGGGGAAAATATATATTTAAAAAAACTTAAAACTCACCGCGCCATCAGCATCAATCTGTGGGCATAAATGCGTTCATCTCGGCCGCAAATAAAGACAACATCCGCACTATCCTGATCCTCGGACAGGCGCTGCAGGTCGTCGATCAACTGGGGAAGACTCATGACTCTTCCGGGGCTAATGACTCTATTTTGCTTATTGTATTAAATATTTCAAATATTTTAATCACTCTTGCAGAGTTGCACGTGTGGCCATAGCCTTGTTATTGTTTTAGCCTTTTTGCCAATCGGTTTGTTTATGTTTTTCACTTCCACGTTTTTAATGCTCTCCGCTCTCTCTCTCTCACTCTCTCTCTTTCTCTCTTACTCTCTTAGTTTTCCTTCTCTTTTAATGGCTTGTTTTTTTGGGGAGCTCAGAAACCGGTTACTGGCTGAAAATTCTTGGCCAACACCAAGCCAAAATCGATTCCGCTAACAAAAAGATCTTTGAGAAAAGCAATGGCAGCCACAAAAATTGTTATTTATTTACACAATTTCTTTATTTTATAGATTTTATTAATGCTTTGAACTTATTTCTTTAATAGTTTGAGTCTATCATTTGAATTATATGCATATATTTTGACCGTTCAGCGTTCTTTACGCGATCGCGTTGAATTGAAGACTGAAGAAGAGACATGGAACAGGTCGTTCTTTAGGCTCTTTCTCAATTTTCTCTAAACAAAAAAACAGGTAAACGAGATTTGTTTTGTTTTGCTTTTCTCGTGATTGTGTTTTTATTCATTCTCTTCCTTTGCTCTTTGTATTTTAAATGAGAGTTTAGGGATGCTACTATATATATTTAGTATAGACTATATGCTCTATAGACTGTAGGGTAAAAAAAAGGTTGGCTGAATTAATAGGTTTAAATGAATAGGCTTTATTCACAGTTTAATTGCATTATATTTATTTCATCCTTTATTTACTACCAACCCTATCATAATTTTTCAGGCTCCGATCTTTAATTTCGGTGACCAACCAAGCTGCTTCTTTTTTTTTTATAAATTTTATTTATATCTGAATTATTTGAGAAATCAGAATTTTTAGAATCTTTAGAGTTTGCATTCACTCCGGATTGACATAGTGTCCTTGGAAGTAAATGGTTTTCTCATCGCGGACGACGTAGGCAAAGGGATGAGTGGCTTTGAAGACCATAGCAGCAGGTATGCGCTGGTTCTTTATGAAAGATTCACGAATCCCTGTGGAGAATATAAAGGCACTCGATAATAATAAATCGAAGTGTCAAACTAGTATTTCTAACCCAGGATAGAGGCAACCCCGGATCCGTCCTCACTGATCTCGATGACGCCTTTCTGGATGACCTTGCTGATCGGGGTACCCTTGGCCTGCACAAGATTCTCGAAATTAGCAGAAGCATCGAAAGCGTTGGCAATGCCCAACTGCAAGCAAAGAAAAAGAAAAGCTTGGAGAAAATTCCTTAAAAGATTACTATTATCAATAGTGGTCACCTTTTTAAGAAGGCCGACGAGTTCTGTTGTAAATTGAATCTTGAACTTTGGCAGCTTTATTTGGACTTGTCTGCTGTCTAGATTTTGGTAGGAGGCCTCGCTGATTTTCTCCTCCAAGTCACTGAGGCCATTGGGTTTGTTGGGCAGGAAGATGAACATGGAGAGGCTCGATTTGTGGTAGCGTAGCTGCAAGACCTTGGCATCCAAGTCGGGTAGGTCGGCCGCCTTGTAGAAACCCATCTGGGACATCATCTTGATGGGTGTAACCTTGCCTGAGGCGGAATGGAAGTTTTCCACTCTGGTTTTCAGCGTAGAGAACTTGAAAACCCAGGCGCCTTTGAAGGCGAAAGCATTCACCAGCAAAATTTGAAGACTCGGATCCACATCCTTGGACGCAACGGTGTCCGTAATCCTGCCATGCGTCTGCTTCTTGACCCAATCGTTGACAATAGATGCAGCCTTGTCTGCATTCCCCAAACTAATACCTACAGCCTGGGAGCGGAAGTTCTCCCCCATTGTCTTGCTAAACTCGGGAGCTACAGGGTTTTTGTCATTTACATAAATGCCATTGGCAATATCAAGGGCCACACTTGTCTCTCGCGTTTCAAGGACCTGGAAAAAGGCGTTGTACTTGCCAGTCACAAATGTTGTATCGTCTGCCGCGTCAAGGACTTTTTTCAGTTCGTTCGCCGTATTGTCCTTGGCTCCCACATAAACCATGTTCAGGGCGATCTCGAGGGCAAGCGGTGACGTCAATAAGTTCTTGTTCGCATGTTCCTTGGCCAGAAGTTTGTAGTAATTTTTTGTGAACTGGCCTACCACTGACGTGGCCAAAAAGATCAGGCCTTTGGGAGAGGAAATTGGTTAAGTTTTAGAACAGATTGTGACTTGATTTACCACGTACACAGAAAATACTTCATTGTCAACTGCTTATGTAGTCCCATTCTGGGGGATTATATATACACTTTAATATAATGAAATTAAGATCGGTGGATTAGTCAAGGGGTTTGTGCAAAATCAGGAATAATACACATTTTAATGCTAATTAAAAAGGGAAACACAAGAGCCGATAAATTCGTCTTTTAGCTATTTAAGTTTTCGCTCTCTTGTGTCCTATATCTCTCTCACTCTCTCGTACTTGCTTTACCTTCAAAGTACAAGCAAATCGGCAACAAGAACTTATAAGTTTCGTTCAGAAGCGAACGAGAGAGTTTTTTAAGCTGCACTCTGAGAGAGTTTCGTTATCCTCTCCGAGCGGAAGTACAGAAGAAACAGAGACAGAATGGAAATCAGTGCACTTTTAATCTCTTAATGGTTTTTATACTTTAATCTTAATTTAAATCTAGACTAAATTCTATTCCCTTTTAGTTTCGGAAATCTCTTCTTTAAAGGAGACATGATAAGAAATTTTTTAAATAGCAGAAAATATTACAAATGATTTTTTTTTTAGTTTTAAGTATAATCTTAAACATCTGGCAACTCTCTATGTAAAATGTCTCACCTGTAGAAACTCAAACTTGACGACTTGAAAGTGTAAATTAAGTAAAACAAGTTGCTTAAATTGACAAATATATAATATGCAAATGTTTAGAATAAAAGTAAAATGTTTCTAGAGATTTGCAACAATAAAATCATAATAATAATCATTTTTACACTGAACAAGTAACATGCTTAAAACGCTAGGTGTCGCTTTAGTTTATTGACACTGTTATGTAGAAAACATGTAAAATATTTAAAATTTAAAAAAATGCATAAATATTTGTCCTTTTTTAATATCAAAATAAAATAGATTTTCAAAATAAAATTTTTAAAACTTTAAAGTTTTTTCTGCAATTTTTAAAACTTAATTATATCCCTAAATTCTCCGCTGCATTTTCATTCCTTTTTTTTATAAATAAAAGTCACGCTTGATATATTTTGCATAATATTTATCGCTTTTTTATTTGTTGTTTTTGTTTTCATTACATGTGTGTAATAATTTGTTTGTTTTTTTTGTTGTTTTTTGTTTTTTTCTTTGTATTTATTTGTTTCTGCACTACTTAAATATGAAACGTTGAAGTCAAATGGTTTTTTATGTTCATTAACTGTTTAATTTGATTAAACTTTATTTGCTTTGTGGTGCATTTTCATTTTATTTTCTGCTCCTCGCACTCCCGCCTCTCGATCTCGAATTTCTCACTACATTTTCTATTGTTTATATATTTGCTCCACAATTTGTACATTTTATTTCTGCTTCTTCTGAACCGTCGCCAGAGACACACACACATATATATATCTATATAATAATGTTGTATATATATATATGTTGTATTTGTTGACAAGACGCGGATTTGTTGCTGCATGTTTGCTTACTATTATTAATATATATAACTTATGCCATTATTTTGTGATTTCTTCTGGTTGCTGCTTAGCCCTTGCACGTTTTCGTTTTTTATTTATTTTTGTAACTTTATTTTTTAACAATATCAAGCGGGGCAAAGATGTCGCGAGCTATCTCGTATTTAAATTTAAGTATATCGTATAATGTCATATATAAACACTCGGGTTATGTAAAATTTGTCCATATATATATATATATATATTTTAATCGTTTTAATTATATATAAAAATGATTGTTTAGTTTGTTTTGTTTATCTCTTTGGGTTTGTTAGCAAAAAAAGATGATACAAAAAATGTTTGTGTTTCGGGTATTGTTTTTTTTTTGTAAAATTTGGCCATAAATACACGAGAAAATGTTTTGAAAACCGTTTTTTTCGACGTTCTTTTTGATTAACCTGCACTTCTCTTTAACTATGATTTTAATTACGTTTAATTAAGTTTATTATCGTTCTGGTTCTGGTTTGGGCTTGGGTTCGGTTCGGGGTTCGAAAATGAAACACAAAACTTTTGGAGAGAATTCATTTACAATAATTTGTATATATTTTAATGTTTTTTATTGGTTTTTGCATAGCAATCGTAATTTCCTTCTTGTGTTGCTTATATAATTGTATTTAACGTTTTACTTAAATATGCATAACAATTGTTTTTCTTTGTTTTTCATGCTTAATGTTTTTCATATAATATTTACTTGTCAAAATGTTCGTTTTTCGCTTTATTTTTTATACAATTTTACAAAATTTTTAGGCTTACGTTCTAGACAAATTTTGGTATGAATTTGCGCTTGTTAAATATTTTTTTGCATCGATTAATTTTAGCTTTAGAAATTGTATTCTTAAATACAGAACGAAATGTTTTTTTTTTTGTTTTCTTTTAGAAAGTACAAACACACATATACAGGCATAAATAATTTATGAAATATGTTTTTCGGTTTTCGTTTTTGTTATAACAAAAGTTTATAGATTTTAGAAATCTCTGCGCGCTCCCTTCGCTTGGCTCTTGGCTTGGTTTGTTATCCAGAAGATATATACTATATATATATATATGTTTCTCACAGAGTGTTGGCAACTAAAATCCGTAGTACTTTCCCTAGTCTCGAAGTCGAAAGGAAAATTATATATTTACAAAGTGAACAAAATAAGACAAAGAAGCCTTACCAACTAGTTATAAAAAAATGGTTACAAATCTACGAAGAGAACTAAATGCCTACGAAGAGCAAAAAGCGTACAAGGTGACAGATAAGAACAGAGTAAACAATCAATTAATTAAACGATTAAACAATTAAGAGAATTGCTCGATCTATAACTAGTAGCAGCTACAATAAATATTTATCTTTACGGGTACGACGCGTATATGTTTAATGTTTAATGTATATGTTTATCCTGCGCATCTTCTATTAGCATATTACTCATATTTGTATAAATTTAACGCGGCAACTTCTTATCAATATAGATTTTTGTTTTTCACTCCTCCCTTTCTTGATTAAGAGTTATTTAAGTTTAGAATTGTTTAGCTTTTGTTTTTCGTTTTCTATTTGTTGTTATCTCTGTGGTGGGTTCATTTTTGTGTGTATTTCCTCCTTGCTGTCTGTTCAACTTAAGTTTAGGTCTAAAAACTAAAATGTAATTACAATCTTTAGAAGAACCAGCTGCCTGCCTTTCTTAAATTTCCTGCTCGAAGCCTCGAAGCTTTGAATATTTCGTTTCGGTTTTAAATGTCTTGCAGAGCTTACAGATTTACAAATTAAAATAATAACTTAATTAGGTTTTAAGCAGTATAAGTAAGTGGTAAAAAACACGCACAAATTGGTCGTTGAACAAATGTACAGAAAACTTAATTTGTTTCCTGTTTTGTTTTTGTTTTTAAAGCTTTGGTTTCATTTATAATTTCTGCAAGCAACGTTCTGAAAGATGTTTCGAAAGAGGGAAGCCTAAATACATTGAGTTTTTGTATTTGTCGTTTTTGTTTCTTAAGTGAGATCAATTCAAGCTATGTGAAAGCGTTTTGAAATTGTTAATTAAAAATTTTGAAGACGTAGAAGGGAAGTTTCCTAATAAAACATGATGTTTTCATAGAATAAAAAGACAAACTGTATAAGCGAATGTGTACCTATTCAGGATCCATTGCCAAAAAGTTAAAAATTATATTTCATCTCTTTCTGGTTTTGCCAAAATACAAATAAGTATTTAAAATCATACCCTGTAAAACTGGGTAATGCCTGTGCGTTTTGGGCTTTGTGCTTGAATTTGGGCTGCACTTTCTATTAAATTAGATACAAATAAAGAAATTTGGGGGATTCTAGCTTAGATACAACTCTCAGGGCTTCCAAATCATACATTATTATTGATTTTGATTTAAAAATTTTATATTTTGTAACATTGTATTTAAAGAAAATTGATTTTGCTCTCAGCTTGGGATTAAAAATACCAATGTATCGACACTTTATCGATATTTGATAGGGTTTTAAGCTACATAAATCGATAACTTTGCTTTAGTTTTGCCTGAAAACTATAAATATTTAATAATTTAGTTGGTTTCTACCGGGTTAATTTTGAAACAAAATCAATAATAACATTTAAAGTGTCTGCCTGGTTTCATTTTATGCGTGAAAGAGCTGATCGTTGGAAGGTTTCCCCATCTCTAGGCTATTTCCTTTTTGATTTGTAACTCGCAGTTCGTTGTCGTTGTGGTTGAAGTGGCTGTGGTTGTTGTTGCTGTCAGTGGTGGTGTCTGCTTCTTGCTGGCCTTGGTGGCCATGGGTGGATGTGGGTGTGGCTGTGCCTGTGCCTGTGACTGAGACTGTGACTGAGACTGAGACTGTGACTGAGTGTGTGCCTGTGGGTGGTGGTGTCCCGCGGAGGATGAACCACTGAGTATAGTCTGAGGTCGCGTTGTGCTCCGTTGGCGCTGCTGTCGCTGCTGCAGCGGCATCTCATCGTCCTCGGAGTCATCGTCCTCCTCCTCCTGATCCTCTTCCTCGTCATCCTCCTGGCTGTCCTCCTTGGTCTCCTCGCTGCCCACATGGCTGCTGATCTTCTCGAGCGCATGGCAGGCGGACATCTGGGCCTTCTTCATCGAGGACTCGTCGCTGCTGTTGCTGCTGTCGAACAGCTGACAGTTGCCGGCTGTGGCCGCCGAGTCCGGGGAAATGGGCGTGGTGGCTGTGGGAGGCGTGGCCAGGGCACTGCTATGCGGAGCCTGGGCCTGGGCCTCTTCGTCCTCCTCCTCGTCGTCGTCGTCGTCCTCCTGCTCTTCGCGATCCTCGCGATCCTCCTCCTCGTCGTCATCGTCCTCCATTTCCTCATCGTCGCTGGAGATTTGACTCGGCTGCGGACTCTTGGTGACCTTCTCGCTAGCTTCTCTGGATTTCTCCGGTGCCTGAGGACTCTGCTCTTCCTGCCCTTGACTTGCCGGATTCTTCTCATCCTCCTGGAGCTTTATCCTCTTGTTTTCCGGCTCCTCCGGCTTCTCAAATTCCTGGACTTCGCAACAGGCACTCCTCCTCAGACCATTGGTTGGCGCTGGCGCCTTTATCAGAGCGGCTGCTTCCTGCTGGTTATTATTGTTGGCTCGATCCTCCATTTCCTCTTCCTCGAGGTCCTCCTGATCCTCCTCTTCCTCTGCGACAGGCTCGCCCCGGCCCTCTTCGACCAGGACCTCGTCCAGCTGGGTCGTCTTCTGCTGCTGCTGCAGCTGCTGCTTCTTGAATGGCATCTTGCGAAGATCTACCTTGCAGTCCTGCTCCTCGAACTGCCTTCGATAGCGCTGCAGCTGCTCCGTGAGATCGGCTATGTGCGCGTCCTGCTTGTGGAGCAGCTCGCTCAACTGGAGGTTATTGTACCGATACTGATGGTTCTCCTGGAGCAGCGTCTGCAGCAAATGCAGCACTCGCTCCCGGTCCCTGGGCCGTGTCTCTCGCAGGGACTCCACCGCCTGCTCCCACGGCGGCAACATGGCACTGGAGTCCGGCTCTCCGTTGAGACTGTCCGTATCATCGGTGTCCGTGGATAGCTCGAATTCGCTGCCCAGATGGGGCTTCCCGTTCGCTGTGCCCTTCGGGTGATGGGGCGAACTGACCACGTTGGAGGAGTGCGTGCTCAGATTGAGGCCTCCTCCGGCGCTGGAGGATTGTGTGGGCGACGAGCCCTGGCTCTTGTAGTAGCCATGGCTGCTGTAGTGATGCATATGGTGGGCGGGCAGGTGGTGCAGGTGGTGATGATGCTGGTGGAGATGAGGGGACACCTGCTGGTGGTGCTGCTGCTGCTGCTGCTGTTGCTGCTGGCTCATCATCAGGTTCTTGTTGATGCGAATCCGACTCGGTTCGTTGTGGGTGGCCGTGAGGGATGTGCTGCTCCCGTTCGGCATTGGCAAGGAGCTGGAGCTGGGCAAGAGTTTGGCATGCTGGTTAACGGTGGCAATGACGTGCTGCGACGTGGCTGGCGGAGGAGCATTCCCTGCCGATGGCTGAGCCGGATGCACCTGCTGCTGCTGGTGTCCCTGCTGCACCTGCTGCTGGTGCGGCTGCTGCTGAACCTGCTGCTGCTGCGGCTGCTGCTGCTGGTGATGCGGTGAGGTGGAGGAGGTAATCTCGTTGCTGCCGCCCGCCGAGAACTCCTCGGGACTGCGCATGTTACGGAGGTTGGGGGGTGGCGGAGCGGCTGCCGCCGCAGCCGGAGCATTCTCGGGGGAATTGCTGCCGCTGGAGGAGGTGTGCGGCGGTTCAACGACCTCCAGCTGGGCCTCCTCCTCTTCGGGCGTCGTTGTGGGCGTGGGCGTGGGTGTGGGCGTCGGTGTCTGGGATCGCTCCTGCTTAATGTGCACCACCTGATGGTTATCCCTTTCCTTGTCTCTCAGCCTCTGGCGCTCCATCAGAGCCGCCTCCCGCTCCATTCGTTCTCGATCCTTGTCCCGCTCCCTCTCCCGCTCCTTGGACAGTATACTCTTGCGCGGCGCCAGCGCCACATTGGGTTGATACGTGCGCTCCGCGTACCGCTTGTCCGTGCTGCGGACCACACGCTCCGGATTCTGCAGTTCCGGCGGCTCCTGGCAGGCGTAGGGCAGCGAGGACAGCGTGGCGCTGTAGGCGTGCAGGAAGGCCTTGGTGGTGGTCGCTCCCCACGGCTGGAAGGCCGACGAGGAGCTGAGCGCAGGCGGCGGCGGATGCAGCACGTGCGGCACATGCGGATGCGGGGCCGCCGCCACCAGGACAGCGCGATGCTGATGGGGCAGCGGATGGGCATGTGGCAGATGCTCCCGCTCCCGCTCCCTTTCTCGTTCCCTCTCTCGTTCCCGCTCCCTTTCCCGCTGCTGCTGCTGCACACAGTGCGCATACATGATCTGGTAGTGATACTCCAGCGTGGGCGTGGCTCCGGCTCCGCCAGAGGAGCCCTTCAGCTGCTGCTGCTCCCGCTTCTTGTCCATCGACGGCTGTTTCATTGGCGGCGGCGGTGGCGGTGCCAAAGCGCCCACCACCAGGCCGTGCGGATGTCCAGCCAAGCCGAGAACATGTCCAGTGGCCAAAAGGCCATCATCCATGAGCATTTCCGCCTGGAAAAAGAAGAGCAACCGCGAAAAGTTAGAAGAGTTGTTAGGAAATGAGATTGAGGTGATGCACTGAGAGAAGGTTTCCTTTTTAAATGGGTTAATACATTTGTTTTTGTGCATTTTAAATTGATTTTCATAAACTAATGTTTATGATTAAATTATTTAAAAGCACTTAAAATTCACAATATTTTCTATTTCGCTTTTATTAAATTTAAGCCAGATAACTGTGCTGCCTCTGTGAGAGTGTAAAGACTGTTTTAGAAAATTGATCGACCATAAAACTAGCAGTTGAAGCCTGGCAAAACCAGTAGCCATCATCAATTTGAATTGCAGCCGCAGCGAGCTGGCCCGCGAGTGGGCTAATTATAAACAAACAACCCGAGAATGGTCCAAGGAGCGAGGATCCTCGTCGCAGACGCGGAGCCAAGCCCCCAAACGCAACCTCCCCGCGGCTATGGCGCCAATTGTCATTGAGACTTCGCCAAGCGAACCAGAACCCAGACAGAGAGAGAGGAGCTGGAGGAGGCAGATGAGCTGGGACTCCACCTGGTCCTGTGACGGCAGACCGCTCCTCTCCTGCCACTCATAATACCCTGTAATTGGGAGGATATGGGGAAGACAAGTAATTGGAACAATAAGCAAAGCTCATAAAGGAGTAATTAAATTTATTATAAAGCAGGAGAACTTTAATGGGGAATTAAGTCATTTATTTTAAATACTTCTTTTCAACTTTTAAGTATTTAAATTTCCTAAAATGAAAGCAGGAAATTCATTCATCTTAAACTCACTGAAAGTATTTTAAAATGTCTTTCCAAAGACCTTTTTAAATATTTTCCAAAAAAATATTACAGAAATGTAATTTATTCTGAATTAATTCAAAGTATTGTCAAGTTCTTCTTCTTTTGTAAATTCGAAGAGGTACTCTTCTGTTTAATATTCCATATATTGCCGTAAATATTTGCATTATTTCAACTTGGTTTAAATGGAAGTCTCGAGTCTCGAGCTTGGAGGAGCAATCCGCCAGCCGGTTTGGCGATTTTGCGTGTTTGTGTAGCTGTTAAAATGATTGGCACTGCATCCAATTATGGACAACACAGACTCCAGCCATCATCCACATCGGCGGCATTTGCAGCAGCCATAAAGTGATTTTTGAATGGAGGCGGCGCCATTATCCATTACCGCTTTCCTCCATCTCCAAGTCCATCTCCATCTCCATCTCCAACTCCATCTCCTTCCATGAGCAAGTCCCAACTGAAGCTGCATCTTCCTGCTCCCTGCTCTGGAGGAGGTGTCGCAGCGGCAGTTAAACAAATGGCCAATGCAAACGATGGCCATGATCGAGACGGGACAAAGTAGCAGAGGAAGATGGCAGTCAGGCGAAGATGCTCCTGCTGACTTGGTAAATGGTTAACCGAAAGGTGGGCTAATGATGATGGAGATCTTAAGATCCCGGGCTTAAGATCAGCGGCGAGCGTGTCAACAACGGCTCATTAGCATAATCATGGCATTGGGTTTCCCGGGAGCTGCCATTAAGGCGGCCAAGCAACCAGTTATCGATGCTACCTCAGCCACAGAAAAGTATGCAACATAAATGTCTCTCCTTTTTGGCCATAACTCTCGGGTTTTGAGTGGAAAAAATCGAAACATTAGGCGAGAGATTAAGGCCAAGCAAAGGTAAAATGAAAATAGAAAATTTTCATAAAAATAAGAGGAAACTATCCAAGATATGGAGACGCCGATAAGCAAACTGGAAGCCAGACAGACACACACACATGTCAGCTCGCAACGGAGGCGCACACAAATGAACCATTAAACGGCAGAATCATAAAAATCAAGAGCCATAAAGAAGTCGTCGCAAAGGAGCGCCATCTCCAGAGCTCCACGGCAGACTTGGGCCCTGATCCCACTGGCAGTCACCAGCTGGTGGGGCTGGAGGAGCTGGAGGAGCTGGTGGTGCTGGTGGGGCTGCGAGGCGCAGCAGGAGATGCTCGGCGACCGAGAGTCGCTTTAACTGTGAGCAGATGGCAGCCAGCGATAGATGACGAGGCATCGAAGCAGCGAAGGAGTTTGGGAAATACACTCGGAAAAAAATATACATATCGAGGAAAATCTGTTCTAAATTCTGGGGTTTAAAGGGATCTTTATTAAAAAGTATATCTGTATAAGAATATATCTTTTTATAAACGATGCTCTTAATATCATGAGTTCTAAAAACTTCCAAATTGTTGTCTAGAACTATTAAAAGGATGAATTATGCTATAAAAAAAGCAGCATAAATTATAATTTTAAATTGTAGTTCAGTTTACGGAATAATTAGTGCAGATTTATTCTATTTTATACAATATTATATTAGCGGTTCCTTTTGTAGTTTTTCTGCATTCTTATAATTCCCAACTTATTTCTCAGGAGATGTCACAGGATGTTGGAAAAATGTTATTGTTTTGTTTTAAATATTGGAAATTGAGTTGCTAAGGTATTTTTTGGTATTTTTAATGTTGAATTCTAAGATATGAAAAATCTTTTCAGTTTCTTGTTTTAATTATGCCTATAATTCACAAGTTGTTTTTAAAGAGAATGGTGGATTTATTGTTAATTTTTGGATTTTAATTTCCCGAAATTTTGTAAAACAAATTGCAGTAAAGGCATCCTTTTGGGGTATTTATTTCCCAAATGTAGGCAATATTTTGACCAATTTTCCAATAATTTTCTGCCAGTGCATTTGAAGCTGAGTAGCCATGAGGCAGAGTGCCTGAGTGGCCGGTTGTCTCCAGTCTCCATGCTGGCGCACGCGTCGTCGCTGACGGTGCAATGACAAATTGCACCATTGGCAGAGGTGGAGCAGGGTGCAGGAGTGGGGATTAAGAGGAGGAGTCAAGTCACCTCCATGGCCAGCGAGTGCGGGTGCAAGACGGCACAGTTTGGCATCGACTTCGTCGTCTCTGGTGCTTAAGTCCAAGGTCTTTTGCCATAACTCAGCGCCAAAGATGATGGGCCAGCCATGGGAGTCATGCGGGATTATAGAAGGGGGAAGATATAGCTTTATAACTATATACTATTAAGTACCCTAACAAAGCATATTTTAGATATTTGTTAATAAACAAATTGTATTTGAAAAGAAATAGATTTTCAAGGAGTCTATATTTAAACAGAATTAATATTATTAATACTAAGTTAATTATTTCGTTGTACTTAAGGAACCCCCTTTTTTTGAAAGAGTATCTTCCAAAATAATTGCACCCAAGTGGCGGCTGTTGTTGCAGCTAAAGGGGGGGCATTCTGAAGTAGACTTGCAGCAAGGGGGAGGTAACCACTGGGTTGGGAGTAGAGCCATGGCAGAGACATGACTCCGCTTGACGATAAGATCATGGCAAATATTGACGACGACCGCGACGGACATGGACACAAGACTTGGGGACACTGGGACATGGAGATGGAGATGGCGATGGCGATGGCGATGCCGATGTGGATGCCGAGCTGCTTGTGACTGTGCAGATGCCGATGGAGACGGCAAAGCCGGCGTTGACAATGAAGTCCGACAGAGTCATGTATGGGTGCAACGGCAACAACTGATGCAACTGCAACATGCACAGCGGCAACAACTTGCGCCCCATTGATTTAGACTGGCAATTATGCAGCCAAAGATCGGCGTCGTCCTGCTTGCATGTTCCTCAATTGATGAGGCTGGGCTTGGATATCATCGCGGAGGAGGGAGCGAGCAGCAGCTGGATGCAGTGGCGTCCATGTGGAAATGGAGCAGCGCGACCCATATGCGATGCCAGCACACAGCATCGTCGTCGTCGTCGTCTTTTGGCTGCTGTCACAGCCTCATCTGCATTTCTTGGCGTCATCTTCTTGGTGCTGGTGTGCAGAGAGAGAAATTTTGCAAGCCTAGTTTTTCCTTGATAGCTGTAATTGTTCTTACTTCTTACAGTGTAGTCATAGTGCTTCTTTGTATCTTTTTCTGTGTCTGGAACAAGCCGTAAACTTGTTTATCCCGCCGAATTCGTATCGACATTACACTCGCTACTACTATCCCATTTCTTCCAACTCTTAACTCTTTTTTACTTCGATTTTGTTAGTTCGACGGCGACATTTTACAATTTTCAATTCGTGTTTGTTGTCTGTCCGTCGCCAGGAAAGGGGGCAAAGGAGAGCTAAGACAGCGCCAAATACAACCAACAAAAAACCAGCAACTACCAAAAAATAAAGAAGGAAGTCTCAGAGTCACAGTGACTATTGTCAAGAGCTGCCGAGCATGACCGTGACACACACAGCCAGAGCTCAAGAGTTTCCATGACAAAAGAGTTCAAAAAGAGTTACTCAAGGTGCTGGGGAAGGGTTTTTCCATTGAACTTTGCTTAATTTGAAGCTCAATTTGGGTAACTCTTAACCTAGATACTAAAAGGAGCAAGGAGGTTGCCTTAAGTATTATAGATTTTTAATAGATTGTGATTTTATAAGGACTTTACATCATTAAAAAGAGATCTTAAGGATTTTGATCATATATTTATTGGTTATTTTCCCCAAAGAACATAAAACAGTATTGATCATTTATGTTTTTTCCCGCATAAAAGTAATCATTCTTAAAGATTATCTCTGGTGTGAGGATAGGTGAAAATTTTTTAGAATTTATAAACCATTACCACCTTATATATATATGCCTGTAACTATAACCTCCATAAAACTTTAATATGCTCCCTATTCTTTACTTGGAGCTAAGCTGCCAGCTTTTGCCAAGTCATAAATATATGGCCTGTGTAAGTAAATTGGATTTTCTGCCACAGAAGACATCCCTAAGCCCCTTCTTTCCATATTATTACCTTAACACGCTTATAACTTCATGCAGATCCCATTAAAATAATGGCTAATTTAATTAAAGAGCATATAATAATCATCAGCATTTCGAGCGAAACAACGAGAGAACTGTAAAAATGCGCAAAGAAACAGAAAAGAAAGCGCAACTGCAAAAAGAACCATATAAAAACTATAAATAATAAAAAAAATTAAATAAATTGCAAAGGCGCGAAGTGAAATATGAGACGAGAGGTGGAATAAGGAAATGCGTTTAGAGAAATATTTAAATCAACTTTTAATGAAGTCGAAAACACATTCCCGTCGCGGCTAAAGCCGCTGCATCCTCGGGCTGCATTTCATTTCCTTAATAAGGAAGCAAAAAACGAGGGGGGAGATTCCCGAATGAAATGAAACTGAAACTAAGCGTAAAATAAATAAAAAGCTAATGTCTTGTCTACTAAATCATCGCCAGAGTGGGGGTTCCCCCCGAGTCGGTTCTCTCTGTAGCACTCTGCAATTTCTCTGTCCAATTAGCGTGCGACGTTTTGAGTGATGGCCCAAAGTCAGACAATGCGCAGGCGCAGCTCTTGTCTTCTCCGCTGCAAGCTTAATTTTATGCAACAAATTGCAACATTGCATTGCCGCCTTGCCATATTTTTGGAATTTACGAGGAGAAGCCCAGAGCTTCTGATTCCGCTCGGAGCCCGCTCTAATCAAGCCTCCCATTGTGCACCCGGTGATCCACGAGGAGAATCAAATTTATTGTCATTAATCATGGCGCAAGTCGGGCTTTTTGGCTTTGACTTTGACTCTCGGACCTGGTCGTGGACTTGGACTTGAACGTGGACCCTGGACAATTTGCTCTCTGGCACTGCAACTGCTCCGCATAGCCATTATCATCTTTCTGTCTCGCGTTTCCTATTGATCAGTGCAACATGTTGCCGCTGCCTGGCAATTAAGGCTTGGCTTGGCCACACTGCCCTCCTGTCCCCTCGCATCCTTTCGCCCCCGTCTTTCGGAGGCTGGCCACACTGTCCCCCTTTAAAGAGCGGCTTTACGGAGGGGGGGAGAAAAAAGTTAGTTGGGGCTGAAAATTTATTTGTTGCCCGCCAAGGCTTTATTGTCCAAGTCCAAGAAAATGGATGGGAAACGTTGGTCACTGTGAAAACGGGGTTGCCATCATATTGGGTTCAGTTTAAGATGGGAAAGGTGAAAATCAGGAATTACTTGGGGGAAAATCAGTTAAGGTATTAGAAAATGTATCGATACAAAAAGCTATATTTTCATGTTTTCGTAGACATATTTCTGAGACAAGTCGGTATACAAGTACAAAATATTAGATATAATAAATAAGAAACCAATAAATAAAACATCTCTTTTCGTACATATTTTGATAACATCGATTATTTAAAAAAATATTATAAACCGAAATTCCTATACCCTTGTATAGAAAATCGATCATAACTCAGTCAAAAATGCATTAATTTCCAATCGGAAAACGTTTCTGTGCTAGTTTTTATTAGATTCAAAAATGTGCAAACTCAATTTAACATTTAAAAAAATTAAAATTTTATCAATTTTTGACCATTTTAATGATGTAACCCCTTATAAAATTTTCAATATTTTGAAAAAAAAATAAATTTTGGTCGAACATAGCCAGATCGATTCGGCTGTTAATGCTGATCAAGAGTATATATGATTTATAGGGTCGGAAATGACTCTTTCACTGTTTTTTAGTCTACCGAATGAAATTATAATACATTTTTTTGATCCGAATTATCAATATTTTTATGTGACAATTTTTTCGGCAAATCAAAGCTTAAAAATCTCATAACTAAGCCAAAAAAGCTTTAATTTTAATTCGGAAAGCTGTCCTATGTTAGTTTTTATTAGATTAATAAATCTGCAAACTCAATTTTAAAATTTAAAAAATTCAATTTTTTGCCAATTTTTTAAAATTTTAATGATGTAACCCCTTATAAAATTTTCAAAATTTTGAAAATTTCGAAAAAAAAAAAAATTTCTTCCGGACATATCTAGATCGATTCGGCTGTTAATGCTGATCAATAATATATATGATTTATAGGGTCGGAAATGATTCCTTCACTGCGTTTCAAGCTTCTGACTGAAATTAAAATACCCTGCAATATCTTCCAGGAAACGCTTCTTCTTCATGTAAAAATACTTTAAAAATTCCCTCAAACTCGTGACTTTTTAAGGGTATTTCCATTGCTGCTCTACCCTCAATCAAAAAAAGAATAAACATGGAAAACTCCTGCATTTCGGGGACCACTTCCCTCGACGTTTTCGTATATGGCAAAGATAAATGTTGACTTTGTCAGGTTGCCCCGATGGCTGCAACAACAGCAGCAGCAGCAGAAGCAACTACAGCAACTACTGCAAAACACAGAAGATAGAGCTCTCCTTCATTATGGGTCATTTGTTTGCTGCATAATTGGCCCCAGCAATTGGCCCACAAAATTTATGATTTGTTTTCGGCCCGGACGGACACTGTGAGAAAACGGTGAACGGAACGAAGTGCTCTGTCCCTGCTGTTGTTCTTTTCGGATGGAGCTAATAAAAATCTTCATCTTTTCGGGGCCTGGCACCAAAATCAACATGAACATGTTAGGGCCACGCCCCGAATGCCCATCAAATGTCGCTCCTCCAAGGGGGGGCGTCACTTTTTAACCAGGAACTCCTTGCCTTTTCCCAGCTCCCATCCCATCCCATCCCAGCCCATGGTCCCGGTTTACCATGTCATTTAAATTAAAAAGTTTAACCACAGCAAATTAGAGAAAACTTCTCGGCAAACTTTCAGCCAGCCCCTCGAAGGCGAGGAAACTTCTCGGGCCACGCCCCCTCCCCGCTAGTCGCTAGAGAAGATGTCAGTCAAAAACTGTGGATAGAATTTTGCAGTAGAGGCGGCTTTATGGGAATGGAGAGCGGGTAACTGGAGTACACTGAGGATAACTGGGATTAAAGATTCGATTTGCATACTCATAATTTAATAATCGATTAAATATCACACTCTATATGATATCGATAATATTATAAACTTATAAACTTTAATATATTGCAATTGATATTACCGAAAAATGGTTGTTTATTGTTACTCCTACTAACTACTTGTTCTATTGTATTAGTTCCATGGATAAAACATTATATATATCATTTATATATCGATTATCGATTTAAATATCAATTTAGTACCGATATATCGATATCTTTCCATAAATCCTAGTATGAAAATTGGAAGGGAATTAATTTATTTCGATTCAATTCAATTCAATTGTTATATCTCAGCTTGTAACCTTTCTTGTATATATTTTCTCCCTGTTCATTCATGAATATATATTCCGCCATAGATTCTCCTCCCAAACCAAAGTGAGAGGAGTTAAAAATCCAGACAGCCCGCAGGACTGACTTTTGACAAAGTCAAACTGCAGTTGGCTTGCACTCGAATGGGAGAGAATGACTGACGTGGACGTGGAGAAAGGGTTGGATAGATCGGGAAAAGGCCAGGAAAAAATATACATAAAAATAAATAAATAGGAAAATGGTTACAAAAAAAAAGGAGACTAAGGTAGCGGCAATGTTTGTCAAACTGTCAGTGAAGAAGGCAGCGCAGACGGAGATTTCCTCGGCGACTCTTGAAGGTGTTTGGCATTTAGTGCTCATTGTTGACCATTTGACCTGCTGAGCTCCATTGCCGAGCCGAGTACAGTTAGAATGGCCAAAAACTTTGCACAAAAAACCCATCAACGAGGAGGAGGACAGTGGGGCAGAGAGAGAGAGGGAGGTTCTTAATCCCGTGGAAAATTTATGAAAATGCTTGCCAAGGCAATCCTTGTTTAGTGCTTCGACTCTGCCGCTGCGATTGAATTCGCGCAGAGTGCTTCGATTTATTTATTGCCAGCATCTCCATCTGGCCAAAGATGGTCACCACCGGAGAGACTGCCAGTAAAACTTTATGACCGCCAGCTGATCTTGGCCGGGTTCTATTTGGCCAGCTACGATTCCAGGCCAAATCATGCGGGATTTTCCCCGACGGCTTTAATTAGGCTCCAGCTCCAGCTCCAGCTCCAGAGGATCGGTTGGGATCTTCCGTAAATTCTGTGCTCTGCCAAGCTGCGGGTTAATGGTATCGCCTTGGGAGCTTTATATTTTCCTCAGGGCGTGCTGTAATGTTTTACGTGTTTGTCACCGCAACTGGAATTTCAGCGGGAAGTGTCATTGAACCCGAGCCTTTTTTTTTTTTTATTTTTTGTCGCCAAATGAAACCCTCAAGCCGGGCAAAAATAAAAATAAACAAAAAAGCAAGCTGAAGCTGAAGCATCAAAAGCAGCAAGCAGAGAAATCAGGAGATGAGGAGCTCTTTGCACAAAGGCAAATGCCAAAAACATTAAAGAAGGAATAAAAGTGTACAAAAAAACAAGAATTGTAACAACTTGGCTATGAACAGCATGCTTGAAGGGGCATTTTTTTTGGGGTACATAGGAGAGAGATTTAAAATATAAATTGGAGATAAGCAGGGTTTCGGGAAGCTGATATAAAATAAGTATTTTCTGGGAAATTATCTTTGATTTTAAGATTTTTTGAAAGAGATTTATGGCCCTTTTGAATATTTTAAAGTCAATAGAAGTAGTTTTTCTTAGAAAAAATATATAAAAGAAATATATGAAAACTTCAGAAGAAAATAATAAAGGTTTAAATTAAGGAGAAAAGAATTAATGTAATTTTTCTGAATATTTTACTTCTTTTCATAACAATATTTAACACCCTAAAATGATCATATATTTATTATAAAATCCCTATTGTAAATAATTTCTTAAAACCTTTCTAGAGCATATAAAATTCGCTATAAATTTTAAGCAAAAAAGAATCTCTTTTGTGGCCGACAAGCCAGGCGAAAGTCAAGTTTAATTCATTATTAATATATATATTCCCATATACATATAACAAAGAAAAGAAAAGGGTTAGAAAGCACACACACACACACTCGCACACACACTCTTCAATAGCCACAATAGGGAGAGGCATTGGCCCAACGCCCAAAAGCATGCAATGCAATTAAAGCAATGCCCCTCGAGGCGGGAGACATCATCACAACAATAGCTGGGCTGGAAAATGTACAGGGGGAAACTCCTTGGAATTTGCCGCCTTTTTTTCATCATTTATATATGTACATTTTCCGTGGAAATTGTGCACTCTGTTGGGGTGCATAAGAGGCGGCTCCCTCCCTGCTTTACCCTTGAAACACGGCCTAAGCTTATAGCATAATAAATACAAAAAATATCCTACATGCCTGTACATGAAACCAGCTCCCAAACTCTTCAAAAGTTCTCCCTCACATTTTATTTTGCTAGATTTTTTTTGTTGTCTAATTAAATTGCAAGCCAGTGCATTTTGCATACAGCATTTAAACAGCAACTCGAGCGAATTCCAAGGGGGGTTTTTTTGTCGGTTGGGTCCGGGGGAAACCCCCGAACAACAATCCGTGGGGCACTTGAAAGGGGGGGGGCTGGATATATAAAAGAAAAAGAAAATAAGAGCAGAAACACAACCAGGGAGAAACCCTCTACGCCTCCCGAGCCTATATTTGCATTGCTGCAAAATCCTCCTGGCTGCTGCTGCTGCTGCTGCTGATTTTCTGCCGCATTTTGTTGTATCCTTGCGGGAATTTCAAATGAAAGTAGCAGTGGAGTGGAAGGAGCAGAAGGAGCAGGAGCATGTCGAGAGGGAGCAGCAGGAAAAAATAACTGAAAAGCCAGGGAGAAATGGGGAAAAAAGTAATAAAGTCATTTAGATTTGCAAGGGCTTGGGGTAGATATGGCAAGCAGGTCCTGCAGGGATATATACATATACACATACATATATATGCGCTGCGGTGCACACAGTTTGACAGGAATTGGGCAGCGCCACCCTGTGTACCTGCTCTCATTTTATATTTTTTTAAGTTTTCGAATGTTAATGAACTCAGCCAGCATCGGAGAAGGACTGTAGAAAGAATATTTATATATATATAAATATATATATTTTGAAACCCTTTCTCCTTCCTCCTCCTGGCTGGTCCTCCTCGGCTCCCACTTGAGCGAACGAACGAGAGGTTTATGCAATTTCGCTTCGCATTTCTGGCACTTCATTTGGTTGCATGCCTCCAGTAAGTACTTGAAAACTATGGCCACGGCACAGCCTCCCCTTCCTCCCTCCCTCCCCTAAATCAGACATGAATGGGGCATCCATCCCATCATCATCATCGTCATCATCCATCCATTCCTGGGCCGGAGCTCATTAGCACGCCCGGATGAAGTAGATCGACCTGAAATAAAAAACACGAGAAAAACTAAGGAAAACTATATATGCCCAACTACATTTGCAAAACTGCCACAAAACTCTCGGTGGTGTCTCCACTTGGAAATCTGCTGGTCTGTTATTTTAATTTGATGCCCAGAGTTGAGTTTGTTCCGGATAGTTTCTAATTATTAATGCACAAAAGCCTTTTCTCCCTGACTCTTTGCCAACTCGTGGGATATCCTGGGGCTAGGGTTCTTTTTGTTGTTATAGTCTCATTTAGAGTTTAGTTAGTTTGAAGGAGGATTGAAATTAATCTATTGATTGTGGCTACAATTAGAGGTTTGACTTTTAATTAGATTCGAATTATTAGAAAGATTTTGGATCATTTTATAGATCACAATTTGTTACATAAAATAAGTCTGAAGGTGTTTAATGGGTGGGCATTTCAAAAACTCTTATAAGGAATCATTGTTGTTTTGAAACATAGCCTTTTAATAATCATAAATTATTATTATAAGAAGTATTCATTTTTTAATTCTACAAGAATTTAAAGGATGATATTTATTATTCACTGAAATTGACTTCCAAATATCCAAAATATTTAAGCAGCAACTAATCCACATTCCAACTACTTCCTTAGAGGAAAATCTCCCTTAAATTCCCAACTCATAAATTCTTTATAACCCTCGCATATTCAAACACGATTTCAAGAAACTGATACCCATTATCTCAAGATCTTGGCAAGTCTCTTCCCCTGCCATTTCCCCATTTTCCTACTTCGTCCCAATGGCAAGTGTTTGTTTGGGGCGTTTGTTCCCGCCGAGTGTGCGGAGTGTGTGTAGTTTGTTGCAGTTTCTGCTGCTAATGTTGCCGTCGAGGCTGGAGCTCCTCGCATACACAAATTAGTTATAATTATAGAGCTAAATGCGAGAAGACGAAGCCGGAGACTGCCGTCGCCGTCGCCGCCACCGCCGAATGAATGAAAGAAATTAATTTCTCAATTGCATTTTGCCACGCATTTTATTGTTGCCTTTCGAGTTTTCCGTTGGTTTTGTATTTTTCTTTTTCGGAGGCGGCAACCGCGACGAGGAGGCTTTTCCAAAAAGTGGGTGGGGGGGCAGAGCGAAAAAGGCAAGATGAAAACCAAAAAAAAAAAAAACAGAGCTAAAGTTTAGGGAGTCATTGTCGGCTGAGGCATCGTCGGCTTATTTGGTGTCTGTAATTTGAAACGCTTCTCTGACTCGGAAAAACTGCAGCCAGTTGTTGGCCATAATTTCAGCTTTGCTGGCCAAAAGCGCCGCTAAATGTCTGCAGAATATTTCTCTCCCTGCTGTTGTTGTATTTTCCAAATCCACACGCAGTTTTTCCCTGCACAGTTGCATTTCGCATTTTCCAGCTGCAGTTGCAGTTGCAGTCGCAGTTTACTGCGTTTCCGCTCGCTTCGAGCGAGAGAACTTCGCCGCCGGCAGCCTCTGCTGGAGGACCATTATAAATGATGGTTATTTTATAATTGTGGAGTGTGTTCAGTTCGTTCGGTTCTTTAACCCAACGCTGCATCCGTTTTGGAGTCGAAAAACGCATTTTGTGGCCATTATTAAAATGGAAAATGGGGTCTAGGGGGTGGGGGAAATGAGATGCATATGCATACATATGCAGCTTGAACATTAAAAAAGTGTAATTAAATATATTAGAAAATAATTGACCTCATAAAATGTAACTGTAATTGCTATGTACTATAACAATACGACTCGGAATAGATATATTGCCAAAATTGCCAAAAACTTTAATAAATTGTTATATAAAAAGTCCCAAAGGCTTTAATAAATTCTTAAAGTTACTAATAAGCATTTTTTGAAATTATAGTTGTCTTAAATTTAAAAAAAAATATTAAAATGTATATATTGATGATTATGCAAATGATCATAACTAAGCCAAAAATGCATTAATTTCAATTCGGAAACCTGTTCTGTGCTACTTCTTATAAGCCTAACGAATCTGCATACTAAGTTTTAAAATTTAAAAAACTAAATTTTTTGCCCATTTTTGAAAATTTTAACGATGTAACCCCTTACATTTTTTTCAAAATTTCGAAAAAAATAAATTTTCCCCGGGCATGGCCTAATCGAATCGGCTTTTGATGCTGATCAAGAATATATATGGTTTATGGGGTCGGAAACGACTCCTTCAGGGAGTTTCAAGCTTCTGATTGGAGCTAAAATACCATTTTTTCACGATATTTCAGTATATTTTTATGACATTTTCTTCGGCAAATCAAATTTAAAAAAACTCATAACTCAGCCAAAAATGCATTAAATTTAATTCGGTAAGCTTTCCTATATTAGTTCTTCTTAGGTTAACAAATCTGCATACTTCATTTAAAATATTGAAAAATTAAATTTTTTGGCAATTTTTGCAAATTTTAATGATGTAACCCCTTTCCTTTTTTTGAAAATTCTAAAAATTTGGAAAAAAATTAATTTTCCCCAGACATAGCTTAATCGAATCAGCTGTTGATGCTGATCAAGAATATATATGATTTATAGGGTCGGAAATGACTCCTTCACTTCTTTTTATGCTTTTGACTACAATCATAATACCATTTTTTGACTCAAATTTATCAATATTTTTAATTGACAATTTTTTATAAAAATCAAAATTTAAAAATATCATAGCTAAGTCAAAACTCTATTAATTTTAATTCTGAAAGCGTTCTCATGTTTGTTTTTATTAGGTCAACAAATCTGCATACTCAATATGAAATTTTAAAAAGTTAAAATTTTTTATCAATTTTTGACGTAACCCCTTATAAAATTTTCAAAATTTTGAAAAAATTAAACTTTTGTCGGACATAGCTAGATCGATTTGGCTGTTCATGCTGATCAAGAATATATATGGTTTATAGGGTCGGAAATGACTCCTTCACTGCCTTTGAGTCTTCTGACTAAAATAATAAAAGGGTACTATACAAATTTAACAGACTTTATTTGAGAACCCATTTCTGAAATCAAACAACTTTAAATTGAGATAAATTCGAAAAGTTTCTAGGCAGTTTTGAGACCCTCAAGCGACGTCAACATCGTCCGCTTGGCCAGTAGTAAATCCATCAAACAGTTAATTGCCACATTTGCCGGCAACTGCCAAAAGCCAAGAGGAAGCCAAGTAGCCCAGACACCGAATGGATAAATGAATGAATGAATGAATGAATGACTGAATGAATGGCCACAGGGGCCAAAAGAACAGGGAACTTTGGATTGAGAATCGAAACGCGAAACGCTCTCCTGCGCATCTGCAAACGGTAGTTAAATCCTCGACTTCTTTTCTTTATTTTTCCTGAAAGCCCGCGGGGCAGACAGCTGAGAAATGAGCCCGAAACGCTGCCAAGTTTAGCGAATTGCTAAGCGTTCTGTGTAGATGATAGAGTTGGGAGCAAAGCTGAAGATGAAGATTGAAGCTGGCTGCAATTGGAGATTGAGTTGGAAGGAAACCCACCCAGCCGACATGTCACTGAAATCCTATATTGTTGCCAGTAATTGCAGGCTCCTCGAGTTGCACTCGCAATTAGACAATTAGGGAAATGTACTTCAACGAGGCTTCAGTGCATTATTAAAGCTTTAAAGGGGGTTTTGTATGTATTCTAAGTATTATTGTTTCTCTAAATATTGATTATTTCCATGA
Source organism: Drosophila bunnanda (assembly GCA_035046265.1). NCBI lineage: Eukaryota > Metazoa > Arthropoda > Insecta > Diptera > Drosophilidae > Drosophila > Drosophila bunnanda. The sequence continues at coordinate 3,339,980 of JAWNOB010000076.1, read as the reverse complement.
TTTGCTAGACTCGATAATTAATTCGTGCTCTGCAAACCATCTTTATTTATGCTTTTCCTCTACACATCATTCATTTTCTGATTATTTCCCTTTAGGAGCAATTTATCAAAGTGTGGCTTGCGGTTTATCAATTAAACTTTATCATTTATCGAGGCACAAATCATTGGGAGAGGGAAATCCCCCTTGCTTAGACTTCTTTTGTTATTGTTTTCAAACGATTTCGTTGGCTTCTTGAGGGGAATTTCTAATGCCGTCACACACTGCGTATGAGTTATGCGTGCTTCCTCCTCCCTATCGCCCGCAACTTGCATTTCATGTGTCAAATGGCGCATGGCATAGAAAATATTATTCGCAGTTGGTTTTGGTTTTGGTTTTGGCATTCGCACTCGCTTTTCGCATTTTCCATTTGCATTCAATGGCGCCATTTCAGCATTTTTCGCCTCTTGGACTTTGGCCCCAATAAAAGCGTGGCAGCGGGAGGGAAGGGGTAGGGAAATGCAGGCCGGGGCAGGAAAATGCAGTATGCAAAATGTGGACTGTTGTTTTTGTGGCACCTTTCTTTCGCCTGGCGAAGACTACCCATAATTACAATCAAATTTTAATGGCCCAAGTGGCGCCGAGACATGGCTAAATAAGTCTTAACTATTTGTAATGGCTTTTAGCCCCCTTCTTGTTGGCCTTCTTTGTTAACGGAGAGCGGTTAAGTTGTGCCCCTCATCCTTATTTGTCGGCACTTTGTTTACGTAATTGAAACCCTCGGACGCTCTTGTTTTTCCGTTCTTATTTAGCTTTCTGTCGGCTTTTTCCCTCCTATACGTATATATATATAATATATATTTTTTTGTTTTCGGTGGAACTACAAAGGACTCCCCGCCTAACCTAGAAGGTAATTCAAGCCCTGGCTTTCGTGGGGTCATTGACAGCAGAACGGGCTAAGCCGAGAGGAGTCAACGCTTTGATGTGACTTCTGGGGCTCCTCTCGACCCGTCCCCTGGTCAGTTTATAATTTAAATACTCGCACAAGAGCGGAGAAAACTAAATTATTGTTGTCGTGTGTTCTTGTCGTCGGCGTCGTCGTCGTCCGCCGTCCATTGTTGCCATTGTCACATTTGTCGGCTTCTTTTGAAGCATCAAACGATATTTGATATGCCTCGGACAGTGGTATACCCTTTGCGCCGCCAGAGTCCACTCCCAGCTCCTTCGGCTGCCCTCTGGCAGTCAACCATGTGTGATTAAACTACAGGTAAACAATTGAGTTAAGAGCAGGGAAAGGTGTAAGCTCAGCTAACCAGTGATGGCAGCTAACAACAGATTATTGGGCTTTAAACAAAGCCTTTAAGAGTCCTGTTAGGGATTGTTATTAGATGTTTAAATATTACTTTTTCCTCTGTGTAATATTATTAACCAAATTGGAACTTCTCTTCCGCATTAAGAGTTCAATAACTTGCCCAAAGAACCCCGCATGCGAGAGCATCTCTAGACCCAAGACCAAGAACCCTAAAAACCAAAACTAAAAAACCAAAAAAAAAAAAAAAAACAATATAAAAAATCAACTCAAAGCGGGGGAAAAGCATACGGAAAAGCTGGGGAAGAGACAGAGACAGAAACTAGGTGTGTCTGGAGGGGAATTGCCATAACTGGAATGTGCTCGGACTTGGTCTTGGTCATGGGCCGGGATGATGCTGACTCCCAGAGTCGCTGGCCATGGCTATATGGTCGAGGGCGTGGCTGGTGGAAAAGGGCGCAGCCGGCGACAGACAAACGAAGCAGAGCCTTCGGTCTGCGTTTCCTTTTTCCCCGATTCGCTGAGTCAGACCTTGAAATGCCGCAGATGTCTGAAAGGTAGGCCTACTGCCAACCCCTCCGTGTGGCTCTCGGAATCCTCGCTTTTTCACAAGGCAAACCAGATTGGGTTCGTTTTATTTGGTCGTCGTCATCCCAACGCAATCAGGTTTGAAGCTGGCAAGGTCCTCTCTCAGCCAAGAGTTCCCCACCCTCCCCCTTGGAGCCTCCTTTTTCCCAGGCCAAAACCAATGTAAAAATCTCTCGTATATATATGTATATAAAAAAAAGAGGAATATATATCCCGCAACAAAAAATAAAACGAAAATAAAAATAAAACGTAAAAAAGGAGACTGCGAAACGAGTTCTCTGCTGATCTGTTTCTGGCCAGAGCTCTCGGTCATGGCTTCCAGCTTAAGAGTTGGCTTAAAAAGAAACCCCTTCCATCCTTCCTGCTGATGCTGCTGCTGAGGCTGCTGCTGCGGCAATCCGCTGGAATTGCGTGCCAAGAACTTGTCTTTGGCCATGTCGAAATAATAAATGCATTTGGAATTAGAGACTCTTATGCCAATTACAAACAAAATGGTTTCAGGCCGCATTATCCTCAAACATTATGACAGAGACTCTTGGATGTGGCAGCCACACCGCAGCTAAGACAGACTTTAGGCCTCCTCAAGTCAAGTCTCTTGTGAAGACAAAAAACAATAAAGAAAAAACCGAAGTCTAAAGAACAACTCAGTGTCTGCGGCTTAGAGACTCTCGGCTGTTAAGCTCCGACAGCTGAAAATGCGTAACGTGTCAGAATTTCTAGAGTCGGTTTAGAATATATATTATATATAGCCATAGTTCTAGACTTCTATGACGAGAATTGGTTTCTGTACAGATCTTTAATGGATATTAGGTATAGAGGTTATTATTATTTAAGAGAACAAATTTATCTTAAACTTCAAACTTATCTCCAACAGCCTCATTTTTATAAATCACCTATAATTCTTTATCTAACTTATTACCTACTTTTAATAGGTTTTTTATTATTTAGATTTTTGTTAAAAGTATCTTTTTCATGAGTGCTTTCACACTCTTAAATGTTCTACAAAGATACGTATCGAAATAAATCCGTTAAAAATATTTTATAGAATTTGTACGTTCGTAATGAAAGTGCAAATATTCTAGGCCACTTTGGGCATCATTTAAATTAAGAGAAGAATTAAAACCCACAACTTTATATATGTTATATATTTAATATTTAATTTTTAATGCGAACCTTCTTAAATTCACCAAATAAATTGAGTTTAATTTTGTTAGAAACTCCCTCAAGTTAAAACTTAGCATTAAACCATTTAAATATCACTTGACTTTAGCCGAACTTTAGCATCCCCTAAGTTATCCTTATTCGAGTTGCACAATTTCAATGTTTTTTAAATGCATTTTAAATTTCTCCCAGGACTTTTTCTCTCCCTCATCTTCGCTGGGGCTTCTCCCCAATTAAGTTGAGTGCAAAATGCAGCTAAAATACGGAGGGGGTTGGAAAATATATCATAGAAGGGTAGACCAGGGTGACTCTGGGGTTAGCAGCAGCAGCACCAGCAGCAAATCTCTCTGGGCGCAATATACACTTTTTTTCAAATGTCCCAACAGTGCGTGAAAATGAAAAAATTATGGAAAAAAAAAGGAATAAATATATATTGCATATATACAAGTGCATATGCATATATATACATACACTCGGCACATACAGACACGTGCAACGGAACGGGCATCGCTGCAGCGGAGGAGAGTTCAACGTTCTTTGCGCAACATTGTGTTTTGTGCTTTCCGCTTATTTTGCGCCACATCCATGCCGCATGCTTCTGCCTCCCCCCCTCTCTTGTGATGCTCCTCATCTTCATCCTGGTCCTGGGCACCGCCTCCTCCTGCCTCCTGCCTCCTGCCTCCTGCCTCCTGCCTCCTGCCTCCTATTCCTTGCTCGATGCCCCCTTATGCGTTGGCACACGCGCTGCACCTTTAAGTGCCCCACGGCGGCAGCGACGCCAGCTGAGGGCCAGCAAAGAGAGTCCAATGCCAAAGCAAATCATAAAGCAGAAAAAATACAAAAAAAAAAAAGGAAGAAATACAGAACAACCCGAAGAGAACTGAACTGTATTTAGGAAAAACACAGGGATACCTCGCATATAGAGATGTATTCAATAAGGATTTATGGGAAAGAAATATATGTTGCTGAATTACTAGTTGGAAATTTTAAGGACAAAGCAAGCTATAACGACATATATCAAATTATCAAATATCAAATTATGAAATATGGATAATATAGTGAGAATAATTATAGTAGAATGCTAGAATAAATTGGTGAGAGGAACCCCTATGTACCTTGGACTTTGTTCCGATTTCAGGATCTATCTGATAGAAATAAATGTAAACTGTCTTAATTAACTATTTAAAATGTACCAGGAAAGTATCCTTTCTTTCCTTAGGAAGCCAATGTTTATATACCTTTTGCAGTTTGCAATTAAATAATAGGATCGAAACGGGAAAACAATCATAACTAAAATTTAAATCAAAAAATCATTTAAATCAAAGTTTAAAAAACTCATAACTATGCCAAAAAAGCATTAATTTCAATTCGGAAAGCTGTTCTATGTTAGTTTTTGTTAGATTAATAAATCTGCAAACTCTATTTTAAAATTTTAAAAATTCAATTTTTTGCCAATTTTTTCAAATTTTAATGATGTAACCCCTTTCCTTTTTTTTGAAAATTCGGAAAATTTTGAAAAAAATCAATTTTTTCCGGACATAGCTTAATCGACTCGCCTGTTCATGCCGATCAAGAATATATATGAATTATAGGGTCGGAAATTACTCTTTCACTGTTTTTTAGACTACTGACTAAAATTTAAATACCATTTTTTTGAGCCGAATTCATCAATTGTTTTATATAACAATTTTTTCGACAAATCAAAGCTTTAAAATCTCATAACTAAGCCAAAAATGCATTAATTTCAATTCGGAAAGCTGTGATATGTTAGTTTTTGTTAAAATAATAAATCTGCAAACTCAATTTTCAACTTTTAAAAATTCAATTTTTGGCCAGTTTTTGAACATTTTAATGATGTAACCCCTTATCAAATTTTCAAAATTTCGAAATTTTTGAAAAAAAATAAATTTTTCCCGAACGTGGCTAGATCGATTCCGCTGTTGATTTTGATCAAGAATATATATGGTTTATAGGTTCGGAAATGACTTCTTCACAGCATTAGAAGCCTTCAACTAAAATTATATTACCCGATATAGAAATGTTCTGTCTTTGAAATTTTTATATTTTTATATACAAATCGGCAATTATAAACCAATCAAAATATAACATTTATTCTTTTTAAGAACCTTTGAACTTTTCTAATTAAATATTCGTTGAATTAAATAATGTAAGATCCCAAAATATCTTTAGGAAAACGCGTTGATTCCAAATATATTTCAAAAAATTATTTCCCATAATAAACTCATTATTAACGAGTGCTCACTGTACCCACCCGTAGTGCCCCCCTTAACCCACTCTCTCTCCAGCTAAACAGCCTATCATAAAAGACAATTTTTGCCTTTCTGCTTATTTATGTTGCATTGCAGGCCTCCAGGCCTCTAGGCCTCCAAGTCCTCCTGTCCTCCATCCTCAATCCTCCTCTAGCTGCGACTGTGTCTACTCAGCCTTCCCTCGACCATGTGCCGCTCATCCATTGCTGATTCGCTTCCTTTTGCTGTGTGTGCCAGCTGCTGCTGCGCCCCTCCTTAACCCCTTGTCAGCTGTCCCGGCCTTAACCCGCTATTCCAACTCTGTCTGCGTTGGCGTCTCGTCGCTGCCCTTTAACTTTAACTTTGACGCTGCCGCCTTCTGTTATCGTTTCAGGTTACTTTATGGCTAATCTAGCATCTAGCACCTGATCTTTACGAGTTGCAGCGGGGAAAATGAGGGGGGAAAAGCTGCCTGGAAAAGCATAATTACGATGGGGAGGGGGGGAGGGGCCAGTGCTGTAAAGTGTGGTTAACTGTCATCAAGTGGGTCTAAGAAGGTTCGGCCGTCGTTGGCAGAAGGCGTTAATTAGGGATAGTTGAGAGTTTTTGGAGGAAACTTTCTTCTTATCCAGCTGCGAGCAGGTTAGAGGCTCCTTTTCAGGTCTTAAAAATGAATGGGGAGAAAGGTAGGTAGGTAGGTAGGTAGGTAGGTCTTTCAAAGATGTTTCTGCACAGATAATTGGGAAAGGAGGCTGCAGTTGAAGAGGCAACTCTTTCCCCTAATCATCTCTCTTTTGGGTGATTGTGAATGATTCTATATTGGTTTATTAAAATGAATAAAGAGCTTGAGGCTGGAAAGTTGGGTAACAAAAAAGGAGAGAGCATTTTAACTAGTCATAAAAATAGGTTTATTAAAGGCGCTAGTTTCAGGTACATTTTAAATAATAACCTGTTCCCGTTGTCATTCGCTGTTTAATTAATTTAATGCTTCTCATATCCCTTATGCATAACCGTAATTGATATCATAAATCCCCCTTTTTGGTTTACATTTCTCAATGAACCGAATAACCAGGCAACAAATCTGTCACATTAAGCCCCCATCACTGCCAATTAAATAGTGGCCGTAAATAGTTTTATGGTCCAGCATGTTCCGCTTTAATTTTTGTTCCCATCTTCTAATTCCAAAACCCTTTAAAGCCAGTCGCTAATACGCTCTTAATGAGATGCCAAAAATGTCACATTAAATTGCGACAGTCTATTAATAAATAATAAATTCATTTGCTGCCAATGAAGAGACACCACCAAATACAGCGATCGACAGATTCCAAAAAGAAACAAGTAATTTATTTTTGGCCAGACAAGTTGAGTTAGTTTTGTTTTGTTTTTTCGTCTGTCGATGTCTGGCCATGTGGGAGACTATACTGATTAGCATAGATTGCCCCGGCTTTTCCTTCTGCGATTGGAAATATAAAAACCAGAGAGAAACACATATCAAAAAGTGTCTTTTAAGGTGGGTGAAGCCGCCTTGGGCCTCGGGTGGGTTGCATTTCTGACATAATTTTGATTTTTACGATAGTCGCAAGACAGATTTTATCTTACAGAGGCATATATTTACAAAAGGGCCGAACAGAGATTTTGAATATATATATATTTAAATACTCTTTCAGAGGGTATGCAAATATAAATACTACCAACAATATACTTCCCTAACATTTATTGGTAAATATATATTAATTAAAATGAAAAATCGCAATATGCAGCTTTTTAACCTTGTAAAAACAAGCACAGAACAGCTTTCCGAATGGAAATTAATGCATTTTTGGCTTAGTTATGATCTTTCAAAAACTTTGATTTTGTTAAAAAAAATTAACAAATACAAATATTAATTAAATATACCTAGAATACATCTTTTAATTTTAAAACCTTCAACAAATACTATACAAATTCATTTAAAAAACAAAAAATTATATAGAAAAATGCTAAATTCTTCACATTCTAATGCATAAAAAACGCAAATAAATTTTATGGAATACTTTTTCAATTTCCAAAATGTAAAAAAGAAGTAAATAAATAAAAGGGCATTAGACTATTCGTTTTCCATACTCTGACCTCTCTCGCTTAATATTAATTTTCTATATTTGTGGGCCTGATGACCCACACGATGGAGTTGACATTTCCTCGCTCTTCTGTGTCTCTGTTTATAATTTATGGGATGCGAGATTTGGTTGGGTAGGCGGAAGATGAGGCCCTCATGCGGCTTCCCCCGAAATGGGTCAACTTCTGGCCCAACGAGGGAGCTCTCGTCTCGACCTAGATACTTCTAGGGAATGATGATGAGGATGATGATGAGGAAGAGGAGTAGGAGGACTGCGATGACTGCCTAACGATCCTGGGGTTCTGCGAATCCAGCGAAATCGAATCCCATTCTGGCCAGAGCTGTAATTCAATCAATGGCCCATGAATGGAGTGCCTTCCCTTGCTCTAATTCTTTTTTTTGTGTCTTCCTGGAAATCGGTGCGTGGCCGTTATACGTATATATATAATAAAAAATACTATTATGCTGTGCCAGCAGTAGCATCAAAACAAACATCTGAACCCTGAAGAACCCAAAGACAAACCCAAACTCTCATCTGCTGGCGATCCCAGAGATTCCAGACGGCGACAGACAGCAAGACAAACAATTCCGGGAATGGCACAGCGCCACAAACTTTAACTTGGGGAAAAAAAAAGGAATAGAAAACCCAGAGCCTAAGCCAGACATAGACTTAGACCTCGAAATGCCACGCCTCCCGAAGCCTTTTGTTTTTCCGCTTCCTTTTCTTTTTGCCTTTATTTTTCCCTCTCCGTCTGTCAGCGGAATGCTGAGCCATGCGAAAACAACAAAATTCCAAAGTGAGGAGACAGGCCGCCAAATGAATTTAATTTTAATTCCCTTTAGTGTCTTCAGTTCGATATAAAGGTAAAAGGGGAATAATTAAGTAATGGGGCAAGTATCTCACAAAGGTGTACGGTTGACAATGTGCAAAAGGAGGCTTTAATTAATCCGAAAGATTAGGTTAAAGTATTTCACAAATTTAAGGTTGTGTTCTATTTAATTGAAGAGCCTTTCTTGTTCTTTTTATAATACATTCTTTTTATACACTCTTGTATATATTCTTAATCCAAAAAACCTTACAGAAACCCTAATTTGGTATGCTTTATATTTCTGAACCCTAACCCATAAAGATCAACTAATCTCCTCTGAGGAATCTAAGCGTTTTCTAGCATTTCTGATTATCCAACTGTGGACTGTGACCCAGGGTCAGTTGTGTTTCTAAGAGAGATTTCCGATTTAAGCTCATTTGCAAATTAAAAGCCGCCGACGCCAGAAGATGATGGGTTGGGTTGGGGTTGGGGTTGGGGTTGGGGTTGGGGCTGGTCTCTTCGGGCTGTGAAAAGCGGCGGCCTAAAAGCGACGGCGTTGACAGAGTCGCACAAAGCTGACAGCGGCACAGATTGACCAACTGCCGGCCGCCGACTCTTCTTCATCTCCCTCCTCCTCGGGGCTTCCCCCAGCCATTTTCCCCCACCAGCGGCTAATTTCCCCCGCCGCCAGCATTTGCGTCTGATGTTGTCGCTGCCCATTCATCATGTCGCAATGTCGCAGCGCTTTGAGGAGGAAGAAGCTTTGGCTTTGACTGTGACTTGGACTTGGACTAGACGAACGAAAGCCGCCGTCACTTGGCAAACGTTGTGTGTGGTCCCCTACCGATCGGATATAGCTGGGAGTTGCTTATGAGAATTAAGATGCCCTTACAGAGGAGGGAATCTTATAAAAGCTGAGGGAATTAGAAGACTAGAAGAAGTCGAAGAATTATAAAACCTAGAAGATATACTTCCTGGTAATTAGTTCTACAAACTATTACTTTCTTCAATAAATAAGCTGATTCTTTTATAACAAATGAATTAAATGCAATAGAAGAATTACAAGAAATCATTGAAACTGTATCCCTTAGGAGAAAAGCAGTCTATTGTATAAAATCGATTCTTTTCTTAAACATATCACTTCTTTTTTCGAATAAAAATCTATAAACTTCCTAGAAGAGTATACCAAAACTTCACTTGCATAGAATCAATTCTTTTCTTAAACATATCACTTCTTTCTTCCAATAAAAATCTATAAAATTCCTAGAAGAGTATACCAAATCTTCGAATCTCCAGAGCCTCGTCTCCTGACTTCCTCCTCAATTCTTCAGTGTCGCTCGCCATTCGTTCAGACGCGTAAAAACGCGAACGTCGTCACATGCTGCTGCTGCTGGGAACTGCAGAGAACTCAGAAGAAAAGCCACCGCGAAGCGGGAAGAATTGCTCGACGGAAAAAAAGTGTGAATTAGAAAAGGCACTCAAAGCTTAAATGGTGGAGCTCCGCTGATAACGACCGAACAAAAGGAGGAAAAAAGCGAGAGGAAGTGCCACAAGATTGGACCACACACAGCGCATAATATATGATGTCTGGCTGGAGACGACGAATCAATCTAGAAAGAGCCGAAGAGGACGAGTCACAAGAATGTGCTGCAACATTGTTGCCAGCAACATAAATTCAATATTCGCCGCTAATGAAGCCTCATGTTTCATCTAGATGAAATGTTGCCGGTGGCGGACCAGTGACTGGAGACTGGACAGCGGAGAACGGAGACCGGAGTCACAGCAGCAACATTGTTGCCCACATATCCGACACAATTTGTACGCTTCATCAATAAAAATAACTTGCAAAGCGCCGCCCAGCATAAAGAGCCAAGAAATAAAGCAAAGAAAGCAAACGCGAAAGAGCCGAGCAGACAGTTTGTCTCGTTTGGGAAGCGGCTGCCGCTGCTGCCTGCCGGCAAATATGTGTGGGCTGGAATCGACATCGGGAATCGGAATCGGAATCGCCATGGAATGGAATGGGTTGCTCGGGATGGATGGATAATGCTCTCCGGCTGGATACCAGTACGTATACGTATGCCGGCAATGCGGCGTATGCGAGGCGAGGTCAAGATGAAGTCACGCTCGCGGCATGCATAAAGCGAAGTGCCGTGGCTCAAGTACAGTGAAAACGAGCATTGAATAAACATGGCAAATCACCGCTGCTGATTATAAATCGATCGATTAAGCCCTCAAGGCAAGGAAAAAGAAAAGTACACGGGGATAAAATACCATACAAATTAAGGAACTCAGGTGGGGTTTATTTAAAAGGAGTATTCATATTTTCAAAGGGTATTTGTTTGTTTTCCCTATTTTATTTCCCTATGCTAACTAAAATAATTAAAAATACCTGGCTAGTAGAGAGAGCAGAAAATATCAGTTATATCGAAGCTATATCGATAACTCGGATATCGATTTTTCTCTATATCGATACCTTTTTGAAAGGTTATTAGCTAAGTATTTTCTTTTAAACTCTGACTTGGAGAGTCCACTGTCCTTCCCCTATCTCTATCACACTTAACTTAACCCTCTAGTGGCATATTCCACAATTAACCCCCCATCGATGACGGACATACAGACAGCACTGACTTTTGTCAACACCCACAGAAGGCGTTGCAAAAAAAAAAAACGCAGAAAAATCGAGGCTTTGAAATGGAATAAAGGCCGCAACTTCAATGCTGCTCCAATTACAAGAGCGGCGGACCAGGGCGTGGCATATGGCATATAGCACATACACATATATGTGTATATATATATCCCACGGGGGGGACTGCCGTGTGTCCAGAGTGTCGGAGAGTCGGCTCCGTGTCTTTGATGCTGATTGAAGTTGTCAGTCAGTCAGTCTGTCTGTCCGTCGGTGGTGCTGGTGGTGGTGCCGCCTTGAAGCGCGAGTGACACGTAATATAAACAAAATGCAAAAGGCAACCCCCTCGCCCAAAAAAAAACAAAAAACACCGCCAAAAAAGTTGCGCCAAAAAGAAAGGAATACGAGAGAGCCTATTCAGGGGGTAGAGAGAGGGTTACGAACGGGGGTTGCGAGGGGACTTGTGGGCGAGGTAAACAGGCCAAAAACACAAAGGCATGCGAAATGGGCATGTCAGTCAGTCCGTCACTCAGACTAAAGACAGACGATGGCACTGCCAGAAAATAAGGGTTACTGTGAGGTGAATTGAAAAAAACTAATAAAAAAGAAGCTCTTTTTAAATAGAGCTTGTACTCATACATATATTATTATTTCGCTTCTCTTAGAAGACTATATGGAAAGGAGCTTAAAAAAAGGGGTTTCCGAAATAAGCAGGTTTTTTAAATTTTGTCTTATTTAAGAAAGAATAAATAGCAAGCTTTAGAGTGTAATTAAAGTATTTTCTCGTTTGCTATCTTGTGCAAATTTGGAGCTGTAATTACTGCTTTGCTAGTGCATTGAAGGCAACGCAGTGAGGCAGAGTGGGAGAGAGATAAGGAAGCGAAATTGAGCAGTTACTTCGAGTCCCCTTTATTAAATCATTTCTTGATTTTTACTATAAAGGAATTATGCATTGCCCAGTTTTTTAAGAAGACCATAGATTTTTGGAAACTTAATTTGATTTATTGAAATTTTTTCGCCCAGTGCACGTCGCTTTCGACCAGTCCGTCACTCACTCAGCGTTCAGGCGTTCGCCAGCTTGAAGCGGACCGACCACTGCCCATTGAACGGCCCACGTCCACCTCTCTGTCGCAGCCCCCGGAGTGCGCCGCCTCCTCCACCCTCACCTCCTCATCTCTCTCCCCCTTCGTCTCCTTCTTCCTCCTTTTTATTTTGGCATGCACAAAGCGCAAAAGGCAAACAAAGGCGCCACGGAGTGGAGTGTTCACTGTACTTTACTTTGGTAATTCAATACGAGCGCGCCTCTCTCTCTCTCTCTCTCTCCAATGCTGCCGCCTGCTGTGGCCAAAACAAAAGGGCCAGGCCAAAAGCCAAAAGGCTCTCTCCCTCTACCATTGGTCACCATGGGGTTAATGAATGCATTTAAAAGTCTGTTTTTGTTGAAAAGAGTTCGAAGCGAGCGCAAATTCAATTATATAATTTATTTAAATTGAATAGCAGAGTTGCACAGGAGTTCGATAACATTTCGAGTGAGAGAAGCAAAGGGAATTTTGGGAGGAATGTAAATCAGTTGTAAATTAAATTGTCTAGTTATTTAATGAGGGAAATATGATTTAGGGAATTGCGGAATTTCGAAATTTCGTAAAATTCCTAATAGAAATTAAATCTTAGTAGGATGGGTTAAATATTAAATGAAGCAAACATAACAAGAATGTTTTAATTTTTTCGACTTTTGCAGGGTGGTATTTTTATAGTCAGAAGCTGTTATTCTGTGAAATAGTCATTTCCGACCCTATAAATCATATATATTCTTGATCAGTATCAACAGCCGAATCGATCTAGCCATCTCCTGCAGTAAAAAAAATTTTGAAATTTTTTTGAAAATTTTGAAAATTTGATAAGGGGTTACATCATTAAAATTTTCAAAATTTAGCAAAAAATTTAATTTTTTAATTTTATTAATTGAGTATGCAGATTTATTAATCTATTAAAAACTGGCATAATAATGCTTTCCGAATTGAAATAAATGCCATTTTTGCTTAGTTATGAGTTTTTTAAAATTTGATTTGACGAAAAAATGTCTTATAAAAATATAGATAAATATTGACTCAAAAATGGTTTTATAATTTTAGTCAGGAGCCTGAGACATACTGAAGGAATCATTTCCGACCCTATAAATCATATATATTCTTGATCAGCATCAATAGCCAATTCGATTAAGCTATGTCTGAGGAAAATTAATTTTTTTCAAAATTTTGAAAATTTTATAAGGGGTTACATCGTTAAAATTTTGAAAAATTGATAAAAAATTAAATTTTTTAAATTTTTTAATTGAGTATGCAGATTTATTAATCTATTAAAAACTGGCAAAGAACAGCTTTCCGAATTAAAATTAATGGCTTTTTGGCTTAGTTGTGAGTTTTTTAAAATTCGAACCCTTTATCCTATGGCTTACTGCAAGAGTATAAAAACTTCGGCTTTTCAAAGTAAGCCTCATTTTATGTTTTGTATAACTTTTAGTATCAGAGGAATTTTCCTTTATATTCACTTGAAATTATAATAAGGATATCAATATCACATTGAAAGGAATGCCTACGTTTAAAATGTAAATAATTCTGCATAAATCTTTCTCTTAAAAAATTGCCATACATTTTTCCTTTTGATTCTAACCTTGAGCTTTAAATGACGCCATATTTAAACATTTTCAATTCGAAGATATTTGCTAATTCCATGACTTCTCAATCAGGGACATATTAGCGAATCGATTGGCATTCAGCGCCAAGATCACACATCGCACTTGAGCGCTGCGGCATATAAAGTCACATAAATAATTCAAAACCGCGCGATTAAAGGCCTGTACTCTCCGCTCCAGCCCAAGATGCTGATGCAAATGCACGGAAAGATAAACAGATACAAGTTCGGCGACAGCCAAAGATACAGATACAGATACAGATACGGATACGGATGGCGGCGGGTGGCAAATGGAGTTCGTGCGGCGAGACACAAGCTTTCGTGATGCATTATTCGCTTTTGAAGCAGAAGGAAGTTGGTTAAACAGAGACATTAGCAACAAAGGCCGATGCATCTGTATCTGTAGCTGCTAGCTATATCTTTAGCCGTATCTGTTGGCTGTATCTGTATCTGTATCTGTGCTGCAGTAACCGCCGCTGCCAACCTTATTTGGCAACGCCAAGCATTTGGCGCGCAGCAATTAAAATTACAAAGGCATTTAGAGCCCGGCTCCGTTTGTCGGCGGCAGCGGTGTCTCTGAAGACTCTGTGCACACGATTATTTTCCATTTAATTAATTTATAGCAAAACAGGCAGCCACACACAGCATGGCATATAATTGCCAGCGGCAGCGGCAGTGGCAGTGGCACACGATGCCGCATTTTGATGTGTGTAAGTCGCGCCGAGAATCGGTTTCGATTTCAGTCGAGATTTCAATTTCAGTCTGGCAGACACACCCACACGATAATTGGGCTGGGTTCTCGCTTCTTCCACATGCAATTCATAAATCCAGGTGATGACCTTGGTGCTTAGCTTACCTGCAAAGATACAAGATGGAAACATTGGCAACATTAGTCACTGCATAATTGGAATGGGATTTTGCATACACTTAAGCTACAAATCTAGATTCTACAATCCATCAACATCATCTGGCATGTCAATCAGCTGTGTAATTAGCTTTGTTTGGAGTACTAATAAGCAAGTGTAATTTATGATTGGTTGTATAGGAAAATACTCTTGTTAAATATATATTTTAAATAGAGAAAGGAAAACTCAATCCCAGAAAATTGTGTAATATTATTAAAATGAGAGACTTAAAATCCAGCCACACATTTTTAATATATTTTCAAACTCCCAAAGAACACAATTTATTTGAATTTATGTTAAAAAATATATTTTTCAAATCGAATTAAAATAAATTTCTCTACACAAACACCTTAACTGACCTGCCTCACTGAAAACCGAATAAAGTCCCCGACAATTTTCCAAAACATAAATCAGCATTGAGTCAAAGCTGGACCTCCTCCTCCGCCCCCGCTCAAAACCATAAGTAGGAATAGGGGAAAAAAATTGAGAAAATCAACTAAACACGCCCCGAAAACAATCAGAACCAATTAACCGAAAATTGAACAATCGGCCAATGAGCAATGGAAATCGGCGGAGCTGGTGGGGTCTCGAGATCCGAGCTAATTGCCAATCGACAGAATCGAATGTTAAAGCCCAGACAGTTTGACGACGGCGCGCTGGCCGTGTTTCCTTCGAACAGGAGGGGGTGCCACCGCCTCGGAGGGAGGGGGGGCTGAAGGCAGCAGCTCATTTTGCATGCAACTCTGACTAATTTATGTGCGGACTCGAGCCAGAGTTCGGACTCAAAGCCTGACCTCGCCGCATTGCAACTTCAACTTCGATTCAAATTCAAGCGCTGTGATGTGGTTAAAGCACTTGAAAAAAATATAATATCCATGGGGATTTTGTAGAAATATATTTTATATATATATAAATAAATAATATTTATCGGAGTAATCGATAACTAAATAGGAGAATATTTATTTGTATCGATTCATATATTTCTTTGCTCAAAACAAATAGCAAAATATCCCAAAAAACGATTTTATGAGCTTAATGAATTTTTGACGGAGTTGTGATGGATTTTCAATGCAAGGGTATAGAAATTTCGGTTTCCCGAAGTTAGCTTCCTTACTTGTTTATAATTTGTTGCTTTATTAGTAATCTACCTATCCGTTCAAATATTTTTCCCCAGTGCACTTTGTCGAAGTCAATGCCAGTCGGTTGCGCTTGGTCGCTTTTCTTGGCTTTCAGTATTTTACTTTTCCTATAGGTTTTCCTCTGCGTTTCCTGCGTGGGTGTCGTTTCTTGGGTTTGGCTCCACTGGTCGTGCTCTCTAACTGTTTTTGCGCTGCTCGTGCCACAACAAAAGTCACACAAAAAACGACCACAGAAAATTGCAAAGAAAATAAAACAAGAATTCAAACTCAAACTCGAAGTCGAAGTCGTAGACAATTATAATTTGACGTTTTGATTTGGCACTGCACACACATGTGACCAGAGGTTTTTCTTGCTGTTTTTCCTTCGGCTCGAGTTCGAGTTCGATTGTTTCTCCGGTGGCTGCAAATCCATGTCATTGACAGCTCGCCTCGGCCAGTTTGAATGCATTTGAAAAGCGTTTCAAGACTGGAAATATGGCCAAGAGTGTTTAACTATTTGTTTGTTTAACTCTGTCGCTTTTTTGTGGCCGCCAAAGAATTATGTTTCAAGGTTCTGGGTTAGAGAGAAACCCATGTGGGAGCAGCAGCATATTTCAGAGGTGAGGTAATGGAAGTGGGTGAAAAGTATTTTTTAATTGCATTTGTTATTACAAAAATTATAGGAAAAGAAAAGTATTCATATACAAAATACGATCATAACAAAAATTGATTGATTCATTCCTAGAATTAGTTCCCGTAAATAATAACTTGAGCCTTAGTGATTATTATTTTAGGAAATTCTTATAATTAGTCCCAGCTGACTCTCAAATTTTCCTGCCTTCTATTCTTCCTGTTATTAATAATAGACTAGCTGCAAATCCCTTCTTGGCAATTATGAATTTTGTATTTTCTCGCAGTTTTCCTTTCGACGCAGCCATCATCATTATTGGCCTTAGTCCAACCCGGTAATAAACTCTCTGTCCAAATCGTGCTGTCGCGTTGACAGTTGCAAATGTTGCACTGCCGCCCTCCCCTTGGTTTTTCCCACCCAACCCTCCTCCCCCGCTGGAAAATCTGCCCATATTCTATATACATATATATGTATTTTGTTCTGTTTCTTTTTTTTTCTGAATCCATATAAACTTCCGCATTTTGGGGGAGCGCGCACTCATTCAAGAAGTCATCGCCTTGGTGACTGTCTGACTCCGCCAGCTCCTTCTTTATCCTCCATCTTTATCCCCAGAGAGCTTCCTTGCACTCGGGTTTTCTACTTTTCTAGATCCATTTACAGAGAAAGAAAATATAATATATAATTTCAAAATGAAATTATATAAGGGAGTATTTTTCTAGGAAAGAATACATGGTATAGGGGTTTTAGTCTAGAGAAACTACAAAATATAATACAAAGCAAGTCAGTCTACTTTAATATACGATTCTTCTTTACAATTCTCAACTGGTTTTAGTCGAAAACCTAGTGTTAACTAAGTAAAATATGAAGTTTATACATTAAATTGAACCCTGTCAGCTATCCAAAGCAGCATTTTCTAGTATCTTTTTAATATTTCAACTTTTTTCTACGATTTTTAAATTTTCTTTGTTCACAATACCATATTTTTCCCAGTGCACTCCATATGTTTGCCTCTGGGCTGGTCATAGATTTTTGCGAATGATAGAACCTGAGCCAATATTTACATATACAGAGACATCTCTCCCTGAAAACGAGAGATGGCCTGAACAGAACAACGGACAGAAGAGCCTATTTTCCTAATGTTTGTGCTACAATTCCTCAAGCACAAAAAAAAAAAAAAACAGAGAGAGAAAAAGAAAAATTGGCTGGGGGAAATGGGGAAATACTGACACAAGTCGTGTTACTTGCGGCTGTGCTCCAAACTCATTCCGAGAAATGAAAAATTATACCAAAGAGTTAATTTTTTCGCCCCGCTTCCATTCTATTGCTTTATTTCTGATTTTTTTTCTTCTTGTAATTTCCCGCCAGGGAAATAAGCTGCCAGCATTGGTGGAGGAGGAGGTGAAGGAGGGGGCGCGGAAAATCCAGACACAGAGACAGCGACAGCGACTTGAAGATGACGCGTACAAATGTGCGATTTAAATGAGGAGCAGGAGCCACAGTCTCAGATTTAGATCCAGCTGTAGGCTTGCCATGTGTCAAGGCAGAGAAAAGAGAGAAAAAGAGGGTATAATGCACTGGGAAAAAATCTAGCGAGCTAAGGAAGGGGTTCCTTTAATAGTAAGATAAATTACATCAAGATTAGGCCATGTTAAGATACATTTTTATTCCCTATATACTTGATATTGCATTATTTTTGTTCATTTCACTTTAGTTATCACTCAAATTTCTTTAGAAATTTTTCTCTTTACCTAAAGTTTTCTCTCAGTGTTTAGAATCGTGAAGAAATCAAGTCAGGTAGCCGAGGCCTTGGGTGACTGCTGCACTTGCCTTCGAGTGTTGCAATTAGCTGCAAACGGCAATCAGTTTTGCTTGAGAAGAAGCCTGTGGAGGCAAAAGTTTTTCCTCAAAGCCACACAGCACAGCACATCTCCATCAACTAACAGCAACTCTGCCACTTGCAACTCAGCTACTTTTCCTGCGCGCTTTTGCTTTTTTCGTCGGTTTTTCTTCTCTCCTTCCTTTTTTCTCGTTGTTGTTATTCACCGTTCAGGTGCGTGACGTTCATTTCAATTGGACGGCGTGTCATTAGAAGGCGTGCTGCGGCTGCTGCTGCTGGTGTGCCACGCCCACCTGCCATAACCTTGCACAAGAAAATGACAAATCTCTCGAACGAACTGGACGGACGGACGGACATCAAAAAGGCCGCCACTTGTCTCGGTCAGCGAAATATGCCAAACACAGCAGTCCCCTTGATCGGCATCGCCGCTGTCTCAATCACCGCAAAGTTACTCGCGTTAACCAGCCACCGCAGCCACCACACTTGACCACATTCAAATCGAACTTAAGGCTTATTAATAATTATGACAATGCCTTCGACAGCTGGCTATTGTCAGGAATGTCGAATGCCGCAGAAGCAAACAGCAGAAATTGCAGCTTAGAACAACAGGCACAGCCACAATGGCGACAACTGCCCACGATCAGAACCTACACTGGCCCTGATCTTGCACTGCCACAAAAAATGTGTGTCTTGAATAGAAATAGTTAAAAGATCAGATAGCACATATACCAAGGAGATACTAAATATTCTAGCTATCTTATCTATCAATTCCAAAAAGTTAGCACTATTCTTTGCCTTGATATTTGATTTATATTAAATTTGATTTGCAATCAAAACTCTTCGCTTTCCCTCCCAGATTACTTTACTGTAGCAGTAGCAGAGGCAGATAATTTGTACTTTTCCAATCATTCATTGAAATAATCTGGTCATGATGATTATTTCATCACTTTCCTTTGATGATTTCGCATTTATTATTTACAATCACAGTTCCGCTTTGATTTTTGCAAAGTGCATTCCGTGACTGCAATCTATATCTGACTTCGAGTATCGCGCTCGAGTCTGAGTCTGAGTCTGAGTTTTTGAGTCTTGGAGCAGTGGCGATTGTCACACGAGCAGAGACTCTGTTACTCCGGGTTCAAGTTGGAGTTAAAGTACAATAAGTTGGCCGCTGTCGTTGTCGTTGTCGGTGGCTTGTGCTTTTGCTTTTGCCACAGACTGTGACCGCTTTTGATCGTGACCACCACCATTGTGGTTGCCGCCTCGTAAACACGTAGAAAACAGCACACAAAAGACAGGGCTTTGGCGAGTTTATGCCACTGCTGGGCATTTATATAAAGTTTTCAACGCTTATTTACGATCCGATATCGCCCAGTCAGCGCGCCCCCGCATTCGGTTCGATATCAGATCGGTCTTTCTCTCTATTAAGAAGCGGGGCGCTCAAGCTTGGCAAGAGGTACTAACTTGTTTCCTCTTGGCTCAGCCAAGCGCTTCCCTGACCTGCTTCAACGCCGTTTCCCCCTCGTATGAGCAGCTGTCAAAATGTCCAGGCTGCCTGCACTTCCTCTACTCCTCTCTGCCGTCGCTGTGCACAGTTAGATATAAAATGTAAAGCAGAGGATTGCATCGCATCAAGATCAAAG
This sequence comes from Drosophila bunnanda, assembly GCA_035046265.1. Classification (NCBI taxonomy): domain Eukaryota; kingdom Metazoa; phylum Arthropoda; class Insecta; order Diptera; family Drosophilidae; genus Drosophila; species Drosophila bunnanda. The sequence goes on along the minus strand of JAWNOB010000076.1, from coordinate 3,320,348 downwards.
AAATTATATATAAGAAAATTAGCATTTAATTTCTGATGAGCGATGAGCGGCGAGGAAGAACAAAAGGCTTTACATGAAAAGGGTTATCCACAGAGATGGCCAAGAAATATGAGGCTTACAGAGGGGAAAGAAATATATGCAAAGGTTTAACATGGGCACAGGAAATGTGGTCCCTTAATATCTAAAGAAACTTATAGAACATGATTAATTATTAAAGATAAAAACCGAAACAATACTGATTCCTTTGGCAATTAATTCCCACCATGGTTAATAATTCCCAATGGCCAAAACTGATAACAATAGCAACCGTTTAATAACCATTTAGGATGCTTCAGTACTCCTCTTCTCCTGGAGGGAATCCCCATTGAGATTCCCAGAGAGGAGTGAGTAGCCCCTGATTAGAGCCCCTTCGATTCGGTATTGCATTGTGCCACCAATATAGGTGGCACTTGACAGCTGCTGCCACCACCGCTGCACAGCAAAGACAAAAGGCCAAAAGACTCGAAGCTAAGCGGCTTAGAGTCAAGCGGTAAGTGCCTTGGACAATAGCTGGCTTAGCAGAGTCAAGAATATGCTCGATGGTTAATTAAAATTGAGCTTGAATCGGTCGGGAGAACGGGGGAGTTGGGTGTGCCGCCCAAGAACAACTTAATTAATGTTATTTATCGATGCGGAATATCTCTCTCTCTGTGACTAGAAACTAGACCGACCAGAGTAGCTCGAAGCCCCACCAAAATCGAAGAACATTCTGCGGTAAATCAACTTGAACTGCAACTGCAACTGCCACTGCTGGCTGTGCGGAAATGCTAATTAAAGTAAATAATAAAGGCGACTTGCAGTTGCAGTTGCAGCCAGGCGATTTAATAAGGGGACCTGGGGTTGGGGTTGGGGTTGGTTCTTCGCTGGCCCCTCAGGTGGGGCGACAGCGGTGGCGGCCTCGTCTGTGATTAGCCGCCCAGAGAACAGTAATTTTCATGGCGACGACTGCGACGACGACGAGGAGGAGTTGGGAGTTGGGAGTTGGAGCCGGAGCCGGAGCAGAGGCAGATGCTGGAGCTTGCGCCCGTGGTGGACCATTCACCTGCTCATCATTAGGCGGGGCGTGTCCTTGAGCCTGCGGCGCGCTTTTGGCCGCTCTTCTCGGGATCGCTTATGCGATTATGCGATGCCCTGCTATAATGAACTGCCATTGTCGTGTTGAACTCTAGCAGAAGGCTATGGTTAAGAGCTATTTTACACTGGGGAAATAAAGGGGGATTTCTTTATCAACTTTAGGAGGGACTTTAAGGTTTCTTATTAAGATATAATATATATATCTTAAAATAAAGAAGAGATCCAAAGAATATCCCTTCTAGGGTATTCTAATTTCAGTCAAAAGCTTCCAATGAAGTGAAGGAGTCATTTGCGACCCTATAAACCATATATATTCTTGATCAGCATCGATAGCCGAATCGGTCTAGCTATGTCCGGCAAAAATTTAATTTTTTCAAAATTTTGAAAATTTTATAAGGGGTTACATCATTAAAATTGTCAAAAATTGGCAAAAAATTTAAATTTTTAAATTTTTTAATTGAGTATACAGTTTTATTAATTTATTAAAAAGTGACATAGGACAGCTTTCCGAATTAAAATTAGTGCCTTTCTGGCTGAGTTATGAGTTTTTTAAAATTCGATTTGTCAACAAAATTGTCATAAAAATATTAATAAATATACCCTTAAAGAATGGTACTATAATTTCAGTCAGAAGCGAGAAAGGCAGTGAAGGAGTCATTTCCGACCCTATAAATCATATATATTATTGATCAGCATCAACAGCCGAGTCGATCTAGCTATGTCCGATCAAAATTTAATTTTTTCAAAATTTTCTGAATTTTCAAAAAAAGGAAAGGGGTTACATCATTAAAATTGTCAAAAATTGATAAAAATTCAAATTTTTTAAAATGTTAAATTGAGTATGCAGATTTGTTAATCTATTAAAAACTAACATAGGAAGGCTTTCCGAATTAAAATTAATGCATTTTTGGATTAGTTATGATCGATCGAAACTGTCAGAGTATACAAACTTTGGCTTCCTGGAGTTAGCTCCCTTTCTTGTTATGTCATGATAGTTAGCTCAGTGTTTTGTACGATATTTAATATCATTACATATCCCTAGGACTGTATATAATCATCCCCACAACTCTCCTTCTTGCTTTTAATTTAAAACGATTTAAATTGCATCACAAAATACCATTTTTAACAACCGGAAAACCTCATATAAGCAGTGTCCCGTTTAAGTACAACCATTTAATGATCGAAATCATCGCAGATAGCGTCTCTATCGTAGCTTATTTTCTCACAGTGCTAATGCTAGCCATTAGAGCTGAAGGCGTGGACCAGAATGGGCTGCAACCGGGGCTGATATATAGTGGAATATCCAGCAAGATGTGGACGGAGCTCAAATTTGAATGCCGCCTTGGCGCCCAGAAGAGCTGGCGGCGGCGCGTGGCGCTCTCCTGGCAAGACCAGCCATAGACTGGCGCCAATCTCTAAGTAGACGGACAATTTTAGCCTGGCCTTAACGGAGCTTCGGCCCCCTCTCAGGCTCCTACAGTCTGGAGTCTCCGTTCCTCGTTCTCTCTGGGACGGAAATCGCCTGTCAATTTGGTTTCTGTACAGGAATTGTCGTAAGATGGCCACTAAGATCAGGTTGGAGAGATACCCCCTCTTCTTCTTCGCGGCGGCGGCGGCGGCGACAGGAAACGCGAATTGGGTTTCTTGATCTGATCGATCCGATTGGGAAAATGCCACATTGACACTTTTCTATGGCTGGGCCGCTTAGCGTGTGAAAAATCCTCACAGTTAGCCATGTATTTCCTTTCTTTATTAATTAAAATCAAAGGAGAAACTGCGGATATGGAAAAAATTTGAGAGATTTTCAGGGTTTTTGTTTAATTAAAATATTAAACACTTGGTAAACCCTCTTGTATAAGTTTTCTTTTCAATCTAATTAAAATAATTAGATTTCCCTCGCCGAGATCAACCTTTTGGGTTTCCTTCTATCAAGGAAGAGAGGCTCTTCTGCCTCCAATTTGGGTCCATTTTATCATTACCGAGACCCGGTTGGAGATGATTATCGGGTCAAGTCCAGTAATTAGTTTTTGCTGGCAAATATATAACGAAGTCTGAGCAGCGGAGTTGAACCAGATCGCGGCTTTCCGTACTGTTCTGCTACAAATTAGCCCTTGCGGGGCCCCCATTGGAAATTGTGGAAAACTGGCAAATGAAAAAGCGAGGAAAAAGCGTTCGCTAATCCGCACCTTGCCGCGGTCTCGAAACAAGGAAGTGGAAAACACACTCCCGGTTCTGCAGTCTTCTTCGATCGAGTGTGGATGGCTCGCGCTTCCCCCTTATTGCGCGCCCATTTAATACTCTCGTACTTGGCAATTTAATATGAAATTGTTGGCCAAACGAAACTCTCCTCTGGCCAGGCCTTTCTTCTTTCGGGTGCTGATAGCCTTGTCTAAGTGCTGCCATCAGTGGAGTGCTCCTGCTGCAGCTCCTACTCCTCCTGCTCCTGCTCCTGCTCCCGCTGCTGCTCCTGCTTCGATGTCGATGATGTTGTTGACGATGTTCTGGCCGCCACTGCAAAGTGCAACCTGCAACCGCAAGTTGCAACCTGCAGAATGGCGACTGCCGGACTCCTGCCTGCTGCCTACTCTGCCTACTTTAGCTTGGCTAGATAATTTCAATCATTAATTTTGATTATGAACAAGCGTGGCCGGGACTCGAGTTCGAGTTCGAGTCCCCAAGAAGAGGTAGCTCCCCGGTAGGAGTAGGAGCTCTCCAGAAGGTGGCCACTTCTGCCACGCACGAGCTCTATAAACATCGATGCCGCATAGTGGTGAAGGAAATATAGAAAACTATAGCAAGTAGATTTATTTAAGAATCTAAATGAGGTTGATTTTCTTTGAATATCTTCTTGACATTCTTGCATTTTCAAGAGAGACTTCGGAAAGTGAACTCTAAATTAATATTTCTTGAAGATCCCTTAATAATCCTTAATAATCTTATTAAATATAAATGAATTTCCCCCAATTTTGGTTGTAAATATAAGATATTATGCCATACTGTTCCTCATCTCTTCCTGAATTTTATACCACTGTTTCTGGCCCGTTGCCATCGAAATGAGTTCATAAAAACCGAGGGGCGGTGAGGCCCCAGATGATGAGGAGGAGCCTGAGCTGGAGCTAGAGCAGGAGCAGGAGCAGGAGATGGCAAAGCCAGGAGAAGACTGCTGTTGTTTCCTGGGGGGAGGTGCAGATTGGGTGGCTGTGCTCCAGCTTCAGCCCCAGCTCCAGCTCCTGCTCCTGCTCCTGCTCCTGCTCCTGCTCCTTCCTATTCCCTGCTGCCCGGTGGCTCGTTTGCAAGTGAACGACACATCGTTGCTACCAGAAACCGAAAGAGACTCGAGCCACTCGTCTCGGTATTAGTATTGGGCAGATGCTGATAACTTGGCCGGTTCTCTCAGCTTATACTTTTTTTCCGTTCCTACTTGCTGTACTGTTTTTCCCATTTTTCCTGCTATTTTTTTTTCGTGCAACTAGCCACGAAGTGAACAGGTGCTTTGGTGCCTGGAACTGTGGCTGTAGCCTGCCTGAACAGTCTGGTGGGGCCCCGGCAATCGATACATTTATTGCCGCTGTTGCCCCTCCCCAGCGAGCCCCACCAACCCCCCCTGCCTGGCACAGTGAAAACTGGGTGCACTGGCATCATGCCTGCCACTTGTGTCTGGTCAGTGGAATCGATGATGATGAGGCGGGCTGTGCACAGCAAGAAATTATACAGCTAGATTGTAAGTACATTTTCATGAAGAAAGAATAAGGAGGAGGAAGACATTTAAACTTGATTAAGTTCTTTTTAAATTGGTAACCCAATAATTCATATAAATATATGTAATTTATATCATCTTTAGAGAGAGTTTGAGAACTACGAATTCCAAAGCATCCTTTGAATCCTTCCTGATGTTTAGGTTTTGTTTCTGTAACCCTACATTTCTTTTCTTTCTATTTAATCAATTAACTGCATACCCAATATTAGACAATTAATTATAAAATATAAAATTAATTTCTTGTGAAATGAATTATTTATATAAATATTTTTCTTTCGGTGCAAAGTAGAACTCTGCCTCTCTCTTTCTACCACATCAAAGGTCGGTGTCGCTGTTGGTGTTTTTCCTAGTTTTTTTGCTGTTTTATTTTATTTTTTAGCGCCAAGCTTATCAAGTGAGTTCATGGAATGATTGTTTTTGTTTACAGCCCCACGCAATTTGCTTAGGTGCTGATAAGGTCCACTCCGCTCTATCGCATCAAGTGGCGGAATATATAACCCAGAGAACTCTCGAAATATAAGCAAAAGTAATAAGTATATTGATTTCGTTCGATTCCGACAGGAGAGCCTGCTTCCCTGGCTAATATTCTCCGCCTGCTCCCAGTGGTGAAGTCCAGCAACGACGACCACGCATTGTTATCTTTGATTGACCGTTTTAAGTAGCGGTTTCTGGCTCCCACTCCGCCGAATTCTTCGCAGCCTGGCAGGCGGGCAGGCTCCTCTTTCTTCTTGGTGCTTCTTCTGGTCGTGGTGGTGGTGTACCCACTGCCATCGGGCATTTGAAGATTTTTGTCTGCTTTATTATAGAAATTTGTTGCAATTCACTGAGAGGCCACTTAAGATAAATCACCAGAGATTGGCGATTGGCGGGGAGAACTTAGAGGAAGGCGTGACCAGTGGCCAAAAGCTACTGAAGTAGCCGCTGACATGGCAGAGCAGGAGAGATCACAGCAAGGAAGAATAATCTCCGGACTTTGGCGGAATGAAATCTCTAGGAAATATAATAATAATATTTTATCTGCAAAATGGGGGGAAATTAAAGATACATCTCCTGGAAGCTTCTCAGTATGATGGAGAATAAGTTTTATTGCTAAATTCCCGAGAGATGTGCGCCATGGTTGGAATAAAAGAAGAGCTAGAGAGCTTTCTTCCTGTGATGAACGCTTGGGGATATCATCCTTCATTTCACTGCCTCCTCTTCTCTCTCGACTTTCCCCGCCTTTCCTCCAGAGAGACAAATTAAAATTTGCCAAAAGATTAAGAGAAAGAAAACGAAGGGAGGGGTAAGGTGGGGCGCAGGATTCCCGGCGAAGGACAAACAGTCCCTGGAGTCAAAAAGCGACAACAAAACAGCGAGGAGACGATGGACAAAAAAGAGTGTGACACAGCGGAATGATGATTACCCAAAGGTACGAGAAAGATGAGGAATGGGGCATGCCAAGGAGAAAGAGTAACCAGAGGCGGACAAATGAAAATTCAACTCAAGTAGATGAGAACCGGGAATGAGAGAAGAAAGTGCGGAAAACAGTTTTCCACAAATGGAAATGGAAATGAGAACACGAACACGGCTCAAGATGGGGAGGGAGAAGGAAGTACTGGAATAAGAAGCGCATGCAAATGTCAAGTCAAGTTTCCCAGGCCGCGGAAAATATTAGAAAACAAGTTGGCGGGACATACAAATACAAACAAGACGCAAAAATTACTATGAAGCTGCTTTTTGAGTTTTAAAAATCCTTCTCAGTTAAAAATTACATTTTAAATTTAAAGTTCTACGCTTATTTTTCAATTCTAATGTTTTCTGGAGACTAGCTTTCTTAATAAATAGGTGAAACGTTGATCCTTTCTCTACAACTGTCTTTTCACAAGCTCTAAAAGAGTGTTTTATGTATCGAATGTATCACTATCTTGTTTCCTAAAGTATCAACATTTATAGTTGCATTTTAAAGGTATAAAAATATGCAAAAATCCTTAAGGATAAGTTACATACTTTTAAAGGGAAAAGGCATCCATCGAATGCAATAAGTAGAACACGCAGCAAAGCCGAATGGAAACCAAACTGAAAGACAGACTGAGGGGGCTCAGGGAGGAGGCTGAAGAGCAGCAGGATGTGTCTCCTTCTGGAAAAGAAGGAGGGGCAGAGTCAGCAGCAGGCAGACGCTGTGGCAGACGTGGATATATTGCCAGGACCAAGCCAAGTCCTGGCAAGTAAAACTTGGTCGTAGAGAAACCCCAAAAGCAACGACTGACGACGACTGACAACAAGCTAGAAGGAAGAATCTCCAGGGGCTGGGGGATTCGTTTTCCCAGCAACAGATCCTCTTTTTCCCTCCCTCCCCGCAATTCTCCTTTTCCCTTTGCCAATGATTTGAATGGAGCTCAAAACGAAAGCAAAAAAACTGAACAAAAAATGGAATGGAATAAAAGGGGTGCAAATAGAATAGATGATAAAGAAGCGAAGCCGCAGCATGCTGGAGAAAAGTTTTCCCCGTATTTTTTATGTCTGCCTTGGCTTTTGGAGGGGCTAAACTTTTCTCTCCCAAACGAAAAGAAAAGGAAAAGGAAAACTTTAACTGAGCAAATGTTGAAATGCGGCTGCGACTGCCAATCCATCCTTCCGCAGAAATCCCTGAGAATTTTCCCCCTTCCAGCAGTTTCCTTTTCTTCGAATGCTTTTATTGTTGCGAACATGGCAAATGAAAAGCAATTAGAGGAACCAAATTGTCAAGGGTCGTCCTGGTCTTTTCACATTTAAATATTATTGTTTTGCTTTCTTTTATAGAGTTTTCTGCTGGGGGAAAAACAAAGAAAAGTAAATCGAAATGACTAAAACTTTAACATTTGGTAATGGGAAATGTTTGCAAATTCAGGAAAAGCATTGAGCGATTTAAAGGAGAGTGTTTTCTTAACCCATTTGGCTTTAATAGTTGATTTTTAGAACAAAACTTAAGGTATTTCGCAATTATTCAGATTAAATTCCTTAAATACATTGGTATCCCCATAATATATTCAATTTATCTTCTCGCCTTGGGCTTACTCTCATTAATTTGTATCCCTTTTAGTTCCTCATTTATTTTTCTAATGGCTGCGACTGCTCCCGGGGCCCCAGAAGGAAGGAAAAAAAAATCCGCGAGAAATATAAGAGAGAAAATGAGGGAAAACCAAGGAAAAAATGCGGGAAAACTACCGAGCGAGCCGTGCAAACTCGGCAGAGTCTATTTGGTGAAATTACTTTCATTGCACGGCATTTTCAAGTGGCGAATGTGTGGGTGCATACATGTAGGGTTATCCCAGGGAGGGGTAGTGTCAGAGGGGGCAGCAGGCTGGCAAGGATTCAGAGAGATGGCGAGCTGAGAGCGCAGTAACTCGAGAGTCCTTGAGCGTCTGATTTTGTGTATAGACGTGGACGCTATTTGTTTTGCCAAGTGTGTGTGTGTACCGCTGCGAGGGGAGAATTCCGCTGGGAAATACTAGCGGAGACTGGGGAACGCTGCACTGCACAAAAATATATATACTATATACATATACTGGTGGGTAAGCTGGCAAAATAAATTAAGCCAAAAAAAGGTAGTAAGAAAAGCAGGAGGATTTTCCAACAGCAGCTGTTGGCTATCTTTTTCACTCTTTCGCTCTCCCACTCGCTTGCCTTTAAAAAGGATAAACAAAAGAAAAGCAAACGAGAAAAAGTCAGAAAAAAAGTCTACAGGACACAGAACACAACACGAAGGCCTCTGCACTGAAAATGAAGTGAAGGTTTTTCCTCCTTTCTTTCTCTTTTTTTTTTTGAAGGATTTGCACTGCAGTCAGTCAGGTCTGGCTTCCCCTAATGAGTGGAGGCCGGCGATTGTTTGAAGATCTCTCCTCCATGAGCTCTCTCAGGAGTCCAGCTCAGGCTCATCCTCCTCCTGCCACTGGTCCTGATGATGATTAATGCAGTGGCAGTCGCAGTGGCAGACTCGCGTTCCGTGTCATTGTCACAGCGAAACAAACAATCTGGCTCCTGGCTGAGCCACTCGAAATCAGAGGAAAAGCGATGAACCAGCAGCCCATTCAGGACTCGCAGCTGCTTTCCGGGAGATGGTGAGCAAGTGAAGCGAAGTGAAATGTGAAAAACGTGCCAGAGTTTTCCCCCATCTCCGTCTACACTAATTTGCACAACTGTGACTTAGCGGCTAAAAGTTCCTCGGAGCCGTTAAGCAAACTCAAGTTGTTAACGTCTTAGTATGGGGCTTACTTGGACCAAGTGCTTAAGGAAAATGTAAGGAAAAGCCTGCCTGGTAAACCTGGCAAACCCCTTAAAGTTTCGCTTTGCCCGTAAAAGGGAATACTTGATATTATTACGCATACGGCGCGTGTGCCACACTTTGAGTAAATATTAAAGGCAGGCAGGCACGACACCCAAAAATAAATGTCCTTGAAAGCAGCACACGTCACCAGGTGCTCTCTCTCCCCCTCAAGGCTTTAAACCTGTGCAAACAATTAGGGAAACATGCGTAAGAGAGCGAGACAAATTCAATATTTCTATATATACACAAAGCTATAGATACTCTATAGTTAATCAATAAATTCCAACGAAACACAGAGTGGAGAGTGCGCGGCGAGGACAACCACGTGCCGGCATTTTAAGGACCCAAAAGGAGGCAGCAAAAAAGTTTAGCCAAAGCACAACCCACCCATCACTTCCACCTGACTTTTAGCCCACAAAAAAGGCAAACAAATTTAATTTACTGCCGGCAAAACAATTTCTGCCACGTGTAAACCCATTTCGGGCCAAAGGAAAGGCAAGGAGCAGGAGAGGGTCTCCTCCTCCTTCGTCGTCGTAAACAGGAACCAAGTCGCGTCGCCTGCCAGACACGTAGCCCCCGAGTTATGTAACACGTGCCTTGTTTCTGGTTTACTCTTACTGCCTCTCGGTATCTTGTGTCTGAGTGGAAACACGGAAAGCTCATTGAATATGCAAATTATACCGAAAATATATTCCCAAGAACAAAAGGAGAGCGGCAGGAGCAGCAGCGGAAGCTGACTGACACGGAGATACAGAGAGAGATGGGGGAATTGGGCCGAGAAAGAGACAACACACAGCTTACAGCATAGACAGACAGATGTCAGACAAGACAGTCAAGACAGCGACAGAGGAGCGACATTCCTGATTAGTCCCTGGCAGTAGTTGTGGGGAAGTGGCTTTGGGGCTAGGGTTTAGGGGTTGCGATAAGAGATAACAACGTGGCACAAGACAGGCCACAGACACGACAGGGAGAGGGGGAGGAACAAGTGGAGGCACCCAGGCCAAAAGGGATAATGTTAATGTTCGGCATAATCGAGGCGACAACCACAAAAGGCAGCAAACTCAATTGCCTTCCCTTGTCAGACTTTTTACACGTAAAGAAAATTAAAATAAAATATCAGGGATAAGCTAACATATATTAAATTATAATATTAAATCAATGCAAAATAAGAGAGATATCTGGAGAGCGAAATTGTTGTTGAATTTAATAAATAATATCTAATTAAAATACTTCAATATAAGTCGATATCTTTATGTGACAATTATTTCAAGAAATCAAAGTTTCTAACAACCGAAACTAAGCCAAACATGCATTTAGTTTAATTCGGAAACATTTCTTATTTAATTTAATATTTTAAGCATATTTAACAAATAAATGATATACAACTGTGTATCATCTATGTATATCAAGTATACGCAGTGGTTTTCATAAATATGATAAAATTAAAGTGCATCAATCGAGAGTAATTTCGTTGTAAATTGATTGATTTCGTTAAGACTATGCATAGGCTGTATGTCAAATATGATTTCAGCCTTAAAACAGAGCACTTAATAAAGAAGAATATTAAGTATACGCCACGTTGTTCATAAAACGTAATAAAATAAAGTATACGCCAAGTATTCTGTGATATTTCTCCTATAATTCGATTTTAAAACAAAACAAGAAAGGAAACTAATTTGGAGACGCCGAAGTTTATATCGGAAAATGAGCATAACTAACATATAATATTTGCATTCTTTGAATCGAAATTTTGATATAAAGATTTCTTCGACAAATCAAAATTTTAAAAACTCATAACTAAGCCAAAAAGGCATGCATTTCAATTCGGAAAGCGTTCCTATGTAAGTTTTTATTAGATAAATAAATCTGCAAACTCAATTTTAAAATTTAAAAAAAATTAATTTTTTGCCAATTTTTGAAAATTTTAATGATGTAACCCCTTTCCTTTTTTTGAAAATTCGGAAAATTCTGAAAAAAATAGATTTTGGCCGGACATAGCTAGATCGACTCGGCTGTTGATGCTGATCAAGAATATATATGGTTTATAGGGTCGGAAACGACTCCTTCACTTAGTTTCAAGCTTCTGATTGAAGCTAAAATACCATTTTTCAGTCGATATTTCGGTATATTTTTATGACATTTTCTTCGGCAAATCAAATTTTAAAAAACTCATAACTCAGCCAAAAATGCATTAAATTTAATTCGGTAAGCTTTCCTATGCTAGTTTTTGTTATGTTAATAAATCTGCATACTCAGTTTAAAATTAAAAATTTTGAGATTTTTGCCAATTTTTGACAATTTTAATGATGTAACCCCTTTCCTTTTTTTTGAAAATTCGGAAAATTCTGAAAAAAATAGATTTTGGCCGGACATAGCTAGATCGACTCGGCTGTTGATGCTGATCAAGAATATATATGGTTTATAGGGTCGGAAACGACTCCTTCACTTAGTTTCAAGCTTCTGATTGAAGCTAAAATACCATTTTTCAGTCGATATTTCGGTATATTTTTATGACATTTTCTTCGGCAAATCAAATTTTAAAAAACTCATAACTCAGCCAAAAATGCATTAAATTTAATTCGGTAAGCTTTCCTATGCTAGTTTTTGTTATGTTAATAAATCTGCATACTCAGTTTAAAATTAAAAATTTGGAGATTTTTGCCAATTTTTGACAATTTTAATGATGTAACCCCTTTCCTTTTTTTGAAAATTCGGAAAATTTCGAAAAAAATAAATTTTGGCCGGACATGGCTAGATCGACTCGGCTGTTGATGCTGATCAAGAATATATATGGTTTATAGGGTCGGAAACGACTCCTTCACTTAGTTTCAAGCTTCTGATTGAAGCTAAAATACCATTTTTCAGTCGATATTTCGGTATATTTTTATGACATTTTCTTCGGCAAATCAAATTTTAAAAAACTCATAACTCAGCCAAAAATGCATTAAATTTAATTCGGTAAGCTTTCCTATGCTAGTTTTTGTTATGTTAATAAATCTGCATACTCAGTTTAAAATTAAAAATTTGGAGATTTTTGCCAATTTTTGACAATTTTAATGATGTAACCCCTTTCCTTTTTTTGAAAATTCGGAAAATTCTGAAAAAAATAGATTTTGGCCGGACATAGCTAGATCGACTCGGCTGTTGATGCTGATCAAGAATATATATGGTTTATAGGGTCGGAAACGACTCCTTCACTTAGTTTCAAGCTTCTGATTGAAGCTAAAATACCATTTTTCAGTCGATATTTCGGTATATTTTTATGACATTTTCTTCGGCAAATCAAATTTTAAAAAACTCATAACTCAGCCAAAAATGCATTAAATTTAATTCGGTAAGCTTTCCTATGCTAGTTTTTGTTATGTTAATAAATCTGCATACTCAGTTTAAAATTAAAAATTTGGAGATTTTTGCCAATTTTTGACAATTTTAATGATGTAACCCCTTTCCTTTTTTTTGAAAATTCGGAAAATTCTGAAAAAAATAGATTTTGGCCGGACATAGCTAGATCGACTCGGCTGTTGATGCTGATCAAGAATATATATGGTTTATAGGGTCGGAAACGACTCCTTCACTTAGTTTCAAGCTTCTGATTGAAGCTAAAATACCATTTTTCAGTCGATATTTCGGTATATTTTTATGACATTTTCTTCGGCAAATCAAATTTTAAAAAACTCATAACTCAGCCAAAAATGCATTAAATTTAATTCGGTAAGCTTTCCTATGCTAGTTTTTGTTATGTTAATAAATCTGCATACTCAGTTTAAAATTAAAAATTTGGAGATTTTTGCCAATTTTTGACAATTTTAATGATGTAACCCCTTTCCTTTTTTTGAAAATTCGGAAAATTCTGAAAAAAATAGATTTTGGCCGGACATAGCTAGATCGACTCGGCTGTTGATGCTGATCAAGAATATATATGGTTTATAGGGTCGGAAACGACTCCTTCACTTAGTTTCAAGCTTCTGATTGAAGCTAAAATACCATTTTTCAGTCGATATTTCGGTATATTTTTATGACATTTTCTTCGGCAAATCAAATTTTAAAAAACTCATAACTCAGCCAAAAATGCATTAAATTTAATTCGGTAAGCTTTCCTATGCTAGTTTTTGTTATGTTAATAAATCTGCATACTCAGTTTAAAATTAAAAATTTGGAGATTTTTGCCAATTTTTGACAATTTTAATGATGTAACCCCTTTCCTTTTTTTGAAAATTCGGAAAATTTCGAAAAAAATAAATTTTGGCCGGACATGGCTAGATCGACTCGGCTGTTGATGCTGATCAAGAATATATATGGTTTATAGGGTCGGAAACAACTCCTTCACTTAGTTTCAAGCTTCTGATTGAAGCTAAAATACCATTTTTCAGTCGATATTTCGGTATATTTTTATGACATTTTCTTCGGCAAATCAAATTTTAAAAAACTCATAACTCAGCCAAAAATGCATTAAATTTAATTCGGTAAGCTTTCCTATGCTAGTTTTTGTTATGTTAATAAATCTGCATACTCAGTTTAAAATTAAAAATTTTGAGATTTTTGCCAATTTTTGACAATTTTAATGATGTAACCCCTTTCCTTTTTTTTGAAAATTCGGAAAATTCTGAAAAAAATAGATTTTGGCCGGACATAGCTAGATCGACTCGGCTGTTGATGCTGATCAAGAATATATATGGTTTATAGGGTCGGAAACGACTCCTTCACTTAGTTTCAAGCTTCTGATTGAAGCTAAAATACCATTTTTCAGTCGATATTTCGGTATATTTTTATGACATTTTCTTCGGCAAATCAAATTTTAAAAAACTCATAACTCAGCCAAAAATGCATTAAATTTAATTCGGTAAGCTTTCCTATGCTAGTTTTTGTTATGTTAATAAATCTGCATACTCAGTTTAAAATTAAAAATTTGGAGATTTTTGCCAATTTTTGACAATTTTAATGATGTAACCCCTTTCCTTTTTTTGAAAATTCGGAAAATTTCGAAAAAAATAAATTTTGGCCGGACATGGCTAGATCGACTCGGCTGTTGATGCTGATCAAGAATATATATGGTTTATAGGGTCGGAAACGACTCCTTCACTTAGTTTCAAGCTTCTGATTGAAGCTAAAATACCATTTTTCAGTCGATATTTCGGTATATTTTTATGACATTTTCTTCGGCAAATCAAATTTTAAAAAACTCATAACTCAGCCAAAAATGCATTAAATTTAATTCGGTAAGCTTTCCTATGCTAGTTTTTGTTATGTTAATAAATCTGCATACTCAGTTTAAAATTAAAAATTTGGAGATTTTTGCCAATTTTTGACAATTTTAATGATGTAACCCCTTTCCTTTTTTTGAAAATTCGGAAAATTTCGAAAAAAATAAATTTTGGCCGGACATGGCTAGATCGACTCGGCTGTTGATGCTGATCAAGAATATATATGGTTTATAGGGTCGGAAACGACTCCTTCACTTAGTTTCAAGCTTCTGATTGAAGCTAAAATACCATTTTTCAGTCGATATTTCGGTATATTTTTATGACATTTTTTTTCGGCAAATCAAATTTTAAAAAACTCATAACTCAGCCAAAAATGCATTAAATTTAATTCGGTAAGCTTTCCTATGCTAGTTTTTGTTATGTTAATAAATCTGCATACTCAGTTTAAAATTAAAAATTTGGAGATTTTTGCCAATTTTTGACAATTTTAATGATGTAACCCCTTTCCTTTTTTTGAAAATTCGGAAAATTTCGAAAAAAATAAATTTTGGCCGGACATGGCTAGATCGACACGGCTGTTGATGCTGATCAAGAATATATATGGTTTATAGGGTCGGAAACGACTCCTTCACTTAGTTTCAAGCTTCTGATTGAAGCTAAAATACCATTTTTCAGTCGATATTTCGGTATATTTTTATGACATTTTCTTCGGCAAATCAAATTTTAAAAAACTCATAACTCAGCCAAAAATGCATTAAATTTAATTCGGTAAGCTTTCCTATGCTAGTTTTAGTTATGTTAATAAATCTGCATACTCAGTTTAAAATTAAAAATTTGGAGATTTTTGCCAATTTTTGACAATTTTAATGATGTAACCCCTTTCCTTTTTTTTGAAAATTCGGAAAATTCTGAAAAAAATAGATTTTGGCCGGACATAGCTAGATCGACTCGGCTGTTGATGCTGATCAAGAATATATATGGTTTATAGGGTCGGAAACGACTCCTTCACTTAGTTTCAAGCTTCTGATTGAAGCTAAAATACCATTTTTCAGTCGATATTTCGGTATATTTTTATGACATTTTCTTCGGCAAATCAAATTTTAAAAAACTCATAACTCAGCCAAAAATGCATTAAATTTAATTCGGTAAGCTTTCCTATGCTAGTTTTTGTTATGTTAATAAATCTGCATACTCAGTTTAAAATTAAAATTTTGGAGATTTTTGCCAATTTTTGACAATTTTAATGATGTAACCCCTTTCCTTTTTTTGAAAATTCGGAAAATTCTGAAAAAAATAGATTTTAGCCGGACATAGCTAGATCGACTCGGCTGTTGATGCTGATCAAGAATATATATGGTTTATAGGGTCGGAAACGACTCCTTCACTTAGTTTGAAGCTTCTGATTGAAGCTAAAATACCATTTTTTCAGTCGATATTTCGGTATATTTTTATGACATTTTCTTCGGCAAATCAAATTTTAAAAAACTCATAACTCAGCCAAAAATGCATTAAATTTAATTCGGTAAGCTTTCCTATGCTAGTTTTTGTTATGTTAATAAATCTGCATACTCAGTTTAAAATTAAAAATGTTGAGATTTTTGCCAATTTTTGACAATTTTAATGATGTAACCCCTTTCCTTTTTTTTGAAAATTCGGAAAATTCTGAAATAAATATATTTTGGCCGGACATAGCTAGATCGACTCGGCTGTTGATGCTGATCAAGAATATATATGGTTTATAGGGTCGGAAACGACTCCTTCACTTAGTTTCAAGCTTCTGATTGAAGCTAAAATACCATTTTTCAGTCGATATTTCGGTATATTTTTATGACATTTTCTTCGGCAAATCAAATTTTAAAAAACTCATAACTCAGCCAAAAATGCATTAAATTTAATTCGGTAAGCTTTCCTATGCTAGTTTTTGTTATGTTAATAAATCTGCATACTCAGTTTAAAATTAAAAATTTGGAGATTTTTGCCAATTTTTGACAATTTTAATGATGTAACCCCTTTCCTTTTTTTGAAAATTCGGAAAATTCTGAAAAAAATAGATTTTGGCCGGACATAGCTAGATCGACTCGGCTGTTGATGCTGATCAAGAATATATATGGTTTATAGGGTCGGAAACGACTCCTTCACTTAGTTTCAAGCTTCTGATTGAAGCTAAAATACCATTTTTCAGTCGATATTTCGGTATATTTTTATGACATTTTCTTCGGCAAATCAAATTTTAAAAAACTCATAACTCAGCCAAAAATGCATTAAATTTAATTCGGTAAGCTTTCCTATGCTAGTTTTTGTTATGTTAATAAATCTGCATACTCAGTTTAAAATTAAAAATTTTGAGATTTTTGCCAATTTTTGACAATTTTAATGATGTAACCCCTTTCCTTTTTTTGAAAATTCGGAAAATTTCGAAAAAAATAAATTTTGGCCGGACATGGCTAGATCGACTCGGCTGTTGATGCTGATCAAGAATATATATGGTTTATAGGGTCGGAAACGACTCCTTCACTTAGTTTCAAGCTTCTGATTGAAGCTAAAATACCATTTTTCAGTCGATATTTCGGTATATTTTTATGACATTTTCTTCGGCAAATCAAATTTTAAAAAACTCATAACTCAGCCAAAAATGCATTAAATTTAATTCGGTAAGCTTTCCTATGCTAGTTTTTGTTATGTTAATAAATTTGCATACTCAGTTTAAAATTAAAAATTTGGAGATTTTTGCCAATTTTTGACAATTTTAATGATGTAACCCCTTTCCTTTTTTTGAAAATTCGGAAAATTTCGAAAAAAATAAATTTTGGCCGGACATGGCTAGATCGACTCGGCTGTTGATGCTGATCAAGAATATATATGGTTTATAGGGTCGGAAACGACTCCTTCACTTAGTTTCAAGCTTCTGATTGAAGCTAAAATACCATTTTTCAGTCGATATTTCGGTATATTTTTATGACATTTTCTTCGGCAAATCAAATTTTAAAAAACTCATAACTCAGCCAAAAATGCATTAAATTTAATTCGGTAAGCTTTCCTATGCTAGTTTTTGTTATGTTAATAAATCTGCATACTCAGTTTAAAATTAAAAATTTTGAGATTTTTGCCAATTTTTGACAATTTTAATGATGTAACCCCTTTCCTTTTTTTGAAAATTCGGAAAATTTCGAAAAAAATAAATTTTGGCCGGACATGGCTAGATCGACTCGGCTGTTGATGCTGATCAAGAATATATATGGTTTATAGGGTCGGAAACGACTCCTTCACTTAGTTTCAAGCTTCTGATTGAAGCTAAAATACCATTTTTCAGTCGATATTTCGGTATATTTTTATGACATTTTCTTCGGCAAATCAAATTTTAAAAAACTCATAACTCAGCCAAAAATGCATTAAATTTAATTCGGTAAGCTTTCCTATGCTAGTTTTTGTTATGTTAATAAATCTGCATACTCAGTTTAAAATTAAAAATTTGGAGATTTTTGCCAATTTTTGACAATTTTAATGATGTAACCCCTTTCCTTTTTTTGAAAATTCGGAAAATTTCGAAAAAAATAAATTTTGGCCGGACATGGCTAGATCGACTCGGCTGTTGATGCTGATCAAGAATATATATGGTTTATAGGGTCGGAAACGACTCCTTCACTTAGTTTCAAGCTTCTGATTGAAGCTAAAATACCATTTTTCAGTCGATATTTCGGTATATTTTTATGACATTTTCTTCGGCAAATCAAATTTTAAAAAACTCATAACTCAGCCAAAAATGCATTAAATTTAATTCGGTAAGCTTTCCTATGCTAGTTTTTGTTATGTTAATAAATTTGCATACTCAGTTTAAAATTAAACATTTTGAGATTTTTGCCAATTTTTGACAATTTTAATGATGTAACCCCTTTCCTTTTTTTGAAAATTCGGAAAATTTCGAAAAAAATAAATTTTGGCCGGACATGGCTAGATCGACTCGGCTGTTGATGCTGATCAAGAATATATATGGTTTATAGGGTCGGAAACGACTCCTTCACTTAGTTTCAAGCTTCTGATTGAAGCTAAAATACCATTTTTCAGTCGATATTTCGGTATATTTTTATGACATTTTCTTCGGCAAATCAAATTTTAAAAAACTCATAACTCAGCCAAAAATGCATTAAATTTAATTCGGTAAGCTTTCCTATGCTAGTTTTTGTTATGTTAATAAATCTGCATACTCAGTTTAAAATTAAAAATTTTGAGATTTTTGCCAATTTTTGACAATTTTAATGATGTACCCCCTTTCCTCTTTTTTGAAAATTCGGAAAATTCTGAAAAAAATAGATTTTGGCCGGACATAGCTAGATCGACTCGGCTGTTGATGCTGATCAAGAATATATATGGTTTATAGGGTCGGAAACGACTCCTTCACTTAGTTTCAAGCTTCTGATTGAAGCTAAAATACCATTTTTCAGTCGATATTTCGGTATATTTTTATGACATTTTCTTCGGCAAATCAAATTTTAAAAAACTCATAACTCAGCCAAAAATGCATTAAATTTAATTCGGTAAGCTTTCCTATGCTAGTTTTTGTTATGTTAATAAATCTGCATACTCAGTTTAAAATTAAAAATTTTGAGATTTTTGCCAATTTTTGACAATTTTAATGATGTAACCCCTTTCCTTTTTTTGAAAATTCGGAAAATTTCGAAAAAAAAATAAATTTTGGCCGGACATGGCTAGATCGACTCGGCTGTTGATGCTGATCAAGAATATATATGATTTATAGGGTCGGAAATGAGTCCTTCACAGTTTTTCAGTCTACGGACTGAAATTATAATACATTTTTTTGATCCGAATTATCAATATTTTTATGTGACAATTTTTTCCACAAACTGAAGCTTAAAAATCTCATAACTATACTAAAAGGGCATTAATTTCAATTCGGAAAGCTGTCCTATGTTAGTTTTTGTTAGATTAAAAAATCTACATAGTCAATTTACAATTTTAAAAAATTTAATTTTTTATCTATTTTTCAAAATTTTAATGATGTAACCCCTTATAAAATTTTCAAAATTTTGAAAAAAATAAATTTCTTTGAAAGATAGCTAGAAAGACTCGGCCTTTCATCCTGATCAAGAATATATATGATTTATAGGGTCGGAAACGACTCCTTCACTTAGTTTCAAGCTTCTGATTGAAGCTAAAATACCATTTTTCAGTCGATATTTCGGTATATTTTTATGACATTTTCTTCGGCAAATCAAATTTTTAAAAACTCATAACTCAGCCAAAAATGCATTAAATTTAATTCGGTAAGCTTTCCTATGCTAGTTTTTGTTATGTTAATAAATCTGCATACTCAGTTTAAAATTAAAAATTTTGAGATTTTTGCCAATTTTTGACAATTTTAATGATGTAACCCCTTTCCTTTTTTTGAAAATTCGGAAAATTCTGAAAAAAATAGATTTTGGCCGGACATAGCTAGATCGACTCGGCTGTTGATGCTGATCAAGAATATATATGGTTTATAGGGTCGGAAACGACTCCTTCACTTAGTTTCAAGCTTCTGATTGAAGCTAAAATACCATTTTTCAGTCGATATTTCGGTATATTTTTATGACATTTTCTTCGGCAAATCAAATTTTAAAAAACTCATAACTCAGCCAAAAATGCATTAAATTTAATTCGGTAAGCTTTCCTATGCTAGTTTTTGTTATGTTAATAAATCTGCATACTCAGTTTAAAATTAAAAATTTGGAGATTTTTGCCAATTTTTGACAATTTTAATGATGTAACCCCTTTCCTTTTTTTTGAAAATTCGGAAAATTCTGAAAAAAATAGATTTTGGCCGGACATAGCTAGATCGACTCGGCTGTTGATGCTGATCAAGAATATATATGGTTTATAGGGTCGGAAACGACTCCTTCACTTAGTTTCAAGCTTCTGATTGAAGCTAAAATACCATTTTTCAGTCGATATTTCGGTATATTTTTATGACATTTTCTTCGGCAAATCAAATTTTAAAAAACTCATAACTCAGCCAAAAATGCATTAAATTTAATTCGGTAAGCTTTCCTATGCTAGTTTTTGTTATGTTAATAAATCTGCATACTCAGTTTAAAATTAAAAATTTTGAGATTTTTGCCAATTTTTGACAATTTTAATGATGTAACCCCTTTCCTTTTTTTGAAAATTCGGAAAATTTCGAAAAAAATAAATTTTGGCCGGACATGGCTAGATCGACTCGGCTGTTGATGCTGATCAAGAATATATATGATTTATAGGGTCGGAAATGGCTCCTTCATTGCGTTTCAAGCTTTTGACCAAAATTATAATACCCTGCTAGGCTACTATAATGCTATATATTTAATTGTACAAAATTGCCAATTTAACAAAACAAAGTTTTAGAAAAATGTTCTACTCACGAACTCTACTTTAGACACAGTTCTGTGATAGTTCCAGTATTGACCCCAAAAGAAATTTCGATATCATGCATTTTTGAAGTGCACTTGAGCTGCTCGTTGCTCGTGCGAAAAGTTAAGCCCAAACTTTTGACACTTTCCTTGCCCCCTGTGTTGCTTCGGCCGAGCTTTTCTCTCAGAGGGGAGTTTTTCCTGGGGAAAATTACTGGGTTTGGGGAGAACGTGACAAAGTCCCAGAAAGTGTGACAAACCGCAGAAGAGTCGCGGGAGATAGTAAGTATGTGTGGGTGCACATAAGTATGCTTTAATTTATGATATTCTGAGGGAAATTGTATTTCCCAGGGTTGATTTCATAGCAACTTAAAAGTGCTTCCGATATTGATGCAATTTTCTATTATAAGATGCAGCAAATACGATTTTATTTATATAAATATCTTAAGGAGAACCACAATCAGCAAAGAAAAGCTGCTGCTGCTGCTGCCGTTGGGGTGAACAAAATAAATATGAAAAACGCACATGGCAACGCAAATTCCCAGGCTTAGAGCAGCCGCAGAGAAAAGTGGTAGCCCAAGAAGAAGAAAAAAAAAGAAACGCTGAAGAAGAGGCAGACAAAAGCAAGAAAAACTCGGTTGGCAGCAGCCGGAGGAGGAGGGAAAAAATATAGCAAAAAATAAAAGCCAGCACACGAGCCAAACAACAGCTGGGACAAGCGGACAGGAGGAAAAATAAAAGGAAAATCCTTAGCGCACAATGCGGGCCACATTGAGGACGACTGGCGTACACCAACCCACAGCCCCCACCCACTCATCACCCACCACCCCAGTAACACCACCACACTCATCCCAAGGGGAAAAAAATGGCAAAAACGCAACGAACCAAAAATCCACACGGGGCAAACCCAACAGCAACTGCTGTCTGCTACTTGTGCACTTAGAGAAAACTAATGAAAATTATTTAAGCACTAGAAAAAAAAAGTGGAACAAATCCTACAAGAGCTGTACTAAATAATTAATGTTTTTAAGATGAAATTTTAAGCCGAAAAATCAATGTTATCATATTTTTCAATTATTTTTCTTGGTAATATTTCTTCAGAAAATCTATTACTGAGAATTGTTATTTATATTCTCCAAAAAGACATTAAATATATACAAATACAAATATTTTACTGCACAAAAAATCACAAATTACAAGAATTATAACATGAACACAAAATTTAAAAAATTTAAATACTAATATAATATAATATTCCCACATATTTCTCTTTGTGTATGACTGCTGCTGTGCTCGACAGTAACGAAATGAATGAAAAACTGTTCTACCTATATACATCTCTATATAAACATATATATCACACAAAAACACGCACACAATCGCACAGCGAAAAGCTATATAAATGCGAGAAAAGTGCGCGCCAAAAAATGGGCAGCCAGCGAGCGGCGGGCGCCATCTGGCGACAGCCAAAGCAAACACACACAGAGAGAGAGAGAGAGATAGGGAGAGGGAAAAGAAAGAGAGAGCAAATGGTGGAGAATTGCGCAAAAATAAAAATAAAAATAAGAGACAGAGAGAAAGAGAGAGAGAGAGAAAAAGTCTGGGTCTGAGTTGGGTTTTGGGTTTGTTGGTTTCGGTTTTCCTTTTTTTTTTTTTTGTTGGGAGGAGCAGGAGGAAGTAACGAGCGAAAACGCCATGATGACGTTGTTGCGTCTGCCTCAATTTACTCAGCGTACACAGGCACACACATAAATTCGCATATATATACACATATATATATATATATATGTATGTATACATGTACAGTTAAGAGCCAGACCAGACCGAGGGCCACCCCCAAAAAGCCACCCGAATTCAGGCGTCGTTCGTCGTCGCTCGCCGTTCGTCGGTCTGTCGTTTTCGCCATCGACCTAAAAATCAGTTTAGCCCACTGTCTGTGTGTGCCCGTCTGTGTCTGCCCTCTGTCTCTATGTATGGGTGAGCTGCTGCTGCTGTCTGTGTGTGTGTGTGTGTGTGAACAACTGCAAAAAGGAGTGTCTGAAAGTAACGACTACAGCAGAAGCAGCAGCGGCAGCAGCAGCTGAGGGAAAGGGAGGCAAAAATATGTGTAGCATACATTTTGGGGCAGGCATTATATAGCCAGCGAATATTCCATTTTGCATTCTTTCATTCTTTTTTTTTGCGTGGGTCTATATATTACGTTGTATATATAGTATATATATAGAAAGAGAGAAAGAGAGAGCCCCACCCGCTCTTCACGCTTTAAGGCAAACTTTAAAATGCAGCAGACAGAAGCAAGGAAAAAGAAGCTGGGAAAAGTTTAACTTTAACAGCTTGCTAGAGCTAAGTGTGTTAGCTAAGAGAATGTGTTGCCTACTTTTTGGGGTTCAAAAAACAGGAAATAAGAACTCCTGGAGGATAATTCACATAAATATATTTTAGAAAATTAGAAAATATTGCAGGGTAATACATAGTTATGTGAGAGGAATCCAGGTTAAGTGGATAATTATGGCCTATATCCTATGTCCCGCAGGAAATGGAATTTCAAAGATCAAGTAAGTAAGGCCAGAGCAACATCACCAGGCGCAACGATTTAGCCTTGGCTTCTATTGACATGTCTTCCTTTTAAGCAATTATTAAGGGTGTTAAAGCTTTTGTTTTACATGAAATCACAGATTTCTTAATTATATCTATATTTAAGCAAAACTTTTCCCATTTTTAATCCAAAAATTATTTATAAATATATCTAGTTTATTCCAAAACTCTTTATAGCACTTTAAACCTCCTTATGAGTCTTTATTTTCTCTTCCCCCGGCAGCACTAGATACTTGAAGTAATGCCTTCTGCTTACTATAATATTTTCTCTAGCAAAATAGGTTATATCCATATTCATGCATATAAAAAAGATGGGGAAAAACTCCCGGGAAATGCAGACAGCAAAAAAAGTGGAGCAGCATAAAAGTCGGTGGAAAAGAGGACGTGACATGGGCGGAGTTAAAAGAGATACAAAAAAAGGAAAACTGGGATGCATGCAATGTGGGTGCATGTCAAGAGCTCATGACACTGACTGACCGCAAAATCCCCGCCTCTCGCTCGCTGTCCGCCGCAGACATGTCAGACATCCAGGCGGCCAATTCATTACGACTCCTCACCTCAGTGAGTAGGACTCCTCCTTAACAATCCCCTCCCCCCATCCTGTTCCTCTTAACCCCCTCCTTACTGGTACCCCTTCCTGAATGAGCCTCTGATCGATGGCTCTTCTGTGGTCACGCGACCGTCGCCTCATCGCTTGGTCGACCTACATTCAATTTGCTGGCGACCGCAAAACGCGTCCGACAGTTGACGATTATAACCCAAGCCCCATAATGATGATGGCGGAGATGATGACGATGATGACGATGATGATGATGGAGATGATGCAGATGCAGATGGATGGATGGATGGATGGGCTGCGATGTGCAGGACTTATATAGAGCGAGAGAAATTCCCCATTCAATGGCAGACAACGGCGGAGGCGGAAATATGATTTGTAGTGTCGGAGGAGAGGCCATTCTGCCTTGGGTTTTTGGGTCGGAAAATGCAGCGAGGATGGTAGTTGTGGGTGGGATTTGGTGGGCATTGAGCTCAGCTCGGAAGTGCTTAGTGGGTCTGCCTAGTTGGTAGTTGCTAGTTGACGGGCCTCGGGATGCCTGGACAGTCGATTTAAGCCTGAGATTTGGCGAAGCTTAAAGGGAAATATCCCTAATTGGTCAGGAATGGGGAGTAAAGGCTCTTTACATATAATTTTCCAAATAATATTCCTTAAAGAACCAATACAAGTCCAAGAATATGTTTAAAATAAGCCATATTAAGTATACGCAGTGGTTAAAGGGCATCAATCAAGGGAAATTTCTTTGTAAATTGATTGATTTAGTTAAGACTATGCTTAGGCTGTATTTAGAATATGATTTTGGTTAGGATAAAAAAGTGTAGCTAATAAAATCGAATATTAATTATACGCCATGTTGTTCATCATACATTACGAAATCAAGTATACGCCATGTATTCAGTGAAATTTATCCTAAAATCAACTAAGTAACCTATTTTAAAACAAAACAAAAAGGAAACTAACTTTGGGAAGCCGTTGTTTATATCGTAAATCGGGCATAACTAAGATATAATATTCGTATTTTTTAATCAATATTTTGCTATGCCAATTTCTTCGACAAATCAAATTTAAAAAACCCATAACTATGTCAAAAGAGCATTAATTTTAATTCGGAAAGCTGTCCCATGTTAGTTTTTATGAGATTAATAAACCTGCATACTCAATGTAACATTTTGGAAAATTAAAATTTTTATCAATTTTTGACAATTTTAATGATGTTACCCCTTTCCTTTTTTTGAAAAAATCGAAAAAATTAGTTTTCCCTAAAATATAGCTAGATCGACTCGGCTATCGATGCTGATCAAGAATATATATGATTTATAGGGTCGGAAATGATTCCTTCACTACTTAGCAAGCTTCAGAAAGAAATTAGAATACCTTATTTATCTATATTTTTATTTCGAAATTTGTTCCAAAAATCAAATTTTCAAAATCTCATAACTAAGCCAAAAAAGCATTAATTTCAATTCGGAAACCTTTCCCATGCTGGTTTTTAATAGGTTATCAAATCTGCTTACTTAATTTAAGATTTAAAAAAATTCAATTTTTTGTCGATTTTTGAAAATTTTAATGATGTAACCCCTTTCCTTTTTTTTGAAAAAATTGAAAATTTTTGAAAAAAAATTTTTTTCAACCGGACATGTCTAGATCAACTCGGCTGTCGATGCTGATCAAGAATATATATGATTTATAGGGTCGGAAATGACTCCTTCACATCGTGGCAAGGTTTTGACTTGACTTTTGGCAAGGGTATATGAAACATACTCAGTTACTCTACAAAACAACATAAATTTGCCTTACTAAATGCATTTTCATTTGGATTTTCTTCTTTTCTAAGAAAATGAACCACAGAAAAAAGCAGTAGCACTTGAAAAGCCCCAAAAGAAAGCTTATATATATATTGGCCAGAGATCCTTCTGTTCCCCTTTTTCCTTTGCGGTTCCTTTTGTTGAAACATGTATAGGAGAGTATATATGCATAATGCATCCGCCGCAATATTGTAAAGCGAAAATCAAACTGTAACTGAGCCTGCAGCATATATATTTATATATATAAAGTACCGAGTACAGTTTGCTGGTTACAATTTTGGTTTTGTGCACAGTCCCTTCATCTCTTTGGTCTGCGTTGTGTGACCTGAATCCTGGTTTTGCCCATTCCCGGCTAGCACCACACACACACAGCCTCTCTGCTCCCTGCCCGTTGTCCTGTGCTTCTTTTGCCAGCAAAGAGTTGAAGGTCGTTTTGTTTGAAATGAGAAATGAGATGGGAAGCCCGCAACCAGCAACCAGCAACCGGCAACCGGCAACCAGCAACCAGCAAACCCAGAAAACCCAGCAAACCAGCAACTGAAACTAACAGAGTCCTTTTCTCAGTTGCTCCTGGCCTCACCCCCCCCAGTAGCAGCTTTTCTCCATTTCTCACACATTCTCTGTTGGCCGCCGCCAGCACTTTGTGCACCACTTTGGCTAACCACACACACACACGCATACACACACATATGGCACACTCTCTGGCACACACACTCGCCTCACATTCCATGCAAATGGAGAGCCCAAGCACAGCAGACTCTTGACGAGGCTCTGCCATAATGGAGCAATGCGAAATGGGGGGAATAATACTAATACAGTCGGTACTCACTAAGTTAGGGAATAAATAAATACAAATAAACATAAATAAATATATATTTGTGTATATTTATGAAGAGATTTTCGAAGGGTTTTTGAAGTGGAAAGAAAAAAATACGCATCAGTTAGGTGAAGAATTCAGAATTAAATCCATAACTTCATAATTTCCCCAGGTTTATATATTCAGACTATGAACTATTTTTCTTAAACGTTCTCTCTAATTTTCTCTCATAATTTGACCAATCTTTAACCTTTTGGCAATCGGAAAAACCTCTTTTAAAGGACCTTACTGTACACAAACAGTAACACAAGCCCGGAGTGTATAAAAAGGACTCGTATGCGTGCGTGTGTGCTGTGTGTGATTGTGAGTGTCCCTCGACTATTTACAATGGAATTGCATTTTCTTTTGTTAGTCAACCACTTGCCAGCTGTGTGTGTGTGTGTGTGTGTGTGTGGAGGAAAAAGAAGGAAAATGCGAGCAACAACACCAAACCGAATCTGAAAAGTCCCATCTACATTTTATTTCATCGTCGTCGTTGTCTCCCTGGGCATTTCCCTATCACTTTTAATCTTTATTATCGATGACACAGCAAAAGCAACAAGAACAACAACAAGAATGGCTGGCAGCTATTTTCCCTGCGTTTTTCCTCTTGCTGTTTATTATATTTTGTATTTTTTGTGCCATTTCAAAATGGCGAATGTCTCCTAGTTGCCTTTTTCCTTTGCCTTCCTCCCACGGACGACGGACCCCGCCCATTTGCACAACATTTTCGCAACTTTATGTTGTTGTCCAGCTTTACTCCTATTTTCCCGCCGGCCTTTCCCTTCGGATTTCCCAGCAACGCCCGCCTGCTGTTTGCACGGCTCGCTGGTCGCGTAATTCAAGCGGAAAGCGTCGTCATAAAAGCCAAGTGGGAAATAAAATAGAAAAAAATCATTGCTGGAAGTTTCCTATAACCGAAGTATTTAATATGCTGGCCAAAGAATTACTTGAAGATTATAGAAGAAATTTTGATACTTTATGGCATTGCAATTAATTCAAAATTGTCAGAAATAAAGCTTAATTAAATATTAAAATTGGACTCTAAAGCCTCTGATTAACAAACAATATATATATCTAAATGTGATACAAAATAATTCAAATATTTTGAATACAAACAATAATATAATCTAGTAGAGATATTTTTATTAGTAAATATCACACATAAATTATACCAAAGAAATAGAATTACTAATTTTAATATATATATAATCGAACCTATACAACCCCCTGTAAGGGTATACCCTATAGCTGGGGCCAGGAAAAAGGGAAATGAAAACAGAATGGTCCGAGGAGTCCGACACAACAAGAAAAACAAGCAGCAGCGCCAGAACCTATTTTCCCGATGTGTCCTTCGTCCTATTGTATAACCAACAATGTCTGCCACACCCCTGCTGCCATTGCTTTTCCCCCTATCCCTGCTGCTTGCCCTGCCATTGCTTTTCCGCCGCCAGTTTTCCTTTTTTTCCCAGCCTTTCCCATTCCCATTTATATATTACCAACTGCGTCGCGTCTGAAATTTTCATTTATTTTTTATGCTCGTTCGCTCTTTCTCTCTCTCTTCCTGGCTTGTGCTCTTTCTCGCTCTTTTGGCCGACATAATTTGCTAACTGAAATGGAAAACATTTTCGACAGGCCAAAGGGGCGGGGTCCGGGGCGGGAAAGGACGCGGCAGACACGCGCACCAATACAGGCAAAAGTCAAACGAGCGCACACAGACACAGACGGCGGCCAAGCCGGAGACACAACGGAGGAGGAGGCAAGGCAGGGGGGAAATGAGGAAAATTGGGACGGCAGACGGGACAAGCAGAAAGCAGAGAGAGAGAGAGAGGGAGAGAGTGGAGAACAAAGAAGGGAAGGCAGACGGAGACGGGAAAAAGGATGTGTCGCCAGGCGAAGAATTAGAGGAGCTGGAGAGCAGAGTCCTGGAGGCCCATTGTCCCCATTGTCCTGCTTTTTGCTGGCATGCTTCTTATCGATGGCAAAAGGGACGATGTCACACAGTTATGAACTTTGTCCCTTTTTTCCACGCCCGAAACTAAGTTCTCCTCGCTCTTGTCGCCGTGCCATTAGAGTCCTGCCTTTGTGTCCTTTGTGTCCTCCGCGTGTCTGTCCTTCACAAACATGTCATAAAGCGCGTGTGGCAACAACGAGAAATACTATATAATAATGACTGAAAGTCGGTTGAAAAGTCTACCAGCGTCCATGGGGAATGGAAAATTTTCATTTCCCTGAGCCTACTGTGACTTTCCATAACATTTTACGACTAAACAGTGCTTTTCAGCGGTTTAATTAAGTAAAATCGAGTTGAAATAATAGCCTAATACTTATTTAAATCATCTGGTAATGGATGTTTTTAAATTATTAAAATCTTTTAAGGACTGTCTTGCAAATTTAAATATTTATTTTTCAACAACTTTATTCACTCTTTCTATTAAACATTTTCCCTCGACCGTTTCTCGAATTTTCCATTGCCTACTTTTTTGGGGATTAAATGGAAACTTTACCAAGGCTGACCGTATTTTCCTTCTTGCCTAATGGATCCTTTCTTTCTTTCTTTCCCATTGACCCCAAAACTCACAGCGAAAACAATAGAGGCAAAAAAATGTATTTTTCTCTTGATTTTTGCACGTTCCAAAAAATATTTCGCTTGGCAATTAACATAAAGTCGCTAACAGCTTGGTGGAATGATGAAAAACAAATGTTATAAATCGGCTAATGAAATGCGATTCGATGTGCTAAGTGGAAAAGCACTAAGGCACGCGTGCTAGGAGCAAGGCTAATCCCAACGATCAGCTAAAAATATGATTTGTGTCGAGAGATAAATCGTAGAAATCAAACGAGGCTCTTGAGCAAGGTTTAAAAACAAAAATTGGAAGGGAAAGGGAAAGACGTAAATGATTTTGAGCGGAAAAATATCCTTAAAATATCATTTAATATAAAAATTGTTTTTCTTTAATATATTTAATATACAGCTTGTAAAGCTATTTAATCTTATATATTTTCCTCTCTCTATTTGCTAGCTTCCTTCCTTTTTAATATTTCTTCTTTACAACTTCCAGTGAATCATTACCGAAGCAACGCTGCCCCATTGATCATTGATCAGAATGGAAAGCCATAACTTGGACAGGCAACTTCCATGGCCATGGGGGCCACACACACACAATAGCTGGGGGCTTTCAAGAGGGGGCTTTGGAAACCAATAGAACCCAGAACCCAGAACCAGCAACAGTTACATCGACCCAAAGGAAGTCGAGGTCTTTTCAGTCTTGTGCAGTTTTCAGTTGTCGGCACAAGGTTTTCACTCGTCGCCGTCGTCGTCGTTGTCGTTGTCGTCAGGTGATGAATGGTAATGAAAATGTTGCTCTGTCAGTTGTTGCTTCCATTGTTGTTGGCCGAGAGCTGTGCGCCGCTGTGTCTGAGGCAGAAGTCGAGAGCCCCAGCCTCAATAAAAACTAATGCACAGTGCAGCATAGCCTCAGTTGTAGCCGATAATCATCTGATGTTGCTGCTGCTGCCGCTGCTGCTGCTGTGGTTGTTGCGGTTGCGGCCATGGTTGCAGTTTTGTTACTGACTTTGGCTTTGCTTTGGCTTAGCTTGGCCCACTTGTTGGCAACCACCAACGAACAGCGACCAGCTAGCAACTAGCAACTGGCAACTAGCAACTGGCAACATCCAACTACCAATAGCCGAAAGACGGACAGGCAAAAACCACCATCGTCGTCGTCGTCATCAAGTGTGGTAGCAGAAAAACATAAAATTTTATGCATTCGTATTTCTTGTGAAGCGCGGCAGTCAGCAATACGCCCCAAAAGCCAACAACACCCACCCGCAGTCCCTCTCCAAGATGCTCTCTAAGACACTGGCGAAAAAATATGACAGACTTGGGATAAATGAAGATATCTTAGAAATAGGAAAAGTAAGAAATGTGTCCAAGTTCAAGTCCAACAAAAAATTAATTGTAGCATTTATATTACATTTTATTAAACTCTAGAACGTTCTCTGAGGAATTTTTAAAACTTATTTGACTATTTAAAGCATTTGTTTAATATTTTAAAAAAGTTAGCTTCAAAGATACTAATTTATATATACTTAAGAACAATATTAATAAAAAATTGAAAACTTTATATTTTTTGTGTTTTTAAGCCTTTTTAGGGTATTATAATTTATTAAGGAATCATTTCCGACCCTATAAAGTATATATATTCTCGATCAGCATCAAAAGCCGAATCGATTAAGCTATGTCCGGGAAAAATTTATTTTTTTCAAAATTTTGAAAATTTTATAAGGGGTTACATCATTAAAATTGTCAAAAATTGGCAAAATTTGAAATAATTCCTAATTTTAAATTTTGTATGCAGATTTATTAACCTGATAAAAACTAACATTGGAATGGTTTCTGAATTAAAATTAATGCATTTTTGGCTTAGTTATGAGATTTTTAAACTTTGATTTGTCGAAAAAAATGACATAAAAAATATAGATAAATATCGACTCAAAAATGGTACTATAATTTTAGTCAGGAGACCAAAACGCACTGAAGGAATCATTTCCGACCCTATAAATCATATATATTCTTGATCAGCATCGATAGCCGAGTCGATCTAGCTATATTTTAGGGAAAACTAATTTTTTCGATTTTTTCAAAAAAAGGAAAGGGGTTACATCATTAAAATTGTGAAAAATTGATAAAAATTTAAAGTTTTTAAAATGTTTAATTGAGTAAGCAGATTTATTACAATAACAAAAACTAACATAAGAAAACTTTCCGAATTGAAATTAAAGCAAATTTGGCTGAGTTATGAGTATTTGAATCTTTGATTTATCGAAGAAATTGTCATATCAAAATATCGATAAATATCGATTCAAAGAATATGACTATTTTAACCTTAGTTACGATAGATTTCCCGATCGATCACCTAATTCAGAAACTGCTAGGTTATATAAATATCGGATTTACTTTCTTGTTACCTATGTTTTACTCTTAAAAAAAAAAAAAAACATAGTTTAAAATACAATTCAACAAAAAGTAATCGCTATAAATTTAAAGTGTAACAAACAATTGTCGGTTTTCTCTAACGTTTTGTTATTGCCGCTGCCGCAACTGCTGCCTGCTCGTTGCTGTTCGCTGGCTCGTTTTGATTAATCTGACATTGTAATGCAAAAAAGCATTTGGTAACTTGGCGGTGGACGGAGAGGCAGAAACAAGTTATTACCGCAAAACAGAAAGACCCAACTGCACTAGCCTCGTGTTCAACCCAGTTAAAAGGCCAAACTTGACCTGGCCATGGAACGGATTTAGATGTATCCCCAAAGTTGCACCAGCAGCAGCAGCAGCAGCATCAGCAGTGGCAGCACCAGCTGCCCAACAAGAATTATGGCCTAAAAAGCCAAAAGGAGGGGGCGGCAGCAGTATTGCCGATTCGAAGCATAATTTCTCTTTTCTTTTCTTACATTTTTTTTTCTGCTTAGCAAGACGCCCACGTTTCTGGCACGAGGCAAGAAATAAAATTGCGGAAATGATTCCAACAAATTGATAGGAAGGCTTTCTGAAAGGGTAAATAGGAGCGTTGCAGCAGCGGCTTTATTGGGTAATTGCAGAAGGCGCAAAATGCTTCTGGTAAGGAATGAAAAATCAGGCAAATTTCAAGGAAAATAAAACAGGAAATTGGTGTTAAAAAGTGATTTAAAAAGAGCCTTTAACTGTTTATAGAAAAACTTAAAAGTAGCTACAAATAAAATTCAATTCAAAATTATGGGATTGAAACACAATAAGTGGAAAATGTGTTGGAAAAATGCCATGAAATGCCACGTTTAAAAAGCACAACAAAATATACCTAACACCCTCAGTTTCATCTAGAATTTATTATATTTAAACAAAGATTTAAATATATTTATTTATTTTATTATAGGAAACCCCTTATCTATAAATGATTATTAATACCTTGAAAATTACAGGCATTCGTAGATGTTTCTCAAGATTATTTACTGACGCGGCATAATTATTGATTGCATCAAACTTTCTATGAATGTTAAGTACTATATATATTGACATACTATATATTATAATATAAAAACGAGAAATATGTTCAAATTCAATTCAGATTCTAGACTCACTTCGAGGCAGTCAGTCATCGCTCTAACAAATGTTTAGAAATCGGAAAATCCTCATTATTTGGATCCTGCTTATGGGTCTGATGGGTTTATGGAAACCTGCCAGAGCTGAGCTACCTTGTAGTAAATTTCCAGGACCTGGCTGTGTTTTCCTGGACTATAGAGCGGTTAAGAGACAACAAAATGTGAATGCCACAGACTTTCTTTGCAAGCAAATGTCAAATGGACAATGTTAATAATAAAGTAACTAAAAACAAAATAAGTAATAAATAAAGTGCATTACAAAAAAACTAATAAACTGAGATTTGTACTGATTAAGAAGCGGTTATCCCAAAAAGATGTAATATTAAGTTCTGCAAAGAAATTTGCTCAAGAAAAGGAAAAACTGAAAATTAAGTGTACAAATAGTTGAAGCGTTTTTTATGTAATATACGGATCGAATCGATTTTACAGTCTTGGTTGGCATTTATAAACTTTGTAAATAAATAAATTCTATTCAGATTTTCAAGTCAGTTCAAAGCCGTCAGTCATATTTAAAAAATGTTTCAAAATTGGAAATCGATCGTCATTTGTATCCTGGCTTTAAGTCTTTTCGGTTTTAATATCCACCAGGCTGTGTCATACCCTAAACATCGATTGTGTTGGAAAAGAATTTTGTTCTTTCGAAAATGTACACCCAAAAAAAATACAGACTCTGTAGACGTTTTTGATTCATAAATATTTGTGGCAGAAGAAATGGAAAATATTTTTATTCTCACATAATTATATAACACGGATCCAATCGATTTCACAGTCTTGGTTGAAAATTATATACGATGAAAGTGTATATAAATCCAACTCAGACTCAAAATTCAGTTCAAAGACGTCAGTCAGCAGATAAAAAAAAAAGAAAATGTTTAAGACTCGGAAATTAACAATCGTTTGGATCCTGTGTGTGGGTCTTTTGGGTTTAGTTAAACTCCCCCAGACTGAGTCATCGCCTATACCTCGCTTGTGCTGGAAGAACCTATTCCTTAAGAAATGTGGCCCAAAGACAACAGTAGAATATGTAAAGATTTTTAATCAATAAATATCTGGAGCCGTAAAATTGGCCAAAATACAAACACTTAAAGTCCTGCAAAGATATTCGTTTATAAAGGGAAAAGCCAAACCATATAATAAACGGATCGAATTGATTTTGCAGGTTTGTTGGAACATTTTTATACGCAGCAGAAGTATAAATATAGTTCAGTTTAAAATGTTCAAAAATCGGAAATCACTCATCATTTGGATCCTGTTTGTGAATCTTTTGGATCTATTTCAAATCTCCCAGGCTATGTCAAACTTTCTAAAGCGTTTGTGCTGGAAGAGCTTGCTGTTTAAAAAATGTCCAAACAAAACAAAATACGGCTAAAATACAACCACTTAAAGTGTTGAAAATATATTCGCTCAAGGAGGCGGCTTTAAATTCTTTTATTTTTTTTTGCAAATAAACCCAGACCAGCCACGCCCAAGCCAACGACAAGGAGAGAGAGAAAGGTGGCTGGGAGAGAGTTGGGTGTGTGTGTGGGGGTGTGTGTGTGTAAGGAAAGGACGACATAAACTTGGAATGTTGAATGTGCCTCAAACTTTTGCTGACATGACTGTCACTAATGCCAAACACGCGCCACAGTTTCAGACACAGACACACACACACACCCACTGGCAGACGCACAACAAACACGCACACCCATACCCTTACCCATATACATATATATATATCTATGTATGTATAGAGTGGAAAATGTATAAGTATGGCCTGTGTACAGTGGCAGACATAACGAGCCATACATTTGGCACAGAAAGGCACACAGCACACACACACAGCACACACACACACAACACACAAAACTGTGTCGCACTCACAGACGGCCAGGAAGAAGCAGCAAAAGAATCGAAGCGGAAGTGGGGGGAAAGAAGAAGCAGCGCCAGCAGAAAAGAGGAAGTGGGTGGCGGGACGGAAACGGAAGGCTCTGGGGCGAGGCAGCTGGCGTCTAGTAATGCTGGCAGACAGCACATACTATATAGAGAGAGAGGGAGAGAGAGGGGGAGAGTGGTAGAAAGAGAGAGGCAGAAGCAGAGACAGAGAGCTAGCTGCTGGTTGTGCGTGGGAAAGAGAAAGATAAGGCGCCGCCTATGTAGAAGCCGGGGAAAAGTGTTTTTCCTTTTTGTTGTTCCTTCTTTTTTTTTGCGCTGCGTTGTCGGGTCGTCCCAAAAAGCAATTTCCCCATTTATGGCCAACATTTCGGTCTCGGCAGACGCTGCCCAGCCACCCAATTAAGCCATAAGACCCACAGAGCCACCCCCGGAAAACCCAATCCCCTGGAAAAGCTGTTGTTGCCACCACAACCTACAGCAACAAAATTTGTCTGAGGGCGTCGTCATTCGACTCGGGGCCTTCCTTTTCTCTCTCGTCTCCCCCCCACTCGCTGAAAGTTTTCTTCTGGGGCAAAAAGTTTTCTCCTTCTAGTTTTTCCTTTTTTGTTTAAGTTTCTGGCGCTTCTCCTGCTTCCTATTTCCTTAGCCGACATTTCTGCTGCTTCTTGCCAACTTTCTCTGCCTTTTGCTCTCTCTGTGGAAGGAAGAGGAGCAAGCAGGAGGAGCAGGAGAAGTAGTAGCCCCTTTGGGGATGATGATGAAGGGAGCTCTGACTGGCCCACTTGGACGCCCTTTTGTCTTACGACATCGACTCGCCAGCGAAGAGACACACCCTCATCAGGCAGAGGCAGGAAGTAGTACCCTTTCCCCCGTTTTGTTTTAGTTTTTATATTCCCTAAGGCCCTTCACCATTCTTCTTTATAAATTTTTCTTTTTATTTCTACACTTTTTTAATCCCTCTCTTTTTTAGTTCCTAGGTTTTTCCTCCTTTTTTTTTGAGATGCATAGTCTCAAGGGTGGTTTATGACATCTTCCTTTCTATTTTCCTGTACGTTCTGCACTTTATTGATTCCAAAGTCGAGCAGGAATTTCATTTTGTGGCACGAGATCAAGTGACCTATTTTTGAGTTACTCATTTCTTAGGCTTAGTTACAGAATTTATTTATATTGCTTTTTGATATTTTAAATATTTTAAAATGGAAATTTCGTCAAGAGAACATTTTAAAGAAGGAAATGTAGAGAGAGAAAGGCTCGAAGGCAACGATAAATAATTTTAAAAGGTCATAGCCTTATTTTTATATTTAATATTTGAATATTTACGCCCTAAAATTGTTTTAAACAAAAAACTCTCATTATAAACCCCTAAAGAAATGAAATTATAAATCCCCAAATATTCACAAGCTACTGAGAAAAGCTTCAATCTCCGTAATCTCGCAGACTGCAAAACACTTGTGAACACGTGTTGGTCTGTTCGACTCAAGTTTTTTCCTATTTTTTCTTCGTTTTTTATTTATTTTGTTTGCCTTCTTTCATGTCTATCAAATAAGGTGCGTAAACAGGTGTCAAAAATTGAGTAGCAACCGCTTGTAAGTCAATAGCAGAGTCTGTGGCAATAAAACCAGATCTAACAAGTTATTGGTCATGTTTTTTGTCGGTTTTTTTTCTTTTTGGCTCGTGAATACAACCGAAAGGTAATGCGATTGAAAAAAAAATAAAATAAAATAAAATAAAGCGAATGTAAATCATTTGAGACGCCAATTGGCGTTGGGAAATTTCAGCAAGCAAAAAAAAGCTGCTCTAATTGTTTGTAATCCCTAAGAGAAAAAAACGTGTTTGATGTTGGTAAGTGTGTTATGGCTACACCTATTGGCTTTTTATAAATGAAATCAGCATAAATAAGATATTTTTTCACAGCTAAATTATTAAATTTCAGGCTGTCAAAAACAAAGTAAACAAATTAAATTCAAACCGTAGCATCATCACAGTTTTCTAATGAAAAACATAAAGTTTCCTAAGTTTAAAGAGTATCTAAATCTATTTACTTTATGAAAAACTATACTACTACTCCCCCGACTTAAAGAGTATTTAATAATCATCTAACTTCAAATTGGCGTTGGAAAAGATTTGTCATGCCCATAAAATGATGGCTGATTGTGCGATATTGTTTGTAAGAAACCGCAATCTACTTACATGTGACAGTTAAGCGGCTCGGAGCGAAAACCACAGCCTCAAAAAAATAACAGGTAAATGTGGGACTCACCTGCAAATAGAGCAAAAGAGAGGAGAGAAAATCAGTTAAAAAATCAAGAAATACGTTCGGATATCAATGAAATAGTTTTTGGCATTATTATTTGCTTGCCTTCGTAGTTGTTTTTATTTGTATCTTTTTTTTTTGCGCACATTTTTGCATTGAGCGTGCCAAAAATGTTATTTTCGTTATTGTTGTTGCAATAGCAACAATTTTAATTGCTGCAATGCCTGCAATTAATTTGTCAATAAAACACATTTTGGCTTTTAGCGAAAGAGCAGCAGCAGCAGCAGCGTTTTCACTACTTTTCCTACTTTTCCTTCTCTGAGGATTTGCACTTTGCAGCGTTCTATTTTCTTCTTCATAATCGTTGTTTTTTTCTGCCGAAGATTTATGTTGCTGCACCGCCCCCCAGCCCTTAGTTGTACAAAAAAAAAAAAAATAAAAGAAAAAGTATTCGAAAAATTCTCTGCCAGACTCGTGGCAATTATTTTCAATTTCATTGCAATTTTTCCCTTTATTTTTGCTCGGTTTTTCTTTTTGCGTCTCTTTGACGGTGCAGCAGCGTCGATTTTTCTAAAAGTGTTTTCGGCCAAAATGCTTATGAGCAGGCCAATACCATTTAGCCCTATGGCAGTCTTTCGAACTCTCGCAAAAATGCAAAATAAATGCTAAATGAAATTGCACAAATATAAGCGAATATTAAATACGCTGCAGAGCAATAATTGCTACAATATTTACTATACATTTGGGTGAGTCACAATGCCTTTCACTTTCAGTTTGTATTTATTTGTCCCTCATTTGAACTTCGAACACTTGGGGGAAGGGTTTCTTCTTTGGGGCCTAGGAGTGGAAAGGGATCACATAAATTGTTCCAAATGGTTGCAATAATATGCAAATCGCTTCCATCACACAGGCTTTTTGGCCCTGGCACCCAATAAATTAACACAATAAATTCAGCAAAAAAAATAAATAAATAAATAAATAAAATAAGCAAACAGAAATATATGAAATGAAAGGCAAAATAAAACAATTTTCTTGTAGTACAAAGCAACTAATTGAGTTTAAATAATTTAATAACAAGATTTCTTGATTTATGAACTACAAAACTTAGCATCAAGAAAGAAATTATTGTGAGAAAGAAATTACTGTGAATACTAGTCATTGCATTATTTTAACAATAAATAGTAAAGTGAAATAAAATAGATAAAGATATTAAAATAAACCTCTTTACAAATTCTTTAATTTGATTCAGGAAAACGTAAAGTAAAATTATAATTTTTATATAGCTTAAAAAATACTTCCAGCGCTTAAAGATTTTTAATATTGAAAATTGGAAAAACGAAAATATTTAAAATTTAGAGTATAAATAAAATAAGAAAAAAATATAGATAATGGATGGTCAACAAAGGAAGGATTTTGTACAGTGGCGTCAGTTTTAGTGTTTCTGTTTGTCGCCAGAAAGAGAAGGCAAGCCAATGGGTAAAGCGAGATAGACAGACCGGCGTTGTTGTCCTTTTGCGTGCGAAAAAGCGAACAAAATAGACAAATAGACAAAACGACGGAGGGACGGCGTCAAAATGGCGTCGCCAATATGTCGCCGGGCGTTGGAACATGGGCGACGCGTCTATTCCAACCCAGCGATATCCCCGCCTGTCTATAAAAATCCCCTCGACACTGTGCTGGGTTTTAAGCACTGAGAAAAACAATTGAGTTCATAAGAAAGCATTAAATATTGCTCTTGATTTTGACACCCTTCCAGGGTATTATAATTTGAGTGAGAAGCTTGCAAAGCAGTGAAAAAGTCATTTCCGACCCTATAAATCATATATATTTTTGATCAGCATGAACAGCAAAATCGATCTAGACATGTCCGGAGAAAATTTATTTTTTTTCAAAAATTTCGAAATTTTGAAAAATTGATAAGGGGTTACATCAGTAAAATTTTCAAAAATTGGCAAAAAATTGAATTTATAAAATTTTAAAATAGAGTTTGCAGATTTATTAATCTAACAAAAACTAACAAAGAACAGCTTTCCAAATTGAAATTAATGCATTTTTGGCTTAGTTATGAGATTTTTAAACTTTGATTTATCGAAAAAATTGCCACATAAAAATATTGAAAATTCGGACCAAAAAATGGAATTATAATTTTAGTCAGTAGTCTAAAAAACACTGAAGGAGTCATTTACGACCCTATAAATCATATATATTCTTGATCAGCATCAACAGCCGAGTCGATTAAGCGATGTCCGATCAAAATTTAATTTTTTCAAAATTTTCAGAATTTTCATAAAAAGGAAAGGGGTTACATCATTAAAATTTTCAAAAATTGCCAAAAAATTTAATTTTTTAATTTTTTAAAATGAGTATGCAGCTTTAATAAGCTAACAAAAACTAACATGGCAAAGCATTCCGAATTAAATTTAATGCATTTTTGGCTAAGTTATGCAATTTACCCCAAAAGTTTAACAAGCAGTATGGATTATTAATTTAATTATTAATTAATTCCTATTGTAAAGCAAAGAATTTGGAGTTTCGATTATTTTTAGTACTAGCAATACTGAAGAAACCTGAGACTTTACATTTTGAGTGATTTTCTCAACACAATAAACGGTCTTCCAGAGATTCTGTTATTTCTGAATATTGTTTTTGTTGTTTTCAGTGTATCTTTTGCCCCTCGATGTATTGCCATGGCTGTTGTACTGTCTCTAGTTGTGGGGAGCGTTAATTGCCCCCTTTGAGCTGAGTGACAGCGAACGATAAACGAGCAAACAGTTGCAAAAGTCACCAGATCTTGAGGGAGAGAGAGATTGGTGTGTGTGCTGCGTATACCCTACCCAATACCCTTCCTGCGGCATCCCTCTAATGCTGTTTTATTTATACGAGCATCATCATTATCATTTGTCGCCCCAACTCCCCCCGAGAGATTCTCATTTCTCTGTCTGCCGTCTCTGTCGGTTTGCCATTTTTAATTTAGCAAATGTTGTAAATTTACGCTAATTTATTGCGTGTCGCAAGGAGGAGGAAAAGGAGGAGGTCTGTGCCAGTGCCAGTGCCCGTGCCTGGGCCTGTGCCTGGCCTGGTCTTTTGGTCTCGCATTAGTCACTCTTGGTTGGTGGCCATAGCTAATTGCCGCACACAAAAAAAAATAAAAAAGAAAAGAAAGAAAAACAAAAACGCCAAGGAAGAACGAGGAAATAAAATCCTAACCAGGACATCTTAATCGCCATAAAAATACAGTTTTGATTTACTATCAGCCAGCCACAAATTTATAAGGCAGGCGGAGAGGTGCCAACACCATTTTGCATAAACAAACAAACTCGGAAAAGCGGTAGGAGAGCAGCTCTCGGGTTGCACCTGAAGGAGTTCTGACAATAAATCACACGGACACCCGGAAAAAAGAAAGGATACACCGCTAAAGGAAAATCAGAGGGGGAAAAAGTAGAGCAAATGTACAGAGGAAATAAAAGTTAATTAATATTCATTAAAAAGCTTAGGAGGAATGGTTTATAACTTACTTTTTTTTAAGTATTTATAGAAACCACAAGGATCTTTTAAATGAAAGTCTATAGGAAACCTTTTTAATGGTTTTTGTTTAATATATACTATCCCTAAAATCAATTTCTTTTACTTCTTCATACTCTGTTATTAATTATAACACTAATTTACCTAGAATATATGCTAACATTGAATGCCTTAAGCATTTGCTCTTTAAGTTTAACGCTTTAATTAATATTGAGAATTATGCACAGTGCACCTCTGAGACAGGTGTAAGTTTGCCGCTTCGCTCACTCGACTCGACTCTGCCTTCTAATGCAAAACTGCGCTAATTATGGACAACATTTGCTCCCACAGGCCGGCGGTTGGGGAAGGCGGGACAACTTGAGGTTTTGGTGTCACCGGGGGTTGTGGTTGCTTGCGGGATTGGGATTGGGATCTCGGGTTGGAGGCGGCGGAACGGTGCCCCTCTCTCAGGCTACATCAAAGACAAGTCTGCTCCTCGAAATGGCTTTTAATTACAGCCTCGTCGTGCAAGAGGTCGACCATGTTGGGGGTAGACATTGTCGTCGTCGTCGTCCGGATGAAGGTGGCCTGGCCTAGGAGCCAGAGGAGGAGGAGATGACAGTGGAGACGGCGGTGGAGTTGTTGCTTGTCGCTTGTTTGCATAATTTATTGTAATGAGACCGCGGGATGTTGCCGCGGTTTTCTCTCCGCCGGGAATTGCCGGGGAGAGCTGGCCAAATGGGAAATGGAGAAACAGGAGCGGAAGGAAGGAATGACAGCTTTCAAGGAACCCAAAGTGCACTTCATTTCTACCAGTTTTAGCTTTAATTGCTAAGAGAAATGTTCTTATTAGTTTGCTATAATAGTTAAGGAAACAAACAACTAAAAATTCTCCATTTAAAAATATTTATCAAATGTTCTGTAAGAAAATTCCTACTAACACTTTAATTTCTTAGTCTTTTTATATTATTTTTAAAATTTTAATGCGTAGCAAATAATTTTCTCTCGTCTGCCTTTTTCTATTTATAAACGAACTTTAGATGATATACTTTATTTTCCCTTCTCTTTTC
The DNA here is from genome assembly GCA_035046265.1 of Drosophila bunnanda. NCBI lineage: Eukaryota > Metazoa > Arthropoda > Insecta > Diptera > Drosophilidae > Drosophila > Drosophila bunnanda. The sequence continues at coordinate 3,278,968 of JAWNOB010000076.1, read as the reverse complement.
TCAACATCCCTCTAAGGATTCTGTTGAAAAAACAGGAGAGGAAAATTATGATTCCCATTACCCTTGGTGATTTATTTAAATTGGAATGCCCACTGTCCACTGTCATTATTATTATTTTCTTAATAATCATAATTCTCATCGTCTTGCAACGCAATCGTCCTCATTATTGTCCCTTGTTTGCCTTTGGCACAAATCATGGCTCAAGGTTCGCCAAAGCGCAAAAATACCAAGAAGAAAAAATGTGACGGGTGAAAAACCCCAAAAACAACAATAAACAAATGTCTAATGAAAAAAATTTCATGAAAAATCGCTGCGAAGGCAGCCAACGAAATAGAAAAAGAAGGCAATCGCGCTTCTTTCAATTAATTTGTGGCAGAAAAATTGCCGAAAGGGAGAACGGGCAGCGGGAAAAGCGAAGGAAAATTTTGCTAGCTTGAGTTTATTTGTTTTAACGGCCGAGCAGTGCCAAAGTGCAGCAAATGAAATATTAATTAGGGGCCACAAATCCCAATGAAAAGTGCAATATAAAGAAGCTCTATAAATAGTGAAGGGGATTTTCGAGGCGGAGGGCTAAAAAGGTCAGCGACAAAGGGAAAGGAAATCGAACAATAAAATTATTGAATGGTGTTTTTAGAGTGTATTTAAAAGATATTTCACTACCTTTTCTACTTCATCTAAGCAGAAATAATTGTCCCTGGGTTATTTCCTAAATGTAAATTAAATTAAATTCAGTTTGAGTGACAGAAAATTAAACTTGGCAGAGTTTTGTGCAACTGAATTTGTGTCAGTCGCACAGCAAACCCGAGGCCCGCAGCAATTAAGGACATCAGCATCAGGGAAGCGCGCCTGCCACAGCGCCCCAAAAAAGATAAATGCAACTACTGAAACAGGGGGCTTTCGAAATGGGGTAAATAGGTGCAACTTCCACCCACAACTCCCTGTTCCGAGAGCACACAAACACTCTTCAACAATGAAGGTAGGTTGGTACACATACCCAGGATGATGGCTGGCGTCTCTGCAAAACTGGGTCAAAATTATAAACACGTTATCTTCTCATGCAAATGGCACACACAGAGCCGCCTGAAAAGGGGGAATCCCACAGAGAGACAGAGCGAGAGGGAGAGAGTAAGAGAGACGGAGAAGAAGGAAGTCAGGGGGAGACTTTGACATGGCAGACAGGCCAAAGGAGACAAAGCCAGGAAGCACAGAGTGAGAGAGCGAGCAGGAATGCAAATTATCCTGGCTAGCGAACATGAAAAATGCAGAAGCCACCTGGCTCTGGCATCCATAAGCTAAAATGGATGAAATTTGTGGATAGATTAGGAAATTTGCCAGAGAATATAGTGAGTTTAGAGACACAATATTCAAGAGATAAATAAATAGTAAGAAAATATTACCAATAAAATTACCAATATATATTCTTTGAAGGGTATTTTTACGTTTCTAATGCCACAACAAATAATTTAATATATTTACCTTGCAAAATATAAAAAATAAATAACAAAAACTTGTAAATACTTCTTCTAATAGAAAAAAATACATTTATTTAATAAAAAATAAAGTTCCTTCTCTAAGTAAATATATTCGAGGCTTTCTTTCTGCTTTCTAAATCAAAAACAAAACATTTTCCCACAAAAAACACCTTCCTCATTTATTATGCCTTTTTGAAACGCACTTTTTCCCATTTTAAAACTATTGCATAAATTTATTTTTGCCTTTCATTAAATCTTAAATTATTTGCCACTATTAATTCCCCCTTGAAAAGGCGTTTTTCATTATTATTTTTTTTTTTTGCACTTCATAAATTCCCCCTTAAATTAAAAGGCAATTTTTATTTGTCGGATTTGTTTTTTTGTTTTTTCTGTTAATAATTTAGGGGTTGCACTGGGGATTACTTCGCATCGCTGCCTTCGGCTGCAATTGTTTGCTATATTTATCGATGTAATTTGACCGCACACACAGTTCGCACAATAAAGCGAGTTGTAATTGCCCGGAGATCCCTATCTGTGGCTGCGTCTTTATATGTGCATATATCTGGCGATATCTGGCTATATCTAGCGAGCGAAGAACATGGCTTTCATTGCGTGTAAATGATATTTAAAAAACTCTCGAATGATATTTATCCCCCGGACTGCGGCTACTAATAAAGGAAAATTTACAAATTGCGTGAGCGCAGAGCAAACTATTTCCTCGCCGCCCCTCCGACAATTTTCCGCTGAACTAATTAAAAATCAGACTTTTTAATTAAATGATTAAAATCGGCTAAGAGAGAGAGAGACGAGGGGGAGGGGAAGGGAAGCCGCAGACAAAACAAACCACAAAGATGATGACCATTCGCTCCATTCATTTGGCCATCTATCCCAGCCCATCCCATCGCATCTCATCCTCCATTCAGTCAGTTAGTCAGTCAGTCATTCATTTATTCTTCAGGTTCCCTTCCAGGAAATTTCTCACACAATTTTCGCGCGCATTTTCCGCGGCTTAGCCAACGCGGCTTCCACTTCTAACTTCTCTCCCTTCGCTCCCGGAAATGGCTAAAATGGTAAACCGCTGGGAAAAGCCATGGTCAGATGGAAAACAGCTCGCTGGCTCAATTGATGCCGCATTCGTCACACAATTTTCCCGGCCAGCAGCATATGGGGGAAAACTAATCAGTTGGCCGGACTTCTCACTGGCAGAAAACCTTAGGGGGGAAAGGTTCTAAAAGGAAATCTTACAAAAAGGCAAACATTTAGTTGCCAGGTACGAATATCGAGAGGAGAAGTTCGATATATCTTTTCCACTAAAATATCCTGCTTTACTTCATGGAGAAAACTTTGATATATCAATTAAAACTCATAATTAATGTTAAAATATCAATATAATAATTGCTGTTTTATAACCTTGCAGGCTGCTATATTTTCAGTCAGATGGTTGCTACGCAGTGAAGGAATCATTTCCGACCCTATAAATCATATATATTCTTGATCAGCATCAACAGCCGAGTCAATCTAGCTATGTTTGGCAAAAATTAATTTTTTTCAAAATTTTGAAAATTTTATAAGGGGTTACATCATTAAAATTTTCAAAAATTGACAAAAATTTAAATTTTTTAAAATTTTAAATTGAATAAGCAGATTTATTAACCTAAGGAAAACTAACATGGGAACGGTTTCCGAATTAAAATTAATGCATTTTTGGCTGAGTTGTGAGATTTTTAAGCTTGGGTTAATTGATAAAAAGTCATATATAAATATCGATAATATCGACTCAAAATGGTATAATAATTTCAGTCAAAAGCGTGAAATCCAGTGAAGGAATCATTTCCGACCCTATAAATCATATATATTCTTGATCAGGATGATAAGCCGAGTCTTTTTAGCTATCTTCGGAGGAAATTTATTTTTTTCAAAAATTTGAAAATTTTATAAGGGGTTACATCGTTAAAATTGCCAAAAATTGACAAAAATTTTAATTTTTTAAATTCTAAAGTTTGATATGCAGATTTTTTAACGCAATAAAAACTAGTACAAAACAGCTTTCCGAATCAATATAAATACATTTTTGGCTTAGTTATGATATTTTTAAATTCGTCTCCCTGACGAAACTGTAAGGGTATATAGACATCGGTTTCCGTAAGATAGCTTCCATTCTTGTTTTCGATTATATTAGTTTGACTTATAATACAGATAGTTAAATCACTGCACATGTATCGCAAATGTTACAAATATGGTTTTGTTTATCAATTTCTCCATAAAATATTGATACGTTATTGATATATAATTATTTTCTGACATCCCTAGTTAATGCTGAGTTCAAAGGTTAGTGTCTTCCATATCTACTGTACTCTAGATTGCAAGAATTCCCTATAACTCTATACTATATTTATTTCAGATGCCTTTTCCCCTCAGTGCTGAACCTATGTACCTATAAGGCCATAAGTATTCCTTGGCCATTTGAATGCGACGACGACGACGACAACGACGACGACAACGACGACGAGTCCAAAGTTGAGCGCAATTGACATGTGCACCAAGAGACTCTGGGGCTGATCCGTCAGGCAGGACGTCTTGGACGTGGAATATATAGACGGATGACTCGGCTCGAAGCCGTCTTGGATTGGCATTTGAGCTGAGTTTGGCCCGCAACCTGGCCAAGATATTGGCTTGCTTAATTGCCAGCTCACGTTTCGGCTCGCCTGCTTCGATTCCCCATTCTGTCGCCTGACATTTGCCCGGGGCCCCGCCCCACCGCCCCACCGCCTCCTGCGCACCCTCCTACCCAAATGGAAGACAAATCGCTCAGAGCAGCAATGCAACAAATGCAACAAATGCAACAATGGGCAATGGCATTGGCAGCCGGATAATCAGCGATATATAGACTCGCAGCAATGGCAAGCGGCAGACGACTTTGCGACTTTGCGACTCTGTGACTTTGGCGACGGGCAAACTCCACGCGAGCAATGCAAATGCCAATGCACACATGCGGCGGAAAAATCACATAAACAAAATACAACAAAAAATAAAAGAGATTGGAGTCCAAGGAGGTGACAGCGTGAGGCGGGGTGGAAAATTAGAAAATCCTCAAACAAATAAATATAAACAAATGATTAAGCTCCAAGAGAATATATTGCAAGGAGTAGAAAATGGATTTATGGTCTTGAAAAATGCCTATAAATAATAGATTAAATATGTTTATGTACATTGTTTACTTTTAAGAGAATTTTAATTCATTTTAGAGTTTGAAATAGGTTTAATAGCAAAATAATACGAATAAAAACGTGACAAAATCATTAGTAGTTTAAAGAGTGATTTCCCCTATTGTTTCAGTATTTCAGTGTTTTAAATCATTTTTAAAACATTCCCTTGTGCAAATATCCATTAAGTATAGTAAAAATTTAAAATGTTCTGTTTAACTATATGGTAAATAATTAATTTCTAATATTTTTAGTAATTTAAATATAGTTTTAACATATTCTTTTTATATTTTAGATTCACGTTTCCATCTCGAAGCCATTGCCAAGCTCCCTTGGCCTAACCATCTTCGAACAGCACGTGTTGTTGGCCTTGGCCATTGGCTCTGTACCTGCGACTTGGCTAAGACACAGATACACACACTCACACACACACACCCGGACACACACCCACCGTGGCATAGAAGTGAACACAGATACAAAGGCATGGATGGGAGGCTTTGGAGCCATGACGATTATCGAAACGCCGAAGGCAACGTGGGTGGGCCCCGAAAGACATTTGGATGCCGCCAAAACGTGTTTGGCTTTTAATTGCAAATTAACTAATAGAGAAGAGAGGAAGCGGAGAGGGGGGGAAGGGGGATATGCGGCGTGCAAATTGTTGCATCGCTGCACCTCCGCGCAACATTGAAAAATAAAGTTCAAACAAAACGGCAAAAACAATGTGAGCTGGGTGAGCTCGCCGCTCGATGCTCCCCTTTTCCCGCTGCTTTTCCCGCCTAGTTTTCCCTCCCTCAGTGGCTGACTGACAGACAGAGAGAGGGAGAGAGATAGAGAGAGAGAGAGAGAAAGACAGACAGACAGACGAGTCATGCCACACATCAATTCCACATGAGTTGCGAGCTGCTCCTCAGCCCCTCCCTTTCCTTTACACAGACGGAAAAACTATATGTTTTGAATATAAAAAATTGAAATAATAAATTAAGTAATTATATCCTAAATAATCTTTTAGAAATAGTTTAGAGTCACGAAACAGCTTAACATTAAACCTTTTGCTAGTTGAAACATTATAAAAATGTTTAATAACAATTAATAAATATTTATGATTTAATAGAGCAAATTGTTAATTTAATTATAGAAGTTGTTTAAAAAGGAATTAATATATATTAAGGCATGAACAATTATGCATTTTGAAGAAGAACTAAGAATGGGATACTTATGACTGAAAACATAGAATTTTCCAGTCAAACCTTATACAAAAATAATCTACGCTTAGCTAAGTTGAAACGAAAGTTCCAAAAAAATATACAAAAAGTAAACATATAAAATCGAAATATAGTTAAATTGCAACTACATTGGCACTATAAATCAATGAGAATATCGATTTATCTCAGGCACATATATAGTAGCGTTAAAGTATCTATTGATATATCGACTTTCAATAAAAATATGGATGCAACATCGACATATTGAGACTTTCTGAAACCTTTATCTAGAAACTGCTGTGTTTCATGCTACTGACAAGATATTTCTATATTTTTGTCTATTTAAACCTCTCAACAAATCCCAGATATTTCTCCCAGTGCACTGCCTGCATTCCTCCAGCCAAATCCACGGCAACGAGCATGTCCAAGTCCACGTTCACGTCCCGTTTTGGCTGCGGTTGCAGTTGGGCCACAATTTTTATGATCGCAGTTTGCATTTTCACATTGTTGCAGCTCAGGCTTTTCCTTCTTCTTGTTGCTGTTGCATTTGCCGTTTGCTGCTGCTTTAAATGTAGCGTGCAAAACTTCAGTTTTTAATTTCAAACGCATGCATTGGACCGCCACTTTGGTTGCTGCTGCAAGTTGCAAGTTGCACGTTGCACGTTGCTGCTGCGGCTGCTGCTGCTGCTGTTGCTGTGCTCATTCGCGGCTGTTTGGCCATGCATTTTGTCAAGCGAACAACAAATTGTAACAGCGGGGCGGCCGAGGGGGAGTTGGAAATATGAGGGGGAAAATCAAGAGGCCTGGGGGCGTGGTCGTCATGGCTGCAGGCTACAAAATACTGCAGGTGTTGACGCCGTCTCGTTGATGGCATCGGGAATTTCTGCACACAAAATATTTTACGCTGCCATTATTTTTTTCACCCTATATTTCTACCATATATATTATTTTTTAACAAATATAAATTTTCCTGTGTGACACTCACATGGCGTATACGCAATAAAAAACTGCAACAAGTCCCGGTACTCAAAAAAACAGAAGAGAATAAAACAAAAAAATATATTTAAATTCCACAAAATTGAAACAAACTCCCTGCTCGTAAATATATAAAGGAAATAGCTATAGCTCTTCGTTATATCGAATGGAAATCAAGTCGGATAGCAACTGCATCGGAAATCGAATCGGCATCATCAATAATTCACCAAAAAAAAATTCAGCAGAGTCGCCACAAATCAGTCGGAGAGTAAAGGAAATCAAAAGAAAATTGAAGAGACAAAAAAAACACTGTATACTACAGATTCTAAATATTTATATATGCAAAGAAGTAAACTTTTTGAAGAAAAGCTTGAAGCGAGAGGATTTTATGAATTTTTTTGAGTTGAAGAGGCTTGAAATGATCAGGAATTATGGGAAAATTATTACAGGACTTTTAAAAACAAATATTGGTAGATCTACCTATTAATTAAAACCCAAAATTCTTAATAAAACTTATATTTTTGACTATTTTAATTCGCTTTCTCAATATTTTGTTACTTAACTCCTTTATTTATATTGCTTCTTTAATAAACTTGACATTTTAACACCCAACTTCCTCAGCAACAAATGTGCTTGTATATCATTGAACTTTAATGGGCGTTTCCCCCAGTTACTTTTTTGCATTCTCGACTTTATCCATTCGAAGTACTTGAGGCTGACGTGTTCCTATCTTCCCCCCTCCTGGTGACTGGCAGGGGGAACACACAGGTTGCTCAGGTGGCAGCTATGGCATTCCCCCCTTCGGTCTCATTAGAAATCCATTTCGTGTCTAGTCATGGTGATCACCATCGCGATGCATTTAGGACTGGGGCCCTATAAGGCCCACGATAAGCACACACTGATTACCCCGACTAAAACCTAACGACAATGTTATTATAGACTTTTTCCCTTACGCACTGCGGCGTGGCTCCTCCTGGTGCCATCTGTGCAGTAATTATGCCAATAATTATGGTTAGGTGATGACTCTAATGACTCTCTATGATCTCTGGCTTTATCTATTGTTCAAATGGCTGGGAAATACACCTATATGTGTGTGTGTTTGATTGCCTTTGTCGGTTTGTTGGTTTGTTGGTTTGTTGCTTTGACTTAACACATGTTTGCACATCCTAGGCAGCAAGCAACAATAATCGTCAGTGGTTGTGAATTACAGTGCACTGAGGGAAAGTTTGGGGATGAAATGGGATTAAGCTGAAGATTTGATATATTTTTATATGATTTTGGGAGAATTTCAGGACTTTTTGAAGTAAATTTAAAATTATTTAGTATTTATTTGCTAACTTTGAAGCCTTGCTTGCCTTACTTCAAAGAATCTCTCATACCTTATTAATTTCTTAAAAAATATATTAAGTTTAACTCTTCTTAAATTTAATTAATATTCATTTAAGCTCCCAAATTATTTATCATCTTTATAGTTTCATTTTAAATGAAAGTTGTAAGCTAAAAATAAATATTTGTAAGCCTGAAAAGTATCACAACAAACTCTTCTAGGATTTCTGTAAGCTCTTTAAGTTTGTTGTTCAATAAAAATATTCCATAAATTACGGAAAAATTCGTATAAATAATTTTAAAACGTATAATAATAGATTATTTTACAGAACCATGTTTAAATTTAATTTAAATTTTATTTCCCTGTATTAATATCTAACCAAATTGAACGTAAATTAAAGCAAAACTACCAAAACTAACTAATAATAATATTTCTGAACATAATTCTTATCTTAGCAAGATCCTTAAATATTTCTAAATATTTTCGGGTAAACTATTTCCCATAAATTTCTCTCAGTGCCCTAGTTGCACTTTGCCACCGCTGACTGACTTTTCGTCTTTGTGCGTTTATGCTGGGGGATTTGTTTGCTTGGCTGACACCTTTGAGCCTTTCGGTTCGGGGCCCAAAAAGGGACAAAGTAAGTGGTTTCGCCCTTTATTCGCACATATATAAATTTTCCTCTTTGACTATTACTCAATTCCAATTCCCGGCGCTGAGTCAGAACCAGAGCAAACATAGGAATGGAAGGGGGTTGAAAAAAGAAAAGTTCGTTGTCAAACATTTGCATTTCGCTTGAATTTGTGCAATTGCAGCGGGAAAAACTGTGCTTGCGCTGTGGCCGGTGGCAATTTGCAGACGGGCAAATTAATGCAAGCGCATTTATTTTTGTCGCAAAATGCAAACAACACAACGGCTGCCGTCTGGCGCTGCCAAAAGCGAAAGCAGCGAGCGCCAAGAAATAAATAACGCAAATAAATAAGAAAAGCGCCCCGGGGCACACAGAGAGAGAGAGAGAGAGATAAGATAGGGAGCAAAAGAGTAGCATAGAGTGTTGCCCTCTTGGCTAAAAAAAAAAAAAATATATAGAAAAGCAAAGACTTGCAGCAACATTAAATAATGAAAAATGTTGGAAAATTCTTGGGCCACGCCCACCCAGCTGCTGCTGCAGCAGCAAACTAATGATAATGCAGCATCGCCTTTTAACACCCTAATGACAATGAGATGTTGCTGCTGCAGATGCTGATGCAGCAATGTTGCATCTCTGCATTGCCAATTAATTTCCCCCTTTCGAAGTTTTCAGTGCTGACTAAAAGTGGGGAGATTCGTCGGAGCTTCGAGGGTTATAAAACGCTGCTGGGGAGCCAACTGGGGGGAAAAACTTTGAACAAATAAATACCCTTTGCAGGGGGAAAAGATATTTGACAATACCAGTGGCCATCATAAACCCTCCAAAAAAATTACAAACCAAATAAGGAGAGCCACCCAGTCACAGGAAGAAAAACAATAAAGAAAATTAGGTTTAGTAGTTGTAAAATAAAAAATGTATTAATTTTATATTAAATATTGATTTGACATTTTGTTTAATAAAGTTTCTTGGTCTTGGATTATTATTTTCAAAGTTTAAAGAATGTATCAATAGAATCCTTTTTCTGAAAACGCTTTAGAAAGTTTGAATTTTGAATAGTTTCTTTATTTGAAATTACTTCTATTATCATAATAGTTAAAATATATAAGAACTAATATAAGAATACTTATTTAACACTTGATATATTGATTTATTTATTAAACTCAAAACAATGATTTTAAACCCAGTTAGGTTTCTAGTATTATTATTTCCGGACTATACTGCTGACATTTTAAATACAAATAAATATTTAAAACTCAATCAACATGTTGTAGTATTTTTCCAACTGTACAGTGAAGCTTGGCAGCTCTCTCCTTTCCCCCCCTGTTGCCCCTAGTTTTCCCTATATACATTTTTTTCTGCTGCGCTTTGCAAATTGCAATGCGTTTCCCTTCATTTTACATACGTTTCATATTCATGTCGAGGAGCAGCAGCAGCAGCAACAGCAGCAACAGCAGAGTTAGCATTCAGCAGCGGATTCGTTGTCACGCCCCCGTCACCATTTCCAGTTCCCCCCTTCTCGCCCCTGTTTACCAGCTACATTCCCCCGCTTTTCTTCCGCCTACCTCCCCCAGCTTTTCAACCCGATTTTCCCATTGCGCTGCCGCAGACATTGCGACGCGTCTCGTGTTTACAGTTGCAGTTGGAAAAAAAATACGATTGTGCGTGGGTCCAAAAACACACACAAAAAGTAATAATAAAAAATGAGACAAAAAATAGAGGAAAAAATTTGAGATAAAAACTAAATCACATGAAAAGTTTGCCTAGGAAAAAACGGCGAAAAATTATAGAAAACTGCCTGTGGAGGCCAATGCAATTTTCAAATTAGACAACAACAGCAGCAGCGGCAGCAAGGGGCAGTCGACGCAATCACACAATGGGATTCGCAAATGGCAATAACAAGTTGCTTTTGCTGCTACTGTTGCTGTTGCTGTTGCTGACATCAATTAGCATATATAGCATAAAAGTCAAAACAAAGTCTAGACAAACAACAGCAGCAGCAGCAACAACAACAATTGCACTCAGAAAGCAAAAGCAAAACTTTGGCGGCGGCAACAACATCAATAGCGCCACCTAGCGGGCGCTTGACCCGCTGACCGATGTCTTTGCTGATTGATTGTCGCACTTCGTCAAAGGGGGGAAGAGCAAGTACAGTGGTTAAATTAGCTTAAAATATACCACAAAATGTCATCAGAAGCTGGCTTGCTTTACATATATTGTAGAGTAGTCCTATAGGATAAATCGGTAGAAATATCACTCTCATTATTGAGATATTTCTTTGCAATAAATAAATTAAAATAAAATTTTCCTCTCTTTTCTTCGGTTATATGTTATATCGTTATACCACACAGCTATGGATTTCTAGCACCTGCATATATCCAACGATTAAATGTAAATATTTATTTGTCAACTTTTAGATCAAATATTGATATATACTTTATATATATCGATATATGGTATACTTTTTTTCTAGAGGAGGTTGTAAGTAATTAATAAATATAATATTCATACTTTCAGTACTCTTTCAGAGTATTCTAATTTCAGTCAGAAGAGTGAAATTCAGTGAAGGAGTCATTTCCGACCCTATAAATCATATATATTCTTGATCACCATCAACAGGCGAATCGATCTAGCTATGTCCGGCCAAAATTTAATTTTTTCAAAAATTTGAACATTTTATAAGGGGTTACATCATTAAAATTGTCAAAAATTGACAAAAAATTTTAATTTTTTAAATTGTAAAATTTAATAGGCATATTTTTTACCCCAATAAAAACTAGCACAAAAACGCTTTCCGAATTGAAATTAATGCATTTTTGGCTGAGTTATGATCAATTTATGATCAATTCGAACCTCTGCTCAAATTGCTTAATTCAAGAGTATACAAGGTGCCGTTTTCCAAAGATAGAATTCTTTCTGATTCATATTGAGCCCAGAGGTATAGATTTTAACCCCATAACTTAGTTTTTTAACTAAGTTCTATGTAATAACTTTAATGCAATAATAATAAGTTAAGAACCACACCAAATTTCCCTAAAAAAAACTCTCCCTTAACAGCTCTCTTAGCATACTGTCTTGGCATAGTTTGCACTGCAACTACCAAAACTCGGCGTGTGACAATTGGTTTGTCTGTCTAGCAATTTCTATCTTAGCCTGCGTCTAGATTCAGTTTCTTCAACACACCAGAAACCCCTCGCAACTGAACAAATAAACCCCTTCTGAGCCCCTCAAAACCCCCTTTAACTCATCCCCAGGTGAACAGATCGCATCGCCTCGCCCGGCTCGTTGACAGCTCACATCTCTGCTCTGGCCACGAGCTGATCACGCCGGATGCCGCATGTCTGGCAAGGCTTCTGCGGATTGTTTTTGCTATTAGCCTGGCTTTTTGCCGAGCTCTTTTCTGGCCAAGGGGGTAAACGTGTCTTTCATTAGCGCCTGCCTTAGTTAGCGCCTGGGACGCTTTTCGGTGTCCAAATGGTGTTAATATCGGAAAAGTACCCGAAGAAAGGCACCCAAGTGAGCACTAGGGGCTAGCGGAGCAACTATATGCTCTGACCTTGGGCTCGGCGGTTGGTCCCAGTTATCGGTCAACGCTGCGTATGAGTGATATTTATAATGGACATTTTAGTGCTTTTTTCTTTTGTATTATTTTTGTTCTAATCAGTTCAAGGCAATTGCAGAGAAAGTGGTGGCAGAGAGCATTTAAAGTGGGTTTCAAAGGTGTAAAGAACAATAATGTTAAGGGATTTATAAAAGAAACATTTGAAAGGATTTATAATAGTGTAATTTTCTACTACTCCAAATAGTTTATTTATATCCTAAGGTAGTAAAACTACCTATCAAAACACTTGAAGCTGTTGCAAAACAAACCCCATTCCTCATCATTCCATTACACATAATTCTTTAAAAAAAAAAAAAGACCAACACCATATATTTCCCTGCTATCATCTGCCTATAAATTCCTACTAATTTATGATATGAAACGCACTGTATCCGTCCTCGTTTCGTTGCTAGTTTGTTTCTCTTTCAACGCTAATCGTCGCCGCTGTCAGTGTCGTCGTTGTGCTCCAAGTCTCTTGTATTATTTTTTTCAACGCTTTCCTTCCTTTTTGGTTTGTTGTTTTGTTTATTTTAAAAGCTCTACATCATATTCGAAAATAAATTAGCAAAGCAAACAAGCCAAAAGTCAGTGCGCATTTTATTTATTCAGCAATTCTCGTTGTCTCGGTCTCGGTCCCAGTCTCAGTCCCATTCCCATTCCGAATCCCATTTCGAACGTATTTCCTCCTCTCTGAAAAAATGATAAAACCTAACACGAATAGAGCCCCCGAGAGCGTTGTTTATTTTTGCACTTTTGATTCAAGAAGGTGAAGAAGCAGAAGGGAGAAGAATATCTGAATATCTGATACATTTCTGATCCGATCAGACAGTTTGGTGGCAGACAGTTGGCCAATCCATCGACCAGATGCCTCCAAATATCGCCGCTTTGTTGAGTCTATCGCTCGGCATGTGGGCCTTGCGAAAGTTTAGCAAACATTTAACCAAAATGTCTGGCACGCCAGCGCGAGAGTGCGAGAGCTCTCATCGAAGAAATACAAACAATTTATAGCCAATACATGATTTGTATTCCTACGGACATGGAAATTGATTGATAACCCAAGGAGTAATGATCCATTCCAAGTAGTATATGTGTGGGCATACGAACAACGTATTATAAACAAGTTTTTTGGGAGCTCACTGAGAAGATTACTATCTTCGAACTTGAATAAAAAAAAAAATGCAATAATGGCACGGCAATTAATCACAAAATGTTATGCTTTCAAACAGCTTAAAATAATATTATTCTCTAGAGCTAATTTACTGCCACGGAAATACTGCTCTGGGAAATATTCGAAAGGCTATACAGCTCGGATTTTAGCACCTCTTTTCACCGACTTGTAACTAATCTCTTTAATGGCTTTTTCTTACAGAAACTATTTAAACTTTATGACTGAAAGTTATTTATCTATTTGCTCGCATTCCAGCCATTTGATCTGCACAGCCTCAATTCAAAAATCGATTACACAGAACACATATAAATACATGTGTGTATGGACCAGGCGGAGTGAATTGTTCCTGAATACTGTTCAGTTGTCAGCCAGAGGCCTGATTGATGAAGAACTGAACTTGAAACTGCTGCAAAAATCAATGAGACAAACAGCCATCGAATCGAATCGCATCGCATCGCATCGAGTCCGATCGGATTGAACGGAGAAGAAATCGCGAATGGAACTGTAGATTAGATGGATTGTGTGCGATTGTGCGCCTCTCGAAGGCCATTTCAAATGGTTCGGGGCGAGAGGAAACTACTACGGAGTGAGCTAACTGAATGACTGACTGACTGACTCGGACTCGGACTCGGACTTGGTCTATCCGTCTTGGCAGCTGCCTGCCGGTCGACTGGAAATTGTAACGCTAATTTCAGTATCTTGTATCTTTGTATCTCTATTCTATGCCTCGCAACTCGGCATTCGCGCGGCGTGCCATGTCTTGGCTTTGATTTGTTAATTGCATTTGTTCTCTAAGCCCCCGTGATTGACACTTTCAATTGTTATTCGCAATTTGCAAATGCTGTATGCAAAATGCAAAATATTTTAATTAACTGCGAGTCTATGGAGTGCAGTACGGAAACCCAAATCAATGTCAATAGACTTTGCATTCGGGTTCGATTTCTATGCTTGTATTGTGGGTTCGATTTTTGCCAAGGTGTGTTTCGCTATTGCCTCATTCTAAACATTTGCCACATGCGACAGGCATAATAAATATAAATATAAAATAGAAAAAACCAACACTGACAGAAAGCAGAAACACTAAGAATATATTTATATAACTAGAGAATTCAGATTCTTGTTTATAAATATAAATATATTTGTATACCCTTTTAGGGTATTATACTTTGAGTCAGAAGGCTAAAACGCAGTGAAGGAGTTGTCTCCGACCCTATAAATCATATATATTCTTGATCAGCATCAACAGCCGAGTCGATCTAGCTATGTCTGACCAAAATATAATTTTTGAAAGCTTTCAGAACTAAAATTAACGCTTTTTTGGCTTAGTTATGAGTTTTTTAAGCATTGATTTGTAGAAAAAATCTCATATAAGAAATATATCCATAAATATAAAATATTTAAGCAACATGAATGAATATTTATTTAATATATTTTTCCTCCCATAATTCCCTAAATATTTTCCTACCATTTCTGATGCAACTAATTAGTTTTGCCTCGCAAATTTTCTTCCAGTGCATCTCTGGACAATTCGCTGACTGACTCCAAACTCCGCGTCACCTTCTTCTGTTGATGTGTGCAAAACTCCACTCCACAGAGCTCCGCCACCGTCGTCGCCGTCGCCGCGGCCAATGACCAGACAATGACCCAGCGGCGAGCGCCATTAGCATTATCATCGTTCAGGCCGCGAGCCGGACTCTCGGATCTCTCGAGCCCCGGACTCAAGTAGAGCCCACCAATACCAGGCCCACTCCCATATCCATATCTCCCCGTCTATATTCGTATACTCGTACTCTCCAGCCAAAGCCGAGAGCACAGACGACAACGACAACGACGACGACGACGACAAGAGCGTCAGACGGGCGACAGGCGGCAATAAAAATTATTAACATTTAAGCTCAGCTTTGGCGACCGAACCACACACACACAACACACACACTCGGAGCAAGAGAGATGGCAAGCATGGGGGGGGGAAAAGAGAGGGAAACAGCAGCAGCAGCAGCAGCGGCACTGAGACCCAGACCGTCAAACACCCGCTTGACCAAATATCAAATGAACCCCAGCAGGGCACAGTGGTTCAAAGTGGCTTTAAAATGGGGCAAAAATAAATGCCAATTAAGCCAGGCTTTAAATTAAATTTTTACGGAATTTGTTTAGTATATTTTGTTGTTATAAATACTATGTATTTTGTATAAAGCTTTAAGAATAAATACGTAGGTTTTTAATAAATGTAATGAGATATATTCCCAATTTAACTTTAAGGTATTTAGATTTTTAAACACTCTTCAAGTTGTGTATTAACATTATTAAGGTCACAGGATGGCAGTAAATATTGATAATGTTTCGATATTTAAAGTAAAGTCGAAATATCAATACTCTAAAATTGCATTAAATGTGTCACACAAAGTCATTTTACGAACAGTTTTAAATAATAAGGATATTTGATTGTTAATAATATATCAAAGTTTACGATATGATTGATATGAGATTAGGAGCCAACTTTTGTAGATATATCAAATCCAACCTTTCGTCTCGTTATAGAAACCTAGGTCAAACTACAGTTGCTGCTAAAAAACAATAGTCTGTTCCTTAGCTTTAACAAGTTTTTCTTTTTGTAGCAGAAAATCTAATTTTAGTTAATTAAATTCTATTTTTAAACAAAATTGATGATTATACTTCTTGTTATTTATTTTTAAAATCTATTTATCGTTCCTGCTTCAAATCACTGTCCTAACAGCAGCTGGCCGGAATAATCATCATTCACGGCGTCATTGTGGTCATCATCATCAACACTTTGGGGCACTTTGAGACACATGTGCCTAGCCGGCGGCCAAACTACACACACAGAGAAGCACACCGAGGTGTGTGTTTGAGAGAGGTGTATGTATAGGCACAGAGAGCGACAAACATTTGGGTTACTAAAACACAGAAAAAGAGACTAAAAGCCAAAAAGCGGAACTTGTAATTTCATTTCGTGTATTTCACGTTTTGCCGAGGTGTTGCTCCGGTGCTCTTGGTGTGTTTGGCTCTGCCAGTGTCCAAGCTGTGCGGATACTTAATGAGCTTGGCGGCGGCTGGCTCTAGTCTCTTTTTCCCGAGCTTGTCTCACGGCCCAATTGCAAACTAATTGCGAACGCGCCTCAAACCGACATGGAAAACGCTCTGACCGCTTGACATCCGAGAGGATGCACTTGAGTGCAACTAATGCCACGTGACAGAGATGGACGGGGAGGTGGAGAGGCGGAAAAAGGAGGCTACAATACTTTGAAAGAAAATTATAGAAAATTTTAAAAGTAGAGAACCTTTTATGCCAAATTCTAGTACTTCTTCAAGTAAGTTCCCCGTTCCCCTTTGCTATCATCGAGTGCAACTGGGCGGAGTTGTGGAAACGCGTTTTGAAAGCTAAACTATCGGGAAGATTCTGAAGAAGCAGGAAAAATTCTTGCAGAAGATCAAAATCATTTCCTAAATCGATATGAAAAATAAGTTTTCGCCTTCAGTGAATTAAGAAAAGATCACCTTGCTAGGATGCTGTAAGTCAAACCTCTACGAGGAGAATGGTCAAGGGATTAGCAAGAAAAACATCGAAGGGGAAACCTTGACCCAAACAACGAGAAAATCCTACCATATCACCAGAAACTTAAGAAATTTATGGAAAAGCTAGGAAGCAAAGAAAACATAACCCAATAGATTCTATACTTCTGCCGAAATCTCTATAATTCTATTTATTAGGGAAATAATAATCAACAAGAAAGGAAACTAACTTCGGGATGCCGAAGTTTATATACCCTTGCAGTTTGCATTTTAATTATAGCATCAAATCGGAAACCGATCATAGCTAAGCTTAAAATAAATTTAAAAAATGTTCTAAATGTTTTGAGAGAACTGCGTTTTTAATGGATTTTTTCTAAAGATTTTTACTGAGAGATTAGGCTTTTCAGCATTAAAAATGATTTCCCTATAAATTTAGAGCACAATTTCTTTCAGTGCTTTAAATTCTGGCAGCAACATCTATCTATCTCCGTGCAACATGTTGCCAGAATGAATTAGAATACTCAAGTGCATCGAAGCCAAGCCAAGTCTCCAGAGAGAGGGAAATATGTTTGGCTTAATCCAAGGCATTTATCTTGTCCCCGGCAATGTCAACATAACAATTTCTGCTTATCTAATTGCAACATTTTGCAACAGGAGAGAACAGGTGTGACTGTGAGTGTGTGTGTGTGTATGTGTGTGAGGTTTTTCTGTGGCAGGTGAAGTCTCCTTTAGCCACACTGCGACTTTTATCTCGCCTTAATTTGACTAGACTTACGCATTTAGAACCGGAAATGTACCCTAGCCGAGTGTCATTTTGTGCAAAGACGACAGCCGAAAGGCCCCCGTGTCTTTTCTCTTCGAGTCTCTCCCAGAATCTCTACGAATCTCAGATGCTCTTGGAGCGAAGGGGATATAAATCCGCACACGATGTGGCATAGATGAATGACTCTAGCGGCCAACTCCTGTTGCTTTGCAATTGTTGTTTCTTGTATTTTCGTAGTTTGTACATACCTGCAATGAAGAGAATAAAGAGAAGGTGAGAATTATACAGGTGATTTAGTACAGTGTTTTCCTGGCGGAGTAACAGGTGAGCCAGTGAATAACAATTAACATTATAATGTCTGCTGGCTCAAAATTAAGGGGCTAGACCTGTGTATTTGTACTAGTACCTCCGAGTCGAGTGAGTTTTCCTTTGGCAAACTTTGTTTATGGGCCTCTAACGGAAACAACTAGAGTGATAATTCCAAAGGGAGAGCTTATAATAAAGTAGGGAACTAATGGAGAAGGTTTCAAATTATTGCAAAGTGCTTGTAGTAACTAAGAGAAACTAAAGAGAAGGGAACGCCACAAAGAAATGGGTGTTCTAAGCCTCAGTTGTTGCGAAGATATTGTTATAGTGATTATAAATAATATTTAGAAATGAAATGTGAAAAAGGAAATATAATATTTAAGCCGATTAAATGACCTTTTATTTCGAGAGTATAAATAAATTAAATTTAGGGCTCAGTTATGAGTTTTTTTTAAATTAGATTTTTCAACAAAATTGTCATACATATCGCCTTAAAGAATGGTACTATAATTTCAGTCAGAAGCGTGAAATGCAGTAAAGGAGTCATTTCCGACCCTATAAATCATATATATTCTTGATCAGTATCTAAAGCTGAATCAATCTAGCTATGTCCGGTCAAAATTTATTTTTTTCAAAAATTTTCAATTTTTTCAAAAAAAGATAAGGGGTTACATCATTAAAATTTTCAAAAATCGGCAAAAAATTGAATTTTTCTAATTATTAAATTAAGTATGCAGATTTATTAACATAATAAAAACTGGCATAGGACAGCTTTCCGAATTGAAATTAATGCTTTTTTGGCTAAGTTATGGGATTTTGAAAATTTGATTTTTGGAACAAATTTCGAAATAAAAATATAGATAAATAAAGTATTCTAATTTCTTTCTGAAGCTTGCCACGCAGTGAAGGAATCATTTCCGACCCTATAAATCATATATATTCTTGATCAGCATCGATAGCCGAGTCGATCTAGCTATATTTTAGGGAAAACTAATTTTTTAGATTTTTCAAAAAAAAGGAAAGGGGTTACATCATTAAAATTGTCAAAAATTGATAAAAATTTAAATTTTTCAAAATTTTAAATTGAGTTTGCAGATTTATTAACCTAATAAAAACTAACATAGGACAGCTTACCGAATTAAAATTAATGCTCTTTTGACTTAGTTATGGGGTTTTTTAAATTTGATTTGTCGAAGAAATTGTTATATCAAAATATCGATTCAAAGAATGCGAATATTTGATCTTAGTTAAGCCCGATTTCTATATAAACATCGGCTTACCGAAATTAGTTTCCCTTTTGTTTTGTTTTAAAATAGGTTACTTAGTTGATTTTAGGAGAAATTTCACGGAATACATGGCGTATACTTGATCTTATGATGTATGACGAACAACATGGCGTATACTTAATATTCGATTTTATTAACTACACTTTTTTCATAACCAAAATCAAATTTTAAATACAGCCTAAGCATATTCTAAACTAAATCAATCAGTTTACAAAGAAATTTCCCTTGATTGATGCCCTTTAACCACTGCGTATACTTAATATGGCTTATTTTAAACATATAGATAAATATGGCATCATAATTTTAGTCAGGAGACTAAAACGCACTGAAGGAGTCATTTCCGACCCTATAAATCATATATATTCTTGATCAGCATCAACAGCCGAGTCGATCTAGCTATATTTTAGCGAAACATATTTTTTTCGATTTTTTCAAAAAATTATAAGGGGTTACATCGTTAAAATTGTCAAAAATTGTTCAAATTTTTAATTTTTCAAAATTTTAAATTGAGTATGCAGATTTATTAATTTAATTAAAAATAATATAGGGCAGCTTTTCGAATTAAAATTAATGCTCTTTTGGCATAGTTATGAGATTTTTAAACATTGGGTTGTCTTATAAAAATATCGATAAATATTAATTTAAACTATGAGAATATTTAAAGCTCAGCTATCAACGATTTCCGATTCGATCCTTTCATTAAAGTGCAAAGAATTAGGGTATATTAACTCCGGCTTACCGAAGTTTATTTTTTTCATTGTTTCTTTATATATTTATATTATCGATAATTAATCGACTATGTACCATGTATAAACGATAATTTCTATATGATATTGAGAGGGATATATATTTAATATTTACATGATATATGTTCATGCTATGTAACTCCTCCTTTGCCACTTTGTTGTCTAACCTCCGATCTCTGATTGCCTTCCCACTAATCGCCCATTTAATTGTACTAGTTGACCTTTGATCCCTGATCCCCACACTCCATACACGCCCCACTCCCCCTTTGGCCCAGCTCCTCGGAAATACACGCGCCCAAAAGTAGACACGCATAATTAGTTTTTAATGTGTGTTCGCTTGTGGAAAACCATCATATAATGCGCCCCATTTGATGCCTCAATAGACACCCTCGACCCTCTCGACCCCCCTCAATTTCCCCCCGCACTCTTTCCCCTGCTTTGCGGAAAGTGTTGACATTTGGCGTTGACCTCAACGAGTTGTGTGTGTCGTCGGCATTTTGTCAATGAAACGCGGATTAAAGTATTATTTTCCAATGGCTAAATTAGCACTTGAAGAAGCCGACGCGGAAAGAGAGCGTGGCAAAAACAACTCTAATCAGGGAATCCAAGAAAAAAACAATACAAAAAAAACAAATGAGATATGGTGCTAAAATTCGTTATCAAAAAAAAACTGTCACAGAGAGACGAAAAAAATAGAACAAATAATTTGTAAAATTCACAGCTGGCGACAAGACGAAGTCCAGACAAAACTCGTTACGAATACTAAGCAAACAAAGCAAAATAATAACAATAAAAACAAAGAATAAAAAACCAAGGCGATAAGAAGCAGAGCAAAGGAAGCATAGACATAATAATTCAAAGAAAATAAAACAAATAAAAGCGATACAATAACTTAAAAATAAGAAAAGAAAAGAGACTGAGAGTGAGAGACTAGACCTGGGACAAATAATTAAAGCTGAAATATGCCCGAGAGAGCACACAGGTCTCGACACATAAACTCATATATTTAAATATACATTTTAATCAAAATGTAGAGAGAGAAAGAGATGTAGAAAGAAAGAGAGCGAAGATGGTGCTAATCAAATAAAGCCAAAGCAATGACAGTATCAAAATGTATAATAAAATGTATGAAAATTATTGGCGCTTGGCCAATTGTCAACAGCAATAAAAAGCAACAAATACAACGACGAGAAGTCGTTAAGAATTGAACGGTAAATGAGGCAAATGCAAAACCAAAAGCAAAGCAAAAAACAAAGTAAAAAACCAAAAATTCAAAAGCAAAAATACAACGGAAATAAAGAGAGCAATAATTGTAAATACAAAATAAAAACCAAAAACATAAAACGTAAAATAGGGACACATTTAAAGTAACACTAATTCTTGTAAAAATATTATTTAAATTAACATGAGTTCTATTTCCTACAATTTATTCTATTTAATATTAATTTTCTCCAGACGGAAAACTCACAAATACGCAAAACAACAAATGCTTTAATTAAAATTGTCTTAATTTATAATTTATGGCGGCGGCATTAATTCGCAGGCGTCGTCGTTGCGTCGCTATATGCCTCCGACTAATTCACAGTTGGCCCAAGAGTATCTCACAGATACAAATGCCAAAGCACTGAAGATACAGCTGAACGTTTATCTGCGCAGCAAATGTTTTCTTTCATTTCTTTTAAATATAGTGTATTTGGTTATTATTTCCAGACGAAAATCAATATAGTAAGAGAAGGCTCTGAGCAGGATCTGAGCAGGATCTGCAATAGGACCTAGTGAAGGTCTCGAATCCTGGCAGCTTAGAAGCTTCTCCAAAACAGGACATCTCTGTGCTGAGGAGTTACCCAAAGATCCCAGTGATCCATATCTCGAGGAAATGAAGAAAAGACTATAGTTCAATCTTCTTATCTATATCTTCAAGCATCTTATCTAGTTAAATTCTAATCCAAGCGCTCATTATACTGGTTTTTCTGTATCAATACAAAAATCTACATTTGCTCAATGACTTTAAGCTAAGGAATCCATTTCAAAAGATCAAACATAAATCTAAGTTGACCTAAACAACTCTGGAGCCTTTCAAAGTGGACATAAACGGACAGACTCTATAAGTATCTGACTTAAATGTCCAAGGCAATTTGATAGGTTTTATAATTTTCGACTTAAACAAATAAAATTCCCTAGTCTGATTATTTTTAATACATATATTTTCCGCTGAAAGAACTCCTTTGACATAACCTTAAATATAGAAAATAAAGGGATTTACAGAGTGCGTTGTACTGATGACGACAGAGAGCGGGAGAGAGAGAAAGCTCTCAGGAACAGGACCCCGAACGCATTGTCATTGAAAGGAACTTGAGCCCAACAACAATGGCTGGGAAGGAAGGCGGCCAAGGAGCCGAGCTGAGCTGAGTTGAGGAGCGGCAACAAAAGGCCAGGGGCAGCGACCGCATGGCTTGGGAGAGAACGAGTTCAACAAGGAGTAGAAATAAGAGGTGGCAGCAAGGAGTAAAAAAGGAATCACAGGCAGAGAACGAGAGCGGAGAAACGACAATGTCCTGCATTGGTAATGTCTTTAACCTTTCAAGGATATTTCTGGCATTGCTCTGGCTCCTCCCCTCCTCCTCCTGCTCCCCCACCACTACTTCTATATACGGATATCGAACAAGATTGGCTTAAATAACCCAACGGGGAAAGCCCCAGCGCTTCCAGGAAGAAGAAGGAGCAGCAGCAGCAGGAGCTATTTACAGATCTTATGACGATAGCAGCACCACAGCCAGAGGGGAAAAATCTAATAAATTAATGAAGATAGTGCAGGGGGGAGCGACAAGAAAAGTTGATGAACTCTGTAAGGAGAGGAAAAAGGGTGAACACAAAAAAAGAAAAACAAGGACAGGGGCTACGCACTTTTCCAACTGACAGTGGAGCTTCTTATTCGTGGAAATTATAATGGGAGAAAAACTATAGCTTAAGGACATTATTTATATTTTATTATATTATATTATATAGAAGCCATAGTATTTATTTTAAAAATGTATTAATAGTCAAAAAACTACATTCTTACTTGGCCAGAAAAGTAGACGGTTATATTTTAAAATAAAAAAATTATATAAAGGAGAAATGGTTTCTTTAAAAGCATGATTGCGCAAAAAGGGAGCAACACGTCTTTATCAGTTATTTTCTAATAGTTTTAAGTAAAAGAGGGATTTATATGTATTTTATTAGATATGCCTTTAATAATTATAAATAAAATGAACTAAATGTATAAATCTAACGAAGGAAATCAAATAAATAAAATATATAAAAAATATATAGAATCCCCGATAGAGATATCCCAACCCAATGTATCCTGTATCTTTGGAGTAACCCCTCCAGAGACCGAGCTTTCGGTCTATTAGAAAATGATATAATGGCCCGGCTTAAGTACACAAAGCGCGCACTCGGAACTTGTACATAAGACAACCCCTGTGCGTCCTGTACTATACTATATCCCAATATATACCATATAGGGCAACGCATGACCCAAGGTGTTGCTTTGTCTTCCTCTCGGCCCTTACGCACTTTGTTTGTCGAGGCAACGCAATTTACTTTTGTCAGTTGTTTTCTATTTTTCTTTTTTTCTTATTTTTCCTTCCTTGGGGTTGGCTTTTGTGGTTGAGAGCAGAGCTTGGGGTTGTTTTTTGCACCCTGGTCCAAGCGGGGGAAATCTTTTCAATTCATCTGTAAACTTTATAGACGACAGCGACGAGCCATCGGCATCATTAGAATATTAGCTTTTGATCTTTTCAGATCTTTACAGAGGCGATTAAGCACGGGATAACATCGTGTGTGCCAAAAGTGTGTGTGGAATGCTGAAGGCGGAGCATATATATCATCGGCAAATATAAAGATTATTCTACTCATCGCATAAATTTGATTTATTTTTCCTTGTGCATATTTTTAAACGAGCAAAAACGATGGCAACGTCAGCTAATTGTCGCTGACAAGACAACCGAAACACCAAAGGCGACAGATTGTACTAATATATACTATATATGCGTTCTTTAGGGAAATTCGGAATGTCTTTGACTGAAGGATGCCCTGGATTCGTATGAATTTTTAACCGAAAAATTCGCATAAAAATAATATGTTCTAGGAAATATTTAATTATGCTATGTTCTTGCTAAAAAACTTGTGTAGGCCATTGTTAAGCAGTTCAGAGAATAATAAATTAAATAAATAAATTACAATTCATAAAAACTATTCAATAAAAGAGTCCAAATAAAATCTGTTTAGTTAAGAGAACGTAACTTAACATTTTTAAATTATTCAAGTAAATTTAATCTCCAATTTCCTTTCCAATAAACCGAATACATCTCCCTGATACCCTTTCCTTTTAAATTATTTTTCTCTACCGGCAAAAAATCCCCATAAATTACAAAATATTCAACTTGTTTGCACTTTGCGGCCGTATATAAATTTTTTTGTTCATTAAATTTTCGAAAAGAACTTTGAGAAAATTGCCGAAAATTCCCCAGGCTGTGTGTGTTGGCAGTCAAATTTGTTTGTCGCCGTCGTCGTCGACGACACCGGGCCACGCCCACCACATTTTTCCACCATTTCCACCGTGTCTCTGAATGAGCCTGGGAAGATGAATATATTTCAAGTGAATTTCTAGAGAAAATCGGATGAGTTGTGAACCGATTTCAATTGGATAAGCAGCAGGAGGAGGTGGTCTTTTTCTTTTTTTTGGTGGCAAGGTGACTGACTCATCCGCCGAGAACTCTTATGAATGACAACAATGCGCGGCGTAATTAACTTGAAAATGCCGCAGAAAATGGCCAGTGAGCGGAGGGAAAGAAAAACAAAGCCAATGGAAAATTGCTTGGCCATGGTCTCTGGTCTATGGTCTGGCTGTGGTCCGTTTTTCCTCCCCAAGTTCCTCTAATGTTCAGCCGCCGCCGCCGCCTTGGCCAACATTTTCGCCATCTCTGGTTAGTGGGTCAAATGCGTTAAGTTTCGAGCCAACCTTAGAGCGCATGGCAAGAACCACTTAAAATATTTAACCAAAATTCGCTGGCTCGATGGCTGGCTGGCCGGCTGGGCCTCCCTTCCCTGTCGCTCTTTCCTCTTCTTCTGTTTCTGGCCGGCCAAATGTTTTTCGCTACGAATTGCATAACTCGAACAGTACACTGAGAGAAAACTATAGTTTACCTCAGGTATGGTGATTGGGTAAATATTTAAAAATATTTTTTAAATGGATAAGAACTTCTGTAGTTAAGGTTGTGATGCCTTTATCAACTTATATCAACAAAAAATATATTTTAAAGTGTATTTTTTAATATATACACTCTAAAATATATTTTAAGATGCAGTTTTTCTCATTTACTTTCAACATTTCAAACTCTACTATGATATTAATTCACTGAAACCTTTGATTCCTCTATTTTTACATTTAAATATGTTTTAAAATGTATTCTCCTATACATTTTGAATAGTTTTAAGCAGTTATGGAACAGGAATCAACACAAAATTAAATTCGTAACAAAAAATAAATTAAAAAATTAAATTAATTAATTAAAAGTCCCTGAAAAACTTTATGTTTGGAAAGTATTACTAATTATAGTGTAAATAAGGTTGAAAATAAATTAAAAATTAATAAAACGAAGCACAGAAACTCCAAAGGTTTTTTTAAGAAAACCCAAGTTAATATTTAGCTTATTTACAGATAAATAATTCTTAGCAAACAATAACCTGATGCTGGAGCACCAAATAAAATTCACTAAAATTATTTTACGAACATATAAAACCTATTTTTCATTTCTATTTACGATCTACGATATTTTTCTCTCAGTGCTCCAACACAAATGGCTCGACAGCAGACGGACAGCGAAGACTTTTGCCAGACACCAGGCGGCAGCAGACATCGCAGCAGCAGCAGCAGCAGCAGCAGCAGCAACAACAGCAACTGCGTCGACAACGCACATCAAACAGCTGCAACGCTTCTCAAAGCCGAGCGGCTCGAGGGGGTTAAGACGCGGCAGTGCTCGGCACCATGAAGGGGTTAAGAAGGGGGCGGCGACTCAGACAATTTCCATGCCTGCCTTTTTAAGGTCATGGCTCTGGCGCGGCAATTGGCATAATTGAGGCGCAAAGTAGGCGATTGGCGGGGCGTGGCCGAGGCAATTGGCCACCAAAAACAGGCAATGCCAAGCAACAAGTTGCAACTGCCGATGCTTAACAAGCTGCAAATGCAGACGAAAAAAAGCAACTAAATTGAACTCGTTGCTGGGGCAGCAACATTAGCAACTTGCAACTGATGATGAGTTCGGCGAGGAGCAGGAGGAGGAGGAGGATCCGTAAAAATTGCGGCTATCAGTGGCAGCAATCAAACCTGAGTAGCGGCCACTTAACGCGGGGCACTCGCAAATGCAACAGGAAAATATATTTTTAAATACCATGTAACAGGTAAAATATTTTGTCATTTTTAACAGAAAAACTTTGCTAATTTGAGACTTGGTAACAATTATAAAGATTGCAAAATGTAATAAAGGGACCTACCTATGTTTAACTAAAACAAGATACTTAAAAAAATCATTTTACAAAAGATACAAAGAGTTTATAAATTTAGCCCAGTAATGTTCTTGTCTTGAGACAACCAATAAACTCTCGAGACCTCCAGCCTTCTCTGTAATTAGACAGCAGCCATTGTCCATTGGATTTGACACCTCAAGTTCACACCTGCAATTTCCCTTTACCTGGGGTCACACACTCTCTCGGGCAACAGAAGCTGCCCGGAAAAACCTCCCCCCAAGCCCTGGCAATGATTGATTCTGTCATGAATCTACTCATAATTATTCATTTATACATTTGCCGGCTGAAAGGGTCAGACAAGTGCAACAACTGCAGCATTCAGACAGCCGAGCCAGCAGCAATTAGACGTCCGATGCCCCAGACACATGCCCAGCAACAACAGCAACAACAACAAAAACAATGGCAACTCGTCAATTGCCTGTCACGTGTAACAAAAAAAAAAAAAGTCAATACATTGCACAATGCGGCGTCAAGTGCGCATAGGCGGCGTTGAAGAAGACAGCACCAAAGGGGGGCAACAGTGGGAGGTGGTGGGGTAGATATATATATATCTATAGCTATATCAGAGACAGGGGAGCGAAAGAGATAGATAGGGACACCCTAGGGTGGAGGGCTCATTAAAGAGGTCGCTTGTGCTTGGCTTGCGCTGTCTCAACATTTCCGTAAACAACAGTGTAAGCGTACTGCACTGCAACAAAAAATATACAGCTTATCAACAGATCACCCTGAAATTAAACAGAAAAAAATAGAGGCGCCCTAAATATAGGTTACTAGGGTATAGTTTTTTATAAAGACAAGAAGTTCTTGAAGAACAAAAAATTTTAATCTTTTTGAAGCTTTAAGAATTACAATATTTTATTAATTAACTAAATATTAAGTCACAGTTTCTTCAAGTGTTTTGCATATAGAAAAAAAAAAGACGTAGAAACCAGCTAGAAGAAAGACTGGAAGAGAGTGCATCAGCTGCTAACGTTTCATTAATTACAGCAAGAAAACATTGTCGTCTCTTGTGCACGTTACGTTATAATTACGTTGAAGCGGCTATGAATCTGGGCACTTGCGACCCCCAAAGAGTGTGACACCCTCCGCCCCTGCAACACCCCCTTGAAAATCCGCCTCTTCGGCGGCCTTGCCTGCACTTTCAGCCCACTTTGGGTGTCGTCTTCGTTCGCCCCGTCAGCTCCTAATATTTCATTAAGGCGAGTGTTGAGTCTCGGTCTCCAGTCTCGGTGTTCAGTCTCGGTCTCGGTCTCGGGTCTCGAGTAGCCAGTCGCGTGCCCGTTCCGAAAAGAGACCTCCCCGGGTTTGGAACCTCCCCGGAGCCGAGAGAGAGACAGCCAAGTCTACGTCATTCCCCCCAACATCATCATCATCATCATCATCCCAGTGAGTTGGAGAAATAAAAGTGGTTGGGTTTCTGGGTTTTCCTCTGAGGTTATGTGCACAATTTGCGTGCGCCAATTAAAACAAGAAAAATAAGTAACAAAAAAGGGGGTTTTAGGGGGGGGGTCTTACACCGAGTGGGCGGCAAGGCCCAACAATGTACGCTTTTTATAGTTCGCTGACTGCGACAACAACAAAATGCCGAGAGGAAATGGCGGTGAAAGGGGCGGAGAGGAGGAGAGAGGATGGGGGTATAAAATAGGGTCTAACAGTTCACAGACAGCTGCGATTAAATTAACAACAATTAACGAAGTAACAATACTCTGGTTACTCGTTATATTTATGGCACTTTTAAATATTTCAAGTGACTCTATGAAAGCAGGAAGGTATCTGAGTATATATTTCCGTAGATCTTGAAATATGCCATAAATAAATATTTTTCACAAGATTGCATTTTCCTACTAACGATATCATTTGTTAAATATTATGTATTAAATAATAGAAAGGCGACAAAAAATAGAAATACTCTGAGTAAGTATTTTATAAAGGCATTTCTGATATCAGATTTATGTTCTCTTTTAATTTTTTGTTAAGACAAACCAAAAGACAGACTAAAAAAAAGTATCACTTATTTATTACTTAATTAATTAATCCTAGACTCTGATTCAATGGATTATTTTCCTATTCGAAACGCTTAGTCTTCATATTGCAAGAAGCTAAAATACAAATTGTTTAAATGGCACCTTTGTACCTTAAACATTTATTATATTTGAGAATGGCTTTTAAAATTATCTTTCTTAATTTAATATATAATATATAATAAAGCTATTTTATATCCCAGTTTTCTTTCTGACCGACTTTTAACTTATATATTCAATGTCAATATCATGATGCCCTGCTTTGTCGTTCGTGCTTATAAAGTGTATTAGCAGCGTCATCGCTGTTGTTATTGTAATAATACAGCTCCTGTTGTTGTTGTTGTTGTTGTTGTTGGTGTTGTGGTTTGTTGCATTTTGTGGCGAATCGAATTTGGGGCGAAAGGGGCTGGGAAATGCAACACGGGCCGGGCGGGGGGTGGCGAGAAAAACATTGCGGCACTCACTATGCAAATGCGGCTGTCTGCTTGCTTGCTTTTGCCGGTGTGCTCCCTGGTATATTTGTATTGGTGTGACGACAATATCATTTACAACAAGCGCCGAGTTACCAGGTGGAAATTCAAGGGGCACAGCGTGGGGGGAGGGAGGAGTGACAGATTTCCGGGGGAGGAGGGAGCTCTGGGTTTGTATAGGGGGGTATGGAAAATTGCGCCTGGGGGCGATGCTGCTGCAGTTGTTGTAATTGTTGTTGTTGTTGCTTTTTGCCGCCATGTCGCACAAAAAATGTACAATTGACGTTGACTTTGTTGTTTCACCGAGAAAAAATACTACACAGTTTCGTAAAATTTAAAATTAAAAGAAATGTAGGGGTTCAAAAACAAGCTCTACGTGTTGTTGAGAACAAAAATTGAGCGCTAAGTAATTCACCAACGATTTACGTTTCGTTGGTGTATTCCTTGGATTGAATGAGAATGCGGAAAAATATTGATTTTTTCTTTGACACATATTTTACAACTCTATGTAAAGTTTTGAGACAAATTAATTTAAATATTTTCCTCTGTGCACTTGCAGTTTCCCCCGCTGGGAGTTACTGTTGTTATTGTTGCTTTTGCTGCTGGTGCTGCTGCTCAATGTTCACTCATGCGCACTGACAGGCGGCTGCAACAGTGACAGCAGCAACAAAAACTATAACAACAACACCATAGACTACACCATAGCCTACACCAACAGAGACACCAACAACAGTCCACCTACAACAACAATGACATTTAAACGTCTAGAATTTCTCGGAGCGCTCAACACGAGTAGCCGTTGAAATTCAAAACAGCAAACACACAAAAAACTACAAATAAAAATTAAGAGAAGCGAAAAAAACACACAACTCTCGACAATTGTAGAATTTTTCGTTGGTTCTGTCGTCATCACACATCGCGTGTGAAAGTTTCGAGGCGGCGGAAAGTCGGAAAAGCCAGGGGAAAAGCGAGGGATCAAGATTAAGATGTAAGTCAGTCTGAAAAACGAGACAGATAAGGGGCGGGCAGTTGGGAAATCAAGAAGCTACAACACACACACACATCCAGCCATGCATCATCATTATCACAACTGCCCTATAAAACGAATGTCAAAGCCTCGAATTACACCAGCTGTCAATCAAAAAATTACAATTCAAAAGAGCCGGGGGGGCCTGCGAGCGATATATAGTTTCAAGTGGGCTGGATTAAATGAATTGGAGGCCAAAAGATATCGAATTAATTATTTGGCCAATCATTCACTGATTTCAATCTCAATTTTCGCTTTTTCTGTACATATTGGCAAGCACTCAACATTTTGGAAAGGGAATTCCACAGCGTGGGAAATGGGTTCTCTGGTTTATAGAGAATGGCTCTATTTTCATCAAAATCCATGTAAGAATTCTAATTTAAAGTCTTAATATATTAGTCTATGCCAGACAGCAATTGGTGTAGAAAGTTTGTTGCCGTTATAAAAAATATATTGTATAAATGTTTAAACATATTGTGTTTTCTTTTCTTGCTGAACTTTTTCTCCCCATCCTCATTATTATTTTTCTTCTGCGTCATTTGCAAAAATTATTCGCAAAAATTGTCAAGATAATTATGAGCTACATTATTATAAAATGTGAATTGTTGTATTAGACTTTGGCTTCGGCTGCTCAATTAGCGATGATTGTTGGGAGAAGAAAAGCCACTTGCACAAGGGGGAGAAGTACAAAGCAAAAAATAGATATAAAGATACAGACAGACACTAAGATACTGAGCAGCAGCAGAGGAGAGAGAGACCGTTAAGCAAATAGGAAGGAAGCAAACAAGTTCAAGACCCAGAACCAGAACCAGACTAGAGGAGCCCTCCCTCCAACGTTCGTATTTTTTGCAAGCCTAACCAGTGAAGCAAGTCGTCATTGCCCGTCACCTGTGCCAGGTGTAAACTATATAGCCATGGCCTCCCCCCGTTTTCCACCTCTTAAAATGCAGAGAAAAAGATTAAAGAAAACTAATTTGGGAGTTATCTGGGGAACATAATATTCATGAAAATATATATTAATAATGAGATTTTACTTGATAAAAACCTAAACTTTTTACTTTTTAAATCTCTAAAGAAATTGAGTGATATGTATTTCTTTTCTGTGCACAGTTTTCCCGCTACTCTTGGACCCCTTTTCACCGTCGACTTGCGACGGAAATGCTGGACAAGAGTCTGAGGAAAGATGGGAAATGACACTAGGAAATCGCTGGTAAACAATGCGCAAAACACACAAAAAAAAGCGTGTATATATATATGAAGAAATGCTGGCCAAAAGCTCAGAGATTTCAGATAAGGTTCAGACCGAGACAGCGGCGGGCAGAGAGCCGGAGAGAGATTTAATCGCCATGCAAATTTTGTCACGTCTGGCGGAGAATAAGACGCTTAGACGTGGGTTAACGCTGACCCCGGTCTAGATAGCTGGATAATGGAGCAGCAGCAGGGCCCCGGCATGGAACCTCCCACAATCGGAGCAGGAGGAGAGAGCCCAACTTGGGGGCGATAACGAAAATAGCAACTGATATAGTTATATGGTCTGTAGTGGAAGAGAGAAACCCACTCCGCCTGATAAGAGGCAGCCGAAGGCGACCTCGTTTCTGCTATTCTGAAATTATCAACTCAGATGGCCGACGATTTCAATTGCTAAATGAAATATTGAATATTATATAAATGAATATGCAAATAAATGTATTAGCTATTCGACAGCAGCGGCAATTAACAAATGAGAACGAGATCAGAGCGAGGTCAATGGCTGCTGTTTGCGAATAATGCGTAAAAAATGTGTAAACAGGAAAAATGCGAATTTAGAAATGCACTTTTATGGTAATTATTAATTAAATCTAAATATTGGTAAGTTTTAAGCAAAGCATATTACAAAAATATGTAACAAAATAAGGAACCCACACAAAAACATTTACATAACAATTTTCACCTACTCATTTTTCATATTTATAAAATCTCACACAATTTTGTTGTTTTTCTATTCCTTCCGTGCCAAAATAAATTGTTTAAACACGTTTCGGCTATTTAAATATTTTCACTAATTTTTGATCTTTGCTCTCAAACAAATAAATATGCGAAAGAAGAAAAAATCGGCTCGAATCGATTAACAGCACCAACAATATCAAATTAAATATGTGTGCTTTAATTAAAATAAACATGAGAATGATTTCTAAACATTTGCTAAGTGGCAGCGCGGGGCAAGGGGCTAGATCGATCTCGAGACGGGTCTAGAAATCAGGTTGTTTGCAAGGGGTTAAAAGGGAGAACCGGGTAAGGGGACCACCAATGGAACTGCATTAACAAGCTACAAAATACAACAGCAACAATAAGCAACGACGACGTCAGCCTATTTAGATGTAAGATCAGCGATAGACAACGCATAAAAAAGCAAAAGACAGACACACACCTGTCCCTAGAACCCTTACAGCAACAACTATTACGAAAACTACAAGGAAAACACAGACCAGGTAAAGGTACGGCGCCGATAAATGTATGCAAAAAAGAGGACTACACCTTCTCCCCCTCTGGTAACGAATCTTCTCTAGAAAACCCTCGGAAAAACATCCTCAAACCGCCTGCACCTGGCGCTCTCTCTCTTCTCCTAAATCTCAACTAGAAGGCCGCACCTTTGCAATATGGTAAAAAAAAAGTATATAGATATATACAAATAATCTACAGTGGTTAAAGGCCAGTTAAAAAATTGTTAAATGTATTTAAAAATGGTATAGATGGAACACCAAAGGACACAGCAAATGGCAAGTATCACTTTTTCTAAAGCTTTAAATATAAAAATCAAACGTTTTCATTGCAAATCCATTAACTGCCCTGTTTATTTATATATTTCAGTAGGCCAAAATCATTTAAAACAATTAGCTGATTTAATTTGTCAATAAATAATGCATTGATGGTGTTAAAAAGTTTAATTTGCCTCATCAAGTAAACATTTGTGTTTACTTAATTTGGACATTATGACTCTGTTAATGTTAATTACATTTTAATTGTTTTCAAATTAAAAAGAAATTGTATATTGATTAAAAGATGAGTTAAAAATATTAGTATTGCAAGGAAATTATTAATTTTAAATGTTTTTATACGTAATGAAAGGCTTTTTATGGATTTAAAATCGAGAAAGATTTATTCAAATCAAATAATAAAGAACCTGCAACATTTTTTTATTCAAATAAAATTCTCTAACAGGTGTGTTTTACTTATTAAAATCTCTGTTAATTCCTTAAAAACCCTGCAACCACTGTCTTGTTTTCTTAACCGCTTGCCTTGACGTGTGTCTTAAGTTTTTTTGCTAATAATAATATAGCGAAAAAACAAAAAACACAACAAAAAAACATACACAAAGACAGAGGAACGGCTAGGAGAGCAGAAGAGATCAGCCGAGCGAAAGAACAAGCGAACATCACATGACAAGTTCGGTGGGCTGCAAAAGGTGTGGGATGGGGGGCAAGCAAGTGGACAGGTAAGCAACTAGGCAAGTGGGCGGTGGGCGGCAGGAGGTGATCATCGGGTCCCGAGACTGGCCCACTAGAGGCGGGGCCCTGAAAGAGATCGCTCTTCGCCTTATCGCGCTTATCAAATCGCCAACAGACAGCTGACAGGGGGGGAAAGGCGGCGGAAAAGGCAGCGGAAAACCGGGGAAAATGGTAAATCCCTGCGGGGCACTAAAATATTGCACAGGCAGTGGTAGATAAGACAGATCCATCAGGTTTAAAGTCTTGCCTTTTTGTTCAGCTGATTTAAGATGCAATTAGTTGCGAGATCATCTGATGGGGGTAAGGATTTGGTATATATAATGGGGGGGAAACCAGTAATTATACACACACAGGAAATATCACAAGGACAGAGAATAAAATAGAAATAAAGGATCATTAACAACATAAAAAACGACATAAAACCAATTAAATTTTAATGATAAATCGGGCAAAAAACAATTGTTTCAAAGGAATATGCAAAACATTTCTACTACTTTTATTAAATTTGTAATTTGTAATAGGGTTTAGTCACGTAATTATAACTTTAATTTATTCAACCAAAGACTCATTATATTCAGCTTTAGCTAATTTAAGTTCATTTCTATGAACTATATATATCTCTTAGGTTTCCCCCGCCAATCTTATATAAAACCTCGCACGATTAATCTCATTTCATCCAATGATATTTATTCCAGATTTTTCCACTTATCTCGACACATTCCCCATGATTTATCAATTAGCAGGATGACACAAGAGACACCTCCAAGTGTTTGGAATTCCAATTTCAAATAAATTAAGACTTTTTTTATTTCTATTTCCTCTCAAGACCCCCCCACATGGCGTATACGCAATAAAAAGAAAAATATTACTAATACGCCCCGTGAACCCATAAACTTCCTCGACATTTTCTTATCAATGACAAGCAAAATTCAACTTAATCTTTAGCTAGATGGAAATAAATAAACGAAAACCCAGACTCGATTTTGGATTTTTGCAGAAACGTGGCCAAAGAACAGAACTGCCTAACCTTATCAGCGGAGAGTCCAAAAACACATTGATAAGCTAATGAAATTTAAAATAACAGCTCCGCTGGGGGCTCTCTTTTTTACTTGGTTTTTTCTTTTTTGTATTAAATAAAACTGTGTCTGGTTCAGAAACGTGCTCGAGCAACCAGAAAAACACGATGAATGGCACACAACAACGCCCAGGTCGAGACAAGACACACACACGAAAAATAAAGAGTTTATTAAAAGAGATTAGCATAAATTTGGAAATTTTATGAGCGACGCGAAACCCAACAAAATCAAAAGCACAAAAACAGTTACGAACAAATAATACGAAATAGGAGAAAAAAAAACACATAAACCTGTTGGCGCCGCCATAACAAACAAATATAAGCCTGATTTCAAAAAACATGAAATTCCGTAAATTTGCGACTCGAAATTTAAAATTCTTGAACAAAGTCCAAGTGTGTATATTTTCGCCAAGAAATTATATAAGTCGGTAGGGAAAGGCAGCGAAAGTCTAAAGATTGCAATGGAATTAGTTAAAGAAAATATAAATTTTATATTATAAATATTGTATTTCTAGGAAAATGCAATTTATTATGGTTTTATTTATATAGTTAGTTACTTTTAAGCAACAAGAAAAGTGCCTATTTTTTTAATTAGACTAAGAGAAGGGCTTTGACGGTGTATCAAGGTTTTTGGTTACTCAATTGGAAAATTAATAGCCTTTTGGAATTATTTTTGGTTGCTAGATAAATATGTTATTATAACTAGAGCTAAATCTTTTCTTTATAGATCAAATATTTAATATATTTATACCCAAAATATATATAATTATAGCATTAATGTTACTTCCTGCGAAATTTATATATAAAATACATTTATCAAACTCCTAAATTCCCTTGCCCTACTTTGTTTTTATTTGGTTTATTTATTTTTATATAATACTATGCGTTCTTTGGCTCATTTTTTACTTGTAATCTCCTTGTTTTCTTTTTTATTAATCTTTTTGCGCAACAAAAAAATGTGCCGCAAGCCGTTTGTTTTGTTATTTCTGCGACTGCGACTGCGCAACGACTTTGACTTCGGGTTTCCAAGCCCAATTCCCCGGCTCCCGCTCCAGCTGGCGGGATTCCATGGCCTCTGGGCTCTGCCCTCGCCTTCGCCTTCGCCCAGATGCGATCCCAAACCGATCGCCAGACGGAAAACACATCCACATCCCATAACGAGACGAGGGCCCAGACCCAGACCGAAGGCAGACCCAACTCGAAGTCCCCGAGCAAAGTACAGAGACTCCGCACAGCGGCAGCGGCAGCAGACAATGTTGGCAACCGGTTTGCGATTTATTTTTATATATCTTTTTTTTTATTTGTATTTGTATTTAGCCGCTCAACCCCCTCCTTATCAGCCCTGTCTCGCTTGCTCTCTCTCTCTCTCCCTCCCTGGCTCATTATTATTATTATTTGCTGAATATTTAACATTGAAGCTCTGGTCGAAGCGGATTTTCATGGCACCAACACACACTTGGGTTAAAAAATATAAATATATATAACTATATATATATATATATATATATGTAATAATGAGCAAAAGGGCGCCGAAGCTTAAAATACCCTTGGGTACAAAAATTGTTCGTGGACAAGGATCAAGTTTCAAGGTTAAAATTGGCCAAGTAAATTATTTGCTGGGTGTAATTATTACATATTTTAATTTATAAATAAAAAAGAAGAAGCTTCGAGGTGAAATTTTAAGATTCTGAAAGGGTAAGAATATCTACGAATATTATTTTATATTTATTTAAAATGTACACTATTTTTTTACTTAATATTGAGCATAGCTTCATTTTCCCATATATCATATCAAACTTTAAGTCTTGAATATACTGATATTTCATAAAAGAAAGGCAGCTTTAATTTTATCAGTTCTTAAGTGACTTTTAGATTGAAAAATATATAATATTAAATACCAGAGTTTATATAATCCTTTTATTTCTACATTGTTTTAAGGCCTTAGTAATAATTTTTCTCACCCAATTCCAAGTGCATTTTCTAACAAATTCGCTTCTATTCAGCAACTCCTCTATTTACAGGGTATTAAATCTATATTCCCTATATCCTAAAGACCCCTTCCCCGCAGGGTTCAAAACCGTCCGCAAAAACTGAACGCAAAAAAGCTAAAAATAAGCTGCGTGGCTGCGCTGCTGCGGCGGCAAACAAAATGCCAAAATGCGGCAGACGCGCCGGCAACCGCGAAATGCAGCAACAAAAAACAAAAATGAACAATAACAAAAAACATATTAAACAGCAACAAAATACCCCCCAAAAGTAAAGAGAGCCAACAAAAAGCACAATCTGCAGCGGAAAAATGTATTATTTATTGTGTTTTTTTGTCTGCTTGCGTGAAAATATTTTTCCCGAGCGCTGTTTAAGCATAAAATTAAGTAGTTTAAATAAATAATAACCGACAAAACAAAACAAAAAAAGAGCAGAATTGGCCTAGCCGGCGAACCAAAAAAAATTGTTTTACACCCCAACCCAGTGGAAGAGCGAGCGCCATAAATTGCAGCTGCATTGGAAGTAATAATTATTATGAATTCATTTATAAGTTTGTGCCTTCTTTTTTATTAAGTCTATTTTGCATTTTTGTCTTCTTTATGGCTCTTTTCTTTAACACTCAGAAGAAGATCGAATGTGAATGGAAGTTGGGGGCTCCGAATATGGATTATTCTCGTAATTGCCGCTGGGTGGGGCTTCTTGGTCGGTCAAATGCATAATTAAAATTAAGATCAAGACCCGGAAAATATGTGTATAAATCTCGAATAAAATTCGAGGGTTCTGACAACAACAAGGCAAAAAATAACACTTGCCATCGATTGGGGCTATTTTGAGTTACCGGAACAAAGAAATAGAGAATATACAACTTACAAACATAAATAAAAGTCTACAAAAAAAAAATAAGCAAAATCAAAACCAATTATTATATAAGATACATAATTCTTGGAAAAGAATAAAACCAAACAGAATGTAAAATCCTTAAGTGCCTCCTACACATTTGATTTGTTTTTAGAATCTCAAAAGTGAAGTTTTAAGGTTTTTTTTAGAACAAGTCATAGAGATTAAGCAAGAAAATAACCTACAAAACACATGATATGATATATGCGAGCTCAAAAAATCGACATCGAACCTATTTTGCTACCTCTGTAAGCAACATTTCATTCACATTGTTTATATAAAAATTCACAGAGGCAATAAAAACAAGAAGGAAGAAAGAAGCTATCTTCGGAAGCCGAGTTTGTATACCCTTACAGTTTGATCCTGTAAATCATCATAACTAGGCCAAAAAAGCCTTAATTTTAATTCGGAAAGCTGTCCTATGTTAGTTTTTATTAGGTTAACGAATCTGCATACTCAATTTAAAATTTAAAAAAATTTAAATTTTTATCAATTTTTTTTCAAAACTTAACGATGTAACCCCTTAAAAAATTATCAAAATTTTGAAAAAAAATAAATTGTAGCCAGACATAGCTAGATCGACTCGGCTGTTGATGCTGATCAAGAATATATATGGATTGTAGGGTCGGAAATGACTCCTTCCCTAGATTTCGCGCTTCTGACTGAATTATAATACCATTCTTTAAATCAATACTTAAATTATAATATTATTATTATGATATTATTATATTATATTATAATATTAATATTATGATATATATATAATATATATTATAATATTAATATTATGATTTGTTACGAAATCGAATTTTAAAAAATTCATAACTAAGCCAAAAAAGCATTAATTTCAATTCGGAAAGCTGTCCTATGTTAGTTTTCATTGCGTTAACAAATCTGCATACTCAATTTAAAATTAAAAAAAATTCAAATTTTTATCCATTTTTCAAAATTTTAACGATGTAACCCCTTAAAAAATTTTCAAAATTTTGAAAAAAATAAAATATTGCCAAACATAGCTTAATCGACTCGTCTTTTGATGCTGATCAAGAATATATATGATTTATAGGGTCGGAAATGACTCCTTCACTGCTTTTGACGCTTCTGACTAAATTATAATACCATTCTTTGAGTCAATATTTATCAATATTTTTATATGACAATTTTGTTGAAAAATCTAATTTAAAAATCTCATAACTATGCCAATAAAGCCTTAATTTTAATTCGGAAAGCTTTCCTATGTTAGTTTTTACTAGGTTAACAAATCTGCATACTTAATTTAAAATTTTAAAAAATTTAAATTTTTATAAATTTTTTTTTTAAATTTTAACCCCTTAAAAAATTATCAAAATTTTGAAAAAAATTAATTTGTGCCGAGCATAGCTAGATCAACTCGGCTGTTCACGCTGATCAAGAATATATATGATTTATAGGGTCGGAAATGACTCCTTCACTGCCTTTCAAGCTTTTGACTACAATTTTAATACCCTGCAAGGCTAAACAAATAAAAATAAAGTATATACATATATTTTCAAAATGATCCCTAAAGCTTAAATTGTAATATAATAAAATAATAAAAGCAGTTGCTACTTACCTTTCTTTTCTTGTGATCCACTTCCCGTTGCTGCTTGTGCATCTCCTTGTGCATCTCCTTGAGCTCCACCTCCTTGAGCTGGTCCAGGATGATCTGGTACTTCTCCCGATTCTCCACGTCGAGCGCCACATGCAGGTAGTCGTGCCAGTTGCGCGAGTCGAAGCCCCAGTGACAGGTCTGGTTCTCGAACTTGCGATGGACATGACCGACGAACTTCTGGGGCGAGAACCAGCCGTCGCACTCCAGGCACTTGATGCAGGTCGGCTTCTGGTATGAGTACATGTCCGGCGTGCAGATGCCCTCGCACTTCCCGAAGCACTTGTGATAGACGTGGAAGCTCAGGGCGCCCTTGGCCAGGCTCTCGATGGGCACGTAGCTGTTCCGATCGGAGCGATGGAGCAGGGCGGCACAGAGGCGCTCGGCATCCGTGCGGGTGATCAGGCCACTGGCCTTGACGTCCGACGGCAGGATCTTGGCGGCCTTAAACTCCACCAGCTGGTCCGGTGTGCACTGGGAGCAGTAGATGCCCAGCTCGTCGAAGATCCGATTGATCTGCTCCAGCGAGAAGTCGTTCAGGACATTGTTGAGGAACTGCGGCAGACACAGCCTCATCTCGCCGCCCACGGAGAAGCAGCCAATGGTCTTGCCCTCCAGCCGCGTCTCGTACAGCTCGCCGCATCCCGAGTCCGCCATCGACAGAATGGGCTGGGACAGTTCCCGGGGCGGGGTGGCAGGTGGATATATCTGGGGCGGGCTGCCCCTGCTCCCGGTGGAGCAGTCATGATGGTGCAGCTCCTGCGGCTCCGGCGAACTTAGAATCTCTTTCTTGATCAGAGCGGCGGCCACCACGGGCGACGTGGCCTGGCACTTGCCAAGGAGGAGGCCGGGACTGTCGCTTCTGCTGTTGCTGGTTATGTCACCGAGGACCACGCCGGCGGCACTGAGAGCATGTCCTGGTCCTTGGAGCGACTTGGTGGCACTCGTCTGGTATTTCTTCAGGACGTTGCTTATCATGGGCGTCACGTATTCGGTCATTTTGGTGCCTTACAGTGTGAGTTCCACGATATCTTAGTAATCCATTTTTAAGGGTTATCCTTCCAGGATTCTCGAATTAC
Source organism: Drosophila bunnanda (assembly GCA_035046265.1). Taxonomy (NCBI): domain Eukaryota; kingdom Metazoa; phylum Arthropoda; class Insecta; order Diptera; family Drosophilidae; genus Drosophila; species Drosophila bunnanda. Next base: position 3,238,526 of record JAWNOB010000076.1, on the reverse strand, counting down.
GATTATTAATAATATTTTATATGGATTGATTGATTAACTTTCACTTGATTATTAACTTTTTGTAAAGTCCTTTAGATTTTTGAAGTATTAATTACGATTGGGATCCATTGTTGCTTTTATTATTATTATTATTAACTGTTTGAAGTAATTTATTTTATTTTTTTGTTGAATTTTGGCACATTTGTGATTGGTTTGTTTTTGCTTGATTTCAGCTAGTCAGCTAGTTTGATTATTTTCCAGCTTTCCTTTTAGAATTTAAGCATTTAGCCTTTTGCCGGCGGCAAAATTCAGCTGGCACAGCACAAACACATCTTTTTTCTATATATTTGCGTTATTTTTCGTTATTATTTTAAGTTGTATTTATAGAAATACATATTATTCGCCGTTATTTGAACGAAACTTGTGCGCACTTTTCGGCCATTCTCCCGCATGCACTTCATTTGATTTTCGCCATCAATTAATTTCCTCTCCTTTCGGCGCAATTTCCTAATTTTAATTTTCGTATTTCATTTCATTTTCAATTTCTTAACTGCAAAAGCACACTGATACACTCACTCGCGACACGCGGATACACGGACACGGGGGACAAACGCGCACGCACACACACACGAACACACACGCAAGGCCGGCAGACGGGAGAGCGGGGAGCGGCGAAAGAGAGCGAAAAAGCGGGAGGTACAAAAACGCCGCCTGACAAATTCTTTCAATTTGCTGTTGTTGTTGTTGCTGCTGCTGCACTATTTATAAATCTTCTTTTTGCCTGCAAATTATGTATTTGCCTTTTTTGCACACTTATCTTTGGACTGCCGCCGCACTTTACTTTGTATCTTCTCGCTCGTTTTGCATCTTCGTATCTTTCATTCCGTCTATTTATCTTTTTTCGCAAGCGTCGCACGTGCGAGCTTTCGAGATATTTTTCGATTTTTGCCACCGCCGCGACAGCCGCCAACACGTCCGAACCGTTTCAACCAGTGCTGCGAATTTGGCGTTGTTCCCGTCAGAACTGGCTTTTTTGAAGGCTAGCGGCGGGAAAAAGTTGTGAATTGCGAAAAGCGGGAATTCTGGTTTTTATCGATTGTTCGATACCTTCCCGCGGAGAGAATTCTGTTAAGTTACGCTCACCCCGTGTTAAGTTACACTCTCCCCTCCGATCTGTTAATTTCTACATGAGAATTCGACCCCAAACATGAGAATTCGACCCCAAACATCTGTAAGCATGTAGAACTGTTCTGTAAACGTTCTGTAACTGTGTCAAATGCAAACTAATCTGCAGACGCGTAACAGTAAAATGTAAACCTACGTCCAGGAAGAGGGAACTGCGGGGCGATGTTTATGTATTCATTCGTTTTGAATGTATGATTTGATTTTAACTTTTGCGGGACTTTAATTATAGATAATAGATATTGCTTGCATTAACACAGCCCGAGTTTGTGATTAGTTATTTAGTATAAATTTTTTTAAATGCCAACTTGAACATATTTCAGGCTAGATCTGGCATATTCATTTGGCGAGAGCTCGAGATTTAAAAGTCTGGCAACGTTAAGGCTTGAGACACCGGCGCTGCCAGACCTATACGAAGAATTTATCAGGAAAACGTTTTTTTTCGAGAATGCTTTCAATAGCTTGGAACTTAGAATATCTATGATGCACAAACAAATAAAGAAATTAAAATATATAAAATAATGCTCGAGCTGTAAGCCACAGCAGCTAATGCTCTTAAATATGTCAACTTTTAGTTGTAAAATAAAAAATTTGCTATCAGGAAAGAACAGCAATGGTGATATGCATCAGACGCATGCAGATATAAAATAAGAAAAAACCAATTAACCATGGTAAAGAAACCGATATGTGAAGATGATACAGAGTACGAAAATAAGTAAATTATTCAATTAAAGGCTCAGAAAATAAATAAAAGAATTTCGTATTTAAAGTAAAATATTAAAAAGAAAAAAGTAATTTAGGTGAAAAGAAGTCCGCTCTGCGACGTGTTTACGTTAACTGAACTGACTCTGGCATTTACTGTCTATTTATATAGTTTTTTTAACAAAGCCTACTATGATTTAAATTCATGTTTAGTCACAAAGCGCCACTGTTGGGTGGTTTCTAAAACATCGTTTTTCACCACACACCCGAAACAGCTGGTGCCAAAGCAAATCCGCGGATTTTTCGTTTATCCCGACTGCGGTCATACTACAACTGAATTTTTTTAGTTTTTCAAGTAATTATTGTTTTTAAAGGATTTCTGGCCAACAAAGACAACAAACTAACACCCTTTCTGTACTCTTGCAGGGGGTAAACGAAAAGCCTGTAAAATGCCGGAGCCGCGCAGTCCGATGGCCAGTTTTGCCCAGTCGGTGCAGAATGTGATCGATGGACCCATTACCTGGTTCCGTGGTACGTAATATCCTGACAATTGCTACCAAAAGGATCTGGAGAGATCCCCTTCACAGGCGGGAATAGTTTACACGGACCGACGATCGGAAAAAGTTGAAAAAACTTGGAAAAACTGCGGACAATTACATAATGACATAACCTCAACTGCGCGCGAACTGTTTGTTTTTGTTTACACTTTCCCAGTGCAAAAAATGATGCTTAAATTAAATATAATTGTGATATCGATTACCTTGCAGAGACCATTGTGGAGCCCAACCAGGAGAAGTACAACTGGTACCATCAGCGCTTCCGCCGCGTGCCGACCATCGATCAGTGCTATGTGGACGACGCCGTCTGCCGGTTCGAGGCGGACCAGCAGTTCCGTAGGGATCGCATGGTGGACAATGAGATTGTCAACATCCTGCGCCAGCGCTTCGAGGACTGCACCTTATACGAGGCTCCCGATCACCTGGTCAAGTGCAAGCCGCTGCTGGAACAGTACGAGAAGGCCACCGAGAATTGGTTCATCAAGTGTGAGTTTTACAGACGGAGCTCCTTGCTATGTTGAGTCCTCTACTCATTCGTTTTTCGACTCTTTCAGATGGTGACTTGGGTGGCTATGCCAATGCCAAGACCGCTTACATGAAGCAGAAGCATCGCTTGATCTGGGAGCGTCGCCATGGACCCGTGGGCAGTGGCATGAAGGGGGAGGAGGCTGTCCACTAAAGGCAGGATGATGTTTTTTTAGTTCCATTATCCGTTATTTCGAAAATATACACACACACGCCCTGAAAAAACCGAAGGCAATGAGCATTTGGAAAGTGATTTCATTAAAAGGATAATCCAGCTGGAAAAGGTTTGTGGATTAAAGTTTAAGTAAAGTGAATTAGGTATGTATATTAAGGGATAACGTTCGATTTGATATGCCGACTAAAAGATGTATCAGTCTCAATATCAAATCGTAACCTGGGACATATCGGAATTTAAAAAATCGAATTTTATAGGTCCAATATATCAGAGAAAATATTGATTTATCAATTTTTTTTTAAATTATCAATATTTTCTATAATATCTGCAAAAAAAGGTTTGAAAACTTTTTAAGAGTCAATGTAAAAGCAAAATGATTTTATTTCATATAAAGGGATTTATTAAAATTGAAAGTAATCATTATTCAGCAATTGTTAAATTAGAACGTTTTAATTTTCTGTTTTACTTGCTGTTAATTCGTTTAAGGCGTCGTTAGTTTGTTTTAAATTATGCTAGCAAATGTATTAATACTATTTTTTGTTTAAACTATGTAGATATTTTGAGAAAGTTATCGATCTTCCAAAAAGAGAAGAACAGTCTTAAAGATTTCTTTAAAATCTATTTGAATTTTCTAAGCGTTCTTTTTGAAGCTCTATATATTGGAATTTTGAATTTGACAATTAATAATGAATCAAGACTTTCAATATTCCCTGAAACTAATGAGCAAAATAATATTTTAATTCTATATAAAAGAAAAAATATTTATTTCCTTAAATAATCCTACAAAAGAGGATTTTTTAAGGAAAAACCTCTTTTTGTAATATGACTAAATAAGAATTTTGTTATTTAAAAAATAGAAAAGCGTAAAAAAAGTTGTTGATGTCCAAAAAAAATTTTAAATTAAAATACAAAATCTACGTCTGGCAATTTGAAAGACTTCTTACAATCGATTATTTGTCTAAAAGTGAATTAAATGTGCTTTAAAAACAAAAATCAAGTAGAAATTAAATATTAAAGTAAATTAAGTCATTTTGCTCATAGTTTAAGGGAATTTTAAGCTGTACCCTTCATTACTAATCGTCAATATTCTCTGTAGTTAAATTATTTAAATAATTAATTTTAATTACCGAAAATCCGCATAGGTCTTCAGTTTATATACTAAAAAATCATCTATAGTCTTTGCCAATGATCAGCTAATCGAGACCAATGGCTTGTTCATGAGACTCTTCTTGAGCTTGGCCAGAGCGCTATTCGCGGACTTGCCTTCACCGGGCTTCTTGTCCCTGTTTTTGGGTCCCAATGGAATCATTGTTGTGTCCATCAACTTGCGTCGGAATCCCTTGTAGAACTGCAGCACTTGGGGATTGGCCCACACCTGCTTGGCATCAAAGTCGAGGATGCGAATGGATTGCAGGGACTTGGCACGCGACAGAGCCACATAGGCCTGGCCAGCTTCGAACACCTTTGACAGCGACATTTCCACGCAATCGAGGGTCAATCCCTGACTCTTGTGGATGGAGAAGGCCCAAGCTAGTTTAAGCGGCACCTGACGCCGTGTGAGGATGCCTCCAGTGGCGGTCTTAATGATCCATTTCTCGTGCCGGCACACATACTCCTGGTTGTTCTTGAAGCGAACCACTGGAAGATTATCCTTGTCTATCCTAACAACCACTCCGCGGGCTCCATTCACCAGTCCATTGGCTATGTTAATGTTTTTCAGAAGCATTACCTGGGCATTGACCTTTAGGTAGAGCTGGGATGGCGCCTGTACCTGTTGGTCCATTTGTTTCGTCATCGAAGCGTCCGAATCGTCTGCTTTAAAGAGGATCTTGTCTCCCTGGAGATTCTCCAGCTTTGATTCGTTAATTGAATTAGCATCATTAGTGTGAGAGCAGAGCTGGGTGGCCAATATGCCATTGCCCTCGATCTTCTGCTTTGATGTGGCCGCCAGTCGAGTGGTTATCGAGTCATTCACATGTCCTATGCGTAGGTGGTTCAGGATCTTTACAAACTCGGGATCGGATTGACGGTGCACCTGCTTCAGTTCGTAGACACACTGAATGCAGGTTTCCCAGGCACTGGACTGGAAGCAGAAGCGCTGCTGTGGGGTGGCCGAGGGCGCTGCTCCAAAGTCACCTCTGATAACTGGCGGAAGCTGCAGGAAATCGCCGCAAAGGATGAGCTGGATGCCGCCAAAGGGGCGATCATTGCGACGAATGTGACGGGCAACGGCTTCGATTTTCTAGAAGGGGAACACGAGGTTATTAAATATAAAGTAAAAAGGAAGTCAACGTACCTCAAAGAACTGCCCATCCACCATGGAGATCTCGTCAATGATCAGTCGCTTGCACTTGCGCCATGTCTGGGCACTCATAGGTCGCGATGCCAGGTCCAGGCACCTTTGCATTGTCGCATCTCCGCCGCCAATGCCAGCAAAGGCATGGAGTGTGGTGCCTCCAATCAGACAGGCAGCCACTCCCGTGGAAGCCGTGGCCACCGTGCCATCGGGCGGCAAAGCCGATATGATACGTCTCAACAAGAAACTCTTGCCGGTGCCAGCAGAGCCCGTGAAGAAGACATTCTTGCCGGAGGTGCAGGCCCGCAGTACCTCCATTTGCTCTTCGCTCAGCTTGAGGGACTCGTCCGTGGATGATTGGTAGAGCTTCTTGGCCGCCGGCAAGCCACCTTTGTCTTTCTCCTCTTGCAGCTCCTCAAAACGCCGCTTTTTGGACGCCTGGGGGGATGGGGTCGTCGTAGAGCCCTTCGACAGCAAGCCCGCCTTTTTTCGCGCCAAAATCATCTCCGCCGTGGTCACTGGAGAAACATCCTCGAAGCTGGAGGGCTTGCCGGACATCAGGTGCTCCCGCAACTTCTTCTGCAGCGTGGCATCGTCGGGCTGAGCCCCCTCCTTGCCGTTCATCTTGATGAAGATCGTGCGCAGGAAGAACATCAGCGTGCCGGGCGGGGCATTTGACAGATAGAGCGTACAGCTCTCCGCCTTGAAGTTAAAGGTGGCCTTGCCCTCGGCCATGAACTTCTTGTGCACCATCAGGTCCTTGAGCTTGAATTTGAGCGGCTTCAGCTTCTCCGGCGTCACCTCCACGAACAGCTCCTGGAGATCGTTGCGCACCAAGCGCAGAGTGGCCGTCTTGTAGGCCAGCTTACGGCCCGTAACGCCCACGGAATTTGTCCACTGCATGTTCACCGCACACGTGAGCACTGCGTCGTTGAGATCCATCGCGTTTTTTTCACTGATTTACTCGTTTTAGTTAAATTTAGCGCGAAAAAATAAAATTACACTATTCCTCGTGCGGGCAAAACATCGGATCACTATCGATACTATCGATACTTGGATATTGTTTCGAAAACATCGATTTTTTTGCACTATCGAAGTTCGGGAAAAATTGTAGATGACATTTTTACACGCATACAGATACATGGGGTAGAATTCTCATGTAGAAAGTAAAATTCATTAAAGATTGCTCTCGTCCAGAGAGGAGAGCGTAAATGAACAGAATTCTCTCGTGAGCGAGTAGGAGAGAGCGTACACAGGAAGTCTCGGTAGTTAGGGTTGGCCAAACTATGTAGAAATTTGTATACCCTTCAGGGTATTATAATTTCAGTCAGAAGTTTGCAACGCACTAAAAAATATTATAACTTTTCCAGTTTTCATCAGATTTTCACCAAATTTAAGATATAGCCATTATGTATTATTCTAGATTTTTGTATTTAATTTTTTGAAAATCGGACCACTATATCATATAACTGCCATAGGAACGATCCATAAATTATACAATTAAATATTATAACTCTTCCAGTTTTCAACAGATTTTCATTAAACTTGAGATATAGCCATTTTATTATATTCTAGAATTTTGGATTTAATTTTATACAAATCGGACGACTATATCATATAGCTGCCATAGGAACGATCCATAAATTATACAATTAAAAATTATAACTCTTCCAGTTTTCAACAGATTTTCATCAAATTTAAGATATAGCCATTATGTATTATTCTAGATTTTTGTATTTAATTTTTTGAAAATCGGACCACTATATCATATAGCTGCCATAGGAACGATCCATAAATTATACAACTAAAAATTATAACTCTTCCAGTTTCCAACAGATTTTCATTAAATTTGAGATATAGCCATTTTATTATATTCTAGAATTTTGGATTTAATTTTATACAATTCGGACGACTATATCATATAGCTGCCATAGGAACAATCCATAAATTATACTAATAAAAATGATAACTCTTCCAGTTTACAAAAGATTTTCACCAAATTTAAGATATAGCCATTATGTATTATTATAGATTTTTGTATTTAATTTTTTGAAAATCGGACCACTATATCATATAGCTGCCATAGGAACAATCCATAAATTATACAAATAAAAATGATAACTCTTCCAGTTTACAAAAGATTTTCACCAAATTTAAGATATAGCCATTATGTATTATTATAGATTTTTGTATTTAATTTTATAAAAATCGGACGACTATATCATATAGCTGCCATAGGAACGATACAGAAATTAATGCAATTAAAAATTATAACTCCTCCAGTTTTTAACAGATTTTCATTAAATTGAAGATATAGAAATTTTATATTATTTAAGAATTTCAGATTTAATTTTATAAAAATCGGACCACTATATCACATAGCTGCCATAGAAACTATATACTTTTGACATACACAACATCTAGTTAGTTTGAAAAATTCTACGTTTATGAGCAAACAATTAGGCGTTGTGAATTTATTCATTCTGAAATCATATATTCCGTTTCGAAAACCCAAATATGAACGTGGAGGTAAAACTGCTGGTGCGACTCCTTCTCGCCATCCTGTTGGGGTCCTTGATATCCACGGTTTTCCTAGGCAAGCACATACATATAAATGAATCGGTAAAGAAGCACAACAACAGGTCAAAGGATATCCATTCGGAAACTGAGGCTCCCAAGGATATTCCCCCAGAGGTTCATTTAGAGTCAGCACTAGTGATTTCCTCAGATGTCTCTACTAGTTACCATACCGAAGCCTTGATGACGACGGAAAGAGCTGTAACTCGAAGCAGCATCGGCAGAAACAAATTCGAGTCCTTGAAAATAAGTAGAGGTGCTTTGTTCCGCCTGTTGAAGCGCACAGGCAAGGTGAAGGATTGGCGCGACCTCCATGCCATGCTCCTAGACAGACACCGGAAAGGACTTGGCGATATGGGAAGACCGGTTAGCATTTCGGATACAAACGGTGCGGGAAAAATGCTTCTGGGGCTCCACGGCTTCCAAGCTCAAGTGTCCGATTTGATTTCTGTAAATCGATCTTTGCCGGATGTCAAGCCGCGTGTGTGAGTCTTAATGATAATAATAATAATAAGAGTTTAATATAAGTTTGGCTTACCCAGCTGCAATAAGTTAAAGTACCTGAAAAAGCTGCCCAATGCCACCGTGGTCATCCCCTTCCATAACGAGCACCTGAGTGTGCTGCTCCGATCCATACACAGCCTCGTAAATCGTTCTCCTGCAGAGCTTCTTGGTGAGATTATCCTGGTGGATGATGCCAGTCATTTGGCAGACTTGGGACAAGAACTGGATGACTATTTGACGAAGGCTTTTGGAAAGATAGTAAGCTTGGTGAGACTTTCGGAGAGACATGGTCTGATTAAGGCTAGGATGGTGGGGGCCAGAAGAGCCAGCTGCCAGGTTTTGATCTTCCTGGATTCCCACATTGAAGTTACTCACAGTTGGGTAAGGTTCTTAAGGATTTCACTATTTAATTTCTGTTTCTATTATATTATTTGGTGGTTTTCAGCTACCCCCACTCCTGGAACCCATTGCCATGCATCGTACCATTGCGACAGGACCCATTGTGGATTCAATTTCGCGCGAAACCTTTGCTTATGAGAAGGGATCCGCACTCAGTCGCTCTGGCTTCGATTGGCGTCTCCATGTGAAACATCTGCCTCCCCTTCCCACAGACATCCTGGGGGGCTACGCCCCCTATCGCACTCCACTGCTGGTGGGCGCCTTGGCCATCGATAGAAGATACTTTTGGCATCTTGGCGGCTACGACGAGGAGCTGGACATCTGGGGCGGGGAGTATCTAGAGATGGGCTTCAAGATTTGGATGTGTGGCGGCATGCTGCTCTACATACCCTGCTCTAGGGTGGCCCATATCTCGAGGGGACCCGTGCTCGAGCGATCGAGTCCCAGGAACTACAACTATCTGGGCAGGGTGAGTGTAGATCTATGTCATAAATAATATAAAATTTATTTAGTGAAATATACTTCATATTTATTGGGGCACAGAACTTGAAGCGCGTGGCTGAGGTCTGGATGGATGACTACAAGAGATTCATTTACGATCGAAACCCCGAACTCTTTCACAACGTGGATGCTGGCAATCTGACTGCCGTGAAGGCACAGAGGAAACAGCTGAAGTGCAAGTCCTTCAATTGGTACATGACCCATGTGGCTCCTGACTTTCTGGCCAAGTTTCCCACAGTCGAGCCACCGCCACTGGCCTCGGGTGTCATCCAGAGCGTGGCCCATCCCTCCCTTTGCATGGACACCCTCAAGAGGGAGCACAACCAGCCGCTGGGCCTGGCACGCTGCAGTGATCCGCCGGGCAAGTACCAGGACTGGACCTTGACCAAAGATCACGAAATCCGACTGAGGACGGGCCATGCCTGCCTGGAGGAGGGCGGATCGAAGGGCAATAATGACCCTGTTAAGTTGTATCACTGCCACAGCCTGGGCAGGAATCAGTTTTGGTATTATAATCCGAAGTGGCAGTGGATCCAGCAGGGTGAAGGGTGGTACCGCTGCCTGGAGGCCATTCTGCCGCACGGACCAAATCCTGGCCAAGTGGTGTCTAATAATTGCAACAAGAGCAACATACTGCAGAGATGGAATTTTGGTAGTCCCTAAGAGGCATTTGCCTTCATCAAATTTGAATACAAAATAAATGCTTAATGTAGTATTTACTTTATATTTAGCATACCTAAACACAACACCTAAACAGCAAACCAAAAGATTATGTTAAATAAAGATTTAAAAAGTAATTACGAGTCAATATTTATCTATATTTTTATATTTAAAAAACTCATAACTAAGCCAAAAAAGCACTAATTTCAATTCGGAAAGCTGTCTCATGCCAGTTTTTATTAGATTAATAAATCTGCATACTCAAATTAAAATTTTTTAAATTTTAAAATTTTTATCAATTTTTTGACAATTTTAACGATGTAACCCCTTAAAAAATTTTCAAAATTTTGAAAAAAATAAATTTTGGCCGGACATAGCTAGATCGACTCGGCTTTTCATGCTGATCAAGAATATATATGCTTTATAGGGTCGGAAATGACTCCTTCACTGTCTACAAGCTTCTGACTGAATTTATAATAAAATTTTTGAGTCGATATTTACATATATTTTTATATGTAATTTTTTCGTAAAATAAAAGTTTAAAAAACTCATAACTAAGCCAAAAAAGCAGTAATTTCAATTCGGAAAGCTGTCTCATGCCAGTTTTTATTAGATTAATAAATCTGCATACTCAATTTAAAATTTTTAAAATTTTAAAATTTTTATCAATTTTTTGACAATTTTAACGATGTAACCCCTTAAAAAATTTTCAAAATTTTGAAAAAAAATCAATTTTGTCCGGACATAGCTAGATCGACTCGGCTGTTCATGCTGATCAAGAATATATAGGCTTTATAGGGTCGGAAATGACTCCTTCACTGTCTACAAGCTTCTGACTGAATTTATAATCAAATTTTTGAGTCGATATTTACTTATATTTTAATATGTAATTTTTTCGTAAAATAAAAGTTTAAAAAACTCATAACTAAGCCAAAAAAGCAGTAATTTCAATTCGGAAAGCTGTCTCATGCCAGTTTTTACTAGATTAATAAATCTGCATACTCAATTTAAAATTTTTAAAATTTAAAAATTTTTATCAATTTTTTGACAATTTTAACGATGTAACCCCTTAAAAAATTTTCAAAATTTTGAAAAAAAGTAAATTTTGTCCGGGCATAGCTAGATCGACTCGGCTGTTCATGCTGATCAAGAATATATAGGCTTTATAGGGTCGGAAATGACTCCTTCACTGTCTACAAGCTTCTGACTGAATTTATAATAAAATTTTTGAGTCGATATTTACATATATTTTTATATGTAATTTTTTCGTAAAATAAAAGTTTAAAAAACTCATAACTAAGCCAAAAAAGCAGTAATTTCAATTCGGAAAGCTGTCTCATGCCAGTTTTTATTAGATTAATAAATCTGCATACTCAATTTAAAATTTTTAAAATTTAAAAATTTTTATCAATTTTTTGACAATTTTAACGATGTAACCCCTTAAAAAATTTTCAAAATTTTGAAAAAAAATAAATTTTGTCCGGACATAGCTAGATCGACTCGGCTGTTCATGCTGATCAAGAATATATAGGCTTTATAGGGTCGGAAATGACTCCTTCACTGTCTACAAGCTTCTGACTGAATTTATAATAAAATTTTTGAGTCGATATTTACTTATATTTTTATATGTAATTTTTTCGTAAAATAAAAGTTTAAAAACTCATAACTAAGCCAAAAAAGCAGTAATTTCAATTCGGAAAGCTGTCTCATGCCAGTTTTTATTAGATTAATAAATCTGCATACTCAATTTTATAATTTAAAAAATTTAATTTTTTGTCAATTTTTGACAATTTTAACGATGTAACCCCTTAAAAAATTTTCAAAATTTTGAAAAAAATAAATGTTGGCCGGACATAGCTAGATCGACTCGGCTGTTCATGCTGACCAAGAATATATATGATTTATAGGGTCGGAAATGACTCCTTCACTGTGTTACAAGATTCTGACTGATTTTATAACACAATTTTTTGAGTCGATATTTGTAAATATTTTTATAAGACATTTTTTTCGTCAAATCATAGTTTAAAAAAGTCATAACTAAACCAAAAAAGCTGTAATTTCAATTCGGAAAGCTGTCTCATGCCAGTTTTTATTAGATAAATAAATCTACATACTCAATTTTATATTTTAAAAAATTAAAATGTTGTCTAAATTTTTGACAATTTTAACGATGTAACCCCTTATAAAATTTTCAAATTTTGAAAAAAATAAATTTTCCTCTGACATAGCTTAATCGACTCGGCTGTTGATGCTGATCAAGAATATATATGATTTATAGGGTCGGAAATGACTCCTTCAAGCCTAACGACACTTCTGACTAAAATAATCGAAATGGTAGAATTACAACAGTGCGTATACGTAATATTTTCGGACTCCGCTATATATACGCCTTAAATAAAATTTAGAATGGATAATTTTCTTTTCTCTGCTAATTTTTATAAGGTACACATACTGTTTTACAAGTTTCTGACTAACATATAATACACCGAAGGGGTATAATTACAACTGTGCGTATACGTAATATTTTGGAACTCCGATATATTCATATGCCTTAAATAAAATTAAAAAAAGGGGTTTAATGTGTATTTTTCTTTTCTTTACTAGCTTCTGACTGAAATTATAATGCAATGCAAGGGTATAAAAATAAATGTAAGTAGCTATTATCATTTCAGTTATACTCCCACATAAGAGGACACCATGACGCGGGCTTCTCAGATTTGAATTCGCACTCCGAAAATGTCTCTCGGTTTTTGGGTTAGCTCTCGTTTTCTTCTGCTGCATCTTACACCTCACAGGGCCCCCGGCAACCACTTACTCCGCCACTTGATTGATAGTGGAGAACGGTGTTGCCTCCAGAGCCACCTTATCTCTTTCTATTTTCCCCACCCTCGTCGCAGATCAATTACACTAATGGCCAATGATTTTGCCAGGTGTCTCCGGCTTGCTGCTCCGTGGCAGCAGTCTCCACTGTGGGCTTCCGCCGGCTGGACGTCAGGATCATGGCCATGAAGAAAAGATATGTGAAGCGCCTGGTGCGCAAAGTGATCCTCTGGCTCCTCTTCATCGCCCTGGTGTCTCTGGTCACCACTCTGGTTGTGGAGAAGCGCATGCGTCCGTCTGGCAATGCCGAGGAGGAGAACCTCGATCCAAATGGAGATCCCATCACACCCATTTTCCGGGCCGCCAATGTTATACCCACGAGGAAGGCGCCACGACCGCCGTACCAGGATCGCAACTCCTTCATAAATCCGCCCAAGGAGGTGAAGCAGGGCTTTAGGCTGCCGGAACCAGAGGGTGAGCGCAAGGATTGGCATGATTACGTGGCCATGGAGGCGGACATGAAGCGTGTCGGCCTGGGAGAGCATGGCGCCGCCGCTCATAATGATCCCGACGAGAAGGAGCTGGAGGATCAGCTGTACAAGAAGAACGGCTTTAATGGCCTTTTGTCGGATAGAATTTCGGTTAATCGATCTGTGCCGGATGTGAGAGCGGAAGCGTGAGTTCAGTAGATAATATTAATATATTACTTAATTATTTGAAAATCTTTTCTAGTTGCAAATCCCGCAAATACCTGGCAAAGCTGCCCAATGTCAGTGTGATCTTCATTTTCTTCAACGAACACTTCAACACCTTGCTGAGATCCATTTACAGTGTGATCAATCGCACTCCGCCCGAGTTACTCCGACAGATTATCCTCGTGGACGACGGCAGTGAGTGGGAGGTGTTGAAGCAACCCCTGCATGACTACGTGGCCAGGCACTTTCCCCATCTAGTGGATATAGTAAGGAATCCGGAGAGACTCGGCCTGATTGGAGCCAGGCTAGCCGGAGCCAAGGTGGCCTTGGGGGAAGTCATGGTGTTCTTTGACTCCCACATTGAATGCAACTATAATTGGGTGAGTTTTCACTATTGATTTACCTTCTTTACATTGTTAATAATGTAATCTTTTTAGTTACCTCCCCTGCTAGAGCCCATTGCCATCAACCCAAAGATCTCCACCTGCCCCATTGTGGATATTATTATGCACACAGACTTCTCCTATGGTGGCGGCTATCAGGAGGGTTCGCGTGGTGGCTTCGATTGGAAGTTCTTGTACAAACAGCTGCCGGTCCTGCCTGAGGATTCGGTGGATAAATCCCTGCCCTATCGCAGTCCCGTGATGATGGGCGGCCTGTTTGCCATTCGGACGGATTTCTTCTGGGACCTGGGTGGCTATGATGACCAGCTGGACATCTGGGGCGGTGAGCAGTACGAGTTGAGCTTCAAGATCTGGATGTGTGGCGGCATGCTGCTGGATGTGCCCTGCTCCAGGGTAGCTCACATTTTCAGGGGACCCATGGAGCCCAGGCAGAGTCCAAGGAAGCACAACTTTGTGGCCAAGGTTGGACCCAAAAATATATTTATTAAAATATTAATTTAACTTCCGGAATCCTCTCCTCTTCAGAACCACAAGCGAGTGGCCGAGGTCTGGATGGATGAGTACAAGCAGTATATATATGCCCGCCAACCGCATACCTATAATGATTTAGATGCCGGCGACCTCACCGTCCAGCTGGCCATCCGGGAGCGGCTGCAGTGCAAGTCCTTCCACTGGTACATGACGGAGGTGGCTCCCGATTTCCTGGCCAAGTTCCCGCCCATCGAGCCGCCCAGCTATGCCTCGGGTGCCCTGCAGAATGTGGCCTACTCCCAGTACTGTCTGGATACCATGGGCAAGGCTTCCAACGAGGTGGTTGGCCTGTTCACCTGCGCGGAGAACCGCACCCATCCCCAGGCCACTCAGTTCTGGACGCTGTCCGCTTACCGTGAGCTGCGCCAGCACTCGGACTCCATATGCCTGGACGTGCAGTCGTCTCCGCCGAATGCCACTGTCTGGATGTGGTCCTGCCACAATATGGGGGGTAATCAGTTTTGGTTCTATGATAGGGAGACCCAGTGGCTGGTCCAGGGCCAGAGAAGCAATCGCTGCATGGAGGGCTTTGTGGAGAATGGGAAGCCCTTGGTCCTTGTGAATGAGTGCCAGAGGGGCAACGATCGCCAGAGATGGATATTTGGAACCGTGAATGACACCTTGTTGGATAAATTCTTCGAGGGAGTTGAGTAGGAAAAAGGTATGGAAATGTAACAGAATTTAATATAAAAGTCGTTAGTAATGCCTCAGAAATTGTCTTGTAAATAAAAATCTATTTGGAAAAGTGTTACAAAAATATGCAAGGGAATTTGTAAGGTTTTAAATTAACTGAAAATCAAATTAAACATATTTTCAAGTTTCAATTGTATGTATTTTAGTAAGGCGTAAGTTTCTATGTTATATTTTTGGTTATTACATCTGATTATATTATTTCAATGTTTCCTTATTAAATGTCTCTTAAAAGCCACACTTAAAAGCAAATCCTTGCTCTCTCTCCCTTCTCTCTGTCAATAAAATATCTATTAATATTGCTTTGATGTTTAGTTTTAATAATAAAAAATATATTTAAACAAATATCTAAATAAATTGACTTTGATATATAATCCTATAGGAATATCTGTAAGCTTCTTGTGAATTAATTCCCACACATCAGCGTATCGCCACCTTTCGATCTGACAAGTTCGTGGACCTGCGTGCGTCACGGGGCCTAGTTGAATGATCGATGCGAAGGTTCCTCAAAAAAAGGAAAAAAGTTTACTAAATAAATTCCATTTTTTCCATTAATTCTTTCCACATCCATTATTGATATATAGCCAACGGAATATGAAAGATCTGGACGTCGCAAGAGAGATTGCTATCGAGAGAAGACTTCAATCTGATCGCAAGGCACAACTTTTGATAATTATTTCTGTCTTTTTATATAACCATTAAATATTGTGATTTTTTGAGAAACCTTGAAGGCTTTTATTTAATGAACATAATGTTTTTCGGGAAATAGATAATAGTTCAAGTTGTTGATAACATAAGAGCCTCTACAAAAATAAATGTACTTTAAGCCATTTTTCGAAGGGAAAAGAAGTGATTTAATTTAAATTAAAATTAAACCTCGTTTTTAATTAACACAAGTTCTTTTATAGCTTTAAGAAAATCCTTAGGTTAGAGTATTCAAAGTTCTATATAATTTTATGATTTTCCCGATTAAACAAACATTTTTTGTCTGTCGCAAAACCTTATCAGAGGCTGATGAACTTTCCGAAACAGAACCGTAGATCGAAAAACGCGACGGAGGTGAAGAGGTAGCAGATCGCAGGCTAGACTGGAGAATTGCAACCCCCTTGAGGTGTCCCAGATGTCCCACAGATGCCCCCGGGAACATAAACATTTCCAAGGCTGATGTAATTCAAAGCGCAAATTGCACAAGATTCACTTGCGAGAGGACGAAGATCGAAGTTCCCTGAATGACTTAGCGTCAAGCAGTCTCGATTTGGATTGGGAATATGTACATATATCCTTATCTAGGCGTATGCTAATTTATTACAGGCCACTTGTTGTTGTTTTGATTAATTCCTTCTCGTTTTGTGTGTTTTCCTTTTCGGTGTATTTTTCATATTTTGTGCATAAACAAAGTCACATGAATGATTTGATTTCTGATTTGTATTTTTTTGGCCAACGCAGCGTCGACGACCAACGGCGACGCTCTTCTCGTTTGAATTCACAGAAAATGTGGGTCATCGACGTCAACGAAGAAGTGCGGATGTGTGATTCGGTTTATTTTGTATTAAAATATTCCCTATTTTGGGGGGTATATGAGCTAGAGGAAGCTGTTTGACTTCCCTTAAATTCTTAGGTTTTTCTTATTTATATTACTTTACCATATTTTTCTAGCTTAACTGTCATAACTCTAAGGGTATATTTCAAGGCATAACATTTTATGTACTAATAATATTTAAATATATTTATGGCCAGACAACTTAACGACAATATATGTTAAGTAATTCCTTATATAATATTGTGTTTACTTATTCTTTCTTGCATTCCTTTCCAAGAACTATTTACTACTGAATTAATTTGTTTACCAACTAAAGTGTCAAAAAAGGCTTGAGAATAAAAATACTCTTGGCCATGACATAAATGTATACTCTATCTCTGAGCTTAAATATAACGAACAGTAGAGTTTATACTAAATAAAGAAAATATTTTTAGAAACCCAATTAATTATACAGAATTAATATATAAATACCTAAAGCATTTTAATTGTCATCTTAAATTATTTTGTTCCAACTGGCTATATGGTATTCTGAACCTTGGTAAATATAAATATAAATTAAATATAGCATTTTTATAAAATACATTTTTAATGAATCCTTTAATTTCAAAAATAAAGAGTTTATAAAACACTTTAACTGTTGAAGATATAATTTAATTTATAACATTTTAAGAAGAGCTCATAAAAACCTTTACTTCATAAATATATCTTTAAGATAGTTTAACAACAACCTATACCTAGCATTATAGAGCATCCCTTCTTCGTCTACTGCTCATTGTTTGATGACATTTTCATGCGCTTACCTTTTTCTCAGTATTCCACTCAGGCTGAAAAATAAAAACAAGTTGCCATTCGACCCACAGCAGCTCATTCACAAACTATCTCAGACTCGTTTAGAAATAGAACCCACCCGAAAAAATAAAATCTATTCAACCAAAACACGTAGCACGTAAGCGGATGGTGCAATTTCATCAGCAAATTTCAATTTCACCCGGCGAAAAACAGATTTCAGACAAATTTTATTGTATTTACCGGCCACCCCCCTTTGCCTCAGGCGGAACGGCAAGAACACCCCTCGGCGCTTAGAGAGGCGTCTAAGAATTTCTCAAGACGCATTTTCACTTTAGCTGCAACGCAGTAGGAAAAGTGTCTACACATAGGGAAATATTAAATAACCATCAGAGTAATATATCTTTTAATATCCCATATATTATTAATTATTACAATTTACTGGAGGTATTAAATCTCTTTAATTGGCTTCTAATATTTTGTTTTAATGTCAACTTCCACTGTTTTCTTTGACACATTTTGATATCGAAAAGGTATCAATAATAATAATTATCTTCCATTTCTTATCAATATATTTTTCTGTAGTGTAACTATGCTCTCTCTGTCTCTGCGCAGGTATCAATGGAAAGGGAAATCCGAGCCGGTTCTTTGAGGGTTGATAAGACCTCTATGTCTCAGAGACTCTCTTTCTCTCCGGCGACATAAATCTCTCGTATATTCCGGCAAAGGCACGTAGGGCGGGTGTTTATGCTGTGGACTACGTGCTGGATGACACGGCATAATTATGCCGGCTTCTCGGTGTTTTTGTTCTGGGGATTCTACTTAGGCTCCCCTGTTTACGGTTTGGGGGTCAGTGGGCACTTACCTTACCCAGATACGGCCGCCCAACTCCCACCCCATTAAATGTAATTGATGTTTGTGGGTCAGGCTTTTCCATAAATATCATTCTCTGATCCCAAATATATCCCTCAAGGTCCAAAAGTTTCCCCTGCTTAACACATAAATTTTAGCACGCTTAGTGGTTGACCTTGTGCAGAATTCTATAGGTGGGCGATCTGCTAGAACGGCACAGATCACCACACGTGGCGGCTTTACATTGACCCCGGCGATCCATTCGTTCCCTTTCGTATGGCCCGTGGCCAAAAGAATAGCGAATTACGCCGAATTGGCGCCGACGTAAGCAAAAAGTTCCTTTTGGCGCTACTTACATGCGTCCAACGATTAAAAATCGTCAACATCGCCCCCGCATGGCGTGAATCGCTCGTGCCGCTGCTTAGGTGTACCCTGTACTTGGATGGGTACTTCTGCACCTGTAAGAACTCGAGAACTACGGGCGGTAGAGATATGAATTTTGGTATGCAACCTGGTTTGGGCGTCTTTTTTAATTTAGTGGGTATTCCAAAGGTTTCTGGGGTTGATTTGAGTTATAATCAAGAGTAGAAGTGTTAAGATAAACTATATTTTAATGTTGAATTTAATATCCAAGCTCACAATACAAATTTCTGTTAAATTTTCATAGTTTTATTGTGCAATTCTGACAGGAATAATTGTTATGTGCAATATAATACTTATTGTAAACTATTATAGACCTCTTGGAACTAAGAAACTATCAGAGATATGGCTTCGAAATTTGGTATGTAAAACATTAATGATGTATTGTTGTAATAACAGAAGAAAGTGCTATATTAAACATCAAGAATTTACTGGGTATTCTTCTAGCCCAAAACGCTCCATAAAATATATGTTTCATTGCTATGCTCGCCGAGTACGAGAGCATGCACACGGAATACGCTTGAGACCTACGTCAGAAATTCGCCGGCAACGTGTCTTTATGCTAATTAATTGTATTTCACGAAAACGAGTGCAAAATAATAGCCGCTATGACACAGAGATAGGAGCTAGGAGAGTACTTCCCGAAATTCCGCGGAAGACCGTTTTAGCACTAGCAAGTAAGAGAGAGCAAGGCCTTTTAGAAACTTGGTGATAACAGCACCCTCACCTGAGTCATCGTTTGAGAACGAATCCAATTTCCCTCCGGCCAGATCGATAATAGGAATTCTGGTTAAGAAATGAATGCTGCTGCTGGCTAACTTGTTTACCAATAATATTGCCATGCATTAAACAATAACAAATGGCTAAAGATAAACAAGAGCTCAAGGCGAGAAGCCCCTCAAGAAGGCTCTCCCGCACCCTCTCTCTCTCTCTCTGGCTAGAAATGCCTCAAAGGTGTGCAGCAGACTAAAACAAAAACAAAATAAAACAATAACAAAAAAATATATAAATATTAAAATACAAAAGCAAAAACAAGAGCAACCACAGCCAACCGCCCGGTTTGTCACAAACTACGCAGAAAACACTCGCCGATAAAAACAAAAAACATCAGGCGAGCCACTGGGGTAGAGAGAGAAGGCGCATAGCTGAGAGCCCCAGAGAGCCGGAGGTATAAATAGCGGCTGCTTTCCGAGTTCAGCCAGCAATCGCTTAGCGAGCAGCCAACAGTCAGCAGCTAGTAGCCAGCAGTAACCATCAGTCGAGCTGATAAATAGCAAGCCAAAACAACGCAATTTGTGTAAACAATAAAACTCTTGTGCCAGCCATATCTTACAAGCTTACAAAAGCAGCCAGCAGCGGAAAGTTTCCAGCAGAAAGCGTTAAATCAATCAATTTGAAGATGTCCGCTTCGCCCACCGCCCGTCAGGCCATCAGCCAGGCTGTGCCCATGATCACCAGAAAGATTGTCATCTCGGATCCCATCCAGATGCCCGAGGTGTACTCCTCGACGCCCGGAGGAACCCTGTACTCCACCACTCCTGGAGGTAAGTTGCAAGGCAGTAAAAATCATAATTAAGTAGGAATAGGAAAACGAATTAGGAAAATGTTAAATCAGCAAAGAAGTACATTCAAATCTAATTAAATTTAATTATACATTTGCTATCAATTCATTTTGGGCTCTAACTTCTGCCAACGTTTTTACTTTTCTTTTTTTTTCAACAATTTAAATATAACTTAAATATCAAGTTCATGCTCTAAAATTAAAACTCAGGGCTTGCGCTATTTAAAAACATTTTTCAAATACATTTTTCAATTAGTTTTGCTTCGTATTTTAAAGCTATTTAAAGAACAATTTTTAATTACAATGAACTTGTAATTGTGCTTTAAAATCAGTGAATATTTTAAAGAAATTTTACAAATTTAAACTGGAAACAATTAGAGAACTAAATTAATTTTTTTTATTTAAAATTAATTCAACTAAGCAACTAAGTAAGTTCTTTCTGAACTTGTAAACATTTAAATATGCCTTCTGGTTAGGTTATTATTCGATATTTTCCCTTTATTCGTAAACCAACAAACAAAGCTTTTGTTTAAAATTCTTAAATTTATATTTAAATGTCCGACTCACCTTAATTTGTTTGGTTGTTGGCTGATGAAACTTGAACATCCGACTGAATCAGTCAGCGGAATGATAACCAAAAAGAGCAGACAGCCGGCGGGGCACATGTGCTCCCGTTGGAGTTTGTGACTCACTATGATTACGCAGCTGTGGGCCTTATCATTGGGAATTCTGGAATTGCTTAGCCTAGCTGACACTAGACACCTTGACTAACCACTATCTTTTCCGATAATTCCAGGCACCAAGCTGATCTACGAGCGTGCCTTCATGAAGAATCTCCGCGCCTCGCCCTTGAGCCAAACTCCGCCCTCGAATGTCCCCAGCTGCCTGATGAGGGGCACGCCCAGGACACCGTTCAGGAAGTGTGTGCCCGTGCCCACGGAGCTGGTCAAGAAGACCAAGTCCTTGAAGATCGAGGACCAGGAGCAGTTCCAGCTTGAGCTGTAGTCGGGCCATGAAGAGCTTTAAATTCCAAGCAAGCAGCAACTGCCAAATCATACTTAGTCTTTAATAGTTTACCCTAGACAACCCGATCTTATAAGCTTAGAAACCTTTTATATTAATTTAAATATTAGATACTTAACTGATTGAGTTCTTAAGTGTTTAGGTTCTCAAGTCCTTAGTTCTTCCAATTGTTTCTTGTTCTTTCGGTCATATTGACTCAGTAAACTTGTAAAACTCTAGTGAGTAAGAAAAGCAATAAAAAAAGAATCATAATATTTAAAAATTCAACTTGAATGGGATTTCATCAAGGCCACATTTCTATGAATAAAATCTAGATTGATGTTTGAATAACCATTATAGATTGCCAAACATGTGCGAATCCCGAATAAAAATTGCTTTCTTTATCAGCGAATGAACCTTGGCGCATGAACGCGTGTGATAGAACACTTTCCCGCTTCACCTTGAGTCAGTTTATTAATTATATATTTTCGTCAGTTTGTTGAACTGTTTATCGGAGAAATTATTAACGAGTCTGTATAAGATGTAGAGGCTGGCGGTGACTTATAGACAGCTGGAAATACCGGCCGGCTTTTTTAGTTAGCTAAGTAGTCACTGGCCCCACCAGCGCGTGTCCCAGTTATCGAAAAAAAAAAGAATTGTGTGTATATAAAGCAAACAAAAGATCAACACACAAGGGTGTGTGTGTGTGTATCTACAAAAAACCGGCAAACAAGACCAACAACAACAATAAATAGATCTTTAAAAACTGCGCAGTTAGGAAACGACTTTGGCTTTGCCTTTGCCTTTGCCCCCTGTCTCCCTTTTTATTTCGAGTATATAATGCCGAGCACATGTCCAGATAGAGTCGATCCCGGAGAGCACGAAACTATAGCCAAGTAGATGACAATCCGATCCCGGAGCACGTTCTAGCGTCTCCCAATCTGGACTATTGCGCATGAATGCTGCTTGTAATTACTTAATATTTGAATAATTGTTTAGTCTGAGTTTTAGCATCGCAGTGCAAAAATTCGATTAGCCCATAGATAGGGGGGGCAGTAGTTCTACGCATGCAAATTCAGTGCTATCTGTCAATGTTTACATACTTGCTTATAAATAAATGGCAAACAATTTTAATTAAATAGGTAAACTATACAGACTAGACAGAACAAATAGTTGCTCTTATTTTAATTAGTTTGCTGTAGAGTTTTGCACTAACTAATGAATAAATTAAAGGGTACGGAAAATAATTGAATTGCTTGTTATATGGTTTTTGTTAGGTTTTGTTGGGTGGTTATTGGTTTTAAATATTACTAATGGAACATGTATAAATAGTAAGAAATTACGAGCTTTAATTAATATTTAAATAAATAAGAGATAAAAATGTTATTTACTATTTTCATTATTTTATTTTTAATAATAATTAAATAATGAATAAGCTATGTAAGTATATTTTGAACATATTAAACAAAAATTCCAAAAATTGGAGGAACAAACTCGAATTTTAGTTAAGTTTTTATTTTTATGCTAAAAAATAATAAAAATACTCTTAAATATATAAAAATAGATAAAGACTATTTAAAGATTGGCGCTATACGCAAGTATTAATCCAAAGAGCAGTATTTTTTGGGACATGAATACTCAAAATAATGTATACTTTTAGGCAACTTTATATAGTAGATGGTTCCGCAAAAGACCGTTTAACAAGCATTATCTTTATGGAGCCACTACTCTAGATCTAAAAAATATATTTAAAATTTAAAATTATATGAAAATGTATGATTTTTTTTAACAAAAATAATTGTACTTTAGTCAAAATAAACATTTTGGAAATATTTATATTTTTACCACTTCCCATCGTTCTAACTTAGAAAACAAAACACGATAAGTTGATTCATTTAAAAAATAATGAAATACCTTTCCCCAATCCCCCAAATAATTTCTCTCCTTATTTTTATTCCATATTCATATATTAATTGAATCAATTTCCGTTGTTTTAACCATATTCATATATTTATTTGATCAAGTTTCGTTGTTTCGCATAGGACAAATGTACAAGAATCTCGAAATGTTGAAACAAGCTTAATATCTACTACAAAGAAGGCGTGTTTTAATTACAAATATTTACAATATTTATTTTTATATTTTATAGATAGATGAGCGGATGAGTGGGAGTGTAGTGTGGATAGGATAGATCGATCGATAGCCTCTCAACTACTAGAACCTCAGCAGGTTATCCGCACCGCCCAGAGGACCGTGGCCAAAGTGCAGGGCATCCGAGGTGGACTCCGAGCGAGTGCGTGCATCCAGGACAGAGGCCACCCGCTGCTGGCCACTGATGTAGCCCAGGGAGCCGGACCCCAAGTACACATTGCCATTGGCCAGTCGCACAAAGCCCAGTCCCCCAGATCCCAGGGCTATGGCATCTCCGCCTTGGGCCGGTCCTCCTTGAGATCTCGGCTGAATGGCTAGCTGCTGCTGCTCCAGCAGCAGGGAGTTAGCCCGCGAATCTAGCTGGATGCCATTGGCCGCTGGCGCACCCACATGGGCTCCAAAGCGATCGAAGAAGCTGGAACCCGACAGGAACGGAGCCGGAGTCTCGTCGATGTCGTTGTCTATGATCTCGATGACGGCGTACTGCTTCAGCTGCCTGCCATTGGACACGTAGGACTCTCCGGGAGAGATCAGTGCCTGCTTGCCGAAGGGTATCCGCAGGTTACCTCCTGCCGGCACAGGAGCAGGTCCAGTGGGTGGCACCACAATGGGAGTGGACAGCGTGGGCACTGGCGACGAGATCCTCAGTGGCGGAGGTGGTCCGTAGACAGGCTTCAGAGTCGGCGTCCCATGGAAGCTTATCGAGGAGATGGGAGCAGCCACCGGTGGAGGTATATATGTGGACACCACGGGCGGCGATGTGGGCGGCAGATAGCGACTGACGAAGCTGGCAGCTGGAGCTGTGGGGCGACTCCTGGGCAAGGGTACCCTGGCTGTGGGCAATGGCGGAAGTGCCGGAATCGGTGGCAGTGGATGGATCGTGGGCAAGGCAGCGAACTGGTGGCCAGTGTAAATCGATCCTGGTCCCGAAGGAGCCGAAGGAGCCGAGGGAGCTGTGGGTCTCGTTGGACGTTGGTAATGATAACCAACATCCGCGGCAGCCAGGGAGAGGAGCGTCAGCGAGAGCAGTCCCAGAAAACTCGGTTGGTGGTAAGGCATCTGTAAGAGTATAAAAGGAGTGTTTTATTTACTATGAGCAAATATCATTTAATAGCTTAAATTAGTAGTGAAAAACTTGATTTAAGTTTGGCAATTTAAAGAGGAAATATTGGGTATATCGCGCTTGGCTCACACTTGTTTTTGCCATTATGTTGTGACATCATATAACCGCTCAATCAATTAGATAAATGTTTAATGAGCTCAGCCCCAGCCAGTAAAAATAATTGATTAAAAATCACTCAACACTAGCGGTTAGTGTTGGCTTTTAGTGTGGATACTCTATAAATTATAAGGGTATTATTTCTATTTGAGTTAAATTATAATAGAATTTTAATTTGAAGAACATTTAATAATATAAAGGAATATAAAGCAGTTCGATATGGTAAATAGATAAAAATATCATCGTATCATATACATCAATATATTTATCAATTTTAAACAAAGCTTGGTCATTAAATAAAATCTATAAATTAAAAACACACTTTCATTTATTTCTTATACCTTTTAAGTACTTCGAAAGCGTATCTAAAACTCCCATATTTTTTTTGTTTTAAAGCCTCTCTAAAAATTTAGTCTCTCTACGATTTAATTGATTTAATTTCGTATTGCTCCAGCTAACAGTAGTAACTGGTTATTTATTTTGTATTTTTTTTTTTTGCCCGTTGGAAGATCGCTGTTGAATCATTGGATCGAGTTAGCCGGCGGATCGGATCGCTTCCAACAGCGCTACTGTAATTGGCGCGATATTTCATGCAGAGATCGTTGCCCAAGGCGACGCGCCGATCATAATGGGAGGAGGCGGTGGCCACGAAGAGAGCCACAAGCTAATTAGCAAATCGGAAGGCAAACATTGTGTCTTTCCTCCGTTCACTCCCGGCAAGCGCCAGGTAATCGTTGGCCAATTAAATCAAATCGCAGCACTTAATTGGATATTTATATTCATTCGTACCATTAACACTTCCCACACACCAGGAGCTGTCCTTTGTGTGCGGGCATTATCAATCTTTCTCGGTGGCTTTAAACAAAAAGAAAACAAACGAAAATAGCAAGGCGGGCGGACACCTAATGATATTTATCAATTGGCCAAGTCAACAGTGCCAGCTCAGGCTAAAAGTGCACTTGCAAGTCAAGAGTGAATTTAAAACGATTTAAATAAAATGAGGAACAATGAGTAAATATTTTTAATGTCAACTAAATGTTGTTTAAATTAAAATTTATTTGTGTTCATTTAATTTGTATACCTTGTAATATTTTAAAATATACTTCTTGCTGTATTTTCATCAATTAAAACAGCACCAAATGCCCAGCAAACAAAAGCATAGGAGCCGCAAAGATTATGAATATCAAATCCTATTTATGAAGTAACAAAAATGAAATTCTTACAAATATATATTAACTTAAATGAATTTATACGAATTTAACTTATTAGAATATCTACAAATATCTCTAAATATTTCATTTATTATATATCCAATAATATTTTTCTCTCTGTTTCAAAACCAACACCAACCATCAGCCACGGGAACCGGCAGCAGGTTCAAACTCTGGGGCCATGGCTACAAAAGGGGGGCCTAAAAAAGGCAGAGGCTTAGGAGGGGGGCCTGAGGCATAGAGAGGGAGGGGTGGGCGTGGGAAGTGTGCAGTAAAGTGGCGTGTGGTCATTGTTGTTGCCTTCAGACTCAGTTTAGTTTAGTTTTTGTTGCTATTGCTGGTGCTGCGTGGGCGTTGCTCGGGTGTCAGTGGCGGGTTCAGATAATGCATCGAGTTGTCGCCGGCTCACTTGCCGTTGTTTACATAAAAGGCGTTTAATTAAGTCATTAAACAAGTTGCGATAATAAAGCATGTATTTATGTAAGTGGTGTCACCCAAAATGGGGGTGGTGAAGGTGATTTTTTGTTGAAGGATCAAAATCCTTGAGTAATAATAATGATTAATGGGAAAGTTCTAAGTGGTTTTGAGTTGTAAAAGAAAAAAGTGTACAATAAATTTACTAGTTTGCTAATTTTATTACTTAACAGTCTTACATAAATAATTGCCAATTAGCTTTTTATGAAGGCTATCAATATTTATATGGGTCTCCCATTAAAATATATACCATAATTAAAAACTGAATTATATTTATAGGTGTAATTAAAACTATTACGTTATAAAATTTTAAATTTATAGTTATCTTTCTTGTCAGTTTATAAATTTTTATTCTCATTTCCCCATTTAATTCTCTTCCTAACAACCTTCCTTTCTTTGTTCCTCACAGCAAGTTCGTTGCCTAAGTCTTTCGTTTCTGCATGCTGCATAAATCTCGTGGCACGCACAAATGCCCCCCTCTGGCAACCCCTTCTCTGGCCTTTCAGCTCAAATAGACTTGTAATAAATTATGCGCTATATATACTATAATAAATCAATAAACTATAGCCATACGCAACTTTTTGCTGGTCATCGATTTTGGCCGTCTTTTTATTTGCTATCGTTTTTGTTCTGCGTTTGCTCCATTTTTGTTGTTTTTTGCTTTTTTTGCATACTACAAAAACGCATTTTTTGCCAGAGGTAACAGCGTGTGCCAAACGCAGGAAGGGGTATAGCGTTTTTTATGGAAAACCGGAAAAAATATTGAAGGCAGAAAAGAGGGGGCTTTTTTTTGGAGGTGACAGTTGACTTCAGTGATGGGGAAAGGGTTATAAAAATATTTAAGTGTTTCTTGAACTTAAAATTTATAAAATTTATATTAAATAAATTTCCTTGATATATATATTTTAATTTTTTAAAAGTTTATTTTAATTTTTAAGCTTTGAGCTACAGCATTATGATTTTATGTTGAAAAAAAATCTAGGAAGAATTATTAACATCAATTTCTAAAATAGGAAAAGGGAATTAAAATATTTAGTAGATTTAAATTAATTCTAAATAAAATGTTCCCAATGAAACCAACTCAATTTTTCTTCTTTGCAATCTGAAAAATCCTTTCCCCCTTTTTAGCCACACCTCTGGCCACTTGAAAGGCACTTGGCCGTTGGACCAGACGTCAATGTTGCGTGTTGCTGGCCACTTCGGGCTCAATGAATGAATTGCATTGATTGAACGACTCACGCACCTCGCTTTTGGGCCTGGCTATTTCGGCCATTTCGCTCTATAAATTTTCTGTCGCTTTTCCACTGCCAGGCGACGGGAAAAGCCAAGAGGGGGGAAAGTGGTGGGAGGCGGGGCGGTTACTTTAAAACTGTGTCAATGCGGCTCTGGGAGTCGCTTTGATTTGTTTGATAACTTTTGCGTGGCACTTTTCGGATGATATTGCATCACAGCCTTGTATTTTTTTTATTTTTTTGGCAACGGAAATTAGATTTCTTATAAGCCGAATAGCTTAATTAAAATCCTTTGGGTATTTATTCCCTCACTCAAGAAGTTAACGGCCATAAAACGCAATCAGTGCGTTGCATATTAAGTTTCTGCCAGGATGTCACGTTGCAGTCCCCCCTTCTTTCCCTCTGCTAGGAGTTGTGCAACTTTATGTGGTTTTTATCATTTTGTTTTTATAATTTTTTGTAATTTTTTTGGATATTTTCGGATTAGCTGGAGGGGCGTTTTGCTTGGGTTTTCGCCTTACGCTTAAACTGGTTTAAAAACAAACTGGTATCAATTGGCATCGGCTACTTAGAAATCTCTCTGTGTGCGATGACGCTGTGGCACCAGCAGGGCCATGAATGTGAATCGGTTAGCGGATCGCGGGAATGGCTAACAGCCACAAATCACTCAGCTGCACATCCTCCTCCTACCGGCAAATGATCATGTCCAGAGACCGATGTCGGAGAGTGGTAATTTTTCATGACAAATGTTGCGTATGCGACACGTTGACCGACTCGAAGCAATGCAATGTGAAAGGAATCGTGTGGGGAGTTCCCTGACAGTTGGAATGCTCTAATAAAGAGTAAATTTGGTTGCAATTGACTTAAAAATAGGTTAACACAAATTTTAAATTATTTATTTAGCAGGTTTATTTAATAAGCAACAAAGTAAACTATTTCTTTTAATTTTTATATTTTTTCTCGGGCTTTGTATATATTTAAATATATAATTATATATTTTAACATGAATAAGAATACTATACTTTTTATTAAAAATAGATAGATACTATTTTAAATGTAACACCTTTAAAGAATTCTGTCTTTTCTACAAAACGATTAATAATTAATTTAAAGTTAACCAAAATACACATAACTATATAGTGCAATTCGCAAGCATGTAAATATAATTTAAATAATAATTTAAACCATATAAACCCCCACAAAATATATACATTTCTTTGCAATCTTCAAGATATTCTTATTTCCCACGAATAAAATAGAAACCAAATCCTCTTTTATGACTAAACTCCATCATCTCAGTCGCTCTTAAAAATGCCTTGCCATAAAATCGCCCTAGGGTACTCAGCACGAAAATAGTTATCAAATCGAACGACAAGTTTTTAATTACCAGCACAGAGCACTTTCAAATGCGTAAACTAGTTGTCAGCCCGACACACAGTCCAGACCATTGCCAGATTTCAATTAAAAAATCTGAGAAACTCCAGACATCGAATCGGACTCCGTCTCGGCAATGGAAAACGCAGCTTGCAGCTCTTTCAGAGATCTCAGCGCAGTCTTGGCCCGATTAGGGTGTGTCGCCGGGTACTCGGTATCTCCCTCTGATGAGGCGGCGGCTGGTGGCCTGGACACACACTCGGAGTCAGAGCCTAAGGGGAGATCTCAGATCGAGGATCGGGCACGGACGGAGGACAGACTAAATTTGCGTAAGTTGCCGGCGCGTAACGCGACCGCTGCCTTTCCAAATGGCTTTCAATCGGGCCACGCAATCTTGACCAGGCCCGAGCTGGAGCTTGACTGCTGCTTCGAGCCTCCTTGTTGGTTAGTACACCGAAAACAATTAAATATATTGAACCTTCAAATATTTATTTGCTTGTTTAATAATTTGTAATATATAAAAATTATGCACATTCTTAAGGGTTCTATCTATTTTTTGCTATTAAAATATATATAGTTTTCTTTGGCATGAAGTTTTAAACTTAAATTCTGTTTTGATTTAAGGACATTTTTTTCTGTGTACTATACACAAGCAAGGCTTTCAGAAAATTGATTGACTCGAGGCGTTTCTCGACGCATTTTCCTCCTGCATTTTTTTTTTTTGCTTTTGCTATTTTTCAGCTGTTTTTCACGCCAAATGTGGAACGCACTTAAAACGCCGCTAATTGATGTCGTTGGCAGGCAGCGACGCTGTTGCAGGTTGCTAGTTGCTAGTTGCTAGTCGGCTAGTTGCAACATCTATCTCGGATCTCGGATCTTGGATCAAAACTGCGCCTATCTGAGTGCCTTCAACTCGTTCTGACCCATGCTAATTTATCTAATCACTTACGGGTCTCTCGGCTTTGGGTTCTACGATTTTATACGGCAATTAAAGTGGGTGTTCGAGGTAGTAAAGCTAACTAATTAAAGCAAAAATATTTATTTATTTCTGCGATAAAAAGTTTTAGTAATTTGTAAAGAATTTAAAGAACTTGTCGCCAATCTGTTTGCTATTTAATAAATTGCAGAATGGAGAATATTTTTTTGCTCTATTAAGTATTTATTAATTCCAATGAGCATTAAATTAAACCGACTCCTAGACCAGTTAGAAAGTAAATTAATCATAGAGTTAAGTGAAAACAATTGTCAACTTATTGAAGTTGATCAGACTCAGTAGAAAAATAATAAAAACCAGTTTAAAATGGAAGCCAAAGTAATTTTAAAGTCAGATTTAAAAATGTATATTATTAATAAATCATTTTTCTAAGCAAAAATTCAATTTTAAAAATGAATTCAAATTATAGAAATTTTAGTTAAAGACCCCTTTAAAATATATTTATAAATGGTTTAAATTTAATATTTTCTTACCCACACATGAATTAAATTATTCTATGTAACATATGGAGTATTATGCAATTTTCCTCCACATATTTTTCTTCCAACCTCGAACTCCAAGGCAAACTTCAAAAGCATTATTCTTTTCTTGCTTTAAAAACAACGTACAAAATTCTAATCAAAAGCTACGCCTTAGTGCAGCCGGACCACGCCCACATGTGCGTTAAACATTAAGCGAAAAGCTGAACGCAAAACGCAATTTGTGTGTAGCGGAACAAGCCCCTCGGAGGAGGAGGAGGAGGGGGCTATAAAACATTGCCTAATAATTTGCATCAAATGACAGGCGACGACTTGACCTGGATACCGAGAGTACAAAAAATCAGCATGGACAAGGAGTAACATGTGTATGCTAAGCTATATGTATATATAAATGCCAATGAAAATGTTTCAATAAGTTAGGACAGGTGCCAAAAGACCAGCGACTATGCAAATGCAACAGCAGCCGCAGCAAGGGGAAACAAAAATTAAGATCCGGCGATTAAAACCAACCCAAAACAGTGAGTTAAAACTATTAATGAGGATGGATCTGAGATATCGAAAGACAAAAAGCAGATTCTGCAACTCGTTTTCGAATCAA
Source organism: Drosophila bunnanda (assembly GCA_035046265.1). Classification (NCBI taxonomy): domain Eukaryota; kingdom Metazoa; phylum Arthropoda; class Insecta; order Diptera; family Drosophilidae; genus Drosophila; species Drosophila bunnanda. The sequence continues at coordinate 3,207,436 of JAWNOB010000076.1, read as the reverse complement.
GTTCGTTGCCTCAGTCATTCGTTTTGGCGTTGGCATTTTGACAAAGCAATTAAAAGCGGAATTAAACCCGAACTGAACTGACATTCATCAGCGAAAGGTTCCTAGCTAATTGTCAAGTTCCAAAGCCAAAAGTGTCAACTAACAAATGCTATTAAAAAACTATATAAAAACATACGAAATAAGGGGCGTGCTGACCTCCAACAGCACATTCTAACGCCCGCTGACATATCACGAAATGCAAATTGAATTTCGGCTCAACCTAGCTCAGATTTGCATAGCACTCGCCGAGTTGAGTAATCCCAGAAAGAAAAAGAGTTTCCTATCGCAATCGAAAAGGGGCATATGCGTGACTCTGGCCAACGTAACTCCTCAACCCAACTTGAACCCGAAGCCACCACAATCAATACCTGGCCAATTTGACCAAACAATATTCCATGCAACGCCTCGGGCGCCAGAGAGCAGAGATCGGAATCGGGTTTGTTTCTCCCTAGACATTATTATTTGGAATCATCAATGGGAATTGTGGCAATATACCTTTTGCGAACTTCATTGGTCAATCTATAATTGGTTAGGAAATATACGGAGTAGGAATTTGTAATATCTTTGGCTTGCCTTTAAGCTTTTACAAATAATTCAGGAAACGTTTAAACAATTGTTTTTCTAGTAATTAAAGCTAGTTAGAAGAAGAATAAGTTCTGTATTAAATAGTTTTGAAGCTTATATATTAAGTATAATCAAATTTTAAGATGTTATTTATTTTGTATCAGCTTAAAATATAGTTTTAGCTTCAAGTAATAATTTCCCTTTTAATGTCTTTACATCTTCAATTAATAACATTTTTTTGACTATTCAATCAACATGTTAATTAACCATAGGTCAGTAGTTGCAGGAAACCCTTTCGACAGCTTGTGGATTTATCTCAGATAAAAACAAAACAATCTCACCCGCTGGGCTCAATCAATTTCGAGATCAAGCATTGAGTGACTGCCCCTTCTTCAAGTTTCAATTTGATTTTTCCGATTTCTAGCCCAGATATTAAATGCCTGCTAGCTTTTGTAAATACTTTCAATTAATTCGTGTTGCCCTTGTTATTGTTTGTTTTCATTCGATTTCGATTCGCTTGCAGAGGGGATATTTCACAACAATTGTTGTTTATTTCTCCAAGTCAGTCTTGTAATTGAACTTTGAACTCAAACAGTGTTTGCCTTGGTTAATTTGTAAATTGAACATTTAGCCAGGGCGAAGAGATACCAAGGATTGCACAATCCCAAAAACAACTCCCGGCCCTTAATGAGAAGGGCTTGGACTAAGTCATTGGATACCGCCTCCGCTGGGAGTGTAATTAATGCGAGCTCTGGGGGGAAACTCAATTAGTAATTGTCTGTCTCAGGGCCTGTCCCCGTGTTGCTGTCGCTGTTTTCCGACCCAGACTTCAGGCTCCGACGTGGATGGTGTCTGGTGAGGCTGTCCGGGCGAAATGTCACGCATTTCAGGGTGCAGCAGCAGCCGCAGAGTTGTGGCTTGTGCCTCGCCCATGGGTTCTTTTTGGTTCTTTAATTCACCAGTTTCTGTGTAGAAAAGCCAACCTGCCTCGGCAGTTCCCTGTGACTTAATTATGACACATTGCTTCCAAGGAAATCCGAATTAAATGCAAATAAAATGTCCGTCCAAAATGTCAATTAACTTTGCTTCATTAATTAGCCTTGTTCGATGGCTTTGTGTGCTAATTGTGTTAATTCAAATGACCCAAAGATGTGCCAAACCCAAAAAGTATAGTACATCACAAAAATTAGCAATGTTTGTAGAGCAAACGTAGTCTTTTGTATTTTCTGAAGGGGTATTAAAATTAAATAAATTAGTAGGTAAATAAACCTCAGGTTTTACCAAAAGGTAATTTATAAATCCTTCTTTACATATCTCTATACATCTGTATCTTTTTTATAATACCTTTTTTTACAAAAATTACCAGCTTAGCTCCTTTTTATTTTATTGTTTATTTACAACCTATTATTAACTCTCTAAAGAAGTAAAATACGAGTAATAACTAAACAGGCTTGTCTTTAACAAAAAATATAAATAGGAAGCTCTAATGTTTTCGGACATTTAACTCATTTAAAAGCTGTAATAAATTTTAAAGCTGAAGTTGGTTATCTACTTTAAGTTAAACCAATTAAAACCTTCATCGCTATTAAAATTATATGGCTAAGAAGCTACCAATATACAAGCCTTGATCCGGGGCGATAATATAGCCCTGACCTTGAAAGGCAGCTCTGAAAGCAAGAATTATAACATTTCGAATTTAATCGAGAGCTGTCTTCTCTTTTAGCTGAATTTCCATTTCCTTTCGCTAGTTTTGTTCGGGTATCTAGTTTTCTGTTTCAAGATGCAATTAAAAGTCGTGGGAATGAAATTTGCATATGCAAATCGGATGATGGAATACGGCTTGCGATTTGCGGAGTTTTTTGTGCGATTTTTGCTTTGGTTTTTTGCCAATGACATTGGTTAAGAGTGTAACAATTTGCCAAGCTTGTCACTCACTGGGAAAGGCGGAAGCTTTGATAGGTGCGGTTTTTATGGCTACCAAAAAATAAAAAAAACTTAATCAAACACACAAGAGAAATGAGAGGGAGATGATGCTGCCATAAATTAAGGAGGAAGTTTTGCATTGAATCCATCAAAAGACTTAGGCAACGAACTAGCTTTCAGTTTTGGCAGAGCAAATAAACTTCGACAATCTGTTGGCTAGGAAGCATTGTATTTAAATTTAAATTTAAATTTATTCCGCGTTGGGTTTGAGACCCCCTTCGGGCCCAGCTGCATTGCCAATGGCTCTATTTCTGTCTATATTTTGATACCAAGTCTGCAGGCTGACATTTTCAATTTCAATTCGTAATTCGAATGAACTTTATCGATCGGCCGGCCGGTCGTCGGTCGCTGTTCATTCAATTAAAATTAATATGCAAATTAGTCTGTCTGCCACTGTGTGACGTCTGTCAGGCTGATTAAAAGCGCAATTCCCCATGCAATTCCCCATCAATTGCAATTTCAATTTAATCCGAGGTAATCCGTAATAAAAGACAACAATGTCTTCTCTTCATAGCGTTTTTTCCATTTACCCTGAACTCTTTGTTCTTCATTATTATTTAACACAATTTGCATTCATTAGTTTTAGCATATTTCCGCAAACAGAAAACTAGGCAAACTGGTATAAATATTAATAAATTTGAAGCGCAGATAGTTTTGTGTAGAACCTCTTAAAAATTCAACAATTTAAAGTTTATGCAATCTGTGACATTTGGCTTTAAGGAAAGTTGAAACATAAGCAAAAGTCACTCATAAATAAGCATATATATTTCAAGTTTCTGATTGCATTTCTCAAGAATTTCTTAACAAATTCATGCGATCAAGAGAGAATTCTTAATTCGCTTAATGTGGTATAAATATTAATCAAATTTTAGCTGCAGCGCTTTTATTTCACAAAAGTGTGTGGTCTTAATATGGCGAAGTTTATGTTCTTTTTGACACTTGGCTTATAGAATTTTTTTTTGGTGAGCAAAAGTTCCTCGTAAATATAATAAAGTATCATAAATTTAGAAGTTAAAATTAGAAAAATGGTATAAAGAATTCAGAAATATTTTTCGAGGGTTCTGTTAAGGAGGAGTCAATAAATTAAATGCATTTTGCAAATAAAATTTCATAACAATATATATACTTTTGTTCGCTTAAAAAATAATTTAGGAAGCTTCTCCTAGTTTTTAATCCTTTCATGTTATTTTACCTAATAAATTCCAAGCACAACTTTACGAATCTCTATTTAATTTCTGGCATTTATAAATAATTCAAATACCAAACATAACATAAACAATTTCACATACAAATAAATAATTAATTAATTCTGTTATTTATTTGACATTCTCTCTCACCGAGGAACTCTCGTGCGAAAGTGAATTTATTATCTTGATGCCAACCAAAAACTGGCTCTTACCTTCACTTTTGTTTAGAACTCTCAATTAATTTTCGTTGTATCCGAAAGTGTTTATATTCCAATTATTTAGAGCTGTAAATTAGATCTAAGAAAAAGGCTTAAAAACACACACACACACACAACCAGGAGCTCGCACCAGGTGAAGGATATGTGGGGCAGGAGGAATCCTTTTCCTTGCACTTTGCCGCCGCGCGATTTATTCGAAGGCGTTTCGCGACGTTTTCGGTCTGAAGGCGTTTGCTCCACTGAACCACTTTTTATGCAACGCCAAGTAGAAGTAGTGGCTCAGCTATAGCTTCGGCCGACTCCGAATGATCGCGGTTGTCCGAGTCCGAGTCCGCGTCCGAGCTTGGGTCTGAGTTCGACTCCGAAAAGCCGAGCTTGTGAAGAGCTCAAAGCCGAAGCTTCCTAAGACACGACTTGCAGGCTTCGAAGACGAGCTGAAAATGTGACATAAAAGAAGGGAGTTTAACCCCATAGTAAGCTAATTTATATCCATTAAAGAATTAAATGAAATAAAAATATATAATATGTAAAACTCATAATAGCAAAGTTATAACATAAAATAAGCCTACTTTGTATTAATTATTATTATTTTACTTTATGAATACAAGAGCACAAAGCTTAAATACATTATTTTACATAATTGGTAATTTCCTTAAACATTGTTTTATAATTTTTAAATGAGAAACAAACACAAACTTTACCTGAAAATGAATATTTCATTAAATGCAATTTACCTACTGAACTTTTAAAGGGTTAACTGCAGTATCACCTGCAAAATACCCAAATAAAATCCAGATTATCATCACGAAGCACCTGTGCCTCACGCAACAGTCTCCCCCTAGTTAACTATTAACTAATTAAATTTTTGTAGTTGGTTCGCAATCAATTAGAGAGTTAGTCAAAGCCAAAGCCAAAGCCAGAGCCACTCCCCCGGCCACCACCTAATCATGGTTATTGTTATTTATGGCCATTTGGATAAATCATGATCAAATTGAACTATAAATCTCTGGGCCGCTAAAACATAGAAAAACCAGAAAATTGCCGCCGGTGGCAATGTGCAAAATTGGTCCAGCATTTCATATTTCAAGTGTTTTCGAGATCAAACAAATCGTAAATTGAATTTGAATTTGAATATGGGATGTGGGATATGGTATATGGGGTGTATTTTGTGCGCTCTCATGTTCAGGCTCACACACAGCTCTATTTGGACAATGGGATCTGCGGATGGCGACGAGAGTTTATCAAGTCATAAACTATATAAAGTGTCAGCCGCGTGCATGTAAGGTTTCATAATCACGGTTCCGAGCGGATCGGGATCGGGAGTCTATATAAGCGGAGTGCGCCTGGGCATGTCCAGGCTGTCGAATTCTGCTGTTGTTGTGCTGAGCGGTGTTACTACTGTCGAGGGTGAAATAATAGCAACTGATGATAGTTTCAGGTAAGTTTAAATATATTTAATATACCATTTAACTAAAAGAGTTGATTGTAATAATTTTATAATTTAATTCCAGAAGAATTTTGTATTTTTTGAATTTTTTAGAATATATAGAAATTTTAGGGAGATAAAAAGGTTTGACATAATATTACAATATTATTGGTAAATATATAATAATTATCCACCTATTTCGGAAAGCAGAAGTTGCAGTTTATAATTGAATTATGGGATCGAATACAAAATAGATTATAACTAGGCTTAAAATATTCGCATCCTTTAAATCGATATTTATCGCTATTTTCATAATACAATTTTCCCCACAAATTAAACTTTAAAATCTCATAACTAAGCCAAAAAAGCAATAATTTTAATTCGGAAAGCTGTCTCATGCCAGTTTTCAGTAGATTAATAAATCTGCATACTCAATTTAAAATTTTAAAATTTTAAAATTTTTTATCAATTTTTGACAATTTTAACGATGTAACCCCTTATAAAAATTTTCAAAATTTTGAAAAAAATTAATTTTTGCCGGACATCGCTTAATCGACTCGGCTTTTGATGCTGATCAAGAATATATATGATTTATAGGGTCGGAAATGACTCCTTCACTGTGTTACAAGCTTCTGACTGAAATTATAACACAATTTTTAGAACCGATATTTACCTATATTTATATATGACATTTTTTTCGTCAAATCATAGTGTAAAAAGCTCGTAACTAAGCCAAAAAAGCAGTAATTTCAATTCGGAAAGCTGTCTCATGCCAGTTTTTATTAGATTAATGAATCTGCAAAATCAATTTAACATTTTAAAAATTTTAAATTTTTTATCAATTTTTCGACAATTTTAACGATGTAACCCCTTAAAAAATTTTCAAAATTTTGAAAAAAATAAATTTTTTTCAGACATAGCTTAATCGACTCGGCTGTTGATGCTGATCAAGAATATATATGATTTATAGGGTCGGAAATGACTCCTTCAAGCGTAATGCCACTTCTGACTACAATTTTTATCTTCCGAAATGGTAGAACTACAACAGTGCGTATACGTAATATTTTCAGACTCTGCTATATATATGCCTTAAAAAAATGTAGAATGGATATTTTTCTTTTCTCTGCTAATTTTTATAAGGTACATATACTGTTTTACAAGCTTCTGACTAAAATATAATACACCGTAGTGGTATAATTACAACTGTGCGTATACGTAATATTTTGAAAAATAAAAAAATTTTTTTAATGTGTATTTTTCTTTTCGTTGCTAGTTTTTACAAGGCTAATATAAAATATAAAAACTTAAATTTGTATATATTTATCACTGCTATTAATTTGACCCCAACTGTGTCGCTTATGCCAAATTAATGTTATTTGTTGCATATTCCTTTAGCTGGTGTTCCCACCTATAAACCGTCAAACCCGAAAGTGAGTGTGAATTATTGCACTTTGTCTTGACACGACTTTTTCGGGCTGCTCACTGTCTGCTCTCCTGTCCGTCCGTCCTGTTGTGACGCTCCTCGAAATACCTACGGGGCTAAGTCCCCATTCCCAAACCCGATCTCAAGTACTATATCGAAATGTGCGGCAAAAAATGTTATCTAAATGCCTTACATTTCCCCATTGCATAAATTTACTTTGTCTAACTTTTTGTTGTATTTCACATGCCTATAGAAAAAATAATATTATAGTGTGTTATGCCGCTGCGATTATTGTTTGATTTTGTTAAAGATCAAAGTCATTATTGAATGAGCATTGAGGATGGTTATTTGTTTGGAAAAAAGTTGGGGTAGGGAACAGGTGGGTAAGGTGGGTTTTGGGTTGGGGTTTGTAAGAGAAGAATTAAGTTAAAAATAAATATATGTTATATATAATATATAAAATATTTACACTTTTGTAATGAATTTACAAATATCTTAAATATTTTACAATTTAAAATATTTACAATTTTGTAATGAATTTACAAATATCTTAAATATTTTATTTATAAAGAAAATTTAAAGTATAATTAAATAAACTTAGCAAACCTTTGATATTAGTTTTGCTAACATATTTCTTTGTTTCTTGTAATATTTTTGTTAATATAAATAAAATTAATATTAAAAATTTTAGTATAAATATAATGTATTATTACCCCCCTAGTAATTAATTCTCTTCTATAATTTAATTAATGTTGGTAAACCAAACAAAAGGCAATATTAAAACTCCCTAATTAACTCAAGACTTATGGCTATCTGCTGGCATTAACAAAATCGTTAAATATACCATTTATTAACCAGTAAACCGCAAATCAATATCCGCTATGAAGAGCATAAAAAATACAGAAAAAACGAGCAAAAAAAAACTTTCTTGGCCCCCGTTGACAACTATTCGTGTTTTTTCTTTTTTGCGGGATAATGGCTCTTTGTGATATATAAATTATAGCAACCTGTTGCTGAAATTGTTGCTGTTGCTGTTTATGTTGCCATTGCCATTTCTGAACTTGAACTCAACTTTCAAATGAACAAGTTTCGCGATCTCCGGGGCTCATTGTGCTATTTAATCTGTGACTAGCGCTTAGGCATCTTTTGTCCCCTCTTCACTTTCAAATCGAAGTGATTTCCGGTTCGATTTAGCATTTCGGTAAAAAATCATTTAGCATCTATTTGGGGACCACCCTGATTAATGTTTCTTCTCACTTCTGGTGCTGACAACTCAATGAATGGCGCGTCAAAGCTGCCTAATGTGCCGCAGACACGCAATCCATAAGCCTCCTCCAAGCAGTCGTCGGAGTTTAATTCCCACCAAACCAAAATCAACAGCAAATCAACTACAAAAAAATATGGAAAGAATAAAAAACCAACCCATAAGGCACTATAGTAAGAAATCTTTTCGATGGAGGCGCACGTTTTACAGCAAATAAAATTAGCTGCTTGTCTTGGTAATTGCAGTGCCGCCTTTGCATTTTGGCCAGAGGAGTTGCAGACCAACTTGGCCATAAAGCCCGTCACCAGCATGCAGCTATAATAAAAAAAAATATTTAAAAAATCATAGCACCAGAAATGGGCAACTCTTGGAACCAGATGTGCAGTGAGGGAAGTACTAAAATCGCCATAAATTTGAGAGATAATGGTTGAGGAAAATTCAAATGGAGTCATTAATGTAAAATATTTAAGGGAGTTTATTAATAAACATAAAAATGTAAAATGAGTCATTAAATTTACTTATAAATAGTAAAATATTTAGGTGAAGTTATTTATAAACATACAATAATAATAGTACAGTAATAAATAAATAATAAAAGCAAGTGTGTGATGCTATAAATAATAATAATAATAATAATAATGTATTCTACTGAACTACTATCCCTTAAATTAAATATATATTTAATGAATATAAATAAATTATTAAACTCCTCTACAAAACGCTCTAAATACATGAACTTTTGGATAAACAAGGCTCTTGTCCAAAAATCTTTTAAATATATGGTACAAACTACTTAATTAATATGCTCACAACCTCAGCCAATAAAATGCCCCTATTAAAGATATAACCAATTATTAATATAACAAAAATGAGGAAATAAATGAAACACCAAAAAAAAAAAATAAACGGAACTAAGCTTTGACCATAATAAGCCATTTCCGAACTGGTTCCCTCTGGTGGAATGAATCACTTACCTGCACAGCCTCCATTCTGTGATTCTGCCACTCTTTAAGCCAAGAACTCGTGGCCATCGATGGTTTCTTTTTTTCTTCTTTGGCAGAGAGTGGACTGTCGTCTGTCGTCTTGGCCATGTTGCAATTAACTGGCCAACTAAGCAGCAATTGGCCACAATTATTATTATTATTTCTTGTACGAGCAGTGGTAGTACTATGCTCTGCCGCCGATTGTTGTGCCCGCCGCATTTTGGTAATTGTTTTAGCCATGTTTTGCCATTTATGTATGGGCCAGACCAAGACCGAATATGTGACTGGGACTGTCTGTATTTTTTTTGTGGCTGCACTTGAAAAATGATCGGGCTTAAAAAACATCTACAAAAGAACAGTTCAAGGCAGAAGATTAAAAGTAAACAATGTTAAGGAACATATAAGTGTTTCATTTTAAGGCAAACAAGCTTTCATTAATATACAGAAAATATTTTAGTAGCACGACTTTTGCCCGAGTTATTTTATATAAATTATTTCGATTATTATTATATTTTTTTCAGGCAATTAAAGTTAACTTCTGTAATTAAATAATTCCTTGCCGTGTATTTTTTTCTATTTCAATATTTATTTGCTGCAGTTGTTCTTTAGTTTGGAGCGGCTACCGTTTTTTATTTTTTATTGGCCATGCGTGGAGTCGCCTCCCCTCGGAAAATCCGCCTCGGACGACCTCCTCCGCTCCAAAAGATCGGCCAGATGACCTTAATTCGCTGTGGCCATAGCTCGTTTATCTTTTGGCTCCGCCAATTTGCTGCACATTTATTCACATCGTGGATTTGCACCCAAAAGTCCCCCAAGTCGAAGCCAGAAACAGAGATTTGTGGCTTTTGGCTACAGAGAAAGCTTTATTTCTTTTCAGGCTAAGCATAACTTATGAGTAGGGATAAACGTACAGATACAATACGGTTTTGCTTCTTTCCTTAATCGTGTAAATAGATTTATATATATCTGTGTGGATGTGTGTATATATATTTGCACTATTTCAACCAGGAACTGCCCATTTATACATGTATAAGTATGTTCTCTTTTTTTGTAAGTGTACAAGAATACAATTGAAATCTAAGGTTAACTTAGGGGTAACTAATGAGCCTCTCATATATGTATATAGAACTTCTGCTTAACTTAGAGCTGCTTATAATGCACTTTTTTCCATTTTGCTAATTAATCAGGTATATTTTGCAGAAGTTTGCATAAAAAGAGGTCTTTCAAAAATATACAATCCACTCAAGGCGGGGTTCTTTTAGCAGGGGTGCCCAGACTTGCAGGGAGTTACATCTCATCTGCGCCTGGACATACCTGCTTTCAGCATAAGTGTGTGTGCTTTAATGTTTATTAAAGTCTAAGGTACAATTCATTACAGCTGAAGGATTGGGGCCTCACTCAAAACGCTTGTCTCTCTCTCTGTTCCTGTCGGAAACTGGGTTCTGGGTACTGGGTTCTGGTTTCTGGGAATCTGCGACCACTCAATGGTAATGGGGCACCCGGAACTCGGTCCGCTCGTGTCGCTCATCCTCATCGCTCACATACATGCGGGTCAGGTCGGAGGCCACCGAGACATTGTCGTTGCTGCTGCAATGGATCCAATGAGCCAAAAGTGGAAACGTGAGCAACACACACATTAAATAACCCGCCCAAAAAAGAACTGAAAAACGATTTGGAAAATTTCTGCGGCAAAAAATCGTATCCATTTTGAGTTGCAAATGTCGGAAAATTGAATAATTGCTTGCCATAAATTTATGTGAGACACTGTTCGGCAATGTCTGGCATCCCAGCCCCCCCATTTCCAACACAAACATATATTGACAGAATGACGTTCTGTCAATGGCTTCGCCTGCTGCTGCCATTTGCGCAATCTGTCTAATTGTCAATTAGCCAGGTCGGAAAAGATCTTGGCAAGCCTCGCCTTTGCCTGCATTTCGGCCTCAGCTCACTTGTCTAAAGATTTCTTTCTATTTTCGATGGACAGCTGCCCCCCGATGGGTGACAGGACAAATAATTATATCAATAAATAAATGCAAAAAACATCTCAACTAAAATACAACCAATACAAGTTCTGTATTAGTTTATAAATCTCTAGAAGTCTGGGTCACAAATTCAATTAAAATATAAATGGGTGAAGATAATTCAACAATTCAGCCATCTCTTATTCATTAACATTATTAATAATTCAGCTTATTAAATATAAGCTTTAGGATTTTAGAATGATTTTCGGCGAATTGTCATGAAGGAATTTGTGAAAAATACATTTGTTCCAACGCACTATAATAAGTATTTGGTAAAGAGGGGAATATATACCTAATGCACAGCATCATTATATAATTCCAAAAGAGCTTAAAGAACCCCGGCAATAAATAATTAAAATAACATATTCCAAGATATTTTAAGAAACTCAAATTATATCTCGAAGGTAACCACAGTGCGACTTCTTAAATGGACGTCCTTGGAAGCGCATCCTTCTAATCGCACTCACTTGATCAACTCTTTTTCCTTCTCGTACACCGACGCCACCATGGCACTGTACTCCTGGTCCAGGTTGTTGGCCCGGGAGAAGTGCTGGCCGGTGACCTCCAGGCGCTCGAACGATGACTTCATGGCCGCATCCACGTCCATGTCGAGACCCGTCCCAGTTGCTCCAGAGGCGACTGTTCCTGTGCTCATCAGAGCCACCAGGGAGAGCGAGGAGACGGTGCCTCCACATCCCGAACTGCTGCTGTTCTCATTGTGTGCTCCCATGAAGCTGTTCATCATCCCCAGCCTGCCCAGGCTGCTGGTGGGATTCACGGCACTCATCGAGGTGTTGCCTGCCTGCGAGGTGGCGGCACTAATGGATTTTCCAAGTCCTTCGTCGTCCAAAGTGGCCGTGGATGAGGGTAAGCTGGAGGAGAAGGAATAAATGGGAAACAGGTTAAATAATAACTTTATGTTAACTATTTTATAAATAAATGCATTTACATTTTAGAGGAAAGTGTAGAGTAAGATTTATAATTTAATAATAATAGAATGTAATGCTCCTCTATGTAGCAATTATGGGTGGCAGAAAATATTTCTTATATCGCTTAAATGGATATTCTAATATTAATATATATAATATATAATATAAATAATAAATATAATATATATAATATATATAATATATATAAGATATATAATACATATAGAATATATATATATATCAGATCGAACGACTATATCATACAGCTGCAATAGGAACTATCATTCAATGTCGCTCTGAAGTTAATAATGGCGCTCGCTCTTAATAATATAATATTGTAATGGCAGTGGATAGCTTACTCTCCCTCTCCCTCTCCCTCTCTGACTCTATTTTTCATTTGGGTGCGGCTATCTCTCTCTGTGCATCTCTAAAGGCAACTCTTTCTCCCTAACTCTCCTTGCTTATCTCTGCCTATCTCTTGAGATACCTCTATCTCTCCCGCTCTCACTTTCTCTGTTCTCTTAGCTTGCAGCCTATAAACAGAGGGACTCCCATCGCACTCACGTTAGTAACTTCGCGACCTCCCCGCTGTTTGCATGTGTTGTGATAGTGATAACAAAGTGCCCTTCGACCCTAAACAAATCACCTGACCAGTGCAATACATCTGTATAACCGGAAGGAAGTTTACTTCGATGGAAAGCCTATTGGAAGTCATCAAGAATATAAATCTGGACTGGAAGGAATTAATTAGTGACGAAAAGCGATAATCATGTATCCTCTACTGCGGTAAGTCTTAACCATGACAATTATATTATTTATTTAGTTGCTATATGAGGGGTTCAGGCCTAGAATTAGCTATGCTAGCTATGCATATAATTTCCAATTAATTTTTTAAGATATCTACACACGTATATTCAAATTTAATAGCCTAATGCAATTATATTATGAACACATATTTATTTTTTACCATTACGAAACTGACCCTGACTTGCAGGGTATTATGATTGTAACACAGTGAAGGAGTCGTTTCCGACTCTATAATCCATATATATTCTTGATCAGCAAGAACAGCCGAGTCGATCTAGCTATGTCTGGCAAAAATTAATTTTTTCAAAATTTTTAACATTTTATAAGGTGCTAAAATTTACAAATTGAAATTTAAAAAAATGGCAAAAAATTATTTTTTTTAAATTGTTAAATGGAGTATGCAGATTTATTATTTTAACAAAAACTAACATAGAACAGCTTTCCGAATTGAAATTAATGCATTTTTGGCTTAGTTATGAAATTTTTAAACTTTGATTTGTCGAAAAAAATGCCATATACAAATATTGAAAATTCGGACCAAAAAATGGAATTATAATTTAAGTCAGTAGTCTAAAAAACACTGAAGGAGTCATTTCCGACCCTATAAACCATATATATTCTTGATCAGCATCAACAGCAGAGTCGATTAAGCTATGTCCGATCAAAATTTAAATTTTTCAAAATTTTCCGAATTTTCAAAAAAAGGAAAGGGGTTACATCATTAAAATGTTCAAAAATTGGCAAAAAATTTAATTTTTTAAATTTTAAAATAGAGTTTGCAGATTTATTAATCTAACAAAAACTAACATAGGACAGCTTTCCGAATTGAAATTAATGTTTTTTTGGCTTAGTTATAAGATTTTTAAACTTTGATTTGTCGAAAAAATTGCCTCATAAAAATATTAATATTTCGGATCAAAAAATGGAATTATAATTATAGTCAGTAGACTAAAAATCAGTGAAGGAGTCATTTCCGACCCTATAAATCATATATATTCTTGATCAGCATGAACAGCCGAGTCGATCTAGCTATGTCTGGCAAAAATTTATTTTTTCAAAATTTTTAACATTTTATAAGGTGCTAAAATTTACAAATTGAAATTTAAAAAAATGGCAAAAAATTAAATTTTTTAAATTGTTAAATGGAGTATGCAGATTTATTATTTTAACAAAAACTAACATAGGACAGCTTTCCGAATTGAAATTAATGCATTTTTGGCTTAGTTATGAAATTTTTAAACTTTGATTTGTCGAAAAAAATGCCATATACAAATATTGAAAATTCGGACCAAAAAATGGAATTATAATTTAAGTCAGTAGTCTAAAAAACACTGAAGGAGTCATTTCCCACCCTATAAACCATATATATTCTTGATCAGCATCAACAGCAGAGTCGATCTAGCTATGTCTGGCAAAAATTAATTTTTTCAAAATTTTTAACATTTTATAAGGTGCTAAAATTTACAAATTGAAATTAAAAAAAATGGCATAAAATTAAATTTTTTAAATTGTTAAATGGAGTATGCAGATTTATTATTTTAACAAAAACTAACATAGAACAGCTTTCCGAATTGAAATTAATGCATTTTTGGCTTAGTTATGAAATTTTTAAACTTTGATTTGTCGAAAAAAATGCCATATACAAATATTGAAAATTCGGACCAAAAAATGGAATTATAATTTAAGTCAGTAGTCTAAAAAACACTGAAGGAGTCATTTCCGACCCTATAAACCATATATATTCTTGATCAGCATCAACAGCAGAGTCGATTAAGCTATGTCCGATCAAAATTTAAATTTTTCAAAATTTTCAGAATTTTCAAAAAAAGGAAAGAAAATGTTCAAAAATTGGCAAAAAATTTAATTTTTTAAATTTTAAAATAGAGTTTGCAGATTTATTAATCTAACAAAAACTAACATAGGACAGCTTTCCGAATTGAAATTAATGTTTTTTTGGCTTAGTTATAAGATTTTTAAGCTTTGATTTGTCGAAAAAATTGCCCCATAAAAATATTAATATTTCGGATAAAAAAATGGAATTATAATTATAGTCAGTAGACTAAAAATCAGTTAAGGAGTCATTTCCGACCCTATAAATCATATATATTCTTGGTCAGCATGAACAGCCGAGTCGATCTAGCTATGTCTGGCAAAAATTAATTTTTTCAAAATTTTTAACATTTTATAAGGTGTTAAAATTTAGAAATTGAAATATAAAAATTGCCAAAAAATTAAATTTTTTAAAATTTAAAACTCAGTATGCAGATTTGTTAACCTTATAAAAACTAGCACAGGAACGCAATCCGAATTGAAATTAATGCATTTTTAGCTTAGTTATGATATTTTAAAAACTTGGTTTTTCCCAAAAATTAGCATATAAGAACATATATATTTAAGCACCCATATCTTAGGTTTCCTTTTAGGTAAGCATTCATTCTCCTCGATATATATACTTCCGTAATAGCAATTCTTCACTTGCTTCCGACTAATTTTCTAATAGTAATTCTTAATAATCTTCCAAAATGTCCAAACACATATCCCTTCCCTTTTCAAAGTCACCTCACACCGAGATTGTTGCCCAATTAACCCTTTTGCCACTCAACTCCATATATATATTCTCACACTTTGCAACCTGAAGTAGCAAGTTTACAAAACTTGAAATGAGTCAGCGAAACTCAATAACTGCTACTATAGGTTTTCTTATTCTTTTTCGGCAACTTGTTTATTTAATAATTAAAATGATTTATGAGCCTGATTGATGTGGTGGCAGGCAGGCCACTAGTCCAACCCAAGAGCAATAGGTGTCCATGTTCTGGCTGCATGTTGCACCTATTACAGCAGCCAGAGCCAGAGAACAAGCAGGGCAATAATACCGAAATGTTAACCAATTGGAAATAACACAAAAATGTATATAAACTGAAGCCAAACCCCAATACAAAGTCTGTTCCCAAAGAAGGTCGTCAATTGAAGCTGGGAAACCCGAATTGCAAGAAAAAATATATATGGTAAGTGGTCTTCTGCCACGATGTTGCTGCTGTGCACTTGGTGCTGCTGCTGTGTCTGACAGATTGCAGACTTGAAACACGGCCCACGGGCCACTTGAAAAGTGCAACTCAACTCGACTTGACTTCGGCTTCCTTGTGGGCTGGCCATTGACTATAACTCCCAGCAACAACTCCCAAAGAAATAGCAACAACAAATATGAGAAAAATGTCAAATTCAATTTTCGCCAGGCGTCAAAGTAAATTACTTTGGAAAATTGCCTTTTGTCAACGCCCACGCCTCTAGGGAAAAAATTTAAAAAAAATATATATATATGAAAAAAAGGCAACTTTGGAGCGTGCCCACATTTTGTGTTAATTTGCTTAAGCTTTTAGAAGTGTGTTGTGCAATTATTTCGAGTGGGATACTTTTACTCTTGAAGTGAAGAGAGGGAAATAAGAAACGAGTTTTTTGACAGAAGACTTATGCTAATATTTAAGCAAAATTATTTTTAAAATAATAAGAAAGCCTCCGCAGTTTATTTTAAGCGCAGAGTTTGAATTTAATAACAATTGAATTATTTATTTCATGGGAATTTTAAAATAAAAACTTCTTTAATAAATAGGTTTTTATTTTGGTTGTTATGCTTTTGATTTTATTTTGAGATTCTCTTAAACTCAAAGAAATAAGTATTATTTTTAATGTTATTAAAAGTTTGTAATCTATTCTAGATATTTTTTTTAATCAAACTACATTTTTATACCCTTCTTATATAATGACTATAAAAATTTAAAATATTTCCCTTTGCAACACATTTCGCTTATAAAATGCTCTAGTATCTCTTCAGACTCTTCAATAAAAAAAAGGTGACTTCATCCTTAATGATCTAAGCCAACTATTGAGTCAGCAGTTTAGTTGGTTAGCTGTTAGCTACTTTTTTTTATAAAAACTGTCGTCGCACCGACAAAAGAACTTGTTTTCCTGGCTGCTGCACTCTGGGACATACGCACTGCCGTTTGTACCCAGGGGCCTCGCTGACCGTAGTTGGAGTTTGGGAGATCGCGTAACTTTTGACTTTTACTTTCCACGCAAAAAAAAAATATATAAAAAAATGTATATAAAATAAAACAAACACTTAAAGCCGTAAAAAACAGTAACAGACTCTGTAAAAGCTATAAAAAAAACTGGTTTGACAAAAAAAGGCAGAGGCAGCAAAGGCATCGTCTTGCAGCAAACAATAAATAAAAATATCAACAAGAATACTTCAGATGTAAATTTGTGTAGCCTTTAACTGGTTCAGTGTTTGCCTGTTCAAAGATTCTCAAAAATTCTCATGGGTTCAAGGCACTTTAAAAACAGAGACAGAGACCGTCCTCTAAGGATGCAATTCTCAGTTGATTGTAAAACTCGGCTAAATGTCATCTTCTAAAGCTGTAATTAATGGCAGCTCAGCTTGATTTTTTTGTGTTTCTAATTACTAAAAACAAAACAATGGGCAATCATCTGGCGGCATTTTATACTGAATTCTCGCTGTAATTTAGGTTTGATTTTGCCCTATAACTTGCTTAATTAATTGATTGACTTTGGGCAGCTGCGGGGGCACTTTTTTGCGATATAATCGCGGCGACAATTTATGCAATTTATTTATGTAGGGTACGAGTGTGTGGTTGCCACTGTCCAGGTCCGGTGTATCTATCAGATACAACTGTCTCTGCCTCTGTCTTCGTCTCAGAGTCTTTGAGTCCAAGAGTCTATGAGTATTTTTGCGCCCGCTGCGCGTGCTAATCGCGATGACTTCATTTCGTGTTGCTCTTGATGTTGCAGCAGTTGTTGCAGTTTCTGTTGCTGCTGCTGCTGCTGCTGCTGCTGCTGCTGCTGCTGCTGCTGCTGCTGCTGCTGCTGTTGCTGCTGTTGGGTGCGCTGACAGAGGTCAGGCCCATGTATCTCATGGATAGCATTGATCGACGGATAGCTTGTGGCGGCAACACGGCCAACTTGTCGAAGGTGTAAATGATTCTTTTAAGGAACATTTGCAATATTTTAGGGTGAGGCAAAGGAGTGGAGAGAGATTTAATAGAAAACAATAGGGAGGTTTGGTCTTACCAAATTTTATTCTTTCAAAAATGTAGCCTAAACTATTTCCAAAACCAAATCTAAACAATTTTTTAGAGCCCCATTAACAACTCCAATTAACCACAGAAGAACTTACTTAAATAAGTTTCATTTAATAGGACCCAGAAATGACCATTCTAATTTTAAACAATTAATTTGAAAACCTGAACGAGACTTGTCTTAATTTCAAAACCCAAATACAAATTCCCATCGAGTAATTGAAAACCGAATTTAATTATTCTGTATTTATTGCCATAAACTGGGTCTGCCTTTAATGGCCAGATATCAATCACGAAACACTCCAAATTGCAACTCAAATTAAATACCTGAAATTAACATAGGCTTTAGCCTTCATTCGGATCTATTCCCAAGGCGTGTTCTGCCGCGGAACCAATATACTTTGCCTTATCCTCTACCATCGCTCTATGTCCGACTATTTATCGCCAATCTAACTCTGGCTCGGTGTAACAACAAAATGCCATACACAAAAAGTCATAAACCCCAAATGCAAAATGTTGCTGTTCAACATGAGCGCGCATTGGAATCAGAATTGGAATTGGAATCGGAATCGGAATCGGAATCGCAAGGAGCAGCAGTTGTCCACCACACAGCAGCGGGTCGTCGGATCGTGTGGGGTCTCCAGACGAGAGACGGTAGAAGGTGCAATGGGTGGAGGCAGGAGGCGGGACATTGAGACGGAGTCGGACCAAAAATAATACGGACACTTATGGCCAAAGCGGATGAGATACACATACTCTGAATGCATCTAGATAGATTGCAAGACACTGGTTAAGATACACCAAACTAACTTTTTGTATTATTTATGAACACTTATTCAGTGTTAGCAGAAACATTGGATTATTTGTTCATAAGTACTTAGTTTGTTGTTATCAAACTTATTAGATATTTAGGAATTTAAAATGGAGGGTTCCCTTGATTTTTAACACCTTTAATCCCCCATATATTCTCCCAGTGCAGTCAGTTCTAAAGGGGAAGGCTGCACTCCAACTGGACGACGAAGTGGGCCTCCGCCTGAGACACAATGGCCAAAACGGAGCTGACATTTAGTGCGCAACTGGCGACAACAACTGTCAACACACGAAAGTAAATGTACGAGTGCCGCTGGGGGCCGCAAAGTTCATAAATCGCAGTGCAAACTTTGGATTTAGCGGTTTTCCAGATTGCAGTCTTACCAACTGCAATTTTCCGCCTGCAGTAGAGTCAGAGAGAGAGCGCGTCGTGTTAACAATATGTTCGAAGAGCCTTAACGGCTGCCGTGTGCCATAAATCTAAAGATTTTCGGCATTGTCTACGCCGAGTAAGGTTGGGCTAGGTCGCCCGTTGGGCCTGGATATGGATGCAATGTGGAAATGCACTTACCAATCGCTGGAATCAGCGGGCACCGGACCGGAGCCCGATCGCTGATTGCATTTACTGCGCATGACCAACTGCAGCCAGTTGGGAATCGGCGGAGTGGGATCGGGCGTGTATCTGTCAAGGGAAATGTACAAAAAAGCAGGTGGATTAAGTATAATTAATTAACTGCATTAATTGGGTAATTTTTCTTACCTGATTATCGAGTTACTGTGCTTGGTCTTGGGCACCGCAAAGATCTCACTAGGCGGCGGCGTTGATTCCATGGCATGGGCCTTCTCCACTGCAGCATCCACCTCGGGTATCAGGGCCAGCTCCTCTGGCTCTCCCAGATCCACGTCCAGGCTGCTCACCGAGCTCAGCGAGTTCCTGGGCCCAGTGTGATGATACCTGGCGGGACTCGCCGCCGTGGCGTCCTCCAGGTCGCTGCTGTCGAACTTGAGGTGCACTATAAGAGCCCAGATGGAGGAGAAGGAGAGAGGCACACAGCATATCGAGATACACCGACGGACACACGATGAGAATGGGAATGGAATGGAGATTCAGGTTTCGGATTCGGATTCAGGGCGAGATTTCCATGATCAAAAAATCACACAAAATTAGATGTTGACTAGGTTAAAGTTCGCTTAAAAAAGTTGAATCAAAAGTCTTTCACTTATAATTGTGATCGAAAAAGTACAATTTTTAAATAATAATTACGAAATTTTCAACTAAATTTCCAATATTCATGTTGTGGATTTTAAATCAGTTAAAATTGAGCATAAAGTATGCCACAAAAGTGTTTAATAAACTATTGCAATATAATTTTCTGTTGAAAATATAAATTACGAGTTATTCCCAAACATTTGTTTTCATTTAAGTAAAAAATAAGCTTCTTCTCGTTAATATATGTTTTCACCTTTCAAGAGATTTGACATAAATTTTCGTGTTTTGTGTGCGTGTGTGGGATGACGTTAACTCACGTTTATCCAAAGGTCCCAGCTTCTTGGCCAGTCCATACATGGTCTCCGGTGTCCAGTAGTCTGGTATCCTGGCAAAGATCGAACCAGCATCCGCCGGCAGTTGGATGCCCAGCTTGTGCAGGAGCAATACAAAGGGCTGATACAACATTGTCGTACTCTGTTCATTGTTCCACTGGACCACCGGAATGGATTTTTGTTTGCAGATGCAGTGATATGCCACCGGCTCCATGATGTGATCTCCTTCGGTTATTTTAACGCCACTCTTTAGGGTCAGTTTGATGAAGCAGCACTCGAGAAGGATCTTTTGAAGCCACACAAGGTGCTGGGATTTGTGCTCTTTGATGATTAAGTCAAGAAGGATCTAGAAAGGGAAGAGTTTATATTAGATTATAACTTAAAAATGAAATAATATTATTAAAAACCCACCTGAACATCATCAGAGGGCTTGCCATAGGCGCACTCTTTGAGTTCTATTCCGGACTCTGTGGTTGCCGAGGTGGGAGTTGTGAGTAGTGTCCTTTGATACTCAGCATCCTCAAATTTCATCAGATCATCGTACTCCAACAGGGTTATAATGTCCTACGAAATATAATTAAATGAATAAAAATATTTCATAAATGTTAAGGAAATGTAAGTAAGCCCACCTGCTGTAATAGTTGCTGTATAATAGAGATCCTGGTCTTCAGCTTGTTGCCATTATTGCTGAAGAGCTTAACGATTTTACCCACAATATCGTTGTTCTTCTTACTTTGCACATAATACCAATAAAGTGTGTCCATTTCCTCTTGAGACCATGAGCTAGTGAGAATCAATAATTAATTACAATTAATTCTAAGTTATTAGAAAAAACATTCAATTATTTCTAACAACTAACTAACTTAGAGTATAATAAACTATATTTTAGGTCTTGCAAATATATACAATTTGGTTAGAAAGCTCATTCAAATCAAAAACATTACAATTTTAATATACTAGTTAGTATTTTGTATGCCCAATTTAGTAAAATGAAAGATAATTACATAAAAAGTCCAGTTTCCTTGAAATATATAAAAGTAAACTTTTGATGAATGTATATATTTTCGTAAGAACCTATGTAAGGGCTTCCATATAATTCTAAAATAAAACACTAAATGCCGCACCTAAATGCTTCACAATTGTTAATCATGATTTTTGTTTATTCAACCTTAAGAACCAATTATTTTTGTTGTACTTAAGTAAGACAGTGCGTATACGTAATGCGCCTTAAAAGAAACATTGCTCATACGTAATGCGTCTTAATCCTTACCAAATGGTATGCTCCTGATTGTGTTCTTTGGTCATTTCGGTTAGAGAAGTGGTAGGAATGGTCAGCGGTGACTTTGGCGGAGTGTTCATGAACTTGTGAATGACATATTCGATTAGATCGGACCAATCCTGTTAAGAATAAATACAATTAGCATGTTTAATGCAGTTTTTTAGAGTCTTCTTAAAGAACTTACGTCACATAGTTCATAGTCGGCCTCCCAAATTCGTGAATAAGTCTTCAGAATAATGGGTTGAAACAGAACTCCGATCTGTCCCAGATCCCCGCCTATATGATGCATCATGGTGAAGATGCAATCGTTGACGAACTCTCCATTATTGTTAAAGTCCTCCAGCAAGATGCCATAGTAGTGCATCACCTCCAGGGTGGCAAATCTTGAAGGATATATAATTTTTTATTAATTACAAATAATATTTATTTAGGAGATAAAAACTCACTGTGATATATGCTCCGACAGGCGGATACTTTGACCGCCTCCCAACTTGGCAGAACTGTCTAGGATCAGCAGCAATATGTGATTGGTGACCACCAAGTCCTGCAGATACTGCTTGGAGTGTATGCTGGGATTGAAGCGTCTCAGGAGCAGCACAAAAAGACACCTCAAATCGGACATTTCGCTAATCTGGAGCTGTAATTGCCTCAAGTGGGCTCGATCGTCTTCGTTCAAATGGGTAACCTTGTTGTAGGTATCAATGGCCTGGAGGAACTCCCTAATGGCCGTCACCACCAGGTGCATTCGCCGCAAGTAGGGCTTCAGGTCGCTGCCCTCCTGCCGAGCATTGAGCTCCAGTTGTTCGCACAGAGTCACTCCCTCGTAGGTCAGATAACTGAGGACATCGTAGGTGAGTATGGTGTCGATGTGTTCCATGTCCAGTTCAAGTTGTGCGGCAAACTTAAGGAAGTACGTGACCAGCCAGAAAAAGTGGGATGTATCTATGGGCACCTTCTGAGGGCAATATAATGAGATTAGTTTGGTGTTTTACTATTGGTTTCTTAAATTTATTTAATAAATAAAGAGCTATATTTATACTTCCTTAAAAATAATAAGGGAATAAGTGTGAGAAAGCATTTAGTTTCAAAGTATAGCAGGATTTAAGACAAGGGTGCATTTATTTTGTTTAAGAATTTTCTAAAGCAAAATCTATTTTACTATGAAAATGGGAATGAATTTGGTATTTGATATAAATATTGTATGTTTCTTTTTCTAATTCTTTTAATAATATTATCAAAAATATTGTAAGTTTCACCTTGTTCTGAACCATTTAATTTTTCGCAGGTTTATATAAACAAAAAGTATAAAAAATAGATCTTAGGCATTGCTAAAAAAATATCTCTAATAAGATCCACCTACCGCATTGGACAACAGCTGACTGTGTAGTTCCTCCACCAGATAATTATAGCCTTTGAGCAGGAAATCCACTGTAAACTCCTTCAACAGATTGGATATATCCTCATCGGTGGGCGTATGCTGCACCAGACCCTTCATGTTGATGCTAAGATAATATAACAATTGATAATATATTTTATTAATATTTAAATTAAGCAACTCACAGACTACTCTTGCTCCTTTTGACCAGCTTCTTGCGTCGCAGCTCCTTTTTGTCCTGCGGCGACATAATCGTCCTGGGCTTGTTCCTCGGCTTTGTGTTACACGGCGGCTTCTGGTGGGCGGGCTTGCCCTGGGGACCATCGTCGTCGTTGCTGGAGGTGGAGATGGACTCCTGGTTCTCCACCTGAGTGCCATAGCCACAGTCGGAGAGCTCCGATTGCGATGAGGGGCACTCCCGCTTCTGGGGACAGCACTTGCCCTTGGTCAGCTGCAGTTGGCCGGCATGGGGGGACTTCTGGCCCAGCTTCACCGCCGATACGTGGCTGGAGTAGGAGGACTCGTTGTACTGATGCATCTGATCCCGAGCCTGGGCCGAGGTGGAGGCCCGCACGGGCAGCGGTGGCGGCGGCTTGAACGGCTCATCCATGGCGCTGGTGTCCATGTTTGTGGTAGTGTTGTTGACAATGTCAGCTGGTTGTTGTGGTTGTTGTTGGGTTAGGTTCAAGGGTTCCGAGTCGCGTGCCATTTGCAGATACTTCTCCTCCTCGAGCTCCTCCTCATCTTCCTCCTCGTCATCCTCCTCCTCATCATCCCGCGTCAGCATCTGCTGGTGCTGATCATCATAGTCCCCGTCATCCATGGACTCCCCGGCAGGCTGTGATTGTTCAGGCGAACCGGGCAACTCGCTGGCTATATCGCTGGCCTCCTCCGAGCCATCGGGCTTGTCCGCCGGCACCCGAGCCATGGCATTCTGGTACTCCTGACCCTTACGGCTCACCTCCTGCAGGGTGGCCTCGGTGCCCTCCCGCTTGTTGCCCATCCCGCGGCCATTGCTGCCATTATCCGAGGAGTCCGAGGTGGGATCGGAGGTCAGCATGGGACTGGAGTCGCCACTGCCCTGCTTGGGCGGCGAGGTGTTGCTCTCATTGTCCTCAGAGCTCTCCGAGAGCGAGGCCTCGAACCAGAGATTCAGCAGTTTCTGCAAAGTGCTGACATGCTGATCCTTGTAGATCAAGGCGATCAACTGCACCATGGTCACGCCCCAGAAGGCCCTCTGCGGACAGGTCATGAGGTACAGGAGCAGCTTGTCAATGCTCTGAATGAACAGGTTCCACAAGATGGTGTTCTGCATGGAAATGCCGTGCGGACCACTGGACTGCATCATGGGCATCACGCAGTGGGCGTGGGTCTCCGGAATGTGCAGGATATTCCTCAGGAGCAGCAAACAGTTATTTATTTGATCGCATTTGTGCGGCGATAGCTTGGGATCCGACTCCAGGATGTGCTTCATGTACTCCACCACGCTCTTGGTGCTCTTGGCTTCGGTGAAGGCCTCCTTGCTGGTGTACAGCAGTTTGTTCAGCTCGAAGATGGTGTGGCGACCGACATCTGTCCGGTACATCACATCCACGGAGAACAGGCACTCCACGGGCACTGTCAGGTTGACCAGGATGCGGATGACCGACTCCAGCACCGCATCATCCTTGGCGTTCTCCAGGAGTGGTATTAGATCCGATCTCACATTCTGCCCGAAGCCAATGGCACGGCGAAAGGTGCGTAGCGTTTGGTCCTCATAGGTTAGTTTGTAGTTGATCTCCTCCAGAATCGCTGAAGAAATTATAATGAATCATTAAAATTAATAGGGTTTCATTGGTAGTTAAGTTAGGAACTTTAATAATTAATTTAAAAATTAAATGTTATTTAATTAAATGTTAATTAACGCACCCAACGCATTCGGATTGACCACGTAGGTGTCCCCCTCCAGGGAGCCCAACGAGGAGAAGGCGCTGTACAACTGCGGCGTTGCTAGTAACCAGTCCATAACCGGTTTTTACTCTTTATAGTTTTGATTATTCCAGATGTGATGCTTAAGCTGCCTGCCCCTGCTCATTGTTGGTGCCAAACATCAAAAGATATCCTTTACGATTAAGCGCAGGATCTGGAAAAATATTGTTTAAAAATGTGTATAAAATTTATTATAATAAATAGGTGACAATAACTGGCAAATATTATTTCAGAAAACCAGTAATGAAAGCGTTTGAATATTAAAAACCTTTAAATCAAATGTAATTGATTATAAAAATGCTCTTATTTTTATTTGTTGTGTAAAGTGAAGTTCCTAATCGCCAAAAAAAATCACAAAATGATTCTCAACCTTCATAAAAATCAATAAAATATTTATAGAAATTTAAAATAAAGTGTATGTACTTTTATTAGAGTAAACAAAAGCCTTTGCTTATATTACAACAAACAACTAATTATAGAAGTCAACAAAAGCACAAAGGTCACTCATCCCTTGTCTATAATTATTCCCCGTAACTCAACCCTGAGGCTATTCCAAAAATAACTCTCACCCAATTACTGCTGTCCAGTGCAGAAATATTTAATTATACAATCAAAAAAAAAAAAAAACAAAAACAAAAAACAAACACCACACGTCGTTCCAAAAATAAACGCAATCGCAAACAAAAGCGGAACAAAAGCCTCGACCACCGCTTCGCATGTGACCATCGCAAGGGCGCAGTTCGTGCAATGTGCAACATTTGCAGCAGCAACATCGCAGCAGGATGAGAGCCAAATCCGCATCAACTCCCATTTAAAATCACACACGTGCCCCGGCAGCGTGCGTCCATCCCATTTACCACCCGCTGCTCCAGGAATCTCAGCCACCTGGCCAATGAACACACCCCCAAAAAAATAAAATGTCAGCCTACGAGACGAGCCCCGAAAAAAATAAGAAATTCCCAGAAGCCACACTTTTCACGGGCAGGAAAAAAATGTGGGTTGGCAATCGGGGAAAACCCCGAACCCAAACCCAAACCCAAGCCCAGCCTTCATCACGTAACCAGCGAAGCTTCCACCGGGTGAGAGCGACGACGGCACCCGCCTGGCGCATGTGACTGACTTGGCAGACACACAAACCCGGCGACTGATTGTGTAAACAGCGCAGTTGGAGGACAAAGGAAGTGGCAGTGGCAGTAGCAACAATTGCTGGAGCAACAAAAAGAAAAGCAATACCAACAAAGACAGGAAAAATATAAGGAAAAACTGAAATTCTAGTAACAATTTAAAGGAAAAACAGCAGCAATATCAGCTCAATCTCAGATAACAACACCATTAAATAAGCTATAAATATCACTTAAATCTGAGAAAGCAACAAGTAAATTAAATTATTATTTAATAAAACAAGTCAATTAATTAACTATTTTCAAATAAAATGAATGAACATTATTTAAACTAATATTAAGAAACATTAAGTTAAACATTCGTCGATATATTAAATCGAATTTTTCTCTCGATGTAGATAAGTCTTTAAGTGAAAGCAACAAGTTGAATCCAACAATTGAGGCAGCATTTCTCAGTTACTGTGTGGCAGCAACAATATAGCTCAGTATTTAAAATCCCTTTACTTGGTGAAACAAACAATATATGTGCCACGAGCCGACCCCCTGCGGCGGTATTTATAGAGCCTGCATTGAGACGGCTGAATGGCGCCGCAGCAGGTCCTGTGCCTTGGTGGGGCTTCCTTGCTGCCTTCCACTTTGTTGACTTTGAAACGTTTCCGTCGGCAAATTCAACAGGTTGCTGTTGCAGTTTATATTTTTGTCAACAATAGCCTCTACCTGGCAGTGGCTCAAAGAGTGTAGCCAGCTTTTGGGCGAGCACGTTTAATGGCGGAGAAAAAACAAATGGCAGTGGAAAGTTTTTGATGGGAAACGGAAATGGTGTAAAAAAAAATACCAGGAGAAGTTGAATATTAAGAAATTAAGGATATAGGTTTATACTTTAATTATTATTATATAGGTAAAAATTACAAAAGCAAGTACTAATTATAGGGGAACTTAGAACAAACTTAAGGGCCTAAAAATTAAAAAATTTAATTAAATGAATCCTATTTTTCAGCATAATCATATTTAAGCCATCAAATCCATTTATTTAGCACTTTTGTGGCAACCTCAATACCATTTCCGCTGACTTGGTTATGAAATCAAAGACTGAACAAAACTTACATAAAAAACACAAAGCTGCGAACACTACAAAATGATATGCGCATTGAAAATTTAGTCGTTTTGGCGGGCGAGAAGGTTTTTCATTCTTTCGCAAAAAGGGAAAATTCATTGAGGCAATTCCTCGAACAGAAAAAAAGACAAATTAGCATATGAAACGGAAAGCGAAGATAGATTTTTGCAAAGAATAAATATTTAAGACCAAAATTGTGTGTGCAATTTGCAATGCCAATAAAAAGAAAACTGTGCCCGGGCCATGTAAGCTGATTGATAAACATCTGCGTCCTGTCGTTTGCAGAAGGACCCAGGGGGAGTTTCCTGGACTTTCCATGATTTGATATTATCCTGCATTTGACAGGACATTCCTCGAAGGCCAAGCCTCTTTTCTGTTCAGTTCAGTGACTGCAATTTACATAAGAGCTGTTCGAGGGGATGACTGACAGCTTCCAATTGAAGGGGAACCCCTTTTGAACTCAATTTCATATTAAATATTAATGTTGTTAGTTCTCTTAGCTAAAGTATTTAAATATGAGCGCCTAATCGAAAGCTGATTCAGCTTTTTAAAGCTCAGAGAACAAAATGTTAAGCTTAAAAACGGGTTAAGTAAATTCTGACTGTGCTAGGTCGGGTTTTTAAACGGAGAGTAAATATTCTCTGGGGGTTTTCTCTCACCTAGTTGTGTTTTATTTTTGTTGCACTCCAATGATCGCTACACTGTGATGATTATTTTAAAATTAATTTTAAAATTTTAGATAATTGTTGAGCTTTTCTTTCAGCACTTGTTTGGTTTCTTGTGCTTCAGTCACTAGATTTCCACTTTAGAAATAGGTTTTTCTTTTGTTTATATCTGTAAATATTTTCAAAATGATTTTATTAATGTATTTAATATTTTTATTCACAACACTTTTCTCTCGTTGCTATTATTATTCTTTTTTCGTTTATTATTTATTATTATTTTTTCTGTCTATTTGTATTATTTTTCTATTAAATCTGACTAATGTAAAATGCCAAGACAACAATAACAATTAGCTTGCACTTTTTTTGTATCACTTGAAAGGCACTGAGAGAAAAGGAGATGGAGCAATGCAAGGTAATGATTCACAGAAGAGACACTCTCACAACTGCAATTTATTGCCATTTTTCAAAACACCTTATCTCGACACTCAATTCTTTTTAGATTCTTTTGTAAATAGTAGTGATTTTTATTATAATTTTATTTACCAAATTGTTGTTTATTCTCTCAAGCTTATGAGTTATTTATAAGAGAGCTATTTAGCTGAGAGTGGAACTTATTTTGTTCAGATTGAATATAATATATATTTTTAATCCGCTCAACGAACCGCTTGCTGGGAACGCACAATTCTGAATGCGAGCTGAGTTCTGCCACGATAGCCCAAGTCAGATACAAATGCATCGCACAGATACCTCCGCACACTGAGAGAAACGACACCCACACACTCGCACACACATACCGAGGGCAACGTGAGATGCCACAAGTGCCCGCTTGTGTGTTCGTGAGAGCGGATTCTCGCTCGCTCGCTGGCTGGCTCGCCCGCTCGCGAACCCCTCACGTGTAGCGGCAACGTGCCGCACGTTTATTTCGCCCGCCGGCCAGCGAGTGTTCGATAACCATGAATAACCAGCAGCGGAGGAAAACACGGAGAACACTCTGGGAAACAAACGGCAACAGTCAGTCGGAGCTATGAGGTGGCACTGGGAAAAATAGTGTGTGCTCTAACTATAATTCATTATTAAGAAATTTTAAAATTAAATAACGTCTTCTAGTCACTGATTGGTGCCCGAAAATATTAAATGGATAATTGAGTTAATTATTTTGCATTCATTTTATAATTATTTAAGATATTTATTTAAAAAAAAATATATAAATTTGGAATGCAAATAAATATATTAATATTTATATCTTCTTTATACTTTCTTAATAGATGCAATTTATATTAGAAAACAGTTTTAAAACCTTTTTACAATTAATATTTGAAAAAGTATAAACAAATATATAATTAATTGAATATTCCATTTAAACGTCCAATATTTGTTAGTTAAATCCTACAAATCCTACCTTTATTCTTAGATGAGATCTTCAGTAACTTTTATGTATATTTATACTTTAAATTATTTATTATTTGTTTATATTTTAAATTATTCTTTAAAATATCAAACCTATACAATTTTGAATTTCTTATTAGGCTTAGTGATTTCTCTCAGTGCAGCCTCAACCGTTTCTCCCCAGCTAAAAAAAAGTACAAATTCTTGCCACTGAATCGATTCGTTCGTAGGCTTCGTCAGGGTGACTTTTGCTCGGCTCTGACTGCCGCAGATGATGATGACGCCTCTAGTTGTTGTTGTTGTTATTGTTGTTGGCAATCCGTTGCTTAATCCTTTTGGAGAATCGAACCGAAGGGAATCAACAGTTGGCAGCGGGCACACGCGGCGTATACGCATTGAGCGGCATATTACATATATATATTATAGTATTTATACTTCTCTCGCTGGTCGAGCCCCAAGCACGTCGTCACCGAATCGCGGCTGCAAATCAACTGGAAACGAAATGAATCGGTGGCCTGGGGGCGCACGTCTCCCGCAGGCCAGAAGCGTTGTGCCCGGCTCGAGAGAGTCTGGTTACCGGAGGAGTCTCACATAAACGCCATAAAGTGCATTCTTATTTGACCAGAATGTGTTACTCAACAGGACTTGTGATGTGTATTTCCCCAAAGAGTCAGGCTATCAGATTTCTGCAGCGAAAAATATATCACATATATAATTAATATAGGTAATAAGGTGTGTAGGCAAGGTATACGTTCATTGGCAGGAAGTTTGGGATTTCGTAAGCAAGTAAAATAAATTTTTTATCTTAATAATTATTATTAATATAATAAGAGAGTTGTTTTAACTGTTTTATACAAATATATTATATAATTATACTCATAATTATTTATAGAATATTTAGAGAACTAAATCTCTAAACATTCTATTGCATTTTGCAAATGCTTTATTATGTAATTTATTTAACATTTTCAAAAATTCTAACCAAAAACAAATCAAAAAAGAAAAAAGTGATAGTAACAGTATTATTAAACCCACTTGAAGTGATCAACAAAAGGTTTCCATGATTAGCAAACGTTTGTTGTGCGATCAAGGCTGTGCAAGTACAAAGACATCCAGGTTGTGCAACATCTAATGTTAATTTTTCACAGCTAATTTATCACTAAGTAAACACAAACAATAAAGAGGGGAGAATCTGGCCAGCAGGAAAGTAAGCTGATTGCATTTGAAATTGTTCACGCTGACACGGATACCAAGTAACGCTAGCCCCTGCGTATACGTAATGCTAATAATTGCGTATACGCCCCATGTAACACATGAACTCTCTCAGTCCCATTCACAATGGGCCTAACTAAAACGGAAAACTATTGAGATGCAATCTCTGCACTGGAGGCAGTGCCCAGTCAAGCAGGTCCCAGTACCCGTGCGACCGTGTCGCCATCCTTTTAACGTGGCCAACTAGGAGCTCAGTTCGAACAACGCGACATGCGCCGGCAGAGTGTGCGAGAGGCAGGAAGTCGCGTGTCTGGCAAGTTGGCTGCGTGCTGGCAACGTGTGCGAAACTTCCTGGGAAAATAGCACATTATGAAATTGTTTACGGCGGAATTTCAAAGGGAAACTGCGGCCTAGGGCCTGGGGCAATTTTTGATGGATACCCAGCTTAAGCTACTGGAAAATGTAATTTATATTTAAATATCGAATTTATTTAAATCTCCAACAAATATATAAAAATTATAATTAGTAATTATTAATCAATTCCAAGGTGAAGTTCAAATTCATGTATATCTTTTTGTATTCAATTTCATTTAAATGGATTTTTTACACACCACTGTGCTCCTTTATCCAATCCCGAGCGAAACTCACCCGCGAGTAAACACCCGGATATTCGGGCTTGGCACAGCCGTAACCCCAACTGACCACGCCCACCAGCTCGCCGGATTCACTGACCATCGGGCCGCCCGAATCACCTTGGCAGGCGTCCTTGCCACCCTCCAGGAAGCCAGCACAAATCATACGCTCAGTAACCCCTCCATACTGCTTGTACTTCTCACTGCACAACTCCTGGTTAACCAAAGGGACTTCAACCTGTCGCAGCCATTCCCGGGACTCCAGAAGATTCTGCGTGTTACCCCAACCACTAACAAAGCAGGTCTCTCCATCCATGAACTTCATTTGGGCTTCCGGCAGCTTTATGGCCTTCTTGGTCTCATCGAACTGGATAGGATGCGCCAGCTGAAGCAGAGAGAAATCATAATCCACATTGGTGAAGTTGAACTGGGCATGCTGGACGATCTTCTGGACACGCAGTAATTGGCCGTTGCGAGCAAACTCCGAGGTGCCCAAGCGGATCTTCAAGCGGTCTGCGGTTTTGCCACTAAAAGGTAAGGCAATAAATTAAGCAATAAATAGTATTAGGTATTTCCTTTAACTTACTAAGTACAGTGAGCCGCCGTCAATATCCACTCCTCGGATATTATAGAACCGCCACAAATGTGACTTGATGTCTGCAGAGAAACCTGGTGTGGTGCGTCGGTGATATTAATGCGATGTCCTCCAACTATGCGACCATCCAAGCGCGGTGAATATATCCAATTCTTCTCTACTTTATCCTTTAAATCCTTTAGAGAACGCTGTCTCATTATAGGCTGGGGAATCAAGCAAACACCGCCAAGAACGAAAAGGCTGCACTGCAGCAATAGAAAAAGTCGAAAGCCCAACATGTTGTATACTGCCGCTTAAATCCAAGAAAGACCTTTTTATAGGCTTTCTTTCTTGGATTACTGATAGTCTCCCAGTGGGTTTTGGGCGGTGACCCGCTGAGAAGCTATACTGTTAAGCTTATCTGGTGCTTGACACAGTAAAGTCTTTTAAAGAGGGTTCTTTCCGGCTTAACCTTGGCAATTGGGGTTAATCACAAGGCTAAAATAAATAGTATTCATTTGTTAAACCCCTTTAAGGGGGAATGATAGAAATTACGAATTTGTTCTATACTATTTTCGTTGTTAAAAAATATCGTATCTTCTTTATTTTAATAGCCAACGATTTTACAAGGTTTCAAGTTCACTTACGAACCCAGTGATGCTCTTTCTCCTTAGTCCACAACATAGATAAGATTCCGGCCCACTTCTATTAGCTTGCCGCTCTGATCCAGGCTCACTTTCTTGTTGTCTACGTCCAGGACAAAGTTGCCCTCGCCCAGTACGCTCTTACCCGTTTTGTAATCCTCAAAGTTAGGTATCTTCCGAGGACCCAAGAGAGGATCATCATAACGCCAAATCTTTAGATTAGCCGCCGCATCCGACTTCAGACCAATGATCTTGGACAGCTTTTCGCGCAGCGACTTGACCGTATCACCCTCGGAGATGACAGTGTTGACTTGGAACAGCGAGGAACGCTCGATAGGATTCGTGAGTTCAACGCTGACATTCGGAGCCACGGTGAAGTTGATGAAGGGCGATCCGGGGCGTACTTCCTCACGGGTTTTCTCTGGGGCCGAGGGATCATCAGTATACTTGATTTCGAGGACATCGAGCTAAGAACAAAGGATATTTTGAGAATATTGTAATATTTAATTAAATAAGACTTACATCCAGTGTGTTCTTGAGGTAATCCACATTACTGATGAGCACCTGACGTTCATCGAACTCCAAATTGACAGCCATGGCAGCCACACCCTTGCCAGACTCCACCTTTTCACGTATCATCTGGGCGAAGGGCATAACCCGCTTCATGAACTTCTTTAGCTCCGCTTTTTGTTGCAGCGTGGCGGCAATGACTTTGTTATCCGGCAGGGCTTGGGTTTTGTTGAACAACTCCCTCATGGTGTCCAGGACACAGCACTGCCAAGGTGGATAGGTCTTGGCCACCCAAATGAGGCCACGATTTGGTTTTCCAGCCGCCTGATCCACAGCCTTGGTCTTGCCCTTCAGTTGTTGCAAGTTCTTAAGGTTCAACCGGAAGGAATGAGCGGCTTCCATAAGGTATTCCGAGCACATGATGTCCACCTCATTGATGTCACCCACCTCGGGCCAACGGGCGTGTACAATGGACTCTTTGTTGCCCAACAAACCCCAGACATGATCCGCCACATGCGGACAAATGGGAGAGACCAGCAAGGCCTGACGACGGATGAATTCCAGCACCAGATCCTCGTGCATACCCTGAGAGCCGCACAGCTCCCGGTACTTATCCCTGGCCAACTGTAGCTCGTAAAAGCCGCTCCTCAAGGCCTCCTTGAACAACATCTTGCGGTAATTATCATCCGTTTGTTGGGTTTTCAAACTGATTTCACTGAGAAAGACTTTATCGTTGAAGGTCTTCTCCGCCCCCTTTCTCAGGGTACTCCTTGTCTCGAGCATCTCCTTGACCCACTCAATGAAGGTGTACAGCCGCAGAATACCAGCATCCGCGGTGCTCTCCACGAAATTAGCATCCTCCACACTGTCGCCGGCATCCGCCAGGCAAAGCCTCATGCCATCCGCCGAGAACTTGTCCACAGCTTCGGTTAGGGTGAGGAAATTACCATCCGACTTGGACATCTTGGCGGAATTGAGCAACAAATGGCCATTCACTCGCATGCCCTTGGGCCACTTGGTCTCATCGTTTGGCCAAATGGCTGCGTGATTGTACAGGCAGAAGGTCAGGTGATTCTGGATGAGATCCTTGCCTGAAACCCGAAGATCCATGGGATACCAGTACTCAAACTCGCGACGCAGCACTGCCAGATATTCCGCTTTGATGGCCGTCTTTTTGGGCAGAGGAGTTTCCTTAAAGAAGATATAATCCCAGATCTCAGCCGTCATGTCCGAGGGCTTGATGCCAAATGGTCCTGGCTTCTCGCCGCGGAAAGTGCCGCCTTGCAGGAGATGCACCACCGTATAGAAGGCCATATAAATGGTGGAATCCGACAAGGATTCAATCAACCATTGCTCATCCCAGGGAAGTTTGGTGCCCAGACCGTAGGTTCGAGAGCAGGCATACTCGTGGAGCCAGTTCAAGATGGCCTCAAAGTTATTGCGCGCCTCCTCGTGGAAGGTCTCCATATCCTTAAGGATCTTGGTAGCCTGAGCTTGCCACACTGGCTCGCCGTAGTTGAGGTACCATTGGTTGCACAAGGCGACGACGCACTCATCGGCAGAACGCGACATGATGGTCTTCTCTGGTTCATAGTAGATGTCGGCCTCGTTGGCATCGACTAGTTTCTTTTGAAGATCCTTCTTCACATCCTGTATCTTACGGCCAGCGAAATCTCCTACCAGCATGACGCCGTCATAGAAACCTTTGAAAAGAAAGAAAAATCGTTTAGAAATGATCAAAAACCCTCTCATGAACCGTGGACTTACTCTTTAGGTAGCACAGCTCCTTGGCCTCCGCCAACTTCTCCTTGTCGTTCTGCGATTGTATCTTGAGTGTCTCATAGGCATGAACCGCACTCAGCTTGCCCAGCGTAGGCACATCGATAATGGGTATGGGCTCAAATGGCAGTACCATCTCATCCTTCAGTCCATACTTCTCGCGGAAGGCCTCCTTCTTTTGCAGATCCACCAGAGCAGCATAATCATCGGGCGAATCGGAGGGCACTGAAGTCACCACACCTGTGCCCTTATCCTCCTTGATGCTCAGCATGGGCAGAGTGTAAATGGTTTTGTGTGGCGTCAAGGGCGCGGATAGGGACGTACCCAAAAGATCCTGACCCGTAACTTCAGCCACCACTTGAATGTTTCCTTCTTCAGCGGTGAATCCCTGATAAGACATGTTGCGGGCTGCACGTCGTGTGCTGATCCAAACTTCGTTGTTTTTGGTAGTTTGCCAGGCAATGTACTTGATGTCTGGGTGGAGCCAGCAGTTGGTCTGACCGTACATGGTTTCCGGACGCAGAGTGGCGGCCACCAAGTAAATGGGCTGCTTAATGGAGCTCAAAGCCTTGGGCTTCTCTAGAATCTTCATCTTTATAAGCGTATACTCCTGAGGACCCACACCCTCGCCCGTGCTGCGATCATGGTCCATGCAGGGCTGTCCATCCTTTGGCGAATAGATGGTATACCTCTTGCCGTACATGATCTTGCCGCGCTCCTTTAGGTGATTGAACTGCCAGCGGACAAACGAATCAAAGTAGGGATTGGCATCCGTAGTGATGAAAGTGCGCCGCCAATCAATGTGCACGCCAATCCGCTTGAGATCCTGCACCGCCAGCGGTGGGAAGTAGTTCAGCCAGTGCTCAGCGTTGGCGAAATCCTTAATCTCCTCATCCTTGAGCCCCAAACTCTGCATGATCTGCCATTGATATTTGGCTGTGCCTGTTTTGGCAACCGCTTTGCTCTTCTTACCTTTGGACTTGTCCTTTGGCACCTCTGACTTTGTTTCCACGGGAGCGGGAGTCTCATCTGCGATCTCGGGGAACTTTGGCGGGTACCCGAACTGTTCCAGTTCACGGGTTAGCTTGTCAGCGCAGGCCTTTATGGGCATTCCGGTGCAATGGAATCCAAAGGGCCACAGGACCCGGCGTCCCTTCAAGCGATGATATCGCACCGAGTACTCCGCCTTTGACAGCGAGAACGTGTGGCCCAAGTGGAGCCTGCCATTCATATAGGGAAACGGAAAGGTGACGAAGAACTTCTCTGATTGGCGCTTCTTGGGAGCCGTTGGTGCATCCGACTCGTGGACACGCTCCTTCTCCCATCGCTCCTGCACCTCACGCTCGATTTTCTGGAGGTACTCCACCTTAAAGGTGCCCTTTCGCTCAGTTGTGGCCTGTTTTGTGTTAATAAAGTAAACAAATTAGCATATTTTGTGCATTAGAATTTGCAAAGCCTACTGGAAATGCAGAGGGTCGTTGCATCAGCCGCCGGTACGTCTGCGTGGCACTTTTGGTGAGCCATCAATCTCGCCGGGAATTGTTCCGCCGACAAGTACTCACCATTGTTAATGCGTTGAGGGACCGTGCAATTGTTTAAAACAATTGTTTTATTCAGTTCACAGCACTTAACAAAAAATAAATTTACAGTGCAACGTGTTTACCTCTGCGAGTGTGGCCGTGGTTCAAAAGAAAATTTAACTCACACGAGTTGTTACGATAGTTGGATGTGCGTCAAATTAGCGTCGGTGAGTTAGCGTCGATATGGAACGGTGGGAAAATGGAACACGTGGCGCTTTTTTAATTTTCATTTATTTCGTAATTAAGGCACCAATTCGAACAAAATAAAGTTTGTATATGCTAAAAAATGAATTTACTATTGATTTTTACTGGGTTTGAGAGTGTTTGACCTTTATGTACATTAAAAAAAAAGCCTGTGAAAAATCATGTCTTCACGGATTTCCTTATATCTCGGCTTATCGAACGCGTGCAGCAATACCCGATATGCCAGAATAAAGGCCATTTATTGTAGTTTTAGCCTGCAAAGTTTCATTAATTTCAAACCCTATGATTTTGAGAAAATCGCATAACAGTGAACCAACCTCGGGGTCGGCCCCATACAAAACAGGACGAAAAAACTTGGATGGCTGATAACTTCGATATACGAACGCGTGCACATATGCACGGTATATAGGCTAACTAAGGGAAGATTAAGGAATATCTGGTGAAAATTTCATTTATTTTTAACCCACAGATTTTGAGAAAATCAAATAACAGTGGGTGGGGTGAGGCGCGAACTATGAAAATGGAACCAGATATGAATGTGCAGAGAACCAGTTGAACCAGCTCATGATAATAAAATACTGAATTCAATAACAATAACAAATTGTTGACTGAAACATTCACTAAAGTGACTGGCCAATAAATGAAAACGTCATTCAAATCAATTTGGCAAGCGTTTTAGTAAAAGACGTTCACTCGTTTAGGAGAAATTGAAGTTTCATATTATTGCAATTATTCTAGTATATACCACAGTGGTATGAAAGTGTGACCCGCTAATCAGCAAAATCGACGCTAACTTTTAAAGAATTATTACGCCCTTAAATGAACGCGTGCAAACTTGCACGGTATCTCAAACGATAGAGAAAAGTATTCTCTAACTTCATATAAAATCTCAATTAATTCTAACCCACAGATTTTTAGAAATTTCCGTTTTCTTTTTCTGAACTCATTGACAAACACTGGTTTCATATCGATAGGAACGCTTCCCACACCCTATCGATGAATTGCCTGCCAGAAAAATTCCTATTGTCAATTTAAACAATTATATAAAATATGCATGCCCCATAAATGGAATTGACATTCCAAGCATTTTGGTAGTTGTTTTATCGAAATCCGTTCAGTCGTTTAAGAGAATTTCCCACTTTTGCATTTATTTCCATATATGTTCCTGCGAAGCATATATAGATCTGGCAGCCCTGGCTGCTTAAATATAAATAAACGTGATTAAAGCTTTTTGGCAGGGTTTTAGGCAAAATGAAGACTGTATTATAAACGGTATTGCAGTTCTGAACATTTTGATCCATGTTTCATCAAAATCCGTTCAGTCGTTCATAAGAAAACCCAACTTTTTCATTTATTTCCACATACACATTCAAGCGAAGAATTTTTATTAATTAAAATTGATTTAAACTTTACCATAGAAATAATGCAAAATGGATGCTGTTTATAATCGGCATCGAAGTTCTGAACATTTTGATCCATGTTTCATTAAAATCCGTTCAGTTTTACAGAAGAAAATTAATTTTTCTTATTATTCGTCTATTAGTTAGCAACAAATGCAATGTAAATTTCTTAGGAAAAAAAGGCCTTAACGTTTTGAAATTTTTAGATTTTTTGTTTTTGTTTATTATTGCATTACATATACATTGCATTATGAAACAAACAACCTCCAATTGCTTCGCATGAACATTTTCTTATATTTTTTCCAATTTTATTAAAATAAAATAACTATGAAATAAGTTTTGAACATTTATTTTAATTTATTTTATATTATACATTTATTTCTTAAGAATATACAAAAAACTAAACTTAAATTCATCAATTAATAAAATATAAACGAAAACAAAAAAAGTCTCCCTGAATCCCACTGTCACAAAAGTGTATGTGAAATGTTCTGAATGCACATAATTCCAGCTAATCGCAGCAGAACTACCGTTATAACGGTACAAGCATATGCGAAAGACGAGAAACAGCAGAGATGGTAACAAGGCAAAGATTTTTGTGACAGTGGGATTCAGGGTGACATTTTTTGTCAAAATTAATTTTCTTCTCTGAAACTGAACAGATTTTAATGAAACGTATCAAAAAGTTCAGAACTGCTATGCCGATTATAATACAGTCTTCATTTTGAATAAAAACTACAGTAAAGCTTAAATAAATTTTACTGAATTCAAATTCTTCGCCGGAACATAAGTTGGCAATAAATGAATAATTAGGGTTTTCTCATGAACTACTGAATTGATTTTGATGAAACATGGATCAAAATGTTCAGAACTGCAATGCCTTTTATAATACAGTCTTTATTTTGCATAAGTCCTACAGTAAAGTTTTAAATGAATTTTTCCTAATGAAAATTCTTCGGTGGAATATATGTGATAATAAATGAAAAAGTTGGGTTTTCTCATGAACGACTGAACGGATTTTGATGAAACATGGATCAAAATGTTCAGAACTGCAATACCGTTTATAATACAGTCTTCATTTTGCCTAAAACCCTGCCAAAAAGCTTTAATCACGTTTATTTATATTTAAGCAGCCAGGGCTGCCATATCTATATATGCTTCGCAGGAACATATATGGAAATAAATGCAAAAGTGGGAAATTCTCTTAAACGACTGAACGGATTTCGATAAAACAACTACCAAAATGCTTGGAATGTCAATTCCATTTATGGGGCATGCATATTTTATATAATTGTTTAAATTGACAATAGGAATTTTTCTGGCGGGCAATTCATCCATAGGGTGTGGGAAGCGTTCCTATCGATATGAAACCAGTGTTTGTCAATGAGTTCAGAAAAAGAAAACGGAAATTTCTAAAAATCTGTGGGTTAGAATTAATTGAGATTTTATATGAAGTTAGAGAATACTTTTCTCTATCGTTTGAGATACCGTGCAAGTTTGCACGCGTTCATTTAAGGGCGTAATAATTCTTTAAAAGTTAGCGTCGATTTTGCTGATTAGCGGGTCACACTTTCATACCACTGTGGTATATACTAGAATAATTGCAATAATATGAAACTTCAATTTCTCCTAAACGAGTGAACGTCTTTTACTAAAACGCTTGCCAAATTGATTTGAATGACGTTTTCATTTATTGGCCAGTCACTTTAGTGAATGTTTCAGTCAACAATTTGTTATTGTTATTGAATTCAGTATTTTATTATCATGAGCTGGTTCAACTGGTTCTCTGCACATTCATATCTGGTTCCATTTTCATAGTTCGCGCCTCACCCCACCCACTGTTATTTGATTTTCTCAAAATCTGTGGGTTAAAAATAAATGAAATTTTCACCAGATATTCCTTAATCTTCCCTTAGTTAGCCTATATACCGTGCATATGTGCACGCGTTCGTATATCGAAGTTATCAGCCATCCAAGTTTTTTCGTCCTGTTTTGTATGGGGCCGACCCCGAGGTTGGTTCACTGTTATGCGATTTTCTCAAAATCATAGGGTTTGAAATTAATGAAACTTTGCAGGCTAAAACTACAATAAATGGCCTTTATTCTGGCATATCGGGTATTGCTGCACGCGTTCGATAAGCCGAGATATAAGGAAATCCGTGAAGACATGATTTTTCACAGGCTTTTTTTTTAATGTACATAAAGGTCAAACACTCTCAAACCCAGTAAAAATCAATAGTAAATTCATTTTTTAGCATATACAAACTTTATTTTGTTCGAATTGGTGCCTTAATTACGAAATAAATGAAAATTAAAAAAGCGCCACGTGTTCCATTTTCCCACCGTTCCATATCGACGCTAACTCACCGACGCTAATTTGACGCACATGAT
Source organism: Drosophila bunnanda (assembly GCA_035046265.1). Lineage (NCBI taxonomy): Eukaryota > Metazoa > Arthropoda > Insecta > Diptera > Drosophilidae > Drosophila > Drosophila bunnanda. Next base: position 3,167,313 of record JAWNOB010000076.1, on the reverse strand, counting down.
AGCTGGTCCATCGTGAAGGACCTTTTGTGTGAATGGTTCTTATTTTATAAAAATAAATCTTTTATTTAATGTTTAATATTTAAAGGTAAGAATTCCAAATAAATTCTGCAAAAGTTATTCGTAATACAATAACCAAACCTTTTAATAATAAAATAGATTTAGACATTTATTTTGTTAAAAAACTAGAATTATCTTTGAACACACCAAAGATAGTCTTATAGAAGTAATAGTAGTCTTGTAGAAGTTGTAAAGTCGAATAAATGATTTACATTTTTAATTTTATATTAAAATTATAACAAAAATGAAGAGTTTTTTAAATTATTTTGCAAAACTTAAAAAATCCTTTTAAAAACACAAGTGCACTGCATTTAAAAACTCATCAGAATATTATTCTTTCCTTCTATATTAAAGATATTTATATATATAAATAAATATATATAAAAAAAATTATATTATAATTAGTTGTATAAATGTAAATTTACATTTACCCGAAATCAAAAAGTGTAGTAAAAATTTAGCAAGTACAGGGTATCACAGAATCTACAACCTCCATATTTAATTTGTTTATTTTGCTCAGCTGTGTGGTATTTGGGAGCGATACAACTACGGCCACACTCTTTCTACTTTAACCTAAATTCTTTTTTCCATTAATTAGTGTGACGAACCTTTAGGACAAAATTTAGATAAATTGTAACTTAAGTTAAGCGCCCCGAGCACCGACCAAGATGCGACCAGTGTTCGCATTCCTGCTGCTGGCGCTTCTGTGCTTCGCCAGCACCAGATCCGAGAACGATTTCGAGGAAGATTCCAACGATGACTTTGCCGAGTTCGATGATGAATTCGATGGCAGCTTTTACACGGAGCAGCCGGTGTCCAAGAGTGCAGAAGCACCCGCGGGCGGCGGAGCCGGCGCCAGCAACGAAGAGTCCCGTGAAAGGGGTCCACAGGAGCCACGTAAGCCAGCACAAAAGGCAACGGCGGAGAGCGACGAGGAAGAGGATGGCCTAGTGGAGGATGACGATGAGTTTGAGCACTTCCAGGTGAGCAGGGTGTTACACGGGTTACCTCAGGAGGGGTTTCGGTGTGGGAAAATAAGCAGATGTTAGATAGTTAGGGCTTAATTTTCATTGAGTATTACATTTAGAAAGAAAGAACCTTATTGGTTTCTGGTCTTATAAGTTTCTTCCTTAATTAATATTTATTAACTGCCATTAATTATGCATGAGCTTGTTTAAAGAAGGTTGGAATACTTTCACCTTGCGAAGGAAATCCGAGGGAAGAGCTTAATGTTATAGAAATTCTTTATAAACTATAAATTTACTTTTGTAACTTACAAATTTTTGTAGGTGTATAAGAAAGATTATCATTATTATGTAACTAAGATAAGAATGGGAGTTAAAAAAGTCGATCTGTTCGTAGAATAAATACTGTTTTTCTAGGGTAAAAGGCAAAAACTATAGATCAAAGCTTAGTTACAATTTATTTAATACAAAGAAGAGAGTTTAACTGTACTTATTTATTAAAATATTATTCTTTTCCAGGACGAGGAAGAGTTCGAAGGCTATGATGGCGGCGACGCCAAGGATCCCCCCATAGATCAGAAAGCTGAACCCAAACTCAACATCCCCAACATCCCCCTGCATTTCCGTACCCACTGGGACTCTTATTGGATGGAAATGCTAATGGTGGCTGGACTCTTGGCCTACTTTGCCAACTTCTTTGCGGGAAAGACCAAGAACGCTCGCTTGGCCCAGCTTTGGTTCAGCACCCATAGAGCCCTCCTTGACGAGAACTTTGCTTTGGTCGGCGATGATGGCAAGGCCGAGAATGAGAATCCGGGACTGATCAAGGAGAGCGAAAGTCTCTATACGCTGTGGTGCTCGGGCAGGACCTGCTGCGAGGGCATGCTGGTCGAATTGAAGATGATCAAGCGGCAGGATCTGGTGTCCTTGGTGGCAGGACTAATGCGACCGCAATTGGATCAGGCTCATATCAAAATTGAACTAACGCGTGGGGTAATGGATGCATTCGTATTTGCTGTGGGAAGCAAGAAGACAATTACCAAGGTTTTCAAGGAGTATACAGACTTGGTAAATATATTCTTATTTTTATCAATTATATAATTTATCAACAATATAATATATTATAATATATATATTCCCTCTTTAGAGCAAATTCTGTAGTCTAGTCGGAAAGCCCGAGGATCGTTACAATGTCCCCAATGGCTTTGGCGTCCTTTCCGAGGTCCCCGAGGCCACCTCGGCCATTTTAGAATCACGTGTTATCACTGCACTTAACAAGTACCAAAGCTATATCGATTACCTGCACATCTCGGACCAGTTCAGTGGCCCCATCCAGCAGGAGGAGAGCTCGAGCACGCTCAAACAGCCTGAGACCAAGGCGGTACTACTGGCCGGCTTCAATCTGCCCAAACATGCCGAAATGGAGACCATTAAACCGTTGTTATTGTTGATCTTTTATTTGATGGAACGTCTGAAGACTTATCGCATGTCCAAGGAGGTAATTTCATAATTAATTTCTTTATTATCCTTAAATCTCACACTAAATAAATATGTTCCAGGGCAAAGCCAAATCCGATAAAAATCGTGCTCGCGTCGAGGAGGAGTTCTTGAAGAGCACCCATGCCGCCCGTGCGGAGGCCGCTGCCCAGCGTCGCGAGGATAAGCGCAAGCAGGAGAAGGAGCGTATCCTAGCCGACGAGGATCCGGAAAAGCAGCGCCGCTGGGAGCTTAAAGAGCAGAAACGTCAGGCCAAAAAGAATGCGCCCAAGATGAAGAGACTGGCTGTCAAATCGCTGTAGATATCCATTTATAGTGTGCTATTAGCCGCCAATATGCGCTCCTCCTTAACGAAGCGATCATTTGTAGTGTGTTCCTCTCAAATTTGCCAGAAAATTAAAGCAATATCTATATTGTTGCCTATGGAGCGCCAAAAACAAAGAAGTTGATTGAAAAGAATTGTGTTTATGTGATAAAGAAAATATGTTCGGTAAGTGGTTGCCTTTGTTTGAAAGTATTTCTATCTCAATTTTCGCTGGCAGTGCTCACACAGTGATTCCCATTTATATATTTTTATTAGCTCGTAACTGAGATTTGGGTGGACTAACAAATTTTGTATATGAATAACTTTTGTTTGGCGGGTCATTATAAGGATCAGGCTTAAGAAACAAGAATCTAACATCTCACACAGGTATCCCCTCCTAACATTTGACGGGGAAGCAGTTTTCGTTAGACACATAGGCGATGTGATTGCGTAAGGTCTTGATCTGTTTCTGGGCCGCATCGAAGCTGTAGGACAAGGTGTTCAATTGTCCCTGCATCTCCCGGATCACAGACTCGCGATCGTTCACAGAGAGCGAAGCCGTGGCTCGGCATTGGGCCAACTCCTTCTCCAACCGATTGATTTGCTGCTGCTGCTGGGACTTGATCAGCTCGGCTCGTTCCTTGGTGCCAGCTATAATCTTGGCGGACTCCGTACGCATTGTGTCCAAATCATCCTGGGTGGACTTTAGCTGCTCACAGAAGAGATCGCGCTGTCGGAGGAGCTCCTCCAATTCGTTGCGGGCCTGACTGAGCTCCATTTGACACTGGGCCAACTGAGGTCTCACATCGACGCTGGTGGGCTGCTCCAGCTGGGTCTTGCAGGACTTCAGCTCCTTGCATACCACCACCAACTTACCCTGCATTTCGTCCTTTTCCTTGCAAACCTGTGCGAGCTTCAGCTGTTCGTTTTCGAGAAGCTTAGGGAAGTGAAGGAGCTCGTTGAGCTTCTCCTGGAACTTGGCTCGAATCTCCTTGACCTCTGTGTTGATCTGCTGTTCGATGCGCTTATTGTTCATATTCAGTTTCTCTAAAGAGACGCACTGCTCCTCGACCTTTTGCTGGGCCAGTAGGTACTTATTGCGGTAATCCTCCAACTGCTGCGATTGCTCCTTCATGATGCACTTGAATTCCAGCTGCTCCTCCTTCAGTTCGTTGACACGGGCTCGAAGCAGGTTAAGTTCCGCGGCGTCGGCATCGGCATCGGCACCTTTGGCGGCATTGGGACCACAGATACCTTTCATCCTGCAGGAAATACCTATTATATTTATCGTTTTACCAATGACAGCGAAACCCACCTCTTTTGAAGCTCCTTCATTTGGCAGTCCTTGCGTTGGAACTCGGTCAGCAGCCTAGTATAGTTTTCCTTCATCTTCTCGTACTTGTCGGCCTTGGTGTTGCGCTTGCCTCCGCATATGACCAAAGGATCGGGATCCTCGGGACACGGCGATCGCGGAGCGGTCTTCCCGCAAATATCCTGATGATCCTCTTCGTCGTCGTCATCGCCCATGAAGGATTCCGGCTGTCCCTCGCGATTGCCCACCTCCTGGAGCAGCTTCTTCACCGAGTTCTGCATGCTCTGGATACGGCACTTCAGCTTCTCCATGGACTCGCTTTTACCAGAGGGTGGGGGGCAAGGTGGACTGGGTCGAGACTTCCGACGCTGCCGAGGACTCGGCTGGCAGGGAGGAAAACCACCGGTGCTGCTGGTACTGCTCTCCGGGCAGGGCTTGGGAGGAGAAGACCGAGGACTGCAGACAGGCTGCGGCTTCTTGCAGCTCATGATGGCGGCCGCAATCTCCTCGATCATCTTCTTGTCCTCCGGACAGGCGCCCTTCATCTTCTGCATGGCCTTCTGCAGCGCACATACCAGCTTGTCATCCTGTCCGGCATTGTCCCGCTGACCGCCTCCGGAGCTGGAGCTGGGCTCCTCGTTGCAGGGGTCACCACTGCCACTGGCGTCCGGGGCACCAACCCCAATGCCGCACATATACGGCGAGAGTTTGTCCTCGTCCACGGTGGTGGTCATGGGGAGCTCCCTGTAGTGGCGATGCGAGCCAAAGTTCTGCAGCTCGATGGCTCGGTTCATCATGACGTGTAGCTTGATGTTCTCCTGCTCCATGCAAATTCTCAAGCGCTTGATCTCGCGCAGCTCGTTCCGCGTCTTGCAGGGCTTGGCGCACATGTCCATAATGTTGCTTTTTATGTCCTGGATAATCCTATTCTGGCAGTCGATCTCCTTGATCAGCGCCAGGTACTCCAGGTACATCCGTTTCTGTTCGGGATCGTCGGAGGATTCGCCCAGCATAGAGAACAGATCCTTCTCCTGTCCCTCCTCCATCATCTCGTGCTCACCAATGTAGTTCTTATCCTCATCATCATCATACTCGCCCTCATCGGTGTATTCCGTGTTATCCCCCATCGCGATTTATACGATTTCTCAGTTACCAAAATTCAAATTGAAGTGATTCTCTATATCTAACTATCCCAATTTACACTTTTTTAAGGAACAATTTTTATTTATTTTGTTCAAATTTCACTAACGATTTTGTGTTTTTTTTTCTTCTTTTTTGCTTCTATTCTGATAAAAAAAAAGTTCCGAAAATAAGTTGATCTTTGCTACGAATAAAATGAAACTGAATGAAACCGAGGAGCTGAGATGTTCTGTAGCCGCCAGTTGAGAGAGGTTTCGCATAGCCTACTGGGATTCCTAGGGGGATATGTAACAATAAAAATAAATAAATAAAAATAAAATAAATTGTCAATGTGAGGAGGTATCTTTGCTGGTTTTTTAAACCCGATACCTTTGGGTAGGCTAGATTTCCCAGAAGTAAATCGATCAGACCTCATAAAGTTACAACATAGGAAATATAGTTTTCGTGAATTAATTCTATACTATACTTCAGAATTAAATCAATTTTTATTAATTTATTACATACGATTTATTAACAGAATACTTTCGATTTTAAGCACAATGTCCATATGAGTAGCGTTCAAAGATCAGTCCAGCAGACTATTGTTTACACTCTTACCCCAAGAAATCGGGACTTGAGCTCCCAGAATTCCAACTTGGGAATTTGTAATGCACTGTTTCGTCCTTTCTCCCAGTAGGCGTTAGACCAATACTCTAAACTAATTATTTTCATAGTCGTAGAAATAATATTTCTTTTTTTTTTTGGATAACAAATGGTTCACGTCATAAAAAAATTCTCTGTTGATCAGAAAACAACGCAAAAAATTCACCAAGTGCAATATATAAAGACAATAAGCCAAATTTTTGTATATGCCAAGGTCGCCAATAGCCACTAGACAAGGCACACTGGGGTTTTGTCTGAAGAAACAGCCGAGTCGGGCTTACCAATATAGAAAAAGGCCCTACGGAAATGGTCGTGGAAAAGGATCAACTTGACCAGAAGTCCAGCTATGACAGTCTCGCCAGGAGGAGCTCCAGCATCAAAGAGGAAATAAGTCCCACCAACAGCGCCATGACCTTCATGGAGCACAGCACTCCCAGTGTCTTGCAGTTGCCACCGAAGTCTAGCAAGAAGGAGCGGGAACGGGATCGGGATCGAGATCGGGATCGGGATCTAGAGCTGAGCGATGGAGAATCGTATCAGGAAGAGGCCAGCTCCGAAGCCATTGGCAGCAAGCTCAAAGAGGAGCTGTGCAAGTACAAGCAGGAGCTCAAGGAGTACAACGATACCACCAAGGAGCTGGAGGAGAAGTACATGAAGATCAATTACGAGCTGAACGAAATGCAGCAGAAGCACGATCAGTTTGTGGGGGGCAGGAGAAAGCATCCCACTGCCGAGGTAGAGATGGGGAGCGAAGCAGACCCCGAGGATCCCTTCTACAACTCGGCCAGCAGTGCGACTTCTCAGATGACAATCCGATGTAAGAGTCCAGAGCTGATGCAGAGCAACACCAGCTTTATGACCGTCCTATCGGCACAGAGCTCCTACGATCAACTCGCCCGGAAGAAGAAGTACTCCTCATCTAGCAGAAGCTCGCATCAGCCGTCGCAGCAGGATCGCCATCCGTCGAAGACTAGCAAAGTTTACGACAGTCGGATTGTGGAATCTCTGGCCAATCGGCATGTCAAGCGGCGAAAGAGATCCCTGGAAGAGCAGAAGGAGGTCATGCAGCCCGCCGGCTTCAAGGAAATGTATCATGTGCTGAATGATGTGATCAATATGCCACAGGTAAGAGGCTTTACTTGCAAAATGGTAAACACATATATATATAAATATTGTTTATAATTGCGTCGTCCTGCAGGATCGCAAATACTCGCGCGAACGGGATCGAGATGCCGGCAATCTGGGCCAACTCCTGACCACCATCCAAAACCTGAAGAACGAGCAGGTGCAGTTCCGTTCGCTCATCCAGCAGCAGCACGAGAGGATCGCCGACTACCACACGCGCTGTGTGAAGGCCCAGGAGATCATGAACACCCAAAAGCACGAGATCGACAAGCTCAACGCGAACAACAAGCAGCTGGAGTCTAGCATCTACCACGACATCGACAGTCTCCGGTGCAAGATCGACACCAAGCTGAAGACCGTGGCCCATTTGCCGAAGATGATGCGGGAGGAGCACACCAAGTACGAGAAGGTAATGCGAGAGAACTGTCTACTGGCGGATAAGTTACATGTCCTCCAGCAGGAGGCCATGCAACTGAAGGTCAAGATCGATGAGCTCGGGCGCCGGAAGCAGGCCGCCGTGAACAGACTAAAGGCAGCCGAAAGGGACCTTAAGATCTTCAAGAACTACAATTCATCTTTGAAGTCGGAAAAGACTCGACTATCGCGGGAATTGTCTAGCATGAAGGATCAGCTGGAGCAGCTCCAGGTGAGCAGCAAGCGACAGCTCTCCCGACACCGGGAGCAGAGCGAGAAGCAGCGGAGGGACCTGCAGAAGAGGATCTACGACCTGGAGCTGAAGCTGGGCAGGAGCCAGAACTCCACGACGAGTCTGATCCAGGAGCGGGACAGTCTGATAGCCGAGCTCCAGACGCAACTCCACACGCTGGTCCACAACTTCGAGGTGTCGCAGAAGCACATCAGGGTCCTGCGACGACACATTTACTCCATGACGAATCCGAACGGTGGCGTCGGCATCAATTCCAGCGGTGTTGCCGGCATTGGGAACGGCTCCCAGCGACCTAGTTTGATGCGAATAAATCAGGCATGCAGTAGCACGATGACCGGACGACTCGGTAACCCTCGATTGCTGAAGGAAAAGGTATAGGTCTTGCGCCCGCATCAGTTCCCTCAGTGTGGAGTCCGGAGAACTTTATGATATGGTTTGTCAGCATTGGAACCATTTGATCAGGTTGTCTGGACTCTCTTTTTGTAAGGTGTTGCCGGGACAATAATTCTTTCACACTCTGATGATCCTATAAACCTTTTATTAATTTTTTACTCATATGTTCTTCATGGGATTGGGTTTATGGGCTCCCAAAATGCCTCAACCGATATAATCAGTCTTAACTTTAAATATGTCTTTCAGTGGTATTAGTGTAAAATAGTGTTTACTTTTCTCTAAAGTTTTCCACTTAACTACACACATATTTTATAACCCATATATTACCTGTGAAATATTAACAGGTTCCTCATTTCAATTTAATTTTTGTTCTAATTGTACCTCCTCCTTTTGATGATCTCATTCCCAACCTCTTAAGTACCTGACCAACAATTGGCGTTCCAAATGTGCAATGTAAACAAAGCTTTCCAAAGAAATCTTCTCAGCCAGCTGATTCATGCAGTATAACCCCTCGATCGCACATGTATATAGATACTTAAATATGTAAACGCTTTCCACAGCCACTTTGGTGGAACATGGATTTTCTGTGCGAAAAATGTTTGGAATTGGAATAAGTTCTTATGGAGCAGAAGGTAAAGGGGGAAGGAATCTCTGGCCGATGACAGCTGAGAAAATAAAGAATCGAAGCAAATAGGAAGCATTTATTCGGAGGAGAAACTGTGAGAGAGAGAACGCCAGGCGGTCTAAATATATAACACAGATTCTCTCAGAAATAATTTTTAATATTAAAACAACTAGAAAACAACTTGAAGATTTTGAGACTATAAAGATACCACTGCTGAATATTTTGAATAATATAAATACAATTTTAACTTATTTAAATTTATGATATGAAGAAACGTACTGTAATTAATTTATCTTGAATTTAACTCTTTTTAAACTTTTCGTGTCGTTAAATAAATAAAAAATTAATATGTTAAAACACAGTTATATAGCTGCTATATAGTTTCAATAGGAACTGTCGGTAAATGTTTAGAAACCGAATTATAACTTTTGCAGTTTTTATCATATTTTCATATGAACTAAGAAAAAGCAATTTCGTTATATTTTATAATTTTGGTTTTAATTTTATTAAAATCTGACTACTATATCATATAGTTAGCATAGGAACAATAGTTAAATGGCGAGCTGAAGTTAGCTGCCCTTCTAACAATAATATAATATTGTAATAGCATTGGATAGCTTTCTCCCACTCTCTCCCTCTCCCTCTCTGACCCTCTTTTTCATTCCGGTACGGCTATCTCTCTCTGTGCATCTCTAAAGCCAACTCTTTCTCCCTACCTCTCTCTGCCTAACTCTGCCTATCTCTAGAGATATCTCTTTCTCTCTGGCTCTCACTTTCTCTGTTCTCATTACTCGGAGACTATAACTAGTGCCGCAACCATCGCACTCACTTCAGTTTGGCCGTGGCATCCGCACCGTTCGCACCTATAGTGATAGTGAGAGTGATTAGTGATTACCCATCAACCCAGAAGTATCACCTGATCAATGCGATACATATGGATAACCAGGAAGAAGCTCACATTGATAATACTATGGAAAGCCTAATTGAAGTCACCCGGAATAATGGATAATGGATAACCGTAAGTCCGCTGCTGCGGTAAGTACTAGCCATGACTATTATATTATTAATATAGGTAGTATAGAAGAGACAGGAACAGGTTTAGAATGATCTGTCCTAGCTATGCATTTGTTTTGCAATTTTCCTTATTGCCACTTAATTGTAATTTGTAGTGATACAGCAATTTATATTAAGGATTTCTACAAACAAACACTCAAACAAGCTAACATTATTAAATTATTAGCAAATATTAACTTCTTACCCTAACGATAATTACAAAACTGACTTTGACTTTGGTCCAAGCTTTGCTATATTATTATGGCCTTGCAGGGCATTTTAATTTCACTCAGAACCTTGTAATGCACTGAAGGAGTCATTTCCGACCCTATAAATCATATATATTCTTGATCAGAATCAACAGCCGAATCGATCTAGCCATGTTCGGGGAAAATTTATTTTTTTTTCAAAAATTTCGAAATTTTGAAAATTTGATAAGGGGTTACATCATTAAAATGTTCAAAAATTGGCAAAAAATTTAATTTTTTAAATTTTTAAATTGAGTATGCAGATTTATTAATCTAACAAAAACTGGCATAGGACAGCTTTCCGAATTGAAATTAATGCATTTTTGGCTTAGTTATGAGATTTTGAAACTTTGATTTGTTGAAAAAATTGTCACATAAAAATATTAATAATTCTGATAAAAAAATGTGTTATATTTTTAGTCAATAGACTAAAAAACAGTGAAGGAGTCATTTCCGACCCTATAAATCATATATATTCTTGATCAGCATAAACAGCCGAATTGATCTAGCCATGTTCGGAAAAAATTTATTTTTTTTCAAAAATTTCGAAATTTTGAAAATTTGATAATTTGATTTGACAAAAAATTTAATTTTTTTAAATTTTAAATTGAGTATGCAGATTTATTAATCTATCAAAAACTGACATGGGACAGCTTTCCGAATTGAAATTAATGCATTTTTGGCTTAGTTATGAGATTTTGAAACTTTGATTTGTTGAAAAAATTGTCACATAAAAATATTAATAATTCTGATCAAAAAATGTGTTATATTTTTAGTCAATAGACTAAAAAACAGTGAAGGAGTCATTTCCGACCCTATAAATCATATATATTCTTAATCAGCATAAACAGCCGAATTGATCTAGCCATGTTCGGAAAAAATTTATTTTTTTTCAAAAATTTCGAAATTTTGAAAATTTGATAAGGGGTTACATCATTAAAATTTTAAAAATTTGACAAAAAATTTAATTTTTTAAAATTTTAAATTGAGTATGCAGATTTATTAATCTATCAAAAACTGACATGGGACAGCTTTCCGAATTGAAATTAATGCATTTTTGGCTTAGTTATGAGATTTTTAAACTTTGATTTGTTGAAAAAATTGTCATATACAAATATTGTTAATTTGGATCAAAAAAATGTATAATAATTTCAGTCAGTAGACTAAAAAACAGTGAAGGAGTCATTTCCGACCCCATAAATCATATATATTCTTGATCAGCATCAAAAGCCGAGTCGATCTAGCTATGTCCGGCAAAAATTTATTTTTTTCAAAATTTTGAAAATTATTAAGGCGGTTACATCGTCAAAATTTTCAAAAACTGTCAAAAAATTTAATTTTTTAAATTTCAAAACTTAATATGCAGATTTGTTAGCCATATAAAAACTTACACAGAAAAGCTATCCGAATTTAAATGAAGGCATTTTTGGCCAAGTTATGATATTTGAAATAATTTGATTTGCCAAAAAAATAGTATGTAAAAAGATCGATTTTATGTACCTAAAATACATATATTTTAGGAATACGAAGGACAAAAAGCCAAAAGTCATATTTATTTATATTTGCAATCAAAATCTTTATTAATAATAAATAAAACATTTGAAAAACAAATTCGACAAAATATTTAAGTAATATTTTTGAAATTTTTTTTAAAGTGTTACATAATTAAATTTTTTAAATTCATAAAATGTTTAATTCTGTTAAATATCAAAGTCCAATATGCTAGCATCCTTTCCAAATTGAAATTAATGAAACTTGGATTTAGTTTTAATCAAAGTTAGCTTCCCTTCTTATTCTTAATTCTCGTTGGTTAATATTTTATTTACATAAATATAGAATGTAATAATATTTAATTTTATCCATATAAAGGTCTTAAATTTAAGCCTCGTAGAGTCCATCATACCCTTCCCATAATTTGGGCAATGGGTATCTTTATCATATCCGAGACGTAGGCATGACCAGCGGGGCGCAGCATATTGAAATGGGAGCCAAAGGTGCGCTCCGCCAATAGGTTTCCACTTTTCAGCGCTCGGTATTCAGTTTTCAGTGCTCAGATTTTTCCAATGTGAGGGTCGCCTCTCAGTTTAATTTTCGCACGCGACGCGAGCAAGCGGATGAAAGCGGCTCTCCTACAGATTAGTGAAAATTCGCGGTAACACGCTCCAATGACCCGCTCGCCGCCGATGACGCAGTGCGTCTTCCTCGTTCTTGCTTTGCCACTGATTTTGTCACACGTGCTGGCGGCTGACGCTGATGATGATGACTTAGTGTCTTCCGGCAATGTCACAGCTACATCATCATCTGCTCTAGTTACTCCTTCTTGCGTCATCCGGGCCACGCTCTATGTTTCGCCCTCGCTTTCCCGGAGTAGTGCGGACTTTGGCCTTCCACTGGACATAGATTGCAGTGGAAACTTTAGCCAGGAGCTGAGCCCATTTGATTTGGGTGCCCAGAGGGTGGCAGGAAAGCGGCATGTACTCCTCGATGGATCGCAAACACCGCCGCTGGGTATAGCCAGTTATGGATTGGAGTATCTGGATAATTGCGTAGAGCTAGAAAGCCTTGAGATCCAAGGATTTGTGGGTGATGAAACACTGAAACTAAGCTGTGGGGGAGCACAGCTGCCCAATCTCACAGCGGTTACCTTTAGGGATAATGAAATAGGAGCGTTAAGAGCTGAGACCTTTCAGGACTCGCCTCAGCTGAAACGACTTGAACTACAGGACAACTCTTTGAAATACTTGGAGATCCTGAAAGGTGGCGCTGCTCTACAGGAGCTTATCATACAAGATGAAAGAGATTTAGTGCTAAAAGATAATGACTTCATCCGTCAGCTGTCCGAGTTGAGGAAATTGCACTTAAAGAACATGAAAAATATTGAAGATCAATTCTTTAACTTCCTGCCCGAAAATCTAACAGTGCTCTTCATAGAAGACTCACCTATCCAGCCAGGAGACTTGCTGCTAACCCAGGGCATATCCCACCTGATCAATGTCAGCATCACCAACTGTCAGCTAAGGAGTTTCTCCCTGGAACCCCCACGAAATCTAGAGATTACTCACCTCAACCTGAGTAACAATGCCTTGAAGTTCTTAAGATTAACCTTTCTGGATGGCCCGAGCACTCTGATTAGTTTGGATTTAAGCAAGAATCAATTGAAGCAACTGGACATGAAGTGGTTTTCAAGGATGACCAGTCTTCAGAAGATTTCCCTGCAAGAGAATCACTTCCATACCCTATCGCTGCTTCACTTACTTACCAGGATTGCACCAGCAAGTCTCTCCCTTCTGGACTTAAGGTCCAACGAACTGATGAGCCTTACGGATGGGGAAAGAACCATTAATGCGTATTGGAACCCTCAACTGCGACTTCTGATCGATGGAAACCCTTGGAGCTGCCAATGGCTATTGAATTTTTCGCACACTCAACCGCAGCTTTTCCGACTTTTCCAATATTCCAAATACATTTCCCACATCAATGTGAATGGGCTGAGTTGCCGGCCACAGGAAGCGCCCACGCAGCAGCCTGCCAAGCTGCAGAGGATCATGCAGGTGAGGATCAATGGATCGGAGGCGTCCGGAGCTCCAGTTCCTGTGATACATCCGCCCGGGAATGTGTCCAGCTTTACGGTGCTGTATGGCAATCCAGTGGAACTGCATCGCAGTCAGCGTCAGGGAGCCTTGATAATCGTCTTCATGCTGCCATTGGGCATTGCCCTGCTCTTTCTCCTCCTGTACCTGTACCTCCACTGCGAGCGGCTGTTCCACCTTTCCTACTACGCCTCGGGCTTGCCCTGCTTCGGTGGTGGTGGGGAAAAAACAACCTCCCGGTTTGTGGATCATGTGGACATCGTTAGGTATCCCATAGGCAATGGCTCCTCTCCGGTGGATCTCGAAGCGGATCCTCTGCCCGATGGCTATGAGACGCCCGTGAGCGGGGCTGCCTCCATCTGCAATTGCACGGGTAATCACAGGGAGTCCGCCTGTTCGAGGACCCACCATGTCACCTACGAGTCCTTGCCAGCAGAGCTGCCGTATCAACTCTATGCTGAGATCAAGGAGGATCAAGAGGAGGAGGAAACGAACGAGATGCTGGCAGCCAGGCCAACAGCTCCCATATACGATCATTTGTCCTTTGTTGAGGAAGTGCTGCCGAAGCAGGAGCAGGAGGAGACCAGGGAGATTTCTTAGGCCTTTATAATAAATAATACACTGTGCCATATTTAACACTGCAAACTGTGAAGTTAGAAATTAAACTTATGTTATAGAAAATTACAAAACTTAGTGTTAATCAAAGAATATATTTATGTTATGTTATACGAAACAAATTATTTAAAAGAAGTTCAAAGTGGAAAAGCCTAAGTTCGATGAAATGCGAGGCGAAGATAAATGTGAAAGCCGCAAATATTGAAAAGAAATAGTTAAATAGCCTTACAGTGTCGTATTCAACAATCTACAGCCACAAAAAATAACAAATCGAAACTCAAGTTAATGATATCTCTATATTTGAATCCTCTAACACTCTTACTTTAAAGTAAAATTAATTGATTAGTTGTGGTCCAAAGTTTCAAAAGTTCTCGTGTTTATTTCATTGTTGGTTTCCGCGAGGTAACAACAATGCGACGTACGACGGGTCTTCGAATAGTGGGCTTAATATCCTTGACATCCTCCGGTTCCGAAGGCTTTTCGTTCTCCTTGGCAGCCTGCTTAACTGGACTCAAAGTGTGAATGGTGGGATCACTCTCGCTGAATTTGACCACCTTGTGGGAGTCCTCAGCGAAAATATCCCTTTTCTTGGCCAAAATGGAGCGTACATTATCATTTTGGGAATCTTTGATAACAGAAATTCGTACAGGTGTACCCTTGCGCTGAGGTTTATGGGGCGTGGAGCTATCTAGGATTTCTATGCATCCGATGTCTTCCTTTAAGGGTGTGCCGGCTCTTGAGGTTTCCTCTTCATCATCGGTTTCCGAATTATTTGAAAAATTTAATTTTTTTACTGGTGTTCCCTTGCGTTGAGGTTTAGCAGGCTCTTCTCTTTGGCCGAGCAATTCATTGTCAGACTTGACTTTCAGGGCGCCCAAGCGATGTTTAACTGGTGTGCCTTTTTTTAAGGGTTTGAGCAGGGTTTCCATAGCCATTTCTAATTCCAACTCATTCTCAACATCATTCTGGTTTAGATCTTTTTGAGGGTCAGGTGATTCTTTTTCGTTTTTGACTTTTAGGGGGTTTAGAAGACCCCTGACAGGTGTGCCTTTTATTTTGGGTATTGGTTCCTGTGTTATCTCTTCCTTAAGTAATAGTGCTTCATTATTGGTATTATCGTAGTGTAGCTCTCGATTAATTGTAAGGCTTTCTTCACTTGGTATATTTTCCTGTTCTTTTTCTTCTATTACTGAAGCTTCTTCCCTTTTAATTTTGAAACCCATTGTGGTCTTAACAGCATTAAGTTTTTCCAAGGGATTGAAGCCTGGCTCCATTTTAATTTCACAAGGGGTTCCTTTAGCCAAAGATGGCTCCTCATCTGGACCCATTTTCATTGGTGTATCGAGTATTATTATTTCGTCTGGTGGAGGGATTTGAAGAGGAGCAGCAGGAACCGAGGGAGTTGCAATTCGAGGCAGCGCAGCCTTAAGTTCCTCCTCCTGTATATTAAACTCCATGGCCTGCATGGGTTTAAAGCCAATCTTGTGCTCCGCCAGCAAATTCTCGCGATCTATAAGGACGCAACGAGACTTCAAGGACTCAAAGCGCCAACTGTTAAAAAGAAGTTAAAGATTTTAGTACTAAACAAAATAATATTAAAAATCGTAAAGAATTATCAAAAAGATTCCACTAACCGTGCCATTTCCTGCTGCACCGAACGCATCTGATCCTCCAGTCCGGCCTTTTGGATGCGCAAACTGTGAACCTGTGTCTTCAGCTCATGTGTTTCGCGTCTAAATTTATTTTGAAAGGAGATGGATGAGGAGGATGAGGGAGGAGTTACCTTTTAACCAGTCAGCAACAACAGGCCATAGCTGGTGAGCCGGGCCAGGGCGCTGTCGATGCATTTTGGCAACTCATACTTGCAGAAATCTAACATCGAATCCAGCCAGTTGACCGCCTTGTCTTTGGCCATATCACGCAGACGCTCCTGGGAGAGATTTAGCTGCTTTTCCAGACTATCGTTGGCGGCCATTAAATAACGAATGCGTTCGTTCAACTTGCCTGAAAACGTTAGAAGAGTTAAAATTATAGAGTAAGTAAAAAGTTAAGTTCCAATTACTTCTATATGTCTTGTCTGCACTGCAAAAAATCGTGCTGCATGCCTGGAGCTCTGTGTGCATGGCCACGTTCTCTCGCTTCAAGCGTCTTATCTCAAACTGGCTGTCCGCGTAGGTCTTCTTCATGTCCAGATAGCTCTTTTTCTGGGCAGCCAGCAGCTGTTTCATGGCCTGTCTTTGGTCATCCACCTCAGCGAACAGAGAATTGCCCTTGCGATCTAGAAATATGTGAGTTAAATAATCGTCTCTCGAATACATAAGCTTCCCGTACCCACCATTATTCTCAGGAGCCGAGGTGAGCAATGCTATCTTGGCATTGGCATCCACCAGCTGCTCCTGACAGCTTTCCAGCAACTGGAGTTTCTCCTCCAGCTCATCCCGCTTGCAGTTGAGATTCTGTTCCAGGCAACTCACGCGATCTGCCAGGCATTCAAGAGTTTTCTAATCGGAATTTAAAATAATATTGATATTGATATATTTAAGCAACAGATAAGCCATAATTACATCCTTTTCCGCCACTGAAAGCGTTATCTTCACACTGTTCTCCTCGTAATCCGCCAATTTCTGCATCAGGTCACAGTTCTCCAGCTCCAAGGCATTTACACGCGCCGCACACTCCTCATGAAGATCCCTGGAACCCAAACTGGCTCGCTCCGACAGCTCCCTCTCCTTGGCCTCCAGTTGCTTCTTCAAATCCTTTGCCTCCTCCGCCTTTTGATCGTAGTCCTGCTGCAGGGACTCCTGCTCCTCTTGCAGATTGCGATACTTGCGCCGCAGATCCTCCAGCTCCTGTGAGTCCCCGCCAGAGTTGGCCTGCTGCGGCTGAGAGCTAAGCTGTTCTAATTCCTGTGTCAGATACGCTTCTGCAGCCAGAGCTGTGTCCAGGTTGCGCTTCAGCTCATGAATCCTTTGGGCATCCTGGTCGCTTTGCGACTTCAGCTGCTGGTGGCGGTGGTGGAGCAGCTTGTATTCCTCCACAATATCGTCCACGGTGAGGGAGTTCAGGTCCAGGTTGTTGTACATATTGCACGTGTGTGGGCTTATCCCAAAAACGCAGAACTCTTTCGCTTAAAATTGTTTATTTTTGATTTTTTTAAAAGTGACGCTAGAGCTGGAAAGAAATCGATAACTCGATGTACATGTGATCGATACATCGATAGCTTTTATAGTGCAATGGGTTTCCAACCCCATGTGGTCTGGCCACACTGCGGCGGAGTATCTTCAGGCCACCCGGCAAACGGTATCACTAATAAGTCATCAAGCGGGTGTGGATCGGTTTTGTGTTGTTTAATTTTCTTTCGAATATTTCTGTTGCCGAGTTAGTTTTATTTACGCTTTAGTTGTTAAAAACAATGCCCGTGGCCTGCTGAGCAGCGTGGAAGGATTGCATTTGAGACAGCGAGGTGAGTGAGCTGCCGCTGAAGCTGGCGACCCGCCCAAAAAGTTGTGTGTTTGGTGGTGTCTCAGAATGCCCAAGCTTTGCTTACGCGCTGTGTTATTGTTGCTGTTGGCACATGGGCGTTGACCGAAAATTTAACAAGTGCCCCCGAAAAAGTTGGTTTTAACTATTTACAATTGAGTGTTTGTTTAAATGGCATAAAGCTTGGAGAAAAGCGCCCGAGTCCTTGCGAAACCCTTTGACGCTTAAAGTACACGGAAATGACAGGAAGAGGGAAGTGTTTGAAGCCACCTGCTGCCCAATTGGATTCCGGCGTCCTATCCACTTTTTCGTTACTTCCCTACTCAAATTTCAGCAGCAGTTGCTCCTGTTCGCGCCCCGAACTGTCCTTTCTGCCATTTCAATTGCACTCTTGCCCTCTCGCAACTAATTTTCGAATGGGTCTTCGTCTTCTCGGCTAATTAATGCCCACTTTACATGCCCGTGGCCGTCGTGTGTGTGTGTGTGTGTGCACTTGTGGGTGTGTGCGTCCGAAGGGTGGATTACAAGTCGCTGTGGAAATTATTACGAGTTCTCTTCGCGCTCAGTATTTGTTTTCACTGGACCTGGACAGACACGCGGGATAGGTGTACCCCTATCTCGGGCAGGCCAGTAACTTCTGCTGCTTCAGTGCACAGAATATTTCACTCACACATGTACAGCGGTGGCTGAGACTATAGGTTTTAGAAAACTTGTAAAGAAGCAAATACAAGCTACGATATATTTAACATATATCTCTTTGCAAAATAATTTATCTCTATAAAAACAATTTAAATGTTTAGACTATCGGGTCTATCCTCCAAGTATATATACACAAAATAACCATTTTTAAAATTACTAAAATCAAGTGATATATTTTTCTACCCACAGCTGTACACAATACAGGCATATTGGTGTATCTATGGTCAGGTAGCAGCCGTTTCATTCGCGTGCTGTGTTCAGTTCAGTTCCAGTGTGTTACCTTTCCTTGCCGGTAAATGCATTTCAAATGCACACACTCCCTCCGTTCTACAATTTCATTTCACCTCCAGTTCCTATCCTATATTTATGGCTTTGTGAAGGAGAGACCGAAGAGTCAGTGCCTCATTGTTCTGCCGGTGGTCGGTCTCTGTCCCTTTTTTGTATGGTTTTACCTCAAACTGTTGACTTTTTACCTACGCTCGGGAATGAATACAAAGTAATGGTAGGGATAGGGATATGGCTGGGGAGGTTTTCGAGGTCCTTGCGCGAATGATGTATTCCCAGTCTCACTGCTGATTGTGTGCCGATAAGACAAAGTTTCAAAATTATGCACATTTTTTAAGTAGGAAATTATTTTGAAAAAAAAAAAAACCTTTAAGGCATAATTATGTGTGTTAAAATATTAAACTAGGGCTTTCACCCTTAGTAGTTAAGTTCTTATAAAAATGAAAATACTAAACGATCCTTAGCATATTTATTCTTCATTCAACAATTACAACATTTATAGTTTCTAAACAAATTTCAATAAGTTCATGAGATTTCCATTTTATGAGCCCGTGTTAATTGAGTTTTAAATAAAAGACAACATTAATAACGATAACGAAGCGAGAATTGTTTACAATGAAATAAACACAAACATTTCATTGCCTGAAGTTTAGGATGTGAAAACATAAACTTGTGATCCGAGTGGTTTCTAAATCAGGCCCATTCATAATCTCTTCCAAATCAACAATAAATAACGCAGGCATTAAAAAGATTTTAAGGCGGAAAAAACTCGAAATCCCTGCCATCCAAGACTAATTGCGCCGCCCACTTGAATGACATCTTACTTAATGTTTGACATAGTTTCAATAGTGCCGCAAGAACTCCCTCAAGCAACGTTCATTGCTCCTGCCAGATCGAGTCCATAGGGTCTATTAATACCGATGTCGGCGCCCCCATTAACGACTTGTTCGCCGCACGCGGAAACCAACCAACCAACGAAAGACACAAACAATCCTCGAACATGATCTGCGGCCCATTATTTGGTCAATAGGGTGTGTCGATGCTGCATATATGCTGAAAATCTGTAAAATCATTTGGGCGGAAAGCCATCTACGACCGAATATTGTTGGGATGTGTAGCTAAGAAATACATCTAGAAAATAGAGTAATCTCGTTACATTTAGAGGATTTATTCCAGTAATTTTATTATACACCTGAAGGGTATTCTAATTTTAGTCAAAAGCTTGTAACATTGTGAAGGAGTCACTTCCGACCCCATAAATCATATATATTCTTGATCAGCATCAACAGCCGAGTCGATTAGGCTATGTCCGATCAAAATTTAATTTTTTCAAAATTTTCCGAATTTTCAAAAAAAGGAAAGGGGTTACATCATTAAAATTTTCAAAAATTGGCAAAAATTAAAATTTTTTAAATTGTTAAATTGAGTATGCAGATTTATTAATCTATCAAAAACTGACATAGGACCGTTTTCCGAATTAAAATTAATGCATTTTTGGCTTAGTTATGAGATTTTTAAACTTCGAGTTGTCATATAAAAATATATATAAATTCGGCTTAGAAAATGGTATTAAATTATTAGTCAGTAGACTAAAAAACAGTGAAGTAGTCATTTCCGACCCCATAAATCATATATATTCTTGATCAGCATCAACAGCCGAGTCGATTAAGCGATGTCCGATCAAAATTAAATTTTTTCAAAATTTTCCGAATTTTCAAAAAAAGGAAAAAAAAATTTTCAAAAATTGACAAAAAATTTAATTTTTTAAATTGTTAAATGGATCATGCAGATTTATTAATCTAACAAAAACTAACATAGGACAGCTTTCCGAATTGAAATTAATGCTTTTTTGGCTTAGTTATGAAAGTTTTATACTTTGATTCATCGAAAAAATAGTCTTATAAAAACATCGATAAAGCGTATTATTTTCGATTCGATCCTATAATTAATTTATTTATTTAAGAAATTTAAAAACCAATTCAAATATATTTGCATCGAGAATGTATTTATTCTAATTGCAAATAAAAATTAACTAAATTTCTTCTTAAAATACATATATCAATATATCAAAAACCCTAGCCACCCTAATGAACAGGAATGAAGAACTACGACCGGGCACCCAAATCAGAGTCCTCTATTTATAGTATACATAGTGTATGTGCGATGGATGCAGTCACATTTAGCACTTCTAATTCATTCACTTCTCGACTTCTCCGTAGCAAGCCAAGCAGCAACGATGTGGCACTTGCTGCGAGCCGTGCTCGTGATAGCCGCCGTTTTGGATGTACTGCAGCCGGCGGTCGGCCAGAGCGACACCTACTACAACATCAACCCGAATCAGCAGCAGCAGAATCCACAGCAACCGCTCCTGCCCAACCAGCAATGGGGCAACCTCAACAATCCTCAGACCAATCAATATGGCATTAATAGCCTGAATAATCAGCAATCGAATCCCAACGATCGTCCGCCCTACAGGACCGATTCGGGGGGAAGCTTCAACGATCTAACAGGCCAGGATGAGTACGGCAAGCGTAACGGCTATGCGGACAACGAAGAGCCGAGCTTGACCAGGGGAAAGTCATCGTATAATATCAAGGCCACCTTTCTGGAGTCGCTGCACTCGAGGGAGCCCACCTACTTTATTGTAGCTTCGCGAATGGTCAGGCCGGGTCTAATATATCAGGTTTCGGTGTCCATTCTTCAAGCTCAATATCCCATAACCGTGCATGCCAGTATCTCCTGCGATGGCGTCCAAATCAGCGGCGATTCCAAGGATGTCAAGGAGGGAGTGCCAGAGACATTGCTTATGAGGATTCCGCCCACCAGTGTGACTGGAAACTATAGGCTGCGAGTAGAGGGCTTCTACCAGAATGTCTTTGGTGGCCTGGCCTTCCTCAACGAGACCAGACTGGACTTCTCCCAGCGTTCCATGACTATCTTTGTGCAAACGGATAAGCCTCTTTACATGCAGGGCGAGACTGTGAGGTTCAGGACCATTCCCATCACCACAGAGCTGAAAGGATTCGATAATCCCGTGGATGTGTATATGCTGGATCCCAATAGACACATTCTGAAGCGTTGGCTTTCGCGGTGAGTTACATTTTAGGTTTCACTTGTAATAATTGTAAAATTATTATACTATTTATGTTATTACTAGTAGTTTGAAATCGAATTCTTAAAACAAAACATTATTTATTACATTTTAGTCAATCCAATTTGGGTTCCGTTTCCCTGGAGTACAAGCTCTCCGATCAGCCCACCTTTGGCGAGTGGACCATCCGTGTAATTGCCCAGGGCCAACAGGAGGAAAGCCACTTCACCGTGGAGGAATACTACCAGACACGCTTTGAGGTGAACGTGACCATGCCCGCCTACTTCTTCACAACCGATCCGTACATCTACGGCCGTGTGATGGCCAACTTTACGAGTGGCCTACCTGTCAGGGGTAATCTCACGCTCAAGGCCACGATCCGTCCAATTGGTTACTTTAGCAACCAAGTGCTCAATGAGAAATACCGCCTGGGACGCTCGCCTCTGGAGCAGACCAATCGATACAACGAGCGTTGGCGCTACAATAATCCCAACCAGAACCCCCAAGTGCAGTACAATGTACCAGGCCAGCTACCGCAGGACGGAGCGGATCTCTCACAGGATATTCTGTACAGGAATCAATATGTGGTAGAGCGTCACTATCAGTTCGATGAGGAGTGGCCATTCTGGGTACGTAAGCCCGAGTATCAGGACACCTATGAAGCCTGGACAGGAACCTATAGGAAAACCCTGCCCTTCCTACGGTACTTCAACGGAACTTTCGACTTCAAATGGCCACTGAGGGAGCTGGAAGTGCTAGTGCCCCATCTGGCCAATTCTGAGATCCTGATCACGGCTACCGTAGGCGAGAAGTTCTACGATGAGATCATCAGCGGTTACTCCGTGGCCAGAGTGTACAACTCTAGTTTGAGGGTGTCTTTCCTCGGCGAGTCACCTCAAGTTTTCAAGCCCGCCATGCCGTTCACCACTTATTTGGCGGTGGAATACCACGACGGTTCACCAATCGATCCAAACCTGCTACGCCAGGGGCTGATGGAGGTCACTGGCTTTGTGGAAAGCCGCAGTGGCGGCAGGAGAGACTGGCCCGCTCAGCGATTGCAGATGTCCCAGCAGAGTGACGGCATCTGGGAGGTAAAGATCGATATTAGGAACGATTTAAACCTGGACGATAGGCCGCAATCGAGGGATTTTTTGAATGGCATCCAGAACATGCGTTTGCAGGCAAACTTTGTGGATCCGCGGGGTGAACGCATCCAAACGGAGCTCCTCCTGGTGTCTCACTACTCCCCCAGGAACCAGCACATCAAGGTCACAACCAGCACAGAAAAGCCGGTGGTTGGCGAATACATCATTTTCCACATTCGCACCAACTTTTACCTTGAAGAGTTCAATTATCTCATCATGTCCAAGGGCGTTATACTGGTTAATGATCGCGAGACCATCACGGAAGGCATCAAGACCATAGCTGTGGTGCTCAGCTCCGAAATGGCACCGGTGGCCACTCTGGTTGTGTGGAAGATAAACCAGCAAGGCCAGGTAGTAGCCGATTCCCTCACATTCCCCGTGAACGGTATCTCGAGGAACAACTTCACTGTGTACATCAACAATCGAAAGGCACGCACGGGCGAGAAGGTTGAGGTAGCCATCTTTGGCGAGCCCGGGTCTTACGTGGGCCTCTCTGGCATCGACAGTGCCTTCTACACGATGCAGGCGGGCAATGAACTCACCTACGCCAAGATCATCACCAAGATGTCGAACTTTGACGAGCAGACCAATGGAACGTACAAGCACATCTGGTACTCGCACGAGGGCAATCCGGACGAGCTGGTGTACTTCCCCGCCTCCTCCTTCGGCATAGACGCAAATCGCACCTTCGAGTACAGCGGCCTGATAGTTTTCACAGATGGCTATGTGCCCCGGAGGCAGGATACGTGTAACCGGACCCTCGGCTACGGTGAGTGCTTGAGCGGACGCTGCTATCGGCTGGAAAAGCAGTGCGACGGGCTGTTCGACTGCGACGATGGAACAGACGAGATCGGTTGCCATGTAAGGAACGATACGGAGCTGTTGAACTACAGAAAGTACCGATTCAATCGTGTTCTGCGCCACTACGAGAACGTTTGGCTCTGGCGGGATGTGAACATCGGGCCACATGGTCGATACATCTTCAACGTGGATGTGCCAGATCGCCCCGCATACTGGATGGTGAGTGCCTTCAGCGTCAGTCCCTCCAAGGGCTTCGGTATGATCAACAAAGCTCTGGAGTATGTTGGCGTGCAACCCTTCTTTATAAATGTGGAGATGCCGGAGGCCTGCAGGCAGGGCGAGCAAGTGGGCATCCGTGTGACGGTGTTTAACTACATGACCACGCCCATCGAGGCCACGGTGGTGCTTCACGGCAGTCCAGACTACAAGTTCGTGCACGTGGAGGAGGATGGCATTGTAAGATCTTACAATCCAAGGACTAGTTTCGGTGAGCATCAGTTCTTCATCTACCTAGATGCCCAAGGCACAACAGTAGTCTACGTGCCCGTAGTGCCGCAGAGGCTGGGCGATGTAGACGTAACCCTGCACGTAGCCACTCTGCTGGGAACAGACACCATTATCCGGCGACTCCATGTGGAGTCCGACGGCTTGCCGCAGTACCGCCACCAGTCCGTTCTCCTGGATCTCTCGAATCGCGCCTATGTCCTTGAGTACATGCACGTGAATGTGACGCAAACACCGGAGATTCCCTACCAGGTGGATCGGTACTTTGTCTACGGCTCTAACAGGGCCAGGATATCCGTGGTGGGTGATGTGGTGGGTCCCATCTTTCCCACGATGCCAGTGAATGCCAGCTCGCTTTTGTACCTTCCAATGGAGTCTGGTGAGCAGAACGCCTTCAGCTTCGCCGCCAATCTCTATACAATCATGTATATGCGTTTGATCAACCAGAGGAACAAAACGTTGGAAAAGAATGCCTTCTACCACATGAATATTGGATACCAGCGGCAGTTGAGCTTTATGCGGCAGGACGGCAGTTTCTCGCTCTTCCGCTCCGATTGGAACAACTCGGATTCGTCTGTCTGGCTGACTAGCTATTGCCTGCGCGTCTTCCAGGAGGCCAGCTTCTACGAGTGGGAGAACTTTATCTGGATCGATGCCACCATCATTGAGAAGAACATGCGCTGGCTTCTGCAGCACCAGACGCCGCAGGGATCGTTCTACGAGGTCACCTGGCTGCCGGACAGGAAGATGAACCGCACCAACTTCGACAAGAACATCACTCTGACCTCGCACGTACTCATCACATTGGCGACTGTGAAAGATATATCCGGCACCCTGGGATCTCGAGTGGCATTGGCCACACAGCGAGCGGTGGCGTACATCGAGAGGAATATGGACTTCCTGAAGCGCCAAGCGGAGGCTTATGATGTTGCCATTACAGCCTATGCCCTGCAACTTTGCAATTCGCCCATCGCCGAGGAGGTGTTCTCTATTCTGCGGCGCCAGGCGAGAACCATTGGTGACTTTATGTACTGGGGTAATCAGGAGATTCCGCAACCGCCGCGCAAGCTGGAGAACCAAAAGTGGTTCTCTCTGCCTCGCCTCCCATATGAGTACGATTCGCTGAACATCGAGACCACTGCCTATGCCCTGTTGGTGTATGTGGCGCGTCGTGAGTTCTTTGTGGATCCCATCGTGCGATGGCTGAACTCGCAACGTTTGAACGATGGTGGATGGGCTTCCACCCAGGATACCAGTGCGGCCCTGAAGGCTCTTGTGGAGTACACCGTGCGGTCGAGATTGCGCGAGGTGTCCTCGCTGACGGTAGAGATCGAGGCTTCCTCGCAGGGTGGCAAGACTCAGACGCTACACATCGATGACACAAATTTGGCCAAGTTGCAAAGCATAGAGGTGAGAATCACAACTATCTTACATTAAAGTTTACAGATTTCTTATTGTTAACCTCTTACTTTGCAGATTCCTGATGCCTGGGGCACCATTAAGGTCCAGGCCAAGGGCGCTGGCTATGCAATCCTGCAGATGCATGTCCAGTACAATGTGGACATTGAGAAATTCCAGACCAAGCCGCCAGTGCCAGCCTTTGGCCTGCACACCAAGGCCATCTTCCATGGCAGGAATCAGTCGCACATCTCTTACGTAGCCTGCCAGAAGTATGTATCATTGTTCCCTAACAAATCATTAAAATATCATTAATATTTTCTTGTCTTTTTAAGCTGGATAAACAGCAATGAATCAGAGCGCTCGGGCATGGCCGTTTTGGATGTGGCCATACCCACTGGCTATTGGATACAGCAGCAGAAATTGGACAGTTATGTCCTTAGCAATCGCGTGCGGAACCTAAGAAGGGCTCGCTATCTGGAGCGCAAGATTGTCTTCTACTTTGACTACGTAAGATCAATGTGGTTTTTGTAAGAACCTGATTTTTAGTTGACTTTGTTTTTGAACAGCTCGATCGAGAAGATATCTGTGTAAACTTCACCATAGAACGATGGTTCCCAGTGGCCAATATGTCTCGCTATCTGCCAGTGCGCGTCTACGACTACTATGCGCCGGGTAAGACGACTATTTAATCCGTTCTATAAATATTAACTCTCTTGATCATCATTTACAGAGCGCTTCAACGAATCTATATTCGATGCTTTGCCCACTTATCTGCTGAACATCTGCGAGGTGTGCGGCAGCTCGCAGTGTCCGTACTGCTCCATCTACAACATGGGCTGGCGCGCCTCCATGTCCATGTCCCTGCTGTTCTTCAGCGTTTTCATCTACCTGCTGCGGAGTCGTACGCATCTGGTCCTAAACATGCTGCAACTGCTCACATAGGAAAGATAGAAGGAAATCCACACAAAGTCACTGTCTACGAATCACATTGCTAGGATATGTAGTGTTTTTTTACGTTCATCTATTGCGTGTTTAATTTTTGTGTTTTTTGATTTTGTAGCTTTGAGTTGTAGATTTTTTAGTTTGCCAACGAAATTGCATTCCGTCCAAAAATGCTGGTCAACATTTTGGCTTTTATTTTTAGTTTTTGTCGCTGGACCCGCGCTGTATGATCAAGAATATGTACAAAGCAGCAGTTGAACGAGAATTAATTTGTATTTGAATTGCTGCACCAAGCAAACCACATGATGTAGCCACCTAATATGTATCTTGTAAGTCAGATGGAAAGAAGAAACATACTATGCCCTATCATAGAGCGGGTATGAGAGAAACGAATCAACAAACAACCAATGTGTCTTTCACAAAATGCCTTTAATAGATTTTAGAAATCGTTAGAAAATGTGTCTTGCATATCGAATGAAAATTTATACCTACTTTATATACTTATATCCTCTCTTGAATATTCTTAAACGAAGAGAAGCTCGAGAAACGTTGAATGAACCGTCCAATTTATTTATGCAACTGAAATGAATCTGCATAGTCTGTAAGTTTTATACGTATTTTACCCTCTACATCCTCCACACGAACCACAAATAGTTTGTATATTCTGCATACACGTAGCCGTGTACATGAAGCTGGAGAGGAACGAGTATTTGTGCTCGTCTGTATTTAACTTAGCATCCGTCCCCTCGTTTACCATAAGAATCGAATCTCTGTTCGAATACAACTTGTGTTTTTCTTTTATAACGAACGAAACGTGAAAATAAACTAATGTGTAATGTTTGTGTCTGGTTTTTAACAGAATTTAAGTGATTAAGTTTGAGTGCTTTTCAAAACCATTGGCAGTGCGGCAATGGATGATGTTTTTATTCCTAATTAGCCCAAGTGGAACAGTTCTTAACGAGCTCCAAGCTTGAGGGATTATTAACTTTGTTTCCCTTAATGAAAGAAAAGAGTTAAAAATGCATTGGAAGCTTTTAATTTTGTTTATACATCATGGGTACTAGAAAACTCTTAATTTTAAATATATCCATATATAAATAGGTGAAACAGTCTAAAATTCATGTATATGCAAACTTTTACACTTTTTTTGTCTAAACTCTTGACTTTTTTAAAAAATCATTAGATTAAATAATTTAAAAACTAAAAGTAAGCTTTAAAAAAAATTTACATTTATGTCCGTATTTCTACGCATATAAGTAATCAAATTTTTTGCAAAAGGCCTAATCTAATCTAACTAAACTAAAAGTATACAGTAAATATTCCTATGTTTTGCGAAAACTAAGCAGAATGGGTGAGATGGCCTCCAGGCAGTCCATTATGTCCTTACGCGACTTGGCTCCCGTGAAGACGACCTTGCCGTTGACGAAGATCAGGAGCACGACACGGGGTTTGACCATGCGATAGATGAGGCCGGGGAACATCTCCGGCTCGTAAGAACTGAACTGGCCGTGCACCTGATTGAGGTTCTCCAGACGGATGGGGAAACGCAGGTCCACCGTGGCCACAATGTTCTGCAGCTTGTAGTCCATGAATTTCACCGGGAAACCCAGCTTTTGCAGGATTCGCGCGAACTTCCGAGAGCCAATATCCGCCTCGATCTCGTTGCGGGCGCCAGTGCAGATAATCTTGCCCGTCCGGAAGATCAGAGCCGTGCAGCGAGGCGCGTGCATTCGCATGATCACACCCCGAAAGCGTTTGGGCGAGTATTCCGAGTTCCTGGTGCGCGAGTTAATCGCCTTGAGGTCCAGTTCGCAGTTCACCGAGAACGTGGCCACGATATTCCTGCAAATTGTCAGCAAATTTGGTCAATTTCATTCCCGAATTCAGTGATGTCGTCAGCATGTATCAATTAACTAACTGCAGTCGGATCTCGTGCTGGGCGTCCTTGGGCTCCACCAGTGCCACCGGTTGCTGCGGCTGCAAAGCGGCATGCGGGTTGAGGCTGGCATTGCTAGTCGCTGCAGTATTGTCCCTGTCGCGTTCAGCGTCAGCTATTTTGAAGTGGAATTGCATGGCCGAAAATTATAAACAAAACAGCACGCGAGGTGGACAGTGTTGCCCTACGAAATTCTGAAAAACAGTTGATTGCCGGTTCGACAGTGTGGTATTTTTAACGCGTTAGGTCTTTCTTAAATGCACTGCAAAAAAATCGTTCAATTTTTTTGTTTAAATTGTATTGTTGTTATTTTATTGGTTCATTTGTTTATTTTAAAAGTCAATATTCTGTTAAGTCAGGCAACAAAAATACTTTGTGGTCTCTTTTTGTGTATATGCTCATTATAGAGAACGTAAATAACCCAAAATAATACGTAATAAGAAGTGAAGAGCCCCGTCGATGGTATATTTTCGGCAAGCCAATCCGGTCACACTAGCAAGCGTAGACCGAGTACTTTCTGAAAAATTGACGACAATATTCAACAATAATGTCGGCTCACAGCGGCGGAACGGATTGGAATTTCGTGGTAAAAGCCCTTCTGCAAAACCGCACAGGCGCCCTCAACAAAAACGAAGTAGTTAATCTGCTAAGAGCGATCACGCGCTGGTAAGTAAGGCCGGAGAAAATAATTGCAAGAACTTTTTCAGTGCCCCAATGGCGCAGTGAGAAATAAAGTGCACGAAAAAAGTGACTTGCAAAATTAAATATGGCCGCCCCGGCGACAAAACTGCAAAAAGCTGTGAAATTTCTGCATTTTCAACAACTAAATATGCTCTTCCGTGTTTTTCCTGCAGCGAACATGATTTTTTCGACGAGGAAAGCAGTTACACCCAGTTTTACACGGCTTTTGCAGCTCTGGCGGCCGACAAGCTTATGCAAATAAAGACGAGTAAGTGCAGCAGCACCCCTAATGATTTTTCGCGAGGGGAAGAGAAGAGAAGAGAGCGAAGAGCGATGTTAGCCACAAGGCATTGTTTGGCTTTGGCCAAGAAATTACCAATCCTATGAGTGATTCACTCCCGTCGATACACTATATATGTTTAAACATATGTGTGTGCCGTTTATATATATTTATTTATATGTGTAATAAAATATTTGTTTTTCCTTTGCTTTGTTTGCAGTTTGCCAGACTCAAATTTGCCAACTGCACGATGCCACCGCGGTGCTCATCCGTTTCATCATCTACCGGTTGCCCCGTGTCTCGGTGTACGAGACCAAGTGGTTGCTGGTGGCCCTCAAGATGCTCTGCGAGGGCCGGGAGAACGTCTCCATGTCGTCGGTTATGTTCGACTACAATGCGGTGGCCACCGTTCTCAAGAGCTGCAAGCACCCAGAGTCGACTACCACTAAGAGTATACTGCCAAGCAGTAGCAGCAGTTCGTCCAGCGGCATGGGAGGTAACGCAGACAAGGAGTCACCCAAGCTGGAGATAAAGCGATCGCGCTCGGATCTATCTTCCGTGATTCTACAGCAACTGCTGGCTCCACTAGAGCCGGGAAAGATGACCTGGGTGCCGCTTAGCGAGGAGGTCACCGACTGCACTGTGAGCTTTTTAATAATATATATACATATATATAATTTTAACATATATATGACTGTTTTACAGGATCAACTTTTAGCGGCCAATGTGGAGTACTTTCAGGAGCAGAATGGAGTCGATACCCTGCTAGACGTATGTGTAGGCCTTCCTATATTGAATCGTTATCGATCCAAGTATATGGAGACAATTAATGGTGGCAAGTCGCTCTACCTGCCACTGACACAAGTCGAGGCCACCACAGTAAAATCGACCATGAACCACATGCTCACCGATCTCAATATACTGAGTCAGGCTCATGCTCTGATAGTGCTTCAGCCGCTTACCCCCAGTCGAATTGAACGGCTGTCGAGTTGCGGGATCGCTGCACTTTACAACGCTGTGTTAGTTTCCATAACCGCCAGTGTGCTCAGCATGTGTCAAACGAGTAGCAGCTCGCAGAAGCAGAGTGCTGCGTCTACCAGCCAGGGAAGTGGCGGCGGTGGAGGAGGCTCGAGTGCTGGACAGAGTAGCAAGGATCACGACGACTTCGAAGAGCAGGCCTGCAGTATAGTAAGCAAAGCTCTGGAAATCTACTCCTGCATAGGAGACCTGTTCAAGTCGTCGGCCCGTATGCATGTGTACCAAAATCATCTGTGCTACGGCAGCTGGCTACTTATCAGTGGCATCCAGGGAGCCATGGGTGCCTCCGGGAGCGGCGGAGACGCCTCATCAAAAGCAACGAAAACGGCAAAGTCTGGAAGCGAGGCGACAGCTCCAAGTACACCCATAGCCAGGGTCAATCTCTTCAAGGTGCAGCAGGGATTCGGGGAGCTCAATGCGGCCATTGCTAACCACAGCATCAAGCTGCTGTCGGAACTAATTGAAGATCTAAAGATTGAGTCCGCCTGCGGACCGAATCCAGAGTCCACTGAGCTGCCGGAACCGGCACAATTCGACATCCTGCAGAGCTACAGTTCGCTTGGGAGGATTGTGCGAGTGCTGAACACGGCCACGTTGCACCAACTCTTTACCTTCTTGGCTACGGTGGCCTATCGCAAGGCTTGTACTCAGAGGCGAGCCTCCGCCAAGGATCGCGCGGAATGCGAGCCCATCAGCTACTCTGATTCAACCACCTACTTCAACGACTCCCTTTCCTGCTCTGACAACTCCGAGGAGGACGACAGTGAGAGCTACCTGGGACATTGGTTCAAGGAGACACTCTCCCCTGAAACCCATGACGACAACGCCAATACATCTGCCCAAGAGAGGAGCGGAGGAGAGCAAAAGAGTTCGCTTGTCCCCAAGCTGGATGAGCCGCATGAATATCTGGACTTAGCGGCAGACATATTCTGCTTCCTGGACGAATTTCTGGCCAATAAGCATGCCTATATGCAACGCTACGTTAAAGCGGGCGTCAGCGATCAGCAAATGCTTCTAATGGCGAATATAATCAAGGACTTTGACAGGGATGTGATGCGAAATGATAGCGATCCGGGCTCGGGAAATACTCCAGCGGCCAGTGCGGGAGCTGGTTCCTCTGCAGCAGCCACTACTAAGTGGCAAACGGCTATGATTCGATTTTCGGGCTCTGCTGGTAGATACATCCATAATCTGATCTCCACTTCACTGCTGTCCGAACAACTGCAGTCCAATTTGCTGCAGCACTTGGCCATCTCGCCCTGGTCAACGGATACTAGCACTTGGCCATTGCAGGTCTACCCCAGTACCCTTTCTGTGCTCGTCCAAATCCTGCTCCTGAAGCCCACGCAAGAAAAGGAGGCCGCTTGTCTCTCCGTGTGGCATCGTCTCATCAACACCCTCGTCGAGGGAGTCTGCAATTGGTCGTCCGCTAGTGATGCTGACTACGAGGATCTGAACATCGAACATGCCCAACTGCTCCTCTTCCTCTTCCACTCGCTCAACCTCATGCAAAAGAAGTCGATCCTGCTGCTGACGGCGGGCGGCGTAATACGCTGCGCAGAGGTTTGTCGAGGTATCAGCGGTGACCGACCCGTGAAGAACAGCCAGATGATGCTGCTGTCGCGGCTACTGCTGTTCTTGGAGTATCTAATGAAGCACTTATACAACGCCCCGCCGGAACTGCTCGATCAGGTGCGGTGGAATCTGTTCAGCGTGAGCAGTATGCCGGAAACCCAGAAGATCACCGATTTACTTAACAGCCGCACCAAGTTGAACTTGTATTTCCGCCAGGACATCGAGGAGAAGTTTCGCAAGTCAGCGGGTGAATACGGATCTGGTAAGTCTTGAACAGTCCAGAGAATGAACACTCTATAATCGCTTATTCTCAGCCATTCGTCCCACATTCTACACCTTGGTAATGGCCGACCCCGAAAAGCCTTACTGGGCACAGGAGTTCAAGTTGGATGGCTTGGCCTGGAACTTTATTCTCTGCACTCCGGACAAACTTAAGTATCCCCTGCTAGTGGATGCCCTCACGGATATTCTCTCGATTGTCGACATGTCGGCGTTTACAAAGGACAAGGAGGCCAAGGATGCAAATATGCAGAGTCTGTGTGCGATGCAGTACTGCTTCAGCATCGCTTGGAAGCTGATTTTGGGCCTGCCGCCCTCCACTTCGCATGTGGAGTCCCTGAAGGTAGAGCCGGCACCCAACTTGCATTCGTTGATTTGGAGCATACGCTGTCCATTGGCCACCTCGCACTATCTGGTGGTGAACAGCCTTATTAAGCAGGGTATGTACACCCAGTACTCGGAGACGCTGTGGAGGGAGGTTGGCGACATAGCGGGTGACATAAAGTATAGTCTCAAGCAGACCATACTCGGCGTCGAAGCATTCAATACTCAGATGAACGGCAATGGTAAAACATTTTAACTTATTGTCGAACTTAACAAGACTCAATTAATATTTTCTCCCGTTAGGTACTCCTCGCCTCTCCGATCTCATCTTGTTTGATTCGTTGGTGGCTCACATGCAGGCCGTAGCCTGGGCCAGCAAGGAGGGCTTAAAACTGCCGCGCAGGGAGACCGATGAAATTTCAAGCGATCAGTCTTCTTCAGGGGCTGCAGCGTCAAGCAACGATGCGGATGTTTACTCTTCCAACGAGTCCATCGATGAGGAAAAGGCCCAGCAGGAAGAAGAGAGCGAGCTTCCAAGTGATCTACATAAACATAACCAATTAGTGAACGAGCTGATGCTCAAGCTGATGAATTCCTACCGCCTGCTCTCAGTCATTGTTCGCGGTCAGATGCTGAAACAGTTGTCAAGCTCAACGCCAGAGCAGGCCCTAAATCTGATCGTCCCCATTGTCAGCGATAAGCCAGCTATTATGCTGGAGCTGCATGCAGCGTTTCTCAAGCTTCTCCCGAACGAGGATAAGCAACTTATTGCGAACGAGTGGCCCAAGTGCCTTATGGTCAACGATTCCGCTTTCGACGGCAAGCAGTTTCCCGTGGAACCGTATACCCTTAACGTGATAGACGCACATATTATGGAGCTGACGCGCGGCGCCAGCTACTCCACCCTGCACACCCTAAAGCACTGCCTCAAATCTATCCTGCACTTGTTCGAGCTCCTCCTGCCACATTGCTCGCATGGCAACAAGGAGATGGAGTCGCAGCTGAAGGGCTTGCTGATTGCCTCGATGCTAGACATGCGAACCGACTATCTGCAAGGACAGAGCGAGCAGTGTCTGCGGGAGATCCTCAGCGGATTGACCCAGGAGGCCCAGAAATTGCTGCTCTATGAGCATATGATCGGCTATTGCTATCGCATGCTCAAGGACTTCGCAGCCGATCTTCGTCAGTCAGCACCGCCGCTGGATCAGGAGCGCACCATGTTCAACGAGTCCATGCTGTTTGCAGTGCTTAAGACCATGATCAAAATGGTGGATAAAACGGCTGGGATGCAGGCTATGCGGCAGTTCTTCAAGGATCAGAAATCGGGAAGTCTCACTACCCTCCTGCTCTCCTTTACGGGCACCAGTCTACCTGTCAGCTACGCTCGCAAGATGCTGCAGTTCGTAGAGCGCCTGTTTCAGCATTCTTCGCAAGCGGACTCCCAGTTCCTGCACGACGATCTAGTCGACTGCTTCTCGGAGCTGGCCACCGTCGATGTGGCTCGTCTGAAGCTCTGGTTGGCCCACATCATCTATGGTCCAAACGTTAGTACGGAAGTAAGCACATCCGAGGCAATGGACACCACCTGTCGCCTGCTGACCAGCATCATGCAGCCTTCCAGCAGCTCCAGCAGCAATGCCCAGACCCCCACCAATATGGCCACAGTTTCCGCCATGCCGAGTATTTCCGATCAGCTGGATGCCATGGAAATTGACTACGATTGCGGAACGGCAGCTGGCGGAGGTGGAGAGAGCGGAACCGGGGCCGGAGGCGCTGGTGGCGCCAATACCTCGCAGATCCTGAGTCTGTGGCAGGCTGCGCAGCCGAATCCCTCGGAGGAATCGTCACAAGCATGCTGTGAACACTCAGGGACTGAACGAAATGGAGCGCTGCTCCTGAGCTTCGTGAAATCCTTGGTTAAGGATCAGAGCAAAGCGGCGCAAATAGCGCCACCCCTGTTCCAGGCATTGCTGCAGCTGGGACAGACTTTGATATCGCCGCCCCAGGATGCTTGCGACTTTGCGGATGTGCTTCAGATAATGATTACGTTAGCGGATGCTATTCCCGCACGTGGCCATGCGGCATTGTTCAATACCACGGTCCTGTGGCTGGAGCTGGAAAAGCAGCAGCTGCCGGATAAGCAGCTGAGGCACGCGGATAATGTCAGCGCCCTGCTTCGCTACCTCAGCGAACTCTTGCAGAGCATCGGCTATCGCGGTAGCCGGCAACACATGCCGCCGTGGGACGATGAGCTGCAGACCGATCTTGACGAACTGTACGATGAGCTGGCCGAGGAAGGGGAGCAGGACTCGTTGCTGGACAATGACTCCGATGAGGATACGCTTAACAACAAGCTTTGCACCTTCTCGCAGACGCAGAAGGAATTCATGAACCAGCACTGGTACCATTGCCACACCTGCAACATGATTAACACGGTGGGCGTGTGCTCCGTCTGCGCTCGGGTCTGTCACAAGGGACACGATGTAAGTTATGCCAAGTACGGCAACTTCTTCTGCGACTGTGGAGCCAAGGAGGACGGATCGTGTCAAGCGCTGAGCCGGCGTCTTGGTAGTGGCGAGGTGAGAGATTCAGCCGGAGTGGCCAGCTACCTGCCCTCTCATATGAGCCTCCTAGCAGGCAAGAAGAGGAGCAGCCCGCCCGTGATGCAGCAAGTTTCGGCTGCTCGCAAGGATTCCTTAAATAGCGAACGAATCGCTGTGCTAAGTAAGCTCCTAGAACCGTATCGGGAGACCCTCCAGCACCAGGAGCAATGGCTGCTGGTTGTTCGCTGTATTCTGGAGTACTTTGATTTGCTGTTACCGTCGATCCGGGAGAACTGTACCCTCTACTCCATCGTGGGATGCCACAAGAGAGCAACTGCGGCATTAGAGCGGCTCCATCAGCTAGAGCAAAGCTTCCAAGTCACAGATCAACTTATGTTTGCTACCCTGGGTTCCCAGGAGGGTGCCTTCGAGAACGTGCGGATGAACTACTCAGGGGACCAGGGTCAGACCATCAAGCACCTGATATCATCTGGAGTGGTGCGTCGCGTGGCCTTCTGTTGCCTGTCCTCGCCACACGGACGTCGTCAGCAACTAGCAGTGTCCCATGAGAAGGGCAAAGTAACCATCCTTCAGCTCTCGGCGCTGCTTAAGCAGGCCGATGCGTCCAAGCGGAAGTTGACCTTAACCCAGCTGAGTTCCGCTCCCATTGCATGCACGGTGCTCTCGTTGGCCGCCAATCCCTGCAATGAGGATTGCCTAGCCGTTTGCGGTCTCAAGGAGTGCCACGTGCTCACCTTTTCCAGCAGCGGAAGTACAAACGAACATATCGTGGTAAGTCCCCAACTGGATAACGGAAACTACATCAAGAAGGCGATCTGGCTGCCCGGCTCACAGACTCTTCTGGCCCTCGTCACCTCGGATTATGTGAAGATCTACGATCTGGCAGTGGATTCGTACAGCCCAAAGTACTACTATCTCGTGGCTTTGGGCAAGATCCGGGACTGTACGTTCATGTACCAGGATGGCCAGTACTACATGCTGAGCTTTGCCAGCTCCGGGTACATTTACACCCAGCAGTTGGATCAGCAGAGCCTGGCGGTGCATGGAGACTTCTATGTCACCAATACTCTGGAGCTGAGTCACCAGCACATCAAGGATGTAAACGGCCAGGTGGGCGGCGGAGGAGTTTCCATCTACTACTCTCATACAATGCAGCTGCTATTCTACAGCTATTCGTCGGGCAGGAGTTTCTTTTCTCCGCTCACCAATGTGAATGACGGCGTGAAGGGCATTTATCATCTGGATACCAACTCTGCCAGCAAGTCGGCATCGAAGGGACCGCTCCAACCGCTGGTTCAGTGGACTGAGGTGGCCGGGCATCCGGGACTGGTTTACGCCAGCATGCAGACATCGAATAATCCGATTATACTGATGCTTACGCCGGAAAGGATTTACCTGCAGGAGATAAAGGCGCAGTCGGCCAAGTCGCGCATTATGGACGTGGTGGGCATTCGACATGCAGTGGCCGGGGTAGAGAAGACCACACTGTTGCTGCTATGCGAGGACGGAAGTCTGAGAATCTTTTCCGCCCAGCCGGAACACACTAGCTTCTGGCTGTCGCCTCAGGTCCAACCTTTTGGAAACCAACTCTATTCATCCACACTGATGGTCAAGGGAGGCGGAAGTGGTGGCAGTGTGAAACCCAAATCCAGTTCTGGTCCCGGCAAGCTAACCCGCAAGGCGGGCCAGCAACAGAAGCAACTGACGGCCGGCGGATTGCCAGTGTTCCCCATCGACTTCTTTGAGCACTGCAACATGCTGGCCGATGTGGAGTTTGGCGGAAACGACCTACTACAGATCTACAACAAACAGAAACTAAAAACGCGGCTCTTCTCCACAGGCATGTTTGTGGCTAGCACGCGAGCCAACGGCTTTACCCTGGAAGTGATCAACAACGATCCCAATGTGGTTATCGTCGGCATAAGGGTGTTGATAGGCACCCAGGATGTGCAGAGAGCTCCACTATCGGTCACCATTCTGGGACGAACTGTACCCACGCCAGTGAGGCGGGCCCGCTGGTTCGACATACCGCTAACCCGAGAGGAGATGTTCCAGTCGGACAAGATTCTGAAGGTAGTCTTTGCCAAGTCACTGGACCCAGAAAACGTGACATTGCTTGATTGCATTGAGGTGTATGGCAAGTCCAAGGAGCTGGTGGGCTGGCCAGACGAATCCGAGGAAGTGGCTGCACCGGGATCGAGTGTCCCGGCCGTGCCCTCAGCCCAGGCAAGCAGCGCCAACTTTGGCGAGGGATTCAATTCTATCACCCAGCTGGATCGTATGGTGAATCACCTGCTGGAGGTGATGGACTGCGCCCTGAACTTGCTGGGCTCCGGAGTGCCAGCTGCCATCCGTCAAAAGGCTATGAAAACGGCCAGTGCCCTCCTACTGTTGCCCACCCCCAATCCGGTCCAGACACAGGCCCGTTATGTGCTGGCCACCCTTTATGGGAGCCGGCCGGCGTACCACAGCTACAAGGATGGTGTGCTCTTGCAGTTCGTGCATGGAGAGCTTCAAGCTCTGCAGCCGAAACTCGAAAAACTGGAATCTCTGCAAGAGATCGACCCGGAGGCCTTCTACCGGCTGATTCTTCTTGTGAGCGGCATTGCCAACGCTCGTCCGCAGTCGCTGGCCAAGATATGCCAGGAGAACAACTACGACATTGTGCCATCTATTATGAGCTTTGTCCTGGAACTGCACAAGGTCACTCCGGCTTTGGATGAACCCACGAATATTGTGCGACGGGGATTGTGTCAGGCGGAGACCATTGTCCACTGCCTGGTGGAGATTATGTACGGACTTGCGTTGGCCGATCCCTCGCAGGTTGGTCGCATGACCAAGTACTTTATTGATCTTCTCAAGCACGATGCCAGTGTCATTAGCCACAGTGCCAAGGAAGCTCTGATCCTGCTCCTGAGTCCGCGATTGAAGCGCCGTAAAGTGGCCATCGTTACTCCGCCAGCTTGCTCCACGCCCACGCCCTCAACTTCAGCCATGCAGGCGTTGCAAGCGGTGGCAGCCTCAGCGGCCAGTGACATAATTGAGGAAGCGGCGGCGGTTGCCGTCGATGCTGCAGTTGGAGGCAGCGGCGGTGGCGGCGGCGGGTTGCCTGACCCCAATCCAGACGCGGAGGGAGGTGTTGCTGGTGTAGGAGGTGTAGGTCAACAGCAGATGCTGGAGAACCTGGAAGCCTTCATGGGTTTTCCCCGACTACTCGGACTGCCCGAGGATGCCGACGATGAGGCCATCATGGACATTGCCATCGCCTTAAGCTTACAACAGCACGAGGGAGACGGAAATGCTCTCCAGGCTCTGCTGGAGGGAGCGCCCAATCTTAATGGCATTCGACAGGCGGCAGTAATGGCAGCTGCAGCCAATGCAGCAACAGCCAGTGTTTCCGCCGGCGGCTCTGATGACGACGAGGGTTCCAATGTAGCCACTGATGGATCGACTTTGCGGACATCGCCAGCAGAACCAGCTGGCAGTGGCGGTTCAGAGAGTGGCGGCAGCGGTGTGGAGAGTATTGGAGGAACATCCGCGAGAAGCAGCAACTTTGGTGACCATGCGAACGCCTCACCTCCACGACAGGGTTCAACCAAGGATGATCAGGAACAGCCAGGTCCCAGCGGGGCTGCTTGTTCCGGCGGGGCCTCCGGCCTGAGTGCAATGAGCAGCAGTGAGGATAACGAAATCAACGAAGACGATAAGCTCAGCAAGCTACATGATCTAAGGTTAGTACACTAACAAAAGGGTTAATCATCAGGTTTATAATAGTTCTTTCCTTCGCTTCCAGAATCGCCGTGCTGGAGAGCATCATACAACACCTGAGCACCTTCGATCTGTGCAATGGCCTGCAGGCCATTCCACTTATCCAGGTCATACTCATGCTGACCACCGATCTTAATGGTAACAATGAACGAGATCAGCAAGTACTCCAAGAGCTGCTTAGTGCCCTTGTAGACTATGTGGAGATTGGAAAGCGTGGTGCAGCGTCAAGGGTAAGTTTTGACGTATATCCTCTTAAAGTAAGACTAAGCTTATATAACGATTTTTATTAGATGGAAACCAAGTGCCCAGGCAACGAGGTACGCCTCGCATTACTCTCCCTCTTTGGGGTGATGATGGGCAAGACTAAGTCAAAACAGACGGGTACAACCTCGCCGCCGCATCAGTTTAAGGACAACACATCGTTCGTGGCCAGCACCACTGCCAATGTGCTAAGCAAGAGCGGCGCGTTTGTATTCGCCCTGGAGGCCCTTAACACTCTGCTGCTTCACTGGAAGAAGGTGTTGGGCGATCCGTATGCCGCGGGTGGCGGCGTGACCGCCGCACAGGGAGCTCAGAATAGCGGCAGTGGCGCCGGAGCTTCTGGTACGGGAGTGCAGCTACTGAAACCCATTAAACATGGTCCTAAACCCGACATATCTATACTCATCCCGCACAACTATCTGAAGAACTATCCGGACATCTTCGAGTCCTACGACGGACTGCTGACCGAGATTATTGTCCGCTTGCCATATCAGATTTTACGTCTGAGCAGCGCCCATCCGGATACTTACGACAGTAGCTTCTGCGAGTCCATGACTTTCACTCTGTGCGAGTACATGATGCTTAACTTGAACACCTTGCTGCGGCGACAGGTGAGGAAGCTACTCATGTACATCTGCGGCAGCAAAGAGAAATTCCGCATGTACCGTGATGGTCACTCGTTAGACGCCCACTTCCGGGTGGTGAAGCGGGTGTGCAACATTGTGAGCAGCAAGGTGAGTCTTACCCTTGGTATTTTTATAAATATGATGTGTTAATATAAATTCTTTTTGTGATTACTTTTAGACTGGCGCCCCATACAACGCCAATCCGCCCTTGCTTACCTACGATTCGCTGGTGGAGCTCACAGAACACCTGCGCACATGCCAGGAGATTAGCCAAATGCGCACTGGGAATTGGCAGAAGTTTTGCGTCGTTCACGAAGACGCTCTGGCTATGCTGATGGAGATCGCTTGCTACCAGTTGGATGATGGCGTTTCCCCCATCATTATACAGTTGCTGCAGGCAGCTGTTTGCAACCTGCCCCCTGGTACCAATGGGTCGAAGTTGCCGCAACCTCTGCCTTCGACCTCTTCCTCGACGTCGAGCAAGGCGCGAAGTGATCGGGAGAAGAGCGAGGATACCGATGCCTACTACTCCAAGTTTGATCCAGCCCAGTGTGGCACGTTCGTGCACCAAATCTTCAGGTATGCTTGCGACGCCCTTATCATCCGTTTCGTAAGGATCTTCCTGCTCGAGAACAACATCA
The DNA here is from genome assembly GCA_035046265.1 of Drosophila bunnanda. Lineage (NCBI taxonomy): Eukaryota > Metazoa > Arthropoda > Insecta > Diptera > Drosophilidae > Drosophila > Drosophila bunnanda. Next base: position 3,126,759 of record JAWNOB010000076.1, on the reverse strand, counting down.
CCCAGTTGAGGTGGCAAGCTCACTCGTTTATAAACGGACTCTTCGAGCATGCCAACGAGAGGCAGCGCGAGAAGCTGTTGAATATCTTCTGGAACCTGTGGCCACTAGTGCCCACCTACGGTCGGAGGACGGCGCAGTTTGTGGATCTCCTGGGCTATCTAACTCTCAGCACCAAAAGCATCACAGACCGCCTGCCGGAGTTCGTGTCGCGTGCCGTGGACGTGCTCCGGCAGCAGAACGAACTGCTCTGCAAGCATCCCAATGCGCCCATTTACACCACCTTGGAGTCTATACTGCAGGTGAATGGCTACTATCTGGAGTCAGAGCCGTGTCTGGTCTGCAACAATCCGGAGGTGCCGATGGCAAACATCAAGCTGCCGTCGGTCAAGTCGGACTCGAAATACACCACGACCACAATGATTTACAAGCTGGTGCAGTGCCACACTATTTCCAAGCTGATCGTACGGATAGCCGACCTAAAACGCACCAAGATGGTGAGGACTATCAATGTTTACTACAACAATCGCAGTGTCCAGGCGGTGGTGGAGCTGAAAAATCGGCCAGCGCTTTGGCATAAGGCTCGCTCCGTTTCCCTGCAATCGGCACAGACTGAACTGAAGATCGATTTTCCACTACCAATCACCGCCTGCAATTTGATGATCGAGTTTGCGGACTTCTTTGAAACTGTTAGCGGTTCCAGCGAGAATCTGCAGTGCCCCAGGTGCAGTGCAGCAGTGCCCGCGTATCCAGGAGTCTGTGGCAATTGCGGCGAAAACGTGTTCCAGTGCCACAAGTGCCGAGCCATTAACTACGATGAGAAGGATCCCTTCCTCTGCCATTCGTGTGGCTTCTGCAAGTACGCTAAATTCGATTTCAGCATGTACGCTCGCGTCTGCTGTGCAGTGGATCCCATTGAGTCGGCCGAGGATAGGGTGAAGACTGTGTCGCTGATACACAGCTCATTGGAGAGAGCGGACAGGATATACCGCCAGTTGCTGACCAACAAGCAGATGCTGGAGTTGCTCATACAGAAGGTGGCCGAGCACAGGAGCAGCGATCGCCTCGTTGAGGACAACATGGCCAGCGTTCACAGCACCTCGCAGGTCAACAAGATTATCCAGCTCTTGGCCCAAAAGTATTGCGTAGAGTCTCGCACCAGTTTCGAGGAACTGAGCAAGATTGTCCAGAAGGTGAAGGCGTGTCGTAGGTAAGTTATTGGGATGTGGTTCATTGAGACTTCTACTACTTTGCTTATATCGTTCAACATTCCAGTGAATTAGTAGCCTACGATCGGCAACAGCAGGACCAGCCGCCAATTAATCCTGGATCGACTTCCGGCGCCGAGATTCCCACCACAAATCGCTGCTATGGTTGTGCATTAGCCTCCACTGAGCAGTGTCTGACCCTTTTGCGGGCTATGGCCTACAACTACGATTGTCGCGTCGGTTTGTATAGTCAAGGACTCGTAAGCGAGCTAGCTGAGCACAATCTACGACGGGGCACTCCGCAGATTCAGGAGGAAGTTCGAAACCTATTGGTTGTGCTGACCAAGGACAATGCCGAGGCCTGCATGCACCTGCTGCAGCTGGTAACAGCTAGGGTGAAGAATGCCCTGATGGGATCGATTCCTTTGATCAGCCTGGAGGCTGCCGTTCATCAGGAGATGACCCTACTCGAGGTGTTGCTCGGCCAGGACGATGTGTGCTGGGAATACAAGCTGAAAGTCATCTTTGAGCTGTTCATTAGCAACTGCCGGCTCCCCCGTGGCCCGGTGACTTCGGTGCTGCATCCCTGCCTTCGGATAATGCAGAATCTCATCTGCCCGGTGCTGCCCAGCAGCAAGCCCAACCAGCAGAAGGTGGCCACCACTGATCTGTGTAGCATAAAGCTGCTCGAAGGTAACACCGTCGACTACCGGGCTTGGCTCAATTCGGATCGGAACCACGAGTACGCCGCATGGTGCAGCCGAATGCCGAAGAATAGTAGTCAGGGCAAACATAAGAACACCAAGGATCAGGCAGCTTCAGCAGCCCCAGACGTACCGCCGAAGAGCAGGCGAGAGGTGCGAGCCACCTTCCTGATGGAGAAGTTCGGGAGGCGATGGCGGGAGCGAGTGCTGGACAAGCAGCGTGTTAGAAAGTCCCTCGTGTTCAATGCCAAGTGGATCCAGCCCTTGCTGTTTAATGCCAACTCCCGATTTGGACGCCAGTTGGCCTGTTCTTTGCTGAGCAGCCTGAGCAGAACCAACGAGAGACGGCAACAGGCCTTGAATATGCTCACCTCGTTCCTGAAGCACGTGGGCGAAGCCGGCGAGGCCAGTGCCGAATACTTGATGCTCTACAAGAGCATGGCCACGGAGCAGCCGTGGCTGCAGTATCTCGTGCTCAAGGGTGTCCTGGGCCAGATATCCCAGCTGCTTGCGATTGAGATAAGCAAGGTTCATCGGATGGAAGAGCACTCACTCTCCTCGGATCTGTCTCTGGGCTACGCGCTGCGCCAATACGTGGAGCTGTTGTGGCTGCTTCTTGAATGTCCCAACATTCGACGGACCTATAAGACCCGCATGCTGGGTCCCGTTCTCGAGAGCTATCTCGCCTTAAGGAGTCTGGTGGTGCAGCGCACGCGACTCATTGATGACGCCCAGGAGAAGCTGCTTGAGATGCTAGAGGATATGACCACCGGCACAGAGGAGGAGACGCGTGCATTTATGGAAATTCTCATCGATACCGTGGAAAAGACGCGAATGAATGACATCAAGACGCCGGTATTCATCTTCGAGCGGCTGTATTCCATTATTCATCCCGAGGAGCACGACGAAAGTGAGTTCTATATGACGTTGGAGAAGGATCCGCAGCAGGAGGACTTCCTGCAAGGCCGTATGTTGGGCAACCCGTATCCCTCAAGCGAAATGGGCCTGGGGCCGCTGATGCGCGACGTCAAAAATAAGATCTGCACGGACTGTGAACTGATCGCCTTGCTGGAGGACGACAACGGCATGGAGCTGCTGGTAAACAACAAGATCATCAGCCTGGATCTGCCCGTCAAGGATGTGTACAAAAAGGTGTGGCTAGCAGAGGGTGGCGATAGGGATGCCATGAGGATAGTCTATCGCATGCGTGGTCTCCTTGGCGACGCTACCGAGGAGTTTGTGGAAACGTTGAACAACAAGAGCCAGGAGCAGGTGGACACCGAGCAGCTGTACCGAATGGCCAATGTCTTGGCCGACTGCAACGGCCTTCGTGTGATGCTGGACCGTATCGGCAGCCTGCAGCGCATCTCGCGCAATCGCGAGCTCATCCAGGTTTTGCTCAAGCTGTTCCTCATCTGCGTGAAGGTGCGTCGCTGCCAGGAAGTGCTGTGCCAGCCCGAAATTGGAGCCATCAACACTTTGCTCAAGGTGCTACAGATGTGCCTGCAGTCGGAGAACGATTCTATTCAGTCGGCTGTCACCGAGCAATTGCTTGAGATAATGGAGACTATTCTTTCGAAGGCGGCCAGCGATACGCTGGATTCCTTCCTGCAGTTCTCGCTGACCTTCGGTGGACCCGAGTACGTAACCGCTCTAATCTCCTGCACAGATTGTCCGAACGTGAGGAATAATCCATCGGTGCTACGGCATCTCATCCGTGTCCTGGCCGCCTTGGTGTACGGAAACGAGGTGAAGATGGCCCTGCTCTGCGAACACTTTAGGGTGAGTTGGCTTCAGATACCTTTTAAGGAACTTTTATTATATGGAGTCTTTCTTTCAGAACACCTTGAGCTTCAAGCGCTTCGACAAGGACCGGACGCCCGAAGAGGAGTTCAAACTGGAGCTCTTCTGCGTGCTGACCAACCAAATCGAGCACAACTGCATCGGCGGCACACTTAAGGACTACATTGTAAGCTTGGGCATCGTGGAGCGGTCCTTGGCCTACATCACCGAGCATGCTCCCTGTGTAAAACCGACACTCCTGCGCACCGACTCCGATGAGCTGAAGGAATTCATTTCACGACCGAGCTTAAAGTACATCCTTCGCTTCCTTACCGGCCTCTCGAATCACCACGAGGCCACCCAAGTGGCCATCAGCAAGGACATTATACCCATTATACACCGCCTGGAGCAAGTATCAAGCGATGAGCACGTTGGCAGTCTAGCCGAGAACCTCCTAGAGGCGCTCTCCACGGACGCCGCCACGGCAGCGAGGGTGCAACAAGTGCGCGACTTCACCAGGGCGGAGAAGAAGCGCCTGGCCATGGCTACGCGAGAGAAGCAACTGGATGCCTTAGGAATGCGCACGAATGAAAAGGGTCAGGTGACGGCAAAGGGCTCTATTCTGCAGAAGATCGAAAAGCTGCGCGATGAGACGGGCCTAACGTGCTTCATTTGCCGGGAGGGATACGCTTGCCAGCCCGAAAAGGTGCTGGGCATCTACACGTTCACCAAGCGATGCAACGTAGAGGAGTTCGAGCTCAAGTCGAGGAAGACCATCGGCTACACCACCGTGACCCACTTCAATGTGGTCCACGTGGACTGTCACACATCTGCCATACGCCTGACTCGCGGAAGGGATGAGTGGGAGCGAGCTAGTCTGCAGAATGCCAACACCAGGTGCAATGGCCTTCTGCCCCTTTGGGGTCCCGCCGTAGGGGAGGCGGCCTTTTCCGGCTGCATGACCCGGCACAGCAGCTACATGCAGGAGAGCACCCAGCGCTGCGACATCTGCTACACGAGCAGCGTGCATGACCTGAAGCTCCTGCTGGTGCGGTTCGCCTGGGAGCGCAGCTTCCACGACGATGCCGGCGGCGGAGGTCCCCAGTCAAACATGCACTTTGTGCCCTACCTGCTTTTCTACGCCGTCTATCTGTTGCTCTCCTCCCGCTCAGCGTCCAGGGACAGCAAGACGTTGCTAACATATTTGCAGGCGGAGCCCAGCGAAAAGTGGCTAGAGTGTGGCTACGAGGTGGACGGCCCGCTGTACATGGCTACGGTTTCCCTGTCGCTGCACAGTCGCGAGCTGTGGAACAAGCACAAGCTGGCTCATCTCAAACGCCTTTTGGCGGTGGCGCAAGCACGTCACATCTCACCCTCGGTTCTATGCAAGGCCCTGTTGTCGCCGGCGGATCGTCAAGTCAAGGATTACAATGTATACAAGCCGTTCCTTATGATGTGGGCACTGGTGGACTTGATCTACAATGACCTCTTCAATACGGTGAGCACGAGCAAGGAGGAGGATTGGCCGATTTCGCTGTTCGACTATCTGCGCAAGAACGATGAAGCTATGCTGAAGTCCACGGACAACATCCTGAAGACTCTGACCGATGACTTCCTGACCTGCACCTCTTTTGGGGAATTCTGCGATGTGGCAGGTTAGTATCTCGATGTTTTACTTCTTGTATCAAGTGTAATTACCTGGTATTTTTGTCTTCAGGTCTTTTACATCTCATCGAGCAGCCCGATACCTTCATCGAGGGGATCCTCGCAACCCTGCCTTCAACCTCGAGCTCTAGTTAAAATATGCAAGCGTTGATCCTAACCGACTAAGCGCTTGCTTAATATCTAATATATATATATTTATCACATAAAACTATTTAATCAATAAAAATTATTCGTTTGCACAATGAATTGAAATATTTACGACGTGTTATAGTGTTTAGTGCAAAGTTCGCCGGGCTGTGTCCCGATTTAGATGTGATCGGATTTCATTTAAATGATCATAAAAAACGTTTTGTTTGTTTAATTATCCTTATTTCATTTTTATTGCAAACGAAAATATATATAATATAAAATAATAATAATCATAAATATGTATTGCAAAATGGGACGATTTTTGTATAATTTCTAAATGTACATCAGTTCTAAAAATTTAGCTAATCTCTTTAACTCAAAATATACACAAATAGAGTAAGTAGTACCACATGTAAAAGGAGGGAGTGTGGAGCTCTAAACTAAATCGACGTAGTGAGAATTTGTTACAACCTTTTGGTTACTGAGATTAGTGTGTTTGTTGAGTGTTGTTATAGGAAAAAGTATGTAGTATTGCATGATTTTGTTCGTTTGTTTCGTGTTTTAAGCATACTGCGACTGCTTCTGTAGTGTCTGCAGTAAGCCTTTGTGTGTAAACATAACAAGTGTGTGAAAAATTGGATAGTAGTACGTAAAGATACAGATACACAGTTTGTTTGTTCTTAAAATAGAGTGTGTAGGTACGTGGGTATGCGTAAGAGTGCGCAGCAGTTGACAGCAACTAACTAATTGAGCAGATGCTAACCACCAACAGGGAAGGAATATCAATAATACTTTATACAATACAAGAATATACATAAGGTACGCGAGAATCAAATCAAATATCGTATCGTATATCGTACAAATCGGACATATAGTGTACATACATATATCTAAAAGGAAACCTAGTCGAGCGACAGAGGGACACATAACCATAACCAACATCTATGCATGTAGTAGTTGCTATGACACATTTAGTATATAGTTTATAATAATACGTATTTCGTGATTTCTTTGTTATTTGTTCGTGTATGGCTATTGTTCTCGTTCAAATTGACGTTCTTAAAAATATTTCACTGCGCGTTTAAATTCCTCTTTGCTATATATCTTGAGCTTCTCTTTTCACTTGGTTATTTCGTGTCTTACCTAGATCAAATCAATATTAATTTACACATTTATATCATTAGACAGAGATGAAATTTCATAAAAATCAGTCCGAAAGGTTGTTCTATATATGTATGTGAGTTTTGTGAATGTTTTTCCTTTCTCATTCGAGACCCATTATTCCGCTTAGTTTCTAATATTTATCCTTTTCCTGTATGTTTATCCACTTCTGATAGGTAATGTTTACACCGTCATACATAGTTATGTACACTTGCGATACCTAAACGTTATATACAACAATTACCTAAGCTATACATATATTCGATATCTAGGCTAATGTCTTTATGTACGCGATACATAAATGCATGCACTGACAGATATTTTGCTCACTAGGCTCGGTTTCCTAGACATTGGCTAACACATTCTTAGTTTGTTCGTGCGGTTGCTTAGAGATTCCAAATTTATGCCGGGTTGTTGGCCACGTTTTGGGCCCTTTGGGCGCGCATAAAGTGCCGGGCATTCAAGGGATATTGTCGGGAGTAGGAAATGAGGGTAGATCCCAGGGCAATGCTCAAGGGAGCTCGGGAGCGACCGGGGAGGCTAATGAACACCGTGCCGACAGCCGCCAAGTTGTCGCAAGTTGGTTCGATGGCCACCAGCATGATGTGCGAGCTATGGCGTCGATTCGAGTGATGATGCATCATAATGGGATGGGAGTCCCCGGCTCCTTGCTCCTGCAGCAGGAGCGCCTGGCGGGCACGCTGTCGCATGGCACGGGCCGACGACGTGGAGGAGGAGGAGGAAGAGGTCGGATGTGGACTGTCTGCATCCAGGCTGCCCGACGCCAGGAAAATCTGAGCGAACGGGCGCTTGGCCAAATGCAGCATCTCCACGACATGCTGCCGCCGAGCTCTTCTCAGGTCCGCCGCCTGCTTCACCTTCCACACGATCACACAGACGGCGAGGAAGAGGAAAAAGCAGGAGAAGAACACCGAGAAGAACACAAACAAATCAATGTGCAGCTGATCCTGACGGAACACAACCGAGCCGTAGCTGGGCTCTGGGCCCGAGCTGGCTCGCAACGCGATAAAGAAGCGGGTGGCGCTCAGGTTATGAGCATGCTGGGGCAGGGTGAGCACCAGGCGATTCTTTAGCCCGAACAGGCGCAGCAGGGTGTTGCAGTGGTTGAGGGTCACATGCGTACTCAGATCCTTTGCGTACTGATCCTTCACTATAAAGTTGTGACCCCCATGACTCTTGCAGTCCTGCAGCTGTGGCACGTAGTACGTATTAGCTCCGATTCTCTCACCTCCGCCTCCTCCAAGACCGCCACCAATGCGACGTTCTGGTGCAAACAGCTTCTGAATCGTGGCATTGTCATGTCGTGGCAAGGCAACATTTAGCGGATTATCTCTCTTAATCTTCGGACCCCAATTGTAGCGATTGTCCAGGAAGATCTCGTGGTAGCCCGTCGTCTCGTTCGTTTCCACTATAAAGGAGTCATCCTGCGGCGACATAAAAACATCCAACTCGCCCTGCGTCACGTCTATGATAATGCGGATATCCACGTTCATGAAGCGCGGCTGGATCACAAAGAACACGGTCTGGCCAGGCTTCAGGGCAGCCGGCTTCGATTTACATTCCTCTGTGGCATAAAAAGATGGTTAATAAATTAGTGATTTGTGAAAGAAAAGACAAAGCAGTACTCCTCGTCCATCCATGCTCTTAGGCTGCTTGGTATTACAAGGATCTAGAGACGTTATCAAAAGGAAAAGAACACTCACCTATGGGCTTGGCATCGAAGCACATCCTCGATTCGACGGTGATCTGCTTGTAGCACTGATGACCATCTGTTGGGTTACCGGCATAGGAGTCACGGCACTTGGAGCACTGGACCATCCAGCAGAGCTGCGCCGAGTTCTTTCCGCCACCAGCCGTGCAGGTTGCATCGCTTTCTGTGTTGTTGGCACAGTTACACTTCTCCCCGGTGACGGGATCGCAGACGTTTCCATGGCCATGACACTGGCAGGGCCGGCACTCCTTCTGAAGATCGTCACTGCCACGGAAGTATCCCCTCAGGCAGCTGTCGCAGCGGTCTCCGTCCGTGTGATTGCCGCATCTCAGACACGTGGCATTATGCGCCGGACCCTCCGGTAGAATCCTCTCAAGCTCTGAGCGCGTCATATTAAATACCGCCGGATCTGCGTCGTAGGCCACACAAACGTCGCTGTGCCCGTGGCAATAGTCCAGGCACGGCTGGCAGGCATGACCTTCGCGGGGATTGCCCACGAAGAGTGGCTGACACTTCTCGCACTGCTCGCCCATGGTGTTGTTGTGGCACTTCAGGCATATGTCCAAGCGGCTGCTCGACTCGCAGTTGGAGTGCCCGTTGCATAGACACTGTATACTGCAGTTGGCGCCCACGTATCCAAAGTCGCACTGGCACTGGTCCGGACTGACGCAGTTGCCACGGACGCAGCCTTGACTGCACACCGGCAGGCAGGCGCCACGCTCCGAGCGATAGCCGTCGGCGCAGACGCACTCGTAGCCCACCGCCGTGTCTAGATCGATGCACTGCTCCGACACAGCATCGCAGTTGTGGTGTCCATTGATGCACTCGTTTTCCAGCGGACACGACACGTAGTGCCAGGACACAACATCAGCATGGGTCAGCTGCGAATCATTTCGCCAACTGGAATATATAATATCGCAGGTAGATCCAGAGGGATGTTCCTGTTTGTGCTCCAAGGCGCCCTCTGTGCAAATGCCATCGCCATTGTGGCCCTCGCGGGCGCACCAGCCGCAATGGGCGTGCTCCAGACAGCTGGAGCATCGGGTATAAACGTGACACGGTTCCGGACAACGTTCCAGCTCGCTGGCCTCCAACACGAGCCCACACACTCCACCGGCGCAGAACAGGGGCTGGGAACTGGGCGTCAGACACGAGTTCAGCATGGTAGACCACTTGCAATCCTGCCGATCCTGCGTCGGCGTTTGGCTCAGGCAACTGCTGCAGTTCGTATGGCTGTGACAGGGTGGGGGACAGCTTTCCACCAACTTGTACTGGTTCTTCTCCACCAGCTCCCGGGCTATGCACTCGACAGTTCCCAGCTCGTTCCTGGCCCAGTTGCATTGAGGCTGAAGCATGCAGCTCTCACAGCTCAGTTGGTGACACTGCGGCAGGGGACAGAGGCCCAGGACTCCCACGTTAAGTTTCTTCGGGCACCAGGCAATCCTCCAGCCGCAGTCTTCTCCGGCGGCAACGCATTTTCCACGAATGCCACACTCGTCGCACCATTGGCAGACGGGCGCCAGCTCCTGATACGTCGGCCAAGCGGCCAAACAGGTGCCACAAGTGGCGAAGCTCAAACAGTTTCTGCTCGCCATCCACTCGTTTGTACAGGCGGCTCCATTGTTGACCACCAGCGTTCCGTTGTGATTGGCACACGGCGTTCGCCCATGGCTGAAGCAGTGGCTGCTGTAGCTGTACGTGTTCTGAATGGTGCAGTAGCTGCAGCCCATGTAGTGCCGGCACTGGTACTTGCTGCTGCTCCACAGCTGGCATATGTCGTCGGGCAACGCTATCCTGGTCACATGACTGTGCGTGGAACTCCCGTCCCATCCACCGATGACGAAGATTACACCCGTATCCGGATCTATAGCCATATCTTCGGCATAGCTTGAGGCGGGCAGACGACCTATGAGCTCCACATCGTCCGTTAATCGCACCCACTGGTTACAGGCATACACATAAGCTATGAGGAGATCGGATCCATTGTAGGGTTGCGTCCTACCTCCATAGAGGATCATGTAGTGCTCCGTGCTAACGGCCGAGTGGAAGTAGCGAGCTCGCGGCAGCAGCGAGGCAGGCGAGTTGAGCTCCTTGAAGCTGGGTAGCTCGGTCCAGCTCAGCTTCTGCAGGTCCAGCGCGTAAAGATTGTTCTGCGGTTCCGTTGAAAAGCCGCCAAACAGATAGACACTGTTCGTCTCCGGATGGTAGACAGTACTGTGGCCATATAGCACGGGCATTCTGGCACCCACAGCCGCCAGCTGTTGCCACCGCCCCGTGTCCAGGTTGAACTCCCACAGTTCCAAGGGTCGCGACTTATTCAGTGTCAAACCACCGACTAGGAACAGTGACTCGTGCTCCTGGTAACGCAGATGGGTAAGCGTATGGCCGGCCAGAGGAGGCGGCACTTCAGCTTGATAATCCCCGCCACTTGGTTCCACCTCCACCTTGATCTGGCTCCAGCGCTGATTCTGTATCGAGAACATCCAGAAGTCATTAAGAAGCTGCGAGTTCGCACTGATTCCTCCAAAGATGTAGATAATCTGCTTCTTCACGTAGATCTCAGAGGAATGAAAGTACCGTCCGAGAGGCATTCGATCCTCCGGGGTTGACGATTCCACCGTAACTTGCAGCCAGGTGCCGTTCTTCGTGTCGAACTGGCGGAAATCGTTAAGCGGTCCGTGGTTGGGTGAGTACCCACCAAACATCCACAACGATCCCCTGCGATCCGCATTCACCGAGTGTCCAAAGCGCGGTATAGTCTTCTTCAAATGATCCAGACTCTCGCTCAGCAGCTGCGTGTTGAAGAGTTCCGTCAGCACCAGGTGGCTCCGCTGCACCAATGTCCCACAATCCGCGCCAGCGTAATTGGCATTGCTGCAGATGCAGCGTCCGTATTCCGTGTCGCAGTATCCCTGCATTCGCTTTGCATTGCAATTGCTCGGACAGATCTCGATTTCGCAGCGGGCGCCCACATATCCGGCGGGACAGACGCACCGCAGCTGATCGTCGCAGATGTGCGGCGGCAGACAGCTCCCGGCCACACAATTCTTCACGGAGTATAGAGCGTTGAATCCAAAGTGTCGCCGTTCGCTGCCCTGCTTGTAGTGAACCGTGACGTGGCTGGAGCGGGCCTCAATGATCCTGGCCGAGCTATAGGGAGCGCAGACAACCGCCAGGAGTTGATTTTGCTGAGTCGCACCCGTCAGATTGGGTAGACTGTCGTATATGTAGACGGCATTCTCGTCACAGTCCATGGCCAGGCTCTGCCACTGGAACTCCAGCTGCAGGAGCGACTTTTCCGCCTGCAGGGTCTTCGGTTGCAGTATCCACAGGCACTCCTTCACCTCCAGACTGGCACCCCAGGGCGAGCGATACGACTGGTACGAGCCAATGGCACTCTTCCCGATATTGGTGAGTATGCCCCTCGATTCGCATTGGTAGTAGCATTGCCCTCCGTCTCTGGGATCGCCGTAGTAGCCGGCGGCACACAGATCGCACTTGAGGCCTTGCGTGTTGTCCTTACAGTAGCACTCGCCGTTGCTTACATTGCAAATGCCCAGATCCTGGTTGCCATGGCCATTGCACTCGCACGGATGACAGCCATGGGGCGCTGTGGCGTTCCCGTAGCTTCCTTGGCGGCATTGCTCGCACTTTTCGCCCTCCGTCCACGATTGGCATTGGTCGCACTTTCCCAACCGCTCCAGGCAAGTCGAGTGATTGTTGCAGCCACAACTGAGTCCACAATCCGCTCCGGTCCATCCCAGAGCACAGTTGCACGTGTAATCCGGTGGTCCCGAGCAGTTCCCGTTCTGACACATCTCATAGCAAGTCCGCACGCAGCTGAATTTGCCGTCTCCCGTATAGCCCCGGCGACAGTGACAGTTGTAGCTCCCCTGTGTATTGGTGCACTTGGCCTCCTTGTGGCAATCGTGAAGGCCCAGTCCGCACTCGTCGACATCCGGACACTGGGCATACGCCCACTCTGCATCATGGTGGGAAGAGCTATTCAGGGCGAGAGAGCAATTTCCGGCGCTGTAGCTGAAGTCGCCCTGCATGCAGATGCCCTCGATGGGATTGTCGCGGTCGAAGCACCAGCCACAGCTCAAGGTGCGGAGGCAGGAGGAACAGTTGCGATGCTGCTCGCAGGACTTGCACTGCTGCTGCTGCAGCTGCAGGGGTTGCTGGAGCTGCTTCTGATCGCCTAGATGCTCCTGCGTCTGTCGACTGACCACCTGGTCCATCCACTCGCGGCACATTCCAAATTGATATTCACTTGTGTACACCGAGAAGCTGAAGCACTGCGAGTTGGCCTCACACCACACGCATCGTCCACGTTCGCCCAGACAGTCTTGGCAGCCTTGCCGCTCTCGGCATGACCTGGGACACTGCTCCACTGCTCGCACACTGTTGTTGGTCTTGCCAATCCTGCCGCAACGGGCGTCCTCTGTCCACCACTCGCACTCGCCACTCTTGGCGCAGGCCTCGCAGCTCACGTAGTTCGTGCAGTTGGAGCACTGACTCGGCTGGCTGATCAGATAGGACCAGTGGAAGTCGTCCAACTCAGTGGCCTCCCTGCAGACTTCGGTCTCATTCACGGACCGCAGGTGACAGCGGCTGGTGAGGGGACACCAGGCGCAGGAGGCATCCGTGAGGCAATGCAAGCAGTTCCCATACTGGGTGCAATCCCCGGAGTAGTACGGTTCCAGATACTCAAAAGTAAAGGCGTTCAGCTGACCGTTGTGCAGGTGCTGCAGCTCCATCTTAGTCTTTTGGTAGGCGTTGTAGATCCCGTTGCCACCAATCCGTCGGCGAGCCTGAAAGTCGATAAGGAACGGCTGTTCTGTTGTGGGCAGCTGGACGTTACTGCAGTAGCTCTGGTTTGAGCTCTGCGTGGTGACATTGATCAGCTCATCGAGATTGAGGCCCAGGCCAGCGCGAAGAACCGCCGAGGAGTAGCTGGTACAGACCTGGATGGCCGAGTTGTTCCACTGATGCTGCGGCCTGACAAAGCCCAGCAGTCTGGCCAGCATCTCTCCCTCCAGCTTGTGCTCGAAGTAGGTAGTGAACGGTGGCGAGGCAAAGTCTACCATGGTGGCATTCACTATACCCACGTAGTCCGGCATGGTGTAGTTGATCGGATAGTGGTACTTTACGTATGTGAGTCCCGGGCGTCGGTCGTTGCTGGTGCAGAGGGAGGGGCGACGGATCTCGGTGCCTTGGTCACCCCACCAGCCAGCACTGTCTCCGCATATCCCATAGTTGTCGTCCCGGTGGTGGCATCTGGCGTTCTGCACACACCACGTGCACTCGTTCAAGCCAAGCTTGCTGGCCACTGAGAAGGCGGCCTTGTTCCTGGACTTGGCCCCCCAATGCGATCCGTGCACCAGGCACGAATGGCAGTCGCCGAGCGAGGGACAGATTCCGGGACATCGGGTTGTCTGTAGATTTGTGGTACAATTGGCACCAATGGTGCGACCGTAGCAGCTACTGTCCGCCGAGCACCAGCCACATTCGGGATTCGAGAGGCAGGCGGTGTGCGAGGAGTGCAGCCTGCAGGATATTTCGGGATTGTAAATCGTGTTTTCCACGCGCAGCACCTGGGGCAGTTCGTAGGCGAACAGATCTGCATTCACATTCCCATGGTAGCCGCCAACAATGAGGAGCGTGTGGTTCCTGCGCAGAGCCGCTGCCTGAGCAAACACACCCTGGGGCTTTGGGTACAGACTATCCTCGGCGGCGACCACCTGATTGATCCAGATGTGGCAGCTAAGGTGGTACCAGTACATTTGGTTGTCGTAGCAAATCTCATCTTTGTTGTGGCGGTGGGTGTAGCCTCCAAAGACGATCATGTAGTTGCCCGAAATGGTGGCCGTGTGGAAGGCCCGCTCCCTAGGTATATTGGTGTCCCGAAGTGCCGTCCGCGGGTACAGGATCTCCGTCCAATGTTGCTGGTCCAACTGAAAGGCGAATATTCGATCCGAGAGCTTGGAGAAGCGGGCCAAGCTGGTCATAATCCCGCCAAACACAATCAGCGAATTGGTGGCCTTGTAGTAGACCGTGGAGTGGGCAGCCAGGCGCACGTCCAGTGTCTTGCCGCCCCTCGGTTGCACCAGTTCCCACTGTGAGTCCTCGGACAGGGGCAAACGAATGCGATAAACGCTGGAAGAGAACTCACCCGACTCCAGACTTCCGCCGAATGTGTAGAGGTAGTCACCAGCGGCGTTCAACGTGTGCCTAGCCACTGCCGGATGCTTTACTTCCGACCTGATGGCCATCTGCTTCCACTTTCCTCCACTCTCCGTGTTGTTGTACTGCCAGAGATCACTGTAGAAGCTCCCGTTGGCGTGCTTGCCGCCGAAGATGACGAATCCACCTGGCACCCGATCCGCAGCATGTCCGTACCGTCCATGGGGCTTGTGATCCGTCACCTCTTCTAGTATGTCTTCGAGGTACTCGTTCAATTCTTCGTCCGTTGAATTGGCATTCACAATAGTCAGTGGCAGGGATGAGCGTGTCCGACGCTGATGCAGATTGGACTCCGCCAGCGTGTACAGAATATTCCGGAAAAAGCTAACGTCACTGTTCAGACCCCACAGCTTCGCCTCGTCCTCGTTTTTGTGTTGGAGCACGGCCTTGAGCAGCGTATGGTCGATCTTTTGCGGATGATAAAAGTGACGGCGACTCTGCAATGCAATGCCCCACTCATCCTCCCACTGACTGGTGCTGAAGCGATAAATCTAAAGAGAACACGAATTAGAAGATATTGTAAATCGAAAGAATGTTAAATACTTAACCTGAAGTGTGCTGATCACGTTGTTCAAATCGTAGCCGCCGAACACGTAAAGCGCGTCCTCGTCCTCCATGTACACGGCTGTGTGAGCGGCGCGTGGAGTCATGCCTTCGGCATCGGTGGCCAGCCAGCGCCAGCTGCTCCCCGGCGGATGGTCGCTTAGATCGCATAGCCGACCGCTATATCCCCGCGAGCAGTGGCAGATGCTCTTCTGGCACCGTCCGCGTCCCTGGCCCTCGCCACAGCGTTGGGGGCAGGCCTCGTCCTCGCAGTCGGGGCCCACCCACTCGCCATGACAGACGCACTGGTGGCCCACACATTTGCCATGGTTGTGGCAGTTGTTCAAGCAGTTTGATATGTAGTAGGAGGCGCGGAAGCCATCTAGTACGTAGTTCGTATCGCTGTACATGAGGATGAGCATCTGCGGGACAAAGGCAATTAGGCACATCAGGCAGGAATAGAGATAGAGCCAACTTACACTTCCACTGCGGGCCACCAGCCGTTGCGGCTGCGTTCGCCCGCTGAAGCTGCCGAGGAGTGTTGAGTTGAAGGAGTCTCCATCATAGACGTAAATGTAGTCGTAGGAGCACTCCGTGCCCATGCTATGGAACGTCAGTGTGATGAACTGGCTGTCGTTTTTTGCCTTGATCAGCCACTCGCAGTGCGAGTCCTGCGTATAGTTGTGGCCAGAGGGTCCGTCCGAAATCTCACCGTACGGCTCCGTGAAGACCTTGCGACTGCGATCGCAGGGCACCGGCGGCGGCTGTGGAGTGTGCACCTGCTCGGTAGGCAGCGGTAGCGCCAGCACGAGCGTCCAGAATGTCAAGGCCAGCAACGCGTACATTTTTCGCATTTTAATTACTAGCTCACTTTTATGCAAATTTTTCTCACGTCTTTCACTGGGCCATTTCGGCCGTTAATACCGCTCCAGCCAACGCCCGCTGGCGTCTTCCATTGCACACGACTAGGCGCACGGCCCGGGCCAATAAACGTTTTCTATTTGCTATTTGCCGTGTTTTAACTACAAATAAAAAACATATATTAATGTGCAGTGTGCTCGCGACGTTTTCTGCTTATAATGCTTGAAGACGAAAGTGAAAATAAGGATTTTCTGCTCATCGGCAACTGGTCACACCTGAAATTATTGAGGCGCTGATGTTGCCAGACTGCAGAAAATTTGAACGTCTCGTCATTTTCGTCTCTCCCCGTCCCTTGCAGGGGTCTAAAATTCTCAATATCGATGTGGTGGCCCTAGGGGTAATACGGATTAATTATTCAATGCTGCAAACCCATGTAAAATCCTAGAGAAGGCTTTGTCATCCGCGATTTGGCGTTGCCACTGCATTTATGACAGTTTATAACACCATCGATATGATGCGTGTTATCGATAGTGTCATCGATGTTCTGACATCTCTATCTGTCAGTTTTCCTTCCCTTTCTTTTTCTTCGTTTCCGGTGAGTGCGTGTGCTCCGCGTTTATTTTGCTGAAATGTGTAATAAAAATATCTCCAAATCTGTCTATTTGCAGCGAGGTAGAAGGTAGAAGTTCTCCGTGAAGTTTTCAAGATGGTAAGCGTTCGTTTTGTGCTTTGTAAAGTCGGTGCAGGACGTAAAACAATGTTAAAGTCTGGCAACAGGCCCACCACGGCAACATGGCGCTAGAGGGAATACTCTGTGCTTTTGTTGTGCCGGAAAGCTGTGTATTTTCCGTACTAAGCTGTGTATTTTCCTGCAGGTGAACGTACCTAAGCAACGTCGCACTTTCTGCAAGAAATGCAAGGTCCACAAGCTGCACAAGGTGACGCAGTACAAGAAGTCCAAGGAGCGCAAGGGTGCTCAGGGCAGGAGGCGTTACGACAGGAAACAGCAGGGTTTCGGAGGTCAGACTAAGCCCATCTTCAGGAAGAAGGTGAGTGTTTTGTGCAGTGCTTGATACTCTTCAATTGCAACAACATTGTCGCAATTAATTATTAAAATGGCGCTTCGTAGAACTAAATCGCTGCGCTTACGAGCATTCGGCTTTTTGGTGGGAAAAAAACTGTGCCAGATCAAAATTGTTGTTGCACCGGTGCGGCCGCGAAGGCAGCGTTACGGCCACCCTCGGCCATAGCGCCCCACCTGCAGCTTCAGACAACCCAATAAGATCTCATTCACATTGCATACTATATGTTGAAATCACATTGCTAATCGGAGTTTTTCGAACACTTTCAGGCCAAGACCACCAAGAAAATCGTGCTGCGTATGGAATGTACCGAGTGCAAGTACCGCAAGCAGACTCCTCTGAAGCGTTGCAAGCACTTCGAGCTTGGCGGTGACAAGAAGCGCAAGGGACAGATGATCCAGTTCTAGGCTGCATCATCCGTTTCCACCCGCCACTCTTTTTACCTAACGGAAGTGTTTTAAGTTGTTTTGCGGACCGTTGTCGTACGACGGGAAATAAAACAAATGAAAGTGTAGACGTAAGCTTTAAAAATGTTTAATTGAAAACGCTAGCAAAAAGTGCTATATCACAAGGTGGGCGTGGGCTCTTCCTCTCAATCGATCACTCACGGACACCGTCTGCCAGGACCATTTCCGGTGTGCTGGAAAGCAAACAGGATTAGCTTGGAGTGGCTCTAATAACGGCTGCACTTACTCCAATAAGCGCGGATCCAGGCCCTCGGATTGCATCTTCTGCTTGACTGCCGGCGCAGGAACGCCTACATGCAGCATCTTGAAGAACTTTCTGTAGCGCACATCCTGGCAGGCCCGTACACCAGCTGGCTCCGCTGGGGCTTCATCTACTGGCTTTTCGGACACGGGTGTGATTTCCGACTCCGGCGTTGGGGCTTCGGTGGCTTCAGATTGTGCTGGTACACCCGCACCTTCGTTCGGCACTTGGTGGTCGGTGGGTATGGAAGCGAGCTTCGCCTCAAGGATTACCAGGGAAGCCTCCGTTTTTTGAAGCTGCCTCTCCATTTCCACGAACTTCGTCTCGCAGCCCAGTGCGAATTCATTGAGGAAGTTGCAGGTGTTGACCAAGAAGTGGTTGACGAATGCCAGGATGCGCTTCTGGTTGAGCGGTGGTACCTGCAAGACAACAGCAATGGATAAGTTCTTCGCTCTTAGCTGCTACCAAATTACCTGCGTTTTGTCAACGCCCATAATCGCGGAGTTTTCCATTGTATTCCATAAAAACTAAATCCGCAGGTAAATAAATATAGTAATCGATTATTCGATACTAGTAGAATAATAATTAAAATGTGTGTGTTGCTGGTCACATTGTTTTAATGTGACCACGTCATTATTAGGATTTGAACGTTAAATTTGAAATTATTGACGAAAAGCAGAGTGCGCATTTAAAATAAATAAACAATATTGGTGAATAAAATTATAAGTTTTTATAAGTCCATCTAAAGTTCTTAAACATTACGTTCAGTTGGTTTTAAATATTTTATTTATTCACTTTATTATATCTTAACATGAAATGTGTGAATGGTATTTCCTCGAGTATTATTTACTTCCTTCTTCGATTTATTATAAAAGTATCGTTATTTTTCAGTTAATATGCTTTTTTATTTGTATTTTATTTTGTATGTATGTATAAACTTATGTGCTGGGTGTTTTTGTTTGTTTTTAGGACCTGGGACCTTTCCTATATATGCTCAAATCTACAATGAACTTTTATTACGACTTAGTTAATTAATGCTTATCGTGTTTTCTTCTCGGCTTCTTCACTTCACTTCTGCTTACTTAATAGATCTCCCAATTTTATGGTCTGTTACATCATTCTAAATCGCTTGCGTCTTTCATGCTGAAGAATTACAATATTTTGTGGTGTGTTTGCAACATTTAGAAGAATTCTTGCAGGATTCTCCTGAGACCGAAAGTATGCTGGGTGTTGCTGGTGTTTTATATTTTATTTTCTTTTACGGCAGTGGATTTGTAACGGTTCGAAAAGAAAGCGGTTTTGAATATTGAAGAAACAAAATAAAATGCTGCCAGCAGCGAAATCTTTTCATTAAAAATCAAATCAAGGAACATACTATGTTCGGTGTGCATGTGTTAATTATGGTGTTTTTGTTGGTGTTTTTGTGTTAAAGTTTCTGATTATATTGCCACCGTTGCAAACGAGAGCCAGCTGGTCTACAACGTCCTCATCAATTGGAATGTTTCTTCTGGTTTTGCTGGAGGATTGGATTTGTAAATGAAAAGGCAGCGCGGGCACAAGTCACACGGCTTCGTATTTTGTAAAACTTTATTTCAAATAAAAATACATGGTAATAAAAATCAAAAATGTACAGTTAAAATTATAAATCAATAGATTTATGTATATGTAAATGTATATATCTGCTATATAACTGTGTGTGGATATCCACATTAACTTTTATTACCATCGCGCAATCGTCGTTATCGATATGGATCTGTGGGGGGAACAGATCGATCCAAGGCGATTCTTGGGGTTATTTGACTTTACCAACTAAGGCGTAAATTAAAATACGTAATTAAAATAATAGAGGATTTGATTGGTGTGTACACAGATCTCGCTACGCTATCGCTTAAGATTTTGTTTTATTTTTGATTCGTGTTTTGGATTCATCGGTTTCGAATATCAACTTTTCGGGGTGTGTGTAGAGTGTGTGTGTCACGCAAAATAATAATAATTGGTAATACTAAAAACTAATATTGAGTTGCTCGGCTTTCACGTTCAATTCACAATTCTATATATACGTGATCATTGATTAAAAATACGAGTACGCAGCATCCATAGATAAGCGGATCTAATTTATATTCAACTACGAAATCCATTGGATCAGCGATTGGCGCCAACATTTGTTTGTTTGTTTATCCTTCGGTTTAATACTAGGCATAAATTAAATAAATAGCTTAGCATACAGTGTTTATAGCTTGCCTGCAATCATCATCATTATTTATATCTCATCTGATCATGGTCGTCGCGGACAATCGATCGATCGTCCCTTAAGAATTGCGTACACCCCCTACTATTACTCTTTTTAACGACAATACAAATAATAGATTTAAAACATCGCGCACTCTGCACTTACTAATTAGTAAAGTTTCCGTTTTGTGGTCGCTACTTGACATAAATAAGCCCTCGTCCTCGCTCTCGCCCTCTAATTAATGTTAATTTACAATTCATCGCGCTCTCCTTCGCTAATATGGAGTCGGGGTTATGTGGTTGGTTATATGCATATGCCTTGCTTATCCTACAGAATTTGATCGTCCACATCTTCACGTATCCATCCGCTCCAGCCGCAGGACGCACTCGCTTGAGCCGGCCTGCAGGGAGGGAAACAACGTGTCCCGGCACTTACACAGCGAGTTTGCCTATACAGTTTGTCATTGCCCGGCAGTCCATGGGCACAGAATAAGTATATATATGTATGTATATTGTGGGTGTATTATGTATATAAAATGTACAGGAAGTCGGGCTGTGTTTTATATGGGCAATCGTTCGATTCTGATCGACCAATCGCTGTGCAAGTGCCACTAAAACTAAAACCGAAAAGATGATCGATCTTGCGTGGATCGTCCCCATATTGTCATTCGGGGCGAGATCCGCAGCAAGATCAAACTCTTTTGCTGCTACACGGTGTTGAAATACATAAGGTTCATGTGTGTGTGTGTGTGTGTTGCACTTGTATTCTTTGTGGTTATATGCCGTGTATTATGCATTGCTTTTAGAGTGTTACATTACTTTCCTAGATTACACACACAACTCTCTTATGACTCTCTCGTCCTCTTGCTACTTGACTGTGTTTGTTGCTCGCTTCGAAATGCCTTTTCTCATTTTGAATTTATTATGGTTTTTAAGTTACGTTACGTTACGTTATAGCAGCAATTGGAGATGTCTCCTCTTTCATCATTATCTTATTGTTGTATGCATAATTTGTTGTTCTCGGTTGAAGTATAATTAGATTTAAATGTATAGTATATATATAATGTATGTATAATTATTTAACTCGAACTCGTAATCGCTTAGCTGTGAGCTGCTGGCATCTGCGTTTGCGTATGCAATCTGCACTCTGGATTCTGGATTCTGAATTCTGAATTCTATCGATCCGGCTGGGCCAGTCTCGCGCTTGTGGTCTCCGTTTTAGACAAACACCTTGGCGAGGCCATCGGCCCCGGCACTAGCGATGTACGGCTTGGTGGCATGGAAGGCCACATCGAATATACTCTCATCAAACTTCTTACGGTGCGCGGTGATCTCTTGCACGCACGTCTTATTGTCCAGATTCCACAGCCGTATCGAGCAGTCGTGCGACCCGGACAGCAAGTACAGCCCGTGCGCATCCACGGCCAGCGAGGTTACCGGCTCCAAATGCGCCACCATGGAGTGGACAAGCGTGCCGGATGTGTTGTCCCAGAAGCGAATATGCCGATCCTCGTGCGCCGTGATCGTGATGGGGAGTGTCGGATGCGACACCACCTTGTTAATGAATTTCCCCGTGTTGCCGGACATCTCCTGTGCCGCTTCCAGTCGCACCACCTGCTTACCCGTCTCCGTGTCGTAAATGATGCAGTGCGCACTGTTGTACGCCACCACAATGTGGTCGACTTCGTTGCGGACAAAGTCCACCGACGAGGGCACACCCTCCGCCTCCGAGGCCGTGTAGGTGCGCAGCAGCGGCTCCTTGTTGTACGGTGACCAGAGCTTCACGGTACCGTCCGCCGAGCACGACACGATATTACTCTGCATAGTGGTCAGGCCCCAGACGGCGTCTGTGTGTCCCTCCAGGGTCCCGGAGTGAACGTTCGGGTCGTAACAATCATACGGATCGATGTTCGGCGAAGGCAGCTGCCAGCACTCGATGTTGCCGTCCAGGCCGCCCGAGTAGCATGTCTCTCCGGTGGAGGACATGCCCAGGCACAGAACTGGACCTGTGTGAGCACGGAACGTATACAGTGGCTCCACATCCAGACTGGCCGACTTCTTGGCCTGCACCGTTTTCTGCAGATTCCATAGCTTCAGCGTGTGATCCTCGGAGGCGGTGATCAGCACTGGCTCCTCCGGGTGGAAAATCAACGAGCGAACGCCGTCGAAGTGCGACCGCAGCGTGTATTTGGCGTTCCAGGTCTTGCGGTAACCAGCACCGCCGGCACTGCCGCCAGTTCCATCCTTCGAGTTGGCGTCGTAAGCTCCGTCAGATTCGTTATTCACCGTCAGTTGGGCCAGCTCACCCAATCCCAGTGAGCCGTCAACCTCTGTGGGAAGATTGGGAAATACTACAATTATTAGATACAATCCTCTAGATGCGCACCACCGCTCAAGGAGTCCCCTAATCCTACAAACTCTTACTAATCACTCAATGCCAATTGCGTTTCCTTAATGAATTTATAACTAGGGACTCCATTGAGGGTTCTCTTAGCCTACATGTTAGAGCATGTTAGAGATTTGTGTGTTGAAAAAGCACCTTCGTTCATGAGATTCATATCGTTCAAGAGCTGCTCTCCCACCTCGGTCTCAAGATCTACGTGGAGCGTAGAAGACAGAGTCGCCAAAGAAACAGAAGCAGAACAAAAAGCGTAAGACAACGGCGAGCCAGCCACAAAGCTAGGATGGATTTCTACGTGGGTTAATCGGGAGTTGTTAGGGAGCTAACATCGAATTTATATCGTGATATGCTACGATTTGGCAAACCAAAAAGATCATTAATGCGAGGCGGGCCCATGCGGGAATAGGGCTGCAGGTTGCAGGCATAGGGTTCAGGCTTTCTTTTAGTCTGCGGATAAGAAGGAGGGCAAGCAATCGGGGTCAGGACATACCTTCAGTCAGCATATCCTTGCCGGATTTGGCCCGCTTGGCCAGCTTCACGTCCGTGTCGTCATTGTCGGTGGCCACCATCTCCAGGTCGTCGGATATCTCATCGTCATCGGACATCTCGGTGGCGCCCAGGAACTCAAAGTTCGCCATTACGGCCGCCTCGGTGTCCACGATGATCTCGTCGATCGATTGTTGCACTTTTTTAGCGGGAGTATGACGGCCTGATGTGAGCAAATTATTCAAATCTCCCAACAGGGGGTCGTAACACAATAACACCTACCTTCCGTCTCCGAGGCGCGCTTGTTGCTCTCGTTTCCATTAATGTTCGGACTGAGGTTCTCGCCTCCTGTGCCTGCGCCGAGTCCTCCGCCCAGGCCGCCGCCGCTGCCGTCGTGCTCCGCATTATTGTTCAAACCAAGGATCGAGCGCACTCGGTTCGAGCGTACATCGATGATGTTGTCTGTGTAGCCGATTTCGGCCAGATATTGGCGCAGCATTTGCCGGCCCTGCCGCCACGTTGTGTTCGAGACGCTGCTGTAGGGCACCTCCGAGTCGGTGGCCACCTCGCCGGCCAGGCCAGCGTCCTCGTTCGACGGCTTGAACTCGTTCAGCTGCGGCGGATCAGTGCCGTACTTTAGCCGATAGAACTTGGCCCGCTCCTGACGCAGGGCATATTCCAGCATCTTGATGCGACGCGTCAGATCGGATTTGAGGCTTTCCAAGCACTTGCGTTCCCCGAGAAGCATTGCGATGCGGGCCTTTACGAGGGAGAAGAAAAAGTGATTAGTTTTCATTTCAATATAGTTTAAAGTGAATGACAAATCGGGAAATAGGAATAGTTACATTAAGCATGTAATTTAAGATAGTATCTTTCGTTAACTTCCCTAAATATTACGCAAAGCCCCAAAGTGAAAGTTATGGAATGCTCACTGTGAAATGATTTACCTAATGCAATAATTCCAGGGGGAGAAACACATATAAAACTACGAGTTATGGAAAAATAATTAATACAGCTACTTAAAGCTTTTCCCAATGGCTTTGTCCCTCTTTTTTCTTTACAACCGTTGCAATCCAATTGCGTTTGCTATTGTGCCTCGAGTGATGTGTGTTGTGGCGGGTTGCGGGCATAATTGACGCTCCGCTGCGTTGGGGCCAACGAAAAACAATTAAATTCAATTAATTGTGATACAGAGAGAAAAACTATAAAGCAAACAAACAACTTCAACTGGCCCAATTAGCCGATGGGGTAAGAGCCGGGGGAGAGATCTAAGCCCGGCCTGCTGTCGTCGCTGCTGCCATTAAAGCAAGTGCGTAAAACTGCAATGTACCCAACAACCGCGTCCCCCGGTGAATCAATTCCTCCTCTCGTTCCGCCCATTTTGTGTAGCAACAGTGTGCAGCTCGCAGTTATGGCTGCGCAGTTCCCCTAAAACGAAGGCGGCGGAAGGCATGGATGGATGCCAAAGGGTGCCACTGCACCTGACACAGTTGCCGGAGGGAGCAGAGCAGCAGGCTGCGCGAAGGAATACAACTTTTGCTTTTGTCCCCCAACCCTTTCTATCCTATTCCATGCTATGACGACGCCCCTAAAAAAACAACAAATGGGGGAAGTGGGCAGCACCCACACAAAACCCAAACGACCGAGGTCAACAAAATAAGTATTAATATATTAAAAGGGCTTCGTAGCTGATTAAAAAATTAATATTCTTTGGGGAAAATAATCGAGAATAAGTCTGAAATGGATATTCGTAACCCAGTTTCTTTCTAAATATTATTACAATATACCTATTTAAAGGCAGACAAATTTGTAGCATTATAAGAATCTGTTTTAACAACATTAAAGCTTTGTCTTAAGTGATTCTTTTATAAATAACCTATATGATGTCTGAATTCAGTATCATATTTAGCATATTGATCGTGTTGGGAATACCTAATATTACTTTTAAAATTCATTTGCATATTTAAGCACAATGTACAATTTTAAATGTATTCTCCTACAGCAGCTACTATTACTTTGGAAACAATTGTCCAACAACGCATGTCTGCGGAATGAGAGGAGCGAGCGTAGCACCCAGAACTAACAACAATAACAATTTGCCGTGCTAATAGTAACCGAGAAAATGCGAGTCCGAGCGATCCGCTCCGCCCCGCTCTTTGTGCTGCTGCTGGCTCTGTTAATGGAAACATGTTGTGCATTTAAATTAACGCTCAATGGCATTTCGTTTGGCTCCTTAAGCTGGCTAATTAAAGCCAGCGCCGATGTTGCAGATATTCGGAGTGCCCGCGAGCATCCAAGGGCCCGAGCTGCTGCAACGCGCCACACGCCAACGCCTCCTCAGCTCCACCTCACAAATCGCTCTGCGACATGCAACTAGTTTGGTTTTTAGCCGCAATTAGAAATTACGAATGCCATGACAAATGCCCATTTGTAGCATTTGTAACTTAATTGTCCTGCGAAGGAGAAGCCAAAAGATTTTGAATTACATTGTTTTTAAGCGCGTGTTAACCCAAAAAGAGCACGGCTCTCAGGCCAACTCATTGTGTAATGAAAAAAACAGACATATAGCAATTCATATTTGTATAAAAAGAATTATTTTTATGACAAGTGCCAGCAGCGGCGCTGGCTTTTCTAATCTATAAATGCAATCTCGCACACAGAGACAAAAATTGTGAAATGATTGAAAATGTATTAGCAGCTGCCGTTTTATTCTTGGCTATAAGTGTTAATTGAATCGACTTTTTATAATGGTGACAAACAGTGGTTCAGAGTGCTTTCCAACTTAACCTTGACTAAATGTATACTAAGATCAGGAATTTCTTAAATATTTGTAAACAGTTTCTTGCCTTTATCAAAACTCTTCTTCCTCTAATATCTTACGCTAAACAATTTAATGATTTAAGAAAAGAGTATGCCATGGCACAACTATTCCAAGTGGGATCGGATCCAGCAGAACTATTAGAACAGAGCCAACCACTGTGCAAGTTAATTGCCTCGACAGACGCGACAGCAGGAAAAGCCGGCCCGAGTAGGAAGTGGAAGTGGATGCATTCAAGAACGGGGAGAACGCACAGCACACATAATCAAAAAGAGGCAAGGACGTTGCATTTGCGGCGGTCGCCGACTTTGACACACAAAGATGTGAGCTGCGGATATGTATAAATAGACGCAAAAGCAGGGAATCATCAGCAACCACTAATGGTAGATGGATGATGCCGAGCGGGAATGGCAGCGGTGGACCCGACTAAGATGGCGTCCCATGGAGCAGCGGTGGGTTGAAAGTGTCGCCGCATCTGCCCACTCGAACTGGGTTCGGTTTGGGCAAAAACAGTAACTTGGCGACTTGGCGAACTTGGCGAACAGGTTCATAAATCGTGGCGACAAATGTGCGTTGTTAACTTGTTTTTGCGTTTTCCCCGCCTGATGTAAAGTCAAGAGAGAGAGCGAGAGATTTGAATGTCACGTTGCATTTAGAGCGTAACAGATTGGGGAGCTGCTGGAGTGCGGCTCGTTATTGATACCGCCGATAACACGACGCCCGCTGGAGCCCCCCGGCAGGTGAAAGCGATAAGGCGTGTGGGTTGACATTGACACTGGCCCTCACTCTATCAACCCCGCTGATGGGTTGAAATCATTCCAGAAAGCGGTTTTTCGGGGGTTACAGACACCTTCTGGGGAATCGCTTGCCATCTGCGGCAAACAGCGCATAAATTCGATTACGCCGTTTGCTTGGCTCGACTCGCTTGCATGCAGACAGCCATCGCCTCCTGCTCTAGCTCTGCTCCTTCTCCTTCTCCTCCCCCTGGCCATTGCCATTTCGGCTGGCCTTCTCCTCTCCATATTCCACGCTCCCCACATTGCTGTGTGCCTTGCATGTTCATGCATTAGCGCCTCGAAAAAAATCATTGAAATGGAAAGTGAGCTCCCGCTGACGATAAACAAGGACCTTTAACCCTCAGTGTACTTAAAAGAGTACAAAACAAGAAAGGAAGCTAGCTTCGGAAAGCCGAAGAGTGTATACCCTTGCAGTTTTCGTCAAATTAAAGTTTAAAAATCTCATAACTAAGCCAAAAATGCATTAATTTCAATTCGGAAAGCTGTCCTATGTTAGTTTTCGTTAGGGTAATAAATCTGCATACTCAATTTAAAATTTTAAAAAATTCAGATTTTTGCCAATTTTTGACAATTTTAATGATGTAACCCCTTATCAAATTTTCAAAATTTCGAAAATTTTGAAAAAATTAAATTTTCATCGGACATCGCTTAATCGACTCGGCTGTTGATGCTGATCAAGAATATATATGATTTATAGGGTCGGAAGTGACTCCTTCACTGTTTTTTAGACTACTGACTAAAATTAAAATACAATTTTTTTATCCGAATTTTCAATGTTTTTATGTGGTATTTTTTTCGACAAATCAAAGTTTAAAAATTTCATAACTAAGCCAAAAATGTATTAATTTCAATTCGGAAAGCTGCCCTATGTCAGTTTTTGTTAGAATAATAAATCTGCATACTCAATTTTAAAATTTTAAAAATTAAATTTTTTGTCAATTTTTGACAATTTTAATGATGTAACCCCTTATCAAATTTTCAAAATTTCGAAATTTTTGAAAAAAAAATTAATTTTCTCCGGACATGGCTAGATCGACTCGGCTGTTGATTCTGATCAAGAATATGTATGATTTATAGGGTCGGAAATAACTCCTTCACTGCGTTTTAGGCTTCTGACTAAAATTATAATAACATTTTTTTTCGCCAAATTATAAGGGTATAAAAACGGGTACTTGACATGCCATTTTGGTGGGCTAGAGTACAGAAAAGGATCACATACTCTTCTTCCTATTTAATCAATAATGCATGGTAATATGTATCTTAAATCAAATAGATATCTATGAACTTGAATGTTCTTTTTGAAAACTACATGTCGTTTCGTCCTGCATTACGTACAACTTATCAATATCTTCAGACAATCCTAGGGTTATGGGACAATAGTGACTCACCTGCAATTCTGCCCTGTCCACGTCCCATTGTGAGCGCTCCAGCTCAAAGCGCGACCACTCGTGCTGGATAAAGTGCAATATGCCCGGTATTGTGTACTGGGGCGTGGTGGCCTGCTGGTTGTTGGGACCGCCGCCTGCCATCCCGTTGCTGCCGTCGTCGCCCACGTTGCTCATGCCGCCGACCAGACCGCCAACATTGGCGTTCTGTCCACCAGCGTTCAAGCCGCTGATACTCAGACCGCCACTGCCGCCGCCCAGGCTGTTGGATAGCACTCCGCCGATCGAAGAGTTGGCACCGCCAACGCCGACACCAACGCCGCTGCCGCCGAGGACGCCGGCTCCCGCACCGCCAACCGGCTTGTTGTTAATGCCAGCGGTGGCTCCCGAGTTGGTGCCCATTGGTTTACGTCGCGCTCTCTGTGGCTGTGCTGGCTGGCTGGCTGCCGGGTGGTTCTAGCTACTGCTCCTGCTCCCGGTGCTGCTCCGTCTGGTCTTGCAACTGCTGCTGATTCTGCTTCTTCGCTTGCCAGCTGTCCGCCTTGTGTTGCCCAGTACTAAAAATGCAGTGTCCTTTGTTATTGGCCCTCGAATTGAGTTCCTTCTGCTGCCGCTGCTGCTGCTGCTCGTCCTTTGTCGCTGCTGTTACTCTTGGTCCTGTTTCGTGTGTTTTTCGTTGGTTTTTGGAGGGGAAAAAGAGCAAAGTTCCGTACATGAGACAAATGAGGTCATTGAATTTTCCGAATGCGGGGGTAGAGCGCAGGAGGGAGCAGCAGGACACTCTCTTCTCTGGCTCCGGCTCCCTCTCGCTCGCACGCCCGCAATCGCCCTATGCTATGTGCTACTACTATTGAGCCCTCTCGCTCCGACTCTCTTTACGGCACACACGGTACGTACAACGTCACACGCGACCCGCACACTCTGGAAAAGGCTAAATTATAGCGCACAAAAGCCGTGAAACAGCTGATGTAATGGCGGAGTTTAAACTCCTCCGCGGGGAGGGGAAAGCCTCCCTCGTTGCAATTACTGTAGGTGTTACACGGACATTCGCCACACTTTCCACGCTGGATTTGTCGGAAAACTCAACTGAGACACACACACACACACACGCTCACACTCTCGCATGGAAATTTGAATGGCGCACACACTCACGGCACGGATTTTGGACACGGGCACGGGCGTTGTTATTCTCTTTTCTATACAATATCAATTAATTCCTGGGACTTGCTACTCGATTCCCGGGCAAGACGCTTCGGAACCTTTCAATAGCTTTGCTGGTTTACTTGACAATTTTGTTTACTATTTACAGCTTTTTCCAAGGAAACGTTGTTGCTACCTTTCACGATTCACCGTTTTGAGAGCGAACAAATGACGCGGTGGGGAGGAGGGCGCAAACCCCGAACAGGGGACAAGCCGCAGACGGCGATTAGAGTGCAGCGCGTTTGGCGATTTGGTCCATTGTTGCGCCCGTTTTGAATTCCTTATTAATTAAGCCGAGTGGCAAGCTCGGTGCAGATGCATACAAAAAAGTCGATTTGATTCACATCAGAATGTTTGGCCTGGAACTCTGAAATAACACAGAGCTGCAGCGGCACAGCATTGCTCTCGCTCGCTCTCGCGCACCTGCCGCCCGTTCGCCTCGTATAGCCGTCTCGCTCGGCGAGTCTATATACAAAGAAAAACACGCACACACTCGCGAACGTACGCATACGCCAGAGCCGAAGTATTTTCACTTTGCTGGATTCCGCGTGTGCGGTTTGTGGGTTTCAGCCACGCGTGGACTTAGGGTCGATGTGCATCGCTTACTTTGCGTTTTAATGTACCGCTTGGCTGTATTTTGCAATTTTTCTCTTGATTTTCATTGGTATAATACAGAGACTTAGAGCTGCAACAACGACGATGAAACCATCGATGCATCGATATTTTTCGAATTTCTAAATCATCGATGTTTTTTTTACCATCGATGTATCTGCCGTCACTATCAAGAGAGTTTTGTGAACTCTTAATAACTTACAGTATGCTCTCTTAAAAATTTTAATTCACCGACACTTTTCTGTTAAGCTCTCTTTTTTCAATTCACCAGCACTTTTCTGTTAACACTAGTCATGGCAAAAACATCAATGCACTATCGATATTCTCGATGTATTTCTAAACATCGATATCTTTAAGAAGGTAGAGAAATTGGGAACAGGCAACTTAATTAAACAATCAGGGGATTCCCTTACGACTAAATTACTGAAAATATCTATACTTGTGTCATTTAATAAGGAATCTACTGATTGACGTTTAACGCTTTATGTCAAACAAAATCGTATAAAAGGAAGCCGATTTCAGCAGAATTTGTCAATCTGGTCATAGCTTTCACCGAGCGAAAGCATTCCTTATTTATTGCTTTTTTTTTTAATTATTTTAACTACTAAAAATTGTTTCTTTGATTTGGTTATTACGTCGTGACATGATCTTAAGTTAAATAGTGTACTTTTTATTACAAATTATAAAACGATTGGATATACCGATTCGATACCATATTGGGCCCATCTTTTAGATCACAAGTGAACTGTCTTGGTGTTTATTTATAAATCTTTTGTATTATTTTATTTTAATTACTTGTAATTGTTTATTTAATTTATTTAATATATTCCGAATACCGGTGCGTTACCATTTGGTGTCTAACTTTTAGATCACAAGTGAACTGTCTTGTCGTTTATTTTGATATTTATCCTTGTTGTTGTTGGGGATATTTGGATATATATTTTTTTAATTTAATTTGTTTTATTTAATTTGTTTTTCTATTACAACGCTTGCATAGTCCGAATACCGTTGCGTTATCGTTTTGTACGCATCTTTTAGATCACAAGTGAACTGTCTTAGTGACTGTTTATAAATCTTTAATTTTAATTAATTGTAATTGTTTATTTAATTTGGTTTATATTCCGAATACCGGTGCATTACCGTTTTGTGTCATTATCATTGAAATTTGGTTAATATATGTATTTATCTTGATTTACTATTAATCATGAACTAAAAAAGAATTCAAATAAAGCTGCTTTACCAATTTGTGCCCATAATTTCGATCCTACCTGGACACTGTCCCCTAGGAGTACCTCCAGTTGCTTCAAATCCGGAATCCTAAAAACATACTTTCCCACAATTCCTAATCCTGTAGGATAGGCCTGGTACTACCCATCCTAACACCCAATAATCTCAAATTCACCCTTTTCTCCTAACCCATATAAAGTTAAAGTCCTCGAAAGGATCATAGTGAAAGGGTAATGGAAAATCCACGAATGATTTTCCATTACCCTTTTACTATGAATATAAACCGACTAAAATCGAGAGAGAGAGTTGTTTAAATCTGGACTCCTACCCCGGTACTCCTCCGTGTGTAATAGCTGTAATATGTTGCTAAGCAAACACGGTTTATGCTTCGATTCCCTATCCTTAATAAAGTTAATTGAAACTCCGACAACCCACCTTCCACTGCACTATAACAAGAAACCTAGTGACAAAAAACACACAAATCACAGAAAGCGGGAAGGGCACCCAGGGAAACACTCGAATACCCCCTCATTTTAGAAAACTACATCACCAACTTCTCATTTAAAACGACAAGCCCAAACAGACAACAAATAATAATAACTTATAGCCTATGTATACGACACACACAAACTACAAACGCCCATTACATGTATAGATCCTTAACAAGCACCTGATTCATCTGCAACAACTCACCGATAGGCATCCAGACGACCGGTAGGCCACGGCAGTTAATGCTCTTAATTAATTAGTTAGCTTTTAGTGTTAAACCAACTTTTAGCTTTATAAAAAAATAAATACACCACCAATGGCATAAAAACAAACATCTACAGTTATAAGCATAATGAACCAACCTTCCAAATGTATTAGCAGTTCTCACAAACATCCAGGTAAACCACAAGTCCTAACAGACAACGCAGGATCGCTACATGACTGTACATTTATTACATGGTTAGAAGTTACCTACAAACTATAGTGTGAACATGGACGCACATTGAGATTTGAATGCGTTCTTTAAATGCAGTCACGTCCACCAGTATTATTTTTTGATTGGAAAGCTTCGCAATGGTCGCGCAGCTTACAAAAACTCCTCGCACCAGTCGTTCAGGCAGTTGTAACAGTCGGAGGCCTGTTTGGAGCTGGCATGGCACACCTCTTTCATCCAATCCTTGAACAGCTCTTCGTCCTTCTTCAACACAAGGTACTGCCCCAGGACAGAGAAGGCCTGCATGAAAAATATAATATTTAAGATTATTGTAGTGACCTGCATTGTTTATTTGCGCACATGGCGTCATTTCGTATTTCGTATTTCGTACGCACCTTGTCGAAGCCCGCTTCAGTAAGGCGTCCTCCCAGGGTTTCGCCGATGCCGGCCAACTCGGTCACCGCCTTGTCGCCCATGGGCTCGGCCACAAAGTTTCTGTATTTCTGCGAAGTACCGGACATCTTGATTGTTCCTTTTTTTTGACAGCGTTCACAAATTTCGTTAAATTACAATTGTTCGCGGCGTTTCTAAATAATGACGCATGTAAAAGTGTGCCCGCTGGACGATCCGGCCAAAATACTGAACCGTCGGTCACATTATTTTGAACATACAAAACTATCGCACAACTGCCTCAAATGTTTGCCGATATAGATGATTATTTGAATGAAAAAAGCGATTCACAAAAACTTGGGAATACCTGAATTATTTTTGTTCTTATCGATACTTAAAAAAATTTACATATAATTTGTATACCCTTACAAGGGTATTATAATTTTAGTTAGAACCTTGTAACGCACTGAAGGAGTCATTTCCGACCCTATAAACCATATATATTCTTGATCAGCATCAACAGCCGAATCGACCTAGCCATGTTCGGGAAAAATTTATTTTTTTCAAAAATTTCGAAATTTTGAAAATTTCATAAGGGGTTACATCATTAAAATTGTCAAAAATTGGCAAAAATCTGAAGTTTTTAAAATTTTAAATTGAGTATGCAGATTTATTACCCTAACAAAAACTAACATAGGACAGCTTTCCGAATTGAAATTTATGCATTTTTGGCTTAGTTATGAGATTTTTAAGCTTTGATTTGTCGAAAAAAATACCACATAAAAACATTGAAAATTCGGATAAAAAATGGTATTTTAATTTTAGTCAGTAGTCTAAAAAACAGTGAAAGAGTTATTTCCGACCCTATAAACCATATATATTCTTGATCAGCATCAACAGCCGAATCGACCTAGCCATGTTCGGGGAAAATTTATTTTTTTCAAAAATTTCGAAATTTTGAAAATTTGATAAGGGGTTACATCATTAAAATTATCAAAAATTGGCAAAAATCTGAATTTTTTAAAATTTTAAATTGAGTATGCAGATTTATTACCCTAACAAAAACTAACATAGGACAGCTTTCCGAATTGAAATTTATGCATTTTTAGCTTAGGTATGAGATTTTTAAGCTTTGATTTGTCGAAAAAAATACCACATAAAAACATTGAAAATTCGGATAAAAAAATGGTATTTTAATTTTAGTCAGTAGTCTAAAAAACAGTGAAAGAGTTATTTCCGGCCCTATAAACCATATATATTCTTGATCAGCATCAACAGCCGAATCGACCTAGCCATGTTCGGGAAAAATTTATTTTTTTCAAAAATTTCGAAATTTTGAAAATTTCATAAGGGGTTACATCATTAAAATTGTCAAAAATTGGCAAAAATCTGAATTTTTTTAAATTTTAAATTGAGTATGCAGATTTATTACCCAAACAAAAACTAACATAGGACAGCTTTCCGAATTGAAATTTATGCATTTTTGGCTTAGTTATGAGATTTTTAAGCTTTGATTTGTCGAAAAAAATACCACATATAAACATTGAAAATTCGGATAAAAAATGGTATTTTAATTTTAGTCAGTAGTCTAAAAAACAGTGAAAGAGTTATTTCCGACCCTATAAACCATATATATTCTTGATCAGCATCAACAGCCGAATCGACCTAGCCATGTTCGGGGAAAATTTATTTTTTTCAAAAATTTCGAAATTTTGAAAATTTGATAAGGGGTTACATCATTAAAATTATCAAAAATTGACAAAAATCTGAATTTTTTTAAATTTTAAATTGAGTATGCAGATTTATTACCCTAACAAAAACTAACATAGGACAGCTTTCCGAATTGAAATTTATGCATTTTTAGCTTAGGTATGAGATTTTTAAGCTTTGATTTGTCGAAAAAAATACCACATAAAAACATTGAAAATTCGGATAAAAAATGGTATTTTAATTTTAGTCAGTAGTCTAAAAAACAGTGAAAGAGTTATTTCCGACCCTATAAACCATATATATTCTTGATCAGCATCAACAGCCGAATCGACCTAGCCATGTTCGGGGAAAATTTATTTTTTTCAAAAATTTCGAAATTTTGAAAATTTGATAAGGGGTTACATCATTAAAATTATCAAAAATTGGCAAAAATCTGAATTTTTTTAAATTTTAAATTGAGTATGCAGATTTATTACCCTAACAAAAACTAACATAGGACAGCTTTCCGAATTGAAATTTATGCATTTTTGGCTTAGTTATGAGATTTTTAAGCTTTGATTTGTCGAAAAAAATACCACATAAAAACATTGAAAATTCGGATAAAAAATGGTATTTTAATTTTAGTCAGTAGTCTAAAAAACAGTGAAAGAGTTATTTCCGACCCTATAAACCATATATATTCTTGATCAGCATCAACAGCCGAATCGACCTAGCCATGTTCGGGAAAAATTTATTTTTTTCAAAAATTTCGAAATTTTGAAAATTTCATAAGGGGTTACATCATTAAAATTGTCAAAAATTGGCAAAAATCTGAATTTTTTTAAATTTTAAATTGAGTATGCAGATTTATTACCCAAACAAAAACTAACATAGGACAGCTTTCCGAATTGAAATTTATGCATTTTTGGCTTAGTTATGAGATTTTTAAGCTTTGATTTGTCGAAAAAAATACCACATAAAAACATTGAAAATTCGGATAAAAAATGGTATTTTAATTTTAGTCAGTAGTCTAAAAAACAGTGAAAGAGTTATTTCCGACCCTATAAACCATATATATTCTTGATCAGCATCAACAGCCGAATCGACCTAGCCATGTTCGGGGAAAATTTATTTTTTTCAAAAATTTCGAAATTTTGAAAATTTGATAAGGGGTTACATCATTAAAATTATCAAAAATTGGCAAAAATCTGAATTTTTTAAAATTTTAAATTGAGTATGCAGATTTATTACCCTAACAAAAACTAACATAGGACAGCTTTCCGAATTGAAATTTATGCATTTTTAGCTTAGGTATGAGATTTTTAAGCTTTGATTTGTCGAAAAAAATACCACATAAAAACATTGAAAATTCGGATAAAAAATGGTATTTTAATTTTAGTCAGTAGTCTAAAAAACAGTGAAAGAGTTATTTCCGACCCTATAAACCATATATATTCTTGATCAGCATCAACAGCCGAATCGACCTAGCCATGTTCGGAAAAAATTAATTTTTTTCAAAAATTTCGAAATTTTGAAAATTTGATAAGGGGTTACATCATTAAAATTATCAAAAATTGGCAAAAATCTGAATTTTTTAAAATTTTAAATTGAGTATGCAGATTTATTACCCTAACAAAAACTAACATAGGACAGCTTTCCGAATTGAAATTTATGCATTTTTGGCTTAGTTATGAGATTTTTAAGCTTTGATTTGTCGAAAAAAATACCACATAAAAACATTGAAAATTCGGATAAAAAAATGGTATTTTAATTTTAGTCAGTAGTCTAAAAAACAGTGAAAGAGTTATTTCCGACCCTATAAACCATATATATTCTTGATCAGCATCAACAGCCGAATCGACATAGCCATGTTAAGAGAAAATTTATTTTTTTCAAAAATTTCGAAATTTTGAAAATTTGATAAGGGGTTACATCATTAAAATTGTAAAAAATTGGCAAAAATCTGAATTTTTTAAAATTTTAAATTGAGTATGCAGATTTATTACCCTAACAAAAACTAACATAGGACAGCTTTCCGAATTGAAATTTATGCATTTTTGGCTTAGTTATGAGATTTTTAAGCTTTGATTTGTCGAAAAAAATACCACATAAAAACATTGAAAATTCGGATAAAAAAATGGTATTTTAATTTTAGTCAGTAGTCTAAAAAACAGTGAAAGAGTTATTTCCGACCCTATAAACCATATATATTCTTGATCAGCATCAACAGCCGAATCGACCTAGCCATGTTAAGAGAAAATTTATTTTTTTCAAAAATTTCGAAATTTTGAAAATTTGATAAGGGGTTACATCATTAAAATTATCAAAAATTGGCAAAAATCTGAATTTTTTAAAATTTTAAATTGAGTATGCAGATTTATTACCCTAACAAAAACTAACATAGGACAGCTTTCCGAATTGAAATTTATGCATTTTTGGCTTAGTTATGAGATTTTTAAGCTTTGATTTGTCGAAAAAAATACCACATAAAAACATTGAAAATTCGGATAAAAAAATGGTATTTTAATTTTAGTCAGTAGTCTAAAAAACAGTGAAAGAGTTATTTCCGACCCTATAAACCATATATATTCTTGATCAGCATCAACAGCCGAATCGACATAGCCATGTTAAGAGAAAATTTATTTTTTTCAAAAATTTCGAAATTTTGAAAATTTGATAAGGGGTTACATCATTAAAATTGTAAAAAATTGGCAAAAATCTGAATTTTTTAAAATTTTAAATTGAGTATGCAGATTTATTACCCTAACAAAAACTAACATAGGACAGCTTTCCGAATTGAAATTTATGCATTTTTGGCTTAGTTATGAGATTTTTAAGCTTTGATTTGTCGAAAAAAATACCACATAAAAACATTGAAAATTCGGATAAAAAAATGGTATTTTAATTTTAGTCAGTAGTCTAAAAAACAGTGAAAGAGTTATTTCCGACCCTATAAACCATATATATTCTTGATCAGCATCAACAGCCGAATCGACCTAGCCATGTTAAGAGAAAATTTATTTTTTTCAAAAATTTCGAAATTTTGAAAATTTGATAAGGGGTTACATCATTAAAATTGTCAAAAATTGGCAAAAATCTGAATTTTTTAAAATTTTAAATTGAGTATGCAGATTTATTACCCTAACAAAAACTAACATAGGACAGCTTTCCGAATTGAAATTTATGCATTTTTGGCTTAGTTATGAGATTTTTAAGCTTTGATTTGTCGAAAAAAATACCACATAAAAACATTGAAAATTCGGATAAAAAAATGGTATTTTAATTTTAGTCAGTAGTCTAAAAAACAGTGAAAGAGTTATTTCCGACCCTATAAACCATATATATTCTTGATCAGCATCAACAGCCGAATCGACCTAGCCATGTTCGGGGAAAATTTATTTTTTTCAAAAATTTCGAAATTTTGAAAATTTGATAAGGGGTTACATCATTAAAATTGTCAAAAATTGGCAAAAATCTGAATTTTTAAAATTTTAAATTGAGTATGCAGATTTATTACCCTAACAAAAACTAACATAGGACAGCTTTCCGAATTGAAATTTATGCATTTTTGTCTTAGTTATGAGATTTTTAAGCTTTGATTTGTCGAAAAAAATACCACATAAAAACATTGAAAATTCGGATAAAAAAATGGTATTTTAATTTTAGTCAGTAGTCTAAAAAACAGTGAAAGAGTTATTTCCGACCCTATAAACCATATATATTCTTGATCAGCATCAACAGCCGAATCGACCTAGCCATGTTAAGAGAAAATTTATTTTTTTCAAAAATTTCGAAATTTTGAAAATTTGATAAGGGGTTACATCATTAAAATTGTCAAAAATTGGCAAAAATCTGAATTTTTTAAAATTTTAAATTGAGTATGCAGATTTATTACCCTAACAAAAACTAACATAGGACAGCTTTCCGAATTGAAATTTATGCATTTTTGGCTTAGTTATGAGATTTTTAAGCTTTGATTTGTCGAAAAAAATACCACATAAAAACATTGAAAATTCGGATAAAAAAATGGTATTTTAATTTTAGTCAGTAGTCTAAAAAACAGTGAAAGAGTTATTTCCGACCCTATAAACCATATATATTCTTGATCAGCATCAACAGCCGAATCGACATAGCCATGTTAAGAGAAAATTTATTTTTTTCAAAAATTTCGAAATTTTGAAAATTTGATAAGGGGTTACATCATTAAAATTGTCAAAAATTGGCAAAAATCTGAATTTTTTAAAATTTTAAATTGAGTATGCAGATTTATTACCCTAACAAAAACTAACATAGGACAGCTTTCCGAATTGAAATTTATGCATTTTTGGCTTAGTTATGAGATTTTTAAGCTTGATTTGTCGAAAAAAATACCACATAAAAACATTGAAAATTCGGATAAAAAAATGGTATTTTAATTTTAGTCAGTAGTCTAAAAAACATTGAAAGAGTTATTTCCGACCCTATAAACCATATATATTCTTGATCAGCATCAACAGCCGAATCGACATAGCCATGTTAAGAGAAAATTTATTTTTTTCTAAAATTTCGAAATTTTGAAAATTTGATAAGGGGTTACATCATTAAAATTATCAAAAATTGGCAAAAATCTGAATTTTTTAAAATTTTAAATTGAGTATGCAGATTTATTACCCTAACAAAAACTAACATAGGACAGCTTTCCGAATTGAAATTTATGCATTTTTGGCTTAGTTATGAGATTTTTAAGCTTTGATTTGTCGAAAAAAATACCACATAAAAACATTGAAAATTCGGATAAAAAAATGGTATTTTAATTTTAGTCAGTAGTCTAAAAAACATTGAAAGAGTTATTTCCGACCCTATAAACCATATATATTCTTGATCAGCATCAACAGCCGAATCGACATAGCCATGTTAAGAGAAAATTTATTTTTTTCTAAAATTTCGAAATTTTGAAAATTTGATAAGGGGTTACATCATTAAAATTATCAAAAATTGGCAAAAATCTGAATTTTTAAAATTTTAAATTGAGTATGCAGATTTATTACCCTAACAAAAACTAACATAGGACAGCTTTCCGAATTGAAATTTATGCATTTTTGGCTTAGTTATGAGATTTTTAAGCTTTGATTTGTCGAAAAAAATACCACATAAAAACATTGAAAATTCGGATAAAAAAATGGTATTTTAATTTTAGTCAGTAGTCTAAAAAACAGTGAAAGAGTTATTTCCGACCCTATAAACCATATATATTCTTGATCAGCATCAACAGCCGAATCGACCTAGCCATGTTAAGAGAAAATTTATTTTTTTCAAAAATTTCGAAATTTTGAAAATTTGATAAGGGGTTACATCATTAAAATTGTCAAAAATTGGAAAAAATCTGAATTTTTTAAAATTTTAAATTGAGTATGCAGATTTATTACCCTAACAAAAACTAACATAGGACAGCTTTCCGAATTGAAATTTATGCATTTTTGGCTTAGTTATGAGATTTTTAAGCTTTGATTTGTCGAAAAAAATACCACATAAAAACATTGAAAATTCGGATAAAAAAATGGTATTTTAATTTTAGTCAGTAGTCTAAAAAACAGTGAAAGAGTTATTTCCGACCCTATAAACCATATATATTCTTGATCAGCATCAACAGCCGAATCGACATAGCCATGTTAAGAGAAAATTTATTTTTTTCAAAAATTTCGAAATTTTGAAAATTTGATAAGGGGTTACATCATTAAAATTGTCAAAAATTGGCAAAAATCTGAATTTTTTAAAATTTTAAATTGAGTATGCAGATTTATTACCCTAACAAAAACTAACATAGGACAGCTTTCCGAATTGAAATTTATGCATTTTTGGCTTAGTTATGAGATTTTTAAGCTTGATTTGTCGAAAAAAATACCACATAAAAACATTGAAAATTCGGATAAAAAAATGGTATTTTAATTTTAGTCAGTAGTCTAAAAAACATTGAAAGAGTTATTTCCGACCCTATAAACCATATATATTCTTGATCAGCATCAACAGCCGAATCGACATAGCCATGTTAAGAGAAAATTTATTTTTTTCTAAAATTTCGAAATTTTGAAAATTTGATAAGGGGTTACATCATTAAAATTATCAAAAATTGGCAAAAATCTGAATTTTTTAAAATTTTAAATTGAGTATGCAGATTTATTACCCTAACAAAAACTAACATAGGACAGCTTTCCGAATTGAAATTTATGCATTTTTGGCTTAGTTATGAGATTTTTAAGCTTTGATTTGTCGAAAAAAATACCACATAAAAACATTGAAAATTCGGATAAAAAAATGGTATTTTAATTTTAGTCAGTAGTCTAAAAAACATTGAAAGAGTTATTTCCGACCCTATAAACCATATATATTCTTGATCAGCATCAACAGCCGAATCGACATAGCCATGTTAAGAGAAAATTTATTTTTTTCTAAAATTTCGAAATTTTGAAAATTTGATAAGGGGTTACATCATTAAAATTGTCAAAAATTGGCAAAAATCTGAATTTTTTAAAATTTTAAATTGAGTATGCAGATTTATTACCCTAACAAAAACTAACATAGGACAGCTTTCCGAATTGAAATTTATGCTTTTTTGGCTTAGTTATGAGATTTTTAAGCTTTGATTTGTCGAAAAAAATACCACATAAAAACATTGAAAATTCGGATAAAAAAATGGTATTTTAATTTTAGTCAGTAGTCTAAAAAACAGTGAAAGAGTTATTTCCGACCCTATAAACCATATATATTCTTGATCAGCATCAACAGCCGAATCAACCTAGCCATGTTCGGGGAAAATTTATTTTTTTCAAAAATTTCGAAATTTTGAAAATTTGATAAGGGGTTACATCATTAAAATTGTCAAAAATTGGCAAAAATCTGAATTTTTTAAAATTTTAAATTGAGTATGCAGATTTATTACCCTAACAAAAACTAACATAGGACAGCTTTCCGAATTGAAATTAATGCATTTTTGGCTTAGTTATGAGATTTTTAAACTTTGATTTGTTTAAAAAATTGTCATATAAAACAATTGATAAATTCGACTTAAAAATTGTATTTTAATGTTAGTCGGAAGCTTGAAACGAACTGACCCTATAAATTATATATATTTTTGATCAGCATCAACAGACGAGTCGTTGTAGCCATATCCGGCAAAAATTTATTTTTTTCAAAAATTTCAAAATTTTGAAAAAAATGTAAGGGGTTACATCGTTAAAATTGTCAAAAATTGATAACAAAAATTTAATATTTTAAAATGTTAAATTTAGTATGCAGATTTATTAACCTGATAAAAACTAAGCAGTCCTATGCTTTTTGAATTAAAATTAATGTTTTTTAGCTTAGTTATAAGTTTATCTAACTTCAGATTTAGCTTTTCGAGTCAATTCCTTAAGGCAATTGCAGTCAAGGTACTTGTTTCGTGTCTGGTTTATTATATATTTAAATATCATTAAATATTTTGCTTTGCTTTTGGAAAAATTATGACTTTAAAGTTTTCTAGTGGTATCGCTTCTTTTTAATGATCCATTTACTATAAATAGGAGCAATGCACCACATGCGCTCAGTATGTGCCACAGCACTGGGCTTAACCCAATTTAAAAGCACCGGGGTTTCGACATCCAGCCGAGCTTCTGTGATAAGGAACCTCGCACAGAGGCCTCAACCTGGACAGCGATCCGCCCGAGACGCCAGTCTTGATTGACACCTGGCCCTGGTCTAGCTTATCGACCCAAGCCCACACGACCCAAGCCCACACGCCGTCTATAAAATCCTCAGTTGCGAGTTCCTGGCCACAGTTAGGTGGTGTTCCCTGTAAAGATGTTGGCGCTTAGGTGGCTTTGCTGGGGAATGGCCCTTGGTGGGCTGGTGGGTGAGTTACGGGGAACCGGAGGTGGATCGGCTTTGTCTCCGTCGACTTATCCGCTGACCGAGATTCGAGCGCACACACATCGCTTGGAGTTTGCTGAGTAATTAAAGCGCTCCAGGCCAAGAATTAATTGCTGGGTCGTAACCGGTTTCGAGGATTACAAATGCGTCAGCCGCCTTAATGAGCTTCGAGCTTGGATCTGGAGCTGGCACTGGTGGGGCCTGGGTCATCATTGTCGATCAGTTGGCAATCGACGGTTAGCTGGTCAAGATGTCCTCGAATGCGCTGGCCTGCATCTGCAATGTGATCAATCCGTGTCGTAACGAGGTGTCCACCACCTTTGTGGTGCTGCAGTGGCTCATCACCGGTTTCGCAGCCCTCGCCCAGGTGGTGCGGCCCGTGCTCCTACTCTGTAAAGAAGTTATCAGTCAATCCTTGTTTATTACTCATCGATTTTCCTCATTTCTCACTTAGTTGGCATTCGCGGAGAAGTGGCTCTGAATCAGGAGGACTACAACAAGACCTGGATCTATATGCCTAATGGCGAGGGCAAGCCGGAGGTGGCCTACCTGGTGGAACCGCCGCCTGAGAATCGCATCAATCTGCCGCAGCTCATCAAGTTCGAACTCTACGGAAGGTGAACAGGGGATTAATTTGGAATAATTAACAAGTTTTTAATAATAACTAACTCTCTTTCCTCAGCGAGTCCAGTTCTAGTGCCGATTTCTGGATAGACGACGACAACTTTGAGTTCCCGCAACGCCACAAGCGAGATACGTGGCAAGAGATGGCCGAGAAGTTTAACCCGGATCTGGACACCAAGATCCTCGTTCACGGTTGGAAGTCGAGCACCATGAGCAACTCCATCCAATCGATTCGCGGTGCATACATCGAAAGGGGCCAGGTGAACGTGTTTGCCATCAACTGGAAGGATCAGGCGGATAACATTTACTATTTGACCCCGGCTCGGTACACGGTCCAAGTGGGCAGAGCGGTGGCCAAGCTGATAGATCTCCTGGTGGAGGAGAAGGACGCGGATCCCCAGAGGATACATCTTATTGGCCACAGTCTTGGTGCCCATATTATGGGCTATGCTGGCTCTTATACAAAGTACAGGGTTAATCGCATTACCGGCCTTGATCCGGCTCGCCCCGCCTTCGAGGACTGCATTGGGCCAGAGAATCACCTGGACGACACGGATGCCAACTTCGTGGATGTCATACACAGTTGTGCCGGGTACCTGGGCTTCCGTCGACCGATCGGAATGGTGGATTTCTATCCCAATGGCGGGGGGCCGCCACAGCCGGGCTGCAAGGAGCTGTCGCAGATTTTCAGTGAGTACTTGAAGGGATCTTTGAGCTCCCATCCTGAGATCCTCCTGCATTGTGCTTTCAGCTGGTTGCAGTCACGGACGGTCCTATGAATATTACGCGGAATCCATCAACTCCTCCAAAGGCTTTTACGGCGTTCCCTGCTCTGGCTTGGATGAACTCAAGGGCAAGAACTGCACGGGAGCTAAAATCCTCATGGGAGATCCTGTTCCTCGGGATGCTCGAGGCATTTTCCTCGTGAAAACGGCCAACAAACCGAGCTACGCCCTGGGCATCGATGAAATCTGGAGTAACTGACCAATCCCGGACACAATCACTTTAAATATCAAAAAATTATATGTATTATTAAATATTATTTACAACAAATCACTTAGGCTAGAAATTCGAAAGAATGGGCATTATTTCAGGCTATAACATCAGTGCGCCTGCGGATGATGTTGCTCCTCCGGTGGCTTCCATTCGGCTGCAGGACATCCTCTGGCCTCGGCTCGATCTCGTAGTGCTTGTAGCCGTCCACATCGTCTAGCTCCCTGGAGGTGAACTTGGCCAGCATTGTGCCGCGGCCGGCATAGGGCGGAGTGTATTTGAAGGTCGCTGCCGCGGTGCCACCCACTGGAATCTCGGCGATCTGTAAAGGAAAATTACGGATGAGGTCTTCGTATTCAGGATGCTTTTAGTGGCTCAAACCCACCTTAAACTTAAGCGGATGCTCAATGCCCGGTCCCTCCACCGTGAACACGCCCTTGTGGAGAGGAATAGGCAGCGGATTGGCCAGGCGCACGATCACGTCCAGCTCCTTCTGGGCCACGATGCTTGCCTCGCCGAGCTGGAACTTAATGTCCGGCTTGCGCACTCGGAAATCGTCCTGGGCATAGTAGTCGTAGTCCGTGTCCTTGACCTTCGCGGCAGCCGAGATCTGGAAGGCGGCCTGCGAGGAGAGCTTCTCGAAGTACTCCTCGAA
This sequence comes from Drosophila bunnanda, assembly GCA_035046265.1. Classification (NCBI taxonomy): domain Eukaryota; kingdom Metazoa; phylum Arthropoda; class Insecta; order Diptera; family Drosophilidae; genus Drosophila; species Drosophila bunnanda. The sequence goes on along the minus strand of JAWNOB010000076.1, from coordinate 3,082,629 downwards.
AATGACTTCCATGCGCACGTACTCGCTGCTCTTGGGCTTCAGCTCGAGCTCGAAACCCAGGACCTTGACCTCCATGGCACCCACGCCGGTGTACAGGACGGCATCGCAGTTGACCTGTCCCGTGGCCAGGTGGGTGACGGTCTCGCTCTTGTTCGTGACCTTGAGCACCACACTGAAGTTCTCGCCGATCTTGATGTCGTCCTTGAGCTCCATGTCGAACTCCACGTCGTTGAAGTTGTCGTTCAGGTAGTACCGACTGAAGGCATGCCGGGATTGCTTGAGGGCCTTGAGCATGGTGCTCCTTTCCTCCTCGGAGCGTTCGGCGTGCTTGTAGGTATCGGTGATGTCCTCCCGCTCCCACTTCAGCACCGCCTTGGTGCTAATGAGGTGGCCAATGGCCAGGGTGTCCTTGCGCAGCAGCTTCAGCGGCTGACTGGGTCCATTGTAGCGCCAGTAGAGCTTGTCCGCGTTCACCTCCGCAAAGACGAAGCCGCCGTCGAAGGGCCGCAGGATCTCGCCGTGCTTCACGGCCAAAACGGAGGCGGGACCCACACGATACATGTTGTCCGAGGCCTCCTGCGGGGTGGCATCCACCACCTGCCAGCCATCGTAGGAGCCATGCTGACCGATGCCCAGGTCAGGGCGCTGCATCCAGAGCTCGTTCCACACATGGTAGTTCCATATCGAGTCCGTGGTTTCCGCCTCCAACTTCTTGTTGTTCGAATCGATGAAGACATCTACTGTGAGCGACGCCTGGGTGTCGTGGGCCGACGAGTAGCAGGTGATGATCCTCGCCGGGATGCCCAGACTCCGGGCAATGGTGGCCAGCACTCCGCTAAAGTTCCAGCACTGTGCGAACTTCACCGACTTCTGGGTCTTGTGGAACTGCTGGAGGATCTCCGCCGATCCGGTCCACTTGGTGGGCGCAACGCCGCCGGAGAAATCCTCAGACCAATTGCCCAGCAGGACGCCATCGTCGTCCACCGAGTTCACCAAGGCAGAGAGAGCGCGGGCCACTCGCACCGGATCGCCTCTGTAGGCCGGCGGAATCCTGCCCACGGTGCCCAGGACCTTGAGACTGCACTCCAGCACATGGCGCTCGAACTGGCCGATCTTCCAGACCGAGGGACGCAGCCGGTTGTAGGATCCCCGCCAAATGAGCGTGGTGTCATGCATCACGTACTCCTTGCGCTGCTCCCGATCCTCCAGATAGACCTGATCCTCCGGACACCAGGGGTTAAACAGAATGTAGATGGGCAGCGGCAGAGGGTAGCTCCTCGAGCCATCTCCCAACAGCTTTGTGTCAATGTCGAGTCTCCACTCTGTCACAGGACATGTGGACGGCGGCTTGATCAGTACTGTGAGGGTTAGTCCCTCGTGGGACTCAATGCCGGCTCCCCACTCCAGGGTGTCACCCAGGTAGTCGATCCCATCGTGCGGCACCAGGGCATTCAGAGTTCCGTGCCCTGGACTCGGCTTGGTGTCATCGGCCACGCTGAGAATGAAGCTAATCGCATCCTTGCTGGGGCTATAGTCTCGGTTGAAGTGGATGCGCAGCCGGAAGGGTTCGCCTCTCCTCACGATCAGAGCCTCCTTGGCAGCTGCCGCATAGAAGTGACTGGTGTGGTGCTCATCGTGGTTATCCTCCAGGCAAAGGTCCACCCTGTGGACCCCCAGCACGGCAGAACTGGCGGCATCTATTGGTAGAAATTAAGGTTTGTTATTTAATGATTTAAGGAACATTTTGATCAGTCTAACTTTACCCTTTCTAAGTGATTTACTTCATTCATATCATATTTAAATATTGCATTTTCCTAATTACTGCCCTCCTTTTATTTTTAAAACTATGCCAAAAGATTTTAAACAATTTTTCATAAGTAATAATTAAGTAGTACTCGGGCAGGGTCTGAATAAGATCCGTCAACGGTTAGTGTGGGGTTCCATGAGATCTCTTTGCGCTTTTCTTGGCTGTGTGGCAGCAGATGATATCATAAAGCAAATCTTCTGTCAGCTGTGCTCCCCGAAACCCCACCATTAGCATCGGCATTATATTGACTAATAGCCTTTGGCCGTAAACATAACAAACTTGTGCCACAATGGCCATAAGATCAATGCCAAGCCAATTAATTCTCGCAGTGGACAATAAAAAGCAACGCCAACGCCCTGCCAAAAAACAACAGCAGCCTTTAAAAAACTAAAATGAAATAAAACATCAAAAAAATTAAATGTATAAAATGTTTATACAGCAAAAAATATCCTCAAAAGATTAATTGGAGAGGAAAAACAATATATTTTTCTTGGAATTAAGGCTAAAAAGCAATTGGAAATCAAAAGGAAATTAAAATTGAACTAGATGATTTTTGATGTATTTTTTAGTTCTATAAATATCTCAAAAATCACTTTGTTTTCTGAAGTATATAGTCAAAAGGGCAACGACATAATAGCCTATATTTTGAGTGGTTCCAATCATAAATTACTTTATAGATAGAGAGTAATTTGCTAAGGTTACCTAAGGTCCCAATTGAATCTTTTGAATCAACCCAAAAATAGATTTCCCAAGCATCTACCGAGGGGAGAAAAGAAAACATAAGCGACCATAAATAACAAAGCTATTTTTCTGTGATAAAAAATAAGTCAAATCGGTATTATCGACCATGTGTTTCACTTTTCACTTTTCCCAGACGCTTTCCCCTTGAATCCAGAGAGAAATAGAAATTCAAAAGAACTGAGAAAATACTTTGCGCAATAAGTAAGGAAATATTTGCTGGAATACTGAAAAGTGTGAAGGGATCGGCTTACTTTACTGGCAAATATGTGCTCAAAAGTGTGTTAATAATTTTTACCAAACAGCAATGCAAATTCGATCTCACGAACGTGTTGCAAAAACCCAAAACGCAAATTCCGCAACGGAAATAGAAACAAAAGCACACACAAAATGAAGTCATATACCAAAAACAAAAACTATACAACAAAATAATATAAAATTCGTAATGATTTGCTTGGCAATTATAGCACTTAATACATTGTGTCATACTTGTAGATCATTATGGGTGATATTTAATCTTGGATCGCTGATAAATCCCGTAGAAAACCTGCCGGACAGCTTAAACCTCCGGATTCCAAATGAAAACAAAAGTATTTCCAAGTCGTGAAGTCATCCACCGTTAAAGACCAACAAAATTAAAATAAAATTCCAATTCATTGAAGCAAAGTCTAAGTAGCTTTGATTAATAAATATTTGAAATACTGCCAACAAATTAATATTTGCATTAACAACACTTTTGTTTTTATTTTAGCAAACCCTCAGAACGTGTTTAAACAACACAAAAACTTAAAATGAAAACAAAGCTACGCGAGTGAAGTCATAAATAAATTATGCAACCAATTAAAATCGTATTAAAACTATTCACGAATCGTTTTGATAAGTTTGAGGCACTTTTTGGGTGCTGGCAGGATGGATATACCTTCTAGATCGGCCGAAGGACGGGTGCTGCGAAAGGGATTCACTCTGCGTGGCTGGGAGTTGGGCCACCATCGCTGGAGCCAACTGGGGGTATAATTGCGATACCAGTAACTCATCTTCCCTGGCTCCCGGCTAACACAATGCGGCTCAAATGGAGGCGAAGACCGTTGTAAGCCACAGCTTATGCGTTACGGTTTTAACAAAAGAGGCAGAACCGACCGCAGAAGAATAGAGCTAACGGAAACCGATCTCTATTATATATTTCTAGATCCGCTCGAAGCTATGCCGGACCGAACACCGCGACGCTGGGAACACAACTGATCGGAAATTGGCTTTCTCAGATAGTTCCGCCTGCCCCACTGCGTGTGCCACTCTCCGAGAGATGTGCCCACGATCCGCTGCTCTCCAAGAGCTGGTCGGTTTTGTTTTGCTATTAATTATGGCCGAGAAGCCGAGCTCCAGCCACGATGGACCTGGACCCGTTGTGGCCAGAAGCTGTGACTACGTCATCGTTCTTCATTAGCAGCGTCGCCATCAACATGGTCATCAAGCGAAGCGTAGCTCTCCATGGGCAATATAAGGCTCGATCCGCTCTTATTAATCATTTCTGATTAATCACTTGAAAAATTATTGTATAAACATCGCATTTTTCGGGGAGAGACAGCAGGTGTTTCATGGTTCTTGTTTATTTTAATTCAATTTCGCAAATTGCAGGCATTAAGTGAGCAATTCGATGGCTATTCCACGCTGTGGGCAGTCTCAACTATGAGTGTTTAAACACCCACGAAGGCAGCCGCCAATTTGCATTCATAAAAGGCAATAACTACAGAACAGAATGCATAATTGTTCGTACAAATTTACAAAGTAAATCAATTTGAAACGTCGGTAAGCGGAACACAGAGATCAAATCACATTTTATAGCCGTGCCGATACAAAAAATAAATCAATTTCGATAAATATAAGTGACGAGCATTAAAAGATCAAAGCCAACAAGGACACATAAAGCGAGGTAAGGAGAGTATTGTATCATCGTTGCTATCGAACCTAATAGTATTATGTGTTTGAAACCAGTTTTCTTTATAAGCCTTAAGTATGAGATATTTTAATATATAGAACTTGGTAATAAGTAGAATGAAAAACAGGTACACAGTATACTACCATGCAATTTGGAACTAGCCTTTTATATGACAATTTGTTTAACATATCACAGTTTAAAAATCTTATAACTAAGCGAAAAATGCATTAATTTCAATTCGGAAAGCTGTCCTATGTTAGTTTTTGTTAGGGTAATAAATCTGCATACTCAATTTAAAATTTAAAAAAATTAAGATTTTTGCCAATTTTTGACAATTTTAATGATGTAACCCCTTTCCTTTTTTTGAAAATTCGGAAAATTTTGAAAAAATGAAATTTTGATCGGACATCGCTTAATCGATTCGGCTGTTGATGCTGATCAAGAATATATATGATTTATAGGGTCGGAAATGACTCCTTCAGTGTTTTTTAGACTACTGACTAAAATTAAAATACCATTTTTTTATCCGAATTTTCAATGTTTTTATGTGGTAATTTTTTCGACAAATCAAAGTTTAAAAATCTCATAACTAAGCGAAAAATGCATTAATTTCAATTCGGAAAGCTGTCTTATGTTAGTTTTTGTTAGGGTAATAAATCTGCATACTCAATTTAAAATTTTAAAAAATTTAGATTTTTGCAAATTTTTGACAATTTCAATGATGTAACCCCTTATCAAATTTTCAAAATTTCGAAATTTTTGAAAAAAAAAAAAAATTTTCCCCGAACATGGCTAGATCGATTCCCCTGTTGATTCTGATCAAGAATATATATGATTTATAGGGTCGGAAATGACTCCTTCAGTGCGTTACAAGCTTCTGACTGAAACTAGAAAACCCTCCAAGGTATGAAAATATCAAAAAGAAACCTAACTCCCATTGTTTTGATGGTGTCAATACCAAATAAATAAGTATAAAATAACCCTTACAATGAATTAACAACAATAACAATATTACAACATATTTTCTCTACTTAAAGCCATTTTAAACTTATTTTGATATACCCAGAAATGCAGAGGAAATGCGTCAACGGTCGTCTTCAGTTCCTATTCAAACTGAAGGTGAATCTCGCTTTAAAACACCCAACAATCCACATGCACTGAATTTTAACCCCGCAATAATCCCAAATTTGGACGACATCCAACAGCAGAAGCTAGCTTACCCGTCTCATCGGGATTTGGAGCGCCCGCCAAATAGTTGGCATTGAAATTGCGCATACGCAGCTTGGGCTCGTCACTGCCACGGCGCCGGCAGCACTCCGAATCCGCACAATTCCATTGCTTCAAACACGAGAGCTTGTGGCCCATGTCGCGAGACGCACTGCAACCTGGTGTAATGCCAGGTAATATGTTAAGTAGTATTAACCAACTGAGAGGGCGTTAGTCTGGCCTTTATCTATTTGGTCACAACCGGTTCTCGGGCCAATGATAAGCCGCAGTTTGTTGATTCGTGGGAGTGGTATTTGAACTCCGGATTGCCACGGCTGCTTCACTGGAAACCCGCGCACTCACTGGCGTCTCATGTTTTGGGTAAACAGCCCCGGGGTATGGACATGCGAAATTGGCGGAGGTCTGAAACTGTAACAGCTGCGAGAACGAGGACGGATCACGTCATCGACGACGGTGACAGAGGTGAACCGAAGCGAACTAGAACGCTCCGATGCTGAAATGATACTGCGATTGATTAGGCGAGAGGCGACCGCGGAATCTTCGGCCAAGTGATCACACTTTACATACCCATACCAGATGGTATCTGGTTCCCCCGCCACAGCTGACCCCCGTGTCAGGCTAGTTGCTGGCCTCGGGTGTCCAAAAACCAGACATGCGTGTGGAAATTGATCGGCTTTAATGGAGAATAGTCAAAGTGAATTATTATAGACTTTGATTGCCACTTGTGGCAGCCTCATCTTTCTTTGGGGTTAACTGATGGCGGCATGCCGAGGAGATGTGTGGCTGGCATTAAATCTTCAAGCTACCTGTCAAGGTGAATATTCTAAAAAGGGTTACATTTTTGGTTAGACATCAGTAGTTTCTTGGAAATTATACAGAATCACCTGGGTTAGAATTACCTCATCTTGTTGATTGATTTATTCATTTTTTGAATCCCAATATTATGTATTTATTATTTGTTTAATTTTGACCACCGTCATTTTTATAGAACTTCTCTAGAACTTAACTTAACATATAGTGGGTACTTCTCTCAGTAATTTCTTTAAATACTAAATCGTAACATAACATCTTCTGTATTTAATTATTATATCACTTAATGATATTTATATTCATTGTACTCTATTCATTCATTTATAGATTTAAAAAAGGCGCTCAGTTTTTTAGAACATAAACGAAGGCAACAAGTTTCCACAGCTGACTACGATCGATCGATTACTCGATAAGTTCTAAAAGCCAACGCTGGAATGAGCAAAGATGATCGGTTGTCGGTTATCGGTGAACAGTTCTCTCTTGTTTAGTTACTTTTCTGAGAGACGTAAATAATTAAGAGAATTCTTCTGCTCAGGGGATGTTGTTTGTGTAGCAATATCATTCATCTGTAGTTTTTCCATGTGTTCTAATTTAATGGAAGTCTCTCGGGATCAGTGGCCAACACTGAGAGATCTGTTTGCAGGGGACCGAAAAAATCTCACGGGCTTCGACCTAATAGAGTATTTTGTAAAGTACCTACCGGAATCCAGTTACGAGTCAATAAAGATATATACAACTGATAGGGAGTGGATTTCTCATGGCAACTATATGCTTATTGTAAGAAGACGATCCTCATTACAGATAACTCAGCAATTACTTATATGATTGTGACTTCAGCACACTTTACTCAGCAAAAACTTTGTTTACTTGGATACCGTCAAGGGATCTCTGGAAGATCTCAAGGGTTTGCTGTGCTCCTTAAGTCTAAAAGGCTTCCACTTAATTTGCGGCTACGGGGAACGATACAAGCCCCTAGTTGAGCAGTATTGGCAAAGTTTGGGTCGAGATCTGGGGGAATTGGAGCATCAGGGCACTATAGTCTATCACCTGCCCAGCTCTGAAGTACAAAACTGGAACTCCGGGTAATACGAACATTGAATAAATACACTTATGATTGTCCACAATCTGTTAATTTCAGCTTGAGTGCCTCACTTAATGTGGGCCATCTCAGTGCTAAGCATGCCAGCTTGGTGGATCAGCACTGGGCTTATCGTTCCCCCGATTCCCAGCCCTTGATAAGGGGCCTCTTGGAGCACAATGCCAGTGCTGGGGTCTTCGATAGCCAAGGAGAGCCCTTGGCTTGGTGTCTTAGGTATATCTTATTGAGTTGTCATATTATCATATATTATTGTCTGTATTTCTCAGATCTCCCCATGGCAGCCTAAGCCACTTGCACGTTTTGGCTGCCCATCGTCGTCAAGGACTCGGATCCTTGGCAGTGCGCTTTATGGCTAAGGAAATTATAGCCACAGGCTCTGAGGCTCTGGCCACAGTAGTCTTCACTAACGAGAGCTCCCGCAGAATGTTTGAGAAATTGGGCTTCAAGCCCATCAATAAAATATATTGGGCTGTAATTGCTTAGATTAAATATATTATCTTGTATTAGTATAATTAAAGCAAGAGAGCTCTTTTCTACCCATAAAATTCCGCAAACATGTGCTATTGTTTTTCTCTCCCCAGAAATGAATTTTCTCTTTCATTAAATGCATGAAAATATAGATCTCTTTGGCCTCAAGATCAGTTCTACACTGACTTTTGTTTGGAGAGGTTGTCGTGATGTCGGAGGAGCTGGTCGAGATTCCCCCCAAGGATTGGGCTAAGCTGCGAGAATTTTATATCCACAGAGACACCGATCCCCAGGGCTATCCAGTCATTAATAATTTCATTCAGTGGGTGGAAAAAGACCCCAGTCTAAAGGTCAAGTTCTTATCGCTGAATGGTGACTGGCAGAAAGACGGAACCTTTGTTATAACTGTAAGTAGTGCACTTACATATGTATATATACACAAAACTAAACTAATCTATATTATTTTCCGCACACAGTGGCATAGGGAAGTGGGGCTTAGCCACCTCTATTTCAACACTCTCAGCGACAATTTCGACAATATAACCAAAGCCCTCGAATGCCTAAAGCCCCAGGAAAATGAATATATATTCTTTGGCTTTGACTCTCGTCTTAAGCCTGTTGTCGACCAAATAGCCAAGAAGTTTTACACCAAAGAACCCTTCATTGTGGGCACTATTTGGTATAAGGCCAGCAGGGAGCTCGTGGATAGTTTTACTCTTGAGTGAGTTGAAATTCTTTGACTATTTTCCAGATTCATTAAACTACTATATTTCATTGCAGGGTTCCATCGGGAATTACTCTGGCTGATCTGTCTGTTGAAGATGCCGAAACTATAAATGAAATCTGGCCGCATCGTGCCCCTGGATCCGTACACTTTGTTAAAAACCTAATACAATTAAATGTCAATACAGGAGCCTACGATGAGAGTGGCAAGTTGGTAGCCTGGTGTTTAAGGTGAGATTACTTGTGGTATAAGTAAATGTTATATTATATATATATTCTCTTCAGATTGCCCATTGGTTCTTTGGGTCTGCTGCAAGTCTTGGACTCCCATAAACGTCTGGGTCTGGGTCAGTTAATGGTCAAGTCGGTGTCCAAGAAAATTTCGGCTCTGGGAGATCAGGTCCTGGCTCCTGTGGTGCACAAAAACACAGCTTCGAGGAATATGTTTGAGAAGATCGGGTTTCAAGCTATAGAAACTGTTTATTGGGCTGATTGAGGATTTTATTCATTTAAAAATACAGTAAAAGAATTAATAAAACACAGTATTTTGCATAAATGCATTGATTTACTGAATGTTTTATTTAATTTTAATATAATTTTGCTGAACATACTGGCGATCCAATGAGTCAATTAAATGATCGACAGTAATGTTAGAGATCATATTTACACAAACATTATAAGTTATTCCTATTATTTGTTTAGTCATCAAAGCACCAAAAGGATAATTAAATTGTAGATTTATAATCTCACAGAGTTGAGTGAGAACTGGAAAAGAGAGACTGATAATCAGAATCGTGTGACAATTTCAATTTTTTTGAGTTAATTAGTTTTTTAGAGAGAACTTTCCTGGGGAGAAAGGAATTCCAACTAGTTGAAGAACACAGTGTTATTACAAATGTTTGAATTTCAAAGTAACTATTTGACTTGCACTACATTTTGTAGAAAGAAAAATAAAACCCAGCTCAGATCAATTTTAAGTAAAATCAAGAATGGAAACCAACTTCGGGAAGTCGACGTTTGCAGTTTACAAATAAATTAAAGAATCGAATAGGAAGTCGATCGTAGCTAAGCTTAAAATAATCGCATTTCTTTAATAAATATTTATAAATTCTTTTATATGACTATTTTTTTGACAAATCAAAGTTTAAAAATCTCATAACTAAGCCAAAAAATCATTAATTTCAATTCGGAAAGCTGTCTTATGTTAGTTCTTGTTAGATTAATAAATCTGCATACTCAATTTAAAATTTTAAAAAATTCATATTTTTGGCAATTTTTGACAATTCGGAAAATTTTGAAAAAAGTAAATTTTGATCGGACATCGCTTAATCGACTCGGCTGTTGATGCTGATCAAGAATATATATGATTTATAGGGTCGGAAATGACTCCTTCAGTGTTTTTTAGACTACTGACTAAAATTATAATTCCATTTTTTAGTCCGAATTTTCAATGTTTTTATGTGGTATTTTTTTCGACAAATCAAAGCTTAAAAATCTCATAACTAATCCAAAAATGCATTAATTTCAATTCGGAAAGCTGTCTTATGTTAGTTTTTGTTAGATTAATAAATCTGCATACTCAATTTAAAATTTTAAAAAATTCAGATTTTTGCCAATTTTTGACAATTTTAATTTCCTTTCCTTTTTTTGAAAATTCGGAAATTTTTGAAAAAAATAAATTTTTCCCGAACATGGCTAGGTCGATTCGGCTGTTGATGCTGATCAAGAATATATATGGTTTATAGGGTCGGAAATGACTCCTTCACTGTTTTTTAGTCTACTGACTAAAATTAAAATACCATTTTTTATCAGAATTTTCAATATTTTTATGTGGCAATTTTTTCGACAAATCAATGTTTAAAAATCTCACAACTAAGCCAAAAAAGCATTAATTTCATTTCGGAAAGCTGCCCCATGTCAGTTTTTATTATATTGATAAATCTGCATACTCAATTTTAAAATTTAAAAAATCAAATTTTTTGCCAATTTTTGAAAATTTTAATGATGTAACCCCTTATCAAATTTTCAAAAATTCAAAATTTTTGAAAAAAATAAATTTTTCCCGAACATGGCTATATCGATTCGGCTGTTGATTCTGATCAAGAATATAAATGATTTATAGGGTCGGAAATGACTCCTTCACAACATTACAAGCTTCTGACTGAAATTATAATACCCTGCAAGGGTATCCTCACAAAGGATTAAATCTATATATTTATTTACTTCACATTTGCAATTATAGTCACGTTTAGGATTTTTGTCTGCCCCTGTTTTTAAGTTGTCAAAAAGCCTTGGAAATTCCGGAAGGGGATTTCAATGTTTTTGACTTTTGCTTTAATCACTGAAAGATTACGCCACGCCTAGATTTGTTTTAATATATTAGCACATATATTTATATACTAAAGGGAATCGTTTAAACCGTTTCTAATGAATTATTAATACCAAAAGTAGTAATTTCAACAGTTTCTAATGACTTATTAGTTACTTTCATGATTATACAGGTGTCAGCAGAGTTTTCATACAGCCTTACACTAGTTTTTATTACTCGAATAATTATTTATTTAATATATTTATCAATTAAATATATAGAAAACTCTTACACGTGTTTATAAATAGCTTTTATTGTCGTAACATTGAAGCTTCGCTGCAGACGTTTTATTATTCATATTTCCCAGTTAATTAAAAATGCTAGTCAGGCAGAATCGTCAGAGATTCTTGTGGGATGAGCGCCAGCATCATCGCTGAGCACATCTTATCCTAGGAGCGGGAGATCCCCAGCTTTATCACAGTAGCAAGCGGGCACGGCACCTTTGGCAAACTTTCCAATGACAAAGCCGAGAATACGCACCTAACATAAATCATATAGTATAGCTTAAACCGCTACCGCTCACTGCTTATAAATATTTAAAATATTTGCTCACCGCCCCGAGCACGAGCTTTAAGCCGTGGACGTCACGGGTCAGAAGGCGGACCTCCCATAGGGAGAAAAAAAGAGCGATCCCCGGAATGGATTTCCGGCACACAGAGTTCGCCGAAGTGCAGGCTTAGGCTGAGAGAGTCACTTACAGAAAGTACCGATCGTCCAAGATCAATAACAAGTGCAGAAATTGCGACAATGTAAACACAGTCGGGTAAATCCGGTGACTCGGCGAAAAGCTCTCCGAGATCAGCTGCGAGAGAGGCTTGATAACGAGTTTCCGATTCCAGTTTTATAAAGATGCGCGCCCGGGCCAGACCCAGCTCAGTTTGGCATTAGCAACTCGAACGGACACGTTGCGGCTACCCCGATCGAAGAGGAACATATATATACATATAGCATATATATTTAAAGCTATATAAAAGTGGTTCCGTGTGCGTTCGAGATTATAAGTGAATAGTTACAAAATGTGGGGCGTGATTCTGGCCTTCCTGTCGCTGAGCGCGGTGTGCTGCCAATCGGAACTGTTTCGGGACGATATCAGAAAGCCGGAGACCATGGCCTACTTGCAACGCCTGGCCGAGGAGAGGAGGCAGCGCCTGGACCAACAGCTTGTCCCACTGGAGCCAAACCTGGCAAGCCCGCCGCCAGTGCAGGTGATACCATCTGTGCAGCAATCGGAGCTGCATCCGGATCAGCAACATCCCGTGCCCCTGCCCACCCTGCCGCCCCTGGAATCACCCGGCCTTGTGAGCGCCTTAGCCAGCCAGAGCGATCCCGTCACCTTCCGCTTGGGGGCCAGTGCCATTAAGCAGCCTTACCCCATTAGCTCTGGACTGGGAGCCACACGCGTCGACCTGGCTACCTCGGAGCAGATTTCCCAGTCTGTCCTCCAGTTCGCTTACAACTTGGGACGCCATATGGGTCAGAGGAAAACCGAGATCTTCTCCCCGCTGAGCATTGTCCATTCGCTGGCGCTGCTCTATCTGGGCGCCAGGGGAAACAGCTACCTTGAGCTGTCCTCGGTCTTTGGGATCGCCGACACCAACAAGTTGCACCAGCAGTTTGGCCTGATGCTGCGGGACCTGCAGCAGCCGACCCTGGACCAGGTCACCGCCGGACGTCCCCTGACCAACTGGCGAGCCACGAGTACGATGCGCGCGAACCGCAAGTCCCAGCGACCGGGAGCCCATGAGGTGCACCTGGCCAACGGATTATTCACCGCCACCAGCTTTACGCTCAACCCTGACTATAGGTAAGCTTTGCTCCGCTCCGAGATGCGGGTAATTGACTGCAAACTGGATCTACAGCGAGAGATCAGGTTGGAGATGGGCTCTGGGATAGATCTTTACTTGTTTTCGTTTCTGAGAGCGAGACGAGCTTGAGAAATATTTAGGTCCTGTTTTCTAATTTGGAATTTAGAAGGTAGTTGATAATTTCCTTCAATATTTCACGTATTATTTTTGCAGTTTGCTAACTAAGACTTTCACTGCGAATCAGGAAGAATTACTCAATCGAGAATTGATTCTAAGAAACCTATGATTTAACGGGTTAATTTCATGAATCTTTCGAAATGATTAGGAGAAATCTTATTTACATTGTTGTGTAACCGAAACCGGAATTAATTTGAAATGCGATTTTGAAACAAGATACGCTCGGTAATCCACTTATTATACAATTTAAATGTTGACCCTGAAACTGAAATCGCAAATTTTATAAAAAGCTTTGTTATCAGTTTTACGAGATGGAATTCATAAAACCGGAAAACGATCCTCAAAATTATTCTTATATAAAATAATAAATAAGCAACTGAACTTTGTTTAATAATGTTGAAAAGGAATAATAGGAATTTCAGGAATAGAAAATTATTTGCTATGTGAGGGTTTGGTAGCTTTTCAATTGTTTTCAAATCTGAATCCACTTCTGGGGCACTTTTTCTTACTCATAGTTCTTTCTCAGCGATCTAGTTGGTATTCAATTCCATCGTTGGCCCCCAAATATGTTCCCCATAGACTACTGCAACGTTGTTTGCATGCCAAACACTTCACTCTCCACTCTCAGTTGCTCATCCTTTCTACTTTGTGGCAATTGCAGGCAGGTGCTCACCGAACTGTACGGAGCCGAGCTGGATGTGCAGGACTTCGAGGGCAGTCCGGCCACCGCCAGGCACAAGATTAACTACTGGGTGGCCCAGCAAACCCGAGGTCACATCGAGAACATCATTGCCAGCGAGATCCCGCAGAGCACGCGGATGATCTTGGCCAACGCCCTGTACTTCAGGGGCTTCTGGGAGACGGACTTCATCGAGTCGGGCACGCGGCCGGACAACTTCTACCCGAACGGCGAGGGTACGCAGCCGGTGGTGAGGGTGCCGCTGATGGCCACCAGTGGCACCTTCCCGTATCACGAGGATGAGCAGTTGGGCTGCCGGATCATTGGCCTGCCTTACAGGGGAAACCTGAGCACCATGTACATCATCCAGCCGCTGAAGTCCTCGACGGTTGAGTTGATGGCACTGCAGAAGCGTTTGCTACCGGAGAGGATCGAGGAGCTTATCAGCAGGATGTACAGGAGATCGGCCGTCGTGGCCATACCCAAAATGCACCTCACCGAGTCCATCAACCTGAAGACTATGATGCAGAACATGGGTCTGCGCGGAATCTTTAGCACCGTGCAAAACGATCTCTCCCTGATCGCCTCACACGAGACTCGGACTTCGGATCGTCCACGTGCCCCCACCACGAATTCTCTGGGCGGCAATAGTCTCCAGAATCTGGAGGCCCAGCGGAAGGCACCGGGTGGAGCACACTCCGATCTGGTTGTGGATGACATTGTCCACAAGGTGGACTTCATTGTCAACGAGCAGGGAACGGAGGCGGCGGCAGCCACCATCACGTATCTAAAGAAATCCGGCCCGGATGTGATCTTCCGGGTGGACACTCCCTTCATGGTGCTGGTGCGCCACGATCCCACCAAGCTGGTGCTCTTCTACGGCCTCATCAATGAGCCACCGGCCTCATATTAAGACATTAGCTTAATCTTAATTATATAAGCGCTAGTTTCTAAGTTCGTTGACTCTAGTTAGGAAGCCCATTAATCATTTTAAATGATACAAATGAATTAAATCATAATTATATATAGTACAACTACCTGGAAACTTGCTATTTAATTAGTTTATAGTCTGATTTACGTGGGTAATCTGCTTTAATTCCAGGAAAATGTTGATTTATTCTTGATAAATTTGGAAGGAATTTGATTTCTTTTTAAAATTATTTTTTTCTAATTTAAATCTGATATGGCTTAAATTTTTTATATATGAAAAATATGAACTTTGTTTTTGAAATAAAAAGCATTTCAATTCGAATTCATACCATGAAAATTGAAAAAAAAACCGTCGGTTATCCTCGTAAAGTCTGGCAACGTTAACCAGCAGCAATTTGCGCTTAATTTAAGTGAGACCAGCTGCCAGCTACAGTAAGTATCGATGTATAGAATTAAACTAACATTGGTATCGATAATTTCCCATCTCTATTGTTTTGTTTGTTCCTCAAAAAAGCTAATTTTGCATTAAATTAAGAATTAATACCACTTTCACTGTAAAATGATATCCCTACCCGACACAGACAGCGAGGATGAGCTGCCACCCGGCTGGGAGGAGAGGGCGACCGATGACGGCACCGTTTGCTATGTGAAGTAAGCTAAATTCACATGGAGTAATAATCTAATTCTGCTAATTCTTTTTTTTCGGATTAGCCAACAAAGTAAGACGTCGCAGTGGACGCACCCGCGAACAGGTCGCTCCAAACGCATAACCGGTGAGCTGCCCTTGGGCTGGGAGAAGTATTACGACGAGCAGGGCAAGAGGTTTATGTTCCTCAACAAGGAGACGCAACAGCGGACGAATGTGGATCCCCGCTTGGCTTTTGCCGTGGAGGAGCCAACGCAGAATGTGGCCCAGGTGCGGCAGCGCTTTGATTCCTGCTCCACCGCCCTGCAGGTGTTACACGGCAAGGATCTGCACGGCCGCACGGCTCTCATCACGGGTGCCAACTGTGGCATTGGCTTCGAAACGGCTCGCTCACTGGCCCAGCACGGCTGTGAGATCATCTTTGCCTGCCGAAACAGAACCTCTGCAGAGGCTGCCATCGAACGGATTGCCCAGGAGCGACCGGCAGCCCGTGCCCGCTGTCGCTTCGCAGCCCTGGACCTGAGCTCCCTACGTTCTGTTCAGCAATTCGTGAGGGAAATCAAGCAGAGCGTAAAGTAAGCCTTTAACTATCTTCTTGAATATTGGAAATAATAGTGAAGCCTCTTATCTATAGCCACATTGATTATCTAATACTGAATGCCGGCGTCTTTGCACTGCCCTACACCAAGACCGTTGATGGTCTGGAAACCACATTCCAGGTCTCGCACCTGTCCCACTTCTACCTAACGTTGCAACTGGAGACGCTGTTCGATTATAAAACACGAATTGTGGTTCTGTCATCCGAATCGCACAGGTAAATTGGAATTTCAGTATTTAAGCACGTAACTAAATGGGGTAGAGTTAAGGAAATGAATTAAATGTTATTCTCAATCCAGCAATTTCTGTTGCACCCTTGATAATTTGTATTTTTTGATAAGAATTTCTAATTAAGAGGATTCCTCTAGAAAGTTTATTTGACAAAAATCCAAGCGGATCCACTTTTTATTGCCTGCAGTGTAAATCTAGTTTCAAGTTCCAAACTTTTATTTTTTGCCGGTCAGCAATTACCATTAATGCAACCGGTATTTCTATAAGATGATGTCTTGCAAATACGCAATACTTAATTTGTGATAAACATATCTTGCTTTTTAAATTTAAACTCAATAAGCAGAATGTATAAATAGGTGCGAACACAATCTAAATACTATCAAAGGTTCAAAGTGCCATTAATTCATAAAATGGGTCACATCACTTGACCACAACTAGTTTGTTTGTGCAAAACATGAAATAGCATTTGATTAATGTACTCAAATTGATTTTTGACTTATTACTTTAATTAAATAATTTGTTTTTTAATAGATTTTAAAGCGAGATGATTAGAAAACTCTTCATAAGAAACAGTGGATATTTCCTAGTCGCTATCTCCAATTAGAAATTTCACGTCTGGCATTCCAAGTGGTCGTACTTTTTATTTGTTTGCGAGTTGAGTGCACTTTTCTGCCTCCACATTGTGGACTTTGGACCGACCGGTTTCTATTCGCGCTTTGGGGCCAAACTATTCATGGCGCGGCCAGAAATATCTATGCATATTTCTCCCCCAGCCATGCCGGCTAGTGAAGCGTCGTCTTCCAAAATTAATTATGTTTGCTGTACATCTCGTGCGGTTTTGTTTACAATTCGTTTTTGTTTTGTTTTTTCTCAAGGCAAAGCGTAGTTGAACTAAGCTTGGAAAATATTTTTTTTTTTCTTAGCTAGCAACGGTTTCGTTTACATTTAGTACTGCGCACTCGCAAACAAAGGCCCCAACAAAAAACCATAACAATTATGACGCTGATACAGCTGTGATTGTATTATCAAAAGCGAAACCCCTCACCACCATACCCTCTAGGCCCTCGATTTGAGTACCTTCCTCACTGATTTGTTCATAAAAACAATTTAGACTCACGTGCAGATGTAAAGCACAGTGGGCCAAAAGGGGCGTTTCAAAATATATTAATTATATTATATATAGTTATAGTAGAATAGTATAGGTATAATAGCAAAAATATTTAGCAAAAAATGATTCGAAATGTATATAATTATAATGTTGACATGTGTAGGTGAATAGGGATCGCGTAAATATAAAAATTATGCTTAACAGCATGTGCTGTTCTTGCTGAACCTTAAATCTTTAATTGCATTTATTAAAAATCAAATAATATGTAAACCACATCAAAAATCAAATATTAAAATGATATTTATAATGTGGTGAACATTTTTTGAAGCATTATTTGTGAGTAAAAATTAACTTTGTTTGAATTGACTATTCAACCCTCTAAAAAATACTTTTCATTTATTTTTTAGCAAACAGAATAATTTCAAAACAAATGTCAAAGTAACACAATAAATGTTTATACTTTCATTACATCTCAAAAAAGTATAAACCGTGATCCAGACCCATACCTACTATATAAATAGACCCCCTCAATTGCGGTAATCTCCGCTAACTCGCTTAATTAGATTGATTAATTTGGGGGAACGGCTGACCCACTGTGCGAGCTGTCTGAGATAAATCATCTGGCAAACTGGTCGCGTGAAGCGGCGGAAGAAGCATGAAGCCAAATTGAACCGAAATGGATTTTATGTAGTTGCTTTCGGAGGTGGGTTTTTTGTATCTGCTGCGTTCGTTTCTTCCAGCACGTACAACTTTTTCGGCTTCACCGAGTGAGTACACACACAGATATCTTGCTTAGCCTGGCGAACGTGCCACACAGAGTCTCGTGCGCCACTCGGCGGAGTACTCGCAGATAGTCATGTATGCCACCAAACACAGTGCGTTCCAGTTCAAGATATTGTATCTGTGATGATGAATTGCGCTCAGTTCCTATTGGGGTCAAACGCGGAGCAAGCGGCCTTAGGTGCTAACTGATATTCACTTTCGAAGGGTAAATAAACAGATTTGCTGCTTCGAGCAATTCAATTGATTTTATTATTTCCCACCAGATTGCAGAAATTTGTAATTTACTCAAATTTATTCTTTGCAATGCACTGAAGAAAAGAGTTATACACAAATTGGGCGTTCTCAAGTAATTTAACAATAATTATACTATTTAATTCCAATGTAAAATTTTTAGTATTATAAAATTGTGAAATTCTAAACTATTTGCATATTAATTTATTCAAAATGATTATGAGCTCAATGTAAGGCAGTTAAAATGTGAAATGTATTTTGTAGGGATTTTTAAAGCTGTTTTAAATATTTTAAATATTTATTTTAATTAGAATTTAATCTAGAATCTCCCTAATAACTACTTTAAATGATTTATAGACATATATTCCTAGTCTTTCTGCGTTTTAACTTCCCTGAACTGCATAATAACCAGATATGTTCTTTGTGTCGTTATAATTTTAATATAAGTATTTATTCAGACCAGATTACATGCCAGTCGTGCCTACCACAACATATGTAAGAGCCAAGCCAATGGGACGGAGACGGGTTCTACTATTTATCATGGATGCCTAGTGCGGCCCATACTTATAAATAACACTGAATTTGCATACATTTTGCGACGTTATTTTTACATCGCCCACAAGGCGAGCGCAGATAGACTCCATGTACTCGAAATGAAAACAAATCCAAAGTCCAAAATGTGCGCGAGGTGCTGTGGAAACGTTGTCATGTTGCGGCTCCTCCGAATCCTCGGGGAGTATGCGACCCGCGCATGCGCTACCCGTGAGCTTAAGAGGGGCTTCCCCTTGTTTGTGGCGATGGGAGGGCAAGTCCCTACCCGACAAAGTTCAGTATTCATTTCCGAGTGTCCTTGTTTATTGTCTGGCTTTTGTTTCGACTGCCGCCACTTGTTGTGCCCCATTGTCCGCACCGTCTTAGTCATAGTACTGCACTGATGCTATGTTTTTGTTCCTCGTGAATCTGGATCCCATTAATGAAGAGCGTTAAACGCCGGCTATGCCAGCGCCAATGCCAATCAAGACTCGTTTTGCGATTGTCGACCGAGGCGGGGGCAAAGTCCAGTGGGTTCAGCCGGCTGGATGATGTGTGTATATGGCAAAGAAGTGGGACGGGGCGGGGTGCGGACAAAGAAATGCGTCGTACAATAATCACAAAACTCCACCTCCACTATTTCCTTTCAGATTTGCCAATCTGCCCGTGGAGAATCTGGCGGTGCATCATCTGTCCCCGCCGCCGGAGAAGTACTGGAGCATGATGGCCTATAATAATGCCAAGCTGTGCAATGTCCTGTTTGCCCAGGAACTGGCCCAGGTGAGAGACAAGACCAAATCTGGTCTCAAATCGGATTGATTAACTTGGTACGCTCCCTTCTCCAGCGCTGGAAGCAGCGGGGTATCTCTGTGTTCAGCGTACATCCTGGCAATATGGTGTCCACCGATCTCTCGCGCAACTATTGGTTCTACCGGCTGCTGTTCGCCATAGTGCGTCCCTTTACCAAGTCCCTGGTGGGTGATTTTTTCTCGCCCCCTTTGGCGCGACCCTTCACTAATTATTTACCCCATTTCGCCTCTCCATTAGCAACAAGCGGCCGCCACCAGCATTTACTGCGCCACAGCCAACGAGCTGACGGGTCTGTCCGGACTGTACTTTAACAATTGTTTCTTCTGCGAGCCCAGCAAGCTGTCCAGGAGCGCCACACTGCAACAGCAGCTGTGGCAAGTCAGCGAGCACTTGCTCTCCGAGCTCCTGGAGCAGGAGCAGCATTAGCTCAACTGGTAAGGTTGGTTTAGACATTTTACTAATATTTATACATGATGCAATAAAGGCATATTTCCTAGCAAATTATAATATTAATTGATGTTAATATGATATATAGGTAGGGAATATAAATCACACTTAAAGCAATCCGTTTAAGGGACAAAGTCTGTCTATAAAACAAACAAATACTGAATCGATTTGATTCAATTGTTTATTAATTCTAGCAATCCAGACCAACTAATAGGATTTGGTATGCAAATTAACCAGCCACGAGTTAATGTAAATTCGGTTTAGCTTTAAAAATATTCTGTATTTCTTTTTTTAACACTATAAGTATACATTTCTTGTTGCTTTTTCGCTTTCAAGTCTTAGTGGGTAGCATTTAAATAACAGCCTAAGTACTAGCTAAGGAACTCTTTGGGGGACTAGAAATCGGATACGCGGCCCTTGCGCTCCCAGTCACCATAACGCGTTGGCTCAGGTCCGGCCGGTCCGCCGATCTCGCCCGTGTACGGATTCGTCTGGTTGGGCCACGGCTTGAGGGGCTCCTTCTCCTGATAGGGATGGCGCGAGAACTCGTCCAGCTTGCCCAGTGGCGTCTTGGCGCGCAGCTTCTTCTGGAAGGCCATCAGCTTCTGCGAGGGCGTCGTCTTGGGCTCCTTGATCTCCACCACCATGTCGTTGCCGCCCACGGATGCCCGCCAGGCGCTGCTCGTCGACAGGTAGCTCACTGCTCGGAAAGGCGAAAATAGACCGTTAGCACCGCGCACAGGGGACACTCTAGGCACACACAACAACACACACCTTGCTTGCCCATCTGGGGAAGGGCTCGCGCCGATTGCCTGGCCATGGATTGCATTTTGTTTGGATTTGTTGTGAGTATCAGATTGTTATGCAAGAAGCCGGCAAGTGTCTTGGGTTCCCACTTGTTGTTTGCGTTTGTTCACTTGGGTTCACTGCAACTCGAGAGTTACTATCACTCGCTTGGATGTGCGCGTCTGAATTGAAATCTGAGGCTGTGTTTCGCTTTTATAGCCCGCGCCGCCGTTTAGTTACTTTATTTATTTTTCCGCCCCCAAAGAACAGTGTGACCGTGGTAGCTTTTGTTGTATTTTTTGGTATTATATTCTAGAGAAACAGCTGACGCGAAGGCTGCCAGATATTGTCATCTTCTTAAAGTCAAGTTAACATTTAATATAAATAGTTAGTTAACATTAATTAACTGGAAGCCATCTGAGTTTTAGGCATTTAAAAGCCCGACAATATATTGCAGAAGAAAAGGCAATGGCCGGCTAGACCAGCTACAATATATGTATCTAAAATTTAAATCTTTCACTTCTGGGCTTTTTTGATTGCCTAACCTAGTTTTTTTAAATTTAAAATAAAAAAAAAAAAAATGATAATTTAAAATAATTTTATAGTACCCTGCGGGTGGATAACTTTGCTAAGACGATTAGCCGTGGTTAAAACCGCACTGTATATAGTACGCTTAATGTAGTCTTCATAATTCAGTAAATTCAAATAGGATAATAATAATAACAGCAATATGTTATTTATATCTTTAAAAACGAAAAAGCAAAAGTTTCTTATTTGTATCATATACACATCATATAATAATTCAAACTGTATTGCTTTTGTTTATCAATTTTAAGACGTCTGTTGAATAAATATTTTCGAACTAGTTTATTATAGTTCAATAATTTATTATATTCAATTATAATTTCTTCGTAATATCCAATTAGTAATCAATCTGGGTTATTGTGAGTTTCCTGATTGATTGAATTCCAACTTATTACTTTCGATTAATAAATAAGTGAGCAATGACCGATAAGATCTTTAAACTTTAAAAGTTCGACTCGATTTGATCTTTAAAATCGGTAATTGGGGCTTGTGCTGTCCGAAAATCGACGTTTTCTTTATACTGTCATATATTTCACGCTGATTAGACGCAGCAGTTCATTACATGGAAGCCCTTCTTATCGCCCTGATCCATCACCAATTGCAGCAGACGATTGGGAATTGAGGTCTGGACATATCACAACTTATCAGCCCAAAATGCCCAAGCATATAAGGCGAGAAAACCAAAAAAAAAAATAAGGAAATACTTCGGAAAATTGTAAATCGCAGGTTAAAGTTTACTTTTTAGTACTTGTAGAGCACTTGATTTGGGAAATTATAAGATAATAGCCACGCATGGAGTCGTCGAATGATAACCCCAGAATATGGAGCTATTGAACCGGGTTGTTACACTTACACACTAAGCGATTCGACAATTTTAAACTGAAGTTCACTGAAAGAAATCATCCTAATACTATAGTCTTATTATTATTTATTAATCGGTAAACACACTTCACAGAGTTTATCACAGTTTATCTTCACAGTTTTAATCATAGATTCACAATTCATATGTTATTAATTTCAACAATATTTCACCGTGCGCTATTCCAAAAATTCCACCAATAATAAAAAAAAGATACAACAGTTTAATAATTAATCACTTTCTGGTCGTAAAAGTTTCACTTTAGAAAACTATTCCGCTCATGAACAGAGCTATATTACAGGCCATTATTTCATTCCCCATTTGTTTAAATTTTTATATTAATACCTGTATTAACTCAGGTAGCAATTCTCAGTGCATAAATTACGGATTTTTTCAGGCTCAGTATCACTTAATTCACATTCATATTTTTTCTCTGTTCTATATAGCCGTCTTCATGCATTGAAAAAATATATTTTCGTATCGACAGCTCAGTCGTTATCAAGTCGGCATTCGAAGCGGTTCGATTGTAACTACTAGACCAAGAACTACGAACGCTTCGAATCCGCACCGTCGTCCACTGAACTAGTCAGGATCGAAAGTGAAAGTGAATATAAATAGTTAGCAGAGCTACTCGAGAAGCTTTAGAAGTGGTTCTGCGGGAATATTTGCAAGTGGCACTGCATTTTTATTATCAGAGTTGCCCGATAACCTCCAACCTGAGTCGCGGCTTGGACTCGGATCAGAGCCAGATCAGGCAGCATAAGGAAGTGGGAGTGAGAATTCAGACGCCCAGCTGTACTCCTCAACGGAATCGCTGAGTAACAACGAGCAAAGACCCCAAAAGCCAAGTGAGTTTTTAAAATACCATTAAGACTGATAATAAAATAATATAACTGGAGATCACAGAATTCTACACATGCTAGGAAAACGTTCAAGTTAGGACTACACCGCAATAGAGGGTTTAATTAGAATACTAATTAAAAATATTAACAACCAGTATGATAAGTTATGGTTTTAAATAACTTATAACTTATGGTTTTAACTTATGGTTTTAAATTGGTCGGGTTTCAGACAGGTTATATGCATTTATGTAATCTTTTACACCGCTCAAGTTTCCTTTACGCTTCATATATAAAAATATTGGTTTATAAATTATTAAATTAAATATAATAATATAATCAGCTGTTGATTCTGATCAAGAATATATATGATTTATAGGGTCGGAAATGTCTCCTTCACTGCTTTGCTAGCTTCTGACTGAAATTTAATACCCTTCAAGGGTATAAAAATATGTTTTAAATGATTAATATTAATTAACGTTTAATTTCATTTTATCCAACAGAACCCGCTCTTTCATCGATCGTTACTATGATTGGGAAAAATCGAATTCTGCGGACAAGTGCCTTGGGAATACTCTTGGCCACCTTCAGCCTGACCGCATTGGTTTACATGGAGATGATCGAGCGCTGGATGATGCAGTGGTTTATGGTGCTTAAGCCGGGTGCGTTTATCACCGATCTGTGGCAATCGCCGTCGCTGGACATAACCGTGGACCTGTACATATTCAACTGGACAAACTCGGAGAGCGTAAGCGATCCCACAGTGAAACCAAGATTCGAGGAGCTTGGCCCCTATCGCTTCACAGAGCGAATGCAAAAGGTCAATGTGCAGTGGCATGATCACAACTCCACAGTGTCCTATATGCGTCGAAGTCGCTTCGATTTCGATCCGGAGCACAGCGCCGGACGGCCCTCGGATCCGATTGTGGCGCCCAACCTGCTCATGGTGGGTATCTACCAAAAGATGCTCTTTTGGAGTCCAATGGTGCGATCCCTTATACTAATGGCCCTGAGCTTTTACGGCAAAGAGCACACAATGGTACGGCGCGCCGGCGATTGGTTGTTTGACGGATTCGAGGCGCCACTGATCATGATGACCAAGTTGGTGCCGCCAAGTCTGGTGCCCGAGGTGGACTTTCCCTACGAGAAGATCGGCTATGGTTATCCAGTAAGTACAAGGACAAGCCAGTCTTAGCGAAAACACCTGAGTTAATCTTGTAGTGTAGTGTTTATATCAAATACTAATTAATAGATTAATATTCACAATAAACGCATACACAGTTTCTCTGAACAAGGTTGTTACAGAGAGCCAAGAAAATGTTAATAATTGCTTTTGAATATTCATACTGACTAATTGATAACTAATCACAGCGCAATGGGAGCATGGAGATATATGGACACCACAACGTCTACACAGGCCAAGACGACTTCAAGAAGTTAGGCCAAATAGCTCGATGGCGCTACAACAACGTCACGGAGGCCAGCCCCCGGTGCCTGCTAAAGGGAAGCGCCGGAGAGTTTCATCCAATCCCGTTGGTGAAGGGCAAGCCCATCTCCTATTTCCTGCCAGACCTGTGTCGCGAGCTGCAGGTGGACTACTTCGGCACCACGATCTTTGAGGGCGTGGAGGCATACGTCTACAGGGGCAGCGCCCGTAACTTTGCAAATGGTGAGATTAATTAAAGATTTCTATGTACTTTTGAACTGATCCTTAATTTATTCTCAATTTTCAGGTACCGAGAATCCGGAAAATAAGTGCTACTGCCAGGAAAACTGCCAAGAGGTCAGATCCGGTCTCATGAACATATCGTCTTGCTGGTACGGAGCTCCAGTCTTTGCCTCCTATCCCCATTTCTTTAAAGCCGATCCCTACTATAGGGAGCAAGTGGAGGGCATGAAGCCCGATAAGGACCGCCATGAAATGGTCGTTATTTTGGAGCCCAAAACGGGCATGCTGCTTGAGATCAAGGCTCGCATCATGGCCAGCCTGCTAGTAGAACCCAAACACATATCGTAGGTTCATATTAATGGAATAAGATCGAATTTATATCCTCAATAATCGTAAATGTAAACATTTGCAGGTTCTACAGAAACGCACGAAAGACCTTCTTCCCACTGATTTGGGCGGACTACAATGTTCACATTACGGATGGTCTCCTGGGCTATGTGAAGCTTATACCGATCGTCGAAAAGCTGGGCATGATCTGCTGCATCTTGGGAACAACCCTGGGCGTGCTGATGGTGTTCTGGTACCCGTACCAGCTGTTCTGGCAGAAGCGTCTGATGCACAAAATCGAGATCCACGATTTGGAGACGAGCAGGATCTCCGTTGATCCAACGAAGACCAACGGAGTGGAGGATTCACCACTGCTGAATGGACTGCAATATGTTGGGGTCAAGGAGGGGGAGGGCTGTGCCCACTGACAACTGGTTCGGGTTAAGATTAATTCACGTCGTAGGGTTAAGTTCGCAGGGTTTTATCTTGCCTAGTCTTTATAGTCTAAGGGACGGTTTCTCAATGTCCACTTAGGGTGACTTAAATATAAAAATTTACGTTAAAGCATGTATTGCCTGATTTATAGAACCTTTAACTAAGAATTTCTGAACTTCTTTTAGACGAATAATACTTAAAGGAACTATTGACTGGACATTAAGAAGTAATCCCCGGGAAAACAAATTTCGTAAACTTACAGTGAAACTGTCTGCTAAATGTTAACTACAAATTAAGAAACTAGTCCTATTCCAATAAACGGTAAATGGTGTTTTTTCGGTGCCTTGGAAGTTTTGAATTTATTAATCACTGTTAATGGTTGAACTGGTGTTGTCAGGACCGCCATATTCCAGTGAATCACTTAGTTAAATAAAAGTACAAGGGAGAAAAATCACACGCCCATAAACTGATAAATAATTGTGTGGAAATAATATGAAACGCATTGTATTAGCATTGAACTGCAATCGTCTCGGCTGAGCCGTTTCAGACCCGATTCAAAAATGTTTACCCTACAAGAGAGGCAACCGGTTTGGAGCAAGAGAGCCAAAGAGCGGGAGAGAACGCGTGAGAGCAATTATGTTCATTGTACCCTGCCAACGGCGCGGCACATGAGTTTATCTTAATAGGTCATATATAATCCACATCCAAATTAAAATGAATAAATAAATATAAATAACTTGTATTAATTAATATAAGATGATGAAGTTACTCACATTGTTCTACGCCGACCACAATTTGATCACCATTTAAAAATTCCAAGGTATTTTTTAAAGTGCCGCTATTCACGATGCTCTTCTTTCCTCATATAAATATGTTAGTGACTGCACACACCTTATTAGCATTTTCGACACACACCATCTGGTAACATTACCCGCACTGACACTTTTCAGCAGCCAAGAAGGGCATCCGGCTGTCACCACTGCCGACCGCGTTCGGCTCTTAATGAAAAATAAATAATTGCCGCTGGCGGACGACTTTCGAACAGTACTTAACTCTTAGTCGCAGAGCAAGCGGCGCACAGACACGGTCGTTCTCGTTCGAACTGCGGTATTTCAAGATCAAGAGTCGACTTAACGGTGCGTTGTCGCCTTCCCGCGAAACAGTACGAGTGGGAGCGAGACGGCGAATAGCAAGCAAACGAACGCGCGCTGACAAAACCACACCGAAGACGACGCAAAAACGACACACTCGAAACGTTTTTAGACATTGGCGTCGTTGTCGCGCAATATTTACACCGCCGCTGCAATTAAAATTGATATCAATTGAAAGGTATTTCGCGAAAAATTAGAAACGCGCCGGAGGAATGCGAACCAACCAACTCACACGCGACATCAAGTGAAAAGTGATGCTGTTCGAAAATCGAACTAGAGTCGAACTGCAGGAGAATGTAAGGAACCACGAAAAAAACAACAAAATTCCAAGCGAGGGACAGAGAAAGAGATGGGGGAGAGCGAGTACTGCAAGAAGAGAGCGCAAACTCGAGAGAGTTAAACGTGCCGCGTTTTTGTCTTGTCTTTATATTTTTTTACTGTTCTTTGCTTCCTCGTCAGATAAGTGGTTAACCAAATATTAGACACAGTAACAGTTCTTACTTAATTTTTTAGTGAAGTTTACTTAATGACACGCATTCCAGAACAGTGACGCCTGGCGGTGAAGTTGTAGAATTTACGTGAATACATTCCGTTCATCCATGCATACATAAGTACGAATTATGCATGTATGTGTGCTTGTGTGTGTGTATTTTTGTTGGCACATTGCACTGTGCGGCGGCGGTTTTATTTTTAGGCCAAAAGAGCAAATCGAGCAGACTCATACTCGAAAACATTGTCAACAGGTTGCGGAAGTGGCGAGGTTCAAGGATATTTGCAGTGCTATTATTTCACGTTCAATACAGAATAGAGCGGACAAAATTTGCGTGATTAATGTTTGAACAAATGATTTGGCGCTATGTGAAGTTCATAATCTGACGAGCGGAATAACCAGAGCGCACGAGCGGGCGGTTGGGGGAGGGTGTGGCTGGTAGATAACACAAACCAAGAAAAAAGCAACACCGAAACTGGGAGCAAGCGACGGCAAAAACGGGTTTTTCTCCTAACCTCGCTACGTGTGCATTTAATAATAAATAAAATAAATCATCGACCGTCGCGAATGTACTTCATGCGTGTGTGTTGGTGCCTTCGAATTATCGCCAATAATAACAATAATAATAATGGCCGTTACTAAGGCCAAAATGCCACTCAGCCAGCGGTTGTCATGCAGCTCCAAGAGCTGTAAACAGTTCCTACTACAACCACAAGTACAGTGTATACTTACAACCCACGCCCTGCGCATTACGCATTTATGGTTGTGCCAGGCCATGGAAAGGTGAACGTGTTTCTCCTAATTCAGACGTCCCAGCCGCGAATCAAAACAAAAATAGTCATTATAATAAAAACAAAACAAATACTGAGCCAAGGAATGTGCCGCAGTGAATCACGGACTTTCCACATTGCCCAAGTTCGCGTTGAAAACATCGATAATATTGAAGTTCGGAGTCAGCACACGAAATGGTGGGAGTAACTCTTTTTTTCGTTTTGTTGTTTTTTTTTTCGTGGTATCCAGAACAGTGTCGGTGTTTAGTTACTAAATGCTGCTGAATTGGCAGATCCAACTTGTGTGGAAAAATTCGTGCCAAGTGCTCAAGTACTCTATTTTGTTTAAACGTCTGGAGTTTTTAATTGTTTGTGTTAAATAATTCTGTATTCGTCCCTTTTGGGAAGAATGTTAGTGATTATCTAAAAACAACTTACCTTGTATTGAAAATCATTAAGCCGACCTCAACCTCATTTGACCTCTCTGACTAATAGCCATCAAGATCTAGTTCTTTTGAAAATTGCTATACAGTTTGTGTTAACAGGGTCATGTAGGGCTTTCTTAGCCTTTCTACGAACAAACACAGTACAACTTTCTGACTAAGCGTCGCTAATCAGCATTCGTTTTATATACTATATTTAGAAAATACCCTAGTCTGCAATTAGATTTTGTGAACTGATAACTAATTCATGCTCTGTTGAAGCCTGACGTAATGGAACAATTCAGTATATTCAAACGCAGCCCTAAGGACAGGTTTCAAAGTGTAAAGCAACCCCCGAAAATACTACATGTTACTCTGTGTATTTTAAGCAATTTAATTGTATTTCATATGTGGGGTACAGTCAAGCATTGGTATGTTTAATTAAAGTTCATAAAATATTCAGGAGAGAGTTCGATAAAACTAAGCGGAGTTGGGGCAAACCCTGTAGTGTCACTCCCAAAAGCTTAGGCTAAAGGCTTAAGTGAAGGCACGGAGTATGTATAGACTTAATACAATAATACAAATATAATCCATCAATCTACAGGTTCCATATTTTTAAGCCACACTGTATTTTCAAGCCTTATGTGTCTTCATACCCTGAACATGCAAGCATGGCAGTTGTAGGTATTCACTTTAATATGCATTTAGTTGCGGTTTGACCAGTTTCAAGCGAAAACTTTATTACATTTAGACAGCAAATTTGTTTAATTACGACGCCAAGCGAACTCAGCTTAGGCGCGTGATCGCACGTCTCTTTATCTCTCCCAGCCGCTCTCCGTCTCTCACAGAGCCGGAATTCTCCGGGTATCTCCTGGAAATCGGGTGTCGAGCCTGCTGGCCCCGGAACGTCCGATAAGGCCTCGTCGCCCAGCGATAAGCCCAGCGAACACCACTACAATGTATACACTCTCTGCTCACACTGGTTCTCTCTCTCTTTTCGCCATTTAGACGCTAATAACGGGAACGTAGCCGCGCCGAGGGCTCCACTCAGTGCGACGCAAGAGATCGGCCGAGGAAGACGCCCCTCTTCTATATAGAACACCATCGATACGCCGGCACCAACATATCAACCCCATATTACCATCATCATACACAGAGACTACGAAGATGACATCACGAGTGCGTCATTGTGCCCGGCTGGGAATCGTCGTTCTGGGTTTATTTTGCATCGCCAGTGGGATTTATCTCTTCCGCAACTGGATCGAGATGTTTACACGCATGCGCGGCAAGGTGAGTGCTTACTCATGCTCCTCCTACATCTATCACCACTTGCAATCTAACCGATTTTATCTTATCCGTCCGATCCAACGTCGATTCCTCTAAACCTTTGAGTCAAATTGGCGAACGCGACCCCAAAGGTCAACTGGTCGAGGCCGGGGGCTCACTTGCCATTTGCATACAATTTGGCCGTCGGAAAGTCATTTCTCCCATTGATTGAAGGCAATTGATCGAAGTCAGCCGAAAATTGACTGTGTGCAGGTGGCTGGCTCAATAAAAATCACCCCAAGCCAACAGGCGATAAGATAGGACAACTAAGGCGGCGGAATATACATTTATTCAAACCGAGAGAGCTGTCGATTCGATAAGTGTGTAAAACACATTTACGATCTCACATTAGGAGTACCCATACTTGTGTACGTGCTTTTAATTAGCATGTTAATGCCATCATTGGGTTTATGTTCTCTATATAGTATATCCGGAGAGTGCTTATTCACGGGAGTTAAAGCTCTTTATGGCCAGAATATTCATGAAATTTCCGTAGTCATTATTCCTAGTACAATGAACTAAGGGAGCGAGGAACTTGGATACATTTTATATATTTTTTATTCCACGATAAACTGAAACTAAACTACAAAAACTCCTTTGTTACACTTACTTACTTAAGGTCTTCTTAAGTATTCTGCAATTCCCTATCATACTAAGGTATCTGAAGAAATAAGATAACCCGAATGATGGAATTCTGTTTCCAAAATAATCATCAATCATAAAATTATCAATTTGCCAAATTTGTACGGCCAGGTGTTACTCGTTGAGTCACTGAAGTTTCGGTTGTGATTCCATTTTGTCTTTTTTCGGCAACTCGACTAATATTAGTATGTGATTAATTGGAATTATCAAAAAGGGCGCACCTGTCGCTGTGATTCATGGGGTCAACAATCCAAAAATCGAAATGTTTCCATTATGCTGCCTGCGAGGCGGAAATGCCATCCAAAGAGGTTCACTGCTTAGGAGTTTGGGGTTTCGGGAAAATCGCAATGGGTGCTATCTTATCAGACACCTGAAAAATAACCCATTTAGCGATAACCGTGTGTTCGATTAAGCAACGCTCTTTACTCTTTACTCCATACATATAAATATATAGAACGAAACATTCATAAGTGACCTTAACTACCCAGAACTGGCATGTAACCACACCTGGCCCTGGCAGACTGAACACCTGTTCCTACTCTGATACCATATTCCAGACAGACTAATCTATTGGGATTTTACTAGGGCCTTTTGCCATCTGCAAAAAGAGCCCGGTTCGAAGGTTCCCTTCCTATTATCAGTTAGCTATTTCCTGTAGTCCAGTCGCTGTTCCAATTATAAAGATTATATGGTTATGGAAAAAACAAAAATGGTGGCCCAGCAGTGTTCTAAAATCCCCGATCGACGATCGTTAAGTCTGCCGTTTTGTGGCTTACAATGATTGATGGCTGATAGCACCTCACCCGCCGAAAACGTGTAATCGCCTAACCTAGCACCTGCTTTCCTACAAAGTAGCTGGCGAATTGCATTCCATTTGTCTAGAACGAACTTCTAGCAAAAAGTGTTACTACCTTAAAGGTTATGCTATATATTTTAAAAACGATAAGTTCTAGGAACATTAAAAATGGAACCAAAAATAGCAGTGGTGAAATACTATGATTATCTTACTACGATCCAATTATCTAAAAGTTTAGTACATTTTTGAGCCACTATCTGAAAGCAGTAAGAATACCTGAAATTATGCATAGTTTGGTCAAATGGGAAATGTATGAAAAGTATTTATACATATATAAATTTATTGTTTAAATAGACCATCAATTCTCAATGCGCACAAGCAAGCCCTCTGTAGCAATTATGAAACCTCCAGCGAGCCGGTACCAATTGCACAGATCATTATTGAACTTTGGTCAGGGTTTCCATATGTACATATATTCAATTTGCACAACGAATTCACGATACTTAACTTAATTGCCAACCAGTTATCCTCAATTATAACAATAAAATTATGTAAACCGTTCATCATTGAATACTGATCAATTATCAATCGAGTCAAGCTTATCCCCAATGAAATATTATTTGTCTTCATTACAGGAAATGGCCTTGAGTCCCACATCACGTTCATACGAGGGCTGGAAAATCTCTCCCCTGCCGCTCAATTTCGATGTATACATATTTAACTGGACGAATCCGGAGGACTTTTATGTGGGATCCGGCAAGAAGCCTCGCTTCGAGCAACTGGGACCATATCGGTTCAGGGAGAGCCCCGACAAGGTGGACATTGATTGGCACAACCAAAACTATTCCGTGTCATTTCACAAGAAGTCCTGGTTCTACTTTGACGCTGCCGGCAGCAATGGCAGTCTCTCAGATGTAATAACGCAGGTCAACACTGTGACACATGTAAGTTAAAACAGTTTCCAACTTTGAATTTTTTAATTAATGCCAGTATTTCGCACAGATTGCTGCAAAACGTGCTGCTGATAGCTTGGTGGGCAGAGTGGGTGTCAACCTGGCCATTAGAATGTATGGACAGCAGTTGACCGTATCGAGAACCGCCGATGAAATGCTCTTCAAGGGATACGAACATCCATTTATTAAGCTGGGAAGGGCACTTCGCCCCGACGATGTGCCGTATGTTCGCGTAGGCTTTCAATATCCACGAAACGGAAGTACCAGCTTCGACGGGGACATCAATATGTTCACCGGAGCCGATGATATTGCCAAAATGGGTCAGATCCACACCTGGAACAGTATGACTCACACTGGCGCCTTTGAAGGCGAATGCGGTCAGGTGCGCGGCTCTATGGGCGAATTCTTTCCCCCCAATTTGAGCACCAACGATAGCGTCTACATGTACATGCCTAAAATGTGCCGGGCCGTTCCCCTGGACTACACGGAAACGGTAACTGTGCACGGCGTGACCGCCTACAAGTACAGTGGCACCGAACATGCCGTGGACAATGGCACCCTCTACCCGGAGGCGAGTTGCTACTGTGTCGGCGGCAAGTGCCCGTCCATCGGCGTGATCGACACTAGTCGATGTAACTTTAATGCGTCGATCTACATGTCATATCCACACTTTTATAAAGCGGATCCCAGGTTCCTGGAGGACCTAGAGGGTTTGCAGCCGGAGCGCGAAAAGCATGAGTTCTTTATGACGCTGGAGCCGAATGCTGGCGTGCCCATGGACGTGGGCGGTGGCTTTCAAGCCAACTACTTCATCGAACCCGTACCGGGGATAAGGTGAGTAAACTGAAGAGTTCATATTAAAGTATGAATCTTATTTAAATTAATGGAATCCCTTGTTATTTTTTCAGCATATACGAAAATATTCCAAAGCTTTTGATTCCCATGATTTGGTGCGAAGAACGCGTTCGCGTTACGGAGGAAATCGCTAACGACATTGCCCTAGTGCCTTTGATTGTCCTGCTCGGACAGATCGTAACTGGAATTCTGCTGGCCGGCGGTCTCATCTGCACCTGCTGGTACCCCACGCGGCAGGTGACGCACTTCTGTCACAGCGATCCCAAGGCCAAGGCCAGTGTCCTTAGGCCACTTACTGCCTTTGGTGTAAACCCAACGGCAGCAACGGCTCCGGTGGCGCAGCTCTTCCGCACAAACAACAGTGCGTCGGGCAATGAACGCGTAGGAGTGCGCCTGCTCGACTATCGACGTGACTCCGGCTTGAGGGAGGAGGAGAGCGTTGGCGTCGCCGAGAGCTCCCAGAGGGAACGACTGATCGGAGTCGACTCGCCGGATGTGATAGTTAGATAATACATGAGCTGGCATAACGCATTTCTGGCGGTGCCCCCTACGATCATCTGCCTAAGACTCATTTACGTCGCCGTAGCCTAGTATAGTAGCCATTTTGCCTTAGCCAGACCCTCAGCGGTTGGATCACCCAGGAGATCGAGCCAGATCTACATCCCATGCATCACCACATTACCACTCACACACTCCCATCCGCCTTAGGAGTTCCCTCTGCAGACAGCGAGAGAGATTAATAAGATTATTTATTATTTAGTGCCAAAAACAAGAGGATAAAAAACAGCAGAGAACCCAAACAAAAGTCATTAACTATTTTAGTAGGCTTAAGCTTCTATCTGTAAATAGAGTGAGTCGTTAAGTTTCCCATCTATCATCCATTTACCCAAAAATTGTTGAAGTTGAAACTGCGCATGCCCAAAGTATTTATATATTTTAACTTTTGTAACTCGTAGATCGATATTTTAGTTTTATCTAAGGAGAGATGAAAGGATAAAGCGAACTTATGAAAAAATAAACATTAAGAAGTGAGCTCTTTTGCCGACTTGCTCATTTTAGATAGACCTTATCAAATTTCACCTGCAAAGATTTCACATATCCTATGTACATATATCGATCAATGTAAGCTAGATAATAGTAGAGCACAGCTGTGAACCCCCGGAAATGTTTCCGAAAATTCCTTAAAATACATTTGAATTTAAAGAAGAGAATAAAATCCAAATTAAATGAAATATATTTATATTTGTTTAACCTATTTCCAAACATATCATGAACATGTTGAAACTACATGAAATTAATGTCAATTTAATAAGAAAAGCCGTGTTAATATCCAAAAATTATATTGTTATATTTTAAGAAGAGAATAAATATAAAATGTATCCCAGTTACTTTTTATCAAAGATTTAAAATTATAAAACTAAAATATTCAGCATAATGTCGACATTTTCTAGACCGTAATGCCATAATATTCCCCTAAATAATTACAAAATATTTAATTAAATGCTATTTTGAATATTGCTGAAACTTCATAAAAGAATGCAAGAGATAATTCACTACAGTTTAGCTTTTATTACACTACACATTTCTGGAAAAATATTGTAAATTGTGGAAAACAATTGTACTCTTTAGTTATAACCTATCAAAGACTATTAAAGCCGCTTCAACCAGCTGGTCACGGCCCAAAAACAGAGGCTTATGAAACCGAAGCTAAAGAGGCAATTCAAGGTACTGGCTCCGTTGCCGGGATTTCCCAAATCCAGCTGCGAAGCCAGTTCCTCTGGTACATCCAGGTAGATGCGTTCCACACCAAAGCCGAAGATCAGCTTACGCAGCTTGGCCACGTCCACGTAGTCTCCGGCGGATGACCAAATGGTCAGGCTACTCTCATTAGTCTCGTTGACGGCGGCAACCAGTCGATGTAGTTGCTCCTCGCTGTTGGCCGCAATGCCGGCACGTACCGGAAAGGTGATGCTTTGACCAGTAGAAAGCACATTGTTGGCGCTCAATGTTTCCAGCATGCCTTCGCACTGCTCCTCCGTGTACTCCCCGTCCCGGAAATCGGCGCCCCAATTGGTTGTCCAGCCGATTGAAAGAACAGCCTGCTTGTAGCGCATGCAACCGGCAAAGAATCGATCCGGATCGACGGGCACGCTTTTGTTTTGCTCCACGGGACCACTCAGAATGTCGGCGTTTATCCAAATGGGGTAATCCATCTATGAAGGTTGAAGGAATATTTATATTGGAAAAATGTTACAACAATCAACTCACATTGGGAATGTTCTCGTCCAAGATGTCGAGGGAGCCTTCGAACACCTCGATAGACTTAAAGTCCAGCTTAACCCCTTTCTCTTCGCCCTCATTGTCCCGGTTAAACTCCATAATCTGGTAAAGAAACTCCGCCAACGTAAGATCGGAGATGACGGCCGGCGGATGGGCCATCACGGGGATGTCCTCTCCCTCGCCATTCAGCTTGCCGAGAACGATGTCTGCCTCAATGAAGTCAATGTCACCTATGGACAGGAAGAAGAAGATTCGACAGGTTTGTGGTGGCTCTACGAAGCACCTCCTCTACCTGTGAGGGCCTCGTCCAGTAGCTGCTGGCTGTTGACCGCGTGAGCCCATGTTATGGCAGTCAGGTTGGTGCCCCAGGCGCGCATTATGTCCCGATCCTGGAGCAATATGTTCACGAAGGCCGGCGTTCCGTGCTCCTCCTCCACCACTTGGTACTGATAGTAGTTGCTGGCGTTCAAAACAGCGCCATTGATTTGGGCCACGAGCGCTGCGAGTGGGCGCGAATATGGTATTAATACTCCATAATTGAACAATGGGACGCACAGAGGGCACATAATATGATAGATAGATAAGCTACAATGGCTTCCTTCTTACCTTTTTTTATTTACTTGTTGTATATATTGCGAATTGCACACATAGAGAGGCCAAGACCAAGCAATATCAATTTGTTTACTTTTTGTAGCGTTTAATGAGTGAGTGTTGATGTGTGTAAATGAGTAGAAATTGTTATTTAAATGGGATGAACTTCCACTTTCACCGAATGCTGCAAATTAACTGTGAACTGCAATAACAATTATTCCCTGCACTTCTCCGGCAGCGGAGAAGGCAAAGCAAAGCGCAGTCGCCAAGAGAGGAAAAAAAAATGAGAGAAAAGCGAATGGAAGACGGACGCAATATGGCGCGCTCAGAGTCGGGAATTCAAATTGCTGATTGCTGATACGTTACCGAGGATCAGTATTGATGTCCATAGAGCGGGATTTGTTAATTGGCCGATCGGGGAGGCACTGTACTTGGTGCGAACGAGCAACATCTTGAAACACCTAACACCGAACTAAGTGCAGGACAAGAATAAGACTTGAGTTGCGTTATTTGTTGCTTATCGCTAACTCTTGCTGATTTGATTAAACTTTGATTATGCATTGTAAATTAGTCTTGATAATTATTCGCCGCAAATATATATTTTTGAGAAAATCTAAATGTTTTTTATGCCAGGAAGCAATATGAAATGATTACATATCTTCCACTTGTAAATGAAACTGTATAAACATAAATTTACCATATCAAGTGATTTCACTGTACTATTTGAAATATGCGCCCAAATTTGCATCGATACATACATTAGATAATTTATTTATTTTCTAATTTTACGCATTTTTTATGAATAACTCAGCTAATAAAATGTACCCCTTATTTTGCCTATTTTATATATTTAAAAATGTATTGTCTTGTATGTCGAATGTAAAAAATTAAAAACGTGACTTTCGAAATCGAAATATCGATAGGCCAGACATGATAATATCGATATGACGTATCGTTGTCAATCGGCTCTCTGCCATCACACACTTCGCTCCACCGTTGTTGCTTGGGTAATTTTTTTTTTTTTTTTCTGTGTCTTGATAATTGTTAAACATTTAAGTGATTTAAAGTATTAACAATGACTTGAGACCAAACATAAACATAAACCCTTTTTTTTTTTTTTTTTTTTGCACGTGAAAACTAGTTATAAGCCCTAGCATCAACGGAAAAGTGAAGCACTAAGAGTGTCTTGTGAAAAGTCAATTTCTTGTGAAAACGAAGAAAATTAACGCGAAAACCTAGCATGTGCTAGTGAAGTCTCCATTTACGAAGATTGCCGGTCAATTGCGGGAAGGCAGAAAAAGAATCCAGCGAGGAGAAGCATCTGCACTGCTGCGTGGTCTGTGGCCAGGAGCCTGGGCCAGCGGAGTCTCAGCCCTTTCTGGGTGGTAAACAAACACCCGGCATTGGTACAGTCCCAGACATTAAAATATAACAGACACGATGTCGGCGCAGTCCGTCTACCTGAAGGTGACGCGGATCTCTCTTCGATCCGCCTCAAACCTCTCTAAGCGGCGCGTGGATGAGCTAAACTCGGGAATCGGAGAGCTGCGCCGCCTGCTTTCCTGCGTTGTGTGCTGCCAGCTGCTGATGGATCCGTATTCGCCCAAGGGGAAGCGGTGCCAGCACAACGTGTGCCGACTGTGCCTGCGGGGCAAGAAGCGACTCTTCCCCAGCTGCCCGCAGTGCGAGGAGTGCTCCGACTTTAAAACCTACGAGGAGAACCGGACGATGGCCCTGCAGTTGCTATGCTATAAGACGCTATGCGTCCATCTGCTGCAATCGTCGCTGTATGCACAGTTGGCGGGACTGCGCCCCCAGATGGGCGCTAGGGAGCTGGAGCTGCTGCCGCGCATAAAGCTGCCGCCAAAGAGTACCCAGGAGTTCATTCGTGAGGGATCGAACTACGACGACATGCGTGATACTTTCCTGCCGCAGCCGGACCTGCCCTTCCTCAAGGGCCTGCCCTCCTCGTTGCCCGCCGAGACACCGCCCACGACGGCGGCTACCACACCCGAGATACCGTACGAGCAGCATTTGCCCGAGCACCATCAGCAGCTGTCCATCAGCGACATTGAACTGGAGGCAGCGGCCACAGCAGAGCAAGGCCACTTTTCGCCGCTGCCCCTGCTACCAACGGGCTCTCGCATGGGACTCGAGCCACATTCAGCGCAGCTAATCTTCACTAGCGGTACCACAGACACCACGGAGTCGGGCTTCATGGAGCAAGCGTGGACAGGTCAAGTGGATCTCTCCGAGGCCGTTTCGGTCTCCAGCTTCCCGAGCAACAACACAAACTTTGCCGTCTCCTACCTAATGCCCGCGGGAGCATCCACGCCGTTCGACGGCCAGGAGCTGCACATTGGTCAGGTGGTGCAAATCGGGGACTCTTCACAAACGGCTGTGCTCACAGCCATCGCGGAGCCTGTAAGGAAGGAGGAGGAACACCCGCAATTGGCTGTGCTTCAAGACCTCGATGAAAACGAGGAAGGCCTCACACAACTAAATGTTCTGGCCGACGCAGAGGAACCTGAACGACTGGCCGTGCTATCCGTTACAGAGGAAATGGAAGAGCCTGATCAGTTAGCTCTGCTGTCCGTCACAGAGCAGCCCGAGGAGCTGGCTGTGCTGTCGGTCAAAGAGAAACCCGAAGAGTTGGCTGAGTTGGCGTCCGTTGTAGAGGAATCCGATAAGTTAGCTGTGCTGTCCGGTACAAAGGAGCCTGAGGAGTCAGTGAAGGTGCAAAGCGGCAAGAGGAAACTAGACCAAATTGAGGAAGATGATGATCAGGAGGAGCACGGGGACAAAGTGGAGGAGGTCAAGCAGGCCAAGAAGGAGGAGGTCAAGGAGGCCACGAAGGAGGAGCCGCAAGAGCAGGTGGCCAGCCACGAAGGACCAGTTACACGCAAGAGAGCGCGCAGTCCCAAAATCCCAGTTCAGAAAATCGAAGCAGAGAATAAAGCGGAGCCTGCAACAAAGATGCAGTCGTCGAAGAGTGCCTTCCGCCGGGTTCGAGGCAAGGACAACGAGAAAGAGAGGCCACCAAAGTCCAAGTGCCGCTGTGGTATCGCCAAAACGGCCAATCCCCTTACAACCTGCCGTACTTCGCGCTGTCCCTGCTACAAGAACGGGAATAGTTGCTCCGGGTGCAATTGCGTTAGCTGCAAAAATCCCCACAAGGTAGACTTTGTCGAGACCGATGACGAGGATGAGGAGGAAGCGATAAAGAGCGATGAGGAGAAGGACAGCAGCCAGCAGAAGGCAATGCCTGCTCCGCAAGAAGAGAGTGTGGATGCAGCTCCAGAATCTGCTGCCCCCGGACCCAATGACGGTCCCAGCCTGGTGCCCCTTAGCAATCTACAGCAGTCACAGCATCCGTTGGTGTTGGTCCAGAATGAGAACGGCGAGTACCAGGGTAAGTTCACATACACATTCACGAGTATTGTTCTTCTCTAAACCATCACCCTCTGTGCAGGCTTCAACATCTTCCAGGGGAGCAAACCCGTTGACCCCGAAACTCTTGGCTTCATACGCGTGCAACTGCAGAACAGCGATGGCAACAGCTCCATTCCTCAATACGCCTACGTTATGCCGCCGGCAGCACCTGCTGGTTCAGCCACAGCGCCAGTGCCAGCCCCAGC
Organism: Drosophila bunnanda; assembly: GCA_035046265.1. NCBI lineage: Eukaryota > Metazoa > Arthropoda > Insecta > Diptera > Drosophilidae > Drosophila > Drosophila bunnanda. Next base: position 3,043,067 of record JAWNOB010000076.1, on the reverse strand, counting down.
ACCATCGCCACCGCCACCACCTCCTCCAGCACCGGAACGAGAAGTTATTGAGCCCCCGCCAAAGAAGTTCAGGACTGGCTGTAGAACAAGGCGAGGGATGGCCAACTTCTCGGCCCTCGATACAGTGGACGAGCTTGTCAGTGGCGGATCCACGAGCAATTCTGCCGCTGGCGACAGGTTGTCTGCCACTGACAATGCCCACTCGCTGTTCGAGGAGATCATGTCGGGCTCGGATGATTTGTAAGCAAGGCGATTCACGCATAGATGTTGTGTTTTTATTTCCCACCTTTTTTTTTTTTTTTTTTTTTTTTTTTTTTTTGTTTATTTTGTGATGCCTAGAGAATACCCTTCAAGGGTATTTATTATCTTTGACTATTGTGTGCAAGTTATGGCCAGGCCCCTAAAATTCTGGATAATCTTACTATGCAATTCTTGGGGGCCTCCATAAAAAGTCAATGCTCTTTCTGGGTATTATTTTCATCGATACTCTTATTTTATACACAGAAAACGCTGTAGATTTGAAATCGCTTGAAAAGCTGTCCAGAGTATGCTACAAAATGTAAAGCATTAGGAGCTATTAATATGTTATTTGCATACCTTAAATCACCATTTTTAAATCATTTTAAATGTATAGCGATTTCTGGTTACTTTTTTTTCTTTTGTACATGTAATGTATTTATTTTCATTTATGTAGTTCGTGTGTACTCAACCAACTCACAACTCAACTCCCAAATATCTTTTAGGGGCATTCTACATGAGGATTTTCCAGACTTTTTGTAAACACCAAGCCAATGTTTCCTCCAAATGGAAATCTTAAGCAATTAGTTGTGTAGAATTAAGCAAGGAAAGTTGCATCCTGACTAAATATGTAAAGCAATTTCTGCAGCTGCCGCAGGCGATAACTCTATCCCTAAGCTTAAATAAGGGCAAAGCAATAGTCGTAACTCTTTTTTTTTCCACTTTCTCGTTTAACGAACAACGAAATGTAAGGAAATCTTTGAATGCTTTGCTCAGAGTGCGGTTACTGTGAGATAAAAAGATAGCCAGACGTCTCCCTTAAGCTAAGACAATTTTTTTGAATAGGTTAAGAAACTTTTTTTGAGCATGAATATTTTTTTGAGCACGTGAATCTTTTATAAGAAAAAAGTTAAAACAAAGCCATATACTATATAGGCATCAATATAAATTATGTAAAAAAAAAGATATATAAATATATACATTGATATTCCAAATGTATTTTAAACGAGTTTTAACCAGACTTTTTGGAATAATATCCCATTTGTTATGGGATTTTAAATCTGTTTTATTTTGGGTGAAACCCAATCGAAATTATTAATTTCAAATCTAATGAAACATCACAGGAAGTAAAGTATTATATATTTTAAAGTTGAAAAACGAAACCCTCTAGATTCTCAAAGATGTTTCCAAGATTCTGGAACACCAGCATTCCAGCCATGAGTTATTTGCAAACGAAATAAATCCCCGGAGAGTCTTGGCTCAAGTCAAGTCACTCATTCATTCTCAATTCCGAGTTTAATCAGCGGATCCACGAGAATAGTCGCCCTTAGATAAGCCACGGATCGCCGCTGCCGCCGTCGCCTGCTGTTGCTTGCTCATCATTATCTCTTGATTAACGCGACGGCGGCAGTTGTCGGTCCTCAGTGCGTGTTTGTCCAGAGTCGAGAGCAGAGTTCCAAGAATCCGAAGCGGAGAGGCTGGCGTGTTCCGTTCCCCTTGTTTTTGCCACACTGATAACCAGAAGTTCAACCTAAACCCAGGCAAGATGAAGCCGCTGATAATGATCGTGCTCGTGGGAGTGCTGACGAGTAGCTGCCACCTTGCCCATGCCCAGGATGCTGTCGATGGTGAGTGGGAGATACGACCACATTGTAAGCCCTTAAACGGAAAGTTCACTCCACGACCTTTGAGCAGCCGCCGCCGAGCAGGAAGCGGGGGATTCAAATGACGCAGATAACATTGAAGCCAGCAAGGTTCGCATTGCTGCGCAGGTTGAAGCTATGCTGGAGCATTTCCAGCAGGAGGATCCCACGGGCCTGCCCGGCGTGCCCATTCCCGATCCCATGGAGGTGCCTGATGTTAAGAAGAGCCTGGGAATGGGCACATTGGTGATGAAGGATGTGAAGGCCCACGGTTTGTCCAAGTTCCGCATCGACAAATTGAACTTGGACTTGAAGGAACTGAAGGTGAGTCTGCGAGAGGTTCCTAGTAAAGAAATTATAATTTCTTGTTAATTAAATAATATTCCATAGATTAATGGTGGCCTTCAATTGGATGAGATGCTGTGCAAGGGAAATTATGAGCTCGCCTCTTTCTTTTCAAAGACCAAAGGACCCTTCACCGTGCTCCTGCGAAAGGTCTATGCGGAGGCAACGGCCTACTTGGCGGTTGAGCGCGACGGCCATTTGGACACGGACCGCGTCAGGATCGACATTACCTTCGCCGACATGGCCATGGACTTCCAGAACCTCGGTTTCCTGGGCTCAGTTTTCCAGAGCGTGGTTAACTCTGCCCCCAATCTTGTGTTCGACGCTATGAAGCCGTTCATGCTCCAGGAGGCGGAGAAGAAGATGCGCCTGGAGATCGGCAATATGATCCAGACGTCGCTTGGTGACCGCAAGCTGCCCAACTCCATCACACCGCTGGACAGCGCCATCGCCATGGGCCGAAAGATTGTGCGACAGAAGGGTTACGACCCGTATCATTTGCCCGATATGAATCGCACGATGGGCGTGTTCAGTGTCCAGCTGACCCACACCTGGATTAACGGCGTCTCGAGTTTCTATCGCGTTGGCAACGTCACCGCCGGCATGGCCAACAAGACGGTGTCGGTGCACCTGCAGCTGGGCACTCAGCAAATAACGGGCGCCGGCCAGTGGGAGGTAGGCCTGGGCATGATGACTCGCGTGGGACATGTCCAGTTCACCGTGCAGCACATCCGCGCCACCATCGGCATAAGCCAGTCTATGGACACGCGCAAGCGGGCACAGGTCACCGATCTCCAGTTCGACATGGGCAATATCCAGGTGCGTTGCGACGGAGCCGGCACTTTGGACTACATCATGGAGTTCCTGGTAAACGTGATACCCAATCTGTTACGCTACCAGATCATGGACGCCATAGAGAACCCGATTAAGCAGCGTGTGCAGGAGAAGTTCAATGCCATCGATGTGGAGCAGGTCATCAAGCTGATGGCTCAGAAGTACGAGAAGGAGGGCAGTGACTTCACCTTCGATCCGAAGCTGTTGGGATTCTAAGCTAGAGTCCGAGAGAGAGATAGAGAGAGAGAGAGAGTGTTTGCAATAAAGGATTATCTTTATCCCAGAAGATCGGGAGTCATCACAAGCTATTATCGTTAAGGCTATCATCTAACAGTTGGCAGTGGAATGTGCCTAGGGATCCTTGACGCCGAAACAAAGCAGCTGCAACCGCATATTCCGCTTCACCCGCTCCAGGATCTCGTCTGCCTTGCGCTTCTGCTCGCCACTCAGTGGGGGATTGATGGCCTCCAGTGCCTCCATGAAATAGTTCCTGTAGGAAAATAGAGTATTTTTTATCCCTTCCCGACATCTTACCGGTTTACTTACTTGGCCGTCTCATTGACATATCCCTCCAACGCGTCCCTTAGCAGGCGTATGTCCACATGCGCCTGAATCGCTCCCGTAAAGCTGAACCTCTGGACACAGCTCATCAGGCGAGCGAGCTCCTCGGATATTGTCTGCACAATTGACTCGAGGATCGGTCGCAGCAGGGCCGGCGATATGCTGTAGATTTCGGAGTAGACCCCAACGAGATTATCGCAGCATTCGTGGGCATACGGCCTTAGCTGACCGATCTCCATCTCGTGATCCCATTGGAAGCGACCCAGGTACATGGAGGGTTCGATTGTGCCCACCAGCGGATCGCCCTTGTGCTCCACGTACTCCTCCAGCAGGTTGGTGAACAGCTGGTTCACCGTGTACCTGGCCGTTTCGATGGCCAGCGTTGGCAGTGGGTACCCGTAGCGCACAAAGATCTCACCGAGGTGCTGGAAAAAGCTCTTGTTGCAGTATGCATAGTTGGCCAGGCAGCAGAGCATGCGCTGCTCCCAGGTGACAGCTGCCGCTCCGGTCCCTATTCCTCCACTTCCAGCCACCGAATCAGGCTGCTGGGCGTTCGGGAATCCCAGCAACTGTGACACGTTGTGCGTGGGCGTCTCCTCGTCGTGGGAGTGAAAGGCTAGCTCTTCGATGACACCGCTGAAAGCGGAAAGGAACTCCTGCAGGCGCTGCGTCACCTCCCGCTGGCCATCTGACTGCGGCTCCAGTAGATTGCCTTCACGCGCCTCCGGTTGCATGCACACCGTCTGCACTTCGTCCAGCGTTTCGATGAGGAGTGCTTCAAGTGCAGCCGGAAGAAGGGTGGCGCCTGGGTACTCCTCCACTCCCAGCTCCCAGGTCTCATGGGTGCTCAGCTTCTTGCAGCGATCCGTGGCTCGCTTGAAGATGATCGAGAAGCAGAAGAGACGCACCTCATCGATAAGTTTCTGAATGATATCCAGGGCCTCAGACGGCAGATCCAGGCTGATGAGCGAGGCATAGGCGATCCTCGTGTAGCGCAGGCACTGTGGAATCCAGGGCAAGAACTGATGCGTGGCCGAGGCAGAGCCAATGGGCCAGGATAGGCCGCTAGTCTGCCGCAAGGCCCGCTGATCCGCAGCAATTAGGATGGCCAGCCGCAAGTAAACGCAGAACTTCTCAATGGCAGTCAGCACCATTCGCTTAAAGTCGCCCGGCTTGGGATCATGGGGACCGCGCAGCTCTCCAGTAAAGTACAGCTGACCCAGCCGCCACAAGTCCGGCAGCTGGGAGGCGGCAATGTCGCACAGTTCCTCGCAGAAGTTCACTCGACTGGGCGTCTGACTGGGGTCCCTGCTCTTGGACTTTTCCTGTGAACCCTGGGTATCCTTGCTGGCGTGCTGCTCGAATGTCTGCCGGAAGGTGGCCTCCAAATACTTGGCCCTGGCCTCGATGGCATCCCACGCTGGATCAATGTTCCGCAGCTTATCGCCAATGGGCGTCCCACTCTGCTGCAGCTCCAGGCTGGTCAGAGCCTTGATCAACTTCTTCTGCTGCTCCACACTCTGTGGCATCTTCACCACCTTCTCGTGCAGCTGCTTTCTAATGGATAGTATGCGGTGGTCTACCTCTTCGAGCACCTTGCGGAAGATGGGAATTTCCGTCTTGCCAAAGAGATTCTTGGCGCGGGAGTAGTCGTTGACCACAATGTCGTAGTCGCCCGTCTTGGCCCGCCGATCTACCGAGTTGGGTAGGCAGAAGAGGAACTTGTGACGCGACAGAGCGAACAGCACAGAGCGTGTGGAGTCGGCCTTCTCCTTGCGCACGAGAACATCCGTAAAGATCTTCTGTGACTCGCTTATGGAATCTATAATGGATGCAAACACCTTACAACCTTATTCTCACCAGGAATGGATCAACTCACTCTCTATAGACGCCTCTAAAACATTCAGTTGTTCATTCCCGTGTAGCTTCACATCCTCTTGCAGCTTGTCCCTGATGTTCATCAGCGTGTCCAGCTGATCGATGACAGATCCCGCATTAGACTTCAGGAACGACAGCTGTCCCTCCTTCTGGCTCTCCACCTTGCGCTTCAGATAAGCCAGGCCCGCCTTGAGGTCCTCGAACGATGTGGCCAAATGATTCTCCAGCAGGAACCAGGACGGCGAAAAGTGCTCCTGTGACAGATCACCGCAGGCATCGGGAAACAGATCACGCAAATCCTCCGGTATCTTTTGCTCATTGCCCTCAATGGACAGGCCCAGCGGATCCTCCTGCGTCAGCCCCGATTGGGCCAAGGTGCGCCGACCCCAGGCAAAGTTCTGTGATGGGGACTCCTCGATCCACACGGCCGACTCCTTTAGCGGACCGATAGTCTCATGATAGGCACGGAACTGCACCGTCGACGTACCCACTCCGCCGCTCAAAGTGGTCACTATGATGTCGCCCTTGCCCTTCGCTGGACCCGTGCGCGCTATGATCTTGTTGGGTGACTTCCATTCCGCTGATAGCAGGCAGTCAGAGCCGCAGATCTTCAGGCCTGAAAGCGAATGGAAAAATTGACTGCGATGACAGAGGCGGTGTTCGAAGTCAACGCCTACCGATTAAATCCTGCACTCGTGTGCCCAGGAACTCGCCGCGAATGATGACCCGGGTGCCAGGAGGACCCTCTTTGGGGGACAGCCCCGTTACCACCGGCTGTGGGGCCATGGTAAGCTTTATTTAACCCGAAAAAATTGTTCGAAATTTGCCAAAGCAAATAAACTTTCCGAGGTGGCCAGTGTTGGTAAGCACTTGATTTTATTCAGTGCTGTAAACTCAGATTGTTCCAGGAAACGTTTCTTCCGGGAAACGTTTTCAAGATGGAAGAACTTTTTAAGGATTTCGGTGATGCTACAGGACAACTAGATTCAGTAAAATAATATTTTTTTCTTTTGAAAACAAGGATTAGTATTAATAATTCAGTTTGAGTATGACCAAAGTTTGTTTTTAAGAGGTGCTACCCCGTTTTGGCTGAAAGGAGCGGCAGCCACTCTGGCCGCCAGCTGATCAAACTTGTTTACGTTGCAGTTGTTCTTTTCAGATAATTCTCCATAATTATTCCGGAAAAAATGCAACACGACCGAGTTCTGGCCACCAGGGATGACGTAGCCGCAGCACAGAGCGAGAATGAGAACTTGCGCAAAATTCGCAACCGCCTGATGCAGTGGGAGTCCAAAACGGACCCGTTGGCGGCGCTAAGTGTCCAGCAGGAGGAGCATTTGGACGTCCTCTCCAATCTGTGGCGTGACAGTGGGCCATCCGTAAGTGAATCAGCCTTGCGAGCAGCTTGTCAAGTAATTTGTTTCCAATTTCCTTCCAGGCCGCAGTTCCCACCACACCCACCACATCGGGTGTGGGTCCTGAGGCCACGTCTCCTCCGCAGAGCTGCGGGGAGGACATCGAACTGCCCGCGGGTGGGCTGCAGAACACCAATGACTTCCTGCTCTGGTTCGCTAACGTCAACGTCGAGATCGAGCAGCGTGGCGATGCCGACTACCACAAATACCTGCAGCAGCTGGAGCAGCGCAAGGCTGAATGCTCGCACATGCTCGGCCAGATCGCCGTAGCCATGGAGCGGCTTGGGGCCCTATGTGACGAGTATGACTTTGTGTCGCAGAAGACAAGCGCTTTAAATACGGCTAGCGAACAGTTGATTGACGAGCAGGAGAAGCTACAGGAGCTGAGCAACGAGATCCAACGACGGTTGCACTACTTCAGCCAGGTGGAGCTGCTCAACCAGCGGTTGCAGAGTCCCACTCTGTCAGTGGCCAGTGAAGCCTTCCGAGAGTGCCTCAATAAGATCGACGATTGCCTGAGATACATCGAGGAGAACGTACGTGGTTGGCCTTATCTTTGGTTGCTCATATCTTAATTCGCTTTACTTTCAGTCTAAATTCAAAGACGCTGCCGCCTATAACGTTAAGTACAAGCAATGCCTGGCCAAGGCGTCGGGACTAGTGCGCAACTATGTGACCACTGTGATCAATCAGGCCACCGAGGCCACACTGCATCCCAAGAACAATATGCCAGAGGCTCCCGATGCTGCCTTTGCCCTGTACTACGGCAAGTATCAAACCGCAGCGGCAAAGGTGAAACGAGTGGCCCAGTTGATAGAGTCCCGGGCGGAGCACAGCAACGAGTACGGCCAGCTAATGGCGGATTTGCAGCAGCACTATCTGGCTCAGCGGGCGAGTGTGATGTCGCCGGCTGTAAATCTGTCTATTCAAAACGTAAAGGTGGCGCACAAGGGCGATCATTGCTCTCTCACCCGCAGTGCCTGTGCCTTTCTCGTTCATGTGTGCCAGGACGAGCAGCGTTTGTTCTACCAGTTCTTCAGCACAGGTGCTCCACACTTAACGTGAGTTTACCCCGAGACATGGGCATTAATCTGGCATTAACTTAATCTATACTTCTAGAGTTTATTTGGAGGGGTTGTGCACCATACTTTACGACACAATGCGACCCTTTATCATTCACATCAATCACCTGGAAACACTGGCAGAGATCTGCTCTATATTGCGTATAGAGATGTTGGAGGAGCATGTTCAGCAGAATCGTATGTCGAGTATCATAATTCGGTGTTAAAATTGTAATTATAATGAGTTTTGTTGAAGCAGCTGCCGCCTTGGAGGCCTTTGCCACAATTGCACACCAACTGCTGCAGGATGTGCAGGAGCGTTTGGTTTTCCGAGCCCACTTGTATCTGCAATCCGATATACAGAACTTCAATCCCTCATCTGGAGACCTGGCCTATCCTGAGAAGCTGGAAATGATGGAGGTAACTGGGAGTTATTAAAGCCTTCCGTTTTTATACCCTTGCAGTGTAAGATAATTTTAGTCAGAAGCTTATAAGGCTGTGAAGGAGTCATTTCCGACCCTATAAATCATATATATTCTTGATCAGCATCAACAGCCGAGTCGATTAAGCGATGTCCGATCAAAATTAAATTTTTTCAAAATTTTCCGAATTTTCAAAAAAAGGAAAGGGGTTATTACATCATTAAAATTGTCAAAAATTGGCAAAAATCTCAATTTTTTTAAATTTTAAATTGAGTATGCAGGTTTATTACCCTAACAAAAACTAACATAGGACAGCTTTCCGATTTGAAATTAATGCATTTTTGGCTTAGTTATGAGATTTTTAAACTTTGATTTGTCGAAAAAAATACCACATAAAAACATTGAAAATTCTGACTAAAAAATGGAATTATAATTTTAGTCAGTAGTCTAAAAAACACTGAAGGAGTCATTTCCGACCCTATAAATCATATATATTCTTGATCAGCATCAACAGCCGAGTCGATTAAGCAATGTCCGATGAAAATTTAATTTTTTCAAAATTTTCCGAATTTTCAAAAAAAGGAAAGGGGTTACATCATTAAAATTGTCAAAAATTGGCAAAAATCTCAATTTTTTAAATTTTAAATTGAGTATGCAGGTTTATTACCCTAACAAAAACTAACATAGGACAGCTTTCCGATTTGAAATTAATGCATTTTTGGCTTAGGTTTGAGATTTTTAAACTTTGATTTGTCGAAAAAAATACCACATAAAAACATTGAAAATTCGGACTAAAAAATGGAATTATAATTTTAGTCAGTAGTCTAAAAAACACTGAAGGAGTCATTTCCGACCCTATAAATCATATATATTCTTGATCAGCATCAACAGCCGAGTCGATTAAGCAATGTCCGATGAAAATTAAATTTTTTCAAAATTTTCCGAATTTTCAAAAAAAGGAAAGGGGTTACATCATTAAAATTGTCAAAAATTGGCAAAAATCTAAATTTTTTAAAATTTTAAATTGAGTATGCAGATTTATTACCCTAACAAAAACTAACATAGGACAGCTTTCCGATTTGAAATTAATGCATTTTTGGCTTAGTTATGAGATTTTTAAACTTTGATTTGTCGAAAAAAATACCACATAAAAACATTGAAAATTCTGACTAAAAAATGGAATTATAATTTTAGTCAGTAGTCTAAAAAACACTGAAGGAGTCATTTCCGACCCTATAAATCATATATATTCTTGATCAGCATCAACAGCCGAGTCGATTAAGCGATGTCCGATCAAAATTAAATTTTTTCAAAATTTTCCGAATTTTCAAAAAAAGGAAAGGGGTTACATCATTAAAATTGTCAAAAATTGGCAAAAATCTCAATTTTTTTAAATTTTAAATTGAGTATGCAGATTTATTACCCTAACAAAAACTAACATAAGACAGCTTTCCGAATTGAAATTAATGCATTTTTGGCTTAGTTATGAAATTTTTAAACTTTGATTTGTCGAAAAAAATACCACATAAAAACATTGAAAATTCGGTCTAAAAAATGGAATTATAATTTTAGTCAGTAGTCTAAAAAACACTGAAGGAGTCATTTCCGACCCTATAAATCATATATATTCTTGATCAGCATCAACAGCCGAATCGATTAAGCGATGTCCGATGAAAATTTAATTTGTTCAAAATTTTCCGAATTTTCAAAAAAAGGAAAGGGGTTACATCATTAAAATTGTCAAAAATTGGCAAAAATCTCAATTTTTTTAAATTTTAAATTGAGTATGCAGGTTTATTACCCTAACTAACATAGGACAGCTTTCCGATTTGAAATTAATGCATTTTTGGCTTAGTTATGAGATTTTTAAACTTTGATTTGTCGAAAAAAATACCACATAAAAACATTGAAAATTCTGACTAAAAAATGGAATTATAATTTTAGTCAGTAGTCTAAAAAACACTGAAGGAGTCATTTCCGACCCTATAAATCATATATATTCTTGATCAGCATCAACAGCCGAGTCGATTAAGCAATGTCCGATGAAAATTTAATTTTTTCAAAATTTTCCGAATTTTCAAAAAAAGGAAAGGGGTTACATCATTAAAATTGTCAAAAATTGGCAAAAATCTCAATTTTTTAAATTTTAAATTGAGTATGCAGGTTTATTACCCTAACAAAAACTAACATAGGACAGCTTTCCGATTTGAAATTAATGCATTTTTGGCTTAGTTATGAGATTTTTAAACTTTGATTTGTCGAAAAAAATACCACATAAAAACATTGAAAATTCTGACTAAAAAATGGAATTATAATTTTAGTCAGTAGTCTAAAAAACACTGAAGGAGTCATTTCCGACCCTATAAATCATATATATTCTTGATCAGCATCAACAGCCGAGTCGATTAAGCAATGTCCGATGAAAATTTAATTTTTTCAAAATTTTCCGAATTTTCAAAAAAAGGAAAGGGGTTACATCATTAAAATTGTCAAAAATTTGCAAAAATCTCAATTTTTTTAAATTTTAAATTGAGTATGCAGGTTTATTACCCTAACAAAAACTAACATAGGACAGCTTTCCGATTTGAAATTAATGCATTTTTGGCTTAGTTATGAGATTTTTAAACTTTGATTTGTCGAAAAAAATACCACATAAAAACATTGAAAATTCTGACTAAAAAATGGAATTATAATTTTAGTCAGTAGTCTAAAAAACACTGAAGGAGTCATTTCCGACCCTATAAATCATATATATTCTTGATCAGCATCAACAGCCGAGTCGATTAAGCAATGTCCGATGAAAATTTAATTTTTTCAAAATTTTCCGAATTTTCAAAAAAAGGAAAGGGGTTACATCATTAAAATTGTCAAAAATTTGCAAAAATCTCAATTTTTTTAAATTTTAAATTGAGTATGCAGGTTTATTACCCTAACAAAAACTAACATAAGACAGCTTTCCGAATTGAAATTAATGCAGTTTTGGCTTAGTTATGAAATTTTTAAACTTTGATTTGTCGAAAAAAATACCACATAAAAACATTGAAAATTCGGTCTAAAAAATGGAATTATAATTTTAGTCAGTAGTCTAAAAAACACTGAAGGAGTCATTTCCGACCCTATAAATCATATATATTCTTGATCAGCATTAACAGCCGAGTCGATTAAGCGATGTCCCATCAAAATTTAATTTTTTCAAAATTTTCCGAATTTTCAAAAAAAGGAAAGGGGTTACATCATTAAAATTGTCAAAAATTGGCAAAAATCTAAATTTTTTAAATTTTAAATTGAGTATGCAGGTTTATTACCCTAACAAAAACTAACATAGGACAGCTTTCCGATTTGAAATTAATGCATTTTTGGCTTAGGTTTGAGATTTTTAAACTTTGATTTGTCGAAAAAAATACCACATAAAAACATTGAAAATTCTGACTAAAAAATGGAATTATAATTTTAGTCAGTAGTCTAAAAAACACTGAAGGAGTCATTTCCGACCCTATAAATCATATATATTCTTGATCAGCATCAACAGCCGAGTCGATTAAGCAATGTCCGATGAAAATTAAATTTTTTCAAAATTTTCCGAATTTTCAAAAAAAGGAAAGGGGTTACATCATTAAAATTGTCAAAAATTGGCAAAAATCTCAATTTTTTAAATTTTAAATTGAGTATGCAGGTTTATTACCCTAACAAAAACTAACATAGGACAGCTTTCCGATTTGAAATTAATGCATTTTTGGCTTAGGTTTGAGATTTTTAAACTTTGATTTGTCGAAAAAAATACCACATAAAAACATTGAAAATTCTGACTAAAAAATGGAATTATAATTTTAGTCAGTAGTCTAAAAAACACTGAAGGAGTCATTTCCGACCCTATAAATCATATATATTCTTGATCAGCATCAACAGCCGAGTCGATTAAGCAATGTCCGATGAAAATTTAATTTTTTCAAAATTTTCCGAATTTTCAAAAAAAGGAAAGGGGTTACATCATTAAAATTGTCAAAAATTGGCAAAAATCTAAATTTTTTAAAATTTTAAATTGAGTATGCAGATTTATTACCCTAACAAAAACTAACATAGGACAGCTTTCCGATTTGAAATTAATGCATTTTTGGCTTAGTTATGAGATTTTTAAACTTTGATTTGTCGAAAAAAATACCACATAAAAACATTGAAAATTCTGACTAAAAAATGGAATTATAATTTTAGTCAGTAGTCTAAAAAACACTGAAGGAGTCATTTCCGACCCTATAAATCATATATATTCTTGATCAGCATCAACAGCCGAGTCGATTAAGCGATGTCCGATCAAAATTAAATTTTTTCAAAATTTTCCGAATTTTCAAAAAAAGGAAAGGGGTTACATCATTAAAATTGTCAAAAATTGGCAAAAATCTAAATTTTTTAAAATTTTAAATTGAGTATGCAGATTTATTACCCTAACAAAAACTAACATAAGACAGCTTTCCGAATTGAAATTAATGCATTTTTGGCTTAGTTATGAAATTTTTAAACTTTGATTTGTCGAAAAAAATACCACATAAAAACATTGAAAATTCGGTCTAAAAAATGGAATTATAATTTTAGTCAGTAGTCTAAAAAACACTGAAGGAGTCATTTCCGACCCTATAAATCATATATATTCTTGATCAGCATCAACAGCCGAATCGATTAAGCGATGTCCGATGAAAATTTAATTTGTTCAAAATTTTCCGAATTTTCAAAAAAAGGAAAGGGGTTACATCATTAAAATTGTCAAAAATTGGCAAAAATCTCAATTTTTTTAAATTTTAAATTGAGTATGCAGGTTTATTACCCTAACTAACATAGGACAGCTTTCCGATTTGAAATTAATGCATTTTTGGCTTAGTTATGAGATTTTTAAACTTTGATTTGTCGAAAAAAATACCACATAAAAACATTGAAAATTCTGACTAAAAAATGGAATTATAATTTTAGTCAGTAGTCTAAAAAACACTGAAGGAGTCATTTCCGACCCTATAAATCATATATATTCTTGATCAGCATCAACAGCCGAGTCGATTAAGCAATGTCCGATGAAAATTTAATTTTTTCAAAATTTTCCGAATTTTCAAAAAAAGGAAAGGGGTTACATCATTAAAATTGTCAAAAATTGGCAAAAATCTCAATTTTTTAAATTTTAAATTGAGTATGCAGGTTTATTACCCTAACAAAAACTAACATAGGACAGCTTTCCGATTTGAAATTAATGCATTTTTGGCTTAGTTATGAGATTTTTAAACTTTGATTTGTCGAAAAAAATACCACATAAAAACATTGAAAATTCTGACTAAAAAATGGAATTATAATTTTAGTCAGTAGTCTAAAAAACACTGAAGGAGTCATTTCCGACCCTATAAATCATATATATTCTTGATCAGCATCAACAGCCGAGTCGATTAAGCAATGTCCGATGAAAATTTAATTTTTTCAAAATTTTCCGAATTTTCAAAAAAAGGAAAGGGGTTACATCATTAAAATTGTCAAAAATTTGCAAAAATCTCAATTTTTTTAAATTTTAAATTGAGTATGCAGGTTTATTACCCTAACAAAAACTAACATAGGACAGCTTTCCGATTTGAAATTAATGCATTTTTGGCTTAGTTATGAGATTTTTAAACTTTGATTTGTCGAAAAAAATACCACATAAAAACATTGAAAATTCTGACTAAAAAATGGAATTATAATTTTAGTCAGTAGTCTAAAAAACACTGAAGGAGTCATTTCCGACCCTATAAATCATATATATTCTTGATCAGCATCAACAGCCGAGTCGATTAAGCAATGTCCGATGAAAATTTAATTTTTTCAAAATTTTCCGAATTTTCAAAAAAAGGAAAGGGGTTACATCATTAAAATTGTCAAAAATTTGCAAAAATCTCAATTTTTTTAAATTTTAAATTGAGTATGCAGGTTTATTACCCTAACAAAAACTAACATAGGACAGCTTTCCGATTTGAAATTAATGCATTTTTGGCTTAGTTATGAGATTTTTAAACTTTGATTTGTCGAAAAAAATACCACATAAAAACATTGAAAATTCTGACTAAAAAATGGAATTATAATTTTAGTCAGTAGTCTAAAAAACACTGAAGGAGTCATTTCCGACCCTATAAATCATATATATTCTTGATCAGCATCAACAGCCGAGTCGATTAAGCAATGTCCGATGAAAATTAAATTTTTTCAAAATTTTCCGAATTTTCAAAAAAAGGAAAGGGGTTACATCATTAAAATTGTCAAAAATTTGCAAAAATCTCAATTTTTTTAAATTTTAAATTGAGTATGCAGGTTTATTACCCTAACAAAAACTAACATAGGACAGCTTTCCGATTTGAAATTAATGCATTTTTGGCTTAGTTATGAGATTTTTAAACTTTGATTTGTCGAAAAAAATACCACATAAAAACATTGAAAATTCTGACTAAAAAATGGAATTATAATTTTAGTCAGTAGTCTAAAAAACACTGAAGGAGTCATTTCCGACCCTATAAATCATATATATTCTTGATCAGCATCAACAGCCGAGTCGATTAAGCAATGTCCGATGAAAATTTAATTTTTTCAAAATTTTCCGAATTTTCAAAAAAAGGAAAGGGGTTACATCATTAAAATTGTCAAAAATTGGCAAAAATCTCAATTTTTTAAATTTTAAATTGAGTATGCAGGTTTATTACCCTAACAAAAACTAACATAGGACAGCTTTCCGATTTGAAATTAATGCATTTTTGGCTTAGTTATGAGATTTTTAAACTTTGATTTGTCGAAAAAAATACCACATAAAAACATTGAAAATTCTGACTAAAAAATGGAATTATAATTTTAGTCAGTAGTCTAAAAAACACTGAAGGAGTCATTTCCGACCCTATAAATCATATATATTCTTGATCAGCATCAACAGCCGAGTCGATTAAGCAATGTCCGATGAAAATTTAATTTTTTCAAAATTTTCCGAATTTTCAAAAAAAGGAAAGGGGTTACATCATTAAAATTGTCAAAAATTGGCAAAAATCTCAATTTTTTAAAATTTTAAATTGAGTATGCAGATTTATTACCCTAACAAAAACTAACATAGGACAGCTTTCCGATTTGAAATTAATGCATTTTTGGCTTAGTTATGAGATTTTTAAACTTTGATTTGTCGAAAAAAATACCACATAAAAACATTGAAAATTCTGACTAAAAAATGGAATTATAATTTTAGTCAGTAGTCTAAAAAACACTGAAGGAGTCATTTCCGACCCTATAAATCATATATATTCTTGATCAGCATCAACAGCCGAGTCGATTAAGCGATGTCCGATAAAAATTAAATTTTTTCAAAATTTTCCGAATTTTCAAAAAAAGGAAAGGGGTTACATCATTAAAATTGTCAAAAATTTGCAAAAATCTCAATTTTTTTAAATTTTAAATTGAGTATGCAGGTTTATTACCCTAACAAAAACTAACATAGGACAGCTTTCCGATTTGAAATTAATGCATTTTTGGCTTAGTTATGAGATTTTTAAACTTTGATTTGTCGAAAAAAATACCACATAAAAACATTGAAAATTCTGACTAAAAAATGGAATTATAATTTTAGTCAGTAGTCTAAAAAACACTGAAGGAGTCATTTCCGACCCTATAAATCATATATATTCTTGATCAGCATCAACAGCCGAGTCGATTAAGCGATGTCCGATCAAAATTAAATTTTTTCAAAATTTTCCGAATTTTCAAAAAAAGGAAAGGGGTCATTAAAATTGTCAAAAATTGGCAAAAATCTAAATTTTTTTAAATTTTAAATTGAGTATGCAGGTTTATTACCCTAACAAAAACTAACATAGGACAGCTTTCCGATTTGAAATTAATGCATTTTTGGCTTAGTTATGAGATTTTTAAACTTTGATTTGTCGAAAAAAATACCACATAAAAACATTGAAAATTCTGACTAAAAAATGGAATTATAATTTTAGTCAGTAGTCTAAAAAACACTGAAGGAGTCATTTCCGACCCTATAAATCATATATATTCTTGATCAGCATCAACAGCCGAGTCGATTAAGCAATGTCCGATGAAAATTTAATTTTTTCAAAATTTTCCGAATTTTCAAAAAAAGGAAAGGGGTTACATCATTAAAATTGTCAAAAATTGGCAAAAATCTCAATTTTTTAAAATTTTAAATTGAGTATGCAGATTTATTACCCTAACAAAAACTAACATAGGACAGCTTTCCGATTTGAAATTAATGCATTTTTGGCTTAGTTATGAGATTTTTAAACTTTGATTTGTCGAAAAAAATACCACATAAAAACATTGAAAATTCTGACTAAAAAATGGAATTATAATTTTAGTCAGTAGTCTAAAAAACACTGAAGGAGTCATTTCCGACCCTATAAATCATATATATTCTTGATCAGCATCAACAGCCGAGTCGATTAAGCGATGTCCGATAAAAATTAAATTTTTTCAAAATTTTCCGAATTTTCAAAAAAAAGAAAAGGGGTTACATCATTAAAATTGTCAAAAATTTGCAAAAATCTCAATTTTTTAAAATTTTAAATTGAGTATGCAGATTTATTACCCTAACAAAAACTAACATAAGACAGCTTTCCGAATTGAAATTAATGCATTTTTGGCTTAGTTATGAGATTTTTAAACTTTGATTTGTCGAAAAAAATACCACATAAAAACATTGAAAATTCTGACTAAAAAATGGAATTATAATTTTAGTCAGTAGTCTAAAAAACACTGAAGGAGTCATTTCCGACCCTATAAATCATATATATTCTTGATCAGCATCAACAGCCGAGTCGATTAAGCGATGTCCGATAAAAATTAAATTTTTTCAAAATTTTCCGAATTTTCAAAAAAAGGAAAGGGGTTACATCATTAAAATTGTCAAAAATTTGCAAAAATCTCAATTTTTTTAAATTTTAAATTGAGTATGCAGGTTTATTACCCTAACAAAAACTAACATAGGACAGCTTTCCGATTTGAAATTAATGCATTTTTGGCTTAGTTATGAGATTTTTAAACTTTGATTTGTCGAAAAAAATACCACATAAAAACATTGAAAATTCTGACTAAAAAATGGAATTATAATTTTAGTCAGTAGTCTAAAAAACACTGAAGGAGTCATTTCCGACCCTATAAATCATATATATTCTTGATCAGCATCAACAGCCGAGTCGATTAAGCGATGTCCGATCAAAATTAAATTTTTTCAAAATTTTCCGAATTTTCAAAAAAAGGAAAGGGGTCATTAAAATTGTCAAAAATTGGCAAAAATCTAAATTTTTTTAAATTTTAAATTGAGTATGCAGGTTTATTACCCTAACAAAAACTAACATAGGACAGCTTTCCGATTTGAAATTAATGCATTTTTGGCTTAGTTATGAGATTTTTAAACTTTGATTTGTCGAAAAAAATACCACATAAAAACATTGAAAATTCTGACTAAAAAATGGAATTATAATTTTAGTCAGTAGTCTAAAAAACACTGAAGGAGTCATTTCCGACCCTATAAATCATATATATTCTTGATCAGCATCAACAGCCGAGTCGATTAAGCAATGTCCGATGAAAATTTAATTTTTTCAAAATTTTCCGAATTTTCAAAAAAAGGAAAGGGGTTACATCATTAAAATTGTCAAAAATTGGCAAAAATCTCAATTTTTTTAAATTTTAAATTGAGTATGCAGATTTATTACCCTAACAAAAACTAACATAGGACAGCTTTCCGATTTGAAATTAATGCATTTTTGGCTTAGTTATGAGATTTTTAAACTTTGATTTGTCGAAAAAAATACCACATAAAAACATTGAAAATTCTGACTAAAAAAATGGAATTATAATTTTAGTCAGTAGTCTAAAAAACACTGAAGGAGTCATTTCCGACCCTATAAATCATATATATTCTTGATCAGCATCAACAGCCGAGTCGATTAAGCAATGTCCGATGAAAATTTAATTTTTTCAAAATTTTCCGAATTTTCAAAAAAAGGAAAGGGGTTACATCATTAAAATTGTCAAAAATTTGCAAAAATCTCAATTTTTTTAAATTTTAAATTGAGTATGCAGGTTTATTACCCTAACAAAAACTAACATAAGACAGCTTTCCGAATTGAAATTAATGCATTTTTGGCTTAGTTATGAAATTTTTAAACTTTGATTTGTCGAAAAAAATACCACATAAAAACATTGAAAATTCGGTCTAAAAAATGGAATTATAATTTTAGTCAGTAGTCTAAAAAACACTGAAGGAGTCATTTCCGACCCTATAAATCATATATATTCTTGATCAGCATCAACAGCCGAGTCGATTAAGCGATGTCCGATCAAAATTAAATTTTTTCAAAATTTTCCGAATTTTCAAAAAAAGGAAAGGGGTTACATCATTAAAATTGTCAAAAATTGGCAAAAATCTCAATTTTTTTAAATTTTAAATTGAGTATGCAGATTTATTACCCTAACAAAAACTAACATAGGACAGCTTTCCGATTTGAAATTAATGCATTTTTGGCTTAGTTATGAGATTTTTAAACTTTGATTTGTCGAAAAAAATACCACATAAAAACATTGAAAATTCTGACTAAAAAATGGAATTATAATTTTAGTCAGTAGTCTAAAAAACACTGAAGGAGTCATTTCCGACCCTATAAATCATATATATTCGTGATCAGCATCAACAGCCGAGTCGATTAAGCAATGTCCGATGAAAATTTAATTTTTTCAAAATTTTCCGAATTTACAAAAAAAGGAAAGGGGTTACATCATTAAAATTGTCAAAAATTGGCAAAAATCTGAATTTTTTAAAATTTTAAATTGAGTATGCAGATTTATTAATCTAACAAAAACTAACATAAGACAGCTTTCCGAATTGAAATTAATTCATTTTTGGCTTAGTTATGAGATTTTTAAACTTTGATTTGTCGAAAAAAATACCACATAAAAACATTGAAAATTCTGACTAAAAAATGGAATTATAATTTTAGTCAGTAGTCTAAAAAACACTGAAGGAGTCATTTCCGACCCTATAAATCATATATATTCTTGATCAGCATCAACAGCCGAGTCGATTAAGCGATGTCCGATCAAAATTAAATTTTTTCAAAATTTTCCGAATTTTCAAAAAAAGGAAAGGGGTTACATCATTAAAATTGTCAAAAATTGGCAAAAATCTCAATTTTTTTAAATTTTAAATTGAGTATGCAGATTTATTACCCTAACAAAAACTAACATAGGACAGCTTTCCGATTTGAAATTAATGCATTTTTGGCTTAGTTATGAGATTTTTAAACTTTGATTTGTCGAAAAAAATACCACATAAAAACATTGAAAATTCTGACTAAAAAATGGAATTATAATTTTAGTCAGTAGTCTAAAAAACACTGAAGGAGTCATTTCCGACCCTATAAATCATATATATTCTTGATCAGCATCAACAGCCGAGTCGATTAAGCAATGTCCGATGAAAATTTAATTTTTTCAAAATTTTCCGAATTTTCAAAGAAAGGAAAGGGGTTACATCATTAAAATTGTCAAAAATTGGCAAAAATCTCAATTTTTTTAAATTTTAAATTGAGTATGCAGGTTTATTACCCTAACAAAAACTAACATAGGACAGCTTTCCGATTTGAAATTAATGCATTTTTGGCTTAGTTATGAGATTTTTAAACTTTGATTTGTGGAAAAAAATACCACATAAAAACATTGAAAATTCTGACTAAAAAATGGAATTATAATTTTAGTCAGTAGTCTAAAAAACACTGAAGGAGTCATTTCCGACCCTATAAATCATATATATTCTTGATCAGCATCAACAGCCGAGTCGATTAGGCGATGTCCGATCAAAATTAAATTTTTTCAAAATTTTCCGAATTTTCAAAAAAAGGAAAGGGGTTACATCATTAAAATTGTCAAAAATTGGCAAAAATCTCAATTTTTTTAAATTTTAAATTGAGTATGCAGATTTTTTACCCTAACAAAAACTAACATAGGACAGCTTTCCGAATTAAAATTAATGCATTTTTGGCTTAGTTATGAGATTTTTAAACTTTGGTTTGTCGAAAAAATCATCTAAAAATATCGATTCAAAGAATTCCAATATTTTAAGCTTTGATATGATCGGTTTTCGATACGATCTTATAAATACTATTCAAACTGCAAGGTATATATGCTACGGGCTTCCGAAGTTAGTTTTCTTTCTTGTTTTATTATTGATTTATTCATTTCTCTTTTTCTCGCAGAGCATTGCCTTGTCCCTACAGGAACCGCTTCCCCTGCGACGGTCTGACTCGCGCGGCTCCATGATATCCAGTGTATCAAGTGTCGTGGAGATGGAAAGCGTGGACACGGCCTATAGGGTCAAACAGATGAGTAAGCTTTCAAAGAAAAGTAGTTCAAAAAACAAAAACTAATTTCCTTTCCTTAGATTCCCCAGCCGACCTCCATGGCATGTGGTATCCAACTGTACGCCGCACGCTGGTCTGTCTCTCTCGGCTGTATCGTTGCGTGGATCGGCCTATTTTCCAGGGACTCTCGCAAGAAGCTCTTAAGCTGTGTATCCAGAGTGTTTCCCATGCGGCCGGAAAGATCGCTGCCTCCAAGACGCCTATCGATGGGGAACTCTTTGAGATCAAGCATTTACTCATACTTAGGGAACAGATTGCTCCGTTTCGTGTGGACTTTACTGTGAAGGAGACGTCTCTGGACTTCAGTAAGGTCAAGACAGCTGCTTTTGGCCTGCTGCAGAAGCGTAAGCAGCTCTTCTCCATGGGCAGCAACAATGCCCTGCTGGAGTTTCTATTGGAAGGCACACCGCAGATCAAGGAGCACTTGCTGGACTCGCGCAAGGAAGTAGATCGTCAATTGAAGACAGTGTGCGAGCGGTACATCAAGGATGCGGTCCACATGCTAGTGGGTCCGCTGGTAACATTCCTGGACAAAGCACAGTCTCTGTTGGCGCAAGCGACGCAGTCGCCGGAATCCGCAAAGCCCAGCTACGCTTTGAGGCAAAGCCCCTGGGCCAGTCCGCAGCAAATCAGCAGCATAATCCAGGAGACGCAGCGCCTGATCAAGGCTAAGTTGGCAGTTCTCCAGCGTGCAATGCAACTATACCTAAGCAATCGTGATACGGAGTTCATTATCTTTCGACCTATTAGAGTAAGTATTGAAGGGTTTCTCTATTAGCTTGTCTTATCCTTATGGTTGATTTGTGCCTTTCAGAACAACATCATTCAGTCCTTTGTGAAGCTGGAGCAACTGCTGACTACGAATGGCTACTCCACCGATGATATGATCATTACGAGTTGTCCATCAGCCGAACAAGTGTCGATATTGCTTTCTAGCGCCAGTATTTTGGCCGCCGAGGGCGTGGCCAGCTTTGCAGCGGCTGCCAGGAAGATCAGCACCTCGCCGTCGGTGGATGGCGCCACCACGGCGAGCAGAAAGCTTAGCAGCCAGCTCTCAAACAAGTCGCAACTTGTGGAAACCGAGGAAGCCCAGATTGAAGTGGTGCCTGCTGAAGGCCCACCACCAGAGAAGATAGTGGAGGAGGTGCCCACATCGACGCAGGCCATTTCGGAATAATTTGCAATGTATCCCCTATAACCTTGTACGTGTATCTATTTATGTAACATATTTAAGCACCAAGAGATCGTTTCCTTATATCCCTACAAAGATCAGCCGTGTGGAATACAGCTCGCTATATATTCTTTCCAAAAATGTAGACTTAACATTGATTTATTTTTGCTAACCCACGTAGAATGTGACGAAGTCAAAGTAAATTACCAACAAAATATTACAAATAACAGAATGCTTGCTTTTTTTTGTTAAACTAAGAGCTAATAGTTGGTCAGTGAGGGATATGTCGAGGTTGAGGTGGCAACGGTTGTGAACTAAGACAGCAGGCACTTGTCCTTGGCATTTCCCTGCTGGCTGCCGCCCACAGTCACCTGTTGGGCGTTGTTTTGACTGTTTTGTTGGGGCTGCTGCCGGTTGCGATTCTCTGCGTCATCCTGTTCCATGATTGATAAGGCGAGGGCTCGAGCAAGGGCTTCGTCTTCGCTCTGGAACAAATGGTTAAATGATCATTAGAGATTTCTAGAACACTCTAGACTCTAGGTTAACTATAAAAAGGCAAGAAATTAAATTTTGTAGCCACCTACCATATTTCCTTGTATCGTTTGTACTTGTGTGGCCTGCACTGCTGCTGCTGCCGCTCTGGGCCGGGGATTCGAGGTACCAACGGTGCTCGCTGTCGGCTTGTTTTGTCTGCGTTTCTCCGCCGCCTGTGCAGCCATGGAGCGTGAGTCCGAGGGCTTAAAAATTGACTGCCAGCCTCCGCTGCTGGCTGATGTAGCTGGGGCTGGGTTACTCGCTGGCTGGCAGTCGTGATCGCTCGTATGGCGATGACGCAGGCAGAAATTCAGATGGCATGATGAGCACTTTACTGGGATGAGTTCCTTGCGCTTGCAGCCTTTGGCATGGCAGCGATTCGTGTATATCTTCTTGCTCTCCGACTTGCACTGCTGATCGATGTGCTGACCCACGGTGACATCGGGCTCCACTCCGGGCGGCGTGGGCACGGGTTCACGGCAGAGCGGACAGATGGGAACCTGGACGTTCTTCTTGTACGCTCCCGGGCAGTTGTGGCGCTCGTAGTTGTAGTGGGAGGCGCAGAAGACCTTGTCACACGAGTCGCATTTCACAGGCAGAAAATCTAAACATATGCAATAATAATTTAATGCGTTAATGTTTGTTTCTTGGTTGCGAAATCTCGCTTTTTTGCGTCTTACCCAGTCTGTTACAGCTGGGCTCACTGCAGTGTTGGCCCAGATGTGGAAACTCCATAGTGTGTACTTGTCTGATTGTTGCTGGCTTGGAATTAAGCTCTGCCAACAAATTAAGGCCTCTTTTATTCCCTGGATAAATGGAAAACTTCGAGAAGCCCAATTTGGACGAAAATGACTAAACACTTATTTTTTGAGCGCAGAAATGAGTACATTTCTATTTCAAAGGCTTGCCACACTGGTATCGACTCTATATTCCCCAGGCGGAGCTGGTCACACTTAAGCAGATAATTAATTTGAATTTACATATAAAATATATTGTTGCACCATAGGTTGTTGAACAACAGTTTTCTTGTTGTTGGCCAAAACGAGGTAAATGGTATTTAAATTTTAGTCGGTAGACTAAAATACAGTGAAGGAGTCATTACCGACCCTATAAATCATATATATTCTTGATCAGCATCAACAGCCGAGTCGATTAAGCGATGTCCGATGAAAATTTAATTTTTTCAAAATTTTCCGAATTTTCAAAAAAAGGAAAGGGGTTACATCATTAAAATTGTCAAAAATTGACAAAAATCTCAATTTTTTTAAATTTTAAATTGGGTATGCAGATTTATTACCCTAACAAAAACTAACACAAGACAGCTTTCCGAATTGAAATTAATGCATTTTTGGCTTAGTTATGAAATTTTTAAACTTTAATTTGTTGAAAAAAATACCACATAAAAACATTGAAAATTCGGACTAAAAAATGGAATTATAATTTTAGTCAGTAGTCTAAAAAACACTGAAGGAGTCATTTCCGACCCTATAAATCATATATATTCTTGATCAGCATCAACAGCCGAGTCGATTAAGCGATGTCCCATCAAAATTTAATTTTTTCAAAATTTTCCGAATTTTGAAAAAAAGGAAAGGGGTTACATCATTAAAATTGTCAAAAATTGACAAAAATCTCAATTTTTTTAAATTTTAAATTGGGTATGCAGATTTATTACCCTAACAAAAACTAACACAAGACAGCTTTCCGAATTGAAATTAATGCATTTTTGGCTTAGTTATGAAATTTTTAAACTTTAATTTGTCGAAAAAAATACCACATAAAAACATTGAAAATTCTGACTAAAAAATGGAATTATAATTTTAGTCAGTAGTCTAAAAAACACTGAAGGAGTCATTTCCGACCCTATAAATCATATATATTCTTGATCAGCATCAACAGCCGAGTCGATTAAGCGATGTCCGATGAAAATTTAATTTTTTCAAAATTTTCCGAATTTTCAAAAAAAGGAAAGGGGTTACATCATTAAAATTGTCAAAAATTTGCAAAAATCTGAATTTTTTAAAATTTTAAATTGAGTATGCAGATTTATTACCCTAACAAAAACTAACATAAGACAGCTTTCCGAATTGAAATTAATGCATTTTTGGCTTAGTTAAGAAATTTTTAAACTTTAATTTGTCGAAAAAAATACCACATAAAAACATTGAAAATTCGGACTAAAAAATGGAATTATAATTTTAGTCAGTAGTCTAAAAAACACTGAAGGAGTCATTTCCGACCCTATAAATCATATATATTCTTGATCAGCATCAACAGCCGAGTCGATTAAGCGATGTCCCATCAAAATTTAATTTTTTCAAAATTTTCCGAATTTTGAAAAAAAGGAAAGGGGTTACATCATTAAAATTGTCAAAAATTGACAAAAATCTCAATTTTTTTAAATTTTAAATTGGGTATGCAGATTTATTACCCTAACAAAAACTAACACAAGACAGCTTTCCGAATTGAAATTAATGCATTTTTGGCTTAGTTATGAAATTTTTAAACTTTAATTTGTCGAAAAAAATACCACATAAAAACATTGAAAATTCGGACTAAAAAATGGAATTATAATTTTAGTCAGTAGTCTAAAAAACACTGAAGGAGTCATTTCCGACCCTATAAATCATATATATTCTTGATCAGCATCAACAGCCGAGTCGATTAAGCGATGTCCCATCAAAATTTAATTTTTTTAAAATTTTCCGAATTTTGAAAAAAAGGAAAGGGGTTACATCATTAAAATTGTCAAAAATTGGCAAAAATCTGAATTTTTTAAAATTTTAAATTGAGTATGCAGATTTATTACCCTAACAAAAACTAACATAAGACAGCTTTCCGAATTGAAATTAATGCATTTTTGGCTTAGTTATGAAATTTTTAAACTTTAATTTGTCGAAAAAAATACCACATAAAAACATTGAAAATTCGGACTAAAAAATGGAATTATAATTTTAGTCAGTAGTCTAAAAAACACTGAAGGAGTCATTTCCGACCCTATAAATCATATATATTCTTGATCAGCATCAACAGCCGAGTCGATTAAGCGATGTCCGATGAAAATTTAATTTTTTCAAAATTTTCCGAATTGTCAAAAATTGGCAAAAATCTCAATTTTTTTAAATTTTAAATTGAGTATGCAGATTTATTACCCTAACAAAAACTAACATAAGACAGCTTTCCGAATTGAAATTAATGCATTTTTGGCTTAGTTATGAAATTTTTAAACTTTAATTTGTCGAAAAAAATACCACATAAAAACATTGAAAATTCGGACTAAAAAATGGAATTATAATTTTAGTCAGTAGTCTAAAAAACACTGAAGGAGTCATTTCCGACCCTATAAATCATATATATTCTTGATCAGCATCAACAGCCGAGTCGATTAAGCGATGTCCCATCAAAATTTAATTTTTTCAAAATTTTCCGAATTTTGAAAAAAAGGAAAGGGGTTACATCATTAAAATTGTCAAAAATTGGCAAAAATCTGAATTTTTTAAAATTTTAAATTGAGTATGCAGATTTATTACCCTAACAAAAACTAACATAAGACAGCTTTCCGAATTGAAATTAATGCATTTTTGGCTTAGTTATGAAATTTTTAAACTTTAATTTGTCGAAAAAAATACCACATAAAAACATTGAAAATTCGGACTAAAAAATGGAATTATAATTTTAGTCAGTAGTCTAAAAAACACTGAAGGAGTCATTTCCGACCCTATAAATCATATATATTCTTGATCAGCATCAACAGCCGAGTCGATTAAGCGATGTCCGATGAAAATTTAATTTTTTCAAAATTTTCCGAATTTTGAAAAAAAGGAAAGGGGTTACATCATTAAAATTGTCAAAAATTGGCAAAAATCTCAATTTTTTTAAATTTTAAATTGAGTATGCAGATTTATTACCCTAACAAAAACTAACATAAGACAGCTTTCCGAATTGAAATTAATGCATTTTTGGCTTAGTTATGAAATTTTAAAAAATTTTTTCGACGAAGAAAATGTCATAAAAATATACAGAAATATCGACTAAAAAATGTTATTTTAATTTCAGTCAGAAGCTTGAAACTCCGCGAAGGAATCATAGCTTTGTGTTGCTAAATTATTTAAATACAAATAATTTCGAAACCCCAAAAGCATCGCTTTTTTCGTAGAAATTTATTTAAACACCATCGAAAGATAAGGAGGCGCGCCGTACCGTATTGAATATTTATAAATGTATAAATTATTCAGTATTAATTACTTCGGCTCGGTCCATATTCATAATTCATATTTTCCTTAGACGTTCAAATATAGTAAACAACAAACTATGTACAACTATTTACATCTATACATATTTACAAATTTATTGTTGAAATGCTCTCGTTTGTCATGATACAAAATGTTTTAATAGGAATATATATATAAATACATAAATATATACCAACAGTAATCACGAGTAATGGGTATAAACTTCAATTTGGAAATGGCCAATGAGTCTTCAGTTTTTTCAGTTTCATACATCTATTAGAACCACATTGCCGCGATCTGGATAATACCGAATATATAATGCTTAGAATGAGAATGTGCAGCCACGATCGTTCAGCTTTCTGTGAATGTATACGAGCCTTGATAATAATTACTGTGTTTTATGTGGAATAAAGAGATATACGCTGCGCTTGTGTCAATGCAGCGATAAAGTTGAACATTTTCAATGCTCGGAGAGAGAGAGAGAGGAGAATCAAAGAGCAAGTTCTTCATGGAAATACGAGCAGTGGCGGCAATTGCAAGATAAGTGCTAAAGGCAATACATTTTTGTAGCTCCAAATCTGTAGATCAAGAACGAATTTGGTCCCGCTGAATAATAATTTCTTAGCGCGCATAGCTGTTGAAAATCTTCTGGAAATGCATTGAGAATCTGCTGAAGCTAAAGTTAAACGATTTCGCGGGCAAACGGAGCAAACGCCTCCCAGTAGCTGACGATCTGAAATAAAAGCGAAAGAGATCCGTTCATTGACCCACTTAGGCGTGTGTATGAGCAATATGTGTACGCACCTGTTGCTGATGCGCCATTTGGTCTTCTATGTACTTGATGATGTTCACCTTAAAGTCTTTCACTCTGGTCAATTCAAACCGCTCCATTTCACGCTTTATTTCCGCAGAAATGTCGTCGAACTGCTGCTGACAGCGCTGCACCTTGCCCTGCCACTGGAATTTAAAAATTGCACAGTTAACACTAGATCGGAGAACTATACATTTGACGAAAACTCACCTCGTCCACTTCCTGCTGAGCCTGGTCCAGCTTGTCCGCCCTGTTGGCCAGCTCAAAGCGGCCTCGATTCTCGCGCCGCTTAGACAACTGCATCTGTGCGTACTGCCAGTTCTGGAAAGCCTTGACGCGCTCGTGGAAAATGCACTTGATGGCCCCAAACAGGCCGAGGTAGTCCTTGATGAACTCCGCCAGAATGAAAAAGTCCGAGTTGGCCTGCTCGGAGCGCAGCAGTTCGATCTTCTCCTCAACGTCCGCCAAGTTGGAGAGCGCCCGCGACAGGCCTGTGTGCTCCTCGCAAGTGCTCAGCATGGCCGCCGACTTGGCCACCAGACCCGTCAGCAACGACAGCTCGCGCCGTGAGGTGACCAGGGATTTCATGGCATTGTGCAGCTTCTGCAGATTGGCATCGAGGCTCTCCACTTCGGTGATCTTGTCATCAAACCAGGGATCGTTCTCATCCATCTTGTAGGTTATCTTATTTACGGTCTCGCCCACTTTGTTAAACAATCGGATCACACCGGCTCCGCTCAGAGCGGACGTATTTACCGATCGCGGCAGCTCCTGGTCGCTCTCCAGGAAGTTCATAAAGTCCAGGTCGACGCGCAGCACCGGATGCTGGGCGGTGCGATGCACAAACCGCTCCAGAGCCGCTCGCCGGATCTCGACCCACTCCTGGTTCATCGGTGTGCCCGGTTCGGTCTGCTGGGGGCTAATCTTCACCTTTGTGCTGCCAATGATGTTCTTGGACGGTGCCGGGGGAATGATACGGCCCAGCCGCATGTACTTGCCCACCAGAAGATCGTGTATGCCCAAGAAATCGCTGAAGCGTCGCATCGAGCTAAACTCGGTCCGCTTGAACTTGGGGATATTCGTCTTGGTCGTCACCCTGAAAGCGGCCGCGATAAGCCGAGTAAACCGTGTCAATAATAAGCTTGCTCTATGATAAGAATACTCTGCATGATGACTCACTTGTACGCCAAATATGAGCCCATTCCGTCGCCAATTTTCTGCGGGTCGGACACCACAATGCTGATGAAGTAGTCTCCATCGTCGGTAAGTACCTCCTGCAGTGGCTGGATGGAAGAGGGAGTGAGAGAAATTTCAGCCTAAGTGTATAAGCAACAAGGTTCTCCGCTGGCTTGGGGGCGGCACTCGTGACGTCGTCGCCCGAAAGCCAAACAAAGCGAAGCAACAGTCGTCGACGCAGCTGATAAAGAGCGAGCGCCGCCCAGAAATTAGAGCTAATTGAATAAGCATCCTGTTGTGATTGAGCTCATCCAGCCACCCGTGCTACTTACATGCACATCTCCAATGCTGCTGGGACTCAGGGCCGAAACGAACAGATCCCGATCGCTGCTGGGTGCTGGCACCTCCTCCTCCTCGTCTTCGGACGCCGACGCCTCCCCGTTGTTGATATCGACCTCGGCGAACTCGCGCGTGTGCTCGGGGCTTTCCACATCCATGTTGGCTGCTGCTTTTAACGCGATTCTTGTTGCTAATTGTAATTACCGATTTCTTTCCCTTTTTCGACCGTCGCTGGTGGCAGCAGTGTGACCAGAGCACAGGCACTTAAAAGCTTTCAGCAGTGTGGCCAGAGCGTAAGCGTTAAAAGCTGCCGAAAAGCCTTCGTCCAAAAATACTGCAAATAAATATCGCTGCTTTGTGAACTATCGATTCATCGATATTGTAATTTGGTGACTATCGATGTTCTTATAAAAAGCTCAATGAACTACAAAGCTCATATTTAAATTTATTTTAAAGCAAAAAAAAGAAAATATATGTATAATCGATGTATGTATAAAAGCTGGCGATTCCCAAAAGTGATGCACATTCCGATTCGCCATCTCAATAATATTTAATTAATGGTAAAATATAATTTTACGTATTTTTATACATTTGTACTTAAGAAAATAATAAAATTGAAATTAATGAAAACACCATTTTATACCCT
The DNA here is from genome assembly GCA_035046265.1 of Drosophila bunnanda. Lineage (NCBI taxonomy): Eukaryota > Metazoa > Arthropoda > Insecta > Diptera > Drosophilidae > Drosophila > Drosophila bunnanda. The sequence goes on along the minus strand of JAWNOB010000076.1, from coordinate 3,013,346 downwards.
TGCAGGATATTATAATTTTAGTCAGACGCTCCTAACTCCCTAAAGGAGTCATTTCCGACCCTATAAATCATATATATTCTTGATCAGAATCAACAGCCGAATCGATCTAGCCATGTTCGGGGAAAATGTATTTTTTTCAACAATTTCGAAATTTTGAAAATTTGATAAGGGGTTACATCATTAAAATTGTCAAAAATTAGCAAAAAATTGAATTTTTAAATTTTAACATTGAGCTTGCAGATTTATTATTCTAACAAAAACTGACATAGGACAGCTTTCCGAATTGAAATTAATGAATTTTTCGCTTAGTTATGAGATTTTTAAACTTTGATTTGTCGAAAAAATTACCACATAAAAACATTGAAAATTCGGATAAAAAAATGGTATTATAATTTTAGTCAGTAGTCTAAAAAACACTGAAGGAGTCATTTCCGACCCTATAAATCATATATATTCTTGATCAGCATCAACAGCCGAGTCGATTAAGCGATGTCCGATCAAAATTTAATTTTTTCAAAATTTTCCGAATTTTCAAAAAAAGGAAAGGGGTTACATCATTAAAATTGTCAAAAATTGGCAAAAATCTAAATTTTTTAAAATTTTAAATTGAGTATGCAGATTTATTACCCTAACAAAAACTAACATAAGACAGCTTTCCGAATTGAAATTAATGCTTTTTTGGCTTAGTTATGAGATTTTTAAACCTTGATTTGTCGAAAAAATAGAATAGTAGACTCTACAGGATCAGCACTCTTATTAAGAAGGTGTTAATTTAAATAATAAATTAATTATTTATTTAATTATTATTTATTTCCATATCATATCAATACCATCAATCAGACTAATATTCACCAGCATCAACCAAAGAATCTGTATTTTGGGGTCTTGGTGCGGTTATCTCTCGTTTCGCACTCTTTCAGCAAAATAAAAGTCATTAATTTAGTTAATTTGTTGTACGTGTCGTGTGGCCAAAGGCTTAGCTAACTTTGATTCAAAATGTGCTGGACTCGAGGGAGGGCAAGGGATCTGGGGTCAGACTAATGTGGCAACTAAAACAAGTTAAACTGCTCGTTGATATAGCCACTATCTGCATTTGTCTTTGCATTAATTTAATCCCCCGGCAATTAAAGGCGGGGCGTGTCAGGTCTGGATTCAGGATTTGACTTTGGCCATTCGGTATCAGCGTATATCTACGTATATCTACGCATAAATGTGGTTATAATTTGTGTGCGGCTAATTAGTTGAGTTACAGTGTTAGCTCCGACCCGATCCAATTAGTTAGATAATTCAATTCAAATAATAGAAAGCCAAAGATGGACCTAACCCAGGGAAAGTATTTGTTTTTCCACGGCACTCGACGATGGATGGATGGTCCACCAAAAAGGGAATGATGAAGCGCCTCTTTACTCTAACTCCCACAGAAGGGTTCTATTTTAGGGTATAAAGGTTATAAAGGTGGAGTAATACAATAAAATTAAAAATATTATATTATTATTTTTTAACCATTCATTCATATCAGTGAATAAAATCTGTACTACATTGTTTTTTTATATATTCCAGGAATTCCATGTCTGTTGATTTAAATTTTTTCCAGAGTCCTTTGAGCATTCCCTAACTTTATTAAAACGCACTAAAATAGTCCCCAAGGGTATCCAACTTTCATCAGCCCAAGGTCCGGATTTCCATTGGTTTTTTATTGGTTTTAGTGTTTTTATTTGGTCTTTCGGGTTTCGGCTTGTTAGCCAGGAGCTCCCCCGTTTCTTTGGCTTCGCCAGGACCAACTAATTTACTGAACCACCAGCACCAGCACCAGCATCTCGTCCTGATCCTGCTCTGGCCGGGAATGCAGATGCAGCTAACGGCTAACGGCGATGAGCGGAGGGAGGGGTGGCGCAGGCACAAGTAACAAATCAAACGAGTGCTTTTGTAAATTACATTTGAATTATCCGCTCTCGGTGCCCCTGTTCCCGTAGCAGCCCCCCGGCCAGCCCCCCTCCTTTAGCGCATGCATTCATTCAGTTGCCTGGCTCCGTTCATTTGGTGCGTTTGTGCGCCCGTTTGTATGCAGCACTTTTTGTGGGTAGCTGCCACCACATGGCAAACATCCTTGGGATCCTTGGATCCTGGCAGCAGACAACAAGCACCGAAGGGGGTACAGCAGGGGGGGGAGATGGGGAGCAGCTGCCTGGCAAAGTGGATCAAACAGCCAAAGTTAATAAACACTTTGCTCGTTGCCAGCCAGCCAAAGGACAGCACTGAAACAGGGGTACAGCGGCGCCCATTCCCTTTGTCCACTTTTAGTGTCCGTTGCAATTTGGAGTGTGCTTTGTTATTGTTGTTGTTTCTGGTGTGTGTGTGTGTGTGTTGCAGAGTGAAATTGAATGCAAATAGAAAAACAAATAACAAGCAGGCACATATACATAAGCATTTCACTTCAATTTACGCGTTTTCCATTTCAATTAAAACAATTCGCATGCCGCAAACGGCGAACCATTTAACGAGCATTTGGCGCCATTAAGTAGGCTATATATCTGTCCCCCATCGCCCCAGTGCCGTGTGTGTTCCCCGGCTTTCGGTGCATGCAAATGGTTTAGTAAGTGGGCCACACAGCCAAATGACTAATTATTTATGGCCAAAAGGTACAACGAGTCCCCGAATTAGGGCCGTCGTCGACGTTGTCTGTCTCCGTCATTTGTCTGATTAACAACAGCAACGATATAGCCACGCGAATTGGGTCGTTGAATTTTTTGTGGAAATTCATTTTAGCTTAGAACTACCCACAGACCTTCCCCTATATCCTGGCGAACATTATTGGGCGGCCATCTAACGAACGACTCGTGACCCACTTTATGGCCAAAAGTTTGCTTGAGAGGAGCTTCTTTCGCGGTTCACAGATTTTCCCACATATATATGTATATATATATATTTGTTTTTCATCTCTGCATTAGCTGATGACAAGGATGTGGCGGCTGGAAGTAGTGTTTGCTAGTCGAGAAAGTTAATTTCCTTTGTAGATAAGCTTTGAAGGGATTCATCATTAAAATATTTAAAGCCAAGGCCTTTAAAATATAAAAATATTCCTCTTCTAAAAATGAAAACATTAACATATAAATCTGTATTAAGACCTATGCAATCTGCAATTAACAAACAAAAAACAGATGTAAATAGTAAATACAAGTGCCAGGATCCGGCTTCGCCTATAGAAATCTGGTAAGTAATAAAAATATTTACTTACCAGCACAACACTGGTGGGAATTCATAACCAACTTTAACTCCGTAATAATCCCTGGAGATGGAGAAAAACAAACTTGTCATGTGTCAATGGCGAGAAGAAAGCACTCGACCTGAACCCCGGCTCCAGAGCTCAAAACCGGAAGGACCCTGCAGCCCGAGAAGTCGATGAAAACGTCGCTCCTTTAACGGAAATGTGGAACTCCGCATTGCCCAATCTGTGTGGCGGTGGTTATAATGGAGTCTGGTAAAAAATGAAATAAAAAAAACGCATCGCAGAGCCAGAGGAATGGCTTGCATGACCTGGTCCTGCTGCTGCTCCAGGTCCTGCTGCTGCTCCTGCTGCTGCTCCTGCTCCTGGTCCTTATGCGCTGCCTTCAGGTCCGGTGACATGTGAGCGACGTAGAAATGTGGCGGAAATGAATTTTATACTCAGTTGTGTGTGCGAAACCAAGGCAAAACCAATAAAATCTATTCCATTGCAGGATGCGAGAGCCAGAGGAGCCTGGGGGGGAGGGGAGGGTGTTAGTAAAATGTTAGCTAAATGTTGGCAAAACAACAAAATGTTTGTGCATTATTTACGCGCTGCTGGCATTTTATGCTAATAAATTACCAATATGCACGAAGGCAAAACTTTTGCTGCCATATCCAGGTGGGAAAGGGACGACAGCACATCCTACGTATACATCTAAGGCAAGGAAGTTCCTGCTAAAACTGACAAAGTGCACTTGCACACACACACACCCGCTTACATATGGGGCAACGCATTTATTATTTTTTGATATTTTTACCCTGCACTCGCACACAAACACACACAACCTGGAAAATCGAACTGCGGGGGGAGGAAAAAAAGCGAGAGACACAACGCGAAAAGTCAGAACCACCAACTAAACCAACAATTTCCTTTTTTTCCTGCTTGTGTGTGGGTGCTGTCCTTTTTTCACAATTCCTCCTTTTTTTTTAGTTTTCCCCCTCTTTTTTTTGGTTGACGCCAAAGAAATTTGGCGTCAGTTTTATGCGAAAAGCAAAGCAAAAAAAGGTGAAACTCTCGGCGGGAATAGTTCGTGCTGGGAGGCGGGGCGATAGTTCAGCAACAATGGCAAACAAAAATCCGGAAAAAATAGCAAATCGTATAAAAATAGCTGAAACAGACACGCAGACACACACACACGCTCAAAACTCCGAAAGCACACGAAAGCTGAAGGGCGGGCAAGGAGTACACCCTGAAAAAGGATACGTTCAGAATGGTCTGAAAATCTTAAAAAATCTTTTAAGTGACATATTAAGTAAAGATTGATTTGTCTAGACTTTGACTCAAATATAGGAAAATAACTAATTACCACAATATTCAAATTTCAAAAAGGGAAATCTAATCAAACATCAATAAGGCTAAATGTGTGTATCCTTGCAGTAAGGATCATGGGATCGAATGTGTTAACTAAGCCAAAAAAGCATTAATTTTGATTTGGAAAGCTGTTCTATGTCAATTTTTATTAGGGTAATAAATCTGCAAACTCTATTTTAAAATTTAAAAAATTCAATTTTTTGCCAATTTTTGATAATTTTAACGATGTAACCTCTTATAAAATTTTCAAAATTTTGAAAAAAATAAATTTTCTTCTGACATGGCCAGATCGACTCGGCTGTTGATGCTGATCAAGAATATATATACTTTATAGGGTCGGAAATGATTTCTTCACTGCGTTGCAAGCTCCCGACTGAAATTATAATACCCCTGCAAGGGTACAAAAAAATCGAGCTTCGTTTCATAAAATTTATATATTAATCTAAGAATTTCTCCTCAGTGCAGTCATGGTGTAGCTCAAAAAAAGCATAGAGTAGATCGACAAGGACAAGGATTCGACTCGCAACAACGAGAGCGTCGTTAGCTAATGTGGCATTTTGGCAGGAAGCGGCAAAAGCAGCCAAACAGCCAACAGGCTCGTCTAATGGACACACGGCCGGAGGATAAAAGGACCGGGTGGATCTGGTGAGGCTTACGGGTGGAAAAACAACTCCAAAATCCGCTAATTGGAAGTTCATTGAGTGTGGACGCAGCCATCGAATCAGGGAATAAATGAAAATGCCTCTGTTTCACCTTCATTAATGCGTTAACAAAAATAATTTAGAAATAAAAACTTTGGAATGATCTCTATGGATTATAATAGTTAAAAAATATACAGGCTCCTTAATTAATTTAAAGTATCTTACCGATTCCTTTGGCATCTCAATACGAAAAGCTTTCGTTACGTTGGAAAATCCTAGAATCTCCTGCCTCAATAGGGCATTTTCGGTTCGCATCCTTTGAATCAACTCTCCTGCCGTTTGAAGTGGCATAAAGGCTGGCTGGAGCACACACACATGAAAATACTCGAGCCGGGAAACACATATTCCCGGGAAATGCAAGAAATTTTCCCGTTGAACTCAAGTAGCTATCATGCATACATATATGTATATATATTCCTTTTTTCGGTTGGCAGGTAAATATGGCTGTCGCTGCACAGATAACGCTAACACCGCTGAACTTTCACCGCTTTCTGCGCCGTGCACTCCGCGCTTTCCTTGCCTTTCCCTGCCTTTCTCCTGCCTGCCTTTTCCCTTTTCCGCTGCGTAACCACATTTATGCATTTGCTATTTTTGCAAAAGACACGCAGACTATCAGACGCACACACAGACACACACACAACCGAGTCGAAGCCAAATATTATTGAAAACCAAAATTTCAAGGTAAACACAGCTGCAGCAGTTGGGCAACAGGAAAAAGGAATAAACGCCAGCCAGGACGAGCTGAAGAGAGAGGCTCTGACTGAGCGTGGTATTTATGACAGGGAAATAAATTTGCATCTTTTCGGGTTTTCATTCTTCTGGATGCCAAATCAAAATTTAAAATATATATATACATATATATATGAAAAAAACTATTGCCAATCAATTAAATCAATAAACTTTTTAACAGGGGAAAAATCAAAAATAATACGCGTTATTTTTTCAAAGCAAAAGTTAACTTAATAATCGCCACAAACTGTGTCACGAAGATTGGTGAATGAAAAGAGTTAATTAAATGAATGAATGATTACCAGCGCTTGACTGCAAGTTAATTAATTAATTTTAGCTTATACATAAAACACGATTAATCATATTTATTTAAATTTAATAGCTTAAAAGCAGTCAAGCCTTTTACTTAAAGTCTTTCTATTTTATTTCCAGAGTCTGGGCAATTAGTCATCTTTTAAGCTGATGTAATCTCATCGAATCCAGTTCAACTTGGTGATATTTTCGTGGTCCTTGTGCAGTTGGCGTAATATTTCAAACTGCAGGCTTGTTAGTCCTGTTTTTAGTCAACCTATTTGGCTGCGATCGCTTCCGGGCATCGTTTTTCTGGTAATTTTGTCGCCTTATCGCACTCATGGCATCGGGACACTGCAATTAAGCGGCCATTGTCCTTTGGGCCGATTTTCCTGGTAATTTACGGAGTGTCGCAGAGTCTGTCTGTCGGTGTAACATAACTCAGGCTGCAGGAGAGAAGCAACAATTGCCGGCGTCGCCCTGCCTAAGCCGTGCGAAATTATTGCATACTTACGGGGGCAGGAGCAAGAACGACAGAAGGATGCAAGCGGGCCCTTTAAGAGCTGGAAAAAAGAAAACTCAGCATAAAAACTGGGTGAAAAGACGACGACTGACTGTGGAAATGAATTTATATGGCACTTAATGGCTGCAAGACGGGGCCAAGGCGACAGCTGAGCTGGGAGAAAAGTGTAAACAAGCCCGGGTACACGGGAATGAGAACAAACACATTGAGAATTGGGTAAAGTAAGATAAATACTTCATAAAGTGTCAGCCGGTGGTGCAGCAGGATTCGGTTAGATGCAGGCAAAGGCAGAGCAAAGAAACGGAACAGGATCTGGCATATAAATTCCATGTTAAACTTGTGTTTACCCAAGGTGTAAAATTTCAAATACCTGCACTCACTTTCACTTTGCCAGAAAAGTATAAATTACCGGAATGTGATGTTTGTTTGTTTATTCAAAAATTCCAATTTGCCTGCAACAAATAGAATGCAAGCAAAGTGTCCTTTTTAAAGTTTACCAAAAATCCAACTCACTCACTTGTTGATTTTCAAACATAACTACTTTCGCAACAGTAAGGTGCTGTACCTAGTTTTAATACTAATAACTAAGGCAATATTTCATTTTACTGCTCGTTATGCTTCGCTTTAAGAAACATCCTGTCCAAGGCTATAAAAATGTCTTTTATTTGGAACTTTTAGCCATCTTCCTACCCAAGCCACATACATGGGCAGCCGCACTTTTTTCCTTACCCTGCGTGCCATTGTTTGGCCGTATTAAAACTTGGCCAAGACTTTTCACAGTTTCCTTGTGGGCAGAGGCAACCTTTGCCAGCGCCGCCTTTTGAAATCTGTGAATGGCAATTTGCTCCTTGAAGTGAATACATTTAATTGCTAACAAATGCCAAAGGGCCAAGGGTCTTCAGACAATTGGCGCCACCTTAGCACCGGCTTACGTGTGTAGAAGCCCGCCCGAGTGCACTTGATATGTCCTAGCCGGTTCGTTCAAGGCTCCCATAGGCTATAATTATTCTGTAACGCATTAAACTGCCGTACTAATTGGGAAATGAAATATTCGTGAAAGATCCTCTCCTTCCTGTGCCTTCGGGAAACTTACAGTGCAGCGCACGAAGTGGAACCGATACCGATACCGTTTCCTGTCGACTTACTAGCTCTGTCGGCTAACAGAGGTCCTTGCTGTTGCTAACATATACATCAGATTAACATAACATAACGCTGTCCTGACTCCTGCTAGTTAACATAGCCATCATCCAAAGGGGAATTGGTCTGCTAAGGACACTTTTAAGACGAGCTTCTGTTACCAGGAAAGCTTACTTAACAGGCTGCAGCCTGCTGCTTTAATGTAACATAATTTAACATTGTCAGTGAGAAAATATAATATATATATATATAAATTTAAACAAAAGCTACATTAATGATAAATTAAAGAAAATAAATAAAAACTATACTACTATATATACAAAAATAAAATATATACATATATAAAAACAATATATATATATAAAAATAAGCAATGAATGCACCAAATTAGCAATAAATAAATTAACCATAATAAACAACCAAATACTTCTTAAAGATAACCAAATTTTAAACGCATTTTAAACGAATTTCTAGTATTTATTTTAGATTCAACAATTTAAAACAAACAAAAGGATATACAAATATTTTAAAATCCCTCAGCAGAAACCATAATTGTCATGATAAACTATATTTAACCGCTGGTTTTCCTATTTATTTCGCTATTTATTATTTAATGAACCACAAATATTTACAAGCTTGTCCGGAAGTTCATTCTAACAAAAGCAAAGTTTGTGCCGTCGTGCTGCTCTTTTTAACTAATTGCGGAAAATGAACTTTTCTTGGAAATTTCAGTAGGAACCACGGGAAGCTGGGGGGGAGAAAGTGTTTGTTTGTTGGTTTGTTTGTTTGCCTCGCCATGAATTATTAAGAAAAAACATTTAATAATGCGCTTCAATCTTTGAGCACAGTTGCCGAAAGAGCTTCTCGTCCTCGTCCTCGATTTCCTGCGTTCCGGACTCACCTCCTTTGCCGTTGCCCGCTTGATGCCAGCAATTTAATTAATCTGCACAAAATATGCAACACAGCAAAAGTTTGCTGCCAGCCAGCAACAACAATAATAATAGCAAAACACCGAAAGGCAGACAGACACATAAACACACATGAGCCCAGACACTCGCACATGATGTGAAGATGTGAAGAAATTGCCGCAGTTATAATGCCACCACCCACCAAAGGCGTCTATGTGAGTCTCTGCACAGTGAAAATATATAGTGGAATATTTTAGAATAGATAATTAATTATCAACAAAACGTGGAGAGATTGTAAATTAATTTTAGGGCTGCTCAAAAGTAAGCAATCTCACTTAACCCATATAATTTCAAGCACTTTTCAGTGTATTTTAAGCCAGATGTTTGTTTCTATAGAGAGATATAGAATATAGAATTAAATATTAAAGCAAAGATAATTTATTTAATTATTTGTAGGTAATATTGGCTGAAAGTCTTGAGAAACTATGGACAAAAGTATAAAGTCCATGCATATTTATTAGATACTTTCCAATAGAATTTAATGATTTAAATTTGATTTCCTGTAGAAGGTGCTGGGACGCAACAATTTCAAAACAAATTAGCAACAAAATGTTCCTTAAATCCCAATCAATTAATGCACAAACTCTCCAAACATTCCTTCTTTTATTAGTATACAAAATAGAAATAGATCCACTGAAACCCACTCGTATCCTTGCCGTGTATGAGTGAGTGCTAGTGCCTAAAAGCAGGCAATGCCAAATGGCAAATGGCAGAGAACAGGGAACAGGCAACAGAGGGCAGAGGGCAGAGGGCACCAGGCAGCTAGCAAAAGGTTGCAACAAAACGAACAGCAGTTGAGAGAGAGGCAGTGGCAATAAGATTACTTAATTGATTTAAATTTGCTTGTCTAGTAAGGAGATAGTGCGGCAACAAAGAGGGGTAGGGTAAGGGGGAAAGGTGGTACAGTACAGGGGGGGGCATGCTTCTGGGGGCTGATGTTGCACAGTGTCGCAAGCGATAATGAAGTTGTTGACAAGCTCAAGGCACAGAAAATGCAAAACAACGGCAGCAACAATGACAATGGGAATAAGAAGTGCATGTAATTGAAGAGCAGCCAAAAAGAAAGCCACTCACTGGGAGAAATTAGTGCACTACAAATTTAAAAATGGAGAAAGCTAATAGCTTACTAATACATCAAAAAATCAGCAAGAGGACTCTTAAATTTTTTTTAACACTAGAAGAAATAAATATTATTTATTTTTTCAAAGCTGTTGTCTTTTCAAAAATGTAATTTGTTATATTTACAGGATACTTCTCAGTATAACTGTCTTTAGAAATTAGTCATTAATCATGACTCAGTTTTATATACAACACATTTTCTTCCAGTGCAGACATAATTCCCGCTCCTTGGCGTGCTTGCTATTTAATGCTCTTCTTTTGGTTGTCTCTGGCGATAATTATGAGGCGGCTGACGACGATGATGCCAGCGGAGGAGACAACATGTCGCATGCATTATATTCATAACGCGGATAATTAATCACATTACGCTTTAAGGAATGCCCCAGACTTTTATTCAATTTGACCCAATGCGCCAGTATCCTTGCGAGCACAGATACATATCTGTGTGTGTGAGTGTGCAGCAGCATGGTCATGTCCACTGCGTCAATTTAGCTGCGATGCTGCGGCCATGGGCGATGTCCATAAGCCGCCAAATCATTGCTCCAACACCGTCAACTGACCCCAAAGGCATCGTTTTGTTGCTTTGTTTTCTGGGCGTGTGTTCGCTTCTGCGGTTGGCTGTTATTACGAGCCCAACGCGGAGCCACTTTGCCAGCCCAGTCCCAGCCCCCAGACCCACTGCCCTCCACGGTTCCCGCCAGCCCCGGCTCGTTAGCCTGACCATGGCCAACAAGGACACGAATATAGATGCAGACATGGACAGGGGCAGGCGGCTTAGTCATGCCTGCGTCGACATCGAAGCTCCATCTCCATTCCCTGTCAGGACTTCTTCTAGTTACTCCACAGTCGAAAAAGGGATATAACTTCAAGGTGGTTTCATTTTATATTTTATAATATTTAACTTAAATTATGTATTAGGATATTTTTACTAACCAATTCATATACGCATATCCTTGGAGGGTATCCTGAGAAGTACAAAATTTAAATTAATATTTGGAAAGACTTTTTAAGGCCCACAAATGTGTACTTAAATTCCTAATCTATCTTTCGCTTAGCTTAAAAGCAAATCCTGTAAAGAAATTGTCTTCCTAAATATACTAAATAAATTCGAATTAAGAAAAAATCAAAAACCTTAACTTGTTCATAATGAAATCCATTTTTAAAAATCTATACAAAATGATCCTGTTTACAACAGCTTGATTTATGGTCCAATTTCTCAGCGTGCAGCCCCGTCCCCCGGTTGTATGTGACTTGCATGCTGCGCTGAGCGCCAAAGTTTTGACTTCAATTTGCCCAGTTACAAATTTTGGTCTTCTCTGGCGGTTTTTCCCATCGTGTTTTTCGTTTTTCTTCAAACCATTTTCCAAAAAAGCGAAAAAAAAAAATAATACACCATAGCCAAGACAAGACGGAAGCTAGAGGAGCGAAAATGTGGTGAAAGACTTGACCAGGCTTCTGGGGCGACGTGTTTTGGCCACATCAGTGGCAGGGCCATCATCATCATCATCATCAGCAGGAACAACAACTAAGATGGAGAAGAAACTGGGCTAGTTAGATCCCATATATTCCTTAGAGCAATGCCAAATCAGGCTCAATGAGGGAGTTGCAGTTGATGATTGTGACAGGAATCTGGAGCAGTTATAATGGTTACAAGAAGCATCATGATATTTATAATAATGAAATACCAACAGATCTGAAATCCTTAATTTCGTAGGATTTCTGTTCATATTTACTTGTAAAGAACAGTACTGTCAGTCTATATTTATAATTTTGTATATACTCTACGCTAATTTTATGACATTCTTTTTCAAAATAAATATATTATTTCGATCTGGTTAACTCCCCAAACTCCATATTATTTTTATTCTATTTTAATCGAAACACTTGTGGACCCAGACGAATTCAACGTACAGATATATGTAGGACCGACCAGGGCAAAATAATGCGAGACGTCTTTGCACTTTTGCCTTTTCTCGGAAGCGGAAATTGGAAAAATGCTAGCGGCATTTTCTTGGACAGGTCGCTCGCTCTCTCGCTCGCCTGGCAAGGATAAAAAAGCCAACTAAAACAGAAAAAAAAAAAAAAGGAACATAAACTGTCAGCGACAGCATTAAAACTAACAAGAATCGAGAGCGGCATTCTCAGCATTTTGCACATTCCCGGAACGTCGAAGGACCCCGGACACGGGCCCCAAGAGGGGAACAAATCCAGCCCCCCAGTCCCGTGTGGCATGCCACATGCAATTCAATAAGAATTTCTCCACTTGCCAGTGTGCACCAAGGAACCAGCGAATCCTGGACGAGCGGGAAGGTCGGTCAGGGGGCACAGGGTTCCACCAATGCATGCCAAACACTTGCTGCGGAATTCGTAATTGTGTCACACAAAGGAGCGACGAGTCCTGGCGATAACTATAACCTTTATGGCTACGTGATTCAAAGCCATCGAAAAGCTAATAAACCCAGAAACGGCTCAGCTCGCATTTGTCGCTTACGAGTCCTTGTAAAGTTTGTTAATTTACATTTGAGTCCTTTAGTATATTTGATACTTTAGCAATTGATATGACTTTTGGTTTCTTAAAATCTATAAAAATAAATGCTCTAAAAAAATTGATTATATACTTTTTATTAAAATTTTAAAAATACCAAATACTTTAAAATACATTTTATTTGGATAATTTAGAAACAAGAAGGGAAACCAACTTCGGAAAGCCGATGTTTATATACTCTTGAAGATTGATTTTAGGGTCGGATTGGAAATCGATCATAACTAAGCTTAAAGTATTTATCAAAATTTGTATATGGCAATTTGTTCGACAAATCAAAGTTTAAAAATCTCATAACTAACCAAAAAACGCATTAATTTCAATTCGGAAAGCTGTCCTATGTTAGTTTTTGTTAGATTAATAAATGTGCAAACTCAATTTTAAAATTTAAAAAATTTAATTTTTTGCCAATTTTTTTAAATTTTAATGATGTAACCCCTTTCCTTTTTTTGAAAATTCGGAAAATTTTTAAAAAATTAAATTTTGATGGGACATCGCTTAATCGACTAGGCTGTTGATGCTGATCAAGAATATATATGATTTATAGGGTCGGAAATGACTCCTTCAGTGTTTTTTAGACTACTGACTAAAATTATAATTCCATTTTTTAGTCCGAATTTTCAATGTTTTTATGTGGTATTTTTTTCGACAAATTAAAGTTTAAAAATTTCATAACTAAGCCAAAAATGCATTAATTTCAATTCGGAAAGCTGTCCTATGTTAGTTTTTGTTATATTAATAAATCTGCAAACTCAATTTTAAAATTTAAAAAATTTAATTTTTTGCCAATTTTTTTAAATTTTAATGATGTAACCCCTTTCCTTTTTTTGAAAATTCGGAAAATTTTTAAAAAATTAAATTTTGATCGGACATCGCTTAATCGACTAGGCTGTTGATGCTGATCAAGAATATATATGATTTATAGGGTCGGAAATGACTCCTTCAGTGTTTTTTAGACTACTGACTAAAATTATAATTCCATTTTTTAGTCCGAATTTTCAATGTTTTTATGTGGTATTTTTTTCCTTCAGTGTTTTTTAGACTACTGACTAAAATTATAATTCCATTTTTTGGTCCGAATTTTCAATATTTTTATGTGGCAATTTTTTCGACAAATCAAAGTTTAAAAATTTCATAACTAAGCCAAAAATGCACTAATTTCAATTCGGAAAGCTGTCCTATGTTAGTTTTTGTTAGGGTAATAAATCTGCATACTCAATTTAAAATTTAAAAAATTCATTTTTTTGACAATTTTGACAATTTTAATAATGTAACCCCTTATAAAGTTTTCAAAATTTTGAAAAAAATAAATTTTTACCGGACATAGCTAGGTCGACTCGGCTGTTGATGCTGATCATGAATATATATGATTTATATGGTCGGAAATGGCTCCTTCACTGCGTTTTAGGCTTCTGACTAAAATAATAATACCCTTGGAGGAGTATAAAAATAATTATTTGACAGCAATTTTTCAGCTTTTAAAATGTTACATTTTCTTTGTTACTTGATAAACTATCTTTTGTAACGCAACTGTTATTTAAATATTTCAAATTTATACATATGTACATAGATGAGGCAATTTTTAAAACTACCGCCATTAAGCGTGTTACAAAAGCTTAAGAATATAAATTTCAGTTCCTTCGTTAAGCGGAACCATAAGCGCCAGGATGAAGGCCGAATGAACCAGTTCACAAGGTTGGAACTCCAGGACATGGTTCCAAGTCCCAGTTGGAAAGAGGGGCGGTAAATTTAAAAGCTTACTGGAATGTATTTATTATAGAATTTACTAATAACAAAAAAAAAGGAAAGCTAACAAATCCCTCCGGTTTGCATATAATCCTAACCGTTTTTATAATACCTAAACGATATTGTAAAGTAATCCAATTCCTTCTAACTTATATAATATTTATAACAAGAATGAAAGATAACTTTGGGAATTCAAAGACTAAAATTATAATACCCTGCAAAGGTATAAAATGAGGATAAGTGTGTAAAGATTCATCCAGATAGCTCAAAGTTTTAAGAAATTAAACTTTCCATTGCTTTCTCCCTTGTTATATTAGGTTTATGTAGAACAAATTAGTAGTCTATAAACCATAGCCCCAAACATGGTCTCTTTAAAGATAATATATATAACCCACGAAGTATTTTTTTGTAATTTTTATTAAAAATGTAAATTCTGAAAATGCGGAATACCATAGTTCTCAAGACCATTGACAATCAGTTTAGATTTTCTTTTGTTTTTCTTCCTCTTTGTGTTGTCTGCCGCGCAATATATTTTGGGTATGCTGCTGCGATGAACTCTTTCGCTTGTTTACATTTTCAATACCATCGATATTGTTCTTTGTTTTTTTTCTTTTTGGGATTACAATTATTATGCTGCATTATGCAAGTGTGTGTGTGTAGGGGGTGATTGGGTGATGTTTGTGGTTACGATCACAAAATAAAAGAACCAAGCAACTATTGAGGGAAATATACATAGACAATATATATATATATGATATATACTTTATTTTGTATACTCGTACAACTTAAATCCAAGCATAATCGCGTGACTAACTGGCCGTTCGATCGGGGTGAGGGGGCTTTGATTTGGGGGAGAGAGAGTATACGTCGAGCCCTAGACCCTTGCTCGGGAGTCACAGAAATCTGAATCATTGTGAATTTGATTTAGTCTCCCAACACTCACATAGTTATACATATACATATAAAGACGTACATACATTCGCGACTGCTTGTTGTATAATTTATGTTATATAGGTTGTGTGTGAGTGTGTTTGTGTGTATATATATATTTCCTAGGCATATCCAATATTGCGCGAAGCAAGCATCTCGTTTTTCACATCTAAAACTTCATCTCTCGATGGAAAAGCATTTTCGTAATACAATTTCTGGATTTTCGTTTTCTTTAGTTTTTTTTTTTTTTTGTTTTTAGTTTTTATTTGTTTTTGTTTTTATCTTGGGTATTTTTCTTTAAGGTTTGGCCACGACGCTGAGACGATGTACGATGTGTTTGTGGCTGATGTTGAGCTGTTCAAATGCACCATAACCAGATGAGGCCTCGCTCCTTGCTTACTGCTCCTCGTCGCCCAGCTCGTGCTTGATCTTGGAAAAGTCGAACGTCTCTCCGGTGCCCCGCTTGAATATGTTCAACACATCCAGGCATGTGGTCTCGAAGTGCGTGGTCGCATCGTACGACTCCGAGATGAAGATCTGCGAGCCGGCTCCATCATCGATCGGCTCCAAGTAATCGGAAATGGTCACAAACTTTTGTGCGATCGGCTCCAGCAAGTCCAAGCCGGGCTTAATCTCAACCTCCGGGTTCTCGGTCTCCACGGTGGTCGAAACCATGCCGACGAACCAGCCCTTGGCGGCCACCTGATGAGTGGAGCTAACCAGCGACACATAAATGTCCGACTTGCGGCCGACCTGCTTTTGTGGAATGATAATCTGCGTGGACAGACCGTCCTTGGTGCTGGCCACCGGATGGTCCAGGATGCAAATGCAGCGAATCACCTTGCCGCGCTTGCGAACCTGCCAAAGAAAATTAATAAATGAATTAATAATGTTTTATACTACTGGTACTACTAACCTTAAATATTATCAATAATTATCAAAAGTCATAAATAATTTTGTGTGCAAAAAAATTTATACGACGCAAAACCTTTATTCCAAGAAATTAATACTGATTACTGATTGTTGTGCAGAATATAAGAACTAACTCTTGCAAATGCCTAATCCAGTCGTTTCAGAATGGTCTCGGCACTCTGTGTTTTTGTATTCTTGGGGTTAGTTTCCCAGTTTTTGGCCATTGAAATAACGCCAACAATTTCAGATGGTGAGTACAAACTATTGACTTTGAAACATTGCATTATTTGGTCTCATTTCCTGTAGGTGTTCCTGGAACATTTAATGTAACCAGAAAACCATTTGAAAAGATCGGGAATGGTTACTATTATTTTGAAAGAAACGTAACCCTAAATTGGTTTGCTGCCTTCGAAACATGTCGGAGTATGGACGCCCAGCTAGTTGCCTTTCAGACCTTAGAGGAATGGAATTCGGTTATCCTACATCTCGAAAGCAACAAAATTGAGGGTATATTCTGGACCTCTGGCACAGACTTGGCTAATAAGGAAGAACACGTATGGTTTACAACTGGCCAGAAGGTGACTTTGGATAGCATTTGGAATGAAGGAGAACCCAATAATGACGGTGGAAATGAACACTGCGATGTGGTGCTATCTGCTAAAGACTCCATAGGGTTGAATGATCTTGAATGTGAACTAAAGAGACTCTATATTTGTGAAGCCCCACAACCGATTACAGCCTCTTTTGTTATCTGGTAAAGAAGTAATATATTAAATGGTTTCTTTATGTTTTTTTTATATTTACTAAACAGTACGCTGTAATTTAGAAAAGTGCCTGTCTTTGATTTGTATAAAAGACCAAAGCTTTCAGATACAATAAACAATCTGGACAAAATGTTCTTCCAACTAGCTTTTCTTCTGGTCCTCTTGGGACCTTCCCAGCTGTCATGCTACGAAGTAATACCAAAAGTCTTAAATGGTAAAAACAATGCATTTTAAGTTTGAATTTGTATCTAATTAGTTGTTTTTTTATAATTAAGGCGTGCCTGACCTCTTCAATGTAAACAAAGCCCCCTTTGTAAAAATCGCCGAGGGCTACTATTACTTTGAAAGGAATCTAACAAAGAATTGGTTTGATGCCTACGAATCGTGCCGTCGAATGGATGCCAATTTAATTGCCTTCGAAACCAAAGACGAATGGGATTTCGTTAATCAATATATCAAGGATATGAATATCGTTGAAATCTACTGGACTTCGGGAACGGATTTGGCAAGCCAGGGGAAACATAATTGGTTCTCAACCGGTAAGGCAATAGACTTGAATGGCATTTGGTACCCTGGAGAACCAAATAATTCCGGTGGAAATGAACACTGCGACGAGTTGGGATACAGAAGGAACCCAGAGAACTACAATGATTTAAATGACCGACCATGTGACTATGAGAGGTATTATATCTGTGAAGCCCAACAGCCGAAGACGGCTGCCTTTATAATCTGGTAGAGTTTGCAAAAAAATCAAATAATAACCAAACAATGAGCATAGCAAAAAGGGACCTTGAAACGATGATGCACTTCTGCTATTAAATATTCATTTATCCCCAAACTCATTCTACTTTCTGTTTTAAGTAGTCTTTGGGAAGCTCACCTTATCGGGCACGTAGCTGGGATCGCAATAGACCTGCTTGCACTTGGCAATCTCCTCGCCGGACCGCACTCCCACCACCTTGCCACCCTCGCCGAGGACAATCTCGTCGATGGGCTTGTCCAGCATGTAGGTGCCGCCATAGATGGCCGAGAGCCGGGCAAAGCCCTGGGGCAGCTCGCCCAGGCCGTACATCGGATAGAGGTAGGGCGACTTGCCGTACCTCGCCAGGGAGTCCGAATAGAGCTTGATGCGCCGGATCGTGTTCACGGCCGGCTCGTTCAGATATTCGTCGTCGCGGAACAGGGCCAGGGCGTGGCCGGTAAAGTCCTGGGTGTTCTTGTCCAGGCCAAACTTGTCGTAGAGGCCCTGCATGTTGGCCTTGGTGGGGTCGAAGTCCTTCCAGGTCTTGGGGTCATCCTCCCGGAAGTCCTGCACGTAGATGAGGAAGTTCCGGAAGCGACGCTTCTCGAACATACCTGCGAATATATTTGCATTTAAATATCGTATTCGTAATGCCATATTGGTCGGTTCTGGGAACAGGATCTGCCCCATAAGGGAGGAGTGCATGTCCAGGGTTTAAAGTTTCTGTTTCCCTTTGCATTTGCATGCCACAAACACACATAAAAGCGCTGGCAAACACAACTACAGGGCTTGAGCTTGAAACCTCCAATTTAGGGGGCGGGTGGAACCACCACCAACAATCAAAAACCACTTGGCCATTGACTGACGTCATGCGGAGCATATATGTACATATATTACAGGGAAGCGCTCTTCAGAGGGAATTACTTAACTTTTTTTGAATATTATTATTACATTCTCCTTAATATTTTTTAACTGGTTTTTACTACTATTATTAGTACGATATTTCAAGCTTTTAAAACATTTAAGTATATCAGTAATAATTTGTAATAAATTGGTTTATATATCCAAATAATTAAGTGCTGTCCCTGCCAAGCTTCACTGTAAAGTGAAAGGGTTCAATGCGCCGCAAACAACGAAACACTAAAAATTGGATTGCAAAAATCAAAACTAAAACAACGATTTAAACTACAATCATAAATAAATAGAGCGTGTTGACTAATTGCACTTGGTGGCCGCTGCCACGAAGAAGGGGATAAAACTGCGAAATTCAACTTAGGCGAATATCAAGTGTAAAAAAGAAGAGAGCAATTAACGGCAGGTGTATGAATCATCTACTATTAAATTTTAGAGTACAGCAAAGCTTCTGCAACTGAAACTCGAAGTTTTTTTTGATACATTAAATAATTCAAAATAATTAGAAAACATACCATGTTAATTATTGTAAATTATTTATCAATACATATGCAAATTATTCGATGTTATTAAGTGCCTGCTGTAATTCAAACTTGCAGAAGTTTAAACGTATTTTTTTGTTATCGAAAAAAACCCCACCAAGAATTCTAATCAGCATATAGGCTGTATAAATTAAGCAAATAAACCAATTGGACTGAAAAGGTGTGGAAATAAATGTGGAAATTTGTGGAAATTATCTGGCAACAGAAAAAACAACTGTTTTTCATACACACATACGTGTCAGTCGAAAACCACAACAACAATAAGAACGTTGGCTTCCAGCGAGTGTGAAAGCCGAGACAAAGAAAGGCTATAGAGAGCGAAAGAGAGAGGTAGAAGGGGAGGCAGAGGGCTCAGATAAGAGTCGAGTACATACACGCACACACACACGCACACAGCTGGTAATTTGCACAATTTCGGCGAGGCGAAAAAGAAGGGCGAACAAAAATGGGACACAACTAACCCATGAGATCGGATGCCAGGGCCTCCTTCTGGTCCACCGGCACCTTGGCAATCTTGCCGCCCTTGTAGACGTAGCTGCCCTCGATGGACTTGAACTCCAGGTAGCGGGTGACGCCCGTGTGGATGAGCAGCTTGACCAGCTGGCCGTTGGCCATCAGGAACTTGGGAATGAGGTCCACGTTCCAGTCCCGGCCACGCCCGAACCGCTCGCCGGGCGGCTCCAGCCCGTAGCGCTGGAACAGCTCCTCCAGCGGCGTTATCGAGGCGGACTCGCCGCCATAGTACTTGTTCCGATCAATATGCAGCACCTTCTTGCCGGAAACGGACAGCATCCCGCTGAGGATGCACTCCTTCAGGCCCGTGCCGAGCACAATCGCGTCGTATTCCTCATTCATGTTTGCTTTCGATTACTCTCACTGCGAACGGTGGCTCGATTGGATTTTGGGGCTGCTTGTTCCGGCTTTTTGCGTTTTCTACCGTTTTTTCACTGCCGCTGCGACTGCTGGACTTTTCTGCGTTCAATAATTTTTCTCTACTCGTTTGCCTCTCGCTCGTCCGCTTCGCCCGTTCGTTCGCGGTCGCGTCATCTGCTGGTCACGACACCTTACGTTTACGTCACTTATCGGCCGCCCAGTCTGGTAGCTCTGATACGCGGCGTTGCCAGACTTTCGAGTCTCAAGCTACGATAAGCTCAACTAGGTGTTATTTCAGGGTGGCAATATTGGGCGGGAAATTTAAAAATTCATTCATATAGCTTGAAGTGCAACTATACGTCAGGCTCCCGAGCGGAGACGGCGGCGTATATAAAAAATATACTAAGATACATGTTTTAAGCGTTTATTTCAATCCAAAGCAGGGAGGCTTCTAAGCGTTCCTATTACACATTCCTTGAGGAACCATAGTTATAGTTGGGTCTAGACGGCGCCCTTCCCGCTGCTGCCCTTGCTCGTGACGACATTTCGTAGACCCTATAGCCATCGCCGCTTTGAGCCGCATCATTGCACATGGGATTGTTGGCAGAGACCATTCCGACAACGGCCAGCACGGCAAAAAGGATTACCTAAAGAATAAATACTTATAAATGAATACAAATATTCTTTTATCTGGTGCTGACGACCACTCACCAATAATTTCATCTTGTCTGAAGTTGTGATTAATGTCTTTGCAACCGAGCTGTATTTATACCCGATCGCGCTTCTTATCGCCTGGAGACCAAGTCTGTCTTCAGCTTCAACTGCGAGGCTCTGTAGAAAGGTTATCGCTATTTTGTATTATTAAAAAAAATAAAAAAGAAAACCAGTTATTCCTAGAATCTGAATATAAACCATATTTAATAAGGTTGACCCTGCTACCCAATTATGCATACTAACTGCATCTGTTTTTCTTTCTTCTAGGAATTAAAACACTAGGAGCAAGCCACAATTAGTCTTGAACCGTGATCTAGGAATTATTTAGAATCTATAATAAAGCTTGAAGTTTTTTATATATATTTTATGCTTATTTTGTATTGAAGGAAATGTTTCTAATTAATTAATACTGAGTATATTTAAAGCGGAATCGAGCGTTGCTTAAAGCTTTTTGAAAAGCTTTTCATGTCAAAAGTGAGGAAATTATAGTAAAGCCTAGGTACATCCTTAGCACCTACGGAAGGTAAAATGACATAGATTTAAGAAAACATAGATTCAAATGTAGCACGTGAATATAAA
This sequence comes from Drosophila bunnanda, assembly GCA_035046265.1. NCBI lineage: Eukaryota > Metazoa > Arthropoda > Insecta > Diptera > Drosophilidae > Drosophila > Drosophila bunnanda. The sequence continues at coordinate 2,992,046 of JAWNOB010000076.1, read as the reverse complement.
CATAGAAATGAATGGCTCCAAAGGATAACGTAGAAGTAGACATCGCATGCTGAGAACATAGAATACATATTAAGTCGAATATCGACTTAAACATAGAATATAAGTATGAAACTGTAAAAAACTTGCGTTTATAATACGGCTACGACAAGGTGGCGAAATTTATTAATAATATATTAATGGCTGAAATCGAATAAAACTAAAAAATATAATACCTTGCAACGGCATAACAAAATATATATGGATTTTATACACAATTTTATTTTATTCTCATGACAATGGGCATATTTCCTTTCAACGCAGTAAAATCTTGCATGGATTTAGTGAGAGGTCCTGTGGAAGTTATTTGAGGAACCATAGTTGTACTTGGCAACAGGTGCCGCCGCTGATCTTGCTGCTGCCGCTCTTGCCTGGGCCGACATTTCATAGACCTTATAGCCACCTCCGCTTTGGGCCGCATCATTGCACATGGGATTGTTGGCAGAAACCATACCGACGACGGCCAGCACGGCAAACAGGATAACCTGGATTTATTCATAAAATATTAAAATATTGTTTTATCTGAAGCTGATCGGCACTCACCAAAAATTTCATCTCGACTGAAATTGCGAATTCTGAGGCTGTCCCCAAAAGGCAGTATTTATACACTGTAGCGCTTATCACCAGCAGACCAAGCTCGTCTCAAGCTTCGGCTAGCTTATCGCTCTTATTAAAAAAAGTCAATAAATAAACAATGCAATAACCTATTCCATGGAATTCACATAAAAAATCTATATATATTTATTTAGACTATCTGACGCTTGTTTCTGGTTTTATATATGTTTACATACAAATATTAATGAATTCCAAGAAATTGAAATTCAGTAAAGCAAACAAAAATAGCTTAATTATCTACCAAATTCAAATTTTACTTTTAGCGGCTCAGTGAAGTTCCTACATGCCCCAGGACAATAGTCCAGAGCTTTCAGAGCTTATATTTTGCTTTTTTGCTCGTACAAATAATATGGTATGTAAAGCTAAGCTTTAAACTTATATATTCAAAATTATTCGCGCCTTATGAGCCTACTAAGAGTGACCACATTGCAATATCTGTTATCGATAATTGAAGTCCCGCCAAAGTTTATAATTAAAATATTTATTGACTACTTTAAAACTACTTAAAATTCACCCACTGGCCACTAGGAATAAATTTATAAATTATTATTTTATAAAAATAATTCTGTTGCTAGTAATTTAATCATTTTTCATAAATTTTAAATAATTGCTTTTTAGTACGGTCCGCCAGGCAAGGTTTACATTTACTGTTACGCTCTTACAGATTGCAGCTTGCATTTGACATGGTTACAGAACGGTTCTACACGTTTACAGATGTTTGGGGTCGTATTCTCATGTATAAATTAACAGATCGGAGAGAGAGAGCGTAACTTAACACGGGGGGAGCGTAACCTAACATCATTCGCATCAGTGTGACCAGCTTAGCTGTTTAGGAAGAAGTTATCGATAAATGGGAATTTACCTCCTTTTCAGTTTTGACGGATTGGCCACACTGTCGCAAAAAACTATAAATACAAGCAGCGAACGTGTTTTTTTTTTTAAATTTTTTATTTTTTCAAGCGCGTCGGTTCGCGTATTGTGTTGGAAAATTGTTTTGGTTTTCCCCGCGCTGTCGCCGTTTGTTGTTTGTTTCGTTTCGGCAGATTTTCGCGTGTTGTGCAGCAGCGGACCACACCACTCCAATCATACATCATTTCGTGGAGAAAAAAACACGGCTATGTAAATGGTTGATTGTTTTTCACTTAAAACGGAGCCAAACAATCGAGCCCCCTGTTGTGTGTGCTAGTGTGTGTGTGTGTGCTTGTGTGTGGAAAAGTGAAAATGCTGTTTGGGCCATAATTGCATTGAAATTCTTAGCAACAACAAACACCAGCTCAAATTTGTGGCAAAAAAAAAAGTGTATAAAGGAAGACACGGAAAACCTAAATGAAAGAAATAACGAAAACGGTTATAGCAAAGAAATGAAAAAGTGAGCGGTGTTTCTCGGTTTTTGCTGCCTTTAGACGTCTTTCCGTGTTGCGGTTGTTATTCTTTCAGAAACCGTAATTAAAATATTAATTGAAATTCAACGAATTGGCGGAATTGGCTCTCGCGTTTTGCCCTCTCGCTCGCACTAATGCGCTGGCCTGACCTCGGCTATCATATGTTCCCCGTGTTCTTGTTGTTGTTGCTTTGAATGTTTTGTGTTTGTTGCTATGCTGAAAATTTGTTCTCTTTGCCGTTGAAAAATAGCTAAAAATATAATACAAAAATAAATTAATAGAAGAAAGCCAACAAAGAAAACTGTTTTCCCGCAAAAGAAGAAAATCGATCCCAGAGGATAAAAACGCCACGTCTATTGTTTTATTGGGTAAGTATTATTGGTTTTTGTTTAAATCAAGTTACCATGTTGAAAAATTGCAAAGGCTGAAGTGAAAAAAAAGCATAATAAACCTCAGACGGCGGCAATCTACAGAAAAAACAAGTTGGTTGCCAAGAACCAGTTAAGCGTTGCAGACCAACCACCACCCCCCTCCTTCTCCACAGCTGACGGGTTTTTACCTGCCCGTCGCTTGCTGCCTCCTGCCTCTCCCTCGCTCTCGCCGCGCTGTGTGGTACAGCATCCGATCGTTCTCCCTTCTCTCTCTCTCTCTCGCGCGCTCTGTCTCACCCGGCATTTAATAAGAAGCAAAACAAATTCAAAGAGTCGTGGCGGTTTTTAAAATTGCTTATTTTTTTTTTTGTCGGCAAATCCGATGTGTGTGTTAGTACTGCTGCAGTTTGCCGATGCATTGCCACACGGTGCACAGTGGGACGGAGTCAATAAATGATTAAAAATGCTCTCATCTGTAGATTGAGTTCTACAGCCTTTTAAAAGCCACAAAATTAGCGCAGGCAGAGAAAGTATTCATAAAATTCAAGCAAACAGAGGAAGTAGTTACTAAAAATTGCTAAAAAAAAAGGAGAACAAGGTAAATAACCTTATTTACTTTACCAAGTACAAAAAACTCTGAAATGTCTGATATAAGTATCGGTCTGTGTATAATATAGAATTCAACTTCACTTTAACGTTAAATAATAAAAACAAAACCGTTTTGTTCTCAACAAAACAAATTAATTAAATAGCAGCTGTCGAAAATGTACGCTTATATACCTGGGAGTTATTTACATTTCCTGAGAGTAGAAAAACAAATTAAAGCCACTACCTGTGCCATAATTAAAATTCCTTCGATGTGTACATTTTATTGCCCTATTTTCCGACATGTGAGAAGGGGCTTACTTTCATTGAGTCTAGTATTCTGGGCCAGGCCGTAACATTTTGAACCCTTTCTTGGTTTTATTATCACGACAACCACTGTGCGATGTCTTTGAGTACTTCTTCACCTCCTCCCCTCTCTCTCCTTCCAGCTTTTGCCTCAATTGAGTTCAACGCTAGTTGACGTTGTTTGCTCCTCGTTTGTCTCTGTTTCTTGCAATCTATTAGCCGCTCTCTTTCTCCTGCACTTCCCCACACTCTCTCCCCCCATTCCCCCACTTCGCATTGCTCCAGGTACCGTTAGGGCAAAGCTTGGGGCAATTGACTCCGATTCGCAATTCGCGATGCAGTGGAGAAGCCCAAAAGCAGCCAAAGACGAAGCAGAGACAAGAGATGGCAAAGAAACAGAAACAATGAAGAGAAACGGAAGCAAGAGTCGACTTATCTCAGTTTTATTTTTGTGCTTTTACAATTTAACGCTGCTGATTATGGCTGGCTTAGTGTGTATTTGATTTTTATGACCGAAATTTACCTAGCACTTGCGACGAGTCACTAAAAAAGTTCACAAATACGGGCATACAAATAGCACAGCCATTTAAAAGTTTGAAAAATAATAATTTCATAAAATAACTTTACAAAAAAGTATATTTTAGTAAATTGTGTTTTATTAATCCTCTTTTTTAAACAATCTAATCGGTTTGGAGTTTTAATTCCATCAAAGATTTAAAAAGTATAATAATAAAATATTTATACCTCTTATTTTTTGTTGAATTATTAATATACTTTTGATATTTATTGAATGCATTTTATTTTAACGTCTATGTTGAATTTAAATGTATATTTAAATTGCAAAATATACACGATTTGGTATTATGTTTGAGCACATTATCAGATAATTAAATCAACTAAATTGTTACTTATTCGAGCTTATTGCTGGCCACAAATGTTGATGTATAATTAATAGTGATATTTACCAAAATTCAGGGTATATTATTATTGGATTATATGGGATTTGCTTTAGCCATAGTGTTTTATTATTTCGAAATGAACAGTTTTTGGATTATTGAAAGTGCCAAATAATATATTGGGGATTTTCGCAATTACACTGGGGGTTTTATAGCAGGAAGTTCCCGTTCCTGGCATTAACCATTAACCGTTGCTCTCCACGCGTGTAACGTGATAACGCGAATTCCGGAGAAAATGCCTCTTGTATCTGGGTGTACGTGGCCTGGTGGCAAAGCGTGTATCTCCGCCTCCGGGCCTTATCACGACGTCAGCTGTCAGCGTGGTATATACTATATATACGTATGTCCATATATAGTATATACACTGTGTATGATATACAGTTAGCTATAGTATATATACAGTAACGCGCCCAATCAAATACTGTAGTCACACTTACGGTTTATTTGACACTGGCCTAACTTAATTGATTCCTCATTGCGTTCGCATGCGATTTGCTGGGTTTCGTGTTCGGTTCTGGATTGTATATTGATAAATATTCGATTGCGATTGCATGGATAAGGCTCGTAAAACTCCCCATTCTGTCATTATGATTTGTGCTTTACGTTATCGGTTATGGCTCAATTTATACTGTTCAGTCTTATCTTTCGCAACTTACTTTGTCTTTGGCTTGTCATAAACAAAGCTTGCGTCCATTCTTTGGAAATGTTAATTCAATTTTATAAACAAAGCGTCTCGAATTTGTTATGTAAGCAAAATCCATTGAGGACAAATGCAACACAATGAAAAATTCTAAAAATACATATTTATATACATAGTTGAAAGGGACATTCCCATGTGTTGACCAATGGAGAAGAACAAAAGTTAAGACGGAAACACATGAAAATACTTATAAATAACACATCCATGGGTTTCTGCTGACCACCAACAATGAATCTGAACTCTTTAATCTTTAAATTTGTGAAGAGAAGCAAAACATTTTGAGGGTTACATTTTTTGGGTTATCGTCTTTCTTAACAACTCAATTTATCAACTGTTTTGTGGCTTGCATCCGTTTTTAGCACATTTAATTTATTTATTTATGATTTAAAGCAGTCTTGATAATATTTGCAGTATTTTGTATATTTAAAAATATTAATTAAATATTAAAGAGGCGCAGCTGCTTGCCCTTTTTTATTATTCTTGACCTTTCACAGCCTTACAAAACTCTCTGGTTCATAGAAAATTAAATAAATTACTTTATATTCGGTCTCGTTTCCATTCCCCTTACTCCTCCTAACCTTTTAGGCCATTAAATTTAATGACTTTCGACTTGGGCAGGTGCAAAGGGAGGCATATGGCCCATTGTATTATTACTTACTTAGTTCGTATCGAAAGCCAATCGATCTCTGGCTGGCACTGTGGCAAATTAGGAAGGAATGCGAATAATTGAATACATTAGTATGTTAATTTCAATTCGAGCGCTTTGCTTAGGCCAAAGGTTCAATCAGTAGGAAATTTAGTGTACAAGCGCCCAGCTGTTGCCTAAACTAGAGGGGAGTCCAAGATTGAGTCGTGAGTCGTGAGGTAGAAGTAATAAATTAAAACTGCTACAAATCTGCATAGTATAGATTCCCTTTTGATTCCAACAGATCTCTAATGAGGCCTTAAAATTGGTTACAAACTAAAAACAGGTTTATAAATAAATACCTTATATGTATAGTGCATAAAAGAATCAATTCCTTTGCAAAATGAACCATCTAAAGTTTTTTAAATTAAAGAAATCTAGCTTAAAAATCATCAGAAAAACTTATGAAATCTATGAAATATACATCATAAAATAATGTATTTTGTTTGTAATTTATTTGTCACGAGCACGATCCCTTCGGCAGCATAAATTGTGCCCTGTCAAGTGAAGTGACGTTGCTTTGATGTAATTGAATAGATAGGCGGCAAGTGGCGGCGCCCCCGTCAACAGTTTCTAATTAGTTGTGAAACTTTGTTTGAGGCTTTTGCTGTTTTCCTTCCCTTTTTTGCTGGCTTGAAGCTGGAAAATTTGTCTCGTTGCCGCGAATATTCTCAGGGCGGTCGGAAGTTTTCCCATGTCAAATGCCAAAGCACATCGTAGATTTCGAACTCCTCCATTGTTCGGACTCACAAAGATGGCTTAATTAAGGCAGCCCACGGAATTAGCATAGGAATGACTGGAAAATATATACTTCTCTATAGAGATTTGCATGCGATTTGTCTTGGTCGTTGACTCGATAAGCTTTATACTGGGAATATTTATTAGCTTTTAGTTTCGACTTAAAGTTGAAGCATCAGCTCTCAGCTCCTTTTTTTTTCTTATCGAGGGAGGTAATTATTTATCACTGTGTATGCTATATCAATTATACGCCCCGTTGCACGGTCGTTAATCTCTGGAAATGGAAAAATGGCACAACAGCTGCCCGAAGTGCTTTTGAACTCGGTATAAATGCATTTTAGCTTCCAAGTTAATGATGGAAAATGAAGAGAAAAGGAAACAGAATGGAAAATCAATCAGAATTCCACAGGAAATGTGCGCACAAAAGTTTGTTAGATTATTGTTTTTGCCAAATTGTTTATAGGTTAGAGAACTCTTGAAAAATAAATTGTTTCATAAAGGAATAATTCAAATTGGTGCGAATTGTATTTGTAAACAATCAGGTTGAATTCACCTTTTGGCCATATGGAGGAGGAGGAGGAGAAAAACAACAAAGCAAATTGAATTTTTGCGCATTTTAAAATTTTGATAGATTTATACAAATATACACATCGTAAGAGAAACAATTGGTATACAAATTTATAGATAAATAAAGTGGTATAAATAGGTTTCCAACAATAAACTTTTGAGGTAATTTTAATTGAAGTAATTTTGTAATTTGAGATATCATTGATTAAACATTTGAATGGCTTCAACCTAGCATTGTTTTGGAACACACACCACAAATTATAATAATTACTAAACATATATAGAGTGTGTGCCTGCCCGCTTTATATGCACATATATATAATTAATTTATAATTGGCCCAACCATAAATGCGTTTTCAATGCAAGGTCGGGTCGATCGGCCATCGGATCGAACCCAAAGTGAGCACTCGAACGAAAATTGTTGCCCAAGCTTCAATATTCAATATTTATAGTTTGTCAGAGTGGCTTGCACATGAGTTTTTCACCTCGTCGTCAATTGCTTTTCAAATGGCTTTTCCCCGCCCGAGTTCAATAACAATGACAAATGAGCATCTGATGAACGAGATCTCGAGAATGTCTTGGCCAGATGGCGTCCGATTTGTTTTATTTGTTTTTATGTTGCTATTGAAAATGCAATGAACTTTACATTTATTTTTATAACTTTTGCCCGCTGCCTTTTGCTTTTTTGGCTTACTTCTCGATACACCGATACTGCTGGTAATCACACCCGGTTTTGGGCTTGGCCTGGCCGAATTGTGTTTATCTTCTCGATATATTTCGCATGTGCGTGGCTAAAAATAATTCCCATTTCGTTGGAGTATATCGACAGCAAAAGCTAATGGGCAGATACCGGGAGATAGAGGCACTTTGAAGTCAGCAGCAGCCATTGAAGTGGCTTCCACTAATTAGCCGGGCCGGGACGGAGAGTAAACTTATCAGTCTGCCTTCTTGGGGTCGTTTAACCCATCGGCCAAGTGAATAAATCAAGTTTTGGCACTCGAAAGTTTTTTTTTTTGTGTTTAGTTTCTTGTTTCTTGTGAATTGTAGCTTGTAGCTTGTAGCTTTTAGCTCGTAAAACGGAAAGAAAGGAAAATTAAAAGTGCCAGACAGAGGGACTTGGTAAAAGTTTCGTTCTTTTCTTCATTGCACTTTTCTTTTTCTGTATACAAATATATATACAATATATATATATATATTTTCATTCTTGTCTGGTCTGTCTTTTTATGATTCTTGGCCATGACAGAGTCGAAAAACCAATGAAAGCTAAATGACTAACATTTTTTTTGGTAAGAAAGTCTAACTAAAATGCTCAAACAAAGAAAGTTTTATTTCTCTGCGTGATTTATGAGATTTGCCCAAAATCGGTGATTTTTACTAATTTAGATCACATAAAAAACAACAAAACAGCAACGAAGAAACGAAAGAAAATTTAAAGCTGAATTCGGTCGTGCGCCAAATTCATTTTTAGCTTTCTTATGCCCACTGAAGATTCTTTTTTTTTGGTATTCGTAAATATAACGAACATATATAGAAACCGCAATCGAATGTACATATATGTGGTATGTGGAAAACACGTACTTATATATGTATATTTGGCAATAGTATTACGCCATTGGCGCAAAAGTTTGCTCTTCGGAATGGCTTCCCCAATTAGTTCATCACTCAATGGAAAAAATTAAATTAAATACAAATTGATACAAGGCAGTGGAGGATCAATAATTTGTATTCAATTAATAAAGGAGGCATGCGAACAACTAGGAATGGAATTCATTAATAAAGAATGTTTCATTCGGTCAAAAGACCTCGAATTTATAACTTTGATATATTATACCCTTGCAGGGTATTATAATCTCAGTCTGAAGCTTGCCACGAGCGAAAGAGTCATTTCCGACCCTATAAACCATATATATTCTTGATCAGCATCAACAGGCAAATCTTTCTAGGCATATAGGAAAGAGAAAAATTTTTGTAAATTTTTTTCCATTTTAATAGTGTCAAAATTAACATTGTTAAAAGTGTAAAAAAATCGAAAAAATTTTAAATTAAAAAAAATTCAATTTGAGTATGCAGATTTATTATCCTAATAAAAACTAACACAGAACTGACTTCCGTTTTTAAATTAATGCATTTTTCGCTTAGTTATGAAATTTTTAAACTTTGATTTGTCGAAAAAAAAAAACATAAAAACATTGAAAATTCGGACAAAAAAATGGAATTATAATTTTAGTCAGTAGCCTAAAAAACAGTGAAGGAATCATTTCCGACCCTATAAATATATATTCTTGATCAGCATCAACAGCCGAGTCGATTAAGCGATGTCCGATCAAAATGTAATTTTTTCAAAATTTTCCGAATTTTCAAAAAAAGGAAAGGGGTTACATCATTAAAATTGTCAAAAATTGGCAAAAATCTGAATTTTTTAAAATTTTTAATTGAGTATGCAGATTTATGAATCTAACAAAAACTAACATAAGACAGCTTTCCGAATTGAAATTAATGCATTTTTGGCTTAGTTATGATACTTACAAAACTTTGAATTAACCAAAAAATATAGAAAATGGCTATCTTAAATTTGTTGCAAATAAAATGAAGCAGAACTAAGCATAGATAATATTTATAAATCATATATCAATAATTACTGATCTAAGATAACGCTTTCTTATAGAAAATATATAGATCAAGAAATATAAGATCTAACTCAACACTTTTTTTTAAAATTTGAATGTCAATATAATTTTTGAATTCTATTTCGAACGCATTTTTATAATCTTTAATAGACTTAAGACTTTATTTCTATAAAAGGAAGTCAGACTGGGATTTATTTCTATCGAACAATCATTTAAAACCTTGAAATCGGTTACCAAAATATATATATAGAAGGGTTGCCAAGAATTTATTTTTGGAATAGAGGAAGTAACACGCAGAATTTGTGTCCAACAACCAGTTTTGCGAATTTGAAAGAATGTTTCATTAAAATGTGACCTCGCTTCCGACACTTTTGACAGCTCAAAAATCAAAGTTCAAGCGCAGTGTGAAAAATAGTATCTAAAGTGCCTTGAACTTTCTGTTTTTTGTTGTTTTTTTATCACTGTCAATGTGACAATCGATTGGATTGAAAAATCTTGAAAGGTAACAATGGCCAGAGCCCACATGCAGGTTTTCGGAGTGGAAAACGCCCCCGCCTCGCCCCTCCAACGCCTGCACCCGCGTTACGCTTGACCTTGTGGGTCTTTCAGCCCGCTTCTGCTCTCTTCGTGATGTTTTCCATTATTTTCATGTTTTAGTTTTCGTCTTTTTGGGCTGGCTTATCGGAAGCTTCAAGTCTCGAATCAAGGGCGAACTTAAAGCACGCATTTTTATTATATTTTCTCGTTTTTATATTTGTATTTTTGGTGGTTGAGTGCCTCTGCTGGGGTTCGATAAACTTTGGGGCAGCAATTAACCAGCCTCGTTATATTTTTATCGCTCCGAATGTAATTACTAAACGCTATCTCCCCCTCTACTCGCTATTTACATCTTTAATTTCAGTGTATTTAGGAAACGAAGGGTTTATTTGGGGGTTTATTAATATTTAAAGTGTACTAATATGACAGGGTTTATATTTTTAGATTGTGTATGCCACTTGAAATGAAATCATTCTTTCAAAAAATTCAATTTAATAAGAAAATTTGATTAATTAGAAATTTCCATTAGAAAATTAGAAAATTTCCATTAAAATTAAATGTTTAAAAAAGGTCTAAGGTTAATTATACTTTTAAATATATCGATTTAAATAATCCGAATATTTTAAACAAAATGCTAAGGTATATAAACTACGGCTTCACGAAGTTAGTTTCCGTTTTTGTTTTAATCAAAAATTACTTTTTCTGCATACTTAAAACCAAATTGATGATTATATTAATTTCAATTGAAATGAATTAATATATCACAAATAATTACCTTAAACAAAATATACATCTTATATTAAATATACCTTTCTCTCCATTTCCAGATGGTCATGACCTCTGCAGCTGAGGAGGGGTCAGTGATGACGCCCGTAACGTTTGTGTCCAGGTGCTAGGATCAGCCTTGGGACAACTGTTGGCTGGACTACAACTGGAGTTACCTGTTAATCCAGAACCAAAAGGAAGCACCCACAATCCAGAGAGTAGAGTCAACCGGCAGATAGACAACCAAACACACACATATCCGAGGTAGATCGTGGCCAGGCCAGGAAGAAGGTAACCTGATGGTTGTGGCTGGCGAAGATGCCCTCAGCGAACACCGAAGACTTGCGGCGAAAGTTTCTAGTAGTGCAGCAGCAGCGCTCCGCACCGCCCAACCTGGCTGGCGACGGCCTCCAGCCGGCGGTACCCAATGCCGCTGCGACCACCAGCCTGATGATGACAACGTCCACGGGTCTGGGCGGTGGTGCGGCCCTGAGCATGGGCCCGGGCGAGCCGGAGCGAACCTATGTCTTTCCCGGTGGCAATCCTGTAGTAGGTAGCGCTCCCGGCGGAGGACAGGGAATACCCGGAGTGGCTGTAGCGGCTCCGTCGCGCGGCCATGCCCGATCAATTAGTCACGGAGGAGGCGCCATAGTCGGGGCCAATGGGCGACCCATTAAATCCGCCATGAAGGGCCACCAGCGAGCCTTTTCCCAGGGTCAAATCACAGACTCGCCGCCGGGGAGTGCAGCGCCCGCGGGAAGGGGTCACAGTCGTGTGGGTTCCAAAACGGATTTCATCCTGCCGCCGGGTCACAAGGAGGAACCGGTGCGGGAACCCTCGGCCCCAACTTCCGCCACCGGAGGTCGTGGTCATTCCCGGCAAGCGTCGCGCTCCGAATCCATATACACGCTGCGGCGGACGGAGGCGCCGCCCTGGTGGAAACGCTTCACCCTCTGTAACTACAACACCAGCGACAAGTTCGAGGAGCGCAGCTACCGGATGGTGGTGCCCAATCACACAGTGCCCCCCAAGACGCCCAAGAGGGATCACCCGAATGGCCAGTTTGTGGGCAATAAGATCCGGACGACCAAGTACACGCTGCTCTCCTTCATACCGAAGAATCTGCTGGAGCAGTTCCATCGAGTGGCCAACTTGTACTTCATCTTCATCGTCCTGCTTAATTGGGTGCCGAAAATTAATGCGTTTGGCAAGGAGGTGGCCATGATACCGGTGCTATTTGTCCTGGGAGTGACGGCCGTGAAGGATCTCTTCGAGGATCGAAGGAGAAGGGCGTCCGACAAGAGGATTAACAACACCACCTGCAGGGTGTACGATGGGTGAGTTGTCTATGATATTTTGTCTACTAGAAAAGAAGAAAATTATTGGAAAAAGATAAGTAATTGATTGCAAATTGAACTTAATGATAAAGATAGTAGGTTTTGAATGGGTATATCTAAAGGGAAAATGTATAATGATTCATAAACTTGAACAAAGGAGTGAGTGGAAGCCTAGAGCTTCACCTCTATCACAAATTTGATAAACAAATTAATATTCTAAGCCCCAAAAATGATTACAAATAATGCAATTTACCAGAAAGTCTCATAATATTGTAATCAAGTGAGGAGATTCATTCACAAACCTAGCTTAAACTGACTTAAAACTTAATAATTGAAATAAGATCGTTTAATCAAGTGTCGCAAGCAAGTAACTTGTCCTAAAATTTGTCAGTCTGTTGACGTTACGAAAACTCTTCCAGAAGTTGGCCAAAACAGTGGAGGAACATGACTCCCGTTGGCCAGATTTCGTTGTAGCCTCCGGGCTAGACACAGATTTTAACGAGCTGCCACTTGGCTGTGGTTGGGCTCTGTCCTGGATTGTTATTTGTTTTCCCTCCCTCGACCACTGGTTGCACATGGAAATGCCTGTTGTTTGCCCCTGTCTGCGATTTGTGTTTGGTATATATACATATACATATATATATATATTTTAAAACGTGATCTAGAAATCGATAAGCAGCCACCGCGGCGGCGGCTGGGTAAACTTTCCCTCACTGTTTGAACTGAACCCACCGCCAGTGCCGCCCCTCATCCAACGGCTGCCTCTTGTGGTTTCTGTTTGGGCTTGGGTTTGGGTTTGAGTGCGGGTCTGGGACTGTGGCTGTGACTGGGCTTTTGTCCCACATTCGCGCGTGGTTGACGCATACTTTTTTTTTTACCTGCCTCCCCGCCCGGTGTGCCTCTTGTGCCACCTTGTTGCTGGGGCAAGACTTTCCAACCAAAGCGTCGATTTACTTGCAACGCACGTGTACTTACACTGCTACAAAATCCGGTTTTTGTATAATTAATGAAGTACTAGGTTTTTTTTATTTTATTTGTATAAATTTGTATTTTTTTCACTCTTTTGATCTTAACAATTTGAACAACTTTAATCAATTCAGATAAAAGGCAATCCATAGATATTTTTAAAGATATGATATTTCTTGAAATTATTCTTGGATACATGTATTTTTATAATTTATTAGTATTATATAGTTTTTAGGAATATTTATATATTGTTTTCTGCTGTTTTCTTATGTTTTCTTCTATTTTATTTGTATTTTTCCCCCAACTATTCAATTGCTGAGTTGGCTTTCCGTCTTGTACGATCCGCTAACCAAAATTTTCCACCCAAAGACAAAGAGAACCGGGTCTGGTAAGACTGGTAAAAATATATGGTCTTCTCCCCAACAATCCATATATATTTCTCTATTGTCCAACATGTGTGTTGCTGACCAATGAACTTACTTTGTTGTTTGCTAATTATATTTGCATTTCCCTATTCTCTTTGTGGCTCTTCGCACAATTGTCATAAACCAAAGCAGTATTGTTTGTTTGTTTGTTTGAAAAACGTATAGTGAACAGTGGTTGAAAGTTGATAGTTTATTTATAAATCTATAAATAATAACTATATAAAACCAAAAGGTTAGAAATTCATTCTAATATTAATATTTCGATATCTTCAACCTTGCCTTGTTACCAAAAGGTTTTTAGGCTTTAAAAACCACCTCGAAATAGAGCTAATATTTAATGCTTAGGAAATTATAGAAAAATATTTAGTGGAATCTTCAAGAATTATGAACTTTGACCCACTTGGAAAAGCAAACAAATTCGCAACCGTTATAGCCCAGTGGAGCTGACCATCTCTGTCCTTTCACAAAGGCCTCACTTTACATGCAAATAACACGCATACGGGCAGCACTAAATATGGTAGTTTGGAGTCAACCGACTGGACAACTGACTCACAGCCGGTTGAGAGGCTTTGGAGGCTATTGAGAGACTGGAAGCAGGCCTACCACCGGTCTTCGGGCCCACACCCGCAAGGGGCATTACCTGTTTAATGGCCCTGACCATCTCACGCCTGTACGATTTTTGTCCACGAATCGAATTCAAGACCATGTGCAATTCATGATGAATCATGAGTGAGTGAATTACTGGAGGTTTCATTGCTCCATATTTCGCTATCATTGCGAGTGAGCAAAAATTATGGGATCAAGGTGGGGACTGAGAAATACTTGGGTTTCGTAGTAGTATTTTTGTTTTGGGGAAATTTCTCCCCGTCCCAAAGTCTGAGTGTTAATTGCAACCCAATCGAATCACTTGCCATGTGCTAACCGGACGATTAAACCCAAATTGAAGTGCGAAAAGTCTGCGGATTTAATTAATTTCCAAATCAATTTGCACAAAGGAATCTTCAGAGAGTTAGTCATGGAGAAGCATTCAGGAAGTAGAAGGGTCTCATGCTAAAATAAAATTAGTTGGATAAATATAGTTGAAAGAATTGAATAACCTATGAATCATTGCTCTAAAAAATCTTTTAAATAATTGTAAAAACTCTCAAAACTCAACTGAGTGACTCATTAATAAAGGAAAGCACCCACTCCCAAGCTCCTTGGGTTATAAAACACTCATTTAGTCATCCTACTCCCGAATATTGTGAATGATTCAATCAGAGGAGCTCCACTTGAGGCAATTCCCAGTTATTGCATCCACATTCACTTGTTGCCATTGATATGAGTATGACTCGATCGCTGAAAGAATGCAACAAGTTTGCAATCAAAACGGTATATATTTATATATATCTGTGCAAGTTCCCCAACCCTATTCAAAGTGTAGACGTCGGACGAGGTCATCCCACTGGTTTTTCTGCCATTTAGTCACATTTTCTCTCAGTTTGCACAACTTGCAGAATGAAGAATTGCATTTGCGCTGCGCCCACACTTTATGTAAGAATATTATTATGCAACCTACTCTCCGGACATCTGGCGATCTGAACAAGTCCAGAATCGTGCCGGAATTAAGCGGAAACTGTAAACAACAATTGCCACTCATGAAATAAATATTATTTTGCGTTGATTTCTTGCTGCAGAATTGCATTGCCAGGCAGTGGTTTCCCCCTGAAATTTAAATTCCCTATAATATTGAAAAATAATTAATGACAGAGAAACGTGGACCATAAAATCAGCATTTTTATGGTAGTTATAAAGCCAAATAGTGTGAAATACACACTTGCGGATCTTGAACTATATTTAATCAAGCAATTCTACTTGGACACGTCATTAAATGAAGTGTATTACTTATGTTGGAGTTCATTACATATAAAGATTGCATTTTTTCTAGCACTTTCAGGCCCAAAGAAAACTCTTGAACTTGACTAAGCTTTGTCTGAATCAATATACCCATTTAAAATTCCTTTTAACCTTAGTTTTGAGCAACTTTTACCAAGCTGTCTGCTTGGAAGTGCCGACAAAGTGAGCCCTTAACTATTTAGTTGACACTTTACCTGACTGATGGGCGTGGATCAGCTGGCGTTTCTCCCAGGTGACAAGTGTGCACTTTCACCGAAACTGCATGAATATATTCAGTCTGTTGTCTGAACACCTGAGCCAGGGCCAGACGATTCTAGCCCGTGTTCTATAGAATTTGGAATATAGAATATATAATATAGAATATAGAACAAAAAATCATGGTACCAAGGTTGTGGGAAGAAGTGAAGCACGTTGGTTTTGTGGGTTCAAAAAGAGAGAAGGTTAACCTTGAAAAGCCATATAACTGAATGTATCTAAAGTCAGTTTGTGGGAAGAAAGGAAACCCTGATTATGATGTCATCAATGAACCTGTGTTCCTGTGTATACCCCTGGAGTTCTCTAATATTTTCCCTCTGTGCAAGCCAGAGATAAATATGACAAATCTCAGATAGTTGTGCTCTACTGAGGCGGATCTCTGTTCTCGTGCTGATCTCCTCCGCTTTTGGGTTAATGTTTGAGCCGTTGGCATTATTGTTTGCCGTTTGGTAAAAGGCTTTACACACACCGATATACACTCTGGCACGCACTGTGTGTAAGTCCGAACTCATGACATTGAAAATGCTAAAATACAGCAGCACAGACAAACGGGTTTTTCCATGTTCCCCGCCATTCAGGCAAACCGGTTGGCAATCGCTGCTAACTGCCTCCGAGTTGGGTCTCAGACTCAGTCGCCGGATCTCAGCCGCAGCCTGGGAGACTCACGCCGAGACGCTTGTCTAGCAAGAAGAATCGTTGAGCCAGAATTCGATTCCCTGGGAAGTTGGCCATCTAATGGCCATGTTAACAAACCCCAGAGACCATTAACACCGCGCTGCAATTGCTGTTTGCTTGGTCAAGTTTTTCCGATTCGTCTTTGTCCGAGTGTATTGGCTGCAGTGTCACTGACTCGTATCGGTGGCTCTGGCCAGTTTCCATTTGAGTTTGGGTTCAGGCCAAAGCCAAAGCTCAGGGCGGAGTGCTGGGGCTCAGGGACAAGTTCCGGGGAAGTGGCTAATCCGCGGGAAAATATGGCCACCAAGGTGATGACTTTGGGTTCAAAGAAACACACAGATGGAGAAACTAAGATCTAAGGCTGCAAAGAATAGAGAAGCAATTGTGATTTCAAAATGCAAAAACTAAAGTTTGAGTTGCGAAAATAATATAATATCTTGTTTAAAGTTTAATTAAAACCTTGGTTACTTTAATTAATTTTCCTTCTTTTTGTAGCTTGTCTCTCAATGTTTGATATCAAATACAATTTTTGCTATTATATCTCTGAAGTACATTTTATTTCTGGTTCTAGATAGATGGTGGAATGTCATCCTGTTGCCAGGAAATGCCCACACAAACAGGAATCAATTACTTTGTAGCTTCCCTATTTAATCAGTAGATTGAAGTGTCACCTGTCTGTCTTTATGAGAGATATGGCAGTTATAAATAATTGAACCAAAGTGTAATCTTGTTTTTTAGCACTTCTAACATCCGCACACATATTTTCTCCACTTGTTGTTTTAGTTTAGTGAAACTGAATGACAAAATTCCAAGCAAACTCTGGGCAGAGCAATCGAAACACTTGAGATAATATTTGACCAGCACCAATGACATACTTAACCAGATAAAATATCTTATAAGTACACTTTATAGACTGGATAAATGTCACGTACAACAATTGCTGTGTCTCGAGAGAGTGAGTTTGTAAATCTAAAAAGATGTTGTAAGCTGCATGGTAAACATTTATTATCCAAACTAAATATTTGCGTTTTTAAGGCTATTTCCTTTTGACATTTTTGCAAATATGAATAGCTAGTTGCCTGAAAAATCCCCACACTTCATTTGAACAGCATTAGTTGTTAGACGAACAGAGAGTGTAATTGTTGAATATTATTTGGAGTGAACCAAGCGGAAGACTTTGTGTGTGTTTGGTTATACAATCACCAAGGCTCCATTAGTGTATTTCCATGAGCCGAGAACTGGTTGTTAAATGCTGCCAACTCCCATAATTACATTTCCCTAACTTGGCCTTACATCTGCCACTCCAATTTCGCTTCCCAACTTCTCTGCCGAGTGCAAATTGCTGTTTAGATACATGAGGAATCTCAAAGATAGATATGATGACTGCCCCAAGATATCGTACGACGTTCCCTAAGTATCCCAGCCACGCTAGGGAATTCGTACGACGAATGCCAATGGGGAAGAGCGAGATCGCTTGGACAAATAAACTGACTTTTGTTTGGCCTTTCCCAATAATTGACCTTACTTGCAGCGCGGCCCGATAATTGTCATATGAGTTTTTCTCGACGCAACACACACATTCCGGCGGCGTCAGCGCCTGGGGAAAAGTGCTTTATTAATAATTAATTTAGGCGCGCAATTGAGCGAGCTGGACGGGACCATGTCGTCGTCCTCCTCCGAGTTGCGTGCAGCGAGCTAATTACATGACCAAACTGTCTTTTCATTTCCCGGCCGACGGAGCGGGGGCCGCCGAGGTGGTTTAAGTACACACCCGTTGTCTGATGGCGGCGGCAGCTTGTGTTCGCTCCATCGAACCGCACTCTTCGTACCGCCCAAAGAACACCGCCCACCACGCACCACCCACCACCCATCGTCCATCGGCCAATGCTTTAATAATGTTTACATGATTGATTCATGTGCGATGGCTTTTAGCCAAGTTAATGAAGCACCACGCTCCACTCTTGCCTTGCTGTGGGGTTGGGTATCGTTCCGTTTGGAGTGCCTTTGTGTGTGGGGGCGTATCTTTGTATCTTTGTATCGTTCTTTTAACTTTTTTCACTTTTTTTGTACAACCACCTTCCGCCGCCCCTGACAACCTGAAAATGGTTCGTCCGCTTGAATGGGCAAACTTTAAAAATTGATTATAAAAATCACTTGCGTGGCTCTGTTTGTCTGGCTTTTATTTTTTGTAGTACCCATTAACCGAATGAAAAGAACAAGGGTATCTTGGGTTCTTTGAGCTGGAATTATTCATAAATATTTTAAATTTAGAATTGAACAACTTTTAAGAGCCTTACATAAATCTTTAAAGGTGTAGAAGCACTTGCAACTGTGTATTATATTGAACTTTATTTATTTAATTGTAAGATTACGATTTGAAATCGATTTCTGCACTCAAAAACTTTGGTATATTCACAGCTCTACGTATAACCCATTTTAGGATATTACTATATAACCAAAACAATCTATTAACTGGTCTGTAAGCACTGGGTATCTTATAGTCTTGCCTGTACACTTCTTTTCCCTTCATTTTTTCCATTTTCCTTCTAAGGAAATGGGTGCGCCTTGGTTGCATTAGCACATAACAATAAAGCTCGGCACAGCCCAGCACAGCATGATGGACATTGCAAGGACGACCTTCAAAGTGGGTGGGCAATGACAGTGGTGAAACTGGTGGGTGAAGTTTTCATTAATGAAACATTGTTGTAGCCGTCTGTTGATGTCATTGCCAAGGGGTGGTGGTAAAAGAACGACCACTTTAAGGCTCCTGTCATATTGTCGTTCCTGGCTTTCAGAATATTTTCTATACGATTTAATGTAATTACGCTTTCCTTACTCCAATGCCTTTTCTAATTACACAAAGGCAAGAGAAATAATGTCAAGGATAAACAGTTTTTTTTTCTCGAGGCGAAGGAAATTACAATTATGATTTATGAACAATTTCCCGAAACGAATTCAAGAGCAATCCAAATATGTGATATCGATCAGGCCCAATTAGGCAAAACTTCAGGCAATATTGTGCATATTAAATAGGCAGGACTATGTGTTAATTTACCTAGGCCAAGGTTTACCTGTCTGTCCGTGGAGGAGTCCCCTGTCAGCCCCACTTTATCTGTCCGGGAGCCATCGTCCGCTTGGAGCGAGGGACTTCAGAGGGATATAGACTTATTAAATGCTGAATTATTTATGACAGAACATTGCGGGGGATGGTCCTTGTGCCGTCCGAAGTCCTGCTGGTTATGTTTACACAACCTGGCTAATGCTTCGTTGGCCTTTGCCTAATTTGCTGCCAGTTCAGGCGGCTCTAGTCAGTGTTTTTGTGTGTGTTTTTCCGCCAGGGCACAAAGTGTAAGTTGGTCTAATCGCCGAGCCACGCGTGTTTACTTTGGGCCTATGGAAAATGCCTTTTAAGTAACAACCTTGCCATATTAGCTGGTAGCATTCCAGCAACTCTCACTCCACCTCCGAATCCTGTTTATGCTCCAGCGTTTTATTGACTCGGACCCAGCCCAGGCCTCCGCATTTGCCAACTTCTGGAGAATTACCCTACTATTCCCAGGTCCATAACTGCCTGCCTCCAAATGAACGAACATGCATGACCCACTTTGGCCACATAAATTTCCATGTATACGATGTCGAGGAGGAGTACGGCCAGATGGGGGCACTAAAATAATCAAATGCACGGTTCAATACACTGAGCACAATTCCGTGGGCTTCGTGTGCCCCTGAGATCTTCCAGACAGAGTGTGTGGTTTTGTAATGAAGCCAAAACATGACGTAATTACACTACATACAGTGAGGCACATTGATTCATTTGGATCATCATGATATTCCTGGTAAATGCACTTTTATCTTATCCATTATCTTTGCTGTGGAGTTTTAAACAAAGAAAAAGGCTTTGCCAGTGAATTCATTAATAGAGAAAACTGATAAGGGAGCGACTACTGTGCTGTGTTGGTATAATAAATAGGTTGTACCAAGCTCTTGTAACGTATTGTTTGTAAAGTAATTAATTTGGAAAACCCCACTTTCAAATGCAGTCATGGGAAAACACCACTTCAAATAATATCTGTTTATTATCTTGATGTAAAACTTTATTAATTAAATGAAACACACAAGAGGTCGTGGATCAATAATGAATTATACGGGCATGGAACGTTGGATATCATCATGATTCAGCTGAAACTCTGCCTAAACTATGATTTCGGGGAATACCTATGTAATTTCATTTTTGAGTTAAATCGATACCATCACCATTATAATTGACAGGCTGAAGAGGAAAGTAACACGAGCTCAAAGCTAAACTAACAACCAACTTCATTCTCCAAGAAGGGCGTGTGAGAAGCGCAAAGAGGGGCGTGTGAGAAGCACGTAGAGGGGAGTTTGAGAAGCGCAGAGAGAGGCGTTTGAGGAGCGTAGGAAAGGGTGTTCAAGGAAGAGGCAAAGGCGTTACCCACTCGACCCACATTCTCGCCTCCCAAAATCGAAATCGGAAAACAAAACGCGGATTCAGGTTGCGAAGTTGCGTGAGTTTCACTTTTATGCCGCCAAGTGGCTGCCTTATTTTTTTGTTTTTTTATTTGTTGGGCAAACAATAATTCAGCAATCAACGTGCTCATCGTCGAGTTAAACTCGCATTAATTTTGCATTTCGCGAGACCCGGCCGACCGCCTAATAAATCGAGTCAGCCGCGGTAATTGCACTTCGCCGAAGCGCCATTAAAGATTCAACAGCTCGGGACGCCCTCGGGGTAAATATGAATCCGCGACCAAAGTGGGTTGGTCCCAATTAGGTGACATGCAACATGGCACAGGCAGCGTAGAAGTTGTGAGCTAACTTGGGGTCTGTCCCAGTCCTGAGTCCTCCCCCGAGAAGGAGGCGGGCCACAAGACACTCTGTCTGGGATCCGGGGCTTGTTAATGGACTTGACACTTGGCCAACAGTCGGTCACGCGCCGCAAGACGACGTCGGAGTACTGCAATGGCGGTGATAATTACAAGACCCACAGCTGTCACCTTCCCTACAACTTGCACTTGTTGTTCCGCCTATCGAAGGTTATCCATATATGCTTTCCTATCCGGAGGAATATGATTAATGACGTGGACTCCCGCCTCTCCGATGGTGGGTCATTGGGTGACTAACGCGTGACCCAAAAAAGCATCGAAAAAAAAAGAAGCAGTGAAAGTGAACAGCACATAAAAATGTGACAAACTTGGAGAGGTGCAAGGAAAGTAAGTGAGAGGGAAAGCCGTAATCAAAACAAATAAATTTATAGTAATAAAAAGAACAAGGCATAATTATAAACAAACTGATGATGATCAAGTTCCGGTTGTAAAAAGGGGGATGGTGCTTATAAGGAATGAGGTGGGCCGATAACCAGGTCAATAAATTGTTATTAAACACATAAGACTTCCATTTATAGTCTTAGTTGCGAAATAAATGAAATCTTATCACACTAAGTTTATGATCATATGATCATATGATCAAATAATAAATATTGCTCATCTCAAAAGACCTTAACCTCGCCATTTTGATTGATTAGAAAGCCACCACTTCAAACTTTTAAGAATTGCTACGTATAGTTCCTATTACTCTGAAGTAATTCCAAGAAATCCGAGGTTTTCTAGTCGAAACCCTGAGCAGTAAAGGTTTATTGCGCCCGTTGACGTAGTCATACACGAGAATAAGCCACTTCACAGTGACCAAATCAATATCTTATCGGGGGAAAACGACGAGATAATGGAATAAAAGTCAATTCTTAACTTTCAAGAAACTGCCTGGCATGCGTCGGCATGCACTTGAACGTGATATATGGGAAAGACGACGACGACAACTGTTCCAATTACAGAATTGCATTCAACACAAAGAAACCCAGAGTTGGCCAGGAGCAGGGCAACAAGAACCTGGGCAAAGGCAAATATAATTATATGGCCAAGAGGCCGGAGGAGGAAACCCAGCGAAATTGCATTAGAATGTGCAATCTGGCTAATGACCCAATTATAATGAAGGCGACCTGTTTTCCTTAATTTTATTTTGCTGTGACTGCCTGCACTTGGCAGGACCTGTCACAGTTGCACACAGGGATGGATTCAAGCACTGCAAGGACACTGGCCAGCCGCAGCGAAAGTGCCAGAGGCGGGGGCTTTGGTTGAGTGTCCAACACGCGACTGTTAAAAAATTACACTGGCCAGCAACAACCATAACAATTTCACGCCGAATGGCAGAGAGTGAACCTGAATGGAATGGATAACCATGTTCGTGTCCTTGCACTTGCTGCTCCTCCCCGGTTTTGTCCTTTCATAAATATCTAAGCAGGACGACGCAGAGATGACGCCATTTACAGGGACACCGAACGACACATCATCGTGGAGCCATGAAACCCATGAAAAAGAACCGCGGAATGCTTTCACCATGACGCAGGGGGAAACTCCAGCCCCTCATCTCTGCGCCTGCCAGCCGGCCAAGGTCGAGGCCAAGTGATGGGGTATTATTTTGCAATTTACTTGTTACTTTAATAACCGGCCCACATGCGAGCCCCTGACCGTCATGCCTACACCTACACCTACACCTTTTCCTCTCCATTAGCGGGCGCACTCATCCCCATCCCTGACCTTAACCCATCCGGATAAGCAAACAAAGCCAAAGGCAAAGCATCTCCACTTAACTCGCATGTAAATGGTGGCTCTGGGGCAGCCATCAATGTGTTCATTTGACAATAATTGAGTTTCGGTTATATGACGGGCATTCCATGAATATTGCATATGGATTACATATCTGTATAGTTATGACAGCCTGAGCGACATTTCGTGACCAGTGGCTGACATTTGGGAAGCCTTCGGAGGAGCGCGCGCTTCGTTCTTTGTCATTATAAAATATTCATTTCCATAACGAAGCAATGACTTTAAAATGTATTGAAGATTGGGCATTAAAAATGGGGTTTTGGGGTTCTAGACGACGTAGACAAACGTGTTCTCCCACCCAAATATCTTAATAAAAGCGCGTAACAGCTTAAAAATATAAATTAATGTCTAACAAGTTTTGTGAAGGCAGAATAATTTGTTTAAACTTGTAAATTCAAAGTTAAGGTCATAGGAAATTAACTAATTTATTTATTATTTATAATAATTTGTAATATTTCTTTGCTCTTGCAGGGAGACGGAACGTTACAAGAAGGTGAAATGGCAGGACTTGCGTGTCGGCGACATTGTCCACCTGTCCAACAACGAGACAGTGCCGGCGGACATCCTGCTGCTCCGGACAAGCGACCCCCAAGGGGTCTGCTACATAGACACCTGCGATTTGGACGGGGAAACGAATCTGAAGCGTCGCGAGGTGAGTCCAGCCAGCGATTAGCCAACCCAGTTACGTGATACTAACCACCAGATACGAATTTCCATATGGCATTCCTGTGCAGGTCGTACGTGGCTTCGAGGAAATGCAGAGCATTTTTGTGCCCAGCAAGTTTGTGAGTCGCGTGGAGGCGGATGCGCCGACAACGAAGCTATATAGATTCCATGGGGCCTTAATACATCCAACTGGCGAGCGTGTGCCGATATCGACCGAGTGCCTTTTGCTGAGAGAGAGCAGACTGAAGGTGGGTTGCCATCCACATTCCATTCGAAGCCATCCCTAATCCGATCTTGTCACATTCTCGTTCACAGAATACGGACTTTATTGAGGGTATCGTGGTCTATGCGGGACATGAAACAAAGTCGATGCTGAACAATAGTGGTCCGAGGTACAAGCGCTCCCAGGTGGAACAGCAAATGAATATTGATGTGATATGGTGAGTGCGTTGACCGTGCGAATTGTTTGCACGGGGAAAGGTGTTCCAAAACAAGGGAAATTTCTTTTAAATTAATAAAGAGATGGTTTTTGATGGAAAAGCTAATCAGTTTCTCACAAAACATACTTAAGGAAGGCCTCTTTTCCCTACAAGGAAATGTGTAACTTCCTCAAACCTAAAAAAGTAATTAATTATTATTTAATCTCCTCTTAGGTGTGTGATAATTTTGTTGTTACTGTGCGTTGTCGGCGCCATCGGCTGCAGGATGTGGCTGAGCTCGTTCACCAACTTTCCGGTGCCCTATCTCCCCTTCGAGGTGAACGCCAACCTGGAGGGCATGTGGACCTTTTGGACGTACATCATCATTCTGCAGGTGATGATACCCCTGTCCCTGTACGTGACCATCGAGCTGTGCAAGATCCTGCAGGTCTTTCACATCCACAACAACATCGATCTGTACGACCAGGATACCAATAAGCAGACGGAATGTCGAGCGATGAACATCACCGAGGAGCTGGGCCAGATTCAGCATATATTCTCCGACAAAACCGGCACTCTCACCGAGAACAAGATGATCTTCCGGAGGTGTGTGGTCAACGGTGCAGATTACAATCATCCGCCATCGGAACTGGAGAAGATCTACTCAAAGCCGGGGGCACCAGCTCCGCCGCTGCTGCCGAACGATAACCTGATCAATGACATGGCGCAGCTTACCCAGGGAGCCTATCTAACGTCGCCGGCGCAACGCATCCAGGAGTTCCTGGTGGTGCTGGCCATCTGCAATACGGTCATTGTTGGGGCCGCCCCCCATCGCGATCTGATGAACGCCAGTGGCATTATCGAAGTGCAGCAAACGGGGAATAATAGTCCGGCAAACCTGAAACTAGCAAAGCAGCGACAGAAGCTGCTGGCCACCAGCACAACAACAACGACCACAACTACCATACTGAACGGTTCGGGGCCACAGCAGCCGGGATCTATTCCCGCAGATCGCTATATTCGTCTGGCAGAGTCGCGATCGGTGACACCCTCGCCACCGCCCAACCTGCTCTTTGCCCTGCCCGCCCAAAGCCATCAGCCGACGCTGTCGCCGATCAGTAGTTCGGCAGAATCGTCGCCAAATTCCGAATCGGAGTCCCCACCGCCGCCAATGAAGAACAAGGCTCTGTCCAACAGTATTTCGCCCACGGGAAGGGCCAAGGCGGTCATCAACTCGAAGATTACCAGCATAGCCACCTTCCTGAATGCCAAGACCCAAGGAAAGCGAATGAAGATGAAGTGAGTCTTGGATAAAGATCCGTGTAAGATTCAGTTAATTAATCATTAATATATTTTTCAGTTCAACCAAAACGGAGACGATTTACCGGACCGCCGATGGACGACCCCTGTACGAGGCTGAGAGCCCGGATGAGTTGGCTCTGGTGAATGCCGCCTATAGCTACGACTGCTGCCTGCTCAATCGCAGTGCTAATCAAATTCTGGTCAGCATGCCGACGGCGGGAGCCACAGTGGAGTATGAAATACTCAAGGTCCTGCCCTTCGACTCTAGTCGCAAGTGCATGTCGATTGTGGTCCGGCGCACTGGCACCCAGGAGATTGTGTTGTACACCAAGGGAGCGGATAGCTCCATCATGCCTGTGCTGGCACCTTGCTCGCACAATAGTCCCGAGGGTGAGTTGCTGCTTCTGTTGTATAGTTTTGTATTCATTTAATTATACAATTTTCTCCATAATTATAGGCATCCTGCGAGAACAGACCCAGCAGCAGCTGGATCGCTATGCTCGTGAAGGCCTGCGCATCCTGGTGATGGCGAAACGCACCCTGAATTCCTCCGACTATACGGATTGGTGGGCGCGTCATCAGGAGATTGAAATGTCACTAGAAAATCGAGAGCGTAGGCTGCGCGATTCATTTGCCAAGCTGGAGAGCAATCTGACTTTGCTGGGGGCCACAGGTATTGAGGATCGCCTGCAGGATGGAGTGCCAGAGACGATAGCATCGGTATTAGCAGCGGGAATCTCTGTTTGGGTGTTGACTGGAGATAAGCCCGAAACCGCCATAAATATTGCCTATTCTGCGAAGCTATTTACTCAGCAAATGGAGCTGATCAAGTAAGTGGAGCTATATTTAAATTAAAAAAGTATATATTTTACTGACTTTCGGTTTCTTTATGTATTTCCTTAGACTGACAGCTCGATCTCGCGACGCAGCAGAAACAGCCATTAATTTCTATCTGACTGACATGGAGAATGCGAAGGCATCCTCCTCCCTGGGCTATGGCCAAACCTTGAGGAAAAAGCAGAGAGCCTTAGTTGTGGATGGCAAGACGCTTACCTTTATCCTAGATCCCAAGTGAGTTTCTTGTACAATCTATATTACTTCATTTCCTAATCCCTGTTCCTCTGTGTTTTCTAGGTCCAAACTGATACTGCCATTTTTGCGGCTGGCCAAGCGATGTGCCTCGGTGCTCTGCTGTCGCTCCACCCCTCTGCAGAAGGCATACCTAGTCAAGGTGGTCAAGGAGGAGCTCAATCTGCGTACCCTGGCCATTGGCGATGGTGCCAACGATGTGTCCATGATCCAGATGGCGGATGTGGGTGTGGGCATCTCCGGGCAGGAGGGCATGCAGGCCGTAATGGCCGCCGATTTCACACTCTCCCGGTTTCGTTACCTGGAGCGGTTGCTGCTCTCGCATGGCTATTGGTGCTACGATCGCTTGTCCCGCATGATTTTGTATTTCTTTTACAAGAATGCGGTAAGTATTTGTTTTTACTGAATTTTTTAGCATCAGATTTACTTATATCGTATTTTCAGGCCTTTGTATTTTTGATATTTTGGTATCAGCTATATTGTGGCTTCTCTGGGTCTGTAATGATGGACCAGATGTACTTGATGCTGTACAACTTGATATTCACCTCGCTGCCGCCCTTGGCCATTGGAGTGTACGACAAGCGAGTGCCAGAAGATCTCCTGCTAAAGAATCCGTATCTCTATAAAAATGTAAGTGTCTCAAACCGTTCTATAATCTTTATAAATATGGTCATTAATCTCTCTAATTTCAGGGTCGTCTGGGCTTGGCTTATAGACCGCACGACTTTTGGCTGATACTGCTGGATGCCCTCTACCAGAGCCTCGTTATATTCTTTGTGGCGCTGTGCGCCTACGCAGAGACTAATGTTGGCATCTGGGAGTTTGGCACCACGATCACGGCTTCCTGTCTGTTCGCCAATCTGGTGCATTGTGCCATTGAAATACGCTCCTGGGTGAGTTCTCCACACATTTTAAATATAATTATTTAGCATATCTTATTGGTTTTTACTCCTATTTCAGACTGTGCTGCATGTCATATCCATTGCGGTGAGCCTGGGCTCCTTCTACCTCTTCTCAATTGTGTACAACTCGATGTGCGTCAATTGCTTTGGCCTGCCCTCCACCTACTGGGTGATCTTTGTGTGCTTCGGCTCCGCTGTCCACTGGCTGGTGATACTGCTCTCCACAGTGGTGGCTGTGCTGCCACGGTAAGTCCGGCAGGAGTAATCCCTCTTAATAGTGAATAAATAAATTTACATTTGCTATTTTTCAGATTGCTGCTGACCACAGTGCGCATCTCGCTGTGTCCCGACGACAGCACCAAGGTCATACTGCAGAGCAAGCGGGAGCGCAGCAGAGGTGAGGGTTTGTTAGTTACTTGGTCGCGCTCCACGTCAGCCTCATCAATCTATAGGTAAAAAGGCACAAAATAATACGAATGACAGTTTTACTTTTGCACGACTTGAGTTTCATCTTTATGAGTTCACTATTTTGATTTTGTGTCTTTTTATTTGTACATTGCTTTGCTTCTGAACCGCAATTTGGTGGCCTTGTCTAATTAACTATTTACTCACTTGCAGAATCACCGATTATGGGTCTAAGAATCAGATTATAACAACGATTACCTGATCGAGCGCCAAAATGCAATTCCTCGGCGGCTATTTTAGCGGCAAACAAACTCTAGGATAAGGAAACACGACGACTAGCAACACCCATGAACATGAACTTGTACACAAGTGCTTTCACCCTAAAATAAGTGGCCTTCGACACCGATTATCAGTAATAATGTTTCGTTAGTTTAGTTGATTTAGCCGCCCTGCAAATTAATTAATCGTACATGTACTTAGTTACCAATTGAATTAACTGTTTAGCGAAGATTTCCAAGTTAACTATCCGCGATTTAGTTGAAAATGTGCCTGGAGAAGGGCACGCTTGCATATTTATTTGTATATAAGTAGAGAGTTAGCGTTAGTACCTAGAACCGTAGCGAATCAACCTAACCAACCTAACGACTATTGTTTAACAGAACCGAAAATACAATGCTAATTACTGAAACTAGATACATGTAATGCCTAGACCTAGATATACATATATATCACCCTAACAGAAATACTTGACAATTCAAAACACAACAGAACTCTGATGGTTCGATGAAAAGGCTGTGATTCTACACTCATGAAGGATATATACCTAAGCATAAGGATTATTATTATATATACACGCATACCGAAACCCAAACCTAAACCTAAACCTAAACTAGATCAGTACGTTAGTAGTTGCATTGATTCGAGTATTGACATCCCCTCTCCACTCACCTTCTGTGTTTCCTAGTTTGTTGATCTTCGGCGAGCAAGTGAGTTTTTTACTTTTTTATTGAGGGTATTAATCGATCGTTGTAATCCATTAGTTTTTACTACTATGTACTAAAAAGAACCCTAAATGCAATTCGAAATTAACTTGGTACGTGTTGACACTGGACGATGATTTAATACCAGAGAGCAAAAATCGTTAGCTGAATATTTACATTGTTGGAAAAAGCAAGAAATCATTAAATGAAATAAATGTATATTTACCTAAAAGACATGCGTGATTTGGTTTATTTTGGATTAAAGGAAATTCAAATTTTGAAAGGCGGAACATTTTTAAATGTTTAGTTAACAGTATGTTAATGTTAAGAAAATGAGCGAAATAGTGCCACATTTTAACATTTTGGTTCGAGTCCAGGCTTAAACAAATGTTTAAACTCGCCTATACTATATATCAAGTTAAATCAAATTAATGAGAAGTTTTTGCTATATTATAATCATAAATAATACTTCCGAAGTGATACTCCTCTTTTTTAGTGTTTTTAATTAGTTATGTTCATCAAAGTTTCCCACCGTTTCAGCATTGCCTTCAACCTTATTATAACAATTGCTATGACACTTTCCGCTAGTGTTTCACCTCTTTTATCAGTTTATGTCAGTTTATGCCAGCTGAAGCCAATCAGCTGATGCGACGTCGACAGAGAGTATTAATTTTCGCTCTCTGTTTGTGGTGAAGTTACTCTCTCTCTTTTGAAACTCCCCACGGTGCTGCCACTTGGCGAATTTGGTGCCTAGATCTAGCTACATTAAAATATTATTTATTTTACCCTTGCAATGTATAATAATTTTAGTCAGAAATTTAAAATCATTAAACAAGACATTTCCGACCCTATAATATATATATTCTTGATCAGCTTTAACAGCTGAGTCGATCGAGCCATGTCCGACCATCTATGTGTCAGCTTCTATGCAAAACAGTCTCATACTTGTAAAGCTATCCGAATAAAATTTTGCAGTTAGTCTTCTATATACTCTCACTCGTATATGTCGGGACGGGCCAGATCGGACGACTATATCTTATGTCTGTCATACATACTATTGTTAATTGAAGCGGAAAATGCAAAACTGTAAATATAATAAACATAGTTGACTATAAAAATATTATTAAATAATACTAGCGACAAATCAAAAAAATTAAATGTTCGATTTACCAAAATTAATGAGGAATTCATTTTTAGCGAATTTATTATGAGGAAGTACACTTTTAATTATTTTTATAACTCATATATATATCTTATGTTTATGCATTGTAAATCTAGCTATTTTTGCTTCAGGGATTCTGGCAGCACTGTTGCGACGCCGTGGGAGAAAGAAGCAGAATTATTCACCACGGCCGAAAACCTATAAATACTAGTGCAAGAGAGACATTCGAAAAAATAACAACAATTCGAACGATTCGCCGATTTAATTTGCTTAAGCCGTAACACAAAAGTGCCTGCCGTGAAATAATAATAATCGAGTCGGATAAAAAAAGCTGTGTTTATGAAAAGCAAACGGAAATAGGGATAGCGAAACGGAGAAACGGCGAAACAAAGGAATAAGATTGATTTTGCGCTACTTTCGCGGAATTAGCATCGCGCGTAAATTTTCGGAGGCTCCGTGGCCACGCGTGTGAGTGTGTGGGTGTGATCAAACAAAAATAATGTGCAATTACGGGTCGTAGCCCAAACAAAGCAGTGATAAGGCCAAGATAGTCCTTGGGTAAATGCAGTGGCGCAGGAGTATGACAACAAAGCGAGCAAGGTGAATGCAAGCGATGTGAAACAATGTGTGTGAGCTCTAATTAAAATTTATGTTTCTTATTTGCGGTGGCTGCGTGTGTGTGTGTGTGTGTGCGTCTGTGTCTGCTCCGTGGACATCTGTTCCGTCTCGTCTTCGTGTCTCCCGTTTCTCTGTCCCTTTTTGGCCCCCCAGACTGGTCTCGCTCTACATACCCAGGTAAAACTGGATGTGGTTGTGTGCGTGTGGGGGGCTCTCTCTCTCTCTCTGCCTCTCTCGTTTTCTGTGGTAAACTATTTATTTATTGTTCTTTCATAATGTAATAAACAAATTGGTCAAATGTGTTAATGAGCATTTCAATGTTGCCGAATTCTGTATACAAAAGTGAGATAAAAATGGGATGAGCTGCAAGTTTCATTCAAAATAAACGTGCTTAAACAATATTTTAAAAAAGGTGCTCTTTGAGAAAAACAACCATATTCGATTATTTATTTAAACTTTTGAATCAAATATCTAAAATTTTAATTATTACTTTTATTTATTTTTCTAAACCAATTTTATTTAATCGTAAATACTAAAATTTCTAGATTTTCTAGAATCACGAAAATCTTTACAAAGTTTTGAAGAAATGAGCTTACATTAGCCACCCAAAAAATAATTAAAAATCGAAATGGCACTGTTGTTAGAAGATGCACATTTAATTGATAATTTTGATAGGAAAAACATAAAAAAAAATATTTTGTTTCCTAATAACGTTCATTTTCAGTCAATACTTTTGTAAAACACATTCAATATGATTCTTTTTGGTTTTTTAAAAACCTCGTTTAGTATAGCAGGTGCCTTGATTTTCTTACCTACTTTCCACATCATTTTCCTCTTTCCCTATCTATCAATGTATCTATTGTAATTTATTCGCTGCTCTCTTAAGAGCGTGAACATTAGGTGATAAAATAGAATCCTTGAAGCGTAGAGGACACCCTGTTTCTCCTTCTGAAGGCACTTGTTACAGATTTTCCCCCTCTCTGCACTCCCCCGCCGAGTTTTCCCTTTGTGGCGTTCTCTTTGGTTTTCTTCGGCGTTGTTGCTTTTCAATTGATTTATTTTTGCATAATCGCCCATTGCCAGTCGGAACCAACTCATAAGCAAACACAAAAACAGAGGCAGAGAAAAACGCACGCTAAGTACAACTGACACAAGTACAAAATACCCATATGAATTTATATACACACAGCATTTGCATGTACAGCTGCGGCTTGTGTGATTTTTGACAATAGACGATTGATTTGCAGACCTGTGCTAATGGCAAAATCATATCCTCATTGATTGCCGATAAACGATCAATGGCACTCTGTACTTCTATTTCCCCAGGGAATGATTCAGGCAATTCAGGTTGGAAATTAACTGTCGAAAAATAAAATGAAACTGGTTTTCAGTCGTAACAACAATACATGGTTCTAAAAGTGTGTGACAAATGAATTGAAAATCGGTTCCTAACAAAAAAATGCTGCGACAACTTTCTATTTGGGGCGTCTTATTTGTGACTTCAAAAGAAACCCTGGAAACGCGTTAAAACCTTGAAATACGCAAGTGTTTTTAGCAAATAAATCGATTGGATTGCAACAACCAATAATATATTGGTTATCAACGTTTGGGAGCAATCTACGAGTACTTTTTCGCTGTTTGAATTTGAGTTAATATCAAAAATTTGAGCTTAACGATTGACTTTAAAATCATATAAAATTATAAAATATTTTGATGACAAAATTCCACTTTATTTATAATAATTGCAAATAAAACTGATTTCAGTCTGTTAATAAATAATAATTTATAAGTTCATTAGAATATTCTTTAAACTGATCATTCGATTAAATGAATTTGTTTAATATTTAAAATTATATATTTTGTGATTTTTTAAATGTGCTACCTTAATTCATTTTTTTGTGTTACAAACTAAAATTCTTAATAATTCTTTCAAAGAAATGTGTACTAAAATATGCCAAACACATTATCTACATATTCCTGGAAATTTGCCAATAAAACCTTATTTTAAATATTTAAAAATTCCATTATAATGAATTTATAGGCTAGCAATATGAATCTTTATAATCTTTGATATTTATATCTAGATTTATATAGTTTTTCTAATAGTTCTGATAGTTTAAAGCGCTTTCCTTTCGCATTTCTTATGGCATAGTACATGGTACACGTGTTTATATTCCTATTGTTAGCATTTTCGAGGTCTCTTTGAAGTGATTTCCAGTGCATTTACACCTTGATGTGTAATTCCAATATTCGTTGTGGCCTGTTCCATTTCTTGCGCTTGGCTGGAGCTCTATGCTCCCTCTCTCTCTCTCTGCCCCCACTATTTCGTACCCTTTCTTGTTGGTAGCCCCAATTAGCCGCTGCTAGGTTTTGCTTGCCAAATCTTCGCACGTAACCGAAAGGCAGAGAGAGACACACTAACAACAACATTAAGGCATCAGCATAATCGAGAGATCGTTGCGTTGCGCTCTCTTTCTAACGGTGTTTGGACAACAACAACCTCCCTCCCCCCTCCTCTTCCGATGATTAACAAAAGCCAAACCGGTCTCAAGACTTCGTCCCGCTCGACTAGCTCCAAGAAGAGAGGCTTTAGTTGATCTCTCACTCTCTCGCCAAAGAGATTTGCGTGGTTTAAACAGAAACGTTAAGATACATTTTCTCATTTATTTTCAGGGATTGGAAAATGTTCAATAATAATGCCAAATATTAGAGGGAATCTCCTTATGAATATCTGTGTTTACACATAAATCCGCAAATGGGTGTGCGAATGAATCTCAATGAACAATCGAATTGAATGAAAAGGCGCAGTACGCAGTGTGTAAATTGAAAGCGGAAGGAAGGAAACGCAAGGAAAGCAAGTGGAAGGTGAGTTGTCCTACAAGATTTTCCTTTAAAACGATTTTAAATACTTTTCAAGCTTACATATTTCAAAGTTTCAAGTCTTATAGCTTAGGAAAAGTTTTATTTTTAATATTTTCTAGGAATTTCTATGCTGAAAAACTGATACAACTATGGTTATATCTGTAAATTTAAATTCTTATAATTTTACAAGGGGAAAGTGCTTTGTCATAGGCTTTAAATCTTAATAATAGAGCCCTCTAAACCTGCATTTTGTGCTTTATTTGTTTGTTTTGATTTGTAGTTTGTTTTTATTTGGAAAAACCTATTTGTCAATGGATTTTGCAAGATACTCTGTGAACTTCCCACACTCATATGGCCTGAGAAATCATGTCGACCTGGCACTTCAATGGGCCAAATACGATATTACGTGACGTATTTTTTTTCGGCAAACTCAAAAAACCAAAAACCCCTCAAAAAATCGTAACAGTTACGGTGACGAAAACTGAAATTGAATCGACGCCGAGTGTGTGTCACACAATATCAATCAAAGTCGCTGAAACAAAGACCCGCCAACAGCTGAAACTGCAGTAAAACTTTTGCGATTTGCGAAAAATGTGGGAAAATCGATTAAAGTGACAGTGATTGGTACGATTTAAGGACTTCCACTTCCTCGCTGTCAAACTTTGCCAACGAGGGCATTCAACCTCAGTGGCAAACCCAGGAAGCCCTCCTAGAATTTATTCCATTTTGGCAGCACGAATTTTATGCCCTTTTTTATGGGAGGTTATTTAAATTTGCCTACAGGCAGCAGTAAATGGAAAATATAACATTTAAAATTAAGTAACATTTGAGTTTAAATATTTATTGGTTTGTTAGGTTGTTAAATCTCTGATAAATATGATTTATATTTTCCTAAACAGGGTTTAAAATAGGAAGAACTTTGAAACTGTGTAAAGCTACCTTTCTAAAGCCAAGTATTTTAGGCATTCTTTTTGTAGACACAAAGTTATTGAAAAGCCTCAAGCCAAGGCCAAAATGTATTACTTAAATATTTGATTATTGGTTGCCGCTTTATGTTATAGTTTAGCAACTGGTAATTTAAAATGTTTAAGCACCAAATCTGAAAGGTGCTTGTTAATTATACCATATTAATTTTGTAACGAATTGAATACTATTTCGCACTGTAAGAAATATCTGGGATAATTTACGAATCTAATTTTCGAATCTGAAAGATTTCTCGAGTATCCCAAATCTTTTCTAATTATATTTCTTATCAACTTTTATGAAAGTTAAAGTTTTAACAACAACTGCCGCTGTTGTCTGTTGTCTGCTGTCTTGTCAATTGTTTTCCCCATCGGAAGTCGTGGCAGTCGTTAAAACTTTTAATTTGGTTTCCCAATCCGCGAAGCTATATATCTCCGGTGGCTTCGTTTATTGCCTTTTGTTCGATTTGCCATGCAGTTCGTTTTGTGTCTATATAATATTTTGTCTTGGCCAGTGAAATGTGTTCGCCTTTGGCTTTTGTGCAATCGCTGAATGAGTTTTCACATATTGTCTAATTACGCCTTTGAGCGAGCATTGAATTTAATATCATTTAAAAGTCATAGGCGGAAATGTTTTCATAATTTAAGACTTCGGTGCCTGAGCACAGTTACCTCATAATGGCACTTGAAAATTGATTAATTTTCATGGAAATCAGTTCCCTGAATTATTATAGTCGGGGAAGGTGGACTCTTCAAATCAAGGGAAGCGGTAAATTTCAATTAACTTTTTCCATAAAGTCAGCAGAAAACCTTAAGAAGAAGTTATAGTTGGTTGTAATAGCAATAAGCTAAGAAGCAGAGCCAGAAGCTATGTTTATTTAGGCAGATTGTGTAAAGTATAAGTGTGCTCCGCATACCCTACTCATACCCTTCAAACAGCCCCAATATCCCCATTATCGTTTACTGGAAACACTTAAAATTTCCATCTCAAAGTGGCAATTAAAAATACATAAAAAACGAGCGCACACAAAGAGTACTTTAGGAAATAAGTTGGCGAAATGTTTACATCTCGGCTGGGATCAGGAACAAATGTGTGTTCAGAAGTGTTAAAATAGAAATACCCATTCCCAGAGTTAATGGCAGGGGGATTATTTTTTTGGGAACTGCTCCATTTGGAGGGAAAAACATAGAGTCACGCCATTTGATTCCGGTTTTTAGGGTTACTAGACAAAAAATAAAAAAGAAGACGCGTTCCACAAAATTTCTCAAATTCGTCATTGACTTTTGTTTTCGTTTCTCATTCTCAGGCGGGAGAAAGCGCGATTTTAAAACAAAGCCAAGCCCGACGAAATTATACAAATTTTGGGTTGTGTGGCGGCGACAACAACAATAGCAACAATGACTACTATTTTAGGCAATTCAGCAAAGCCTAGCCAATGTTTTGTTATGTTTACTTTAGTTTTTTGTCACTTTTTTTCTGCGATGAACAGAGACTTAGGGCCACCCATTCATCGGTTCATTCATCCATTCATTCAAACGCTCACTTGTTCACTGGGTTCACCCATTCACCTATTTATTTAATTTTTCGTGTGTGTATTTTTCAACTTTTTCCTGTTGTTATTTTTTGATTGCTCTTACTTTGTCGCATGTTGTCGTTTTTGGGTCACAGTACCCAATGTGTGTGCTGCCTGCACACGCCAATTAAAGTTTACCCCACAAATCGCCGCCTTTCCACTTTATCCCGCTTTTCATTTTTCAAAAACAAATGCCTTTAGAGTTTACATTTTTGATTGGGGGGAGGGTGGTGCACTTTTTCGGGAACTTTTCCCTTTGCCAGCTGAATTTCAAATACATATTTCGACTCACTTTCTTTTCTTCGACTAGAAAACCGACTTCTGGTTGACTTCTTGGGCGGGATTCTCGAACTGCTCTTTGGACTCATGCATATACAAATCGTACGATAAAAGTTTTACATATTCAGAGATCAGAAGTTGTGCTGCTGTTCCCATTTCTTTTGTTGGATTCCTCCATGAGGTTCTCCTACTTCTCGCCACGACTTTCTTGTGTCGGATGTGCCCGCCTCCGGCTAATCCCTGTGCCCAGATTAAGTCCCGGCGAGAAGATGCTAAACAAACAAGCGGACAAACAAACAAACCGAATGTAAAGCTCTCTTAGCACAAGTGATGGGGATGCACAGAGAGAAATGCCACAGAAATCTCTATCACAATAACTACATTAAATTCTAAAAAAACTATACATATTTATACCCTTGTAATTTAAGTCAGAAGGGTAAAACACAGTGAAGGAATCATTTCCGAACCTATATTCCATATATATTCTTGATCAGAATTATCAGCTGAATCGATCTGGCTATGTCTCGCAAAAATAATTTTTTTTTTTCGAAATTTTCAAAAGTTTCAAAAAAAGAAAAAAAAAAAAAAATTGTCAAATTTTGACAAAAAATTTATTTTTTTTAAATTTTATACTGAGTATGCAGATTTATTACCGTAACAAAAACTAACACAGGAAAGCTTTCCGAATTGAAATTAATGCTTTTTTGGCTTAGTTATGAAATTTTTAAATTTTGTTTTGACAAAAAAAAATGTCTTATAGATATATTATATTATATATTATAACTGCAGTCAGAAACTTATAAAGTACTGAAGGAGTCATTTCCGACATTATAAATCATATATATTATTAAATATTGCTTTCAAGTCAGCCATTATTTCTTTTTTGCTGTGCATTGCGGCTAACATAATCCGATCTATGCAACCAGATTGGGCCTGTTATATAGTGCGATCTGTGTGGGGGTGCACTGTATGCACTGTTGATTTGTCTTCATTATCAGCTCGTTGACTGTTTGTTTCTTCTGATTCTTGGGTAAACATAGAGACAACATTCAAGCAGCAGCAGCGGCAGGAGGAAGGCATTGCTTGTAGTTTTTGCCTTTTTCTTGTGCCGTGGTAAAAACCTATTTATAATCATCGAGCAGATAGTGAACGAAGAACGCGTCGTTGTCAAGTCACTCCGCCCACGGAATTTCTGTCCACTTTCCTGCCGCCCCCCGTGCGCCTCCCTTACTTACATCCCCCGGGAGCCTACGCGGCGTATGAGTTATTTTCGTACTTTCGTTCGATCGGACGCTTTGTACACTTCATGAATGCCTTTGACGGCACATCCCCGCTCACTCTCACCGATTGTGGGATACACCAGCCCACGTTTATCATATTTTTTGACAGTATTGCCCCGCACAGTGCTTACCATAGTGCTTTTGACACCAGTTTCGTGGCAGGAAATCAATAAAATCAATGCGATTGTGTCCGATTGAATGGGATTTATTTTATTGTTGTAATTATACAGAGCTTAAAGTGGATATAGCTTCTGGAGAGGAGCATTTAAATGCATTTTATTTATATAAATATTATTTTTGGTGGCTGCAAATGTGTTTTTCAACTCACTAAACTAATAAAAGATTGCCGCTGCCAAGTGCATTTATTCTTTCAGTGATTATTTACCCAGACTTGAGATAATATTACTTAAAATAAAGCCTAAGTCACTGTGATTATCTAATTATATAAACACGTGTGTAAATTATTCAGACTGTGGCAATGCATCTCTGTTTATCTGTGATTCATTGACGCATGGCTCCTGCTGATGCCGCTTCCATTGTTTTCCATTTTTAATTATTTGGCATCTTTATAGTTCCCAAACATGCGTCAAATGCCCCCGAGATAGATGCAAACACAAACAGATATTTATATCCGTGCATATGTGTGATATAAAGAGTAATATGGCCAGGCTTTGGGAGCTGGTACGTGAAATGATTTCAGCCAAATGTTGCCTTAATAACTGTGGTTGTTTGTTTGCTTCTGGCTTCCCAGAGCCATATATTCATTTCCCTTTTAGCCACATTCCCCCTGTGCCCCTCTCTCCCAGCTTAGGAGCAAGTGTCTTTTGTTTTATCAGCTGCAGAAAGTTTAGTTGAATACACACAGCACACAACTGAACCTTTTGCTGCCTCGGAATTATTATCCAAGAGCCCTGTGACGTCAAACTGCAATGGAGCTCAAAAGTATCTGTATCTTTTCCACAAATTCCCCGATTGATTGTTACTTCCAATTAGGTTTGTCCAAGGTTAAGGCATGTTTTTTTTGCCACTGTAATAATTGTCAACAAAACCCGCTTATATAACATTCTTATCTGCCTGGGTAATACGCTAGGATTTATCTGTGTCACTCTGCTTGAATCTGTGTCTCACTCATGGCACGGCCTTCACAGCCGGTCGAGCGAGTACCAATGGCCAAATGGATGCAGATCTATATGTACCCAGTGTGTTAGATACCGGTTTGCAGAAACACACCCACTTGAAATGCTGTCATCCA
Source organism: Drosophila bunnanda (assembly GCA_035046265.1). Classification (NCBI taxonomy): domain Eukaryota; kingdom Metazoa; phylum Arthropoda; class Insecta; order Diptera; family Drosophilidae; genus Drosophila; species Drosophila bunnanda. Next base: position 2,953,190 of record JAWNOB010000076.1, on the reverse strand, counting down.
GTGCTGAAATGTCCAAGACAACAAGCACACAGCAAGAAATACAAGAAATCGGTTAGGGAATGCATTAAAAATTCATGATTAATTGCCTAAAACTATATATGGTATTATAGTATGTATAGATATTTAAAAAACAAATAAAATATATAAGAAATTAAATAAAATCAATTAGAAATGTGTATTTCAAGAGATTTAGGTTTCAAATCAGTCTGATCTTAGTTTCTCCTATCACAATTCCTATTTAACTTTTTAACTTAATTATAATAAAGCTTCAATGTATTTTTTTTCCCTTTGTATTTATGTAATTATAAGAAACAAAGACCATATTTTTCTTAAGAATTATTCGGTGAGTGTCTGTGGGTCCCTTGACTCGATCGTAAATCGATCAATTACCGTGAGAGAGGCCAAACCGTACTCCGGCCAATGATCGAGGCCAGCGTTCTCTGTGTGGGGACAAAGCTATCACACAGATCAGCGAACTCTCCGGAGGATGCAGTGGACTGGACTGGCCTGGGTTAGATGATTCAGCTGGGGGGCCACCTTGTGGGAGACACGACAATATCTTGGGCAATGAATGAATTAAAACACAATCTCTCGACACTCTCTTGGCACATCTCTCGCCCCGTGGTGACATGTGACTTTTGGTGACTTGTGCAATTAAGAGCTGCAACGGCAATTGCAAATGTGTCGTCGTCTCAGTCGCAGACCCAGTTACAATTACACTTACAGATACATTTGCAGAAACAGAAACAGAAACAGATACAGATACATTTACAGAAACAGAAACAGGCCCCACAGTGCCATTCAAACTCACTCTCCCAACCGAAGCGAGCTGACTAAGAGGATTATTTGCCACTCCGCTGCCGTTGAATCTCTGTGCCTGGCCCGTAATCGGATCCACTCCATCTAACTCACACCGATTTGGTGCTTTGCTGTGCTTGGCGAGTCATCTGGGTGGGTGGCTTGGATACCTCACGGAAGCCCCTTTCATCCAGGCCAACCCAAGAGCCAAACTCCAGCAAACCGATCCGAGCCGCGGGGCCCCATAGCGCAGCAAAGTAATTTAAAACAAAAAGCTTAAAACGAGTTTGTCGAATTCCAAAAGCCAAATAATTACACGAAACGCATTCGAGTTGCACCAGCGACCGGAGCCGGCGAAGGGGTAAGCTCGTGGGACTTGGGAAACCTGAGGAAACCTGCACTCGAGTGGCCCAAAAGAACCCGTTGAACATTCATGTAGCTTAAGCAGATTCACCTGACAATGCATATACCCTTTAAGGGTGTCTCAGGAAAAGGAAAAGGACCCATTTCAGGAAATTCAAGCCTTTGAACGAAGCTTCTTCCTAGAAATTGTGAAGGATATATGCAAAAGGGGGTGTTCTTTTTTGTGAATATGCCATTTTTCTACAGTTAGTTGCCACATGTGTGTGCCAAAATCATATCCAAGTTAATAATGTTTATTTAATTATTTTTGTTCTTTTGATTGGTTTTTTAATATAAATGATCGAAGCTCAAACTAAATCGTTGGCCGTCTTTGCAGCTTTTGCCTGCGGGGTTTGTGGTTGTTCTGGTTATTTGTGCCAAAGTTGTATAAGATGTTTAGACCAATTTTCATTTACCCGATTTGCAGACCTACCTTCTTTTTTGCTCAAAAGGTGCGATCTATTGCGAATCCAGTAACTTCAAAGCCGCCAATCGTTACGTTATTTTTTAAATAAATAAATTTTAACCTACTTTTACCCCTTCTGACGTAGCCTGCCCAATTATCTGTTTGAAGTTCAACATTCCTCAAATAATATTCACCCTTTTTAAACGGGCACACATCCTTGTCCTTGGGCATGTTGGAGTCCTTAAAAGATTGCTGCCAGTATCTTACATAAATACCGTTCATGAATGCACAGACTCCAAACCGTCCTCTCATGGGTAAGTCTTTCCACTCTCCATTTACAAATGTCTCGAGATTTCCGGCAACTTCGAATGTATCATCCATGTCCACGTGGTTTACTATTGTGCAGTTCAGTAAGTGTTGCCGGCCAATTATTCGGCAGTTGTACTCAATCAGTGTTTCAGTATCTCCTTCAATTTTAACAAAGGACTCGAGGTGCACATCGTACAGAGCCCTCACGACACCCTAAGGCATAAATTCGTTTAGTATATGTTATATAGGTTAATAGTGTACCCACCAAAACTGAGATTCCCAGCAGCAGGAGCAACTTGAACCATTTGACAAACATTTCTGCACAGTCTCAATATAGTTTTTAAATCGAATTTCTCTTCGAGTTGGGATCCGTTTTTATATCTATTCTGCACTCCAAATGTTTCTGCATGTTCAAATACCATTTAGATATTAGATAGAATTCACATCACCGATCAAAAATGAGAAATTAAAAGATGATTACATCGAATGATCGGAGATAAGATATGGATCAGCGAATGATTTATTATATTTCAGGGTATTATGAAGAGCAGTGAAGGAGTCATTTCCGACCCTATAAACCATATATATTATTGATAAGCATGAACAGCAGAATCGATCTAGCCATGTCCCGGGAAAATTTATTTTTTTTTTTTCTAAATTTTGATAAAAATGTAAGGGGTTACATCATTAAAATGGTCAAATTTTGACAAAAATTTGAATTTTTTAAAATTTAAAATTGGGTATGCAGATTTATTAACAAACTAAACACGAACATAGGAACGCTTTCAGAATTTAAATTAATCAATTTTTGACTGAGTTATGAGTTTTTTAAGCTTTGATTTTTACATAAAATTATCGAGAAAATATCGATAAATATTGCCTCAACAAATGGTTTATAATTTTAGTCATAAGCTTAAAAAGCAGTGAAGGAATCATTTGCGACCCTATAAATCATATATATTCTTGATCAGCATCAACAGCCGAGTCGATAAAGCGATGTCCGATCAAAATTTTTTTTTTTCAAAATTTTCCGAATTTGCAAAAAAAAGGAAAGGGGTTACATCATTAAAATTGTCAAAAATTGGCAAAAATCTAAATTTTTTAAAATTTTAAATTGAGTATGCAGATTTATTACCCTAACAAAAACTAACACAAGACAGCTTTCCGAATTGCAATTATTGCATTTTTGGCTTAGTTATGAAATTTTTAAACTTTAATTTGTCGAAAAAATACCACATAAAAACATTGAAAATTCGGACTAAAAAATGGAATTATAATTTTAGTCAGTAGTCTAAAATACACTGAAGGAGTCATTTCCGACCCTATAAATCATAAATATTCTTGATCAGCATTAACAGCAGAATCGATCTAGCTATCTCCGGCAAAAAAACACAATTTTCAAATATATTCGATTTTTTCAAAAAAAGGAAAGGGGTTACATCATTAAAATTTGCAAAAATTGGCCAAAAATTGAATTTTTTTAAGTTTTAAACTGAGTATGCAGATTTATTAACCTACTAAAAACTAGCATAGAACCGCTTTCCGAATTAAGATTAATGCTTTTTTGGCTTAGTTATGAGATTTTTAAATCTTGATTTGTCGAAAAAATTCTCGTATACAAATATCGAAAAATGTACTAAAAAATGGTATTTTACTTTCATTCAGAAGCTTATAAAATAGTGAAGGAGTCATTTCCGACCCTATAAATCATAAATATTCTTGATCAGCATTAACAGCAGAATCGATCTAGCTATCTCCGGCAAAAAAACACAATTTTCAAAAATAATCGACTTTTTCAAAAAAAAGGAAAGGGGTTACATCATTAAAATTTGCAAAAATTGACAAAAAATTTAGTTTTTTAAATTTTAAATTGAGTATGCAGATTTATTACCCTAACAAAAACTAACATAGGACAGCTTTCCGAATTGAAATTAATGCATTTTTGGCTTACTTATGATCAATTGCACATTGTAACCCATGTTCCTATGGCTAACTGCGAGAGTATACACAATTCGGCTTCCCGAAGTCAGCTTCCTTTCTTGTTTATGATTACTTTACTGTTAAAATTCGTAGAAGTCTCTGTGTAGAGCTCTTTAAGTTAAGAAATGTATAACTTTTTCAAAAACTTTAAAGATTATTGGAATATGGGGAATATAAAGAAGATCTTATTGTTCTTATTGATCTATTGCACTCTCTCAGGGTCTTATAACTTCATTAAAATACTTCAAACGCACTGAAGGAGGAATTTCCGACCCTATAATATATATATAATATTGATCAGCACATTATTTTATGGTTTCTTAAAATTGGATGGTCGAAATTAAAGTTTGATTCATTTAAATAAAATGAATGTATACATTTTCCAGTTGTGAAATAACGTCAAAATGTGGTTCATGAACAAGTGAGATTGGTAAACAATAACACACAACGCCTATGAATATATGTAGGTCACGGGGTCAAGCAACTGAATAATCTCGCTTCACAGATTCTCAATTTTTTAATGCAATTGCAAAGCACCTTATCTCCGAGAGCCGCCAGTCCGAGTGCAGACCCATGTTACGTATTCTGAACTCTTATCTCCGCCATACTTGTTGATTTTCATGTATTTTGATGGCTGAATTTAAGTTCGAATCTGGTGCTAAGCAACGATAAAGTTAATTTTAATTGTTTCATAAATTAAGGGACCCTTAGGAAACTCCCCGGCGGTGGTCCCAATTCTATGATTAACTTTGCCCTTGGGAGTAATCCGAACCAATGTCGCGCAGTCCGCAACAGCTGAGCACACAAAGTGGCAGAGCTTGGAAAGATCTCCTGCTTATAAGTCCATATTTCCATATTTCACGACCCCCAAAGTATTATTCTTTGCGGTCTGGGAATTCTGATTGTTTGCTTTCAGATAGATGTCCGCAGTCTTATCGCCCCAGTGTTTCTCCCTAATTACTTCAACTATTGCGTTGGCAAAAAGGGCCAGTCGTATCTGTGGCTGTGTCTTTCGCTTCTGGGAAGGAAATCTTGAACAGAGAATGGATGTTGTTATCAGGGTCTTTATATAACAACTGCGAACTACAGCTCTCCATCGTGCTCTTATCGGCGCAGAAATAATTTTTCCCTAATTATTTACTAATGATTGAAGTCTTTCTGTGCCTTTTCAAAGGTGACTTCACACTCCACGTGAAAGTATCTTTGTATCTTTTTTTATCTACTAACACATAAAAAGACAAAAACAACAAAAAAATTGAAAAACAGCAAAACAGAAAAACATAAAAACAAAGCAAACAAAACAAAAACAAGCGAAGAAACCGCGCTCGAAAACTTGTTTTTGTGAAATGAACTTCCTGAATGCGAATCGCTTGTATCTGTATCTGTGTATCTTTATCGGTGTATCTTTGTTGCATTTAGATATGCAGTTTCGGGATCCCATATACATATATGGCCAGGCAATTGTATTCACTTTGATTGTTCTTTCCAAAATCCCCATTAAGATTCTAAAAATGAACCCAAAGCGAATGAAAACAATTCGGCGGCAAGTGCAAAAAAGAGCGAGGGAAAGACTGAGTTTGACTCAGGAGAATGACACATCCGACAGAGCCAAAAAAAAATGAATCAAGCGACTCTCAAACAAGTTTCCGTTTTTGGCTATGATTGGCTTTCGGGCCAAAACGTGGCCCCCACTGACCTTTACCATTTTGGCCAAGAATCGCACGGAGTAAATCTCGTTTCCAGTCCAGCCCGGCGCGATTGTCTGACTTAATTACATCAGCCATCTCTTCCCGGGTTCAATGTTCTCCGGCAGACTCAGAGCTCCACAGACGTCGAGAACTTGGGAGCCCGTGCGTGATCCGCATCTTCATGGACGCCGACTTGTCGGCGGAAAAACCCACAAAGGGCGTGACCAAGGAACTAGCGCCAAACGATCAAGATCAAAGCACAATCTGTACAATTGAAAAGCTACAAAGGAAGCTACCTTCGAGAAGCCGAAATGTGTATACACTTGTAGGAATGGAACCTTGAGTTCGAATAGTAAATCGGTTATAACTCAAGTAAAACAGCATCAATTTCACTTCGGAAAGTAATTCTACGCAAGATTTTATTGGGTTAACAAATCTACATACTAAACTTAAAAATTTTAAAAATTCAATTTTTTGCCATTTTTTGACAATTTTAATGATGTAACCCCTTATCTTTTTTTCAAAATTTTGAAAAAAATAAATTTTCGCCGGAAATGGCTTAATCGATTCGGCTGTTGATTTTGATCAAGAATATATATTATTTATAGGGTCGGAAATGACTCCTTCACTGTTTTTTAGACTACTGACTAAAATTATAATACCATTTTTTGAGCCGAATTTATCAATTGTTTTATATGACAATTTATTCGACAAATCAAAGCTTAAAAATATCATAACTAAGCCAAAAATGCATTAATTTCAATTCGGAAATCATTCCTATGTTAGTTTTTGTTAGATTAATAAATCTGCATACTCAATATAAAATTTTAAAGAGATCAATTTTTTGTCAAAATTTGCCAATTTTAATGATGTAACCCCTTATCTTTTTTTTTTTAAATTTTGAAAAAAATAAATTTTCGCCGGAAATGGCTTAATCGATTCGGCTGTCGATGCTGATCAAGAATATATATGATTTATAGGGTCGGAAATGATTCCTTCACTGTGATGCAAGCTTCTGACTGAAAAGATAATATTCAGAAAGAGTATAAAAAAGTGAACGCGCTTGGAATCAAAATGAAGTTGTCGGATTTGCAAATGGAAATACACTTAATGGGAAGATTCGGTGGGGTTTCCATGAGTTCAGGAATAGCCATAAAAGTTGGCAGCTTTTTATGGCCCATAAATATTTATATAGATATATAAATCGAGCTCAAAAACAAAACTTCTTAGAAACTTAGATTTTTTTTCGGAAGTAAAAAAAAAACACATTTAAGTAAAGTCTTCAGTATTTATTTAAATGTATTAAAAGCCAAAAAGTTTTTCAATTTATTATCAAAACCAAGTAAGGCTTGACTATAAAGCTGAAACCAAGATACCTTTAGCCTTTTGTATATTGATCCTAAATTAGCTAAAAATGTGTGTATTTACAATTAACACAGCTTATTAATACATCTTGTATTGTATGCATGTGAGCAATTTCTATGAATACAAAAATGTTACAAAAACACTTGATTACTTGGGGGGAAAGTACAATACAAATACAAATTGATTTAAAGTTTCAAGGCATCTGCTACCAATTTCCCTTTGAGTTTCGTTGAAATCCCTTTTATCCCTTGACGGACTTAATGAAGCTTATGCAACCGAAATCCACCTGTCACTGCAACTGCTGGGCTGGTTAAAAATTGTATTTAATATTCGAAAAATGCGAATTCAGCTCAATTTGATGGGTTTTCTGTGGCCGCTTTCACTCCATTCAGTCTCCTGGCTGCCGCAGATGAAATATTTCATAAATGACGTCAATTTTTGGAACCAAACCGAATTTATGTAATACTTGCTCTTATTTTTGTACCCAGCGAGGGTCAATTTGCGTTGCCATGTCGCCCTTTAATTAACTCACATTGTGAAACTGAATAAAATAACTCGGCCGTGTATCTGCGTGAGAGTAAATTTATATTTTGAAGTGTGTGTTTATAATTTCCCGTGATAGATCTGATTAATGAAAACACTTCCGATTGTGCCCCAATTAGGGATGTGTAATTCGAAAATTGTATCATTAGAGCATGTTCCGATCTCCAGAGTAAACAACATTTCCTGGCACAACTAGCGAACACACAGGGTACAATTTCTGTTTGGCAATTGGCCAGGGAATCGGTACAAAAAAAGGTTGCTCCTCCATCATACTTTTTATCCAGGGACAGCTGCAGCAGCAGCAGCAGCATCTGTGTGACACCAAAACCCGTGGAAAACGAGGAAAAAAGAGCACAAAACTCAAAAAGGAAACAAAAGTCCAAAATGTGGAACATGGCAGCAATAAGCCGGGCAGCATTTGTGGGTCAGCGAGCGGAAAATTTCAATGGATATGTAGGATAGCGGGTAATTGATTAACCGGTGGCCAAAGTGCTGCAGCCAGAAGTGCACCGCCGCCTGCGACAACTAATGGAAGCCCCTAAATCACACTTAAGCGGTCATCCCTCCAACCATAAGGGTAAGCCTCCAAGTAAATCCTCAATTAGTTGCCTTTTCCATGGGCCTCCAGTCTAGGATAGGCTCTAGAGAGGAGAGCACGCTCACAATCACCAGTATTAGCTTTTTGCTGATTTTCATATTTCTTTTGAGCCTCGCAGGCAATCGATAAAGTTTTCCCTACTTCCCCGACTTTCTCTGCCTCTTGCTGTAGAGCATATAGTATGTATGTTAAGGAAAAGTACGGTATGATAGATCAATAGTATTATACGTTTAATATATCATCATAATAATTTGAAATTTTAAGGAAGAGTTTCAGCTAACGCGGGAAAGCTATCAATAATGAAAAATATATAAAAAATGATATGATACTTACCTGAGACACGTTCCGATTATATTGTTTTGATATAGGGAAAGGATCTTAACGAAAATCCCAAAGTCTTGGTATACCTTAACTTATATGAATGTTACTTTTACTTGTTTTAAAGCTACTTTTCTTTTAAATAACTCAGTTAAATCTATGACAAAGCAAGCCAATGCAAAGCATCGTCTCAAGACCACCGGGTATTTCATAGTCGTGGCCTTCGCTCATAGCTTTCTCCCTTCTCTGCGTGGCTTGCCTTCGAGTTCCCTCTGGGGGATGCGTGCGAGGAGGCGTGTTCAAGTGGCGTCGCCTCCATTGTATGGGTGGTTTTGTTGTTGGTTGTGGCTACTGGTCTTTGGCAGCGTCGCATATTAATGAAAGGAAAATCGGCGTCGAAGTGAGCAACTGTTAGCTCTCACCCCGACGGTTATGGCGATGACGATGACGTTGTTGATGCCATTCGGGATCTCTTTTTTGTATCTTGAAGATGGTATATAGCAGTTTCATTAGCCCTTCCACCGAACGGATGTGGAATGTGTGTGGTCTTGTCACGCACTTATCTCCGAGAGGGATGAGGCAATAAATTGGAAAAGAGTCGTGACACGAAGATATTACATTATTACAATATTATTTATTATTTTTACTTGTGAAATGGCATAGATATGATGAAACAAAGGAATAGACTTTGCTTTTAATATGAGAATACTCCTGGGAGAGCCTTGGCTTATTATAAGACACCATGGCATGCCTGTCTCTTTGGATTGTGTCAGTTTTCTTGAGCACTGAACTGTCAGGATTGTGCCAGGATTGCGTCTCAAATAAGGACATTCTCCACTAAGCCGCCAGCATCATCACCATCCTCATCACGCGTCCAAGTGCCCCAGTGTGGACGAGAAGCGTAGCAAGCTTTTAATAGAAGACGGCGTCGGCAAGCATCCTTCTCGTCCTGCGGATGTCTGGGGCCAGCCAGAGGAGCGCCAGGAGGAGGCCAGGATAGGACTAGGTGGGTGACAGGGTCACCGCCTTCCGTAATTATCTTTTTCCCTATTTTTCCAGCAACTCGCTGGCATGCGGCTGCAGCGACTTGTCTGTGTTTTAGCTCAATTAGTGTGGCAAGCGTGGTTTTCAGGAAGTAATTGTCGGCGTCATCAACCCTGGGGATTTCTATATATATATCACATCTATGTGTGTGTGTGTGCGTGGGGGATGTCCCTAATGACAGTTCCGTGGAACAGGGAAGGCAACACCCATCCGTAACTCAACGTTTCATCCTACTCTTTGTGTTTTTTTTTTCTTGCAGGATATGCCTCAAAGCTGATCGATTGACCGAGTAAATGCTACAGGATGTCGGCTAAGCACATCGAGCAGTATACGAATCCCTCCTTCGAGCAGGAGTCCGACCCCCCGCACCCGGCTTTAGTGGGGGCAGGCACCGCCAGCAGCAGCAGCAGCAACAACAATGCCAACATTGCCACCGACACCGGCACGACACATCGCAAAGGTCACAGGTGAGCAAATCGCTGCACTTGCCAGTTTCTTTGAGATGCCCTTGCGAGGGAGGAGCAGGTTCCATTGATATTGGTCATGAGGCATCAACAATCTTATTTCTTTTTGTTTTATTAAAATATACAAAGTAAATATTGTTTAGGGTGCAGGAGAAGTTCAAGCTATATATAGGGATCAGGGAAACATATTCTTTGTATTAGAAAGAAGCTACATATTCTTGTGTTTCCATATTATAAACTAGGGAGTCTGAGGTCTTTAATGGATTTACTTTCATCATATTCTTAATTGCTATTTAGGCTTCTTATAAAACTTTCTTAAAGTATAGAAATACTGCATAGATTACAAACAGTTTTTATAGGCCATTTCTCTTACCAAACCCCAATATATAATATATAATAATCAGTAGTTATAAGAGTATAAAAACCTCGGCTTTCCCCTAGCTTCCTTCTTCTCTTGATTATTCTTTTTGTTGAGGACATTAGCCCACCTCTCGATTGCCTGGAAGGGGAATAACTATTTACATAAATTGACACTAGCCTTGGGTAAATAAACAGAAATATTATTGCCCACACTGCCACCATATCAATAATTAGCCTGTGACTTTGGGCACGTTTAGTGGCACGTGGGTGAGCTTGGGAGGACTGGGCGGCAGGGAGCTAGGAGGAGCTGAGCGATGGTGGTGGTGCCTCCATAATTCATAAGACTGCAGCGCCTTCGCCAAACCGAAAGCCAGCGGATCGATAACAGTCGATTACGATGAGTCGGTCAAGTTTGGAATATTCAAAGGGACGAGGGCCACAGGCGGGGTTCAGGAGGAGGAAACGGAAAGCGTGACAAACAAGTCCCGGGGCGAGCACGTGAGCTTGAAGGCGCGACTGGAGACTAGCGAGTAGCGACTCCGCGATTTGCCCAGCTATCCGCAGTCATCCGCGTGCCCTGCCAGCCGAAGGAACTCCGGAAAAGCCGCCGACAGGCAGAGAACGGGAACCATTTGTGGTTGCAGCTGCCAGCAAGCCAAGTAAGCCGGGTGAAAGCGGGTCGAGGAGGAGCGAGGAGGTGGCACTGTGTTGGCCAACAGCCCAGAGTGCTTGACATTGAACCGGAGGAGGGGCCCGGGGTGAGTTGTCCTCGCCCTCGGGCGTCCTTGGACCGTCCATCGCCAAGTTCTAGGCCGCCCTTAGAAAGTCTGACAAAAAAGAGGCAACCAATAATGCGGCAAGGACGAATATGTGAATACTCTAGTCAAAAGTCAGCTAAGTTAACTGGAAAGTTGTCACTTTGAACGATTTATTAGTGAAAGATATAGTGCAAGGATTAAATATTATTAGAAATAAGTGGGGACAGTGTCATATCATATCAGATCATACACAGAATTAAAGATACTTAGCTTCACCAACAATAAATAAACCTATAGATATAATATTTAAAGATTATGATATACCAATTAATATAAAAATAATTGATCTATTTGCTTTTCAAAATGAAAGTACAAAATCAGTATCCCAAAAGTTTGGATGTCAATATGTTTTAGGAAATCCCTGCGCAAAATTAAACCGTTTTCAGTTAGTTTAGGCTTTGGGGTTAGTGGCTAAAATCCCAGCAAAACATGCAAAAAGAAATCAGAGCCGATTTGCAAATCCTTCCCGTTGATCCTCTGACCTTGGAACAAATCTCAATTGCAGGCGGCAGGAATCGATGTACCAGATGACCGGCCTCTACTCGGAGACGAATAGCGGCGACGACAGCAGCGTGGATGCGGCTCTCGACCAGGACCATCAAGCTCACCTCGCCGGCGACCGCGATGGGGCGGGAACGGGCGGCGCGGGGGGAGTGGTGGCTCCAGGAGGAGCTACACAGGTGGGAGTGGACAGTGTGACGGTGAAGTGCCACAGCCGGCAGGCGTCGGCAGGCAAGTGCCCGGTGGAGCAGGATGAGGACTACGACGAGGAGCAGTTCCGTTCCGGCGATTGTGGCATCCTCAACTGCCGGCCGTATGGCATTCAGAGATTTGCCCGCATCAAGATCTTCGTGCTGCTGCTATCGCTGCTGGTGATGATGCAGCAGGCCCTCAGCTCGGGGTACATCAACTCGGTGATCACCACCATCGAGAAGCGCTTCGAGATCCCCTCCAGCTACTCGGGTCTGATAGCCTCCAGCTATGAGATCGGCAACGTGATCACGGTGATATTCGTCAGCTACCTGGGTAGCAGGCGGCACATTCCCGTATGGATCGGCATCGGGGCGGTGATCATGGGCATCGGGTCGCTGGTGTTCATGGTGCCGCACTTCACCGGCGAGCCCAATCCGGGCATTGCGATTGTGAACAAGACCAGCGACAATATCTGCCGGAGCGCTTTGGTACGGGATCAGGACATGGACCTGGGTCGCCTCTCCAGCGGTCTGTCCCACCAGCCCCTGGCGCCGCACACGCTGCGCGAGGATAACTGCCTGGAGGGAAAGGCCTCCACCACGGGCCCCGTGCTGCTCTTTGTACTCGCCCAGTTGCTCCTCGGCTGCGGGGGCAGTCCGCTCTTCACCCTGGGCACCACCTACGTCGACGATCACGTGCGGACGGAGAGCTCCTCGATGTACATTGGCTGCATGTACAGCATGGGTGCCTTTGGGCCCGTCGTTGGCTTCCTGCTGGGCGCCTATCTGCTCTCCTTCCACATGGACTCGCTGTCCTCCACCACAATATCCATTAGTGAGTATGAAATCCCAAATCCCAAGGAGAAACCTCTGTTAACACGAAATCCGCTTCCTTCTTGCAGCTCCTGGCGACCGCCGTTGGGTGGGCATGTGGTGGGGCGGTTTCCTACTGTGCGGCGTCATCCTGCTGGTGGTGGCGGTGCCCTTTTTCTCCTTCCCCAAGGTTCTCGCCCGCGAAAAGAAGAAGATCCGCAAGAGCAGCGTGGTCCAGCCCGTGCTGCCTAATAACTCGGGAGCCGTGGCGGCCACTGACGAAATGGGCAAGGTGAAGAAGCTGGAGATCGTGGCTGTGACCAGCAAGGAGGAGCAGTCGCAGCCGCCGCCCAAGGTGGACACTGGCTATGGCAAGGACATTAAGGATATACCACAGTCCATGCTGCGCCTCGTGAAGAATCCCGTGTACATTGTGACCTGCCTGGGCGCCTGCATGGAGCTGATGATCGTCTCCGGCTTCGTGGTCTTCCTGCCTAAATACCTGGAGACACAGTTCAGCCTGGGCAAGAGTCAGGCGAATATCTTTACCGGTTCGATTGCCGTGCCTGGAGCCTGCATCGGCATCTTCCTGGGCGGCTGCATCCTTAAACGTTTCCAACTGAAGCCCAAGGGCGCCGTCCAGTTTGTGCTCATAACGAACGTCATCTGTCTGGCCTGCTATGCCATGCTGTTCTTCCTGGGCTGCGACAACCTCAAGATGGCCGGCACCACGATTCCCTACTACACCAGCAATAAGCAGGGGTCCACGATCGAGCAGCCCTTCCAGGTCAACCTGACGGCCGCCTGTAACTTTGGTTGCGAGTGCCTGCAGAGTGAGGTAGAGCCGGTGTGCGGCAACAACGGCTTGACGTACTTCAGCCCCTGCCATGCCGGATGCACGGCCTTCTCCTCCAGCTCCAACTACACCAACTGTGCATGTGAGTGAAGTGAACCTTGCCATAAAGTTAATCCCAAGAATAATATAATAATCTTGCTTTAGGTGTTCACGCCAACATCTCGAGCAGCATTTATCGAGGCGCTGGCGGCAGCCAGGCCCAGGCTCTCAGTGCCAACGAGGACTTTGCCGAGGTGACGGTGGTGCCGGTGGCCACTGCTGGACCCTGTGCCACGCCCTGCCGCACCATATATCCGTTCCTAATCCTCCTCTTCTTCATGACCTTTGTGGTGGCTTCCACGCAGATGCCGCTGCTCATGATCGTTTTGCGTTCCGTGTCCGAGGAGGAGCGCTCCTTTGCCCTGGGCATGCAGTTTGTTATATTTCGCCTGTTCGGTTATATTCCCGCCCCCATACTGTTTGGTAATCTCATTGATTCCACCTGTCTGCTGTGGAAGTCAGCTTGTGGCGAGAAAGGAGGCCGTTGTCTTATCTACGATATTGAAAAGTTTCGCTACAAGTAAGTGAGAGTGATTTATGAAAGGATTTTCCTAATATTTGATGTATTTATTTTCAGATATGTAGGTCTCTGTGCTTCTGTGAAGCTGGTGGCCTTGTGCATCTTCATTGTGGACTGGTGGCTAGTGCGCAGGCGTAAGCAGCTCGAGAAGATGAAGCCGCTGAATGCCAGCGATCCTATTATTGGTTCCATTATAAGTCTGGATAAACGTGAGTATAGAACAAAAACATGTGCTTTCAATAAATAAAACAAAAAAGTCTGTTTTCCTTTCAAAAAACCGTAAACAGATTTGTTTACTATAAAACAAATTTAAACCAGTTTAATATGTTTAATAAACTGTGAAACCCAACACATATTATTTAACTATCCAGACTCTTAAAAACAACGTCTTATGTTTCCGTTTCAGTATTTGAAGAGAAACTTTCTGGCTCTGAGCCAGCAACTGGTTTTGTGGGAGGCGGCGGAGAGCTGATCATACCCACAGATATACTGCGTCACTCCCGCAACGATTCACGCACCATGCAAATGGATTACTGGTGAGCTTGCCTCAAATCGAAACCCTCCAAAGCCCCTGCTAACTATATAAAATCTCCTTTTGCAGCTACGACAAGTGCGGTCACGTAGTGACACCGGCCAACACCTGCAACATTCAGCCGCAAACGAAGTCCAAGAAGCACTTCCGCAGCGCCTCATGCGATGTGAAGATGATCAAGAGCTTTGCCCGCGATCACAACTCATCCAGCGGTCCTGCGGATGCGGCTGGACAGGAGGCGAGCGGTAGTGGCAGCAATAGTAAATACAAGAATCTCAAAAAGTTCCAGGCGCACACGCGCAACCATTCGACGGATCTACATGACAACAGCCAGCCAATTCGCTACATTCAGAACCAGTTGCGGCCGCAGGACTGTGCCGAGGAGGAGGACGACGACGAGCTGACCACCGGCTGTGGGCACTTTGTAAAGAAGCATTCGCGGAACCATAGCTACGATCAGATCTACATGCCCAACAACATACGCTTCGATGCGGACTTCCTGCGGCACCCACATCCCCATCACAATCCCAAGAAGAACGTCAACGTGCTGAAGAATGTGGTGGCGGAGGCGGGCAAGCTGAAGAACTCCAACGAAATGGAGGCCGGCGTTGGAGGATTATCATCCAGAGGTCATTCGCGTAACAACTCAAAGGATTTAAACACCAAAATTGCCAGTGTTACTCCGGGCAACCTTGTCGCTGGGCAGCCAGCAGTAGTTACGGATGGTAGCTCCTCGGGTCTGAGTGTGCTGCGGCATCGTCGCACCAACTCCAAGGATCTGAACTACCAAATGCTGCCGGAGGATGCTCCGGCCGGCTCAACAGTGGGCGGTCATCCGCATTCATCCCATCCACATGCGCAGCAGCACACGCGGAACACCTCGCACCACAAGATCCAGATCGACGACGATCGGAACGAGCTCATAACCGACAACGACGACGACGATGAAGAGGAGCGTCCAACCAGGGCTTAGTTTGAAGCATGTTTTACGTAGGATAGACAGCTCCATTCCTCTTTTCTGGTGTCCTTAGGAGCGTCTGTTTCCTGAACTCTCAGCTGCTCATTGTACTTACCTACGACCGAGTGTTCAAAATCTACTTTCCTGAATATATATTCTGTTTTTGATATACGCAACATGCAAACCGAAACGAGTCCGACACGAAAGCGAGTGCTCGCTGCTTGCAGATCATATTTAGGCGGTAGAAGTATGAAGTCCTAGTGAGCAACTAGCAGCATATACTTTAGGCTAGCCGTAGATTGTTGTGATAGGAATATTTTGTACTGTATTTTTAGGTGAAGTGTAAGGTTCTCGAACTGCTCGGATTTGTTTCGCTTTCCACTTTGTGCAATCTCGGTTTCAGAACCGCGGTGAAAGGCAGGAGCAAGGGGAGAAGAATTCCAACAGAGGTGAATAGAAAATTGCAATGTGTTAATAATAAACCGAACATGTAAACAATTGTCAATGGAAATTGTGCTGTGAAACAACGATGTGTGAGAAGAGAGAGAAAATTAACGAAACGAAGAGGCCGGAGAGGCCAGAAAGGAAGGTTAAGAAACACGCTGAATGTAACTCTTATGCAATACAATTATTTAGAGAATCTTTGTGGACAACCGATGGAAGAGAAGGGTTCGAATGATGACTAGTTTTAATATATCCTCAATTCCCTGTTTTAACCGTAGAAGAGAAGAGAGCGTAGCCGAGTGTAGCCTGTATTTTAAAACCGAATGATGTACTTTAAATGCGATAATGCCTTACAATATATCAATTAAATATATACACAGAATCGGGAGGGCCCCGCCCAGCCGCCCTCCCAACCAGTTCAATTCCTGTGCAACGCCCCCAGAGTAGCCCTAAGAGATGCAATCTAGGCTAATCTAGTAGCCACTAAGTCTATGTTTACACACACTCACAGCCAGCCACATGAAGTAGGAGGAGGGAAGAGCTAGCCCCTGCCCGAGCACTAAATAGATCCATTTAAATAGATATATATATAAATATATATATACATATATGTATGTATACAATTGTACGTTGATAAGTGTACCTACGAGTAGCTAAGGATTCGTAACATAACGAAGAGCGATTTTAATACAGACTGCACCACTAAGGCCTCCCGCCCGGGTCTTAGGTGCACCAAATCGTATATATTTAACTAACTATATATATATATGTGTATATGTATGCGAGTATGTTTAAGGAAAACATATTTTTACTTAGAGAAAATATTGCAAGTAAACTAAATAAGGAAAAAATGTATGAAATGAAAACAATGAGACTCCTGAAAAAGAAAAACAAAATAAACAATATATTGTAATAGACAAAAAACACATTAGTTTCTTATTTAAGCCTCTTTTTAATCCTTTAACTTAAATATTATTTTTCATTGATTCTCACTAGCGCCTCCGCCGAGTGCTGGTGTTAGATTTAAGAACTACTGCATTTGGCAGTGTTACCTCTTCACGTAATTTTAGCCAAGACAAGAACCAAGAGGCCATTATCGTAAAATATATCGTAAGTATTACTTCATTTAAAATAATTTCTTAAATTCCATAAATTTCCACTTAAAAATATATATTTAATTTACTTGAAATAATCAATATTCCTTGGAATTTTAAAGTTTTCATTAAGTTTGACAACTCTGAATTGCGACGGCCATGCAACCTAAAATGTTGATAGCTTATCTTTACCTTTCGGTCGGCCACAAAGGTTTTCCTCCAGTCGCTGAGTAATATTTTTAACAGAAACTCACTTACATACTAAATAAACAAATGGGGAAGCGCGCCACTTCAACGATGCAGGTGCTCTATGCAGAGCTGGCCGCCGGTGCGTATACTTAATAAAATTACGTATACGCAGAGTGATGCAGCTCCTCCATACACATACAGCAAAGGCGCGAAGTGCCCAGCTGGAGGAGGAGAATATTCTGCTGCGCCATCGCCTGAACCGAGCCTCGGCCACTCACAGCACCAATGCCGCCATCAATGTGGAGGCCAAGATCTTGGTCTTTCAGCTGGAGGAGGAACGTGACCGCATCGTGGAGACCCTGCAGCAGCACAAGAAGAAGTACAACAAGCTGCACGATGCCTACCTGGAGAAGGTGAAGCGTTGTCGGGCTCTGGAGGAGATGTTCAAGCGTCAGAAGACCCTGACGGGGCTGGTGATGAAGTCGGCTCTGGATCAGCGGAATGCAGGTGAGTCAAGGGAGGAAGTCTATCTAGATACTTACTCCGAGATCTCGATCTCTCCCCAGAGCAACGCATGATATTAGAGAAGCGTCAATCGGCCCAAAATCATAGCAGTGAACTGGAGGATCTAAGGGTCAAGGTGGAGAAGCTGCAAAGAGCCCTGGATGAGTCATATGACATCATAGATGAAATGGACTTTGAACTAGAGAGTGTAAGATTATTTCAAGGATTGTTCTGTGTAATTTAAGCTGAATGAATATGGATCTTAAAAGGTGGAACTGTTGGAAATGCAAAATCAAAGCCTGCGCGATGAGCTGGCTGCCTTGAAGGTAACTTCTGCAGAAGGAGCCACTAGTTTGGCATCTTCAGCTCCCAATTATGATGATCCGCCGCCCAAGTACGATGAAGACTGCCCCAAAGCCCGCTATGCAAGACAGGGTTCTTCCAGCAGTGAGTCTGGCCCCAAAGATGACGATGCCGATCCAGAGACCATGGAGAGAGCTGTCCTCACACACAGTGTAGGTCTAAGACTTTCCATCTATACGTTAAGATTCCTAATGAGTCCTGGTTACAGCTCATCCAAACGGTGGAGACGGAGAGCAATGCCCTGAGGCGAGAGCTGCTTAGGTCCCGCTGCCAGCGAACCGTACGTGGCAAGCTGGAAAAGGAGAGCGAGCCCGCTGATTAGGATCACACAGAACGAGTCCCTAAACAATCCCCGTAACATACAGAACCCATACATATACTTAGGCTGATGAAACCCAACGGCCAACTTACGCACAACCCACAACCAAAGTCCAAGTCGAACACCCCGCTGTCTGACTGGTCTTAGTCTTAGTCTACGTCTTAGTGGCTGGGTCTAAACTAACCCAGTTTCGGAGCCAGCTACGCCTAACAAGTGCACATACCAGAGATTGCTTTTAAGGTTCGAGAAACACGCTCGCCGGCTGCGTTAAATCAAAACTTCTCAGATAGAGTAACCTGATTTTTCGGCGGCTGCAAAGGAAACTCGTCTGTCTAATGGCTAACGATTAATTAAAATATTTGTTAATGGCATCGAACGGGGCTGGCTTGGTGGCAAAAGGATCTGAAGGTTTCCCCTCCTCAAGCCCAATCCCAGCATCTCCATCACCCCCTCCCTCTCAATCGCAGCTTGCTATCCATTAAAACATGACAATTATTTTTATGACTTAATGCACACTCTGCGGAGGCCTTGTTGCCCAATGTCTCTAATGTTGCAAATTATTGACAAAGTAAATTAATCTGCACATTTGTTGGCCGCCGGACCAGAGACCAACTAGCGCGACACCTCTAAGATCACTAAAGCTCTCCCACTTGGTGGGGCATATTACTTAGCGAATGTGTGCAGAGGGAGAAATCGGAGCCTTTTAGTTGTAGGACATTTTTGTATTCATTTTGTACTACTTACATAATTGTAAATAAATCATGATTTTATATTAAATAAAGGAATAATTAAATATATATTAAAGAACAATTTTAAAGGGGATTAATTTTATATTATTTATTGATCATTCTTTATATGTATTATAATTTAAAATACCAGAAATTTCATGGTAGAACCTTACAACACTTTTTGGTAACGTTAAACTTATAATTATATTTATAAAAAGTAGCTTACAGCTTAAAAATTTATGTTCTTTTACGAATATATGTATACAAATCCTCAGTGACTGGTAAAATAAAAAACATCTTCACATAAACTTTAATTTATACAAGAAAACCTATTTCTACAAATACTACTAAACTTTTTGAGTTACGAAAATCTATTTTATGTTTTTTTGGAAAAAGTAATTGAAAAAGTCATTTCCGACCCTATAAACCATATATATTCTTGATCAGCATGAACAACCGAATTGATCTAGCTATGTCCGGGGAAAATTTATTTTTTTTCAAAATTTTCCGAATTTTCAAAAAAAGGAAATTTGCAAAAATTGGCAAAAATCTCACTTTCTTTAAATTTTAAATTGAGTATGCAGATTTATTGCCCTAACAAAAACTAGCATAGAAAAGCTTCCCGAATTAAAATTAATGCTTTTTTGGCTGAGTTATGAGGTTTTTAAATCATGATTTGTCGAAAAAATACTCATTTAAAAATATCGAAAAATGTACTAAAAAATGGTATTTTAGCTTCAATCAGAAGCTTGAAACTAAGTGAAGGAGTAATTTCCGACCCTATAAATCATATATATTCTTGATCAGCATCAACAGCCGAGTCGATCAAGCTATGTCTCGCAAAAATTAATTTTTTTCAAAATTTTCCAAATTTTCAAAAAAAGATAAGGGGTTACATCATTAAAATTTGCAAAAATTGCCAAAAAATTAAATTTTTTAAAATTTTAAATGAAGTATGCAGATTTGTTAACCTAAGAAGAACTAACATAGGAAAGCTTACCGAATTCAATTTAATGCTTTTTTGGCTGAGTTATGAGTTTTTTAAAATTTGATTTTCCGAAGAAAATGTCATAAAAATATACCGAAATATCGACTGAAAAAATGGAATTTTAGCTTCAATCAGAAGCTTGAAACTAAGTGAAGGAGTCATTTCCGACCCTATAAATCATATATATTCTTGATCAGCATCAACAGCCGAGTCGATTAAGCGATGTCCGATCAAAATTTAATTTTTTCAAAATTTTCCGAATTTTCAAAAATTCGAAAAAAATTAATTTTTTCAAATCCCAAAACTTAGTATGCAGATTTAATAAACGAATAAAAACTAGCACAGAACTGCGTTTTATTTGGAAATTAATGCATTTTTGGCTTAGTTATCAAATATTTAAGCTCTGATTAAGTCACAAAAAATACATCGATTTAGTACTGCATACTGAAAGTGTATAGAAACATCCTCTTGGCAAAGTTATAATCGATTGTTGTTTATTTAACGTTTGAAACATAGTATTTCATAAGCAATATTTAATAATTTAATTATAACATCAGCAGAAAACATAATATTACTACATTTGCAAAGACAGATCCTGAACTAAAAGATCAATGCTCCTCGAGCTCATTCCCATTTATTCTCCGTGTAAAGCGATAGCAGCTTAGACTCAGACTTAGTGCGAACCACACTTTGCATATTTCTTGTTTAATTATAATTTTTTGGGGGCTCAGTTAATGAGCGCGCTCCAGTTGGGCCGCGGCGGCGGCGGCGGCGATCTTGTTTGGGAGGCGCGCGTGCCGAAAATCGACACGACACGACACTCTGGGTGGATTGCCACATCCAAGCCGGAGTCAGTAATGAGTGTGGAGTGTGCGCCAGTGTCCGTATATAAGCGGCCGAGGACTACCCCAGATTAATTACTTCGATTCCGATCTTCGTCGAGTGCACTTCAACACGCCCAAAGACCCAAGAATGATGGGAAAAGTGAGTCTACACCGTCGCGGCGCGTCGCTCCCTGGGATTAATAACTCCTCGAATCCTTTCCAGCTTAGCTGCCTGCTGTGCCTCTGCCTGGCCAGCGCCGTCTGGGCCATTGAGCTGCAGCCGGAGCCGGACTATGGGCCGGTGGCGTACGAGTTCCACTGGGCGGTGAATGATCCCCACACGGGCGACATCAAGAGCCAGAAGGAGACGCGCAAGGACGACAAGGTCGAGGGCGTCTACGAGTTGATCGACTCCGATGGCTATCGCCGCATTGTCCAGTACAAGGCGGACGACCACAACGGCTTCGAGGCAATTGTCCAACGCGAGCCCACGGACATCAAGATTCCGTTGCCGGAGCCACCCAAGAAGCTGCTGGCCGCCAAGATACTCACGCCGGTGGTGCCGGTGGCTCCGCTGGTTCACTATGCCGCCCCCAAGGCCATCATCAAGCAGGAGCTGTCCGCCGGCAACTACGTCTCGGTCTCCGGACCCACAGCCCAGTACAAGTACTAAAAGGACCGAACCTCACAACCTATCCAGCTCATCGGGATAACCATATCAATGCCATGATCCATTAAATAAATTATAGATTCATCCATTTAAAATATGCATAAAAAAATCATATAAACTAACTATAAAGAAGGTAACGCATTTCAATTTGTTCACCAGAAGAACACAAAAATATAGCGTTTCAATTGGGAAAAGTGGGGAATATTTTGAGGAAACTCATTTGTTTAGCTGGTGAAATTGTTTAGAAATAAGTAATAATAATTGGGATACCTTTTGCTAAGCAATACTACGTAATAATAATATTATTGAAGTTATAGATCAATCAATACAAAAACCAACGACTTACCCTTGCAGGGTATTACAATTTCATTCAGAAGCTTGAAAAACAGTGAAGGTATCATTTGCGACCCTATAAATCATATATATTCTTGATCAGCATCAACAGCCGAGTCGATTAAGCCATGTCCGGAAAAAATTTATTTTTTTCGAAATTTTGAAAAAAATGTAAGGGGTTACATCATTAAAATTTGCAAATTTTGACAAAAAATTTATCTCTTTAAAATTTTATATTGAGTATGCAGATTTTTAAACCTAATAAAAACTAACATTAGAAAGCTTTTCGAATTGAAATTAATGCATATTTGGCTTAGTTATGATATTTTTAAGCTTTGATTTGTCGAAAAAATTGTCATATAAAACAATTGATAAATTCAGCTCAAAAAACGGTATTTAAACTTTAGTCAGTAGACTAAAAAACACTGAAGGAGTCATTTCCGACCCTATAAATCATATATATTCTTGATCAGCATCAACAGCCGAGTCGATTAAGCGATGTCCGATCAAAATTTAATTTTTTCAAAA
Organism: Drosophila bunnanda; assembly: GCA_035046265.1. Lineage (NCBI taxonomy): Eukaryota > Metazoa > Arthropoda > Insecta > Diptera > Drosophilidae > Drosophila > Drosophila bunnanda. The sequence continues at coordinate 2,930,703 of JAWNOB010000076.1, read as the reverse complement.
TTTTCCGAATTTTCAAAAAAAGGAAAGGGGTTACATCATTAAAATGGTCAAAAATTGACAAAAAATTTAATTTTTTAAATTTTTAAATTGAGTATGCAGATTTATTTATCTAACAAAAACTAACATAGGACAGCTTTCCGAATTGAAATTAATGCTTTTTTGGCTTAGTTATGAGTATTTTAAACTTTGATTTGGCAAAAAAAAAATCATATAAATATATAGCTAAATATCGACTCAACAAATTTTATTGTATTTTCAGTCAGAAGCTTCAAACACAGTGAAGAAATCATTTCCGACCCTATAATCCATATATATTCTTGATCAGCATCAAAATCCGAACCGATCTAGTTATGTCCGGGGAAAATTTAATTTTTTCAAAATTTTGAAAAAAAGATAAGGGGTTACATCATTAAAATTGTCAAAATTTGAAAAAATTTCAAATTCGTAAAATGTTAAAGTTTAATATGTAGATTTGTTAACTTAATAATACCTAGCACAGAATTGCTTTCCGAAATGAAATTAAAGTATTTTTAGTTGAGTTATGATCGATTTACTATTCGAATTCATGATCCAATTCCTAGAAGGTTATAGAAAAGTTCAGTTACGACGTAGCTTCTTTTCTTTATATTTATTATTTCAGTACATGTGACTTAATAGTGTATATTAAAACATATAAAATATTTAATATTAGAAACTATTTTAAGTAAACCTACTTTCCTCTGACATTAATAAGTTAGCCGGAAGAATAAGACCAGTCTTGCAAGATAATGGTAAAGAAAAAGCTAGTAACCAACTTAGATATCACATATTATCTCTGTCCCAGAACTTTTTCTCACTTTCAGAGAAGCAAAAAGCAGTAGAGTTTTTTCTTTTATTCAATGGTTAAATAAAACGTGAATGAAACCGATTTAAGTTAGTTGAACCCAAACTCTTGGCCTCACTCCAGCGGGGAGACTCCGCCTGTGCAGAGTGGTGTCTCATAGCCAGATGTGTCATCATCATCATCATCATCGTCGTGGCCCAGCTGGCTCCGAGCTAGTGATAAGCACAAACTAATGCTATCGCCACCAGACGCGACATGGTCGCCATAGATGCCTCTAATCTCACGTAGCTGCCTGTGGCAACTCGAGGGCGTCCAATTACCGCTGCCGAAGACGACTCCATTGGGTTTGGCTAACGCTCAATGGGAGCATCAGTGCGAAAATGGTTGACTCGCCGACGACACCGCGACATCTGCTGCAGGCCCTCCTTCTGACGGGGCTGCTGGTCATCTGGCTTGGCGGAGTTGCCGCCAAGGATGCGGACACCAGATGGATGGCTCAGCTGAAGCAGTACGGATACTCGGCCAAGCATCTGAAGAACAAGGTGGAGCACGGCGAGTTCACCACCTTCGAGCTGGGCACCCCCAACTACAAGATCCTCAATCCAGAGGACGAGCCGGAGTACATCACTGCGGACCAGCCGCACTATCAGGAGATGCTCCGGCGTCTGACCAGCGCCCAAGGTGGCACGGACACCATCGATGTGGACATGGCAGTGCGCAGGCAAAGCCATCAATTGAGTCTGGAGCAGATGAAGCCACAGCGGAGTGCTCCCACAATCAAGGAGGTAGTGAATCATCCGCCACCTCAACTACGACCCAGTCGTTGGGACAAACTCAACAAGAAGCGCAGCTCCCTGGATAGCAGACAGAAGCGCAAGGAGACCAGGGAGCCGGATGCCACGGATGAGCTCGGTCTGCTGCCGAACTTCGAGGTCTACTCCGGGGCCAGACCCTTCCAGAGCAGAGTTGCCAATCTCAATTGACCCTCAGTTTGCTATCCGGTATTTATTTATTATTTTGTTTTAATGTGTCAAGTGAATAAATATATATTGAACAAATGTAAGTTAAGAGTTTGAAGGATTCGCATATTTTCCTGGCTAATTTTGATCTAATTCAACAGAATTTTAGTTTATTTTCAAAGAAGAATAATATAATTATATAATTATGGAGATTTTCATAATAGAAAAGCATATAAAGTGACTTTAACAACCTCATTTTTGAAACTTCATAAGTAACTTTTTCAGATAATATATAATATATATGTATTTTAGTTGCAAAATAGAAAAATATGAGTAAAGGGAGTGAAACTCCTGGAAATGTCAGTGTTTAGTCAAAGTATACCATATTTCTTTAAATAATATAATTTTTTTTATGAACTATTTATACTAGTTTACTTTATGTCTTAAAATTTCAGTAGCGATTATTTTAAGTATGATTAATATGTTTAGACAACACAGAAATATTTATTACTTATATTTTTACCATTAAAAACCAAGGTATATTATAAATATCAGTTCAAATTGTCGTATATTTTGAAGCCCAGATAAGTTATTGATTGCATTATCGCCTCTTTCCAAAAATGTATTTATCCATGTGGAACGTGTAGGCACCAAGTGCCACGAAATTGCAACGTAAGGTGATAAGGCTTTAGGTGATATAGCCACAGACGATAATTGGCCAAGACCCAGAAATTATAAATCCCCAAACAGTTCAGAAAGGTTCGGCAGAGACCAAAAAAAGCTCAACGAGTTCGGAATAGGAACGGACACAAAAAACCGTTGATATAACTTAATAATGGAGTTTTGAAAAACTTAAAAAAAAAAAAGAAAAATATTTTTTTATAATATAGATCCCATATGTGATCCATATTTTGTTATGAAGCTTTTCCCACCGAGTCTTAAAGGTGAATGCCATGAAGCCATGAACCTGGGGTCATGAAGAGATATGTTTGTTGGCCATGTTCGCCCATGTTGGACGCCATCGAGCTGCTGCTGCGATGCTATCGCTATCGAGTGCGGGCAGAAATGCTTGAATGTGTATTACGGAAGCGGCGGCAGCGATTGCGGCCCATTCCGGAGCACTCCCGATGCCACCCTCCCCCTGCTCCGATCGCAGCTTAGCGGGCGTTTGGAACGTGACGCGGTCAACGCTTCCGCGACCCATTTGTTCGGCGTTGTAAAAGCGGCACCGCAGCGTATTTAAGAGCTACTCAGCGATTTCCATGGGAGAGTTTCGCACGCGACCGAGCAGCGGCCAACAACCAAGTGCACAGTGTCATTCCGGGACAGTGGGGAAATTCCGTCAAGAAGAAGCGTCTTAGGGGGAATCTAGAGGGGATCCAGAAGGGAACGAGATCGCAAGAGGGAGAAATTCTGCTGAAAAAGGTAAGAAACGGGGTCGATTGATTGGGAGCGATGGCACTGGTGATTCTGATTCCGATTGCAACTTCGACTTGGCTCTGACCCATTTCATAAACCGCTCTTTTCCGCTCTTCCCCGCAGATGGTCCAACGCTGCAGTTTGCTGTTTGTGGCAGCTCTGATGATGGTGAGCCAAGTGAGCCGGGCCCACTTTCCGGAGTACTGTGCCGAGTGCGAGCAGGAGGTGTGGGAGCAGGTGCCGTGCAGTGAGGTGCCCACCACACCGGCAACGCCCACAACGCCCAGAACGACCTTGGGGACGACGGCCAGGCCGCCCACAACCTTGGGGCCCAGCACAACCACTTCTTTGCCCACCACCACCAGTGGTCCAAACACACCCACCACAGAGCCACCGTCCGCCTACAAGAAATGCTACTGCGAGTGCAAGCTCGGCTGCAAGGAGTTCTGCCGCAAGGTGGTGGCCTCCAATCCCAAGCAGCCCTTGACCCAGATCTCCTCCATTGGCGAATACGTTTCCGGCGGCCAGGTGGAGTTCACACACGTGCACCAGCGCAAGTACCTACCCAAGTACGCGGGCGAAGGCTATTCCGGATCCGTAGGTGGCCCCAAGGCCTACAAGCCGCCATATCCTTTGGTCTACGAGAGGGAAGGTGATGAGGCTTCTCCGGCCTCCATTCCCTCGGTGGCATCCTCGCCATCAGTGGCCAGCATAGCTGCTCCCAACTACACTCTCGAAGAGTTGGCCCAGCTCCTGAGCAACGCCTATGGCAGCAAGAAGGGCTATGCATCGGCTCCATCGCGGGCCCAGCTTCAGCCGGCGCCTCCTTTGCCCTCCGTTTACTACTCACCGGTGTACAGGCAGGGTCCTGTGGAGCCCATCCTGAGCAAGGTCCTGCCGGCGCCCAAGCGTACCGCCAGCATCAAGTTCGCTGCGGCGGCAGTGGCTGCCTCCGATGGACTGTCGGTGGCCAAGATCAAGACGCCGTACGAGGAGAAGGTGGTGGTGGCCACACCATCGACCATTTACGACAGAACCACCTCGTATCCCATTATAGAGGAGGTGCAGAAGGTGTACTCGGCCCCGCAGACGGAGTCCTATCCGAGCCAAACAGAGGCGTATCCGAACGTGACCCCCATCTACCCAAGTCCCACCGAGTCCTATCCCAGCCACAAGGAGTCCTATCCCAGCATCACAGAGCCGTATCCCAGCCAGACCGAATCCTATCCCAGCATCACGGAATCCTATCCGTCCCCGCAGCCGCAGGCGAAGTCTTACGGCAGTCTGGAGTCCGGAGCGGATAAGCCATCGTCTACCTTTGACCTGGCCATAGATAACTACCTGAAGGACTTTGGCTATGGCAACCAGGGCAGGGGCTACGGGGACTACTGAGTGCGTTGGATGCAGATGGATGATCCCCTCGTTGTTGTTAGGTTTAGGTTCTATCACTATTTAATTATTTATTTTAGTTATAAATCATAACTAATTAGAGACATTAAAGATGATTAAATTATTGCAAAATGGTTTGTTTTTGTTATTACTCTTTTGGGGTACTATAATTTTAGTCAGAAGCTTGAAAAACAGTGAAGGAATCATTTGCGACCCTATAAATCATATATATTCTTGATCAGCATCAACAGCCGAATCGATTAAGCCATTTCCGGGGAAAATTTTTTTTTTTCAAAATTTTGAAAAAAAGATAAGGGGTTACATCATTAAAATTTTCAAAAATTGACAAAAATTTGAATTTTTTAAAATTTGAAATTTAGTATGCAGATTTTTTAACCTAATAAAAACTATCATAGGAACGCTTTCCGAATTTTAATTAATGATTTTTTGACGGAGTTATGAGTTTTTTAAGCTTTGATTTTTACCTAAAATTGTTAAGAAAATATCGATAAATATCGTCTTAAAAAAATGGTATTATAATTTTAGTCAGAAGCTTGAAAAACAGTGAAGGAGTCATTTCCGATCCCATAAATCATATATATTCTTGATCAGCATCAACAGCTGAATCGATCTAGCTATGTCTGGGAAAAATTTATTTTTTTCAAAATTTTGAAAAAAAGATAAGGGGTTACATCATTAAAATTTTGAAAAATTGATAAAAAATTGAATTTTTTAAATTTTAAAACTCATTATGCAGATTTGTTAGCCATAAAATAACTGGCACAGAAAAGCTGTCCGAAGTGAAATTAAAGCATTATTGGCTAAGTTATGATATTTTTACAACTTTGATTAACCCGAAAAATTAACGTCTCTAAAATTGTCAAAAATGCGTATAATTTTTAATATTTTAAATGCTAAAGTCCGATTTGCTGGTACTCTTATACAATTAGGATTAAAAGAAGTTAAAGTTTGAATATAAAATATATATAAAAAAATAATTTAAGAAACTGATGAGTATTATGATTTCGATTTATTTCTCAGATTTTGGAAAACGAAATATAATAAAATGATATTATAAACATGTTGAAAATTCTATGTAAATAAATATTCTTACTCAAAAAGCTAGTAGCATATTTTTGGGCCTCAGGGCACTTGGTAATTATAGGGAGAAGGTTTAATAATATTCATATTAGTTCCGCTGAAAGTACTTAATTTTAAAATAAAACCCTAGTTCATTAACCCTCAACATAATCCAGAAAACCAACCAACTTGTTCTTTGATGCATTTTATTATTCGTATTTAAAAAGATTTTATTTCGTTTGCATTCGGCTTGATATATTTTCTGCCTTTTTTGATAACATTGAATAAGATTTAATCTTACGATTTTTGCCAGCTTGTCGGTTCCTTGCCAATCGGAGGTACACGGATATATACATAAACAAGTTGTATTAAATTCAGTATGCAAATATATATGTGTTTTTAAGCGCTATAAGTATATTCGAACTACGCTTTCTATAACCCATTTTTTATTCGCTCATATTTCACGGCTCAAGTCTTTCGTTTTAAAGGTGTCTGCATGCTTTCAAATTCCTTACTATTTGTTTTACCATGAATGGGAGTTTAAAGAATGTATATATTGGGTATTAAGATATTATCACCTCCTCAGTACACTCGATAGCCGAAGAAAGCAGAACGTTTTTTGTAGTTTACTATAATTGCACTTGATAGTTTATTTTCTCAACATATAAGATAGCATAGAATCAGACGGCTTAAGTAAATAAGAACCAATTGCAGTGTACACTTGCAGAGATATGCGAATGTGCGGTTTTTTATTTAATTATCTTTTCATTCTCAATAATGTATGCATATAAAATATAACAAATAATAAGTGAAATCATAAAGTTTCGAACATATTCGTACATCGGTAAATGAAGAGTGAATCTAAATTGCAACACTTTGAAATAATGACACGTCGTCGTCCCAGCTATATGAAGTTAAACATAAATTATAGAGAGGAAAATAATTATAGTTATACGATATAGTTTGTTTTTAAATGTATATATACAGCTTCTCCTCATTCATTAACAATCTCTCTGATCTGATCCGTTGCGTTAAAATATATATTATTTCTCACGTTCGAAATATGCTTCAAATATAGTCCAAATGGTCAACCAAAACAATCGTTAAGCAGGCACAAGATACTCAAGTATCTTGTAGATACTTTGCTGCTTCTGCTTGGTGCTGTTTTCGGTCCCACACAATTTTGCTAATTATACAAATATAGGTGTCATTACACACTTTAATATATAAATATGAGTACATGTATTATTCGGTTGCCTTTTGTTTTGATTAAGTTTGCTGACTAATGCAGTTTCAATTGCAAATAGGAAAAGTATCTTGGTTTCTTTGGATTTTTGCATTCTTTTGCTTTATGTTTTTGGTTGCCTTTGCATTTGCATTCGCCTAGATTTGCATTAAATTAAATGTTTTTTATTTATAACATTATGCAGCCAGAGTTTAAAGTTTACGCGATTATTTTCCTTGATTAAACATTGATTAGGTTAAGGTGTAGTTGGTTTTTTGCCTTTATCTTTACATTAAATGTGTAGAAAAATTCGTTAAATTGATTTGCATATAGTTATTCGATCTCCTCTCCCTAGCCTCCATCCTACCTCCCTTCTGTCCTCCCGGTTAGCCACAAATACAAATATTTTGGCCCGAAAAATTAAATGAAATGGCGGTCTAAGTTTGGTTTTTGTTTTTAGTTAACTACGATTTGTGCCTTGCAGTTCTGCGCTATGAGTTCTCTTTATGTTAATTTAATTATTTAATCCATTATTTGGCTGCAGTCTAGACTCGTCGTTACTCGGTTTCCTTTCCCATTCTCGCCTGTCCCTATGATATACAGCAATGGTACTTGCTCTCATTAAACTGGTTTTACACTGCAAATGCTAAAAACTTATTGGCCCTATCAAGCGGGCCAGCGGGGGATCACACGCGGAACAGCGGCTCCCGGACCAACGGTGGCTTCCGGAATCCTTGATGAACCTGAGCCCGTCTCTATCCCAAAACGCCCAAACCGCATCCGAATCTGAGTCCGTAGCCAAGCCCCTGTCCCGCGTCGTCCTGGGCATCCTCCTCCGGCGCTAGGTGAGCATGTAGACAAAGAGCAGCGCCAACGCCACATTGAAAATCAGGACGAGCAGCATCAGCTGTTGGCGCACGAACCAATCCTGAGTGGGGAAGGAGGATTAAGATGGATTAATTTCAGGAAAATATTCAGGATTCATTTAAATAATATAAATATAAAGTGTTTAATATATACTAGCAGAATATAAGGGGTATAGAAGTTTTCACACACAAGAAGAAAGCCAACTTCAGATTGCAGTTGAGTCAAAAGATCGAATAAGAAATCGATCATTACGGAAAGCTTTCATTAATTATCTTTACAAACAAGCATTTTAAATAAGAAATTTAAACAATTTAGTAACATTTTGTACTTCCTTTCAATATTTTACATAGCAAATTCAAGTATATATCACATTTAGCATTTAAATTAAATCTATAATTTTATATGATAATTTTTTGAGAAAATCAAATTTTAAAAATATCATAACTTTGCCAAAAATGCATCAATTTCAATTTGGAAAGTCTTTCTTTGCTAGTTTTTATTCGATTGACAAATCTGCATAATGAGTTTTGTAATTTAAAAAACTAAATTTTTTGTCAAATTTTGACAATTTTAATGATGTAACCCCTTATCTTTTTTTCAATATTTTGAAAAAAATAAATTTTCCCCGTACATAGCTAGATTGATTCAGCTGTTGATGCTGATCAAGAATATATATGGATTATAGGGTCGGAAATGATTCCTTCACTGTGTTTGAAGCTTCTGACTGAAATTACACTACAATTTTTTGAGTCGATATTTAGCTATATATTTATATGCATTTTTTTCGTCAAATCAAAGATTAAAAAATTCATAACTAGGCCAAAAAAGCATTAATTTTAATTCGGAAAGCGTTTTTATGTTAGTTTTTATTAGGTTAATAAATCTGCATACTCAATTTAACATTTTAAAGAAATTAATTTTTTCTCAAAATTTGACAATTTTAATGATGTAACCCCTTTCCTTTTTTTGAAAATTCGGAAAATTTTGAAAAAATTAAATTTCTCCCGGACATGGCTAGATCGACTCGGCTGTCGATGCTGATCAAGAATATATATGATTTATAGGGTCGGAAATGACTCCTTCACTGCGATTCGAGCTTCTGACTGAATTATAATGGCCTGCACGTTAAAGTTAATCTTCAATAATTATTATACATTTTTTTAACAATGCTTGTATCGTGCTCATTATATTTTTAATATATTAATATCTTCATCTAATTTCATTTAATTTTGTTGTCTAAAAACCGCCTATTAGCTTGCTGCCGCCAAAGCATAAATATTTAATTAATAAAAACCTTAACCACTTATCGAAATAATCTGCTCAGTGTGCAATTTTGTTTTGCCAAAATATGTATTCATAAACAATTTATATATGCATATACATATATATTACTCATAATTTATGCACAACGAATGCCTTAACTTAAGTGCACCGATTGTGAAACACTTTTCGGCGAAAACAAATCGATTATGACAGCCGCTTACTCAGTGGAATATGAATAACTCAAGAGACACCCAGGGACACTCACCTTAACCTGTGGACTGACCAAATACAGTAGGGGATTCGCCCTGAGGCGCTCGTTGACCTCAATCTGGCGACGCACTGCCTCCCGGCGGGCGGAGCCCAAGGCGGATACCTCCTCGCGGCTCATGGCCTCTGTGGCGCGCGGCAGCTCCTGGAAATCCGGCATCGACTTCTTCCGCTGCAGCGTCACATTGATGGGCACCGTCTGTGGAAGAGAGGGAGCAATTATCCTGGATTAGCCCGGTGTCATTCGAGAGGAGCACAGGCTCTCCACCTCAACTGGCGGCTCAACGATCCAGCTCTCGCTGGCCCTCCTCGCCAGCAGCGCCGGCGAGAACATGAGGTCCTCCTCATCCTCCTCCGGATACCAGTCCATGTCGGTTCCCTCCTTGACTTTGACTCTACTTTTGGGACACTGAGTGGTACGTCTGCTGCGGCTATCTGACCGCTTGCATAACGTTGGACAATTTGTGTAATCTTTCCCCTCTAGAGGCGCCGCTTCCAACTTGTAAACGAGTTGGACATGGCGTGCCCCCTTGGCGTTCTTACTGAGCACCGACCACGACCAGAACACGACGATCTGCGGACGCGGAGAGAGTGTCCGTTGGGGAGGGCCAAAAATAGTCGCGGAGCCGAGCCAAAACAACAGCGGATATTGTCGCTGCTCCGAGCCTCTTCGGAATTCCTATGTATTCTTCGTCTTGTTTTGACCGCGGTCGTCTTCGCACATATATTTAATTATATTGCCCACTCAATGAGTATTCGTAGGAGTCGTCGTCGAGTGGTTAATCCGTAATGGCCGAAGCGTTGCCTGCTACTGGCCAGTTCACCGCGCCAACTGTCGCCACCGGGCCACAGAAATCCAAGAGAGAAGGCGGGCGACACTTTCACGAGAGGATTATTTATTGCTCTGTCGCCGGCCTTCCAATGGCCACTTGTGGAGTGTTCATTCTGGCGGAAAGCTACACAGCCGGAGAGCTGGTGAGCAGCAGAGCAATCCCCCAGCAGGAGAGCCGTGGACCCAGAGAGATTCAGCGGCACGCATGCATTCCAACCTGGCCGATGGCCGACCGTCGACCGCCGACCGCCGACGGCTGATCCGGCTGGCGTGCATTCGTGCCCGTCTATAAATAGTCCAGAATGGGCACATGTTCGCCCCGTCCGCCAAAAGAGATGGCCGAGAAATGCTTCAAAATGAACACCCCAGTCTCCCGTTCCGTCCGGCTCTCTGGGATCACTCTCTCTCCCCCGCACACAAGATGGATGGCGTACAAATTAAGTTAATTGCTCGGATTAACTGTGTTATGAAATGTCTTTCTGTTCCCCGGGAATTCTGGCCAATTCCACCAACTGAGTGTTCCCTTGAACTAATTAATCTTTGAGAACTCCGAGAGATCTCAGTAAATTATTTGAGAATCCTAACTAATATTAACTATATGCCACTCTTTTGAAATTAAGTTGAACCTTGTGACTCACCTTCATTTTCTTGCCGCCACCGCCGCCGCCTCCTCCTCCTCCTTTTCCGCCCAGGGCCATGCCCACCGGCGTGGCCGGCTTGGCCGGCATGTACAGGCTCTCCGTGCGCTTGGGCTGCGAGGGCGAGGGAATGATGTCCTGGCCGAGCGTCCGCTGGCGCAGCAGGACGTCCTCGAACGGCTGGTTGGGTGTCGAGAAGAGCGGCTCCACCTTGCTCTGGCTGGGCGCTCGTCCGGTGGAACCCAGGCTGGGTGTGCCCGCCCGCGATAACCGCCCACCGCCCGTACCCGAGGGCAGCGATCCATTACCCGTCATGCTCGATGTGCCTCCAGCGCCAGGCTGCGGGGTGGAACCGCGGAATACTGAGCCCGCCCGGGGACGGCCATCCGGGGTGCTGGTGCCGCCATTGGTCAGTGGATCTGCCAGCCCGGAGCGATCCAGCGATGTCTGTCGTGAGCCGGCAAAGGCTCCGCTAAGGCGACTGGCCGCCCGGGCATACCGATCGATGGAGGAGTCGCGACTGGGCGGACGCTTGTAGTGGTCGAAGTGATCGATGGATGACTGCTGTCCCATTTGGCCCAGCATGGGCGGTCTACCGCCTCGCTGCTGCTGTTGCTGCTGCTGTTGTTGGGCAGCTGCCATGGCGGCGGCACTGGCGGCCTCCTGGAGCTGCTGCTGCTGCATCTGGGAGGCGCGTCGCAGCAGATTGGTGGCATTGTGACTGGGCGATGCTTGCAGCGAGGACTGCTGTTGGAGTTGCTGCTGCTGTAGGAGTTGCTGCTGCAATTGCTGCTGTTGCTGTTGCTGCTGCTGTTGTAATTGTTGCTGCTGCAGGAGCTGCTGTTGCTGCTGGAGCTGTTGCTGCTGCTGTTGCTGCAGCTGGAGCTGCTGCTGCTGTTGCTGCTGCTGCTGGAGCTGCTGCTGATTGGTGCCGGCGCCAAAGGGTATCTGGTTCTGGTTGGGAGCCAGGTTCTGCTTGAGACCCGAGCTGAGATTGGGATTAACCTTGGCCTGACCGGGCGGCTGCTGTTGCTGGAACTGATATGCAGGATTCATTTGCGGGTTGCTCTGCTGCTGCTGCTGCTGCTGCTGTTGGTGCTGCTGCTGGTGGTACATCTGGTTGATGGCGCTGATCACCTGGGCATGGCTGGGCTGGCCCTGGTTCACCATACCGGAAAGATCCGTCTGCGGCGAGACGGGCAGCTGCTGCGAGTACATTGAGGAAGGCACGGGGCAGTCGGACTCCGGCTTCTGGTGCTGCTGCGAGGCGCGACGCTGCTGCTGCTGCTGTTGCTGCATGGTCAGATATTGCTGCTGGCGCTGTGCCTGCGTGGCGTACGCATCCGATCCGCTGCTGCTCGTGGGCGAGAACTGACCCGCCTGCTGCTGCTGCATACCCAGGCCCATCTTCACGTTGGCATCGGAGGCGGCCGCGGGGCCGGGACGGAAACGCTCCCTCTCCCGGAAGCGCAGCTTCTCGAAGCGCTCCAGCACCGAGGGCTTGAAGTCTGGCGCAAACTCCCTGGCCATTCGCACCGCGTTCTCGCAATCGATTCTCGCCTGCTCGGCGGACATGTCCGCGTTCTGGGCCTTGGCCGCTGCGGTGGCCATCCGGGAGATGGCCATGTCGGAGCGCTGCATGGCCATCTTGAGGGCGCGCTGGGCCGCGTTCACTGCCGCCGTGATGCGGTCACGGAATTTGCGGGAGCGCGCCAGGAACAAATGCTTCTTCTTCTGGCTGGTGATCAGGATGTTGTTCTTATACTTGCCCTCCTCGACGGTGCCGTCGCGGAAGGTGGTCACACCATAGCCGTGCTTCCGGTTGTTGTACCACTCGCCCTCGTACCTGGTTGGTGAAAGTGTAAAGGTATTTAAATAATGCAAATCCCTGGCCCTGAGAGGAGCTACTCACTTGAGTCCATCGCTGCGCTCGGCCACGCCATGACCACAGCGCTTGTCCTTCTTCCACTCGCCCATGTAGGTCTCCACCACGGTCGGGTCCAGCTGCTCGTCCTCCATGGTGAAGCTGGCATTGGACTCCGTGTGGTTGGATCTGTCACAAAAGAGAGAGGGATTGTGGTTAGGCTTAGAGCTATTTTTGGGGGCAAGGACACTCACTTGGTGGTCAGATTGGACTGCTCGGACCCGGTGCTGATCCAGGAGGCCGAGGACATGGTGGAGCGAATGCTGCCAGACGCAATGGTACCCCGCTTCTCCAGATCCCCCGTGCTGCGCTGCTTGCGCATCTTGAGGCCCTAAAAGGGACGCCAAGAAATCTTAATAGGAGTTCCGCTCAAGGAGTTCCAAACGCTTACCATTAGGAATCCCTTCTTGCCCGTCTTGTCCGTCAAACTGTTGCGCCGCACCGGCAGCTTGTCCGACTTGGCCGTCAGTACGAATCCTCCTCGAATCTCCTCCGCCTTCTCCACCATCTTGGCCGCATTCCCGTTCTCGCCGCTCCGCAGGGAGCTGAGGGAGGCATGCAGGTTCTTGCGTCGATGGTGCGAGGCCAAGCCGAAGGGCGCCGAGGTGCGGATTCCGTAGCCATGTCGCTTGCCCTCCTGCCACTGGCCCTGGTACTTGCCTGGAAAGGGAGAAGGGTGCATCATCATCATCATCGTTGCAGTCCACTTGAAAAGCGTAGCGATTGTTATGCTAATGGAGCGCGAAAACTAAAGACTGCAGTGACTGGTGGTACTCCACCTTCTCCTTATACTTCTCCTCCTCTGGGAGTTGCCCTGAGTGAAGTGGGTTTCTATTAATGGCTCCACGTGCCATTTCCCTTCTGAGCTTTGCCTAAGTATAAAATAGTATAGCAGAAAAAATGGTGAAGCAACTATTGATTCTGGTTTCATTTGAAACTCTGTATATAAACCTACTTTTAGTATTTAATAGATCTACCTGTATATTACTTTAATTTTCCTAAACTCTTTCCTTTTTAATTTCTAATTCAATTCCCATAATTTACTCCCTCCTCTGTACTCACATTTCCCCCAAGTGTATCCTTCAATTACCTGGCAGGTGTGGGGGGCCCCAGGTTAATTGTGGAACAAGGAGTTACGTTAGTTGATTAGGAAATGCTACTTAGCCTTCGACTAATGCTAATTGATAGTTATGCGCCAATTCCGTCGTCGGGCAAAGGTCGGCATTTACATTTGCATTTCAGTCGGGGCACAAAAACAATTCCCTAATGGTGGCCAATGCCAGATCTTGGCCAGCTAGTGGCCTCTGCAGACGCCGCCACTCGGTGGTTACTTGGCCATGTGGTTTGCGAATTTCCCCAGAAAAAGCCGCACTCATGCAGGAAAAATGTACAGAGCGAAGAAGCGAAGCGGGAAAGCCAAAATATCATTGAACCGAATGCGCGGCAAATAAAATATGACGTCAGGCTGGGTCGTTGCTTGGTTATATGGTTATGGAGGTGTAAGGATGTGTGTGAGGGACACACACACACACACACAGAGACACTCGCACCCAGAAATGATTACAGAAACGTCAAAAACTAAAACAACGGCTACTGAACGAACTCATGTTCGCCTCCGTTTTGAAACTGAGCCAAAAAGCAAACGCAAAATGATCTCATGCACATTACGTATACGCAGCGTATGGCGCCCAACACACACACACATTGACATACCTCCATCCGCGTAGGTCTCGCATCCGGACCCATCCTGGTAGCCCTCGTTCCAGGTGCCCTCGTACTTGGCCGTCGACACAGTGCTCTCCCGGACGCCATAGCGTCCCTTATGTCCATCCTTCGACCACTCGCCGCGGTAGATCTGCCGCCCGATCTGCTCCACGCCCAGGCCATGACGGCGTCCGTTCTGCCACTGGCCCTCGTAGTGCGAGCCGCTGAGAAGGGACACACAAGGATTAGGAGGATGCGGGATGGAGGATGCCTCCTGGCTTGGACACTCACCTGGGCCAGATGTACGAGCCGGACACCTCGAAGCCATAGTTCCAGGCACCGGCATAGGCGCCCTGATGCTTTGGTCCCGTGCAGACGCCATGGCCATGGGCCTTGCCCTCGTCCCAGCCGCCGCAGTAGGTGCCGCCGTCCTCGAAGTCAAAGCGGCCGCCGCTTATGGGGCCACGCCTGCCGCCCGCCGCCTGGGAGGCGGCATAGGCGGCCATATCGCCGCCATTCTGCTGCAGTTGCTGCTGCTGCTGCTGCTGCTGTTGCTGTTGCTGCTGCGGCGTGAGTTGGCCAGCCTGTTGCATGCTCGAGCCTTTCGGAGTGTCTACAGTTGGCGGCGCCTCAATATACTGCTAGATGCTAGATGCTTTTTGTGCCTCCGCCGGCTGCTCATTGATTTCCCGCTCGACGACGACTCCTCTGGCTCCGCCGCCTGCTGTTGCCTCATCTGATCCTGGTTCTTCCTGGTCTAGTGCCAATGGTTTCGTTTCGCTTGGTTTCGCTCGTTTTGTGCTTTTCTGCTTAGCCTATATGTGTGTTTATATATTTAATCCCTATGTTTCTGGGGGGCGCTTAGTAAGTGTTAAGTTAAATTGTTGGCCTTTTCACTGAAACGCGAAAGTTGCAAAATTCTCCTCCTCTTGAATGAGTGTGTTGTCCTTCGTTTGAACCCCTTGTAGCCCAGCGATACGACTACAGTTGCTTGAATCGAGCATCCGTGGAGCTCTGGAACTGGTTTTGGTACTGGTTCTGCTTCTCTATGCTAATGTCGTAGGCCATCCTTGGTCAGTTGGCAAAAGAAGAATACGGCGAGTGATCTGTGGGCGAGAAGAGGAAAACAATGAATGGAATTCCAAGTGAAAGAAGAGAGAGAGATAGCAGAGGGTTTTTCCGGGAAATTAATCGCATTATGCAATCGACTTTACGTAAATCGTAGTGCCATAAAAGTGCCCCCTCGATATACATATTTACTGGAACTATCCGAGTGGGGAAATTGCGCATATTCCGGGTGATTTATAAGGCGCTTTTAATTGATTTTTATCTACCGAATGTCTTGGTCTTGCCACGCGCGCATCTCGAAGTTTATGGGAGGAGCAGCGCAGTTGGGTGGAAAAAATGGAAAAATACCTGGGAGAGAGGCGAGATGACGATGTGGCGAGGTGGTGACGATGCATAATGGTTTCGGTGTAATTGCATTCGATCTCGGCGCTTTCCGTTTCTATTTTATTTTTCGCCTGGCACCCAAATTTATCACCGCCCCAATATATACACATCTATAATCTTTCGCTCGCCTATATGTGCACAACGATATGCCACGTCAAAGGCCAAAATTCTCAATGGCAGACCGCCCCTCGGCGAGTGGGTGGTGTTGGTGGTTTGCTCAGCTCGCTCAGCTGTTTCCCTGGCACTCGCAAATGTATATATAAATCGGATTATATATGTATATATGCATATATGTTTAGAGGTACGCTCGATAGCAGTAATAGAAAACTACGAAGAGTGCATAGTAGCAGGCAAAGGCCAGGAAAAACACTTTCAGTGTCTTCATGATGGTTTCCCTTTGTCACTGGGCTGAAGATCTCCGGTTTTTCCCCATCAGGGCCATGTGGAGCCGTTGGAATTTCAATGAGTAATACCCGGTCTCGGTATAGTACAGATTTTTATTATAATTGCGCCCAAATTGCTGGTAATTTATTTCTCTTTATTGATTCAACGGAATCCTAGCAAAAAGAATGAGAATATTTATGGCTTGAGGGGTATTACATATGCTAGAATCGATTTTCCAATAGAAAACTTAAGGCAGTTCGATATATAGATTTTCAGCGGGAACTAACAGTCTGGAATAATTTAAGGTCCGCCGTGTTGGTGTACTTTAAACATGTACAAAAAAATAAAAAGAATTCTTCCTCATAACATTATATATTCTCTATAATTCTCTATAATATGTAAATATTTCAGATACTTTAAAGAGTTAACTAAATATTTTCTTGACTTTCCCAAAGGGAAAATATTTCCCCAGTTGAAAATTCAGTTTGTCTCGACAAGAATGCATCCAGAAAATCGACTGAAAACCTCTTTAACAAAACCAACAAAGCATCTGCTGTGGGGGTAAAAAACGCGTATACGCCATGTGCCAAATTGCGTATACGACGTGTGGCCAGCATGGTTGCAGCTTTCCCCGCTGTGTTAAGTGCAACCCACAGCATCCTCCCAAATGGCACTGTATAGACGAGGGTTATGCCAAAAATTTGGAAATTCCTGCCACTCAAACGGGGGAATTCGGACGAGTTGCAATTCCCCGGATCGGGCCGAGGCAGCAGTACTCCATCACTGCCGTTTGAACTATTGGACTCTCTGGCCTTGTTTACTTTAATCATCTTGCAACACGACGAACTGAGCAAACATTCTGCGTACTCGTATTAGCCTCTTTATTGTTCTTTTGCGGTCGACGGCAAAGCGATTTGGGTTTTATTATTTTCTTTGCTGCGGAGTCGAGTCGCATCGCGTCGAGACGCCAGGAGAGGCGAATTCTTCAGAAGCTTTGTTATTAATAGACAACATACACACACCGAGCGGAATCGAGAACAAAGGAGGCTGTCTCTCCCTCGCTTTCCCGTCTTCTATTCTATGTTATTTTTTTGTTGCCTCTTTTCCCCCAGTCTGACAATGTTGTTTTGTTTAAACATTAATGATGATGAAAACACACGCAACCAGGAGCAAGTTGCCGCCGCAGCCCAGAGGTTCCCTCTTCCCAAGTTCTCTTTTTTTCTGGTTTTTTGTTTAAAAACAAAATTGATTTCGAGCTGGGGAAATTGTGGCAGAGCATTGCAGCAACAGGCCAGGTGAGTGGTGTTTGCACACCTGCCGGAGGAGGGAAAGTAATGGGGCAACGTATTAACCTTTTACACAGCAAAAAGGTGCAAAATACTGAGGGAACTTGAATGGGCTTCGGTATAGAGGCTCATAAAAACTTCCAAAATAAAGGGTTTCATACGAAATGGATGTGTTCTCTTAAAAGTTTTAGCAGAGTGTATATGAAGCCTGCCACATTTTTTTTTTTATTAATTTTAGAGCCTTTTATTTACAACTTTCTGGCTTTACAACGAAAATATATCACATATTACTCAAGCTAAAAAATAAAGCAAACCTTGAAACAAAATATAGTAACTAACAAAACCTTAAAACTTTGAATATCTGTGCGTATTAAAGACAAACTTTTAGATTGGAAAGGAGAGCTAACTGGACTGACTAAGAAGTACCTGGTTAAGTATTTCCAAAGAATTACTTCCCAGACACAACCCATCACTAGCATCAATGGCAATTCCAGGAAGATGCCTTCACACACCTGCTGGAAATCTCAGAGGTGCCTTCATGCGATGCTCGGTTAACCATAAATCGAAGATGATACTGCCAAGACAACAAACACAGCAAATAGAGCAATCAATCTGGCGCAGCAGCCCCAGTAAATATATTTCCCAGGCCACATTATCAGAGTCTCTCTCTGTATTCTTCTGATAAAGAACATTTACGTATGAGCATTTATTTATAAACAAGCCAGCGGCCAGCGGCCAGCGAAAGAGACCAGGCGGTGGCCAGGAGGCGGCCAGGAGACGGGGCGGCATGTATCATTGTTATTTTAAAAGATTTTCGAACAAAGCGAAAGCAAAATTCAAATAAAAACCCAAACTGAACTGAACTGAAATGAACTGAACGGAGAGCTCGCCGAGCAACGAAAATATTCGTAATATTGTTCAACCGTATTTTAGTGCTTCTTGCCAAAGTCTATTTCATTTTCGTTTCATTTTCCTACGGCTTGTGCGAAAACTGTCCCCGCCCGCGTCTTGCTTTTCATTTGCTTTTCTCTAGCCTTCTGCCTTGGGCTAGATGGATAGAAAATTAAATAATAGTCCACTGACTGACGTCGAATTTGTTGATGGACGAACGGCAGGCAGGCAGGCAAACACACGATCCTGTTTTGTTTGTGTTGGGATGCGTTTCGGTGTTTTTTTCTTTTTATTTTTCAATTTGCATTTGAAACTTTGCCTCTCCTCCGCCTTTAGTTTAATCAATTCGCACTGCAGTCTCTCTCGAACACACAGATACACTCGGTGGCTAACACACACACTCTCTTGCCAGCGAACACGCAGCGTTCAGTTTTCGGTATTTTTAGCATATTTTTTCGTACAACTCGCACTATATTATATAGAAGATGGCCGCGGCAGTCAACAGCAGCACATTCTCTAAATTGAAATTATTTATAGGTTCACATAAATTAAGTATTAACACCCAGAGCACAGGCCCCATTCTAAGGTAGTTATTCCCCCTTAACTTGAATTGGTTGCAGTTGCACCTTCCTCATATTTTTTGAGGGGCTTCTGTGCCTCGTTGGATTGGGTTAATCGATTTACAGAATTTCTCAATTGAACATTTCGGCTTTAAGAGGCTTTATTGAAGATATTTAGCACTCTTTCCGGCCCGTTTGCCATTCGAACTTCGAACTGATTGACCAGGCTTAATGGCTGTTATTTATTTGCCATTCTCAATTGAGTTTTGGCCACCGACACACGAGCGGAGAGCGCACTCGTGTTGTTCGTTAATCTATATTGTTTTATAACTTATTTAACGCAACGAAATTTTCCACACGCACACACACACTGACAGCGGGCGAAACTCGGGCAAAAATTTGTTAAGAAAGACAACAAAAAAAAACACACAGAAATTAAGATGTGAAAATGTGAAAAGTGTATGTTAAAAATAGCAGAAAGTCAAAGCGCGTCGAAAATGCGATGTCGTTGAGTTAAATTTTTCATTCCCGTGCCTTGATTGGTTCCAAATCAGCTGTTTGTGGAACAGCCAGCACCGCTCCGGATGCGGAATAAGCGGAATGCCGTTCGCCGGATGCGGATATGCGGTGCGGAGCAGGAAGAGCGAGCGGAACGCACGAGCGGCGGGCAGCGACTGGCGGCCGAGAAAAGATCCGAGATGGGGAATCGGGATCGCGCAGTAACGACACGGCGACGAGGATGACGACGATGACGACGACAGCGAGTACGAGTCCCGAAATCCACGAAATCCCCGCGAATCTCTGAGTGTCTGAGTGGGGCACGTTGCGTATACGCCCCGTTCAACTAACTTTCTTGTGCGGGTTGTTCTAGTGGCGACGACATTCGTGCGACACGTCCAAACGCCAAACGCTTGCAAAGCGAAAAGAAATCCCCGCCAGCATCCATGCCAGATTCAAGCCAATTTACTCGCTCTCCCTTGCATCCGCTCTCTGTATTTCTGTGTCTCTCTATCTCTCGTTCACTGTGTTCATTTCAGGGATCCCGAGATCGCTGAATTCATCTGGAAAGCGACAGAAGAGCGAGCTGTGGCTTCCAATTAAATAGTGCTCTCCCAGCGGGTGGCGAACAGCAAACAGCTGTTACATATCGAGACAAAAGACGTGTGGACGGGGCGTATGAGCAATATTTGGGCATAAAGAAATATGAATGAACGCATCCATCGCGTCTGTTGATCGCCCAAATTATGTATATATTATTGGCACTGCTTTGTTTGCCAGGTAATGGGCTGAACGACAGGCAACCAGCGGCTGACTCACTTCCCCCATAAAATACACGCTTCAAGGTGATAATTGACAACGGTTTGCGGATAATATCGGTTCAGGGTCCTGTTCCAGTCCCGGCTAATAGCCGGGCATGCACTTGGCTCGCAATGGCCACTTATCCCGCTGACCACTTAATAATGCACCGACCCACCGACCGTCACATGTGTGCCCCACTTTCTGTAAATGCAATTACCACGCCGCATCGGGGCCACTCAGTTGTCCCCCGTTGCACAAGGAGCTTAGGGAAATCCCCGCTGGTGGACTGTGTGTTTGGAAGCTCCTCCCGGGCCAGTACACGTCACAGGCCATTAACTGGAGTACAGACACGCACCCGCCCTCGAAGGGAGTGCTGGCGGCAGAGCACACACACTCTCAGGTTATACAATTTCGAAATTAAAAAACAAACAAGGAATACGAGTAAGCTGCCAGCTGCAGGCCATACAGTTGGCACACAACCCCATTAAACTCGACAAAAACAATGGGAGAATATTCCTGCATTTTGACAGTATTTTCATACCCTGGAAGGGTATCATAATTTCAGTCAGAAGCCTAAAACGCAGTGAAGGATCCTATAAATCATATATATTCTTGATCAGCATCGACAGACGAGTCGATTAAGCCATGTCCGGGGAAAATGCATTTTTTTCAAAATTTTGAAAAAAAGATAAGGGGTTACATCATTAAAATTTTCAAAAATTGACAAACATTTTTATTTTTTTAAATTTGAAATTGAGTATGCAGATTTATTAACCAACTAAATACGAACATAGGAACGCTTTCCGAATTAAAATTAATCATTTTTTGACTGAGTTATGAGTTTTTTAAGCTTTGATTTTTAGATAAAATTGTCAAGAAAATATCGATAAATATCGCCTAAAAAATGGTATTATAATTTCAGTCAGAAGCTTTAAAAACAATGAAGGAGTCATTTCCGACCCCATAAATCATATATATTCTTGATCAGCATCGACAGCCGAGTCGATTAAGCTATGTCCGGCCAAAAATTTTTTTTTTCAAAAATTTGAAAAAAATGTAAGGGGTTACATCATTAAAATTGTCAAAATTTGACGAAAAATTTAGTTTTTAAAATTTTCAAACTTAGTATACACATTTGTTAGCCCTTTAAAAACTAGCACAGAAAAGCTTTCCGAAATAAAATTAAAGCATTTTTGGCCTGGTTATGATCGATTGTATATTCGAATCCTTGATCCTTTGGCTTACCGCAAGGGCATACAAACTTCGGCTTCTCGAAGATAATTTAATATCTTATGTGAATTTGATTTAATGGGCTATTCAGTCATTTTTTCATGTCAACAAGTGCTATTAAAGAGATGTTTTCCTAAATATGATATCGATAAATACATACTTCAAAGAGATTTTAAATGAGTTGTACTTATTAAAAGGTAATTAATGAAGAGGTTTCCAGCATAAAAGCAAATATTTCAGTTATGGTGGCTTTTCAAAAGAAGGTTTCCCTAGTGATACTTGATGGTCTTCTTTATTCCTGTAGCTTTCCTGGGAAAATTAACTTTAAGAGCCACAACACTTACACGTTTTGAAGCCAGGTAAGGCCAGGGTGTCGCCAAATTTCTTGGAATAATTTTTATTTTCCCTCTTGGCTTTGGGTTTTCTTAATTTCTTTGTTTAGGTTACCTTTTACGGAGAGAACTCATTTTGAGCAAGGCTTTCTTTTGTTCTAAGCCCACGGAATGGAATGTTCTCAGGTAGCTGTAACCAGTTACCACTGTACAACAAGTAAATACTTTAGATGTCCAGTGCAGATGGTCTTGGAACAAATGAATTAAATATTTAGATGCCTTTTCCAACCCAACCGCAAACAATGAATTTTTAAAATGGGCCGCAAAGACAGGAAGATCTGATTCATTTGTCCTAAACGCTGTCCATTGAGTCTTAAAGAATTTCCCCCAACTAAAAGCAATTCAATTTCATGAGCTCCGAGCCCTCTCCGACAGCTGTCCGATCCAGAGCTATCTCAATTTCCTGGCTGCCAGATTATGATTTTAAAATGGTCTTTTTAATTCGTTTTTGATTGCCCAGCCGATGTTTGTGCCTTTGTTTTTGAATTCCATTATTTACGAGATCTCCTCCATTTCGCAGACATTTAATTTGTTTTCATCTGGCGTGCCTTACGAATCGAACGCCGAATCGGAAGTCAGCGTCAGAAATACATGTGTGACTCACACGGAGCTTGCTCTTCGACGGAAATGGAAACACGAGGCCTCACTTCCTTGAGCTCCTGCGGTGGCAAATTGCCGGGAAAACTTGGTCACTGCCAGGCAAATGATGCACATCACGACGAGCGACCGGCTTTGATTGATGACTTATTCACTATGCGAAGGAGGACGAACACTGGCCGGCTAATGGGAAGCGCAATTACAATGGAAATGGACGGAAAATCAGGACTCAAAGTTCTTGGTCTTTCAAGTGCTTTTTATATGTTTAAACTTAATTACTTTTCTGCTTCAAATTGTTCCCCGGAATCGGATTATCTTTAAGTGTTATTATTTTTGTTCTGCTTCCATTTTAATTCTACTTGAGTAATTAGTGAAACAAAGCCCTGCGGCGGTTTAATATAGCAGCAATTCCACTTCAAATCGGGCCAAAACGACAGGCACTTGGCAAGGACTTGATGGGTCCTCGCAGCTGGCTGATGGCGAAACCGAAGCTCCTAGAAATCCGATATATATAATGAAATATTCATACACACACACATTCCCCCCTCTGCCGTCACCAGCTTAACTATCCTTGTATTGTGTCAAATACAAAAGGATTGGGAATCACACACATACGCAAGCCTGCATGCACTTACACATACACTTACGCAAATGGCAGTTATGAGGGGGGTGAGGGGATGGAAGTAGGGACATCCCCGGGTGGTTGGAATAATAAGAATAACGAGAACAACGAGCGACAGCAAGGACTTGAGGCTGCTTGAAGTCAAGCCAGCGCACACCCAAGGAAACTGTCCGCACACACAGCCACAGTGGAGGTGCAAAAACTAGGAGTTTGCATTTGAAAAAAATATGATTTACAAAAGCTAGGGTTTCCTGCGATATGTAGGAACATTTGGGGAGGCTTGGTATATAAAAAAAATTCCCCTAAACACACACTATACTAAACCCCTCACTCCTCCTGGGTGCAGAATGACTTGATGGATATTTAGTGGCACTTTAACCACGACTAACCATAGCCATCCTAGTTCCTGGTGCGATAAGCCAGCAAGCCGAGGTAGACAAAGCAACGATGACGGCGACAGCAATCGACATCAGCATCGACGTTAAGTGTTTATGGGATGAAACAGGGCCTAATACACATTTTGCGGGCGGCAGAGAGGCCGAAGGATTACAACGGCAACTAGGCATAACAATAACACTAACACTTAAGGACAAGGGCCGCACTAGAGTCGCCGAATTGGCACAGATAGGCGCACTCACAGATGCCATTCCCTTCGAGTTGCGGAGACCCGAAATCCCAAAAAACCAGAGTGGGTCGTTGGAGTCCCGCTGTGCGGCGACACCGATTGAAAGACTCTCGGCACAGCCCGGAGAAGGGGCTCCGGATCGGGGCCAGGCGGATGTGCAGTGCTGCGAGGTCGATATTTGTTTAACCAGCAAGCAGCAACGGAAATTAGGTTACTCCTGGGAGCCGTTACACAACAGGCCGTTCCTCTTCGTCTCCGTCGTGTATGTGTGTGTGGCTGACAGCAGGCATAAATCTCGGCAAATATGCAAGTTGTGCCGCCCCCGGAATGAGCAGCAGGGGGGCTGCCACAAGGCAATGCAACAGGAGAGGCCGGAGAGACGAGCAAAGCCTTCGGCCACCACCTCCACGGAGTGGCCATTCCTCCGCAGAGCGAGCCTATTTCCCAGCAGATTCCCCAGTATTTGCTTCTTCCGGCTGCTGGCCAGAAAATGCCATCACGAACTAATGCGACTAACGGAAACGGGGACACATTCTCCCCACACTGAGCCAAAAGTATATTCATTTACAAATTAAATTCATTTGCGGACAAGTTCAACAAGAAGAGTAGCTTTAAAATTAAATATTTATTCGCAAATATCATTTACTAAAATAAACATAAAGGCTGCCCCATTTTCAACCCAAATCAACACAATTTCGTGAGTTTTGCAAATAAATAAATAAAAGCAAACAGTCTCTCCGTACCAATTTCGCTATAATTTCTTTCTGTGCCATCCTCCCAGGACCTCCTGCCACGACGAAAAAAAAAAACAGCAACAAATCAGGCCCAGTGGCAAAGAGGATAGGAAATCAGAGGAAAAAGCAGGACACAGCCTGAAAGCTGAGCAAACAACAAAGCAATAGCAACAGCAACGGCAAATAGACAAACAGCCCGGCTGCACATTCAATTTAAAATTTCCTGTGCTGCAAATGCAAGGACACCCACACCCTCAGGAGTGGCAAGGAGCAGGAGCAAGACGAAGCTGAACGAATGACGGAACAGGAGACACACTGGGCAAGGAGCACACAGGATATCCGCTTCCGCTTCGACAAGTGGCAGGCCCTCCTCCCACACAGGCCGCACACAAAGTTGCAATACGAAGCGCAGTTTGCGCCAACTTCCGGTCCCCCCCAGCAGGCCCGCCCAGGACCTCCGTAACAACAAAGGACCCATCAGCACAGTCAAGTTTAGCGGCCGCATGCAAAATTCAAATTGACATAAACACCGAGACGAGCGCTTGATTGTGCGGCTTGTGTGACTTGTGACTGTTGCTGGCTATAAAAAGTGTGCGCCACTCATCCGTCCCAGCCATCCATCTATTCGCCGGCCGCCATCCCCCATACGCCGTGTGGTACCAGTGCCAGGAGTAACAACACGGCAAATGACACATACAGGGGGTCTTGAGTTATGGGGCAAACTTGAGAGACGTGTACAAAACGGTGGCCCTTGTAGTCAGGAATTAATAGGGATCTTATTTTAATTCTTCATAGAAACAATTTCCATTGCAAAATCACAATTTAAAGCATTTGCATTTAGCTTGAAATGTATTTCTTGCTAGAAATTTAAGACCTGTTTAATTATTAATCAAATATTGAGTGTCTAACTGAACTCCTTTTCTTATAATCCTATATTTTTGTTTACTCAGTTCTTGAGATTTATAAACTTTAACGTGATTTTATTTAAATTAGACTAAGCAATGTGAATTAAATAGGTAAAACTCAAAGGCAGCACACTTTTGACAGTAATTTCACAAGAAAAGTCCTATTAATTTTTTTAAGATAAACACTATTCAAATATTAATGATATAATACATTTTAATAGATTCCAAACCAATTGCTAGTTCGATTTACGGAATTATGACTGTGTGGCACTGGGGGGTGTTGGACTCTTAGGCAGGGGCACATGCCACACGACTCTCATTCCGCGTGCCGCGTTTTCGAGTATTCCTCGAATGTGTGACGCAGAGAGGTGACTGAGAAGGCGACTGAAGTTTGTTATTTCGATTTTCCACCCAACCAACCAGCCAGCCAGCAAGCCAGCAAACCAAGCGATCGGAAGGCGACGCCGGCGGTGGCGGGGCATTATTATTATGGCTACTCACAGATCCTCGGGGTGCCGTCACTTGCACCGGTGCCCTGCAATTGTCTCCGCGAATGTACGCCTTCGTTTTGGTTATTTTTAGAGCCCTAATGCCGACGTACCGAGAAGCAGCAATTATCTGCGCGGATATCTATCTGTCTATCTGCTAGATGGCGTATCTTGTGCCAGCCAGCTACTTGTGGATTCTTTGTCTGCGGCTCGGCTTCTGCTTCTGGTTATGAATCGCTCAGGCATTACTCATTCGATGTTAATTTAAAAATTTCGTTGATTCGATTATTGTTTATAGTTAGGATTGGGTTAGGCCCGCGCGCTCTCTCCTGCTCTCTTTCTCGCGGGGGGGAGACGGGGCGCCGTGGGTTAATTTGGTCTATTCTATTCTAGTTTTTGTTTTTCTCGCGCGCGCGTTTCGCGTTCGTTTCGTTTGCGTTGTTGGTTCGTTTCACACTGACTGCGGAAAGCACGGAAAGTCACTGAATTTTCCGCTCTGGCGAGAAAATTCTCAAAACTGGGCGGTAGGGGGGCAAACAAATGTGTGTTTTTTTGTATTTCGGCAAGCGGACGTCTTGCTCTCCGCTGCTGCTACTGCACTTTCCGAGAGTCTGAGGTGAGCGGACGGTCAGAGAGCTCCTCCCTCACCATCGCACCTCGACGTTGCCAGACCGCTGCCAGTGGGCCAATGTGGCGTATGCGTAATGCGGGTTTTCCACTCTAGAGCACTAAGTGTTCATTGTTGTTTGTTTGCCAACCTTAATTGCCAACGATGAGTCCCGGGGGGAATTAAGTTACGGCCTATGTGGATTCGTTGCCCACTAAAAAAGATGATTCCTTTCTAACTTTGTGGGATTATCCTCGATTTACGCGGAAATCCACAAAAATCACAGCCAGCCCAGTGCGCAATTGAGAAAGTTTCGGTATCAAAATCTAGCTGCTTCGTGTCCATGTTTAACCTTCAGTGGCCACGCATTGGACCTTGAATTAGAAATTAATTAGAGTCGGAAGCGGAGGGCAGTGGCAGGACACGACCGCTCAAGGACTCGCCATCGCCATCGCCCTCGCAATCGTGTGTCCCTGTGCCTGTGCGGCATCTACAGGTAGCCGCAGCAACGACACCCACAATCCTCGAGCCCTCGAGCCCGCCATTGTTTCGATTTTCTAACGAAATCGAAACTCTACACGCTGACGCGAGTCAAACACAAAAAAAAAAAATACACAGAGAGAGAGAGAGCAAGCGACTCGGCGGAAAATCATGGGGTTTTCCCCATGACAAGGGGTACTATAGTAGCAGGGGGAGAGAGTCACACATACTGCGCTTCGGGAAATGCATGCCACATCTCCAAAGGGAGGCTGCTGCATCCTTGATGCCGCTGCAAATGGCCCGTCAAAGTGCTCGAAAGTGGAAACTTTTCGCTGGCGAAACAACTCCGTCGTCGGCCACGTCCTCGTCGAACGCTGCCTCAAAACTTTCCAGCTTTCCTTTTGGGTAAATAATTCATGGCGAATATATTTTTAAGCACACAAACACACCAGTGGCACTCACGCACATACACACAGTCGCGTAACCAAAACAAGCTCGAAACCAGGGGAAAATCCTGACAATTTTCCGGGTTCCTCCCGCTGCGACCAAGGACGAGCACTCGCCTCGACTGTCCTGTGGCAACTGAGCCCGACTGCACTGCCTGTCATACACTCGCTCTCGCTCATTCCTCCTTGCCTAGCTCCTTGCTCCTGGCTAGTGGCTCCTGGCCACCCATTTTCCCACCCGGTGACCAAGTTTTCCTCGGCTGGCGCTCGGCTCTCGTGGGCCGAAGAGTCCTCTTCGTGGACGGCAGCATGTAGGCCACAACAGAAACGAGCCTCCTTTTTATTGAATTTTTGAGCACACGCATGGCACGACATCCTTTCGCCTTCTCTCGTTCCTCAGCCCCCCCAAAGGAGAGCTTTTCCGGGGGCGGAAAAGGGGGTTAAGAAAAAGCTGAAAGCGGGTCCGTATGCTTGCGGTAAATTGCAGGGCAACAAAGTTGTAAACAAATCATTAAAGTGCTGGAAACAACCGGGGGTTGGCGTCGGTGGACAACTGTCAGGCGCAGCGGTTTCACAGTCGGCTTGAGTCCTGGCAGAAGGATTCGAGAAGAGTTAGGGGTTTTTTTTTGGGGCAGGCTCTGAGCTTTATCAAGCTTTTCCCAACGTGCGTATGAATAATCTAATTTCGGATGACCGTTAAAGTTAACCCATCGGCGAAATATCAAAAACGGTTAAGAAACATTGTAAGGAAAGCATTTTTTATGCGAAATAAAGACATTCAGTATTGTAAATTGTATACCCTAGCGGGGAATAGTGTTTATAAGAAGTTTGTAATGCTAAGAAGCAGCTGTTCTTGAAGGCCATAGTTCTTTATAACTAATGTGTTTACTTTTTTAAGGGCTTTTGCTAGACAGATTCTAATAATATAAATTTATTTATTATTATTTGAATAGTACACTGTAATCTTTCCACGTGACAATTTTATTTAATCTATCTATTTTTTATCAAGTATTTAAATACTTAAATAACAACGCCCCCTGTGCGTATACGTAATTATTTTGGATTCTGCTGCTATGCGAATGATTGCTTATCAAACAGCGCTTTCCGTCTTCCGCATCGGAAAATTAATAGAATAAGATTAAATCTAAGTAAAATCATCATAACTAAGCCAAAAATACATTAATGTCAATTTGGTAAGAATTTTAATGCTAGTTTTGATTAGGGTAACAAATCTGTATAATTAGTTTAACGTTTAAAATTATTTACTGCTTAGCATGCTTCTGACTAAAATTATAATACAATTTTTTATGCGATATTTATTGATATTTTCTTAACAATTTTATATAAAAATCAAAGCTTAAAAAACTCATAACTCAGTCAAAAAATCATTCATTTTGATTCGGAAAGCGTTTCTGGGTTAGTTTTTATTTGGTTAATAAATCTGCATACCCAATTTAAAAATTTTAAAAATTCATATTTTTTCCAATTTTTGAAAATTTTAATGATGTAACCCCTTTCCTTTTTTTGAAAATTCTGAAAATTTTGAAAAAAATAAATTTTCCCCGAACATAGCTAGATCGATTCAGCTGTTGATGCTGATCAAGAATATATATGATTTATAGGGTCGGAAATGGCTCCTTCACTGCGTTGCAAGCTTCTGACTGAACTTATAATGCCCTGCAAGGGTATACAAAATACGATACACATATATTTAAATTATTTAATTATGTTGTTCCCATAGTTCTCATTGTCAAAGTCCTCACCGAAAGTAGTCTGCGCCATCTGTCGGGCAACCCCTAAACCTTTTTCAAATTCTCGTGTATCTTGAAATTCGCACAAAAGCTCGCCTATCTAATTGAAACCATCGCTTGGCAGAGAGAAAATGTAAACAAATGTTGTTGGGAAGCCAAATTGAGAGAGAGAGCAGAGCTTTTTGTGCAAAAACAAATGATTATTGTTTGCTCACCTTTAGTTGTTGATTCTGAGAGCCACAGCTGCGGCTGTAAAGAGTGTGTTTGTGTACGTGTGCGTGTGTGTGTGTGTGCGGCGCTGAGTAAGCAACTGTCGCTGTTTCAATGTTCGCTGAGAGTTAGAGCAGGCAAGAAGAGGAAGCAAAGGCACAGTGGTCACGATGCATTGAAAAGCAGGTAAATTTCCAGGTAGTAAATCTGTTTGCTTACAATGTTGCTTTCCCTTTGGGATTTTCCTTTAGTGGATTAGCAACAGGGTGGGTGAGTAGCAAGGGGAAAGACTGGGAGAGAAGAGAAAGGAATGTAATGTGTTAATTACTATGACAACATCTTTAATTACCTTGCAAAGTCTTATAATTTCAGTCAGGAGCTTGAAACGCTGTGAAGGAGTAGTTTCCGACCCTATAAACCATATATATTATTGATCAGCATGAACAGCCGAAACGATCTAGCCATGTCTGGTAAAAAAATAATTTTTCGAAATTTTTTCCATTTTTTCAAAAAAAGATAAGGGGTTACATCATTAAAATTTGCAAAAATTGCCAAAAAATTTAATTTTTTAAAATTTTAAATGAAGTATGCAGATTTGTTAACCTAAGAAGAACTAACATAGGAAAGCTTACCGAATTAAATTTAATGCTTTTTTGGCTGAGTTATGAGTTTTTTAAAATTTGATTTTCCGAAGAAAATGTCATAAAAATATACTGAAATATCGACTGAAAAAATGGTATTTTAGCTTCAATCAGAAGCTTGAAACTAAGTGAAGGAGTCATTTCCGACCCTATAAATCATATATATTCTTGATCAGCATCAACAGCCGAGTCGATCAAGCTATGTCTCGCAAAAATGTATTTTTTTCAAAATTTTCCAAATTTTCAAAAAAAGATAAGGGGTTATCATTAAAATTTGCAAAATTTATCAAAAAATTAATTTTTTTAAATTTTAAAACTTAATATGCAGATTTTTTAACCTAATAAAAACTAACATACGAAAGCTTTCCGAATTAAAATTAAAGCCCTTTTGACGCACTTATGACATTTTTAAACTTTGATTTGCCATACAAAAATATCTATTAAAAAAAACGTATCGATTTTCGATTCGATCCTATATTTCAATTGCAAACTGCTTCCCGAAGCTAAATTCCTTTCTTAATGAATTCAATATAAATATTAAAACAGCGTTTAATATTACAAAAAAAATACCCATACCATCTATGATCATCGAACTGTTTAATTGTATCGGAATTTGAGTTGAGCATCTATTAAAAATATCCCTTTTAAAAATGTAAAATATATAATTGTATTATCATAAATACTATAAATACATTATATTTACTTTAAAGAAATTCATTGTATAGAGGGAAGAGATTATACAATATACGGCTAGCTTCCTTGATTATTTAGCCATATTTAAATATTTAAAGTATTTAAAGTATTTAAAAACTCGTAAAATGATCTTGGTTTATTATCTAAAATTTTCTTATGAGTGCCAAAGCGATTGTACCGTTAAATATGTATCCTGGCAACGATCTCTTTCTCTCTTACTTCACTGCGATCCGTTTTCGGGGTGACTTTCTGTGGCAACACTCAGCGTACCACAGTGCAACACGAAAGCAACAAAAATGTCTTCGTCACAACCCCCCCGGCTGCCTCGCATCTGTTTCTTTGCATTTGTACCGCGCAGTTGCCGTTGCTCTGGCCCTCGCATTGTTTGTATTATTTGTTGTTCGTTCGCAGCAGCAGCAACAAAAGGCTGCCAGCTGTGTGTGTGTGTGTGAGTTATAAATGTGTTCCAGAGAGAGAGGGAGAGACCGATTGGCCCGTTCTCTGTTTGCTCGCCGCTCGCTCGCTCGTGTGTAGCCTTGTTGTTGCCGCAGCGTTCTACGTATACGATAGACACTTTCGGCTCTCTCTGCAGCTGTGTCTGTACGCCAGTATCTGTGTGTGCCTAGTCGCCTCGGTCGCTTGGAACGCGAGACATACGACATCGCAACAACAATCTAACAGTCCGCCGCCGATTTCCAAGCACCGAGCACCGCCACCGCCGTCGCCGCCACCGCTAACCGACACACGCAACACTCAGGCGGAATCAGTCGTTACGTCAGTCGCTCGAGTTGTCGTTGTTGTTAGTGTCGTTGTCATTGCAGTCGCGGCAACAAAAATAATTTTTGGCGCCGTTTTTTTGCTGTGCCGCCGAGTGTCGCGTTTTGAAATCGCTCCGAAAACAAGCTGGCTGCCAGCCTTTGTGTTTTGAAATCGCCTGCCAGCAAGGAGTAGCAGTTGCAGCCTTCAAGTCGCCCCAGAATACGCGCTTTGAAACCTCCTGAAGATTTGCTCTATCGAAAAACGCAAAAATATGCCATAACTGCACTTTTGAAAATCTCCAGAGTTTGGAAACATAAAAAACTCGAGTTTTATTTTACCACCAAGTTATAAAACATTGAAAATTTCAAATTTTGAAGCTAGTGACGTTTTGAAATCGCTTTTGAAAAACGCCAGGTGCTCTCAAATATCCTGCTGCAGCCACAAACAGCCTTGCGGACACGTCGCTAACACAGGTAACTCATCTTCAAATAACAAAACAATACTCCGCCATAGTGATTCAATCTTTTTAAACAACATCGCACTAACTGTTCTAAAACAGCAACAAAATAATACGCGAGCGATAAGCACCAACAACAGCGTTAAAATCGCCAGCTAGAAAAATTCTATATGCCATATTGTGGCCCTGCGTGTGTATGTGTGTCTATTGTTGCTGTTGTTCTATCTAACAAAGTTATTGCTTTTGTTGTTGTTGCTGTCATTGGGCCATGGAGCAATATACAATATGTAGAGAGAGGTGGTAGGATCGCGGGGGGAGCGCAGAGCGAGCGCCGGGGATTTCTGCAAGTTTTCTGTCTGTTTTGTTAGCTTTAGAAATAAATTCCTTCTTTTTTTTTTGCTGTTTTTTGTTTTTGTGTTTTCGGTTGGGTTTTGTGTTTTGTGCTGTTTCTGTGTGTTTCGGCGGCTGCCTTCTTGTTGTTGTACGTTGCTGTACTTTTTTATTTGATTTGTTTTTTGATTTTTTTTGTGTGCCCCGTTGTTAATATATAAACATGAACATTTCTCGAAGTATAAGTACAAAAACACACAGGCGAAACGCTCATGCTGATATGTTTATGTTAAATAGACGTAATACAATAAATATTGCTATAGCCAGGTTCAGTTTTTTTGTTTTTTTCTCTGCTGTTTGCTTTCCCCGCCCATTTTGTACATAGCAATCCAACGAAACATTAACAAAAACAACAACTGGCAGAATCAAAACACGCGCACAACGGTCGCCGCGATAATGATAATGATGTTCGTTGCTAATAATGATGACGGGCAGAAACAAAACAACATTCTGAGAGCGCACAGTGGGCCAAAACAGTGCGGGAATGGAGAAACTGTTATCACAGTTTACAAAATTTTTATATTTATATTAAATTGATTTTCAGTCTATAAGGATTATTGAGACAAGAAAGAGATGATGTCTTTCTTTTGGGACACCATCTTCATAAAAATACAGAATGAGGCTCCAGTTTTATATAAACTATATTATTATTTTATGATCAAATATTTTAAAATCATTGCAATCTTGTAAATTTCTGCAAAATATGATTAAGATTTTTGGCGCCGTTGCCATTTGCTGCTCTTCAGTTCCATTTTGCTCCACTGTGCGCACGTTTTTCGCCGTGCCAAACTGGTGGGCTCAGCGCAAGGTGCTGAAAGTGGCGGGAAAACTTTTGGAGGAGATTCAAGAGAGGCCTGAAATCGAAGTCGGGCTGAAAGAGCGAGGAGAGGAGCGGGTCTCGAGTGAGTGGGCTGATTAGAATCGAAACAGGTAGTCGCAGGTGCGAGATCCGTTCGTTTTGGGTGAGTTTAAACGGAGTGAGTGAGTGAGTGAGTACTTGCAGGCACTCACAGTCGCTTAACTGTACTGCAAACGAAATAATAATGACAAGAGCAACAACAACCAAGACGGCCGCAATGTTTTATTAAGTTTCACAAAATAAATATGATGAAAAAGCTCGCTGCGTGCTGAGACAGCAACAGCAGCAACAGAAACAGAACAGAGCAAAGACCGAAACAGAAACCAACACTAACAACTGACACGAGAAAACAAAAAGAAAACCGAATGAACGAACAAAAAATAAAATAAATAAGACTCAGAACGAAAAGCAAAAAAGCTGACAATTCTCTTTGTTTGTCACTCGCCGTAAATAAATAGGAAAAGGGATAGGAGAGTCTACGAATCGAATATGGGAGTATGTAGGGTGGCGCGGGGGCTATGTTCGAGGTGTGGAAACTGCAGGTTTATATTGATTTAAATTATCCATAAAATTATTAGAAAAGTATCCTTTAAATTCATTATATTACAGTGTGGAAGTTTTGAGAACAAATAGTCAATGATTTTAAATATTTTTAAATTAGCCCTATAAGTATGCAACAAAAAATAGCTTGTTTTTTTAAAATTGCAGTAAAATAGTTAATTTGACTTTTAAAGCAAATATTTATTATTTGTCAAAATTCACCATTTCAATGACAGCAAAATTTTACAAAAAAAATGCAAATCAATAAAACGTAATACTCAATAGGCATCTCCTTACTTTTTGCAGGCTGCGAATTAGCTCGAATATGACAACATCGACGCAGAGCAATACGAAGAGCAGCAAAACCGCCCACCACGAGAGCGAGGAGCGAGCCACTGCCCCCAGCACCACCTACACCCACCACAGTCCGACGGGATCGGGATCCGGAGTCTCGATTGGATCCACCAATCGCGTGATGCAGGCGGACGAGGACTTCAACATCCGGTTTGTCAACTTGGTGCGCAACCACAAATGTATCTACGACAAGAAGGTGCCCGAGTACCGCAACAGGTGAGTGGAAAGTCCTCGGTAGAATTTTCTATCTGTGACTAATTTCAACCTTTTATTTTTTATCAAAGAGACAACCAAGAAAAGGCCTGGGTGCTGATATCCAAGGAGACGCGGGAGAGTGGTGAGTGTTAATCAGATTTCTCCAAGTTAAACCTTAACTAAATAGGATATACTCTCCCCTTAATAGTCATACACTGCAAGGAGCGATGGCGGAACCTGCGCGCCTGCCTCTCCCGCTACATCAAGCAGCAGTCGGGATCGGAACCGCAGCACAAACCCTACTATCTGACCGAGCATATGGCCTTCTTGCTGCCCTTCCTCAAGTCCACCCGCAACTCCCTGGAGGGAAACACTAGCCTGGCGGCGCTGTACCAGTTGTCCCAGCAGCATCCGCACGGCCGTACGGAGCATCTGTTTCACCCGGCTATCCATGGTCACGACGAGAGCATCTACTGTTCCACCACCAACGTCAATCATAATAATAATAACAACATCAGGGCTGCAGATGTGTTGGAGCTGAAGGATGAGCAGGTGCCAGAGATGAAGCACTCGATGTCGGAGAATGGCGACGACGAGGAGACCATTGACGCTTTCGATCCGGCGGTGGCCAATGTCCTTGGCTTCGATCATGCGCGAGACACGCCGACGATCACCATCGCCCAGGTGACTGGACGAGCCGGCGGAGGATCGCCGGCCAGAAGTGATACTGCAAGTGCAGATAGCATGCAGAACTTCATTCCGGATGTGCAGCTGGCGGAGACCGGGTCGCAGCTTATGTACAATAATGAGGGACGTGGCACGCCACCGCCCCTGCATTTTCACCCGCACATGCTTCCGAATCCCATGGTCATGAGTTTGGGGTTGGAACGCCGCCCATCGTCCTTCGAACTGACCGGTGCCAAAAGAATTAAGACGGAATGCGAGGCCTCCAGCTCAATGACGAATGGCGGCAGTTTCTGCAGCGGACTAACCGTCTCGGAGATAGCCGACATGGAGTTCTTTCGCAGCATTCTTCCTGACCTGGCGGCTCTGACTCCCCAGCAGCGTCGCAAATTCAAGATTGGCATCCTGGAACTGATCGATGATGTGGTAACGCGGTATCCTTCCGCTCCGGAGAGTTGTAACGGAAGAGTGAACGGCGGTGTCAGCAACGGGGTAAGCTCCGGAAGTCGGCACTCGAGACGCAGCGCTGGCCGCGAATGGCGAAAGCAGTGAAGGAAAAGGAGGGTGAAGGAACAGAAAGTCACTAATCCTTAACTAGAGTTATGATAAGTTAGTTAGCTGCTTAAGGTGGCACTGGAGCTGGGATTAGGTGCCATTAATGCTGGTGTCTTTTGCCAACTTCAGTCCGCTCACTGTCCAAATGTTGTGTGCGCTCAATAGGATGCGTAAGTATAGGGTCCTGCTAGGGTTTTTGCTTCCGAAGAATATATTTGATTTCTATTTCAAAGATGTCTTAATTTTAAAGAGTACCAATCAATTTTAAGAATAGAAAATATGGAAACAAAAGTTAATGAATGAAGCTTTCTTCTGGTGTCTGCGTCAAGTGCGTAATTTTTAATATTTATAAATTCAACAAATGAAAATCTGCAAAATAGCATTTCAAGTGGCAGTTACTATTACCTATTTAGCTTTACAACTTGAATTGAAATCAAATAAATTGTGAGGAAGTGCTAGCCTGATCAGTCCTTACAAGCCATTAAGCTCAAAAGGGACTTGGACCTGGAGTAAATTTGTAAATTAAAGTATTTACAGATTTATGGAATGAAGAAATTCGCTCACTTTCGCTTCGCTTGCCAAGTTCGCTTAGAGCATAATAATCTAGCTGTAAGGAATCTGTATATATGTCTAAACAATAGAATCGATGTACAAAGCTGTTCCAAGTTAAATCAAAGAATAAGATATAGAGGAAGGCATGATGGAAGTCAAACTGCTGTGTCAAATAATAAACAAACAAGAACGTTTGGAAAATTATACGGTAAACTTTAATTTAAAATCGCGACAACTTCATCATATGCATGTAGGGTCTTTCGCAGGGGCCATGCCCCGTCTAGGCTAGCTCTCCCCGCTGAGAGAAATGCACAGGGACGAATGGCCCGTCCCTGTCTTCGCACTAAAAGCTAATTTTCGTTGGCTGGGACAATCGGATTGGATCGAATCTACAACTTCGAGGTGCCAGCCGTGGGGTAGAACTTCTTCGTCGGGTCCTTCGCCATGTCGAGCAGGGTTTGTGCCGGCTTGAAGGGGGCTCCGTAGAGCTCGGCGTACGACTGCATCTTGCTGACCAACTTACCCGCTCCGTACTGATCGACCCAGCGGAAGGGGCCGCCGGAGAATGGCGGGAAGCCCAGGCCGAAGACAGCGCCCACATCGCCCTCCAGCGGGCTGTCTAGGATCTTCTCTTCCAGACACAGCACTGCCTCGTTGACGAAACGCGACACCATGCGCAGGGTCAAATCCTCGGGCGTGTTGGCGCCCTTGGAGACCAGGGAGTACTTCTGCTTGACGATCTCCAAGGCATCATTGTTCACCGGACGGCTGCCCCGCGTCTGACCATCGTATATGAAGATGCCTTTGCCGGACTTGCGTCCGAGGAAACCGGCCAGCACCAGGTCGTTCATCACGTCAAGATTGCCACCGCTCAAGCGCTCACCGAACGCCTTCGCCAAATCGGTGGCAATGTGCGAACCCACATCGATGCCAACCTCATCGGCAAGGGTGGCGGCACCCACGGGGAATCCAAACTTCTTGGTGTATTGATCCAGATCCTTGGGGTCCACGCCTTCCTGCAGCAGTCTGAAAGTATGACAAATTTCAATGAGGTTCTACGAAACAAGGCACTATTAAGTAACCAACCTAATGGCCTCCGACAGCATGCAGGCGAGAATGCGGGTGGTGTAGAAGCCTGGACCGTCGCCAACGGTGATGACTACCTTGCCCTGCTTAAGGCCCACGGCCACAGCCTGCGCAACGGTGTCCTTGGAGGTGCCCGGATGCGTGATGATTTCCAGCAGTTGCATTTTGTCCACGGGTGAGAAATAGTGCATGCCAACCACCTTATCGGGACGGGAGCTTCCCGCTGCGATTTTGGTGATGGGAATGGCGCTGGTGTTGGTGGCAATGACGCAGTGCTCTGGGACAACAGCCTCCAACTCCTTGATCACACGGTGCTTAACGTTGATGTCCTCAAACACAGCCTCAATGATGATGTCCGCGTTCTTGAAGTCGCCGTAATCCAGAGTGGGTCGCAGGTTGGCTAGAGTTTGGTCGCGCTCCAATCCGCTGATTCTCTTGCGCTTGACGGCCGTCTCCAGACCCTTTTGCACCTGACCGATGCCGCGGGCCAGGCCCGCTTCGGTAGCATCCTTCATCACCACTTGATAGCCCTTGTCCACCGACACTTGTACGATACCAGCGCCCATGAGGCCGGCTCCTAGTACACCCACAGTCTTAACCTGACGCTGGGGCTTGCCAAAGCGATTCTTCTTGCACTCGGTCTGGCCACGGAACAGGGATATTAGACCCTTGGACTCGGGAGTGGCCGACAGCTCGCCGAAACCCTTACGCTCTGCCTCGTAGCCCGCATCCGAACCCTTATCAACGCCGGCACGGACCACGTCAAGTATCTATTGGAAATTCAAGGTTAACTAAAGGCTACAGGACACTGGCTTAAAAACGAACCTTAAGGGGAGCGGGATAGAGGCCATTGGAAACCTTAAGCACCTGCTTCTTGGCAGTCTCGAAGATCTTGTTCTTTACAAAGTCCGTATCCATGATGAGTGACTGGATCTTGTTAACCAAACCGCTCTTTTCGCGATTCACCTATAGCAGGAATGAGATAAGAACAAAAATAGATGGGATCGAAGGTTAATACTACTATGGAATGAAATGGTGTTTTTTATGAGATATGTGTGCTGAAATAGTT
This sequence comes from Drosophila bunnanda, assembly GCA_035046265.1. Taxonomy (NCBI): domain Eukaryota; kingdom Metazoa; phylum Arthropoda; class Insecta; order Diptera; family Drosophilidae; genus Drosophila; species Drosophila bunnanda. The sequence continues at coordinate 2,892,520 of JAWNOB010000076.1, read as the reverse complement.
TCTTACGCGAATTTTGCCACTGGCCAGATCCTTGGCCACCTGAATGGCCGTCTTCTCGAGGTATTCGATGGTGTTCTGATCAGCGGGCTGCAGACCCGGGCCGAGGGGATCCACCAGCAGATCAACGATGCCCAGACGCTTGGCGCGATCGGCGCGCACCTGCTTGCCGGTCAGGCCCAAATCCAAAGCCGTCGGCACAGAGGTGAGCTTGGGCAGGCGGACAGTGCCACCGCCGCCGGGCAAGAGGCCCAGCATGACCTCGGGCAGGCCCAGCTTGGTCTTGCTATCCTTGGTGGCGATGCGGTAATGGCAAGCCAGCGCCAGTTCTAGGCCTCCGCCCAGGCACACGCCACTAATAGCGGCCACAATCGGTTTCCGGCTACGCTCCATCCGGTCGAACATTATTTGGGCGCCGTGCGAGATCAGTGTGGCCTCTTCCGCCGTCTGGCAGGCCTCCAGCATGCCGATGTCGGCACCGGCGACAAAGCATCCCGGCTTGCCCGAGATCAGCACCGCCGAATTGACGGCACTGTTCGTCTCCAGATCCTTGATCACGCGCTCGAACTCATCGCTCACCTCGGAGCCCAGTGAGTTGACCTTGGCATTGGGCGAGTCGATGCGGATGACCAGGACCCCGTTGACCACTTTGGTGTGCAGATGCTTGTTGGCAGCGGCAGCGGCGGCTGCCGGAGCGGGATTCGTAGACATGAGACGGCGGGCCGAGACGGGCAGAGCTGTGAAGGGTTTCAAAATCTAGATTATCATCGCACTCCAAGTGGAAATCGACAAAAATAAAAATGAAAAGCAGAGGCAGCGAGACAGAGACAGACGAGCGGCGACGTCAAGAGAGAGTACAAAGTGCAAAGTCCAGTTATGCGGCGTCGGCGAGGAAGAATCGATGAGCGGCAAGACAGCGTTACCGCGAGAGAAAGCCACTATCTTGGGGACAAGCTCCACCACTCTCGCACGGATTCCGGACTCACGTTCCCTTAAATTCGTCGAAATCCCGAAAATTAACCCACCTCTAGAGCACTTATTCTGCAGTAATTGCTGCCGCGTAAGTTGACCAACAGCACTGAGGAATCTCGTTGCCGACATTGCTTCGCCTTATATTTGGTCGTTTATCTTCAGCTCGTTCACTTTACGATTAATAATAGTGTTCGATTGAACCTTGCTCGGCTCCGTTATGTGTTTTTGGTGATATAAAAAACTATGCGGCAATTTGTTCAACTTGTTGCATCAGGGCTGCCAATTTGAATTTTTTCCCGTCAAAACTGGCTTTTTTTTGGGAATTTGGGGCTGCGAATTTGAATTTTTTCCCGTCAAAACTGGCTTTCTTCGGGAATTCGGGAATTCCGGTTTTTATCGATACTTCGATACTTTCCCACGGAGCGAATTCTGTTAAGTTACGCTCTCTCTCTCCGATCTGTTACTTTCTACATGAGAATTCGACACCAAACATCTCCAAACATGAGAATTCGACCCCAAAAATGAGAATTCGACCCCAAACATCTGTAAACGTGTAGAACAGTTCTGTAAGCGTGTAGAACCGTTCTTAACTGTGTCAAATGCAAACTGCAATCTGTAAAAGCGTAACAGTTTGGAAGTTGTTACGGAATTTCACCGGCAGCTGGTCACACCCTTTTAATTGAAACAAATTGCGGCATAAACAAAACAAAAACTTTTAGCTTTGTAACGGTTCCATCGATATTTTGTAAACTTTTCCATAGATTTTTATAGCCTTGCAGGGTGTAATAATATCGTAAGGCAGTGAAAGAGTCATTTCCGACCCTATATATCATATATATTCTTGATCAGAATGAACAGCCGAGTCGATCTAGCTTTGTCTGGTCAAAATTTATTTTTTTTCAAAATTTTCCAAATTTTTAAAAAAAGATAAGGGGTTACATCATTAAAAATTGCAAAAATTGCCAAAAAATTGAATTTTTTAAAATTTTAAATTGAGTATGCAGATTTATTACCCTAATAAAAACTAACATAGGAAAGCTTCCCGAATCGAAATTAATGTTTTTTTGGCTTAGTTATGAGATTTTTAAACTTTGTTTTGACGAAAAAAATGTCATAAAAATTTACTGAAATATCGACTGAAAAAATGGTATTTTAGCTTCAATCAGAAGCTCTAAACTAAGTGAAGGAGTCATTTCCGACCCTATAAATCATATATATTCTTGATCAGCATCAAAAGCCGATTCGATTAGGCTATGTCCGGGAAAAAATTTAAATTTTTCAAAATTTTGAAAAAAATGTAAGGGGTTACATCGTTAAAATTGTCAAAATTTGAAAAAAATTGATTTTTTTAAATTTCAAAACTCTATATGCAGATTTGTTAACCTTATTAAAACTAGCACAAAACAGCTTTCCGAGTTGAAATTAATGCATTTTTAGCTTAGTTATGATATTTGAAAATTTTTGATTTCGCTTTTAATATAATATAAAATATAATATTAAAATATATATGTTTTAGGTTTTATTGCAGGTATATGTAGGCCAAAAAAGCCAATGATTGCCAAAATTCATATATATTTCTGTTTGCAATCAAAATCTTAATCAATACAGAATAAAACAATTGAAAAACAAATTCGATAAAATATTTAACTGAATTTCTCAGTTTTGTAAAATTCATAAAAGGTTTAATTTTTTAAATATTAAAGCCCAGTATGCTAGGAGATAAATGCTTTGTTGGATCGGTAACTGTTTCGGTTAAAAAATAAATGCGAATCTGGTGAGTTGCCTCTGTGTCTAGATTTTCCCGTGCCATTGTTTGCGGGCATTTTCCACGCTGACCCACCCCGCCGCAGGATGTTGTTGTTGCCGGGTCATAAAGGCGGCCGCAGGACAATTTGCGGGCTACGCATGTCACTCGCATTTTTTCAGGTCGTTTCCTCGGATCGAAGTGCAGAAGGACTCATTGAAGCCGCATTAAGCGCGCCTCATTTGCTGCGAGGCACAGGGCCAGGCTCCTTTGATGTCGCTTTGTCCCCTCAAGTGGCCACTCCTAAATAGGTTCGGATGGATTTCGATTTCGATTTCGCCACATTGTCGTTCTCGGCACTATTGTGGCAACACACGCCTTTGTGGCATGCACCATATATTAAATAGTTAATAGTTTTTGCCCCTAGCCGCAGCTGCGGCCTTGATTTCTGATCCGCTGATCCGTCAATGATGTGTGAAGAGTCAGCGGAGTCACACTCGAGTCTGTCAGCGCTGAGCATCCTGTCACTCAAATCCTGCTGGTAGCCTGGCTCCGACCTGGCCTATCAGTCTATCGCGGGGAGGCTTGTCACTCCTTAATGGAAGGATATTAACTGCATAGTAGAAAGCGGCATTTTGGGATAATGTTTCAAATATATTTTATTCTGGAGATCCTGTATATATCTCCTATGCTCCACTCCCTCACATCTTATAAAGAAAATGAAGAAAATTCAGTAACAAACATATAATGCATTAACCAATTGCTGCAATTGCCTGGGTTGGCTTTACAGGATCATATAAGATCCTGGTCAGAGTCACTGGAGTGCAACGAAACGACTATGTCCAGTTCTTCGGTTGGCGGCTCCTCTTCGGTGCGGACCTCCTGTCCTGTTCCTTTCTGTCCTGTTCCTTCCTGTCCTGTTCCTTCCTGGCCTTGGGGTGGCTGCCCGCCTAGATTGGGATTTGCTGTTTGCCCCTCGGAACATAACCCTGTGAAGGATCCACGGGCAGCTTGCAAAATGCCATCGAAGAAACGCTTAAATAGAACCACAGTCAGAGCGCTCGTTTCATCCAGGTCGGAAGCCGCCATGATCCGGCGTCGAGGTGTCCTCCTCCTCGTTACGCCACCTCCTGTAGCGACTCCATTTGGGGCACGGTTCCGCCCTGGGGGTCCATAATTTAGTGTTTAGCGGTATTGCTGCTCTGGGAATCAATCTTACCAAGAGGAGCTTCCTCAGCCGCCTCGGCAGCCTCCTTGCGGAGGCGAATCCTCTCACTCCTTCTGACCGGTGCCGTAGGCGGAGGCTTATTGCGGCGCGGCATTAAAATTATATAATATTAAAGAAAACCGAACTTTAACAAATTTGTAAAAATGTCGCCAAAAGTACAAGAAAACTTTTGAACTGAAAAATTTGTATACGTATAAATTATATTATTCATAAATGCTATACGTGCAACTGGTTGCCAGTCTAGGTTTGAACTGAGCTCGAAACGTTGAGACACCGGACACCTTAAAGTAAGAGCCTACTTGGTGGGATTTCCCTTGAAAAATAGACATTTCTGACCCAATAAGCAATATCTAATGGCTTTACACAAACTCTTGGCAGCATCTTCCTTGGTAGTCCCAACTCACCCCCAAAAAGAAGACAACTCCATTAGCTTTATTTGTGTGCAAAATTAGAAATCTGCATTAACAAATTGACACCGTATAATATCCGCTTGAATTTGTAATTAGTTTGCAGCGAATGCGAATTTGCCAAACCTCAATCTCTGGGATCCCTCGAAAGGATTCGCACATTTATTCACGCGCATATTGAATTACAAGGGCAACAATGGGATCTGCATCAGGATCGGCAGTGAGAATTTGCATAATACCTTTGCCGCTCGGCACCCAAGGATAACACGAAGTGAGCAGCAAAGTCAGCGACTCCAAGGAGTCCTCTCTCCTCATTTGCATCCGAGGGTTCAGCTTCGGGTTTCGAGGGCTAATCAAACAGTAAAGGACCAAGGACAGGAAGCACACGCTCTGTTGTGATTTATGGCTGGAAATTAACATAAATGAAATCAAAACATTTTAAATGTTTTCATTTAGGCAGGGGTTAGCCGTGAGGCGGCTGCTGCACTCGAATTATATATGCAAATATCGCTTGAAACAGAGTCATTCCTGTGCGAATATCCTTGTGAAGGTCGCACGCGACTGCGGCACACTTCCCGTCCGACATGACAACTAATGGGCGTTTTGTTTATGGTCGATCTGAAACCCCCATTAGGGTCGAGGTCGAGTACCAGCCACCCCTTCCCGCCACCCTTTTTCATTGTTTCATTTTTTATAATTTTAATTATTTATAATCGGTTTAAAGAAAAAAAAAGGATTCCAATGCCTGAGTGGCCTCTGACAGCAGCTAAGCCCCTTAATCGACCCTTGATTTGATTGCCGATTGAAATTGAATTTGAAATATAATTTTAATAGGCCCTCAAAGCGAGGCAAATTTTTTTTCCTACTGAAAAGGGCTTAAATAATAATCATACATATATAGAGTTATGATTCTTTATAGCTCTGTACTTATTACTTTTTATTCATCTAAAATTTTGGGGTATGCCTCTAGCTGAGGATTTGATACATTACTGTTGTCAGTCTCAGAATTCTCTTGTGAATCTTCATCTTTAAATTCAACTTCCTGAACTTCCTCTTCTAATATAAGCTTTAGCGGTTTATATTCTGTGTCCTCTGGCAACCTAATAGAAACTGTAAAAGGTTTATTATTTAAATTATATATATTTTATTATTACTTTTTTGCAACTCATTACCAGTTGGGAGATTTATTGGATGCTGCACTAAAGGCCTTCGTGGCAGATGTACTGGGGACTGGGATCTACGATAAACTCTGCTTCCACATCTAGTGTTTCTAGAATAAATAGGTCTCCTTACTAGGATTTTAATAGAAGAACGCATTATCCTGGCTCTCGGAGACACTTTAGCAAAATTGTCAGCTCCCAAGGATATCGCTGCGCCATGGACCAACCTTCTGCGTCTTTCTGAGCATCTTTTAAGAAAACTAAGAGATCGGAAGCAAATCATTAAATGTGTTTTAGAGGGAGGCCGTTCCCTTACCCCTGCCACCTGGATCTGGATACCCCGTCCGGAAAAGCATACAATGAAAATTTATCCATAGTTCATAAATTTTCTATTTTTTGGAAATTAGAGTGATTGCTTTGAAAATAATGTAATGATGTCTTTGTAGTAAAAAGGCATACTTTGATTCAGTTTTCTTTTCAAAAAATGTTTATTACTACACAAAAGTTCATAAATAGGTGGGCAATGTGGCTTAACTCTCTAGAGGCTTACGTTGCTTACGATTATTTTGTATAATTATTGCTCTTACGTGGACTAAAACTTTGGAATAGCTGGGAAACAAGTCGGGGAGTACAAACTAGAAACGCTCAACTCAATATCTCATATCTCATAGGTTACATAATAATAGAGCCAACAAGCAATGGGAACATGTGAATGGAAATCAACTAAAGACTAGAACAACGCTTGAGTGGTGGCTGTCAAGGAGGAGGAGATCCCTTAGCAGTACACGGGATCGGTGCTGCCGGCAGTTGGCTGGTGGTAGGTCGCCTCCATCTGGATGTTCCACACATTGTCCACTCCCGAGTTGCTGTAGTAGTAGTCCGCCGGCGACTGCTGCTGATCCTGTTGCTGGTAACTGCTCGGCGCCAGGAAGTTGGTGCTGTGCTGCTGGTAGGCGGCGACTCCTTCGTCGTAGAGCAGATCCACTGCGCCGGAGGCTGTTCCTCCGACTCCGCCGTTAAGCGTGGACTCGAATACACTGAAGATCTCCGAGCTGGTTGTGTAGAAGCCGCTGTCCTGCTGGCTGGCTGCCTGACTGCCACCGCTCACGTCCAGGGAGTGGGACGGGGCCAGGTATCCGTTGAAGTATCCATAGTCCTCGGAGCTGTAGCCCGAGCTGCTGGTCAGGCTGGAGGTGTCGTCGCAGCTCTCGTACACGGGCATGCCACACTGGAAGCTGGCGGAGATCGGCTGCTCGTAGTTGGGGGCCACCAGATGCTGCTGCTGTTGTTCCTGCTGCTGCTGGTGCTGCTGCTGATGGAGTTGCTGCTGGAGCTGCTGCGGCAGGTTCTCTTGGTAGTAACTGCCAGAGGAGCTGTGTGAGGAGAGCGGCGAGTGGAGCATATCGTAGCCGTACATGCCGTGGTCGTAGGTCGTTCCCTCCAGCTCGTAGTAGGTCTCGCCATTCCATTGACTGGCGACAGGAGCAGCCACTGGTCCTGCAGACCCATAACTTCCTGCTCCCGCTGCTGTCTGACTAAAGCTGGCAGCGTGTGTGGGCGTGGATGTGGGCAGATAGCCACTCGACACTATCAGCAACTCCTCCTGGCTGCTTGGAATGCCCTCCTGCCTCTTGCGCTTGCTCTCCTGGATCAGCTGCGTCTTGGCCTGCCGCTTGGTGGGTCTCAGGCTGCTCAGCTTGTCGCTGAGGGCGGATTCCCTGGCCAGCATCACGGCCAGACTGCGCACGCGCCGTCCCCCGGCCAGCAGACGCCTGGCCTCCGTGGAGCCCTTGGCCTCGGGCCGGGGATGATCATGGGTACCCTTGGCCTGGAAGTATATGCCGTTGCCGTCGCGCCGCCAAAAATGTGTGACCGGATAGCCGCAGTGTCCGCGGCAGGCCTGGATCTCTAAGCGACCGTTGCAGTTTCTGTAGAGTCAAGATAAATCCAGAGTTAGTTTTGGGTTCTATAAGATTTTTAGGCTAAGAGGAAACCCACCTATTGGGACACTGTTTGCCCTGCTGCTTCCGCCTGGCCTTGTCACAGATGGCAGGCCTCAGGTGGACACTCGCTCCATTGGGCAGCTGGCACTTGGCGCTGCAGAGGAGCACGCCCAGGCAGCTCTTCTTGAGGATGTTCACGTTGTGGTTGTTGGTGTTGCGCATGGCCCAGCCGCTGGCATGCTTCCGAGCCTCGTCGCTCTGGGAGGAGTAGACCAACCGGCAGTGGCCATTGGCCCAGTCACTGAAGTCATCGAACTGGCCCACCGACGGCATCTTCGAGTCGTTGATGTCCCAGTCCAGGTTCACACGCGACTTGGTGGCCGGAGGACTGGGCACGGGCACTGGAACTGGCACTGGCACTGGCATGGACATGGTTAAGCCGTTCAAGACCATTGTGGGTATGTGTTTATCTTGTATCAAAAGTTGATTCACTCGCGAGGGGCTTTCTATTTCCCTTTCTCTCTACTTTTTTCTGTTTATTTCTTCTACTATCAGTTTTCCTCTAGCTCAGTTTTCCTTTCGATTTTCCTGTGGAACGACGCGTCCGTTCGCATCGACTGCGCAAGGCTGACTAACTGGGCCCGGTCTGCGCAGCGCAGTTAAGTTGCCGGCATGCGAAGCGGCAGAGCGAGGCGATGCGGAGGGTTGCTTCCAACGGCCTGCCATTGGCTGGCCGTTATCCGCTTTATCCGCACTCGGGACTGAAAACCGGAAAGAGGCCTCGCCGGTTTGATTGGTAGCAGCAGCCGGCAGCTGGAAGTGGAGCTGGAGCTGGAGCTGGAGAGCCGCCGCTGCCGCTGTTCCTGGCCTGCTCTAGCACCTGCGGTTGCAGCACGCGCTCCACTGGATAATTGTGCGATACAAGGGGAGCCCCAGTTCCAACCCCCAGTCAAAGCTAATTAAGTTTGGAAAAAAGTTTACTTTGCCGGAGCGCGGATATGGGGGAACGGGAATGGTAATGGCACTGGTAATGGCACTGGTAATGGCACTGGTAATGGTAATGGGGAACTGGGCATGGGGCCTGCGATGGCTACACCTGGCCTGGCAGATGCCAGAGGCCTATTTGCTCTCTGTCCCAGGAGTTGGAGCTGGAGTTGGAGCCTGCAATTGGATTCGGGAAGGGGAAGAGCACACAGAGCACGAGCACATGGATGGCTGGAGGGCAAACAAGGGCTCGAAAAACAAAATGGAGCTCTGGGGGGAGATATTGTATGTATTTTTATTCAATCAAAGGCAGCATTATCAAACAATATAAAAATAATTAAGGGACATATAACCACCTTTTTAACATTCTTTAAATTAGCTAAATAAAAGAATTGTTATTGTCAGAAAAATAGGAAATAATTGTATTGTTTGTAAAGCAATTTGTAGCTAAAAAATTATAGAATGATAATTCAACAATCAGCAAATAATATAAAATTAAAGAGAAGGAATGCTAGTTTCTGGAAGCTCATAACTTAGCCAAAAATGCATTAATTTTAGTTCGGAAAGCTTTACTATGTTAGTTTTGAGTAGGTTACAAAATCTGCATACTCAGATTAAAATTTTAAAGAAATTAATTTTTTCTCAAAATTTGACAATTTTAATGATGTAACCCCTTACATTTTTTTCAAAATTTTGAAAAAAATAAATTTTCTCCGGGTATGACCTAATCGAATCGGCTTTTGATGCTGATCAAGAATATATATGGATTATAGGGTCGGAAATGATTCCTTCATTGTGTTTTAAGCTTCTGACTGAAATTTCTATAAAGTTTTTTGAGTCAATATTTTATATAAAATTTTTTTGTCATATTGAAGTTTAAAAAACTCATAACTAAGCCAAAAAAGAATTAATTTCAATTCGGAAAGCGTTCCCATGTTAGTTTTTATTAGGTTAATAAATCTGCATACTCAATTTAAATTTAAAAAAAATTAAAATTTTTTCCAATTTTTGAAAAATTGAATGATGTAACCCCTTATCTTTTTTTCAAAATTTTGAAAAAATTAAATTTTCCTCGGACATTGCTAGATTGATTCAGCTGTTAATGCTGATCAAGAATATATATGGTTTATGGGGTCGGAAATGACTCCTTCACTGCGTTGGAAGCATTTGACTAAAATTATAATACCCTTCATTTACCTTAAAAATCATAGTAGCTGGCCCTTAAATGGCCCCTTAACTAAGATGAAAGACAGCCAAGCTAAGTATTTTCCCAAATCAATGTAAAAATACTATCGAAATTCTCCTAAATAAGTTAAAAGCAATTTTATAATACATACAAGACTATATACAATATAAAACCAAGGACACACAACTTCTCACGATCTCAGCTGGGCGATAAAAAATTAAACGTTTGCAAAAAAAAAAGAGAAACCAAAATGCCTGGAGTCTGAGCTATCTCGGCATAAAGATCGAAGATCGTAAAACACAATTTAGCACGCAAAAAAAAAAAAAGAAAACTATATTAAAGAAATCCCGTTAAGGAAAACCAACCCCTCTCTCTCCAGAAATCCAAACCATAACTCAGGCATATGAATGAGAAGTTGGCAACACACACAACTTGGACCGATCTCGAGTCAGAGATAAACCAAACAAACACAATCATTAAGAGGCTGCCGAAAGGGGTGGCGGCCTCTGAGGAAACTCCATAATTTTCACACTTCCTCCGAAAGCCGAAAGCCATGCAATTATGACACGAACTGTGAGCGAGCAACCCGCGGCGCCTTTCTGGCAAGGAGTCGGCCGAGGACCCAGGCGAGGATCGTAGCACGCGATAGCGGCCCAAAGGATTACAATGGGAAAGGGTGCGCCGTCTCCAAGGATTCGAGGGGCGTTGACACGGAAGAAAGTCATGACGTTGCATATTATGAGGCATCTCTCCTACCTGGTCTGGGATTGTGACTCCGGCTTCCGAATGAGGATTTCCGGATGCCTAGACTGGATGCCCAGGTGGGTGTGTCCCCTTAATGAGGCCCGAAATGAACTGTTCCATTTCAATTACGCGAGATCACTTTCCAATCAAATTTATTTGACACTCTCCCAGCGGGTGCCTCCAGAACTCTTTTCCTCCCTCTCCCATCTGGGTCTTAATTTCTGACTATAAAATGTAACCAGAAATTACGCATAAATGTCATCGTAAATTCGACAGTCGTCTGCGGCGTCGTGGGAAGTTACGCCCCTGGCAGATAGATATAGAGAGATATAGCAGGCTGAGGGTCGAAGGGATTTGGTCAGGGATTAGGCGACTGTCATACATATGGTCAGGGAGATGGGCAATGTGTGAATTTTAAAGGGATTTGTTGGGTTTAAACAACTTAAGAGCGCTTTATAGAATAATTATTGAGTTTAAATATATTTGTATTTGAAATAAAACTAAATACATGTTAAATTAAGACGACTATAAAGTCTATTTGAGAATTTTCCCAGACCTACAAACCTTTTTTTAGTAAAATACCCAAACCCCCAAAACACACATTTTTAATGAAACTATTTTCCCGATTTCATATACACAATTATTCAAACATCATTGAATGCTTACCCTTATTATTCGAACATTTGATTTCTCTCTAGGAATGTTGCTTTACATAATCAAATATAATGTGGCTTTCGGGGAACTTTCCAAAGACTGGTAGTCATTGATCTGACAGATCATTATGCCTCTGCATTACACAGTTCATCCCCTCATAACCGCCGGAAATAAAGAAAGTTTTCCGCTTTCCCTCAGAAGCTTATCAGCCATCGCACATCTCCGTACAAACAATTCGCAGCTAATTAAGTGGAACTGCCCTTGGGTAAAGTAAAGTTTTGGGATATAGGAAAAGTCAACTCTCTGCAATTAAAACCACATACATAAATATATATATATAGTGGAAAATCATTCAATTGGCAACTAACGACGACGGCCAGATCGCTGCGAACCGATAAGACTCGTTGGGACTCGTCCCGTAAATGGTAAATGATTTAAAGCAAGTCTCATAATTTCTCATTGTTCAACTGGCATTTCCACAAACTGATAAATGAAACCGAAAACATAAACGACAACTCAGGGATATGCCATAGGAGAGATCTAGTCGGGGCGATAATAAAGTCGAATACCTTTCACACTCGGCATGGGGCCGATCCCCGGACGCCGGTCCACTGGTCCTCGATGGAATAAAATTGGAATTGGAAATTGGGAAAATTGAAATGTAAAGGCAGCTCGGGGGAAATTGCTCGGACAAGTGATCTTCTGCTAAGTAGCTTGGCTCACTAATCTGTCCAAACACAGGCCGAGCTCTCGGGTCAAATAAGTTGAGCCGGGGTCGAGGTCAGGTGTGGTGTGTGGTGTGTGGATTCCTCTTGTGTTCCCTTAATGGGCTTACATCGAGGGAATATTTATTTTCACACTGACCTATTGTCTCTGGGAAGGATTACCAGCTAAATCTATAAATTTTCATATTTTCCCACGTTTAATACATATTTTTTTGTACAGCCTTTCAAATTCGGAATTTCTCTAAAATTCCTTCTCGTGCATATTATTTGCATTTGTTTTGTTTTGTAGGTTTTGTGAAAACTATTGGCATTGGATTACATCATATTTACGGGCAGATTCTCCCACAATCCTCCGAGAGATACCCGCATTCCGTGTCCTAAATATTTGAAACTTCTCAAACCCCAGGATTGTTTCGATTGTTTCCGAAGCGCGTGGCATTTAGCGGCGTTTTTACTTATAAATGAATTTCCCAGAATCCCAGACAAATATTTTTCGAATTTTGTAATTCAAAAAGTGTACAAAAATGTTGGTGAAGAAAAGAGATCGCGAGCGAATTTCACACCGTAAAAACTTGGAAGATTTTTCACACTTTCCGGCGGCGACAAAGCGATTCGCAATACGCAATAAAATCTAATTAGTAAACTCCGGCTCCCTCTCTGAGGAATTAAAAACAAAAAACCCAAAGCCGAAACTGTAAAATTTCAGGTACTTGGGTTAAAAAAGAAACACGACAATTCGACATGGCGACGACACTTCAGGCCAAACAAAGACGCCCAGACAAAGGACACACGCACAGGGGACAAGGGACAAGGACACCCCTCTTTGTGGACTTTAAAAAATATAAAAAACCACCCGATCCCGATGCCGAAGATCTAACGTTGTTTACTCAACCGAAAAAGCGAAAATCGAGAAGCAGTTGAATTGTAAAAATTTCGCAATTTTAAAAAATCAAATGGCACATTAAGTGGCGAGCTCCTCTCGCACAGGACTCGCAGGACTTGCTAGCTGGTCGTGCGCCGCGTGTCGAATTCTGTCAATATTTCCGGTGTGTCTAATGACAAACGCATGTTTACACGAGTGCGAACACATCCGGTTGGAGTAAGTCGCTCCTTTTTTTGCCTCTGATTGCGGAGGCCGGGCTTCCGCGAATATTTCACGGACATCAAGGACCTGGGCTTCGCACAGGCAGCGCCGACAATTAAATGGATTTACTCAAGCGTTCGCCTTTATTCGATGCGGCAATTTATAAATGATGGGCGCGATCTGTCGATGGGGTTGGCTGGAAGGATGATAAACGATCCTGTGGTGCTGTAAATGTTTAAAGTCCTTAAATGAATTTACAGAAGTGATTTTTTACTTTACCAATCGAGAAGTCAAGGTCCTGATGCATTTATCTATGAAAGAGTGCTGCTGCTAAGACTGGGCATCTCTGCTAAATAGCACAAAGAGTTCTTTAACAAACTCCGTAGAGAAGCCAACGACCTATGCTATTGTCACTCCATTTATCCACAACTGCAGTCATTGCCCAAATAGTTTATTCAACTGCATTTGAATGTCAATTAGCTTAAATTGCTAGCTTTGACTTACAACGAGCGATGGCCGTTAACACGCCATGGCAAGCCGTGGCAATTGAGGGGCAGCCAGGAGATCCATATCCATAACATTGGAATCATCAACATCCACATCGGCGGCATTAGAGGCGAGTGCATTCACCTCGGGATCACCAAAAGATGGGCCTATTGCCGGAGAGTATCTGAAAGATACACATCCGCTGCTGCTGCTGCTGTTGCTGCTGCTACTCCGTCGCACTCAATTTAATTTAATCAAATTTTCGACTGCCGAGGGTTCGCAGCTCTATAACTATTTTTCGGGGTGCCTCTTGTAATTATTAATAATATTTTCAGCTCGGCTTCTGCGTTGTTGTGTGTGCACATAAAACGCATCCATAAACAAAATGGCTGCAAAGTTGTTTATTCAGATCGCGGCACATAACTTCAATTAATCTCAATTAAGTGGCAAATACTCCGAGCGGACACGGAGTCCGTGCCGATGGAAACTTTCGTTCTAGGGTTCACTTAGCCCTTTTTTCGAGCTTCTATTGGGGGTAGAGCCCCTGCCCCTGGAAACCAATTGAGGAGGGTTTGCCCCAGGCCCTGTGCACATCAATTCTTATTGTAAAACCCAAAATATGGACGAGTGGAGTAGGAGTTGTGTGCTTTGAAGTGGCCAGTTTATTGGCATGTTAGGGCCATAAAAAACGATGTTAATTTTTTGTTGGGGAGAAAGAGTCTCTTATTAAAGGGAAACAGTTGCAAGGGGTTGATTAAGGAACAAGTTATGGATATTTTTAAATTATTATGTTGAATATAAAGGTTTTTTTCATACAAAAATATAGAATGTGTTGATTATACTTTATATACATCTTTCTGTTATTTATTTAATGATAATAATAACATTCTTATATCAATTTCCTGATGATTACTCTTATTTTTAATGAAAAAAAAACTCCTTTTGATTGGACCACTTCAACAATTATTAGAAATTAGAGCCTATTTACCAAACAATCGCTGAGCAATGGTGTGAAACTGAACTCGAATAGGGAAGGTTGGGAGCCAGAGAACCGTCTCCTTCAGGACCTGAGGCTCTTAACCCTCGTCTTGAACAAATAAGACGTCACGCTCATTACAATGCCACAAAGGATTTGGAGAGCCAGAGGAGAGCGAGACCAACCCTTTGGAAGGACTACTCCTTGAAGGAGCAGCACTCCTTTTTGTTATTTGTTTCACATTCGTGGCATTTGCTCACTTGAGGATCTCTCTCCCAACTACAGCTTCGGCCTGTCCTCCGTATTGATTACGGAGAATATGTTCCTGCGATTAGAGCCAGCCAGCAAGATGTTATGAGTGCATATGGTAGTAACCTCGGCACTTTTGTGCTCAAATTATCGCATTATGCTCGTAGGCTCGTACCCTCGGGTATGCAAAGCACATATATCGTCGATATTGGTCTATTGTTCCGGCTATCAGTTATGCAAAATGCCGAGGACGGGGACGGGCACTCTCTACCCCCTTTTGTAGTCCTTTGTCGGATTGCGATAATTTCCATCTTTAAATATTCATTACAAGACGGCGACTGGGTCTGGGTCGGGGTTTCCCTATCGCTTTGATTGATTACTCAAGTGGTTTATCGTGTGTGAGTGTGCGGCAATTGTTGCTTTCCTTGGGTCTTTCTTCTGGCTTTGTTCTCAAATGGTAAGTGGGATTTGGATTGGCATTGGGATTGGGACTGGCATTGGGACTCAGCGAGGGGCGTGGTGTTCCTTTCATTCTCCTGGAGCGGAGCAAGGAGGCCTGCATGTTGGTCACTTGAGAGTTGCCACAGTTTCCATTCAGTTGTCATCTAATAGCCCAGAGCCAGAGTCAGTTATTATTATTTAAATAAATTCATTGCGAATTTGCATGGCTGAGCAGGGCTGGTTTTTCTAGTGGTCTCCGAGGCAGCTGCAGGGAAAATTTCGCAACAATTCAACCTTTATGTAATTGATCTTCTAATTTCCTTTTTGGGGGCAGAGCCTGGAGTATACTCTAGGACCTCCAAGGGCGTGACCTCAGCCAAGTAGTTGGAAACAGAACCGAGAGGTTCCATCGGTTAATGTGGCAAATCTTTCAGAGATTTGGAAATTGATATGGTAGGGAAATCGTACGAGTTCTATTGGAGTTTTCCATTTCTACCTTAGTAGTTTACTCTTAAAAATAATACTTCCACTGAAATAGGTATCAGAACAAAGCTTGGCTTCATATTTATAAAAACAAGGAAAATCTAAGAAGATCGTAAAAGGAATTTAAATAAATAACATAAAGTATTTACAAACTATTGATAGTTTTAGAGTCTGTAAAGGTTCCTGAACACGTTAGTCGCACTCCCAGACTCTGTAACAATTTAAGCCCAATATTATAGATTTCTTTACTTAACCCCTCAGCCAAGTTTAACAACAACAACATCTGCTGACGATGCGTGAGAAATTTCCACATGTCTGGGCTTCCCCGGCGACGTCATCAAGCCACAGGAAGCTGCAGCAGCCTGCCGCAAAACCAAAGCACACAAAGAACCCTCGAGCTTCCACGATGTCTGTCAAGAGGCCACTCATATATTTGCAACATCTCGAGTGGCTCCGTCTCCGCTCCGCTCTCCACCGATCCCGTGGTGCTGCGGTGTGCACATGGGCACTCAAGTGTCCGGAATGGTGAGCTCCGCTCCAGCGGCAGATTGTCGCAATTTGGTTGCCAGTCGGAGAGACGCGGCGATGTGTGAAAATTGTTTTAATCCGAAATATATTAATATTCATTGCTGCTTAGATTTGAAGATCATCTATGTGCATGCATACTTCCTGTGACAATTAAAAGCGGCTGCAATTAAGGGAATTTATTTCACAAAGGTCACTTCCTCTGCCGCCATCATTTTCTGCTGAAAAGGAGATCATCGTGGGTTTCTCCCAGAGCTGGAGTAATTACCACTCGGTGCTGTGTGTGTGTCAATCAGCGCACTGATATGGCAGATCGTCGTGGGTAGTTTTAATTGAATATTACAAGAGGGATGTGTGCATTAATAAGGAAATCAATTTAAATCTCAGTGGCGGCCATGAGAAAAACTAGAGTCGAAACTCTAAAAAATCTGCGGGCGTAGGATCCGTGCGATCCACGCGGACCGATCGGTGGTGCAAATCAGGGTGATGTGTGCCTCTAACGAACCCAAATCCCAAACGGAACCCTCTCAATGAAGCAATAAGTCTCAATTGAATGTGGAGTTTCTGTAATTAAAGTACAAGGTCATGGCTTTGAGATTGAACGTTTGAATAGTTTGGCCTAATCTTGAATTTATTTTTAGTGCCAACACTGACCAACACGAAGGCTAATCTCGCTCTTGCCCCAATCGATCAAGTTATCTCCTCCAAGTTGTTGTCGCGATATGGTTCCAGTGGAACCCGTGCGAAACCTGCAGTCACGGTTCCGCGGAGAGACTCGTAACATGCGGGTGCGCACCACCAATAAGGGGAAATCTAATAAAATTATTGCGAAAACAAAGCCAAACGCTGAGAACTTACTTTTCCAGGGGAATTTTAATTTGGTAAGTGAAAAAGAAAGAGCTCTCTAGCTTGTAATAAGTGGATAACAATATATTTTTAGTTTTCCCATCCAAAATGGTAAAGCTATATTCCTTACTCTGCACCTTGCTGCTTATCTCCACGATTACCGCTGAAGATCCCATCGTAGAGCTCTCTTTGGGAAAAATCCAAGGCAGTAGCTTGGAGAGCTTCCAAGGAAACACCATATACGCCTTCAGGGGCATACGATATGCCCAGGCTCCTGTAGGACAACTAAGGTTCTCCAATCCCGTGCCAGAAACCAGTTGGGGTGATGAGGTCCTAAAGGCCACAACCGATTCCCTGGTGTGTCCACAGCCAGGTATTGCTCTCTTCATGAGCGAGGACTGTCTGAAGCTAAACGTCTTCACCAAGAACCTCGAGGACCAAGTACCTGTGATCATTTACATCCACGGAGGAGCCAATGTCCTTGGCAGTGGTCACAGCATGTACGAGGCAGGTCCTCAGTACTTACTCGATCACGATGTGGTTTTCGTGGCCTTCAACTATCGCCTGGGAGCCCTGGGATTCCTCAGTCCAAATAGCAGCGAGACGAGGGGAAACTTTGGCTATCTAGACCAGGTGATGGCCCTGCAATGGGTCAGGGATCACATAAGTCACTTTGGCGGTGACCCGGAAATGGTGACCTTGCTGGGCATGAGTGCGGGTTCAATGGCTGTAAGTCTCCACCTGGCCTCTCCTTTTTCTGCAGGCCTCTTTCACCGGGCCATCCTGATGAGTGGGTCAGCCACCAATCACTATGCCATCGATAATCTTTTCTGGACACGAAAACTAGCCAGAGAACTGGGCTGTCCCATGTACAATCCCTCCGATTTGGTGGAATGCCTGCGAAACGAGAGCTGGACGCGCATTGTGGAGATCTGCAAGGCGTGGGAAACTCATCAGTTTGTGAACATGAAGTGGAACTACGAGATCGATGGCCACTTTCTGCCCCGACATCCCACGGAACTAATCGAGGAGGGCAGCTTCAACCGGGTTCCTTTGCTGATCAGTTACACGGCCAACGAGTTGGATTATACAGCAAATGGTACGTTAAGAGTGCTTTAAAATCACAGGATTAATATGTTTTAATTTCTTAGTTCACCTGGAGAATGAACCTCTGCTTCATGATCTTGGCTCCAACTTTGTGGAGTACGCCCCAGAGCTCTTTCTGTACAGGCAAAATGTGAGCATCAGCCAGCGGCTCAAGGACTTTTATCTGGGTGAAAATGTAACCAGGATTACTGAAGGGAATATAGAGAAGTTTGGGGAGATATTCTCCGATGCTATTATAGGCCATGGTGTCCATCGTCTTGTTGACCTGGCCAGACACTACACTCCCGTGTTCCATCTGCGCACTGATTATGTGGGAGAGCGTAGTGTATCGGCGGCCTTGGATGAGAATAAGAAACCCCTGGGAGTGGGCCATGCAGATGATCTGCAGTATGTAATGCCGGGTCTGTGGTACGGCACTCTCTTGCCAGAAGGACATCCTGATATCTTTATGATGCAGCGATTCACCAGCTGGTTTGCCCACTTTGCCAAAGCGGGGTAAGTCTTAACTTTGATAAAAGTATGCACCCTATTTTGGTTTTAAAATAAATTCTTCCTTTTTAAGGACACCCCTAAACACCACCGATAACTGGACGGCCTGCAACTCCACGGACCTGAAGATGCTCCTCAACGGGGTGGTAACCCAGGTGGGATTGCCCGGCTATGCCGATCGATATGCCGTCTGGGACGAGCTGTTTCCCACGCCGCCCCGGAGCGGAGGCGCTGGCTGGCCAGCCAGCCTTGCGGCTGTTGTGGCCGCTGGTGTTATGGGGATATTAATGTAGCAATTAGGTGTGGAAAAAGCTTATCAATAGGCCGTTTAGATTAGGCTAATGACGCTCAACGCTCAGCGCTCGATGCTTAGCGCTCGCTTAGCGAGTTTGCTCTTGGCTCGCTGCAACTATTTACTTTGATTAATTAATCAACAAAGGCGTGAGATTTTCTCTGCTTTTTCCTTGGGGCCAATTAGTCTTCTGCCTGGGAGGCGGGCCAAGGCAGCTTAAATAAACATTAATTTGTCTTTAAATGTTTCTGGCTTCGCTTTGCTTTGTGGAACTCGGACCTTTTTTTCTGTGGGGCCTTTGAATTATTGTAATTGTGAGGTTTGCGCCGCACACGTAAAAACCGCTCCTGATTCCACCCTCTCCTCCCCCATGAAGGTCCTGGGACTTATCCCCTTACACAGATGGGCTGCTATTGACATTTACGATTTGCTCTTGCGTGAAAATGCCAAACAATGCGATGGGATACAAAAGGATTATCGCCTGCTGCCCCCTTGGGTGTGGCGAAAGGGACTCCCCATAAAAGGGGACTTAATAATCAGTTGTCAGTTGTGTTTAATTTGTGATTTTCCTTAAAGTTTGCAAGAATTTAAGGCACTTTCCATAACACTCCTATGCGAAAGCCTAGGTTAACCCTCCGCTGACCACAAAGGACACCAAGTTGGTCGAAAGAAAATATGGAAAATTAACTTGTTAGCTCTCTGTGTGTGTGTCCCTTAACATTTTATGAGGGGCAAAGGCAAACACTACGCATTGTCCTATTCCCTTTTGGGACACAGACACAGTTGCCACAAAAAGGTGGGCAAGTCAACATGACATGACCTGACATGACAGGGCAAAAAGATTTGCAAATTTTAATTAAATCTCACTTTCAACATTAACACATCGAAATGATGCCGAGATTAATCCTGAGAGTCCTTAGCACCTTTCCTCGTATCCAGCAGCAGCTGGAAAAGAGTTGAAAACGGATATCGAGTGGCTTTTGTGACTCAATTACAATAAGTCTATTAAACTTGTGTCTGCGGCTGGTCTAGACAGCGACCCCGATCAGTCACAATGTCTCCTGTCTAGTCGAGCCGAGTCCTGGCTGTGAGCCTTGAGCGCGTGCCCCTTTTGACTTCGCCTGGGTTCATTGTGAGAGCGTCTAACAAAACAGAAACAGCCTCGATCTGCCCAGAGGTGAGGGCCTGGTCTCGAGATCAGGATCCCGAGGATCGTCATCATGATGATGCGAAGGTGTTCCAGCTGCCGATTCGTTTGTGGCCGCGTCTCGATTTCACTTTCGCTACGCCTGCGCCATGGTTTTCGATGAAAAACCTGGCTCGATCCCGAACCCCTCCGTTCTTGCTCTTTTTGTGACGCATCATCGTCATCCCCCTCAGGCACCTCGCGTTGCGGGTTTGATTACGTTTTTATTGAGTTCACAAAAGGAGTAAACAGTATTGAAGTAGCGCCAAGGATCGAATGCTTTATGGGCTTGTCAGCCTGCCTGCCTGTCTGTTGGCCCGTTTATGCGTTCTGTCAACATATCGGATTACGCCCATAATCGCTAATGACAATACAAATTGAGGGAAGTGGGCAAGGATTCGATTCCAGCGGAGAGTGGAAGGCATATCGCTTTGTTATGCGTATTTTCTGGGAAGATTCAGGCGAGAATGTTGTCCTGCAATCGAAGCCGAAGTCCGATTGATTGGTATTCGTGGAAGAAGGATCCGCTCGGACAGAGCTTTGCTCACAAAGGATGGGTCGGAGATCCCCTTTCTCATTTCCCAAAAACAACTCCATTAATTTCCCCGACCCACGATGGCGCCTAGGACTGACTACCTTTCCGTCTGACAGATTCCCCTTATCCCTGCTCTGCGGTTAATTACATATTTATACAAATCCGAATCCGAATTGCTGTGATTAATGGCTGCTCCGCCTTTCCCGCACTTGCAGCCGACATCAAAGGACTCTGGTATCTGGTTTGTTTTGGGTGAAAGTGTTCACATCAAACGGCCTTTAAATTAATTGTTTTCCCTTTTTCCACGTTTTAGTTTGACGATGCACAACTTGATTATTCGATAAAACGATCCACATGTGAACTGTCCCTGTCCCTGTCCCCATTGTCTCGCTGTCTGTGGCAGGCTACTCCAAGTTCCCAACTGGTTCCAAGTTGTGTGTTCTGCGTGTGTGTGGTCGAGTGAGTGTCTTTTGTTGTTCGCTGCGATATGGCAGTCGCTTTTGTTTGATGAAGGCCCCAGGAACACTCATAATTATGCATGTTTTTCGGGGCTCCGATGCTAATAGAAATGTTCGGAGGACCACCCTCGCACCAGACCGAGATTTATGATAACCCAAGTCAGCCGCATTTCCCCTTTCCATAAAGGTATTATTACTAGCCACAAATCAATCGAGTGCAACACCCACTTTCGGTCGCAGATTGCCATCTTTTTGCACCCAATTCGAGGGACATAAAAAGCGCAAATAGTCGCAGTCATTACAAGCGCGTTAAGTGCCGCCGCCGCCACGTCCTGTGCCAATATTTGTTTGCAGTTTTCCGATATATCACCCCCCTGGTCCTGCCCTCTAATCCAATATCCTAGTCCTCGCCAGGCTGTGTTGTCAAATGTGATTATTAATGTGCTTTAAATAATGAAAACGAAACAACATCCGTGAGTGGCACCCTCAACAACCGACCGAAAATCAGTGCGCCCTCCGAGCGTATGCTAGTTGTCACGAGGGTGCGAGGAATCCGCTTTCCCAGTTCCCAGATCCCAATGCCAGAAGGACCAACTAATGAGTGTAAACAACGGATGGATGCCGGAAAAAATACAGCAAACAAACTGCCACAAACTGTTTGATTTGTCGCTCAGGACTAATGAAACCAAACATTAGCGTGCCCAGGACACGATGAGGACCAAGACCTGAGCTAGCTCGGGGGTTGCCTCTGCGGATTGTTGCAATTTTTTTTAAGGGGATGTTACTAGAGAGGGCTACAGGGTGCACTGGCAGAAAGAAGAGACAGCGAATTGTTTAGTAATCTTGTTTATTTATTTTTTCCCTTTTTTTCCGATTATGTTTCAATATACTTAAAGATTCATAATGTATCCTGGCAGGGTATTATAATTGTACTCAGAAGCTTGAAACATTAGGAAGGAGTCATTTTCGACCCTATAAACCATATATATTCTTGATCAGCATTGAAAGCTGAGTCGATCTAGCTATGTCTGGGAAAAATTTATTTTTTTCAAAATTTTCAAAAAAAAGATAAGGGGTTACATCATTAAAATTGTCAAATTTTGACATAAAAATTGATTTCTTTAAAATTTTAAATTGAGTATGCAGATTTATTAACCTAAGAAAAACTAACATAAATACGCTTTCCGAATTGAAATTAATGCTGTTTTGACTTAATTATGAGTTTTTTCAACTTTGATTTGACAAAAAAATGTTATATTAAATATTGATTAAAAAAACTGCATTGTAATTTCATTCAGAAGCTTCAAACACAGTGAAGGAATCATTTCCGACCCTATAATCCGTATATATCTTGATCAGAATTAACAGCGGAATCGATCTAGCTATATCCCGGAAAAATTAATTTTTTTTTTAAATTTTCGAAATTTTCAAAAAATGATAAGGGGTTACATCATTAAAATTTGCAAAAATTGCAAAAAAATTGCATTTTTTAAAATTTTAAATGAAGTATGCAGATTTTTTAACCTTATAAAAACTAACATAGGAAAGCTTACCGAATTAAATTTAATGCATTTTTGGTTTAGTTATGGGATTTTACAACTTTGATTTGTCGCAAAAGTTGTCATGGAAAAAGTAAGTTTCCTTTCTCGTTTCTAGTAAAATAAACTTAGACACCTCTTTTTGAGAAACCTCTAATTTTTTTCCAGTGTTCCAGAGTTTACCCTGGCAATGGGTTCCTGTAAGTTGATTACGTGGTTGACGTTGACACTGAACTACAATATGAGGGCACGGAATGCGACTGCTTCTGTGGCAGCTGTCTTCACGTGAACTGCAGTCGGGATGCGACTCAACTCGACATCACCTTGCAGCACCTTCCGGTGGAAAAGCTACGTGCTCGCACTGGCTAATGCGCCTCCACCTGGGGGAATGGGTTGAACATAGCGCCAGTCAAGGGTCAGAGCAACTGGTCGAGGAGCTGGAGTCGGAGTCATAGTCGAAGCTC
This sequence comes from Drosophila bunnanda, assembly GCA_035046265.1. NCBI lineage: Eukaryota > Metazoa > Arthropoda > Insecta > Diptera > Drosophilidae > Drosophila > Drosophila bunnanda. The sequence continues at coordinate 2,869,617 of JAWNOB010000076.1, read as the reverse complement.
GACCCGGCGACTGGTAAGCAGCTCGTGGGAAACTCTCTCGAACGGCATGCGGGTGTGGTTTTCCTTCTGCGAGTGTGTTTTGGCCACAATTAATGAAATCGTATCGCACAGTGTTTTGGTGGGTGATTAATAGTGCGCCGAGTCTGGGAAATGGAAATAATGCTTTTTCGGAGCGCCTTCGGCGCATCTTGATGCACTTGTTCTAATGGATCCAAAACCCAGGTATTGAGCAATTAGTTAAACGATCCACTAAACCGTTGACAGTGTGTGGGGATCGGGGATCACCAACATCAATCAGGGGCAACTTTCACATGGACAGAATCCAATTTGTCATCGATTAGTTGGTTGGCTGGAAGAAGCACCAGTAGAATTTCTGACAAGCTCATTAAACTTTTCAGCATTTTCCAGGAAAAGAAAATAAAACAAATAACTGGAGGGCTTGACAGGCTCGCCATTGACTTGGGGTCCCCGGGAAAGGTACTTCAGTCAGGGGTTTCTCCCTCTCCCTGCCATTAGGCAATCCCGAATCCAACCCTCGCTGCCTTTGCAACTCGATCCATCATCGCAAGCGTCGAAAGCTGCATTCAAATAAAAACTATTATTGAAACCCGATGCCGCGATGACAACAGACAACGAAACCCAGCTTCCCCTTATCTTCTACGAGGGAGGCTGACTCCCCGACTGACGGATCAGCGTGAGATGTTCAAATGAGGATGACTCCGTCCGAGTGGGTCAGGCACAGCTTGCGATCGGCACGCGACTCCTCCAGGTTGCCACTTCAAAAATATTTTCCAATATGCGGCGCCGCAGGATCATGACAGTTATTAAAAATGCTGCCAGGACACCCTACCGACGACTGGCTGCTAATGGTTTTCTCGCCAGCTTATCAGCATATTTCCATCGTCCGCTGACGGATCGCCCACGAGCCGCACGCAATTGCCTGTTAAATGCTTTTCACTCTTCGGAGTTTTCCATTTCCCTATGCTAATAGTTCGGGGGAGGAGGCGGCGCACCATAAACTCGGATAATGCCAGCACTCGACTCGGCGCATGCCCAGAGTTTTCCTATCAGAAGCGGAGCTTCTGTTAGTTACGAATGTGGGTGGATTTCCTGGTGAAGGTTTTTCCGAGGCACATGCCAATGCAGGTTTGGATAGAGAAGTACTTAAGGTATTTCTTTTTTGATATCAATTTCCATTTCTAATTTTTGTGTAATTTTGTAAGACAAAGAAGCTAGCTTCGGGAAGCCGAAGCCCATGCAATTTGATCATTCAAATTATCGTAATTAAGCCAAAACTACATTAATTTCAATTCGGAAAGCGTTCCTATGTTAGTTTTTATTGGGTTAATAAATCTGCATACTCAGATTAAAATTTTAAAGAAATGAATTTTTTGTCAAAATTTGACAATTTTGATGATGTAACCCCTTACATTTTTTTCAAAATTTTGAAAAATTTAAATTTTCCCAGGACAGAGCTAGATCGACTCGGCTGTTGATGCTGATCAAGAATATATATGATTTATAGGGTCGGAAATGACTCCTTCACTTAGTTTCAAGCTTCTGATTGAAGCTAAAATACAATTTTTTCAGTCAATATTTCAGTATATTTTTATGACATTTTCTTCGGAAAATCAAATTTAAAAAAACTCATAACTCAGCCAAAAAAGCATTAAATTGAATTCGGTAAGCTTTCCTATGTTAGTTCTTCTTAGGTTAACAAATCTGCATACTTCATTTAAAATTTTTAAAAATTCAATTTTTTGGCAATTTTTGCAAATTTTAATGATGTAACCCCTTATCTTTTTTTTGAAAATTTTGAAAATTTTGAAAAAAATTAATTTTGGCCGGACATATCTAGATCGATTTGGTTTTTAATGCTGATCAATAATATATATGATTTATAGGGTCGGAAATGACTCCTTCACTGTTTTTCAAGCTTCTGACTGGACTTATTATACTCCGCAATGGTACGTCTATTTGGAATATATTTTTCGCTTGAAACTTAATTGAAATAATTCCCGCAGCTCTTCCCCTTTGCCAACTTGCACCTTCGATTTCCCACACCGACCTCTAGCTATCCGTGGAAATATGTCAATGCCTCTCCCATTCGGCAAACTTAACCCAATAAATGCCTGGCATAGCTTATAGCTTTCGGGGGAACGGACACAGGCTCTGTGCCGGCCAAGTGACTCATAAATTGTGGACTGCAATGCACATTATCCATCGCTGAGGCTGAGCAAGAAATAAGAGTCAAGAGTCGGAGATCGGTGGACACTTTCTGGATGCAAGGCTAGTTGTTCCTGTTGCAACTTTAGCTGCTGCTGCTGCTGCGGCTGTCGTTGTTGTTGTTATTTATGAGTTTTGTGATGTTTGTGCAAATTTTTCTATGTAAGAGACACCAACAACAATGGCACTGCAAAGAAAAATGTTTGTTTTAAATCAATTCCATCATTTGTAAATTTAAAGAAATAATTTCTGTATTTTATGGTTTTAAAAATAATAAATAAAGAGCTTAAATTTGATGTAAGACTACTTCCTTTGGTTGTTGGTTTCCTGCAAAATATTGTGCTTCTTTCTCCCTGTGTGTGACACTGGAGATTCGCGACCGGATCGCCTTTGTTTCGGCCTCTCAGTGCAGCTTGGAACTGTGTCTCCTGGGCTTATCGAGCGTCAATTGCCAGACAACTTCATTGCCTTGGAGCGAGCCGAGCTCCGCGAGATTCCTGCGCACTGATGTTGACAGCAGGAGTTCCAAGCACGCGTCTTTCTGGCCAGGGAAAACCGCAGAGGTGGAAATGCCATTTCTGCGGTTCGGTGGGAGTCTGCGCCTGCGTCCTCGTCTCAGTCCTCATCCTCGCAATCTAATTACATTTTGTGGGCAAGCAAGCGAGCTCGGCTCAACTGCTCTTTGAGCGATTTCCATCAGTCAATAAAACCTGGCCTGGCTTGGCCGGCCGGCAGTCGCAGCAGGAAAGGCCAACCCGACACCTCGGGCTGCATGGACTCCATCTGATATGATTGGGACCCTGGGGGCTCTAGGATTGGGACTGAGGCTGGGACTGGGACTGGGAGTCGAAGCTGGGAGCAGAGAGCAGCTCTCACAACTTTATTTGCGCTTTGGCAGTTCGCGGAAATCGAAATCTGCTGCGACGCTTTGGCCTCTTGTCCAAATATTTCGCTGGAAATTGGAATGCCGCGATTGGAATCCCACTCTCCTACGGGGAAAACTTTCCTTCCTCCTACATATGCCTCATACATGTCTATTTTTCCCATTTTTGCATTCAACAAATTATGGCAGCATATGCTGCTCTCGTTGCCGATCCCGCTGACAAGCGAAACAATTAAAACTAAAGTGGAAACGATCAAACTGAGCAACCCCGGACATGCATTGATCTATTGCCGGCGATAGCCAGGCGACCACATTCGGTTGCCTTGCAATTTGCATAAATTAATATATTAACAATTTTCCAACTGGTGGCGGTGGTGGGATCACCCCCGCAGGATCCAGGACCCTAGCGTGACTCATGACACAGCTCTCGATTGCCAATTGGAAGGATGTCGTGGAATGAATGGGACGGACAGGATGGATGGGTGGTTGGTTGGACAACCCAGAGCGTCATGTGTTGGCCTTTATGCTAATGACCAGGACACGAGCCACTCCGTCGAATTGGACGACTCCTCCGACTCCTCTGCTTTTGACATTGTCATGCTCTGGAGCGTAACCAAACTCCGATAAGAGCAATAAAAACGGGAAACACATTTGTGCGCGACCCACTAACAACGATGGCAAAGTGGATGAGGCTTCGCCGAGCACAGATGTGGCTCTAACGGAGGTGTTCTACACTGGAGGAAAAATAAGGGAGATATTTTTAACTAAATCTAGAAAAGTTTTTTCTAAATAAATGACTGTAATCAAATTTACTAGAAAATATTAAGTGGATTCCTGGAGTCATTTCTGAATATTTTCTAGACGGAAGGAGGATAATCTTACCTCTACATAAAGCATTCTTTCGGCTTCAGAAAATGTTCTTCCCGCAGATTTTATTTATATAGTTAACTCTTTAATTTAACACAATTATATATACAATTATTTCAATATTTTTACCCCTCAAAAACTCTCTTAAAATTTCTGTTAGTGTCTTCGCAAGGCACGCGATCGACGACAATCCATAATGCCCAACACGTACTGCTGCGGAGTTATCGGGTGCCGACTGTCGTATAATATATGCACCCACACCAGCGATGACACGAAGACCCAAAACAACTTACCCGGGGGAGGCGAGGCTCATCATCAAATTGGAGAGTTGAAAATATGCCAATTGGCCTGAATGCCTGTCACTTGGCAACTGAAAAGCAGCAGCAAAAATAAAAAACAAATAGCAGTGGAAATAAATATGCCAAGTGGCGGTTTTTATTGAAAAAGTACAGTAGGGCCGCCTTCAAGCCTCCTTGGTTTGGCGCCGCCAGTTGAGGGGGAAGAGCCGCTTCCAGATCTCGTAGCGCTCGGCATTGAGATTCTCCTGGAGAGTGAGGTGCCTGCCAATGTCCAGATAGTAGCGTTTCTTGAAACTAAAGGGGCGCCAGCGGATGTCCCTCAAGGCCAGGTCGGTAGGTTTATTCGGATCGCTGAAATAGTAAATCAATTAGGGATAAACCACTTCAGCGATCTATGGTAAGTCCTACCCCTTATAAGCGAAGGCGGAGAACATCCGAACCATGATGTCCACCATGCGGAACTCGTCATCCTCCTCGGTGAACATGCGGCTGATCGAGGGTTCCACAAACAGATACATCAGATCGTCATGATGCACCACCCCATAGGGAGCTTCTTCCGGGTAGTAGATGTGACTCCTGGCACCCTGATACGAGAAGCGATAGTAGTAGACCTTCGTGGACCTGGCAGCCAGGTGAACAAATCGATGGATGCCGAAACCCGTCAAGGCGTCCGAGTACATATTGGACAAGGCATCCAAAGAACGATTCGCATCGATGGGCTGCTCCTGGAAGTAGTGATGCCTTAGCTCCTGGCTGATGTTAGCCGCTCGAGGATCACTGCCATTGTACATGAAGAAGACGGGAGCCAGGGACTCAAAGTTTTCATTTAGGGCGCTCAGCAGGGAAGGACTTTGCAGGATTGCTATGAAACAAATTCCCATTTAAATAGGTTTTAGTTATTTTCTGAGTAACTCACTTAGTGCCGGCCCCACAAACTCATCCTTGGTCATGCCCGTGATGATGGGCACCTTCATAAAGTCGTCGTTTTGATAGCTCTTTATGGGATCATCCACCAGAAAGCGTTCCTGACCAAAGTCCGGCTCTATGACAGGCTTCCACAGGATCAAGGGATTGTTTCTGTCGAACTCGAACATTTTGGGCAATGTATTGGCATATTCCAGGTAGTGTTTCTGGGGATTAGAATTTATATTACCCAAGAATTATAAGAAAGATCTTTATTAATGCTCACCCCTCGCAGACAATCCATCATATCGGTCGTGTTCTCCGTGTGACAGTGCAGTAGTGTGGCCTGCTTGGTGGCCACGTCCATCTGGTGCTCGGGCAGGGACCACTGACCCGTCACAGCTCCACTCATCACGATGGCCCGGTGAAAGAGGCCCCTCGACATGGGCGAGACCATGTGAAGGGTCACTGCCATGGCTCCGGCTCCGTAGCCCAGCAACGTGATGGAAGTGGGATCTCCGCCGAAGCGAGAAATATGCAGCTTGACCCAGCGAAGGAGCTGCACCTGATCCTTGAGACCCATGTTGCCAGGTGCCTCCTTGGTACCCGTGGCCAGGAAACCCAGTGAGCCCAGTCGATAGTTAAAGGTGACCAGCACCAGGCGGCGATCCATGAAGTACTGCGGACCGGCAAAGTTCTTGCTCTGGCCGGACAGGGAGTAGAAACCTCCCGGATGGATGAACACGATCACTGGACGCCTCACATTCGGCTGCGTCTCGCTGGGCAACTCCTTGGTGTAGATATTGACCCGCAGGCAGTCCTCGCTCACATCCCCGCTGAAGAGACCCAGCTGAGGACACTTGGGTCCATCGAAGGTGGCATCCAGGACATCGAACCACTGCTCCACGGGCTCTGGAGGCTGGAATCGAAGTCTATCCACCGGTGGCTTAGCGTATGGTATTCCCCGGAAGGCATAGAAATTGCGTCCCGACTGGGAAGGCAGAATGGTGCCGCGAATCTTTCCCAAAGCGGTGGTAATGACCAGGTCTGAGAGCTCCTTGTTGTTGCCAATGGGATCATCCTCGTCTGGTACCGCCTTGCCTAGATCCTCGTCCTCGCTGGCCTGGCCGAAAGCAAAGGCCACGAAGAGCAGAACGATTCCGCAGAGACGCCACATGGTGCGCTGCCACGCGAGACTGTGGAGACTGGAGCCCCAGAACCCGGCTTTTATAGCCACCAGTTCTGACTGGGATTTTGTCACATAAAGTGCAGAAATTGATGCGATTCCCCCGGGACACTGACACTGGGCGTTGAACACGATTGCGATTGCATTTGCGTTTGCGATCTCTTCCCATATCCAATGGTCCCTATGGCTGGCAGTTGTAGTCCATAAATAACAGGAGACCACTTCCCACACACACCCATCTCTCGATCTGGAAGTTATCCCGGCCCCGGCCCACACGCTTATCGCCGCTCCTGGAGTTCTTTGGCTTCGGTTTGCTCCAATTTTCCCACGTGAACTTGTTTGCGTGCTCGCGGCTAATTAGATTAGGTGTGCGGCGGAACACCCTCCTCGCTCCTCGCTCCATGCTCCTTGGTTCTTGCTCCTCACTCCTGACCCCGGCTTAACCTTTCCCGAAAAGCGATCCTTAAATGCCCGCTAATAGCGTTTAATGGTGAGCACAAAAGGTGCGCAAGTCATAAACTTTGACGGGGACAACACACCCCTCGGTGAACCCCTGAGACATCATCTTCGATGAAGTGTGTGTTGAGAGTTCCTTCCATTGTGCTCGTCTTCCTTTTGAACCAAATGTTTGCTTCCTTTCTTCCGTTTCTTGCTCGTCCTTCATGCTCGTCCCTGTGTGTGCAGGATCAGACAAAGGCGTGCTAATTGGATTTATATTGGTCCTTGGGCAGAAGAAAACGAAACGTTGGTAGCTGCTTCTGGCCCCGGGGCAGTGTGAAAATTCTTTGTTTTCCACTCTTTGAAGGGAATTATCCCATAAATATGCTCCGATCTTCAATGGGAACCAAGACTCCTTGAGCAGAAAAATATCGTATAATGATTAGAAGTGGTTCTATTATCATCCCCTTGGGTTTAGTTTTAGATATAAGGGCTCTCTAACTCATCTGAGTTCTTGAGGTTTTTATTAGAGGAAGTAATAATTATAAATGTTAATAGATTAAACTACAGGATGTTGAGAATATATATAAAGATATATATTTATTAACTTAAGTTGTTTTAGTGCCAAGTTCTGAGCTCTAACTTTGTTAACATTAATTTAAAACCTGCTGCAGGGGCTAGGACAACTCATAGACCACAAGGAACTCCTAGGAGACAACTGCAAATTGATGACAGCAGCTGTAGAAGACTCCTCTCACGTAGAGGAGAGGTGACACTGCTCCTACTCCCTGGCTGTGTGTGCTTAGTGATTCTGTGGTCGTACTCATCGAGCCTCGTATTACCAGGTAATTGTAACGTCAGTCGAGGCACGTTCCCGGCAGGTGGCAGCCAAGGAAGACGCCTCCGAGCTGGCTGACACTAATGACGACGAGCACCAGACGATGTCTTGCCATGCGCCGCAGGATGTGTCTCGATCTCGGTTTTGGCTTGTGGACCAGCTACCCGAGGTGTGAGAGAGTTTGTTGGGGTTCGACGAGGTGTGAAGTGCAATTGCCTCGGGTCAACATCTCCTGCCGAGTTGTTTTCCAGACAGCCCGTGGTGATTTTGTGGGATTTTCCTTATAAAAACGTTAGACTCGTGATTTCGAGTTTGATTTAATTACTGGACGTTTAGCAAGGTGACTGTCGTGTGGGGTCCAAAAGCAGGAAATCTAGGAAAACCGATTGCAATCAATATTGAAAAAAACGCTGATTGCAATCAGTGGAGGAATACAACTTTTTGCAGATCCATCTATGTATACTTTCTGCATGACTGTCAAAGGGCGTAATTTATTGGCCCGAAATTAGCATCGAATTCTGTTTGGGAAAGGTTGCCATTCAACCCTCACCTTCCCCCTCTCCCCTAACTCCCGATAAATGTGCATTGACTAATGAAATGTTGCAGTTGCAGTTTGCATTTTCCGAGTCGAGTGCCGCGTCCTGCTGACGAGGTCGTTCTGGGCCAAATGATTCGAGTAATTTATGGCCCACAAAATCGTGGTGGCTGCTCTGTTCTTTGTTTCGGCTGTGTGTGTTTACCTACTCCTCTGCTTTTTGGGTATACACAGATATAGATTTTTTCCACATAAAAATTGACACAAAATTTCGGCATGCTTTTTGGGCTCTGCGATGTTTGTGTGTGTCCTTTGCTAATTTGAATGCGATAATACGCCCGCGATTCTGTTGTTAATTAGCTGGGTTTGTTTGGACGATGGTTTTATGGTTTTATTGCAATGGAGCCACTGATGGGACCAGGCACGCGACAAAGCTGCCTCTGCATATGCGGGAATGCTAAAAGAATAGAGTGCATCAAATTGATTTTGGCCATATTTATGGATATTAGTTGTCATAGATTGAATAGCCGAATAGATAATAGGTTATTATGCATTAGTAGGCATTGTAAAACCCACTGTATATATTTATATTGCAAAATCGAATCAAAAGCTCCTAGTTACTAGAACCTAAACTCGAAATAGAAAAACCTATGATACGAATGGGCTTTAAAGTACATTTGGTTATAATACTAATGTTTTTATATTCAAACAATAAAGGCAGCTAACTTAGTGAAGACGAAGTTTGTTTACCCTTTGCGATTGGATCATCAGATCAAATGTGAAATCGTTCATAACTAAGCCAAAAATGCGTTAATTTCAGTTCTGAAAGCAATTCTGCGCTGGAATTGATTAGATCAACAAATCTGTATAATCAGTTTAAACTTTAAAAAATTTTAAAAATTTACCAAATTTTGACAATTTTAACGATGTAACCCCTTTCCTTTATTTTTTTTTTAAATTTTGAAAAAAATTAATTTTTGCGAGAAATAGCTAGATCGACTCGGCTGTTGATGCTGATCAAGAATATATATGATTTAAAGAATCGGAAATGATTCGTTCACTTAGTTTCAAGCTTCTGATTGAAGCTAAAATACCATTTTTTCAGTCGATATTTCAGTATATTTTTATGACATTTTCTTCGGAAAATCAAATTTTAAAAAAGTCATAACTCAGCCAAAAAAGCATTAAATTTAATTCGGTAAGCTTTCCTATGTTAGTTCTTCTTAGGTTAACAAAACTGCATACTTCATTTAAAATTTTAAAAAATTCAATTTTTTGGCAATTTTTGCAAATTTTAATGATGTAACCACTTATCTTTTTTTGAAAATTTGGAAAATTTCGAAAAAAATAAATTTTGGCCGGACATAGCTAGATCGACTCGGCTGTTGATGCTGATCAATAATAAATATGATTTATAGGGTCGGAAATGTTTTCTTTACTGGGTTTTAAGCTTCTGACTGAAATTATTATACCCCTTATATTCACTTATATTGAAGGTAGTTTCTTAAGATTTTAATTTATATTTACTTAAAGGTTTAATTTGAGTATTGAAATATTTATATAAAATGTGTTTTTGTTTAAATTTCTATAATCCCTCCTTAGCTTAGGTCTTGTTTACACTTCCCCAACCAATTTCTAGACAATCAAAGCCATTTAAATATCCATTAACAACCAGTGTGCTGCCTGGCAAAACAGCTGCTCCCAGACTGACTGACTGACTGACTGACGACTGTCCATTATCAATCACTCCCTTTCCCGTTCCGGAGTTGGAATCGTAGTCCCAAATCAGCATATGCAAAAAGAGGCGCTGCAGAAATAATAATCGGCGAGACATAAACAACAATCGGGGGAGAGAACTGTAAAAACTGTCAAAGGCAATTGTCAGAGGTTTTGTTTGGACTTTCGGCTGGTAAAACCAGGGCCACGAGAGTGATTGATCACACAGGGAAGGAGGAGGAGCAGGAGGAGGACCAGAGATCAATACATCATCTCGAGTGGGCTGAGGCCCAAATGATCGTGGGAGTTTTTCACTATTCACATAGTTGTATCTACCAGTTTGCACCTTTCGCAGAGCCATGCCGGGCACGTGCTGGAGCCCCAGCCACCAGCCATGTGACCAAACATCCAAGCAACCCCGAAGGCAGACACAGAGGGAAATCTCCTCCAGGAGAGGGGCACAAAGGAGGTCAGCCAGCATAACTCGGCGAAGAAGTGCAGCTGTTGGACTGGCGGCTTGCCGCAGTCTTAGCCACTTCCTCTTCGTGGTCTGCTTGAGATGTGTGGGGACTGCATACACACTCCCGTGGAGTGGGGACTCCAGTTAACCCGTGCCATTGCCACTGCCACTGCCACTGCCTCTGCATACGTGCCCTGCATCCACACGCCCATAATTCTCGGGAGAGTAAATTAATTGTTGCTTATTATTTACATTGGCTCTGCGTTCTCCAGTTACCTGGAGCACCTGTTTCGGCCCCGCTACACTAATCGAATACCAATATTCTGATTCCGCCGACTGCACCCAGCACTTTTCATTTCTATAATCCCCTCTCATTGATGTACCGATATGTTGGGGCTCATGCCATAACCATAAAGGTAATCGCAATCATAATCGTAATCATAATCATAATCGTAATTAACTTAAACGGCGTCTTCCCCCGTCCAGCTGGCTTTTTGAGGCAGGTCAAGTCGTGCGTGCCGCTTGGTTTTGGGATCTGGTCTGCCCTGAGATGGAATTGGAATGGGAATGGAATGACTTGATTACTGCCTTATGCGGGATGTTGGTCACAGATTTCTCGGACTCTTTGTAGGCCATCTGCTGGGGCGAGGTTCCGATTCTGGTTTTGGTTGTGCGAAAACTCTGGTGATCGAGAATCCAGTTAGGCTGGCGGCTCGCGCTCTCATCACCTCCCAGCGAGATGGCTTTATCTTATCGCAGTATCTGAAAGACAGAAGCACTGGCATTCAATTAATGACCTTCAGATAAGGAGTTGAGCGAAGAAACAAAAAGGAAAGGCCACTCGCGTACTAGAATTTAATCTAGTTAAAAATATTATAACTTGAGACATAGGGGTCAGGCAACCAAAATGCAGCTAAGAGGGAAGCTACTTTTAACAATGAATAATAATATTTCAGTTCTTATATTTTTTCACCCTTACTGGGTATTTTAATTCAAGTCACAAGCTTGTAACAATATGAAGAAGTCATTTCCGAACCTATAAACCATATATATTCTTGATCAGCACCGAAAGCCGATTGGATTAAGCCATGTCCGGGTAAAATTTAAATTTTTCAAAATTTTGAAAAAATGGTAAGGGGTTACATCATTAAAATTGTCAAATTTTGACAAAAAATTAATTTCTTTAAAAGTTTAAATTGAGTATGCAGATTTGTTAACCTAATTAAAACTAACATAGAACAGCTTCCAGAACTAACATAAATGCCTTTTTGGCTTTGTTATGAGATTTTTAAACTTTGATTTTTGGATAAAATGCTCATATAAAAATATAAATAAAAATGCGAATATTTTAAACTTCCGCTAAGATCCTAAATTTCAATTGCAACCTGTATATAAACTTCGGCTTCCCGAAGTTAGTTTCCTTTCTTGTTATGGGTATTTTCAAATTATTCAGCCCATTAAACTTTGATTAAATAAAGAAATTAGAAATGTAATTGCCCTGCCGTCATAGTATTAATTATAGTTAAGGGTTCTTTTAAGACGCACGCCTTCAGGCTAAACTTCCTTTCTCATTAAACTAAATGTTTCACTAATTTATACCTAATTGAAGCGTCCTTCCCCCAGTGATTAAATATGTTTTTACTCGTAGAAGAAACCGCTAATGGCCAGAGGCATCTAACTGCAAGGACTCACTCCTCTCCTCCAGGTGTCATCGGTTCCATTCGCTTCGCTTCCCACTTCCTTCCAGCTTCAATCATGAGGGTTCGGGTTCCTTGACACATCCCGACTGGGGACCCCAATCAAGCTGATCATGAGCAGAGCACATTAGGCCCGGAATTGGATCCCGCCCCAAGCTCATTATGCAAACATTGCTCGGAAGCCTGATGATGCCGAATGCGCCGAATTTTCAACAGTCCATTTAGCTGATTAAAGTGCAGGAACAGCGAGGACTCCGACCTGGCTCCATCCCCAACCCATTTGGTGCAATTTTCGGTAATGAGCAAATGGTAGGGTCTTTAAGCACCTTCGGTGCGAAAATTACAGTCCGCGATCCGCATAATTTTGGCACCTTGCCCGGACCTTACATTGCTACACATTTCCCCGGGGCCTCGCTACTTTTGATATCTTCTTCCTGCGCTTCCTTTTCATTGTTCTGTTAGTCGAACGAAGTCATAAAATTAAATTTATGAGTCATAATTCCAACGATCAAAAGTAAGTCGCCTGTCCTGGGGGCTATCGGAGCGTACCACCCTTGTAATTGGGTTCTAATCGAGCCCATTTATAAGACCCCAAGAGGGCCATTAGCATGGAGGGCCTGACACCTCGAGGGCTCCGCTCCGCACATTTGTCAAAATCAAAATCTCGAAAACCCAAAAATATATACACACATATTTCTGGTGTTTTATTTTTGTGGGTGATGTGAGCTCGACTAGCAATCAGTCAATAGGCGAAACGTTAATCCGGCGATGAGCTTTGCTCTAGGGTCTGAGACTCGGTCTATTAGCGGACCTCCCAGCGCGACGACCAATTAATTGCGTAAATGGAAAAATTGCCCTCGGTCTTTGTCTTTGCTGGGTGCCACAAAAGTCACACTTCGCTGTGGTCCGAGATTGGGATCCCTACAGTCGGAGAAAGACGTGTCGGGAATGTGTCAACAAAACACTCGGCATACTATGGGGGTCATCAATATTTGAGGCTGTCCGCAAGAGGTTCCTTCTTAATTGGAGTGAGCTTTTTCTGGCGGAGTGAATTTGTAAAAGGGATTTTTTAAAGTATAATTTTAAGAGTTTCTTGAACATCTCAATACTAATATCTTCTAATTTCTTTAGAAACATATAGAATTTTTTATCATATTTTAGGTTTATTCCTTTATTTTATTCCCGAGTTTATTTTAGTAATACTTTCATTAACATTTTTCCCTCAGTGCCTTTGGCCAAATTAATTATCAATATTTTTTGAGGTCGAAAGCTTACTCGAAAAACCATTACAATGTACACCAGTTTTTATTTATTTTAACAGATCGATGATTAATTTGATGCGCCAAAAAACAAAAAATACTGAAATTATGGAATATTTTTCAAATACAATGAACCCACAACAAAGGTGCTTGTGTGTGGGGAGACCCCAATGACAGGCCCTTCTTGGAACAGCTGGAGCTTGGCGCTCTCGGAGCACGCGCTCATTAGAGAGTGGCCTAAGCCCAGCGTGACACTGGATCCATGGCTCAGATCGGGATTGGATTGGAGATCGAAGGTGGGACCACACCGGGTGCATGGTGTGTGCGTGTGTGTGTGTTGTACCTACATTAAACTGCGCATGCTTATAAAATAATGTTGGGCAATTAATTGCGAAAACCCCCGGGAGAAGCAGCTGCCTGAACCTAGACCCGAGCAGGGCCACAACTCCGGTCGGGGGAGAAACTGTTAGTTGGTTGTAAAACTGTGAGCATATCTTACATTTTCTGGTATTTCGTCGCTGCATTTGTCACCCGTATCATTTGCGTTGTGGAGCGTTAAAGCGACAACATGGCCAGCAGCCATGGCCCAGGTACTCCCAGCACCGCGTAGTTACGCGTCTCCAGGCCCTATCCCCTATATCTATATAAACGTAGTATATATGGCGATCTCCTCCTGCCCCTCCTGTCACAGTCGGTGAGCAACAGTTGCCACTGACATTTCCTTTCAACGGCATTTTCAATTTTCAGTTTTCCCCCCTTGACGCCTGTGTTAGGCTCCTCCATTTCTTTTTGTCCGCCAGTTAAATTGCTCCTCTTCTCGGGTTAATTGTGTGTGCTACCAAGTGGACGCATAAATTGTATTTTATTTCATTTCATTTCTTTGTTGGCCTGTAACTTTGGCCCAAATGGCGATGCGGGCTGATCAGGTGAAAACAGAAGACGCAGCGAGCATTAGGCCCAGAAGTGCCCCCCACTCCGGGCTCGACCCCTCCGGCTGATCCGGCCCTGATATTGTTGCCACTTGTGTAGCTCTTAGTAAGCCCAACTTACCGACAAGTCAACGACCAAGATGGTAATGGAGGAGGTGGAGCTGAGAAGAAGTATCTCCACGCTCTACTGGAGAAAAAAGAAATGGAATTTTGCTGGTAAATATCATTCTCCTTCATTTTAACTTGAGGCATTAGTTACTACAAGGTCCGAAACAAAATAATATGAAATGAAAAAGTTATAAATTTGTGTCTACATTTTTCAAACTTTGGAAAACTTTTTAAAGAGGGAAATACCTAAATAACTATGCTGAAGAATTTAGTAGAACAATTGTTTCGAGTTTAAAAAATAATTCAATTCACTCTGATTATAAATATTTCCATTTTCTTTTCCTATCTTTTCATATTTCTTAATTTCAAATAATTTTAAGATCCTTAAGAATTACATAAAACAACAACCCGAAGTACTTGATATTTTCCAGTTTCCTGAAGAGTTTATTAAATGGAATGTTTAGGCATTTTTTCGCCTTCCCCGACCATTAATCATCCATTGCTATTATGTCAAACACTCCCAGCGATAAACCCTTGAATTTCTATGCTCTCTCCTCTGAAATTTCCATTGCCTCTCCCTGCTGGCATATCCTTGGGCAGAACAATGGGTCCTGATAAGCGGCATAATAAGTAATTAAATTTCTGTGATGCTTATCGAACATACATACATCCATGTACATGCAGATACATCCACATCCTCAACCATTTGTGGCCCCCTTCTTGCATCCAGAACTTCAAAATTACTCCCTGAGAGAACGACAGAGAGAGAGATGTGTGTGCTCGGGGGATTATCCGACCAATCACAAGCGAGCAACGAACTGGAAGTGGCTGCCGCCTGGAAGCGAAGAGTATCTGACGGATACGTCTTACCGCAGCGGCAGCTGTTGGCCGCCGCCGACGCCGCTGATTATGCGCCGACGTCGTCGCCTGCGTGGAGTTTTTCGCCAAATTATGCGGGTGGCTCTGCCCCCGCTCCCCGAGGCTTGGTAGGTGGAGCCATAATATCCATCGTTCCTTTGTTGACAAAACTTGGCATCGCTTGAAGTTTGTTTTTTCGTTTTTGTTTTTATTTTTTTTCCTTTTTGTCTGCTGCTCTTTTGTTTCTCGTAAGTATCTGGCAGATACGCGCGCACATCCCGCCCTGCTGCATCGCACGCCGCTCACAGCGCTCGCTCACAGGTTGCCCCAGCGGTAGCTAAGGTCGTCATTCTCACGGCTGTCTCCTCGCGATTGGCGTCGCGTGCGCGCAATTCGTGAAATCCATCCGCCATCCGCGAAAACTCCAGCTAGCCGACGGCTATCCGCAAGATACGAGTGTCACCTAATTGGCTTACAATGCCCGTCAAGTGATGGCCGTGTGAAGTGTGCTCTCGAGTCCAAGAAAACTCAATTAAGTGCGCGTTTAGCTGTCCTTTGGACACATTCTCAAGTCTGCATAGTCGTCTCTCTGGATTAAAGAAGCTGCTTCACTTGGAATATGGTTGTTATGTAAGTTGGGGAGAAGAGTTTTTAACAAAGGAATAAGTAATGGGTATCTTATCAATAATTTTAAGAGATTTTCGGGGCTTATATAGACAGAAAATAGATGTTACTTAGCTTACTTTTAGTTTGAGGAAATAGGTTCAAGATTTATATAAATATTTAAGATAAAGTGTATCTTTTTTCTCCAGGAAATAACCTTGTCAATCAATCATTGTTCACTAATTAAATTTTGCATAAATTAAGTAACTATTTTTGTGGCCTCTTAGCTCTATGTGATTGTGCCTTCCATAGGTTTCTCATTGAGTTAAAAATACACAAGATAATTATGGTCCTTATATTGCTCTAGATTTTATTTCACAATTGCAAGGGACAAAGCAAGTGAAAAGGCTGACTGCAAGGTAGATATATAAACTATCATCGGTAACCCCTTTCTGGGCAAATCAGTTAGAAATATTTGAGAACGAAAATATTCCCCCCAAGTGTACCTCCTTTAATTAAACCCTAAATAAATCAAAATCCCCCCGGGGATAAGATCACCTTCCAATAATTCCTAATCAGCTCTCATTGAGTCTCCGTTGACACGCGTTCATCTCGAGCAGATGCGTAAGTGTTGAGCCCTCAAGACACCTCAGATAGATCCGATCTCCGATGAGGAATGGGCCACAAATCAAACGCAAACGGGGGAGGCGTTGGACCGGGGGGAAAAAAAAACATGTAAATGATTCAAACGCTTTATTATCACGCTGGGCATGGGCCACAGCTTAGTTAATGGCACTCCGACCCCGACTCCAGTCCGCTCCAAAGAGCCGCGGGGTGTGCCGCAGATCGTGAACCCAACGGACCACACGCAGGCGTAGGCGATCCACAAAAAATTCAGATATTCCGAGATCCATAGATGGGGGGAGCCCGAAGCGGCGCTCTAGGGAAAGGGTCAAAGAGGCGACCCGAAAAGCCACCTATATCTATCTATAGAGACATATTTTCTAGGTGACAAACTTATTATGAGACCCCAAGGGAACACACGGAAACCTACAGGCCGGGAACGAAGTGAGACGCTATCAGCATCAGATAAGCGCGCCTAACGAGCGCCCCGAAGTGTCGAGCAGTCAATTTACGGACCCAAAACAAAGGCGATCCCCTGACCACGAACAGGTTCACTCTCGGGGACCACCAAGCGATCCGCTGGCCATCGGGTGTGGGGGAGCCTGCAACCTGCTGACTTCCAAGTACACATTAAAACGCTGCGGCTCAGATCGATTCGAACAAATTTATGGCTAATTGCAGAGCGAGTCTCTAGTAACTCCCACACACACACGGACGGACTGTGAATATCTCACCTGAGACTTGGTTCCTCCAGGTAGTCTAGCAGTTCCGTGCTGAGTCACGCGACATCATTTGCGTCCAACTGGCGCTCGAATTACGATTCTGGCTTGGATTACCAGGGGCTAACGGTACTGGCCCTGTAAACTGGGCTCAGAGAGTTATGTGCTTCACATGGCGCTCATAAAAGCCAGCCAACGATTCATTTGATTGGCGGAACACCAAGGGACACGCCGTTTAGGCCGCAATTAAGATGGGATTTCAGTTTCCTTAAACGATGCTTAGGCTTTAGCGATTAACTCGCACTTAAATGGGTCACTTAAAGTGAGTCTTGCTTTAGTTTTAAAAAGGAAGGTTTTACAATTGAGAATGGAATTGTGACTCAGAAGACAGTCATTTTTAGGCAATGTGTAGGTTGAACCTAATTTAAATGAATATAGAAGCTAAACAAAATGGTAAACTTTTAGCAAGAAATTTATTTTATTATTTATTAATCAGGTTTCCGCTTTGTCATATTTATAGAATGCCAACTGTATACAATTTATAATAAATAATAAAAAGTATGCAGACTTAGTTATGAGATTTTTAAATCTTGATTTGTCGAAAAAATTCTCATATACAAATATCGAAAAATGTACTAAAAAATGGTATTTTACTATTATTCAGAAGCTTATAAAATAGTGAAGGAGTCATTTCCGACCCCATAAATCATATATATTCTTGATCAGCATCAACAGCAGAATCGATCTAGCCGTCTCCGGCAAAAAAACAAAATTTTCAAAAATATTCGATTTTTTCAAAAAAAGGAAAGGGGTTACATCATTAAAATTTGCCAAAATTGGCCAAAAATTTAATTTTTTTAAGTTTTTAACTGAGTATGCAGATTTATTAACCTACTAAAAACTAGCATAGAACCGCTTTCCGAATTAAAATTAATGCATTTTTGGCTTAGTTATGAGATTTTTAAATCTTGATTTGTCGAAAAAATTCTCATAAACAAATATCGAAAAATGTACTAAAAAATGGTATTTTACTTTCATAAATCATATATATTCTTGATCAGCATCAACAGCAGAATCGATCTAGCCATCTCCGGCAAAACAACAAAATTTTCAAAAATATTCGATTTTTTCAAAAAAAGGAAAGGGGTTAATCATTAAAATTTGCAAAAATGGGCCAAAAATTGAATTTTTTTAAGTTTTAAACTGAGTATGCAGATTTATTAACCTACTAAAATCTAGCATAGAACCGCTTTCCGAATTAAGATTAATGCTTTTTTGGCTTAGTTATGAGATATTTAAATCTTGATTTGTCGAAAAAATTCTCATATACAAATATCGAAAAATGTACTAAAAAATGGTATTTTACTATTATTCAGAAGCTTATAAAATAGTGAAGGAGTCATTTCCAATCAGCATCAACAGCAGAATCGATCTAGCCGTCTCCGGCAAAAAAACAAAATTTTCAAAAATATTCGATTTTTTCAAAAAAGGAAAGGGGTTATCATTAAAATTTGCAAAAATTGGCCAAAAATTGATTTTTTTTAAGTTTTTAACTGAGTATGCAGATTTATTAACCTACTAAAAACTAGCATAGAACGGCTTTCCGAATTAAAATTAATGCATTTTTGGCTTAGTTATGAGATATTTAAATCTTGATTTGTCGAAAAAATTCTCATAAACAAATATCGAAAAATGTACTAAAAAATGGTATTTTACTATTATTCAGAAGCTTATAAAATAGTGAAGGAGTCATTTCCAACCCCATAAATCATATATATTCTTGATCAGCATCAACAGCAGAATCGATCTAGCCGTCTCCGGAAAAAAAAACAAAATTTTCAAAAATATTCGATTTTTTTCAAAAAAAGGAAAGGGGTTACATCATTAAAATCTGCCAAAATTGGCAAAAAATTTAATTTTTTTAAGTTTTTAACTGAGTATGCAGATTTATTAACCTACTAAAAACTAGCATAGAACCGCTTTCCGAATTAAAATTAATGCATTTTTGGCTTAGTTATGAGATTTTTAAATCTTGATTTGTCGAAAAAATTCTCATATACAAATACCGAAAAATGTACTAAAAAATGGTATTTTACTATTATTCAGAAGCTTATAAAATAGTGAAGGAGTCATTTCCGACCCCATAAATCATATATATTCTTGATCAGCATCAACAGCAGAATCGATCTAGCCGTCTCCGGCAAAAAAACAAAATTTTCAAAAATATTCGATTTTTTCAAAAAAAGGAAAGGGGTTACATCATTAAAATTTGCAAAAATTGGCCAAAAATTTAATTTTTTTTAAGTTTTTAACTGAGTATGCAGATTTATTAACCTACTAAAAACTAGCATAGAACCGCTTTCCGAATTAAAATTAATGCATTTTTGGCTTAGTTATGAGATTTTTAAATCTTGATTTGTCGAAAAAATTCTCATAAACAAATATCGAAAAATGTACTAAAAAATGGTATTTTACTATTATTCAGAAGCTTATAAAATAGTGAAGGAGTCATTTCCGACCCCATAAATCATATATATTCTTGATCAGCATCAACAGCAGAATCAATCTAGCCGTCTCCGGAAAAAAAAAACAAAATTTTCAAAAATATTCGATTTTTTCAAAAAAAGGAAAGGGGTTACATCATTAAAATTTGCAAAAATTGGCAAAAAATTTAATTTTTTTAAGTTTTTAACTGAGTATGCAGATTTATTAACCTACTAAAAACTAGCATAGAACCGCTTTCCGAATTAAAATTAATGCATTTTTGGCTTAGTTATGAGATTTTTAAATCTTGATTTGTCGAAAAAATTCTCATATACAAATACCGAAAAATGTACTAAAAAATGGTATTTTACTATTATTCAGAAGCTTATAAAATAGTGAAGGAGTCATTTCCGACCCCATAAATCATATATATTCTTGATCAGCATCAACAGCAGAATCGATCTAGCCGTCTCCGGCAAAAAAACAAAATTTTCAAAAATATTCGATTTTTTCAAAAAAAGGAAAGGGGTTACATCATTAAAATTTGCAAAAATTGGCCAAAAATTGAATTTTTTTAAGTTTTTAACTGAGTATGCAGATTTATTAACCTACTAAAAACTAGCATAGAACCGCTTTCCGAATTAAAATTAATGCATTTTTGGCTTAGTTATGAGATTTTTAAATCTTGATTTGTCGAAAAAATTCTCATAAACAAATATCGAAAAATGTACTAAAAAATGGTATTTTACTATTATTCAGAAGCTTATAAAATAGTGAAGGAGTCATTTCCGACCCCATAAATCATATATATTCTTGATCAGCATCAACAGCAGAATCGATCTAGCCGTCTCCGGCAAAAAAACAAAATTTTCAAAAATATTCGATTTTTTCAAAAAAAGGAAAGGGGTTACATCATTAAAATTTGCAAAAATTGGCAAAAAATTGAATTTTTTTAAGTTTTTAACTGAGTATGCAGATTTATTAACCTACTAAAAACTAGCATAGAACCGCTTTCCGAATTAAAATTAATGCATTTTTGGTTTAGTTATGAGATTTTTAAATCTTGATTTGTCGAAAAAATTCTCATATACAAATATCGAAAAATGTACTAAAAAATGGTATTTTACTATTATTCAGAAGCTTATAAAATAGTGAAGGAGTCATTTCCAACCCCATAAATCATATATATTCTTGATCAGCATCAACAGCAGAATCGATCTAGCCGTCTCCGGCAAAAAAACAAAATTTTCAAAAATATTCGATTTTTTCAAAAAAAGGAAAGGGGTTACATCATTAAAATTTGCAAAAATTGGCCAAAAATTTAATTTTTTTAAGTTTTTAACTGAGTATGCAGATTTATTAACCTACTAAAAACTAGCATAGAACCGCTTTCCGAATTAAAATTAATGCATTTTTGGCTTAGTTATGAGATTTTTAAATCTTGATTTGTCGAAAAAATTCTCATAAACAAATATCGAAAAATGTACTAAAAAATGGTATTTTACTATTATTCAGAAGCTTATAAAATAGTGAAGGAGTCATTTCCGACCCCATAAATCATATATATTCTTGATCAGCATCAACAGCAGAATCGATCTAGCCGTCTCCGGAAAAAAAAACAAAATTTTCAAAAATATTCGATTTTTTCAAAAAAAGGAAAGGGGTTACATCATTAAAATCTGCCAAAATTGGCAAAAATTTAATTTTTTTAAGTTTTTAACTGAGTATGCAGATTTATTAACCTACTAAAAACTAGCATAGAACCGCTTTCCGAATTAAAATTAATGCATTTTTGGCTTAGTTATGAGATTTTTAAATCTTGATTTGTCGAAAAAATTCTCATATACAAATACCGAAAAATGTACTAAAAAATGGTATTTTACTATTATTCAGAAGCTTATAAAATAGTGAAGGAGTCATTTCCGACCCCATAAATCATATATATTCTTGATCAGCATCAACAGCAGAATCGATCTAGCCGTCTCCGGCAAAAAAACAAAATTTTCAAAAATATTCGATTTTTTCAAAAAAAGGAAAGGGGTTACATCATTAAAATTTGCAAAAATTGGCCAAAAATTTAATTTTTTTAAGTTTTTAACTGAGTATGCAGATTTATTAACCTACTAAAAACTAGCATAGAACCGCTTTCCGAATTAAAATTAATGCATTTTTGGTTTAGTTATGAGATTTTTAAATCTTGATTTGTCGAAAAAATTCTCATATACAAATATCGAAAAATGTACTAAAAAATGGTATTTTACTATTATTCAGAAGCTTATAAAATAGTGAAGGAGTCATTTCCAACCCCATAAATCATATATATTCTTGATCAGCATCAACAGCAGAATCGATCTAGCCGTCTCCGGCAAAAAAACAAAATTTTCAAAAATATTCGATTTTTTCAAAAAAAGGAAAGGGGTTACATCATTAAAATTTGCAAAAATTGGCCAAAAATTTAATTTTTTTAAGTTTTTAACTGAGTATGCAGATTTATTAACCTACTAAAAACTAGCATAGAACCGCTTTCCGAATTAAAATTAATGCATTTTTGGCTTAGTTATGAGATTTTTAAATCTTGATTTGTCGAAAAAATTCTCATAAACAAATATCGAAAAATGTACTAAAAAATGGTATTTTACTATTATTCAGAAGCTTATAAAATAGTGAAGGAGTCATTTCCGACCCCATAAATCATATATATTCTTGATCAGCATCAACAGCAGAATCGATCTAGCCGTCTCCGGAAAAAAAAACAAAATTTTCAAAAATATTCGATTTTTTCAAAAAAAGGAAAGGGGTTACATCATTAAAATCTGCCAAAATTGGCAAAAATTTAATTTTTTTAAGTTTTTAACTGAGTATGCAGATTTATTAACCTACTAAAAACTAGCATAGAACCGCTTTCCGAATTAAAATTAATGCATTTTTGGCTTAGTTATGAGATTTTTAAATCTTGATTTGTCGAAAAAATTCTCATATACAAATACCGAAAAATGTACTAAAAAATGGTATTTTACTATTATTCAGAAGCTTATAAAATAGTGAAGGAGTCATTTCCGACCCCATAAATCATATATATTCTTGATCAGCATCAACAGCAGAATCGATCTAGCCGTCTCCGGCAAAAAAACAAAATTTTCAAAAATATTCGATTTTTTCAAAAAAAGGAAAGGGGTTACATCATTAAAATTTGCAAAAATTGGCCAAAAATTTAATTTTTTTAAGTTTTTAACTGAGTATGCAGATTTATTAACCTACTAAAAACTAGCATAGAACCGCTTTCCGAATTAAAATTAATGCATTTTTGGCTTAGTTATGAGATTTTTAAATCTTGATTTGTCGAAAAAATTCTCATATACAAATACCGAAAAATGTACTAAAAAATGGTATTTTACTATTATTCAGAAGCTTATAAAATAGTGAAGGAGTCATTTCCGACCCCATAAATCATATATATTCTTGATCAGCATCAACAGCTGAATCGATCTAGCCGTCTCCGGCAAAAAAACAAAATTTTCAAAAATATTCGATTTTTTCAAAAAAAGGAAAGGGGTTACATCATTAAAATTTGCAAAAATTGGCCAAAAATTTAATTTTTTTAAGTTTTTAACTGAGTATGCAGATTTATTAACCTACTAAAAACTAGCATAGAACCGCTTTCCGAATTAAAATTAATGCATTTTTGGCTTAGTTATGCGATTTTTAAATCTTGATATGTCGAAAAAATTCTCATATACAAATATCGAAAAATGTACTAAAAAATGGTATTTTACTATTATTCAGAAGCTTATAAAATAGTGAAGGAGTCATTTCCGACCCCATAAATCATATATATTCTTGATCAGCATCAACAGCAGAATCGATCTAGCCGTCTCCGGGAAAAAAACAAAATTTTCAAAAATATTCGATTTTTTCAAAAAAAGGAAAGGGGTTACATCATTAAAATTTGCAAAAATTGGCAAAAAATTGAATTTTTTTAAGTTTTTAACTGAGTATGCAGATTTATTAACCTACTAAAAACTAGCATAGAACTGCTTTCCGAATTAAAATTAATGCATTTTTGGTTTAGTTATGAGATTTTTAAATCTTGATTTGTCGAAAAAATTCTCATATACAAATATCGAAAAATGTACTAAAAAATGGTATTTTACTATTATTCAGAAGCTTATAAAATAGTGAAGGAGTCATTTCCAACCCCATAAATCATATATATTCTTGATCAGCATCAACAGCAGAATCGATCTAGCCGTCTCCGGCAAAAAAACAAAATTTTCAAAAATATTCGATTTTTTCAAAAAAAGGAAAGGGGTTATGAGATTTTTAAATCTTGATTTGTCGAAAAAATTCTCATAAACAAATATCGAAAAATGTACTAAAAAATGGTGTTTTACTTTCATTCAGAAGCTTATAAAATAGTGAAGGAGTCATTTCCGACCCCATAAATCATATATATTCTTGATCAGCATCAACAGCAGAATCGATCTAGCCGTCTCCGGCAAAAAAACAAAATTTTCAAAAATATTCGATTTTTTCAAAAAAAGGAAAGGGGTTACATCATTAAAATTTGCAAAAATTGGCCAAAAATTTAATTTTTTTAAGTTTTTAACTGAGTATGCAGATTTATTAACCTACTAAAAACTAGCATAGAACCGCTTTCCGAATTAAAATTAATGCATTTTTGGCTTAGTTATGAGATTTTTAAATCTTGATTTGTCGAAAAAATTCTCATATACAAATACCGAAAAATGTACTAAAAAATGGTATTTTACTATTATTCAGAAGCTTATAAAATAGTGAAGGAGTCATTTCCGACCCCATAAATCATATATATTCTTGATCAGCATCAACAGCAGAATCGATCTAGCCGTCTCCGGCAAAAAAACAAAATTTTCAAAAATATTCGATTTTTTCAAAAAAAGGAAAGGGGTTACATCATTAAAATTTGCCAAAATTGGCCAAAAATTGAATTTTTTTAAGTTTTTAACTGAGTATGCAGATTTATTAACCTACTAAAAACTAGCATAGAACCGCTTTCCGAATTAAAATTAATGCATTTTTGGCTTAGTTATGAGATTTTTAAATCTTGATTTGTCGAAAAAATTCTCATATACAAATATCGAAAAATGTACTAAAAAATGGTATTTTACTATTATTCAGAAGCTTATAAAATAGTGAAGGAGTCATTTCCGACCCCATAAATCATATATATTCTTGATCAGCATCAACAGCAGAATCGATCTAGCCGTCTCCGGCAAAAAAACAAAATTTTCAAAAATATTCGATTTTTTCAAAAAAAGGAAAGGGGTTACATCATTAAAATTTGCAAAAATTGGCCAAAAATTTAATTTTTTTAAGTTTTTAACTGAGTATGCAGATTTATTAACCT
Organism: Drosophila bunnanda; assembly: GCA_035046265.1. NCBI lineage: Eukaryota > Metazoa > Arthropoda > Insecta > Diptera > Drosophilidae > Drosophila > Drosophila bunnanda. The sequence continues at coordinate 2,844,599 of JAWNOB010000076.1, read as the reverse complement.
ACTAAAAACTAGCATAGAACCGCTTTCCGAATTAAAATTAATGAATTTTTGGCTTAGTTATGAGATTTTTAAATCTTGATTTGTCGAAAAAATTCTCATATACAAATACCGAAAAATGTACTAAAAAATGGTATTTTACTATTATTCAGAAGCTTATAAAATAGTGAAGGAGTCATTTCCGACCCCATAAATCATATATATTCTTGATCAGCATCAACAGCAGAATCGATCTAGCCGTCTCCGGCAAAAAAACAAAATTTTCAAAAATATTCGATTTTTTCAAAAAAAGGAAAGGGGTTACATCATTAAAATTTGCCAAAATTGGCCAAAAATTGAATTTTTTTAAGTTTTTAACTGAGTATGCAGATTTATTAACCTACTAAAAACTAGCATAGAACCGCTTTCCGAATTAAAATTAATGCATTTTTGGCTTAGTTATGAGATTTTTAAATCTTGATTTGTCGAAAAAATTCTCATATACAAATATCGAAAAATGTACTAAAAAATGGTATTTTACTATTATTCAGAAGCTTATAAAATAGTGAAGGAGTCATTTCCGACCCCATAAATCATATATATTCTTGATCAGCATCAACAGCAGAATCGATCTAGCCGTCTCCGGCAAAAAAACAAAATTTTCAAAAATATTCGATTTTTTCAAAAAAAGGAAAGGGGTTACATCATTAAAATTTGCAAAAATTGGCCAAAAATTGAATTTTTTTAAGTTTTTAACTGAGTATGCAGATTTATTAACCTACTAAAAACTAGCATAGAACCGCTTTCCGAATTAAAATTAATGCATTTTTGGCTTAGTTATGAGATTTTTAAATCTTGATTTGTCGAAAAAATTCTCATATACAAATATCGAAAAATGTACTAAAAAATGGTATTTTACTATTATTCAGAAGCTTATAAAATAGTGAAGGAGTCATTTCCGACCCCATAAATCATATATATTCTTGATCAGCATCAACAGCAGAATCGATCTAGCCGTCTCCGGCAAAAAAACAAAATTTTCAAAAATATTCGATTTTTTCAAAAAAAGGAAAGGGGTTACATCATTAAAATTTGCAAAAATTGGCCAAAAATTGAATTTTTTTAAGTTTTTAACTGAGTATGCAGATTTATTAACCTACTAAAAACTAGCATAGAACCGCTTTCCGAATTAAAATTAATGCATTTTTGGCTTAGTTATGAGATTTTTAAATCTTGATTTGTCGAAAAAATTCTCATATACAAATACCGAAAAATGTACTAAAAAATGGTATTTTACTATTATTCAGAAGCTTATAAAATAGTGAAGGAGTCATTTCCGACCCCATAAATCATATATATTCTTGATCAGCATCAACAGCAGAATCGATCTAGCCGTCTCCGGCAAAAAAACAAAATTTTCAAAAATATTCGATTTTTTCAAAAAAAGGAAAGGGGTTACATCATTAAAATTTGCAAAAATTGGCCAAAAATTGAATTTTTTTAAGTTTTTAACTGAGTATGCAGATTTATTAACCTACTAAAAACTAGCATAGAACCGCTTTCCGAATTAAAATTAATGCATTTTTGGCTTAGTTATGAGATTTTTAAATCTTGATTTGTCGAAAAAATTCTCATAAACAAATATCGAAAAATGTACTAAAAAATAGTGTTTTACTTTCATTCAGAAGCTTATAAAATAGTGAAGGAGTCATTTCCGACCCCATAAATCATATATATTCTTGATCAGCATCAACAGCAGAATCGATCTAGCCGTCTCCGGCAAAAAAACAAAATTTTCAAAAATATTCGATTTTTTCAAAAAAAGGAAAGGGGTTACATCATTAAAATTTGCAAAAATTGGCCAAAAATTTAATTTTTTTAAGTTTTTAACTGAGTATGCAGATTTATTAACCTACTAAAAACTAGCATAGAACCGCTTTCCGAATTAAAATTAATGCATTTTTGGCTTAGTTATGAGATTTTTAAATCTTGATTTGTCGAAAAAATTCTCATATACAAATACCGAAAAATGTACTAAAAAATGGTATTTTACTATTATTCAGAAGCTTATAAAATAGTGAAGGAGTCATTTCCGACCCCATAAATCATATATATTCTTGATCAGCATCAACAGCAGAATCGATCTAGCCGTCTCCGGCAAAAAAACAAAATTTTCAAAAATATTCGATTTTTTCAAAAAAAGGAAAGGGGTTACATCATTAAAATTTGCCAAAATTGGCCAAAAATTGAATTTTTTTAAGTTTTTAACTGAGTATGCAGATTTATTAACCTACTAAAAACTAGCATAGAACCGCTTTCCGAATTAAAATTAATGCATTTTTGGCTTAGTTATGAGATTTTTAAATCTTGATTTGTCGAAAAAATTCTCATATACAAATATCGAAAAATGTACTAAAAAATGGTATTTTACTATTATTCAGAAGCTTATAAAATAGTGAAGGAGTCATTTCCGACCCCATAAATCATATATATTCTTGATCAGCATCAACAGCAGAATCGATCTAGCCGTCTCCGGCAAAAAAACAAAATTTTCAAAAATATTCGATTTTTTCAAAAAAAGGAAAGGGGTTACATCATTAAAATTTGCAAAAATTGGCCAAAAATTTAATTTTTTTAAGTTTTTAACTGAGTATGCAGATTTATTAACCTACTAAAAACTAGCATAGAACCGCTTTCCGAATTAAAATTAATGCATTTTTGGCTTAGTTATGCGATTTTTAAATCTTGATATGTCGAAAAAATTCTCATATACAAATATCGAAAAATGTACTAAAAAATGGTATTTTACTATTATTCAGAAGCTTATAAAATAGTGAAGGAGTCATTTCCGACCCCATAAATCATATATATTCTTGATCAGCATCAACAGCAGAATCGATCTAGCCGTCTCCGGGAAAAAAACAAAATTTTCAAAAATATTCGATTTTTTCAAAAAAAGGAAAGGGGTTACATCATTAAAATTTGCAAAAATTGGCAAAAAATTGAATTTTTTTAAGTTTTTAACTGAGTATGCAGATTTATTAACCTACTAAAAACTAGCATAGAACTGCTTTCCGAATTAAAATTAATGCATTTTTGGTTTAGTTATGAGATTTTTAAATCTTGATTTGTCGAAAAAATTCTCATATACAAATATCGAAAAATGTACTAAAAAATGGTATTTTACTATTATTCAGAAGCTTATAAAATAGTGAAGGAGTCATTTCCAACCCCATAAATCATATATATTCTTGATCAGCATCAACAGCAGAATCGATCTAGCCGTCTCCGGCAAAAAAACAAAATTTTCAAAAATATTCGATTTTTTCAAAAAAAGGAAAGGGGTTATGAGATTTTTAAATCTTGATTTGTCGAAAAAATTCTCATAAACAAATATCGAAAAATGTACTAAAAAATGGTGTTTTACTTTCATTCAGAAGCTTATAAAATAGTGAAGGAGTCATTTCCGACCCCATAAATCATATATATTCTTGATCAGCATCAACAGCAGAATCGATCTAGCCGTCTCCGGCAAAAAAACAAAATTTTCAAAAATATTCGATTTTTTCAAAAAAAGGAAAGGGGTTACATCATTAAAATTTGCCAAAATTGGCCAAAAATTGAATTTTTTTAAGTTTTTAACTGAGTATGCAGATTTATTAACCTACTAAAAACTAGCATAGAACCGCTTTCCGAATTAAAATTAATGCATTTTTGGCTTAGTTATGAGATTTTTAAATCTTGATTTGTCGAAAAAATTCTCATATACAAATATCGAAAAATGTACTAAAAAATGGTATTTTACTATTATTCAGAAGCTTATAAAATAGTGAAGGAGTCATTTCCGACCCCATAAATCATATATATTCTTGATCAGCATCAACAGCAGAATCGATCTAGCCGTCTCCGGCAAAAAAACAAAATTTTCAAAAATATTCGATTTTTTCAAAAAAAGGAAAGGGGTTACATCATTAAAATTTGCAAAAATTGGCCAAAAATTTAATTTTTTTAAGTTTTTAACTGAGTATGCAGATTTATTAACCTACTAAAAACTAGCATAGAACCGCTTTCCGAATTAAAATTAATGCATTTTTGGCTTAGTTATGCGATTTTTAAATCTTGATATGTCGAAAAAATTCTCATATACAAATATCGAAAAATGTACTAAAAAATGGTATTTTACTATTATTCAGAAGCTTATAAAATAGTGAAGGAGTCATTTCCGACCCCATAAATCATATATATTCTTGATCAGCATCAACAGCAGAATCGATCTAGCCGTCTCCGGGAAAAAAACAAAATTTTCAAAAATATTCGATTTTTTCAAAAAAAGGAAAGGGGTTACATCATTAAAATTTGCAAAAATTGGCAAAAAATTGAATTTTTTTAAGTTTTTAACTGAGTATGCAGATTTATTAACCTACTAAAAACTAGCATAGAACTGCTTTCCGAATTAAAATTAATGCATTTTTGGTTTAGTTATGAGATTTTTAAATCTTGATTTGTCGAAAAAATTCTCATATACAAATATCGAAAAATGTACTAAAAAATGGTATTTTACTATTATTCAGAAGCTTATAAAATAGTGAAGGAGTCATTTCCAACCCCATAAATCATATATATTCTTGATCAGCATCAACAGCAGAATCGATCTAGCCGTCTCCGGCAAAAAAACAAAATTTTCAAAAATATTCGATTTTTTCAAAAAAAGGAAAGGGGTTATGAGATTTTTAAATCTTGATTTGTCGAAAAAATTCTCATAAACAAATATCGAAAAATGTACTAAAAAATGGTGTTTTACTTTCATTCAGAAGCTTATAAAATAGTGAAGGAGTCATTTCCGACCCCATAAATCATATATATTCTTGATCAGCTTCAACAGCAGAATCGATCTAGCCGTCTCCGGCAAAAAAACAAAATTTTCAAAAATATTCGATTTTTTCAAAAAAAGGAAAGGGGTTACATCATTAAAATTTGCAAAAATTGGCCAAAAATTTAATTTTTTTAAGTTTTTAACTGAGTATGCAGATTTATTAACCTACTAAAAACTAGCATAGAACCGCTTTCCGAATTAAAATTAATGCATTTTTGGCTTAGTTATGAGATTTTTAAATCTTGATTTGTCGAAAAAATTCTCATATACAAATACCGAAAAATGTACTAAAAAATGGTATTTTACTATTATTCAGAAGCTTATAAAATAGTGAAGGAGTCATTTCCGACCCCATAAATCATATATATTCTTGATCAGCATCAACAGCAGAATCGATCTAGCCGTCTCCGGCAAAAAAACAAAATTTTCAAAAATATTCGATTTTTTCAAAAAAAGGAAAGGGGTTACATCATTAAAATTTGCCAAAATTGGCCAAAAATTGAATTTTTTTAAGTTTTTAACTGAGTATGCAGATTTATTAACCTACTAAAAACTAGCATAGAACCGCTTTCCGAATTAAAATTAATGCATTTTTGGCTTAGTTATGAGATTTTTAAATCTTGATTTGTCGAAAAAATTCTCATATACAAATATCGAAAAATGTACTAAAAAATGGTATTTTACTATTATTCAGAAGCTTATAAAATAGTGAAGGAGTCATTTCCGACCCCATAAATCATATATATTCTTGATCAGCATCAACAGCAGAATCGATCTAGCCGTCTCCGGCAAAAAAACAAAATTTTCAAAAATATTCGATTTTTTCAAAAAAAGGAAAGGGGTTACATCATTAAAATTTGCAAAAATTGGCCAAAAATTTAATTTTTTTAAGTTTTTAACTGAGTATGCAGATTTATTAACCTACTAAAAACTAGCATAGAACCGCTTTCCGAATTAAAATTAATGAATTTTTGGCTTAGTTATGAGATTTTTAAATCTTGATTTGTCGAAAAAATTCTCATATACAAATACCGAAAAATGTACTAAAAAATGGTATTTTACTATTATTCAGAAGCTTATAAAATAGTGAAGGAGTCATTTCCGACCCCATAAATCATATATATTCTTGATCAGCATCAACAGCAGAATCGATCTAGCCGTCTCCGGCAAAAAAACAAAATTTTCAAAAATATTCGATTTTTTCAAAAAAAGGAAAGGGGTTACATCATTAAAATTTGCCAAAATTGGCCAAAAATTGAATTTTTTTAAGTTTTTAACTGAGTATGCAGATTTATTAACCTACTAAAAACTAGCATAGAACCGCTTTCCGAATTAAAATTAATGCATTTTTGGCTTAGTTATGAGATTTTTAAATCTTGATTTGTCGAAAAAATTCTCATATACAAATATCGAAAAATGTACTAAAAAATGGTATTTTACTATTATTCAGAAGCTTATAAAATAGTGAAGGAGTCATTTCCGACCCCATAAATCATATATATTCTTGATCAGCATCAACAGCAGAATCGATCTAGCCGTCTCCGGCAAAAAAACAAAATTTTCAAAAATATTCGATTTTTTCAAAAAAAGGAAAGGGGTTACATCATTAAAATTTGCAAAAATTGGCCAAAAATTGAATTTTTTTAAGTTTTTAACTGAGTATGCAGATTTATTAACCTACTAAAAACTAGCATAGAACCGCTTTCCGAATTAAAATTAATGCATTTTTGGCTTAGTTATGAGATTTTTAAATCTTGATTTGTCGAAAAAATTCTCATATACAAATATCGAAAAATGTACTAAAAAATGGTATTTTACTATTATTCAGAAGCTTATAAAATAGTGAAGGAGTCATTTCCGACCCCATAAATCATATATATTCTTGATCAGCATCAACAGCAGAATCGATCTAGCCGTCTCCGGCAAAAAAACAAAATTTTCAAAAATATTCGATTTTTTCAAAAAAAGGAAAGGGGTTACATCATTAAAATTTGCAAAAATTGGCCAAAAATTGAATTTTTTTAAGTTTTTAACTGAGTATGCAGATTTATTAACCTACTAAAAACTAGCATAGAACCGCTTTCCGAATTAAAATTAATGCATTTTTGGCTTAGTTATGAGATTTTTAAATCTTGATTTGTCGAAAAAATTCTCATATACAAATACCGAAAAATGTACTAAAAAATGGTATTTTACTATTATTCAGAAGCTTATAAAATAGTGAAGGAGTCATTTCCGACCCCATAAATCATATATATTCTTGATCAGCATCAACAGCAGAATCGATCTAGCCGTCTCCGGCAAAAAAACAAAATTTTCAAAAATATTCGATTTTTTCAAAAAAAGGAAAGGGGTTACATCATTAAAATTTGCAAAAATTGGCCAAAAATTGAATTTTTTTAAGTTTTTAACTGAGTATGCAGATTTATTAACCTACTAAAAACTAGCATAGAACCGCTTTCCGAATTAAAATTAATGCATTTTTGGCTTAGTTATGAGATTTTTAAATCTTGATTTGTCGAAAAAATTCTCATAAACAAATATCGAAAAATGTACTAAAAAATAGTGTTTTACTTTCATTCAGAAGCTTATAAAATAGTGAAGGAGTCATTTCCGACCCCATAAATCATATATATTCTTGATCAGCATCAACAGCAGAATCGATCTAGCCGTCTCCGGCAAAAAAACAAAATTTTCAAAAATATTCGATTTTTTTCAAAAAAAGGAAAGGGGTTACATCATTAAAATTTGCAAAAATTGGCCAAAAATTTAATTTTTTTAAGTTTTTAACTGAGTATGCAGATTTATTAACCTACTAAAAACTAGCATAGAACCGCTTTCCGAATTAAAATTAATGCATTTTTGGCTTAGTTATGAGATTTTTAAATCTTGATTTGTCGAAAAAATTCTCATATACAAATACCGAAAAATGTACTAAAAAATGGTATTTTACTATTATTCAGAAGCTTATAAAATAGTGAAGGAGTCATTTCCGACCCCATAAATCATATATATTCTTGATCAGCATCAACAGCAGAATCGATCTAGCCGTCTCCGGCAAAAAAACAAAATTTTCAAAAATATTCGATTTTTTCAAAAAAAGGAAAGGGGTTACATCATTAAAATTTGCCAAAATTGGCCAAAAATTGAATTTTTTTAAGTTTTTAACTGAGTATGCAGATTTATTAACCTACTAAAAACTAGCATAGAACCGCTTTCCGAATTAAAATTAATGCATTTTTGGCTTAGTTATGAGATTTTTAAATCTTGATTTGTCGAAAAAATTCTCATATACAAATATCGAAAAATGTACTAAAAAATGGTATTTTACTATTATTCAGAAGCTTATAAAATAGTGAAGGAGTCATTTCCGACCCCATAAATCATATATATTCTTGATCAGCATCAACAGCAGAATCGATCTAGCCGTCTCCGGCAAAAAAACAAAATTTTCAAAAATATTCGATTTTTTCAAAAAAAGGAAAGGGGTTACATCATTAAAATTTGCAAAAATTGGCCAAAAATTTAATTTTTTTAAGTTTTTAACTGAGTATGCAGATTTATTAACCTACTAAAAACTAGCATAGAACCGCTTTCCGAATTAAAATTAATGAATTTTTGGCTTAGTTATGAGATTTTTAAATCTTGATTTGTCGAAAAAATTCTCATATACAAATACCGAAAAATGTACTAAAAAATGGTATTTTACTATTATTCAGAAGCTTATAAAATAGTGAAGGAGTCATTTCCGACCCCATAAATCATATATATTCTTGATCAGCATCAACAGCAGAATCGATCTAGCCGTCTCCGGCAAAAAAACAAAATTTTCAAAAATATTCGATTTTTTCAAAAAAAGGAAAGGGGTTACATCATTAAAATTTGCCAAAATTGGCCAAAAATTGAATTTTTTTAAGTTTTTAACTGAGTATGCAGATTTATTAACCTACTAAAAACTAGCATAGAACCGCTTTCCGAATTAAAATTAATGCATTTTTGGCTTAGTTATGAGATTTTTAAATCTTGATTTGTCGAAAAAATTCTCATATACAAATACCGAAAAATGTACTAAAAAATGGTATTTTACTATTATTCAGAAGCTTATAAAATAGTGAAGGAGTCATTTCCGACCCCATAAATCATATATATTCTTGATCAGCATCAACAGCAGAATCGATCTACCCATCTCCGGCAAAAAAACAAAATTTTCAAAAATATTCGATTTTTTCAAAAAAAGGAAAGGGGTTACATCATTAAAATTTGCAAAAATTGACCAAAAATTGAATTTTTTTAAGTTTTTAACTGAGTATGCAGATTTATTAACCTACTAAAAACTAGCATAGAACCGCTTTCCGAATTAAAATTAATGCATTTTTGGCTTAGTTATGAGATTTTTAAATCTTGATTTGTCGAAAAAATTCTCATATACAAATATCGAAAAATGTACTAAAAAATGGTATTTTACTATTATTCAGAAGCTTATAAAATAGTGAAGGAGTCATTTCCAACCCCATAAATCATATATATTCTTGATCAGCATCAACAGCAGAATCGATCTAGCCGTCTCCGGCAAAAAAACAAAATTTTCAAAAATATTCGATTTTTTGAAAAAAAGGAAAGGGGTTACATCATTAAAAATTGCAAAAATTGTCAAAAAATTGAATTTTTTAAAATTTTAAATGAAGTATGCAGATTTGTTAACCTAAGATGAACTAACATAGGAAAGCTTACCGAATTAAATTTAATGCTTTTTTGGCTGAGCTATTTAATTTTCAAGCTTTGAATTTCCCAAAAATTACCATATAAAATTGTGGATTAATATTTTTATTTATCTATATTAATATTATAATATTTTATTAAGATAATTTATATAATAATCTTACAGAAATAATACACAAATATTCATTTAAACTAAACAAGTAAATAAATCAATTACAGAAATGGCTACACCTTCAAGTCACAGCAACTCCTCACACAGCAGCCCGATCACTCTCAGCTTGCCCAGTACGCCCAGCTCCAGAGCCTGGCTCCCAATCCCGCCCACAACCCGAATCCTGGCCAGCCAGCGGCAGGCGGCGGCTCCATGACCATGCCGGCATTGTCGTCGTCGTCCTCGTCCGGGGGCAAGGGGAAGCGGGAGTGGGACATCAACGATGCCATCGTGCCGCATGTCCCAGACCAGGAGTTCGACGAGTTCAACGAGTGGAGCGATGGCCATGTCCGACACATTTACTCCCTGCACAACGAGGAGGCCAAGAAGCACATCTCCGGCTGGGCGATGCGCAACACCAACAACCACAACGTGAACATCCTGAAGAAGAGCTGCCTGGGCGTCCTGGTCTGCTCGCAGCACTGCACACTGCCCAACGGGTCCAAGATCAATCTGCGACCGGCGATCTGCGACAAGGCGCGTCGGAAGCAGGAGGGTAAGGCCTGCCCCAACAAGAGCTGTCGCGGCGGCCGGCTGGAGATCAAGCCCTGTCGCGGCCACTGCGGTTATCCGGTGACCCACTTCTGGCGCCACTCGGGCAATGCCATCTTCTTTCAGGCCAAGGGAGCGCACGACCATCTACGTCCGGATCCCAAGAACTCCACGGTATCCAAGAGAGCCTTTGGCCGAGCCCCTCTAACTGGGAAGTCGGGCAGTGGAGGTTTGGGCAAGAAATCCGTGATTGCGGGTCTGGTCAAGCAGGTGAAGGTGAGTTCTAAGCTAGGAGCTTCTGTGTATAAAATATTTTAATATATTTTACTTTTCAACTAGCAGCAACAGAGCCTAATGGGCAAGGTCCTTAAGCGTCCTGTGGCCAACAATCCCTTGAGCCACACTGGCTTGGATATATATCAGTATAATGGTGAGTCGATGCATTGATTAGTCAAGGAACAAGTTCATCTGGAAAACAAAAAGAATATTTAATTAAAGTCTCCCTCTTCTCCAGCCTGTGGCAAGTGCACCAGCTATAGCCACTGCACCTGCAGCTACCTGGAGGACGGCACGTCGGCGAGGAGCCACCAGTTAGTCCAATCCTCAAGCTACGCTGGCAATTCGTGGCCCCTGAGTGGATCTGACTCATCGGCGCCCTGCGAGACCGCCGCCAACGTGTTTACGGTGAACCATCAGCACATTACCTACAACTATCCCATCTACCATGCCACTCCGGCAGCTGCCACGGCGGCGCCCAGTAAGTCACCCAGTCTGCCCTACACCTGCAGCATCTCGGAGCTGGCCGCCTATCAGCAGGGCTCATCCTCCGGCGGGAGCGGCTATGCAATGAGCGCTCCCCTGCACGGGCACACTCAGTGCCAGGCGCTCTCCTACGAGTCCAGTCCGCAGCTGGCCACCCCGGAGCCGGAGTTCATCAACTACTCGCAGATCAAGCATTTGGGCGGCGGCGGTCAGGAGGAGACCGGCTGCAAGGGAGAGCCGGGAGCGGGTCTCCCGCCGCCCACCATCAAGTACAATGCCACCGTGGAGACGCAGCCGTATGTGGAGGAAAACTACGACTATTACTACAGTCCCAAAACGGAGTACGAGATGCAGCAGCACCAGCCGCATTCACATCAGCAGCAGCATCAGCAGTTCGCCGCGAATCCCTCGATGGGACACCATTACTACGAGAGTGGCAGTGGCTACAACGGCGTCAGCTACTTTGACACAGGGACCACCACAGCACCAGTGGTAAATGGCGGAACCGGAAACAGCCTGGACACCGGATATGGCAGCTACTACGACCACTACTCCAGCTACGAGCAGCAGATGGCCGTCGCCGGCAGCTTTGCGACTTCATCCTCGGTTGCTGGGGCCAGTGTCCCGGCAGTTATCCCGCCCCCAGGTCACCCACCGCCTCCGCCGCCGCCACCGCCCACGCTGACATATCACCATCATCATCACCATCACTTGCACCACGCGACGGCAGCCAGCACGGCGCTTACCCCATCAATAACGCATTGAATAGTACTTAACGATTCCAGGGGACGATCTCCGGAGGATAACTCATACGCGAGGTAGCATTAGGATTAGTGGGAAATTTAATTTCTAAGTTTTCATCTGTACGCGTAGTGTTACATGGTTTTCTCATTGTTTTTCCGGCAAATAAATTATGAAAATATGTTGATTTGTAAAGGGAGTTTTTCTTTCAATGGAAATTCTGGGTGAACTTAGGTTTAAAGTGAGAATTATCAAGTAATTAAGGCTTTCTTCCGTATATTTCAGGACGTACAACTTTCAGGAATACATTGCATACTTTTTGGCAGCCTTAATGTTTTAGAATTCCCGCCTGACGTGTGAAAGCTGTTCGGCAGCGCCCTCTACCGCCTGTGCATGGAACCAACTCCGATAAGTCTACCACCATGTAACCAGTGCTGCCAGTTTTTAAAAACATATCGATGTTTTCATCGCCGAAAATCACGCGAAAATCACATTAAGGAGAAAGCATTCTGTTAATTTACACTCACTCTACAGAGAATTCTGTTTATTTACATTCTTTTTCTCCGGATGCGAGGGGATATGTTATATTCTACATTCATTTTACATTCTACATGAGAATTCGAAGTGTAGAAAGGCTTTTACAATACTCCCATGATAGTGGCGGCACAGAAACATCGATGGCCGAAAAACATCGATGATTTGGAAAATTGAAAAACATATCGATATTTTCATCGCCGAAAATCTATAAAAGCAACCTGCAAGCACGCTCGCCTTAAAAATTGGAAAGATCAAGCTGCGAATAGCTTTGCCGAGTGCTAATTAAGTAACTTTTGTACATTTCTAACGCTTTCGAAGCCCACTGAAGCAGCCGTCAACATGGTGTACCAGGTGAAAAACAAGGTGAGTCACATCTGCCGGATCCGGATCTGTCTGCGCTTGGGCCTTTCCCCGCCGCGTCATCTGCAGTTGGGTAACCCGATGACCCCCGCAACCCCTTGGGATAGCTTTTCCATCAAGATTTCGGCTTGGGGCACGCAAAATATGGCATTGGAATCGCAATTGGCTCCTCAATTTCCACGCTCTTTGCTCCCCTGCCCCCACGCGCGGGCGAACGGCGACGCAGAGGAACAGGCGAGAAGGCAAAACGAGAAAGCGTACAAGAGAAGAGTACGAACAGCGCCATGATATCATCTCACTGGATTGACCGACCGGCAACAAAATTTTCGAATTTTTAAATCGCTTCATTGTAATCTAGCCTAGATATACATACACACTATATGGAAGCAGACAGATGTGTGTGTGCCGCTGGCATGAGTTAGCAATCCATTACCGCGGTCGTGGTCGCGTTTGTTGGTTAGGAATTGTTGCTAGAGCACAGGGTGTTCTCGGCGTAGCGCGCGTTACAGCAACAGCGGTTCAAAGGGGAGGCCAGATAAGCAGAGACGTAGGGACGGGGCAAGGTGGCGTGAGAAGGGGGTTTTAGGAGGCGAGGAACCGGTTGGACGCACGGTCAGTCGGTCGTCGCATAAATACAAATATTACGTCAGGGCGAAGGCGAGTAAATATACCTATGGAAAGCATTTCTGCATAGGCGACGCTCGCAAACATTGCCCCTTGTGGTCTAAATTTGTACACATAAAAATATATAAATAAAAAGGGGCAGCTTATCAAAAACCACTTGAAACTACCAGAACAATCGAGACAAACAAATCAAAGTCTAATTATTTATTCAGCAATGAGTTGATAAACCATTTCACAAGGTTTTTAATTGTAAAAGTATTTTATTTATGAAATATTCATTGAATATTGTTAAATGATTAAGGCCAAAACCGGTTTGGAGAAAACATATAGAACAATAAATAAAGCTAACTTCGAAAAGCCGAAGCTTGAATACCCAAATGACCATAAATTCGAATATAAAATCGATCATAACTAAGCCAAAACTACATTAATTTCAATTCGGATTTCAACTCTGTGCTAGTTTTTAAAAAGTTAATAAAACGGCATACTGACTTTTAAAATTGTATAAATTAAATTTTTTGTCGAAATTTGACAATTTTTATGATGTAACCCCTTACATTTTTTTCAAAATTTTGAAAAATTTAAATTTTTCCCGGACATGGCTTAATCGAATCGCCTTTTGCTTCTGATCAAGAATATATATGGATTATAGGGTCGGAAATGATTCCTTCACTTAGTTTCAAGCTTCTGATTGAAGCTAAAATACCATTTTTCAGTCGATATTTCAGTATATTTTTATGACATTTTCTTCGGAAAATCAAATTTAAAAAAACTCATAACTCAGCCAAAAAAGCATTAAATTTAATTCGGTAAGCTTTCCTATGTTAGTTCTTCTTAGGTTAACAAATCTGCATACTTTATTTAAAATTTTAAAAAATTCAATTTTTTGGCAATTTTTGCAAATTTTAATGATGTAACCCCTTATCTTTTTTTGAAAATTTGGAAAATTTCGAAAAAAATTAATTTTTGCGAGACATAGCTAGATCGACTCGGCTGTTGATGCTGATCAAGAATATATATGATTTATAGGGTCGGAAACGACTCCTTCACTTAGTTTCAAGCTTCTGACTGAAATTACAATACAATTTTTTAAGTCGATATTTACCTATATATTTATATGATTTTTTTTGTCAAATCGAAGTTTAAAAATCTCATAACTAAGCCAAAAAAGCATTAATTTTCATTCGGAAAGCGTTTTTATGTTAGTTTTTATTAGGTTAATAAATCTGCATACTCAATTTAACATTTTAAAGAAATTAATTTTTTCTCAAAATTTGACAATTTTAATGATGTAACCCCTTACCATTTTTTCAAAATTTTGAAAAATTTAAATTTTGCCCGGACATGGCTTAATCGACTCGGCTTTCGATGCTGATCAAGAATATATATGGATTATAGGGTCGGAAATGATTCCTTCACTGCGTTTGAAGCTTCTGACTGAAATTATAATACAATATTAATACCCAGCTTTTATAAAAAGAAATGACACATATTACAACTACTTGATAACTCATTTTGTTGCATTTGCCTTTGACTAAATAATTCGTATAATTTAATTCTGGGAATCGTTAAAAAACAAATTCCTTGCAATTTATTTGTCACATCCATACTTTGAGTCATAACAAACCATTATGCTCCATGAACATCATTCGATGATCAATGGTAATAGACCATGAATCAGCCAACAGAATAAGGTAATCTTAATCATCCCAAGTCGGAAATCTTTCCACTGGAAGTGAAATGATCTAAGCCAACCAAAAATAATTTAATTGAAAAGAAACAAAAAGCTGTATTAACTTGGCAAGTGAATTATTTATGCAAATTCCAGCAAACCGGTCGGTCGCCCCCTTCCGTTCACGAGGAGGCGGCAACAATTTCATTAGAGCCATTTCTTTGCCTTTTTTCTGTTCTGCGATTGCCATCGCCCGCAATTAATTAAAGGTCATTGGGAAAACGTGACATGAGCGAGGCGGGGCCAGGAATCGCCCCCAGCAACACCACACCCTTTGGCATACACATATAATTTTCGAAACTCTTGAAATATTGATTTGTGGCTGGTCACTCGGCCAAATACAGAAATTGAAATGGAATATACAAATACACACGAGAGTTGGGCAGAACAAATATTGAACCAGTCAATAGTTGATTACTGGGTCTGATTACAACTTGGCAACTTTTTGGGAGGATTCCTGACAATTTCGTGACTGCCTTATCGCCCACCTGACAGCGATAATGATGGGGTCTCCCCCTCATCCACAGCCGGATCAATGTGTGATAACCCAGAATCGCCCGATTCCTAATTAAACTTGCCCCTTTGGCAGGACATTAGAGCGAATTTGGGTCATTGGGAAATGGGGAAAATCAATATCTCTAATTTACGATTTACATTTTCCGTTTGCAGGACGATCTTCAGAGCCAGCTGACCAAGTCAACCGGCAAACTGGTGGTGCTAGACTTCTTCGCCACCTGGTGCGGACCCTGCAAGCAGATCTCGCCCAAGCTGGCTGATCTGGCCACGCAGTACGCCGAGAGCGTCGTCGTCCTCAAGGTGGGCCTCCAAACTTAAAAGTCTATAATTGCAGAAGTAGATTAACAAGCTCTCCTCCCCGAACAGGTCGATGTGGATGAGTGCGAAGACATCGCCATGGAATACAACATCTCCAGCATGCCCACCTTCGTGTTCATCAAGAACGGTGTCAAGGTTGAGGAGTTCGCCGGCGCCAATGCCACGCGCGTGGAGGATGTCATCAAGGCCAACATCTAAGCGCCTAGACGTCGTCGGACAGCCCACTACTGATCCACCTATGAGTTTTCTTCATAAACATTTAGTTAATTATTCCATAACTGCAGGGACTGCTCTTCTGCTGCTGCTCGGCTCTGTGTCACTCAAGGCGATGATGCAGTGCAGCTCGCGGAGTGAGCGGACGTGGCGGAAGCAGCTGGAAGCAGCGCAAAAAGTGAGATACTAAGTGGCTTTTAATTGTAATATTTGCTTAATCAACAAAAGAATCGAGAAAAGACACACTAGGAATGTTCATTTTTGTATTGGAACCAATTAAACAAACGCAATTGTCCGAGAGTAAACTCTAAATAAATAAATGTAACACGTTCTCCGTTTTGTATTGTATTTGCTTGGCCTAGAATTTCTGAGGGGAATCGGGATGAGGGTGGCGTTGGATGAAGGAAGCTCTAACTTAGTAGTAGAAATGGAAGCCAAGTCAAATATTAGTAATCGTAATCATCCAGACTAAGCCCGTTATGGTTAAGTAATAATGATTAAAATCGGGTACCAAGATTAGATAAGATATGGCGGCAGTATGTTCGACACTCATTAGTTAAATGGAGAGGGTGCTCCAAAAGTGTTAGTTCCGGAGTAAAATCTATTCTTTATTAAAAGTAAAATTACGCCAACCTATGATTTTGTATACTTTTCATTATTTTAAGTATTTAATAATAAAAATATTTATTAAAATTATAACATATAGATATTTCTGCAATTCTCTGTCAAACTTCAATATATTTCATTTGGATTGTCCAGGAATCAAGGATCAATGTTTATTTGGGAATAGATATACTAAATTATTATATTATATTTAAAAAAATTTTGTTTTATAGGAAAATAATTAATTTTTTTATGCCATATTCAAATTTTAAAAAAAAGTTACGAATACGTTATTGTTCAGCCAAGTTCTCCACCATTCCATCTCAACCAACACTACTCTCAGCCGAGCTTTTATGTCATTTTAATGCTTGTTATAAGAGGTTTTTCTAACAATTTGTGAAACGGTCACACTGAAAAAATTCGCCGAGAAAACAACAACAGGCAGCTCCCGTTCGAATCGACAACAAAAAAAATAAAAAAATTGAGAGGGTCGTAGCGGTTGCGCGCGCGGGTCGAGGGGAGACGACGGGCTGAAATAAGCAATATTGTGCTGTGATTTTTGTGAGTGCGACGAAGGCGGCGTCTTTGCGTGTTTGGTGTGCTTCCGATTCCGAACTCGCGATTGTGGTTGTGACATTTTCGGGTGGCTTTTTAACAGCAACAAGCAAGAGCGGCGGCTGAGAACGGCGAGTGCAGAAATGTCGCGGGAATTTGCATAATTTCGGGTCGAGCAACTATATAAATTGTATAATAGGCGAAACGTGTTTGTTTGCCAAGAGAAGCGGCAGGAGGCGGACCAGGAGGACAGGGAGGCTGGCCTTGAGCCCAGATCGACACCGATGGCCGCCGGGGGATGCAGCAGCACCAGCAGCAGCAGCAAGGATTCCACCTCGAACGCCGAATCCACCACCCCAGCTGATGCCCGAGGTCCCAAGCACAACAACGACCACAACGAAGGCAGCCACAACCACATCGTTAACCGCATCTGCAGCCACAGCAGCATCCCAGCATAATGTCAAGTGCCCACTATCAGGCACTCGAACCACAGACTTCCGACGAGGATAACGAGGACATCGAGCACTGGGGGCCGAGGCAGCAGCACCTCCATCATCATTACCACCTGCGCAACAACAGCGGCTCCACCACGACAGCCTGCTCCTTGGCCACACCGGTCATGGCCCGGAAGGGGCGTCGTCGCTGCCTGCTGCCCCTGGTGGGCGGGGTGCTGTTCTTCATAGCCTTTTGCTACCTCACCCTCAGCGTGGACACGCGCCTCGCCCTGGGACTGGGCGGTGGCTCCGATGACTCGGATGACGAGGGAACCCATAACGACTTAGGTAAGCTGATGACTAAGCCTAGTCCGGCGGAAAAGATGCATTCGGAAGAGGAGTCGCCCATTACGATGGGGTCGTCCCCCGAGGTGAAGTTGTCCTCGGAGCAGCAGCTGTCCCCAGAGGAGAAGTTGCCCTCAGAAAAGAAGTTGGCCTTAGAAGATGAGTTTTACCCACAGGATGGGTTGTCCATTGACAACATGTTCTTAGATATGTTCCTAGAGAACGAGTTGCCTTCAGACGACGAGTTGTCTTCAGGGGACGGGTCGCATTCAGAAGACGAGGGATGGCCGGAAGAGTTCGATTTGTCCTACGAAGAAATAAATAATGCAAGATTCAAGAAAAAAATAAACGTGTTCCCAGAGATATGTAAGTCAAGCTCCTGTCGCTGATTCCACCCCGATTCTACACTTCCAACTGACCCGACAGCTGCGCCCAGTCGCGGAAGCGCAGTTAAGTGCATTCTCACGACCACCGCTGGCCGAAAGTGAGTTCGCCATGGTGCCACCACTTTCACTTTCCCTGTTGGCTCACTGCCAATCAAAGCTCGGCGCACTCTACGTTTTGGCCAGGCATATCAGTGCACTCAAACTGTTTGACTAAATGTCCGAATTTTCTTGAAAGCATTTACATTTTTTTCATGTCCGTTTTTGAACTAAACCTAAAGTTTTTCTACACTTTGTTTAAAAGTAAATTTTCCCTTTCTACTCATAGCCGTCTACGTCTGTTTTCAAACCACCATTGCGTCATTAATTAGTTTTTCTAAGCTGTTTCGAAATCCCCAAATGGGGTTCGTCCGGGCTCCCGAAGTCACCGTGACAGCACCTCCTCACCTGAATCACCGATTAGTAGTTGACGTTGGTAATTAGCGCATGTAACTCGTCGACTTCAGACATTGCGACTTCTGCCACCGGTTAGCCGGTTGGCTTTTTATTATTTAACCGTAATTGGATGTATTTGGTAACTATTGTCTTCGCCAAACACGATATATAGTTGGATGTACTGCCACTACACACCGACAGCGAGCCACCCACCCTTGCCCAATGGCAATTACATCGCTCCGCTTGTCGGTCGGTTGTTTTATTGTTATATATATGTATATGCCATCAGCGAAAGCCGGGACAAGGTCACATTTTCCAGTTTACTTGGGGTTTTCACTTGGGTGTCTAGCCCTGCCTAGGGAATACACTATTCATTCAGTTCGATTAAATTAATAGAGTTAGCTAATGACAAGGTGGAATATTTACATGTTGTGTAGAATTTTAAAATTGAATTGCTGCCAATTGTTAATAATAATAATAATTATTATTATTTATTTTTAATTTAACTATTTAGGAAGTCTAAAGTTACTGCTGCGATTGCAAGCCATTATATTTCTTATCATCCCACAACAATCGATAGTGTATTTTTATAGCCGCCTTCCTTTCTATCTTAATGACTTATTTATGGGCTAATTCCGCAATTTGCTCTCTAGGGGAATGAAAGCTAGATTCGCAAAAGGAGAACAGTGTGTTTATATTGATTAATTTACACTGCGAATTCATTGCCAATCATCCTCTTCGATGTCTGTTCAAGTTCAAAGCAAATGCAAATGAGCTCGATTAGATTATCTTTATGGTTAGGAAAACACAAACAATTCTGTTTGCCTTTAGGTCATGCGATCTCAAATCGGAATGCTAGCTAAGGAGAGCGCTTCCCTCAATCAAAATAGAGTGACACCAATTGTCTAATTGCATCTCTGAAGTCTAGGCTCTAGATTTAGCATTTCTCAGCCAAGCGTTAATTGGCTCTTAGCAGTTTTCTGACAAGAGCACATATTGCCCCTCGTTCCGAGGGTATGATTTACACTCACGTATGTATGCCCAGAATCTTATCAACATCTTGTGTGCGAGCAGCGTCTGGCATTCGGCACTGTTGCCCCACAGACCCGGGTACGAATATATTTATAATTCGTCTAGCATTCGAGCGCCTTCATTCCGCGCTCTCATCTGTTTCGAGCCTATTTTAGTATCATTCCAAGTGCGTGTCGAGTACTTTGTCATGCTCCGCTCTCTGAAACCTCTCCTGGGGTATTGTTAATGGAATTCGGTGGGTCTGCCTGCTGCACATTTCACTATCCATTTTGCAAGCCAAATTGCCCTCAAATTGTCTGTGCAAATATTTACAAATTGTTAACTGCACTGCCACCTGCCTTCTTTTGTTTAACAGATACATTGAGCAAGTGCACATTCAGCGAAATTTACGAAGCATGATGAATACATTCGGTTTTTGCCGCTGTTTAATCGGTAGCTTTATGGGTGTCCATAAGGAATCCGACTCGATAAGAGTTCAAACACATTTGCTGACTAAGAAGGCCACTGACTTCTTGATTAGAGATAAAACCAAAGAGTGGAGTAGATCAGTTATACAAGTACATAAGAGATTAATTTTGCATATTAAAAGTACAGAATTTCCATTATCAATTTGAAGATACCATTTCCGCGTTCTTCATCAAAGCTTCTGAGTTCGAATATTTTCGGAAGGTTTCAGGTTTCCGTATGCTCACAATTATCAGTGCACATGTCTGTAAAAATAAATAGTACATTATTTTATAAATTTAAATTGCATCTGTATTATATATATTAAGGCTATTATAGTTATTAAGGCTTGACTTAAGCGACTACATCTACACTTCATTTATTTTGAAAATATTCCTAAAATAGTTTAGTTTTAAATCAAAAGCTTTTAAACTTTACAAAGATAAGCACTGTTCCAAATAAAATCTCAGGCTTTTAATAAATTATTTCAGTTCTTATATGAATACTAGTTTTTTCCAGAACCCCCGTGTTTAGCTCTGATATACATACATCCCGAGACCAATGAAAAAAATTCTGAATGAACAGATAAGGGGCGAAACGAATAACAATTTGTGACTAACGTACGGTCGTAGATCAGGTGTCCGGGGAATTCTCAATAGCCCGCAATCGGGGAGCGAGCACTGGCCTCATCATCATCATCATCCAGATATAGGTCATAATTAACCGGCGTGTACGTGAGCGTGTGATTATGCCCAGATTGCTGTCGCACACCCCGTCGATAAGTGTGTGGTTTATCGTTGGGCAAGGTGGTGGTAGTCGTACACGAAGCACACCGCCAGCACAATGGGGCAGCCCCACTATCAGTGTCTGTGCCGATTGTTAATGTCCATTGGGGCTGGAACAGGGAAGCGAATACGTAAGTATTCGTCATTCGAAAATGCCCACAACCGCTACGTTCCCTTATTTCCATTGATCGAGTCTGGCTTTGTGACATTTTGGTTTCTATTTGCTCGGTCAATATTTAATCACAAATATTGCGGGGCTCCTTGGGCCATCCCTGCCTGCCCCTTTGTCCGTTTTGGGTAATCTACGGTTTGCATCGGAGCACGCTCGTCCATCGGACTTCCTCCTCGACCATGCTTCCCCCAATCGCGTGCGTTACGCATTGTATTCCGGATTAATGGACAGGTGCTCTAATGGCATCGGCACACGCAGCCGATCAAAACACATTAACGCTTTGGGGGCAGGCGTAAGATTCCCAACACGGATTAACCCATTAGGTAATTAGCCGGTGTATCTCAGAATCTTGTATCATCTTTTTCTGATCTCTGGAATGTGTACATAAAACTTCCACACGGCCGATTTCTTGAAAGCCTCTTGGGTTTGTTTGGGAGGTGCCGGGGCATTTTTTCTCCGGCTTAAGTAAAGTATCTAAGAGACACCGATTAGCACCTCTTGAGATGTGGAGAGGCAGCGAGGGGCACAGATTGTTCGTCATTGCTTCAGATACTCATCTGAGCGCTATGGCACGTTTGTAGCCTCTCAATCTGGGGGTCAATGAGTTGAACTACAAGCATCAGCGAATTTTTGTAGTAATTGTAAATTCTGATTAAATCATTACATCATGGAGAATTGTAACTGAACCCGTGCCTGGCCCCACTAATCACTCTCGTTTCCCTCGCTCCTCCGCACAGATAAAAACAATTTCCGGCCACTCAACGAAACCGTGCATATATGCAACGAAAGCTACGAGGATCGCCGGCTGTTTATGCAGGACAAACCCAATTCCGAGTATGGACAGCTGCCGGTGATTTACTTTATTACCCCCACTTACCCACGGCGGGAGCAGATTCCGGAACTGACGCGCCTGGCGCACACGCTGCTTCATGTCCCACGGTTGCACTGGCTGGTGGCCGATGATCGGCAGAAATGCAACCACTTCGTGGACACGCTGCTCAATCGATTTGGTAACTATTGGAAAAACTTTAAGTTTGAATAATGCATTGTATTAATAAGACAATCTCTTACCTGCAGGGATTCCCTTCACCCACATGGTCAGTCCCATGCCTTCCAAGTTTCGGTATGCAGACCCTGCACCGCGTGGCGTGGCTAATCGAAGAGCTGCCTTGCAGTGGCTGCGACAGCACAACCTCACCAACGGAGTCCTCTACTTTGGGGACGACGACAACACCTACGACCTGCGACTCTTCTCAGAGATCAGGAAGACTCAAAGGGTCTCCATGTTTCCCGTTGGTCTGATAGCCGACTATGGCATCAGCGGGCCAGTAGTGAGAAAGGTGGGTCCTAGCTTTATCACATAAAATAAGCGTCATACTTACACAAGCATTTATTTCTTTTCCAGGGCAAAGTGGTGGCCTTTCTGGACTCTTGGGTGGCGAGTCGACGTTGGCCGGTGGACATGGCTGGCTTTGCCGTAAGCCTGGAGTACATGGCTCAGTATCCCAATGTAAATATGCCGTATAAGCCAGGCTATGAGGAGGATCTCTTTCTGCGCAGCATCAACGTCCGCATGGATAAAATCGAGCCGCGCGGCAACAATTGCACAGAGGTTCTGGTTTGGCATACGCAGACCAAGTCTAAGAAGATTGGCGTTGTACGCTTGGAGAACAAATACTTGGACGACCGCTCCAATCTGGGCGCCCTTTTGCGTAACATACAGCTAATGGGGGTGGCCACCATAACAGAGAGCGAGGGTGCGTATTAACATACATTAATTATACTTATTTCAAGAAACAGTACTAAAGCTTATTGTATTTTATTTAGGTCACACTGCACAGATCAGCAAGAATGGCAAAGCGAAGCCGCACTCCATGATACTAAGCTGAGACTCCGCATCCCAGCAATACAGAACAATCCCAAATAATACTCATAGATGTTTAGAGCTAATTGTATAATAATTCAGCTAGAGCCCAATCTCGATCAACCGCTCTCTCCTGCTTGCGTTCTAGTTATCAGTGGTTTTTCGCACAACACAATATCTTAATTATTTATTCTCTGTTCTCGTCATAGTGTTGTAATAATAACGAGTTTCCAGCTATTGTTAATTAGTTGTAGATTAGGTCGTTCGTGATAGCCACATAGGAAACACAAGACAGGATCAGGACTAATATGTATATCATTGTCACTACTAGTAGGTTGTAAAGTAATATACGAAAGTTGTTAACTGCTTTATAATTTTATGTTTTGTGTTTTAATTTGCCGAGCAAACTTAAGCTAATAAACCAAGCCCATAGGACGGCGCTTCATTGACTTAGACAACCCACAGACATATATCATTAGGCTTGACATATTTGATATTAGGTTAACATATTTTTTAATATCGCTGAAACCCGAACGCTTTGGTAATGGGCAATACAATGAATTATAATGTTCTAGTAAGGGGCTTTTAGCAGCTCCACAAGTAATCAGTAACTCAATCAAAGCGATCGTAAGCCATGATGTGAACAAATAAATACTAGTTTTATAAAGCTGAATCCAAAAGAATTAACTACTTTTACTCGTTCAACTGAAAGTTGTGCCAGGAAAAACTGCTTTATCGGTATGTACTTTTCGGGAGGTGAGTTAAGTGTTTGGAATATGAATTGACAATGAACTACCCAGCCCGGCATCCGTGTCTCCACTTTGTTCGAGAAGTGTCAACATTGTGACGAGAACGGAATGGCACGAAATAGCAAACAATACTTTTCAATTAACTTGGCGCACCTTTTTTCACATCCGCATCCACATCTTTATCCTGGTCCCAGTTCCATCCCAACTCATCCTTCACTTGCTAGTTGACTTTGAATGCCCGAAAGCACTTCGTGCTGGCTGCAAAAGTCGAGCAGCTAAGGAAAAGTTGCAACTTCCAGATATACATCAGTGGGAACTGGGGTAGAGTTCAGGTAAGAAACCTGAATACCGTGGAATATTATCTGGAAAAAAAGATAATTATATTAATATTGGATTAACGCGAAATAAACGTATTAATACAGTATAAGTTACTTAGTTAATTATTAGATTTTAATATTCATTTTATATGGATCGCATTTAATTAAGAAATATTTAGTTTGAAAGCCTTGTTAAACCTCAAAACCCCTGGTATTAAGCCACAGTTGCTTGCTAATCCGATAGAGAAACTTTACTCCAGGCACTCTCCAGATTCCCGTCAAGTTCTGGCCAACATTTGACTACCTTAAGCCAGGAATGAGCAAACATATCCCATCCTTTGCCCTCGATTGCAAGATACCAGTACAGCAGGTGGAATTGCTGTAGCTGCTGGTGCCTGGTTCCTGGTGCCTGAGTCATTCCAGCTGGGAATGGCACGGACGTGTTGCATATGCATCTTCTTCAATGCGGAGTTATGAGGCAAAGTTTCTTAGCAGGACGGGAAAAAGGAGTTGTGTGCTACGTGTGAATGGAGTCGGAGCTGCTCGCAATTGGGGCCAAATAAATAGTCGGTGCCGGGACGGAACTTTTTGTGCGCTTCACCGGAAATTTGTTTGGCAGGAAAATTGCTTTAAAGTGTCACGGTTGGCCTCCATTAATACTCGAGTGGCACTCCCTGGGAGGCACTTTGAAGCGAGTCCGGGACGAGGTGGCGAATCGGAAACAACTTAGCAGAGGGACGGATGCGGTTGTGTCACCGCCATCACCTCTGGCCGTTATGACCCCGGTCTGCTCCAAACAGCAATGGCCCGCATTAAGCCATTAAAGCTAATTAAACACAGCCGCCCTGGGGGCCATCACGAAACCCACTACATTCAGCATCCCGTCCAGATTTGACGCCGCCGACTGGCGTACGCTTTATTAAGCGCAGTCACCCTGCTCCGGCAGCCATCACCCGTAATGAGTGCGGCTGCCAGCAGACAACTTGATGAGGTTGCGATTGATGTTGCAAATGAAGTCGTTGCCAGGGCCGGGAGCAGCCAAAGGAGCAGGGAGCAGGAGCAGGATGCCGTGCCTGTTTGCACTCTGCACTCCACCACACACTGGGGGAAAAGATGAACAACAGGAAAGGAAACTATATTCTCAGCTCAGCGCTTTTAGTTTTCAATTATAATGTAAGATTGAATTGGAAATCGATCATAATTAAGCTTAAAATATATACATTTTTTAAATCGATAATTATTTAGACTTTAATATGAAATCTTTTTCAACAAATCAGAGTTTAAAATACTCATAACTAAGCCAAAAAAGCATTAATTTTAGTTCTGTAAGCTGTTCTATGCTAGTTTTAAAGAGGTCAGCAAATCTGTATACTGAGTTTTAAAATTTATAAAATTAAATTTTTTCTCAATTTTTGACAATTTTAATGATGTAACCCCTTGCATTTTTTTAAAAATTTTGAAAAATTTATATTTTCCCCGGACATGGCTTAATCGACTCGGCTGTTGATGCTGATCAAGATTTATAGGGTCGGAAATGACTCCTTCGCAATGTTTTAAGCTTTTGACTAAAATTATAATACCCTGCAAGGGTATATATAACTTAAGCTTAACCTAAGGCAACTTTAACAGCAAAAGCAAATACAAATCAATTTTAGCGACAATATACACTCTAATGGTTGTGTCTTTTCATCATCAAATGATATACAATATTCCAGATATTTAAGAAAAGAATCCAAAATAGTTAATTTAACTAAAACCTTTCAAGAGTCCGTTTTATATATTTTTCTCACTGCATTTAACGCAAGGCGTCGGCCATAAAGAGGACAGCGACAGGATCAGGGCCCAGAGGACTCCGGTGTGTGCGGATTTGCTGCAACTTGGGTGCCACTTAACGTTGCCATGACGAGAACTACTAAAAAAGATGCAACAAATCGATCAAATTTGATTTTGATTTGCTTGATATCTGTTATTGGATTCGGTACCGATATCCAGCTAAGGCTGCCTCGCTAGAATCAGGATGATTCCGGCCAATGACTACAACCTCCTCGGGATCGCTGTCAGCCTCATCAGGATCCGACTGGAGGTGCTCTTCCGTCTCAAAGAATTCTTGGACGTTGTCATTATTCCACATTGCCTCGAAAAGTTGGTTGAACATTCCCCCGTTCTCTAGGCGACGGGGAAGCACCATCGCGATCCGCGGATGACGCGGTGGACTAGAGGAAGGGATTCCGCCTCCTAGCGCATAGCCCTGGGTTGACCAAGGCGACTCATTGGAGTTATGAGTCTCATCGATGGCGCTGGAGTTGGTATCCGTGCTATTAGAAATCTTCACTTCGTCTAAATCATCAACTTGGTCGGGATCAGTTTTACTTATATTACTTTGAGACATAGCAAGGGTTTAATCAAGAAAAAATCTATACAAATTAATCGATTGATGGTGAAAATTTAGAATATGTTCTGTTGACTGGCTTTTACAAAGTGTGACGAGAGTAAGTAATCGGTATAGACTGTTACAGTATACACCTAGGCTTCCTTGATATTGGAACTACTTTTTAGAGTCATGTTTTGGCATAGTTCTTTAACTAAAAATGTATTAAAATTTCCGCCATCTTAAACCATAAAATTTTTTGTGTTCGGTTTAAATTAATGATAAAATATACCTGCTCTGAACACTGAAACCACATTAATATAACTTCGTTAGGGTCATTTAACAATACATCATGTTTGATTTACTTTCAGCGCCTGTCACTTGTGGGTCAATTTATTGCTAGCTCTTCCCGATTTGTCCGGACAAACCAATTACCACAATTTCTAGTCCGCCCAACGCAAATCGAATGTCAATTACCAGGGCAAACCACGACCGCCGTCCAGTGGCCCTACCGCGCACTTCCACTTCCGTTTTGGCCCTCACTGCTGCATGGCTAACAAGTTAATTTCACAATGTTTGCGGCTTGAGTGCGAACAAACAAATTGCGTGGCATTTCCGGCTCCCAAGGGGTTTCGAGTGGCGACAGCAAAGAGACCAACAAATCAATTGGCCAACAGCAACTACACAGGGCCAAGGGAACGGGAAGGGTTAGTGGCCTAAACAACCGCCAATCAAAACACACGGACACATGCACACACACGACTCGCATTGAAATTGACTATTGATTGGCCAAGGACAGCAACAACAGCAGCAGCAGTATAGGCACAGGATCAGCAGGAGTCCTACAGACTAATGTGTAAATTATTATTACTAATACGACATGTGGTCAGAGCGATGGGCCGGTGGAGTTAATGGGGGAGCAGGCAAGGTGTGGAGTGCCAGGTGTGGAAAGCTCCTGGCGAGAAGGGAGGGAAAAGTGTTTATTACACTATTTATATTTTATATAGAATTTTATACAGTATTCATTATAAATTGGTAGGGAACAAATAATTTAAAAGGGTAAAGATTTTTAGCTAAGAAAATGATTAAAAGAATTCAATTTCAAATATGTAAGGCTTCAAACAACTTCAAAGACTTAATTAATCGAGAAACATTTTACGATTTCTTAATTTTCTTTTTATATATTTCGCGTTAAATTTAAAGGGAGACAAGGACATCCCTTTAAACCACCCTCGCTCACCGCCCAATAGCCAATTAAAGGCACACTCCTCCCGCAAACGGGCACGCACTCTTGACCAAATGCGCTTACATTTGCATAGGGTTTCTGTATATGTGTGTGTATTCCCTGCACTATAAGTTAATGCAATAATAAATTTTATTTATACACGCACACACACATACGCAGAGAGCACATACACTGGAGAATGCACTTACATATATGTATATGGTACACACAAAAACTAATTACACGCCACAATGATTACATTTTACAGCGCCATCGAGCTCACTCGTTGAGCTACAACAATATCATCCGGAAGTGTTAAACAACACTACACACACAGCCATACAACCAGGGGAAACCCCGAAAAATGTGGAGCATTACGGGAAAAGCTCCTGCAGAAAAGGGCTGCAGCGTAGGTGTCTCTCCCTTCGGCCATTTCGGAGTTGTTGTGGTAATAACAACTTTCCACTCAATGAATGGCACCTTGGGGGCAGGGCGAACAGTTCGAGGTACACAGTTTTACCGGAAAATTATGCTAAAATCATACGCCAAACTAATGAGAGACGAGCAATGTGGGAATAAATTCATATTTCAATGAAAAACAGCATAACCAAGTTACTCGAAATTTTTGTTTATACTTTGCGATGAATCTTTGCTTTGCCAGCTTAAACTATAATATTATTCAAATTATGAATCTTTTAGTGCAAGTTATACCTTTTGTATTTTAGCACAGAAGCATGATCTTTATATCGGGTGAAAATATTGGCTTGCACCAAATTAAATAAATAACTTTGTACTGGCAAAAGGCGTAATATTAATAATTATTTCACCAGGAAAATACTGTTACTGTTGAGTTGAAAAATCGGAATAATATATTTATATGGCATTGATGAGAGTCCAATTTGAATTCCCGGACATGCATGCCAAACCGCAGGGCGAGGCAAGGACTAAAGTGTAGCTTGCTTTTCAGCGCACTCCTGTGAGCTTCAGGCATTTCCCGCTCCGCATGCATTTTAATCACCACAACAATATCATCAACGCGGCAGACAAACACTTTCACTTCGGGTATATTCGACTATTGATGTGCCTGGCCAAAGCCCCGCGATTCCAGTCAACTGACCAGGTAACTGCCAGTCGGCAGGCAAAATACTATTATTATGTGTAATTCGAATTCTCTTTTTCTTCATTGCGCGTTGAAATGCGATTGCTCCTGTGCAGCGCAAACATCTGGCAGTCGCTCACGAGGTTTTATTTTAATTATAACTGCAGGGCAGGACCCAAACAGGAACACAGCCTTGTGTAATTTAAGAGGGGCGAAAGGGGTCAGAGGATGTTCAGACAGACCGCTGCCTTCACTTGTGTTTTATTGAAATTCATTGAGGCATCATTGAGGCGACCGCGAGGAAGGGTTATGCACTGGAAATAATTCACAATAATATACAACGAAATACTGTAGAAAATATTGCAGTGCAATAGGTTAATAAAAAAAGGATCAAACATTGTCTTATTTAAAGAGAACTCTTTCTTTCGGTTTCCACGGTAGAATTAAATTCAAAAGAGCAGACATTCCTCTTTCAATACGCTCCCCTTGAAATTAAACCCTTAAAAACGACGGAATATCTTCCATTTTGGAATCTTCGCCATCTCAATTTGTTTGTTTTCTTTGGTAGCTTGGGGCATCCTTTGGCCAGGCTGGCAATCCTGGCACACATCAATGGTCTGCCTCGACTGAACGGAACTGAACTGGACTGGCAAGAAACTGCCGCTTTTGAGTAATGTGCGAAAATTTTATTTTTAAATTAAAATAAAATGGTTACCCGTTGCCCCCGCCCTGCCGTCCCGCTGCCACCTCTTGGGCCTGCTTCCAGGCAGCAATTAAAAGCGACCCCGGACACTCAGGAGCTCCAAATGCATTTGCATTGGTAATGTTAACGTCGTTTCGAGAGCCGGAGAAGCGTAGTGCCAGAGTGCCGGAGAGCCGGAGAGCCGTGGCGGGACCTGAGCCGGAACCGGCTACGTGGCGGTAGCCAGGGCATTGCGTTGCCAATTTAATTTCAATGGCTAAGAGGAGCGATTGGTTTCGGTGTCGGGGAGAAGGACGGCGGGCAGCGGCCGAGTTGACCATTGAAATATGGGCAAGACAAATTATTGGTTTTTCTTTGAGTGCGCTCAAAATGGGGCGAACTGTTTAATTAAAATAAAATGGAGTGGAGCGACGCGGATGAATGGTCAGCTGCTGCTAATTGCGGCTAACTAAAAGGGGAAAACTAAACTAAAAACTAGAATGCAAAATGCAGCAGCCCAGCAGGACGCATTCGCCACATTCAAGTTTAATGTCTAACCGGGATCAATTATTCAGTATCCAGGCGAGATAAATGTTTAAAATTAATTACATTTGCGCTGCCTCAAAATATGTTTAATAACCTCGTCAACAGCTCCATGCCGGAGTGTCAACGCCCCCCTTCGATTATGGAGCTTGTTTGCTCATTTATTATGCAACACTTTCATCGCATTACACATACAATCCCCCGTTAATGCAGTTTAACATATTCGCATACACCCGATTATGCATTAATGAAAATGCCAGCCGCAAATTGTTGAATGCTTAAGCGATGCCACCGAACAGGCCATTGAATATATATTCAAAATTATACAAATATATCCATTACCCAGGAGAGTGGCTGTGGGTGGCTTAGGCATTTTTTCGGGTCTCCAATGGGAGCGGGAATTTTTTAATTTCCGTTTCGATTGCCGTCTGACCTGTCATGTTGCTGGGGCTTGTAACAAAACATCAATTTCCAAATGGCAAACAGGAAATAAAATGTGGCCTTGGGGTCTGCTTGCTCATTCCCTTGCAAAATGCGGATATTTTTATGAAAAAAATTCGTGACAATCGAATCAGTTTTGTAGCCAAATAGAAAAGAATTATGAATATGGAATCCCAAGGACTCAGTCTGTTGAAAGCATTGCCTACTTTTTGAGACAAGTTTTAGAGAATTTTTGTGGCATAAGAGTTTGATTCCTAGCTCCAATAAATTTATATAAATAATGTAAGTATTGTCTATCTGAAGCCAAAAGATACCGGAGCATAGAATATACTTC
This sequence comes from Drosophila bunnanda, assembly GCA_035046265.1. Lineage (NCBI taxonomy): Eukaryota > Metazoa > Arthropoda > Insecta > Diptera > Drosophilidae > Drosophila > Drosophila bunnanda. The sequence goes on along the minus strand of JAWNOB010000076.1, from coordinate 2,813,715 downwards.
ATTAAAGGCATTAAATACCTTTTAGTAAAGCATCTAAAAAGCTTCGCCTTTTCTTGTGTATACGTATAAATATTCTAAATATTATTTAAGCCTAGCTTTTGACAATTTAGCCTTTGGGGAGCTTAGTTTGGACACACAAACGGCTTTCAATTCTCGACTTTCATGGCTATCAAATCCGGAATCCTGCCGGTGTCCAGCCGAGAGCCAAAACCTGACTGGCATCTAATAAATCTTCTTCCCATAACAATGGCTGCGATTCAGCGGGGAGCGGGGAGCGGGGGAGCGAGGTGTGCGAGGTGTGCGGTGTGTGTGTGGTGTGTGCGGCATTCCCACATGCAAGTGCCGCGCTTTGCACCATTTCCCATTGTTCTCCAAACCCAACACCCCCGGTTGGCATCCGGTTCCATAGCACCACTCCACATTCACTTTTATGATTATTTTTCATTATCAAAGCAAGCTCGGTTAATGCACCAACAATGCCTCGGGTTGGTCCAGTATTCCATGCAACGTCGTGGTCCGTGTTCGGTGTCCATGTTCCGTGGCACATGTGGACGAAACGGACGCGGACGTCATGCCCCTTCTCCGTAAAACAGACAACAAATTGTTGAGCTTGTTTGGTGTTCGGTGGTGTACTGCTGGGAATTCCCCCGTGCAGGCACTGGTTGCGAAAATTAATAAAAGGAAAATATTTAAGCATAGTCTATGAACGAACGGCTGGGAGAGGGACGCATATAATTCCTTGACATTGTCTGCGCCATAACGATATAACGTATACGCACCGCAGACCAGCATGCATGTTCTCGGTAATTTCGGGCGGGGCACTGTGGGGATTTGTTTTAATTAGCCGGGGGATTAAGTGCCGCAAATTGAAAAGAGTTGTCCTTATGGCGTCGGTAATTGGCTGATCAAATATGCGTGGCCATGCAGTTGATGGATATGCAAATGCCAAATAATTCATAACTTGATTAGTAGGCACAACTTGGACTGAGGACATCTCATTGTTATGTAGACGTTGTGTCTTAAGTGCGACAGCCTGGCAATAACTGACACAATCCCAGTTGTGCACTGAGGAAAATGAATAACTACTTATAAACGATAAAGATACATGAGTTATTTTAGGGTAAATTATTTCAAGGATATTCCGAAGTCAACTAATACTCCCCTTAATTACACCATTGTCCTGATCCCCTTCTTGAAATTCTAATATTAATATTTATTCCCAAGCTCTCATTTTCCTTCAGTGTAATATTCAGCCAGTGACAATACGGGTGTAGTTTGTATTTATGGCCCACGTATTGGACATAAATGGACGGCAACTGTCCCTGGGCAAGTGTATTTGCAATTGTTGCCGATGGTTCCGGCTTCGAGGAGATTCAATAACAATTTCTAGCGAGTAGTTGGGCCCAGTAATTGAATATTTGTCCTCAAACCCATGTCCCTTCATGCAATTCGTGTGAGATTATTGAACCTGGGAGCACATGTCACAGCGCTCATCAGGACAAATATTTAAATAAGCTCGCATCTGTTGCCCAGGGCAAGATATTGTGTAAGTGGAAGGCGTTTTCCCCAGGATAGTTTTGCAAGAAAACTCTCCCCCCAAACCATTCCTACAAGCACACCCTGTTGGCTGCTGGAAAAAATACCTTTGATTCCATTTCCTGCAAATAGTTTTGTGCTGATAACAGCCTTACATCAAATTTGAATTGCATTTCCGGCTGCAATTTATATGATTTTATTTTTGTGAGCTTAAAAAATGGAAAACTATATGAAATGTATTAAATAGGCTTAAATTATGATATATGTAACTGCTTAGCTAATTTAAAAGGAAAAGAAAAGCTAATCCGAAGTTTGCATACCCTTGCAGTTTAATCATGCAAATCATCATAACTCAGCCAAACGTATCATAATTTCAATTCGGAAAGCTGTTTTGTGCTAGTTTTAAAAAAAATCTGCATACTGAGTTTTAAAATTTATAAAATTAAATTTTTTCTCAATTTTTAAAATATTTTATGATGTGACCCCTTACATTTTTTTTCAAAATTTTGAAAAAAATACATTTTTACCGGACATGGCTCAATCGACTCGGCTTTTGATGCTGATCAAGAATATATATGATTTATAGCGTCGGAAATGACTCTTTCACTGTGTTTGAAGCTTCTGACTGAAATTACAATACAATTTTTTAAGTCTATATTTATCTATAGATTTATATGATTTTTTGTTGTCAAATCGAAGTTTAAAAATCTCATAACTAAGCCAAAAAAGCATTAATTTTAATTCGGAAAGCGTTTTTATGTTAGTTTTTCTTAGGTTAATAAATCTGCGTACTCAATTTAAAATTTTATTAAATTTAAATTTTTTACCAATTTTTGACAATTTTAATGATGTAACCCCTTATAAAATTTTCAAAATTTTGAAAAAAAAATAAATTTTTACCGGACATAGCTTAATCGATTCTGCTGTTGATGCTGATCAAGAATATATATAGTTTATGGGGTCGGAAATGACTCGTTCACTGCTTTGTGTGCTTCTTTTTAAAATTAAAGTACTCTGCAAAGGTATAAAAATAAATATTGAAAAACGGCCCTTCTGTTCATTCATAATTAGCGACCTTTTTTTAACTTTTTGGGCTTTTAATTGAAATGCCAAACTGGAAGAAATATAACTATAGATTTTCGCTACAGATTCATTAAAAAACTTTCGGGGGCCAAGAGCAACACGTTCCGAGTTTCAAAAGTTTCGGCGATTGTCAAAAACTATGAGAAAAGACAAGCCAACCGCAAGAAAGAAAGCCGCCGCACAAAAAGTTCCGGAGTCACTGCCAGGGTGACTCCGGTCCGGAAGCTGCCCCTAGATTCGCATAGAGAAATAAACAAGCTTGTTCTTAAATAAAAGAAAATAAAATGGAATAAATAAGCAAAGCAGCGGCGCTGAATCAAATTGCAACTGGTCTCTATGAAAGTTTGACATTTGCTGCCAAAAGGAGGAGGCTGAGGCGCTGGCCGGGATTGCGAATTAAAACAATGTCTGCAGTGGAGTTCCGGAGATCCGGCAGCAATTTACCCTGATTAAACTCCGTCCGGAGAGAGTGGCCGAGGCAGTTCCACTTCCTGGTGGTAAATCTTTCATCAGTCCTGCCTCCTCGACGGGGATTTGCTGGCGGGGCAATTTGTCCCCGTACTTTGCTCCCAGCCTTTGTCCTCACATACACACTTGTCATACTGTTTATGAGTTTATTATTTTCTCGGTACTCCATTATTTAGCCATCTCGCCCCGAAGATCCCCATGTCCTCGTCTCGTCAGGCTCCTCTTCCGCTGCTCTGCGGAGCCAAATCCTTTCGCTGGGCGCTTAAAACTTTCCTTCTTTCATTGCAAGTGCTGCAATTTTTCACAACTTTTCGAGCAGCATTTTTTCCACATTCCTCCCCAGAGTCCCCAGGCTTCCTTTTGCCCCTCTCTCATGCGTTTATGCTCACGTTATTTATTTAGTGGGTTTATTTTCATACTCTTTCCGGGGAGTTGTCGAGAACCAAAAGAAATTAAACAGCATAAAGTTAAAGCGGTTAGATTGTTATCCTTTTTATAAAAATATTTTTTCAACTCTGCGAATAGTTTGAAATGTATTTTTTTCTGTAGACTGTCAAGCGTATATTATTCCATTTCAAAAAGAGGAAAATATGTAACAACATATTTGAAGGTCTCTTGGCTTGAATTATTTCATTTAAATTCAATTACTTATTATTTCTAACAGCTAAGTTAATTAAATTTAAAAATAAATTGAAAAGTTTAATAAGTTCAGTTTAATAAATTCATAAAAAGCTTAGAGCATTCCCTGTTTTGTATGCCAAAACTGTAGTTTTAATTTGCTTCGTTTCCTGCTGGTTATTTTTGCTTTAACTCCTCTTTTTACAGTTGCTTAAATTGTTTGTAATTTTTGTCCGTGGCGTTGTTTCTGTGTGTTTCGGTTTCATTATGACAGCAGACGACGACGAACTGCCTTGGAGTTTGCTCCCAAAACAATTTTTACTCCTTTTTTGTTGGCTAGATAAATAGTTTTTCCCCCTTCTCCGAGTAGAAGGGGTGGGGGTTTTAATTATTGCCAAGCCGAAACCGCAAATGGGAAATGTCAAAAATTGTGAGAAAATGCTTGCAGAATTATTTGGCGAAATACGACTTTTGATTACAATTGAAATTGCCGAAAAATGCAGAGATTGAAGATTATTATCCATTGTTTCCATTTTACATTTTGGTAAATGACAAATCCCTGAAGGGAATGAATCCTTAATGGTAAACCATAAGACCTTCGCAGGGGCCAAAGTCAAGCCGAAAGTTTTTTGCAAATGTTGTTATTTATCATTCATGCCGCATGCTGCACGCAATCGAGGAAACATCGAGAAGTGCAGCCCGGAAAATCTCTAACTAAATTCAAGTTGCCAGCAAAGCACTCCGGGCTGCCAGGGAGGGGGGATGGAGTACTGGGAAAGGGGATAAGTTTTCGCAACTTTACAAGACACTGGCGAGATTTCCGCTCAAGTATTTACCACTCATATGCATAAAATGTGCAACAGACAGCCCCGGCATCGAGCAAGTGCCGGAGCACTTATTTTATTGACTCGCCCCCGGGAGAGACAGATACAATTCCGACACCTGGAAACGAGAGTTTTCCCAGGTTGATAATTTCAAAAGTTTTCTTTATTTCCCTCCTCGCCTCCCCCCTTCGATTTGCATAGCCCTCAAAAGAATGAAAATAAATGGTTCAAGAGCCACTGCAAGCATTTCGATTTCGAATTTGTTTTGGCAATTGGACAACTCCGGCCTGCTGCCTTGCTGCTCCGGGTTTTTGTTAGCAATTCTGCATTAATTTGTTTTGATTCTCTCCCCCCAAGCCCCCCTAGTTTTCCCTCCCGAAATGCTCATAATATTTTTTCTCTTCATATTTCATTGGAAAATTAAATTCCTGGCATATTGGTATTTTTCTGTGTTGCCAGCCTGGCGCAGCCTGGAGACCCAGACCCAAAATCGCACCCGAACTAGACAACAACAGATGCCACGCCGGGTCTCTGGCGAGTGTGTTTCCCTCTTGGAAAACATCAACATTTCCATCTCTAGGTTTTCACTTTCATTTTTAGCATGACAAGCATTTGCTGGCCATTGAACATTCAATGGAAAAATCACGAAATAAAAGAAGGCAGTCAGTCAACCAAAAAGTAAGGAAGGGAAACCTTATCGGTTGTAAATATTGGAACAAAATTCAACCTTGGCCTTGCATACACACACTTTCAGGTATTTGCACAAAGGTATATCAGCATATCCAGGTAGATATTTCTTATCTTAGCAATAGTAACCCTTGCTCCTGATTCCTGCTGATCTTCCGTCCGGCAATCCATAACCTCTCCTTATCAACCCAGTCTCTGTTATCTCTGCCGGGCGTGCAATCAATCAGCCACAATCGCACGAAGGGCAACTGGGAGTGGAACTAGGATTCCGCCGGATTCGCCTCTCTCTCTCTCTGTATGATTTCACTTGGCTGTTGATTTTACTACAAAATAAATACGCGTCGCCCAGCGGGGGCAGAGGCAAAAGACCCAGTGGAATAAATAATATAAAGTCCAAACTGATAAGCAAAACATCAGAGGGAGCAGTTTAAACAGCGACAGGCGGCATGAAATCGAAATCAAATCAAAACAAAAATGGAAATTCCACTGACAGCCGAAGTTCTGATACCCTGTAAGCAATTCGTTCTCGGCCAAAATGCCCTTAAATATGATTATTTTACCCGGAATGGGCCAGAGTCCGACTGCCCTTCCTGGAAAGCCTTTGAAATATGGCGTGGTCATGGACTTATCTATCTGTGTGGGTGACAACGTGTCAGCGGGGGTCCTTTTCGGCCAGTCCCCGGCTCCGATAACACGAGATGACAGCCATTAGGGAGCGGACTGCAGCGGTGACTTTGATTGTGCTGGCATGCGTGTGATATACGCGCGACGATTTCATTCATTGCTCGGCTCTAGGCCCCAGCTCCCAGTTACAGCTCCCCAGCTCCCAGCTCCCAGCTCCCAGCTCCCAGCTCCCGGCTCCCGGCTACAGATTCAGATTCATATACAGATCCCAGCATTCATTCACTACGCATTTGGAAAATCGAAAAGATGTTCAGCGCAAAAAGACACAGCGAGCCTCTAACGTTATCTGCTAAAAGGCCTGACATCGGACACTCTGAAAAAGGGGGGAGTGTTTTCATTATATTTGGGAAAAAAGTTGTATGGATTTTGAGATGAAAAGTTGTCTATAATATATCGACATCGAATATGAATGGAATGAATTTTGAGAGCGGGAATTCTATATAATATACGAACAATAATATGGTATTGATATTCATAATATGTATCAAAAATATGGCACATTTTATTTAAATTGAAAATTTAAGTATTCAAAAATGTTTTCTTTATTTTTAATATATTGATATTATCGCAAAATAAAGTTGAGTATATTATTTGAACAAAATTAACTAAATACATTTTATTTAATTAATATACTCAACATCTTGAAACTAATATTTCTAGGACCTCTTTATATATTCATTTCATCAGCCATCCTAGTTTAAACTAATCGTGGATTTATCCCCATATTGAATATTTCTGACATCCCTGGAGTAAACTACCTTTTTTTTCTTAGTGCATTCACGGACTGCGTATCTCTGTGTGTGTGCTCTGTCGATAGTCGGCGCAGCACGAGAGCCTGCGAACGACCGAGCGGAAAACGAGCGGCGGAATGGCAGCATCAGGCATCAAGAACAGAAGCAGCAGCAGCAGCAGCAGCGCCAGAATCCAACGGCACATTCGTGTTTGCCGCTTCGTGGGCAACGGACGCATCCTCAGAGCTCAGGCCGAGTTAAGAGCACGGCAGAACGGAAGCGGAAACGAAGGCGAGAGAGAGAAAGTTCAAGCCTGTTGAGGTTTTTGGCGGCGCGTTCGAACCGGAAGTAAGGATAAATTCAGCCGGAAAAAGTGCTAATTACGCTGCAAACTAACTAATGGCTGCAAAAAGTTTCCGAAAATAACCTCAAACTGTGTGAAGCCAGTGAGCCACATGTCGGATGCAAAGCCGTTGAAATCGTTCGTTCGGCTACGTGTTAAATACGTGGATTTGAATCAGGAATCAGTCTGGCACCCCGATAAGATCGGGTCAAGAGTTCAATAGTCGTAGCCATTCAACCGATGTCGGGGGCTTTATAAATAAAGTGTGTGTGAAGTGATAAGCTACGGGAGAGAGCCGAGAAGAATCTCTCGAATCTTCCTTAATCGCGGTTGTGGAATGCTCTTTAAAAAATGTACAAATAATGCTGACAATCAAACAAAATTATTAAGAAAAACGTGCCAATTTAAAACTGATTAGCTGATCTTTACAAGTAATTATTTCTGATTTCAATAATTATTGTAAAAACATTGTGATAGTGTATGAAGTTACATTAACTCGATTACGGCAAAGTAACTTTGCTAGGAGATAATGGGATTAAAAAATAAGAAAATAATCTGCGAAAAATAGATCAACAAAGCCATCTGAAACGTGCAAGTGTTTAAAGCTGATAATTAATTAGTGATAACAGATTCCAGAATGGAAACAGGCAACAATATTCATCAATGTGGATCCGCTTCCGCAGCTAAGTGAAATATATGAGATTAGTTTTAATTGCTCTATTTTTTATATTTAACGTTTTACCTAATGCAATAATATTTCACAATATATTACGAGTTTTAAAAGAAGAGTTTAGACTTTAAAAGGTTTAAAAAAAAGTGTGATACCACGAAGTTTTGTTACCACTTTTAGATAAGAACTTGAAATTGATTTTCCTTTAAGATAGGAAATATCAATAGAGATCAAAGTATTTTAAGGGACGCTACAATTTCTCATAAAATTTTGTATCTCTATGAACCGAAGCTTATAAAATGTATAATGTCCTTAAACCTGACGCTCAAACACCGAGAATTCGGATTTGTTTAAGTCTCCGTGGAGTGCAGAAAGGGGACTCAAAAAGGTATCCGCTTCTCAGTTGAGGACTCCAAAGCCCTTGGCGCATTTATTGTTTCCAACGCCACATGGCGTATGCTTGCTGTGTTCCTGTTGAAATTCACACACCTTCAGACACACACAGACACACCCGCACAAGGTACTCGCCGGTGACAGATTCACGCACAATGCAGGTGAAAGGATTAGGGCTCCTCCTGTGACACACTGCTCCCATTGTCACCGGGCCTGTCATGCAGCTGCTTGGGGAGTGCATTAACGGAGACAAACCCACTGTCCACTGGAGGAGCGGCTTTTCTTTAATTTCCTCAAGCGATCTGTCCACTTGTTGTTGTTGTTGTTGCTGCTGTTGTTGTTTGGCCACCACTTAGCCCCAAGTCAGTCCAAAAATGTCGCCCCCAGAACAGAACAGTTGACATCAATCTGCCCCAAAGGTGAACTCTTGCATATGTCTTGTGTCTTGGGCTCCAGACATGATAAGCCAACGGGATTAAGGGGAAAAAGCTGTGCCGAAAGCAAGGGAAATAAACCACATTGCGGGAGAGAAACTAGCTGGGTATACATAGCACAAATATATACTTATATATATGGTTGCAAATACTTATTTAAGGCTTCATTATGAACCCACATAAATCCCATCTGCGCTTATGACTAGACACCACCGAAATACTGGGGAGCAACACGTGCATTCCGCTTTCAATTAGAGTCCCTGTAAGGAGGCCAGCCAGGGAAAGCCTTAAAAGGGAGCTTAGGCAGATGGCTCTCGGGGAACTATGGTCATATTTTTTTTAATTACAAAGCCATAAAAATTAAACGAACCAAAAGTGCGGCGACGAGGAGGACGACGACGACGACTGCGACTGGGAACTAAGTAGCCTAACGACAGCCGCCACAACAGCAAGAGCCACGCAGGAGCAGCCATAGGAGCAGGACCGGGAGCCGAGGCAGGATAAAAATGAGGCAGGAAGTGAGTGGAGAAACGGCAACGATTTAAGCCACATTAAACCAACAGGCAGACAAACTGGCGGCGAATAGAGGAGGTGGCTGCTCGCCAGGACGAAGCACGAGCACTATTTACAGCCAACTGCTCGGCAACACCTTCCAGCCGTGGGGAGTCCGGGTATGAGGAATGCCTGCACTTGACTGCAAGTCACCCAAAATGGCAGGGGAATATTTTTTGTTCAACGCTTAAACCAAATTTGCATAATAGTTCTTTCTTCTCTTTACCGTCGCAACTGGCATCAAAATCTAAGTGAGCATTGCCAAATTATGCAAATGTTTTCCGACTGAAAGTGAGCGAGTAAGCGAGACTCGGGCTTTAACAGCTGCAGCCGCCGTACCACGGTGCGTATGCGTATTGATTTAAGCTGTTTTCCAGGCAGTAAATGGCCAAAATAGCAAGGGAAAGGAAATTTGATGAGGTGAAACACAAGGAGCTCTTTTTAAACTTGTATTTAGATTTTTGAATCTTTGATTTTTTTAATCGATATTTATATTTGAAAATTTTTTCGACAAATTAAAGATTAAAAATCTCATAGCTGAGCCAAAAAAGCATTAATTTCAATTCGGAAAGCTGTCCTATGATAGTTTTTTTAATAATAATAAATCTGCATAATCAATTTAAAATTTACAAAAATTAAAATTTTTTTCAAAATTTGACAATTTGAATAATGTAACCCCTTACCATTTTTTCAAAATTTTGAAAAAAATAAATTTTCCCCGAATATAGCTTAATCGAATCGGCTTTTGATGCTGATCAAGATTATATATGATTTATAGGGTCGCAAATCACTCCTTCACTGTTTTTTAGTCTACTGACTAAAATAATAATTCAATTTTTTGATCCGAAATGTCAATATTTTTAAGAGACAATTTTTCGATAAATCAAAGTTTAAAAATCTCATAACTAAACCAAAAATGCATTAATTTCAATTCGGAAAACTGTCCTATGTTAGTTTTTGTTAGGGTAATAAATCTGCATACTCAATTTAAAATTTAAAAAAATTCAGATTTTTGCCAATTTTTGACAATTTTAATGATGTAACCCCTTTTGTTGTATTAAAAAATCCGCATACTCAGTTTTAAAAATTAAAAAATTCAATTTTTTGACAAATTTCGACAATTTTAACACCTTATAAAATTTTCAAATTTTGAAAAAAAAAATTAATTTTCCCGGACATAGCTAGATCGATTCGGCTTTTGATGCTGATCGAGAATATATATGATTTATAGGGTCGCAAATGACTTCTTCGCAATGTTTTAAGCTTCTGACTAAAATTATAATATATTGTAAGGGCATTAATATGAAATCTTATTGAACATAAGTTTTCATCGTTTTTTTCCATAAAGTCTTAAAATAATAATATTTTTTAATTTAAATCAATTTTCAATCATAGGAATTGCTAAGAATAGAATAAGAAATAATGAATTGGCAGGTCTTTTAGAGTGACAGAAATGTAAAAGATAACCCTTAATTGTTCCTTTGTTCACCTTATCCTAGTAAATCATTTTCTAACGTAAAAAAATTGCCAGGAACACACAGTAAAAATCGTTTTTCTCCCCTTTCCCTCTCCTCGACACTCTTTTTTCTCACCTGCCTTTGCTGGTTCTCACAGTTTGCAGGTGGAAATCACGCCTCTGGCAATTTTAATCTCGTTTATTAGCCATTTTTCAAGTGATACACATAATTTTCAATTTTCCAATTTCTCAGCCAGCACACGAACAATTTCCACCCGATTTCCCTTTGCTCCTTCTCACTCCTTTTCGCACCTTTTACCCCTTGCCCCATTGTCTTTATCGAACATGAAAAAATGCATTGCATATTGCATGCACGTCGAATACTGGAGGAGCGACGACGAGTGGAGCAATGGCCAAACATGGCGCCCATTTGGAGGCCATTAGGGCCAGTTCAGCCGGCGTAACTGGGGAGCAGCAGAAAAAACAAAATGGATTCACATGGCCACCAACAATAACAAGGAGCCTACGACGTAGAGCCAAGCTTGATGGCGCTCCAAACGGGAGCCAGGTGCCAAAAATAAAAGAAAACTAGAAGCGAGGAGATCGTTGAGAGTTAGGACTATTAGATACTTCTTATTTCTTAAGGGATATTAAATAATTTTATTTACTAGCATGGCATAAATACTAGGAGATTCTGGTGAAATATCTATCAGATTTCTCTGTATTTATTTGTCCCACAAATGGTAAAATAAGGTTAATTAATCTTCCATCCTATCCTTTCTAGTTTAATTAAATGCCTTGTATAAAGGCTATAGGCCCTCCCCAATCTTCCTCTGACATAAATTCCACAGAATTCAATGCATTGTCCAGCTTTTACAAGGATTTTACCTGCAACGAGCATTCCAGGGAATACAATAAACTTCTTATTCAGAATTCAACGGGTATAAATATGCCTGTTGAAAAACTAATAGAAGTCAGAGGGCTTATTGCCCTTTGATCCCCCACCCTGCGTGTTTTTTCGGCTCTTTTCGGAGGCGGGAACAAACTGTTCTGCCTTTATGCAATGACTGCGCTCTTCCGTTGTCATCGTTTCCGGTTCCTTTTGTTGCTGCTGCTGCTTCCGGAGCTGCTGTTGCATGCGCTACGCACTTGAAATTCTCAAATAAACGCATGGGAATATAGGAGCCTGTAATGGAGGAGAGCTGCGCCTTCTTCTTGGATTTCTGTTTTTTTTTTTTTTTTTTCAGCTGGCCCCAATTTAGTGAGGAACTCCTCAAAGTTGATGTTTCCTTCGCTGCATGCGCAACTTTCTTTCTTTGGCTCTGTACTTTGTTATTAGATTTGCATGCCAGCAGCGACGACGACGACGATGAGGATGAGAATTTCCGCCTGGCAATTCATGCGGAACATATGGATGGCAGTGCGTGTATGTCCTGGCCCTTGTTCCCTCGCTTCGCCATCCAGGAAGGTGCTCCATTTTCCTGCCCTCCTCCGGAAAGTTGTTGCAACAAACGTAATTGCATTTACTTCGGAATTTATGTTAGTGCAAATTTCTTTGCTTTTTATTCCCTTCCGTTGAACCAGGGGCAGGCAGCAGGTTTAGAGCAAAGGCAAGGGTCAGAGGTTACTCCGAGTATCAGATGCCAAATCAATGAACCTATTCCAGCGGATCGTATATATTCTTTATTACCCTTAACATACAAGATGAGTAGTAAGCACTTCAAGGAACAAAGTTACTTGATTTATGCCATTTAATATTTGTTAGTTATTTATGAGGAGTTTATTAAATTTACTGATAAATTGTAAAAGAAATTTCCACCATGTATTGTTATTTTTGCACTTTTCGGATACTTTTTGAGACAGTGATGCCTCGAAAGGGAAAACACTATTATCATACACATATATATTTTTTGGAATAATATTTTAATGGCACATTTCACATACCAAATATTTTACTATAAGCAAATTGAAAAACTCTAATTTCATTTTAAAATATTTGTTCTTATTTTCCCCAAGTCCATGGCTAATATTTCCTTATCCAAATGGGATTTTCACTAGTGTATTAACATTTGAAAATATATTTAAAATCCCTATTTGCTCACCAAAGAGCATTCACATCACTTTGCTCTCCAGAAATCGACTTTTCAGGTGTTCTACGCTCGCTAACAATCTGCTAAAGTTGCCCCTGCTCGTTTCTCAGTTCAACTGCAACTTCACCTTCACTTGAAAATTGCATTTTTACCAAAATGTTTGCCTGGGAAATGTTCTATGAGAGGTGCCCAGGGATTCTCTGTGTGTGTGCGAGGTGCGAGGCTGTGAGACTTTAAGTTCGTGAGGGGGAAATATGAAAACAAATGGCTCCTGAGTTCCTTCGGCTTTGGCCAAGTAATCGTAAGTTTTGTTTGCTCGGGGAGTGCAAGTTAAGGGGGATTGGGGGGAAACTCGAATTTATGTGCACTCTGGGCTGTTATGCTGCCTTTTTTCGGTTTTTGATTCTTGGGGTCTGGGGTCACGGGGTCTCGAGGTCTAACTGGATGTGGATAGAACCGCTCAAAGGCTTAGTCCGAAAGTGCAGCAAAAATCGTCAAAGAGCGTGTCGCGCACAAATCCCATTTCCATTATTATTATTCCGGCAAATCACTGCCAAATTATATATATCTCTGCATACCCGATAGTACTATTCCTATTCTGAATCCAAACCCACGTCCTCGATGGCTTTTCCAAGCACTCGCGGAAGCTAAGCCGCTTATCGTTTATCAGCTTTGTCTGCTTTTCAGGAAAAAGGGGGCGTAGGACTGAGGGGAACTTGGGAAAAACACGAATAAAAATAGTATTTAATAAGAATATTAAAAATATTTGAAGAAAACAATAGCAAACCCTCTTGAATTTATTATTAGAAGATAAAATATATGAGTTTTAGTGCCGAAGAATTTTAGTTATGATGCTGCATCAATAAAAATACTAAGATTATAGTAATCTTCCATCATATATAAGAGCTGTGCTGTTTTATTATTACAATAAAAGCACTCTCTTGTTTCGCCCTGTGTATCAGGGAAGCTGCGAGCTGACCTGAAGGGCATGGGACAGAGATTGAGGGTCTTGGGGTCGTCGCTGACAAGGAGATAATATTTGTGGAGTGGCAGGGATGGGCAGGAGCAGCAGCTCCCGGCTTACTGTGAGCTGCATACAAGTTGGCATTGTTCCTGGTGCTCTATATTCCAAAGGGGTGCTAATCGCAATGCATCGAGCGTGGAAAACTGAAAATTGATAAGCTGCATCGACGCCAAAACCAATTTTGCCCTTACAGAAGGACTACAATATTTAATATGTACATGGAGGTGGAAAAACTGTTGAGGGGAAACCCCTTAAATTGCAAAATATCACAAATTAAATCTTCAGACTCTGCAAAAAGTTCCATTAAGTCATGCCAACAATGTAATTTCTTCTCCATTTACTATCTGAGCTCCATTAATTGCAACGAAATCCACATCAGACGGAGAAATCTGCTCATCTTTTTTACCAAATGAAACGCTGACAGTTGAGAAGTAATAAAAACTTAAAAAAAAGTCGGAGAGGAAAAACTAAAAGCTGCGATAAAACATATAGGAAACTGCAATTTGGCCCGATTGGCGTCAGCAGCGTGATTTGCAATCATTATTTACCCGAGAAGCCGGGAGCCAGGAGCCAGGAGCCACCAGCAAACGCAATTCAATCTGTGACAGCCGCACACAAGGATTCCGACAGCAGATCGAGAGGGGACAGGGGGAAGTCCTCGATGGAACGAATTGATGTACAACGCCAATGCTAGCCAAATCCGGGAGCAGCAGCAGCAGCAGCAGCAGCAGGAGCAGGAGAGGAGCATAAGTTGGAGCAGGAGTCGAAGTGCAAAAAAGTGTTAAGTGCTCTCACTGTTTCTTGCAGCAATCATTGTCAGCAAGCACCCCCAACCGCAATCAGACCACAGGAACAGGAACAGCAGCAGGAGCAGGAGTAGGAGTAGGAACAGGAGCAGGGGCAGGAGCAAGAGTAGGAGCAGGAGCAGGAGCTGGGACAGGAGTTGGGACAATAGTAGTAGACAGTAGTAGTAGTAAAAGCTGAGACCAAAACTGGAACAGGATGCACTTCAGAGATGATAGTTTGAGGGGGATTATGGTTAAAACTGATATTTGTATAAGGAAAATTCGATGCCAAAGAACTGTACGAACTCAATGATCTTTTTAAGGTTTTTAAAATATTTAAAGTACGGCCACAAAATTGATGAGAAACTAAGGTTTATTATATAAATTATGATATATATAATGCAAGACACTCACTAATAAATATAAAAACAAACTCTCTATTTCCAAGCGATTTCCCTGACATATTATAATCAAAAGTAAAAAAGAAAACCTGAAATTCTTAAGAAAATCCCAAGTTTTTCTTTGCCAACTCTGGCTGCAGGATTTATATGCATTTCCAAAGTTCAATACAGCAAAGTGCAAGAAGCAAAACAAAAAGAGTTTACACTTTTTGTGTTTTCCCTCTCGGTTTTTGTGTTCATTTTTTGTGTGTGTGTGTGTATGCCGCAGCAGCTCTAAAATCAAATGCAAATGCAAACAACAGTTGGCATCAATCGGAGCTGTCGGGCCACGCCCCCTGGACCCACACCGTCCGCCTCCACATTATTGCTGGAATTAATGACGGCGGACCGGGAGCGAGTCTGAGACTCCTCGTTGGGTCTCGGTTTTGTGTGTTTTATGTGGAATCAAGTGGAAATTCAATTGATTTGCTTTGGCTTTGCATTCGGCTTCGCCGCTAGCGGGGGTGAGGGCAGGGAATATATGTGTTATAATAATGGACGGATGACTCTGCACGGTGGCTTCAAAGGAAATCCCACCAGCGTTGTTCTTGGCCAGAAAACGCACTTGAGCGAGAAATCATTTTGCAAATATTACGGCTCCTTTTGCCATCCGCTCTCCCGGAGTTTCTGCTGGTGTCAGCCTGTCAAATCCGAGAATGTTCTTAAGTTAACTCGGTTACCCACTCGCTTTGTCCAATCAATTGCGAAATGTATTTAATTAAAGGCCGGAACGCCATCCGGGGCAGCCGGCTGGAAGTGATGTTCCATAATGAAGTCGTAGTTAAACAGGATTATCTTCGCCTTGTTGTACGATGTTCTCTTCCTTCCAGGCTTCACCTCCCCCCAGAAAACACACATGTAATCCTGTCCCATTCCGTCTGAAGAAAGGTTGATCGTCCTCCAGATGACGGAGCCCAGGATGGGCGTTTTGAAGCCACTGGCAGCCCTTTGGCTTCTCCTGCTTGTGGCACACATAGCTCAGGCAGCGAGAGAGAGTAAGTTACACATCCTAATTGTCCTTTTTTAAATGCTATAATTAAGCTCACTACTCGTAGATCCCCTAAAGGACCCGCGCATCTGTGGACGGCCGCAGTGCCAAATCGAGAATGCCAAGTTTAGTTATGGCGAATTCCAGTACAAGTACGATTACACGGTGGCCGTGCGAACCGAGTTCGCCGGTTCTGGCGACAATAGCTCAGATCTGCTGCTAAAGGCCAGCCTGGAGATATTCTTCCCCAAACCCTGCGAGGGTTACCTGCGGATCACCGATGCCAAGCTCTATGACAAAATGGACGACGCCGTTTTGTCTGGAAATGACAGTGAGTCCGTCACCGAGCAGCCGAGAGATGTGTACGATTACTACGATAGCACTGGTAGCGAGGAGGTTTCTAATGAGAGCTTCAAGGACCTGCACCCCAAGAGCATCGGCCTGCAGCAGGACCTCGGCAAGAACCTGCTGCGATTCTCCTACCACGACGGCCTCATCAGCGAAGTGTGTCCTCAAGAACAGGAGACGCCCTGGGTGCTCAACATCAAGAAGGGCATTCTGTCGGCCTTCCAGAACACCATGATGCGCTTCGACGTGGACTCGAACACCACAGAGACGGATGTTTCTGGAAAGTGCGAGGTGCAGTACTTCCTGGAGGACACGGACAGTGTGTATGTTAAGATTAGGAAGACCAAGGACATTGCATCCTGCCGACAGCGCTATGCCACGCACTCCGTGCTGCAGACAACGCCGTATACATTCCGCGATGACAAGACCATCTGGCCCATTCTCAAGTCTGAGAGTTACTGCAATGTGAGTATTAATTTAAGGATAATTCAAACTCAATTATTTCTAATAAATACACCTTCCAGTTAACCATTGACAACAATGTCTATCGTGATATTAGTTGCGAGGAAACCCATCTGCTGGTTCCTTTCTCTAATGCCAGTTCTGGCGCCTTGACCACCAGTCGCAGTCACCTCATCCTCAAGGGCGAGGACCCCTACAGTGTTAGCGAGTTCCTGGAGCAAAGTAGGTGACCTGATAGCAACCATAAAACCAAAGTAACCCGATAACTAATTACCCATAGATCCCGAGCTGGTGGAGACTCGGGCCACCTTGATCTTCGATCACACGCCTGCTGTGAAGCCCACGCATGATGAGATCAAGGCTGCCCGGGAGCTGCTGGTGCAGATGTGCGCCGTCGGCTTTCCCAACATCCAGCGCGAGTTTATCGATGTCTTCACTAGCTTCCTGCAGACTTCCAAAAGCCTGGACTACAAGACCCTGTCCGTGCTGCTCCAGCGATCGGCCAGCACCTGTAATCAGGGAAAGTGAGTGAAAAACCACACAAATCCTACGCTGTTGCTCTATTTATACCGAATCCCTTAGAAACCATGTCTTGGAGTCCCTGCCCTACATTGGCAGCACTGCCTCGTACCAGGTGATGCGGGATCAGATCATCAGCGGCAAGCTGCCCAAGGAAAAGGCCCACAGCTGGATGACCTCGCTCTCCTTCATCACCCGGCCCGACGAAGAAACCCTAGAGACCTTCTACACGATTCTCGAATACGCCAAGAACAAATTGGATCCGGAGTATACCCTCGGAGCCACCGCTGTGGTCCATAGCTTCTGCAAGCACCACGAGAACTGTGAGGAGAACATGCGTGTCCAGCAGGTCATCAATTTACTGGAGACCGAGTTCCTCAGCCTGTACAACCTGTTCAAGGGCGATCGCCGTAACCGCGAGCGAATGGTGGTCCTGCTCAAGGGCTTGGGCAACGTGGGTGTAATCTCTCCGGCCTTTGCCGAGCAGCTGCAGTGGATAATCCGGGATGCAGAGGCCTCAGTGGATCTCCGGCTGCAGGCCATTCTTGCCTTCCGACGGGTGGACTGCCTCCGGCACCGCACCTTCTTCCTGGACAGCTATGCGAACTATACCTTGAACTCGGAGCTGCGCATCTACAGCTACCTGCAGGCCATGCGGTGTCCGGACTACATTTCCGTGGGCGCCATCAAGACGGTGCTGGAACACGAGCAGATCAACCAGGTGGGCTCCTTCGTGTGGTCGCATCTCACCAATCTGGCCAAGTCGAACTCTCCGGTTCGCATCGAGGCCCAGGGCCTGCTCCTTAATGACGAGCTCTCGGATCGCTTCAAGTTGGACATCCGCAAATTTTCGAGGAACTACGAGCACAGTTTGTTCTTCGACGAATACAACTTTGGCACCACCACGGATGCGAATGTCATCTTTGGCACGGACTCCTACCTGCCGCGGATAGCCAGTCTCAACTTCACCGCCGATCTCTTTGGACAGTCGGTAAACTTCTTCGAGTTTACGGCCCGCGCCGAGGGATTGGAAGAAATGGCGGCGGCGGCCTTTGGACCAAAGGGTCCTCTGAGCGGCGAACTGCTGCGCAAGAAGCTCTCCTTCCTGAACCGCTGGCTGGGCAACGAGAGCGCCGAGGAGGATGACACCATCGAGAATCTCTTGGGACTGGACAACCTTCGGTTGAAGAGGAAAGCACAGCCTGCGGGTGGGGCCGATGATACCGACGAGGATGAGGAGTACGACTACGAGGAGTCCCTGAGTGGATCCAGGCGGCACAAGCGGGATGCCAGCTCGGCACGGAAGCAGGAGATCGATCGCAGCGTCGACAGTCTCGGCTACAAGCTGAAGTACGACTACAAGAACCCGCGGGCGCAGTTTGGTCTCCGGATCTTCGGCAACGATCTGCAGTACTACAATGTGGAGAACATGGTGGAGGTGATGGCTCTGGCCGCCCAGTTCAATCCCTTCCAGCAGGCCCAGAAGGTGCTCTCGGGCAAGGAGTTTAGCTACACCAAGTCGCGAGTCTTTTTGGATGCTTCCTACACAGTTCCCCTGGCCGTGGGTCTTCCGCTGGCCATTCATGCATTCGGAGCTTCCTCTGTGGATCTGCGGATCAGCGGCAACTTGGAGGAGATGGATCCACCCACTGACTGGCACTTCAATGTCCAGGGCCAGTTCAAGCCCTCCGTTTCCGTAGATGTGATCACCACCATGCAAACCGACATGTTCTGGGAGCAGTCGGGCATCAAAGTGAAGAGCAACCTGTACTCCAACTCGGAGCTGGAGGCCAACCTGAAGGTGCGAGGCCGTAACCTGGTCTCCTTCTCCTTCAATCTTCCCCAGGACCAGAACGAAATCTTCAGTGTGCGATCCGAGCTGCTGGTGCACAAGCGGGAGGAGGAGGTGCCCCAGGCGGGCATTGCCAATCGCAGTGCCAACTCCACCTGCACGTGGCCCGTGCTGGATCAGGCCATTGGCCTCCAGATGTGCTCCCACTACAGTGTTCCGGATCTCAGCAATGCCACGGAGATTTATCCCAGCCTACTGCTTGCCGGTCCCCTCAACTTCAGCCTGATCCTCAAGAAGTCCGATCTGAGTGCCAAGAAGTACAAGTTCGAGTACAAATGGGATCAACAGGATCTGGACAACAACTTTTCGTTGGTGTTCACCACGCCGGGTTCCAAGGTGCCGCGCGTGCTGGTCGCCAACGTGACCAAGGTGCCAGAAGCCTTCAATGCCTCCGTGGCGTTTGTGAGAGGTCCGAATCGCGTTTCCGCCGGATGTAGCTATGATGGCAATCCCGATTTCCGTCGACTGGATGTCTACCTGGATACGAATGGCAATCGATCACTGGATTTGGGCATGGAGCTGCGAAGAACGCAGGACTTTACCGCCTGGATATACAATCCGCGCATGCTGCTGGCCATTAACGGGGTGAACATTACCGGATTGGCGGGCACTGTCAAGGTGAACGAGAAGAATGGCATCAAGCAGCACGACGTGGATCTGTCCTTCGAGACCAAGAAGCTGCAGGCTGTGATCAAGGGCAACATTGTCCAGAGCGAGGTGACGACCTCCACCAACATGACCATTAAGTATAGGGTGAGTCATATCCCTGAGCTTCCTTGAAGTGTGTTTTTAATTTATATTTCTTTCAGTTCCAAGCCAATAAGATTGAGGAAATTAACTTTGCCGGCAAGCTGGTGGACAGTGGGGACAAGGCCAAGACGGAGTACCGTGGCAACATGAAGCTCCAGACCACGGCCTATCCCAAGCTTAACTTTGCCTCAGAGGCAACCTGGCTGAGTCTGCAGGGACACACGGAGGGCGTAATCACTTATAACAATGCCCCCGACTACGTGGATCCCAACTTCACGAGTCTGCTACGTCTGATCTTTGCGCGCTCCCACTCGGAGGACTCCATCTGGGAGGGTTCACGCACCAGGGCAAGTCTGGAACTGAAGCTGCCCAGGTCTAAGATCGACTACCGTATCATGGTCAAGTAAGTTAAGAGTTTTGCTTGTAAAAATAAATTCTTAATTCTTATTTTTTAAGGCATGAGGAGCGCATCAAGAACGGAACCGAGCACAATGTGATCGTGGGTCTGAAGTATGCTCCGGAGAAGGAGGTCACGGGCCTCTTCTCGGTGCATCTGCCACGGAAAAACCTTTTTGCCATTGATGCCTACATGAATGTAACAGTGCCGGAGTTTAATTCGTGCACAGCTCGCTTAAAAGTGAACGAGAAAGCCACCAAGGATTACATTGTGAGTCCCCACTTACCATTTAAAATACAAACTTACTTTTTAGCTAATAATCTATTCAGATCTTCATCAACGGCTCCTGGTTCACTGGCCACTCGATAGCCATTAAGGCCAACTACAAAGATCGCAGCTCTCGCGTCCAGGCCCTCCATCATCTCAAGATGATTGTGGAGAGTCCCTCGTTTGAGCTCACCTCCCTGAATATCGTTTATCGCCGCAACCAGCTACTGATCTTCTACGACCTGCAGGCCAAGTACGGCAAGGATCCCTATGGCCTAACAATACACCACACCGCCAATGCCCACAATCGCAACTCCAATGCGGAGGTGCGACTGAAGATCAAGGAACGCGACTACTGGATCAATGCCAAGCTACTGTCCGAGCAGCTCAAGCTCCTCCATTTGGAACTGCACATCGACAAGTAAGTCAAGATCATATTTTACAAAGATCATAGGACTTAGCTGTTCTTAAAAACCTCCAGGATACGTGATGTTCACATCAAGGTCGGCCTTCTGAATGTGGAGAAACGCAAGGAGCTCTCCCTCGAGCTGAAGTGGGACGCCAACCGGGACCCCAGCCAGAGATTGGGTCTGCTGGCAGAGTACAATAATCCGGGGACTAAGAACTATGATGCCAACGTCATGGTCACTTATCCGGAACGCACCATTAACTTTGGCTTTAACGCCTTCACTGGAGGGCCCAAGTACTATGGCAAGGCTCACGCCTCCTGGAGTATCACTGAGGTAATCGAATTCGAGTACGATGCTGGCATTCTGCCTGATCAGGCACTCCACAACTGGATCCACGCTGAGCTAAGGACACCCTTCGAGGGCTGGCGCACCAACAGTCTTGAGGCTGGCGTTTACAACATGGACAACCTAATCCTGGTCAACTCCACACTCTTCTGGGCGGATAACCAGAAGCTGCAGGTGGGCTACAAGAGTGACTACGACATCAACAATCAGCTGGTGCGATTTGACGTGCGGTTCGGCATCAACAGCACCATCAAGGACATACCCACGATCAATGTGAAGGTTGTGCACTGGCAGGACGCCAAGAAGGTGGACACGGAGCTGTACCTGGGCTATAGTGGCAACGATACCTTTAATACGTACAGCATGGACTCAAGCTGGGAGATCGAGCGGAATCAGCACTATCACAACGTCTCCGGTTTGGTCCACCTGGTCAGTCCCTTCAAGGGCTATGAGAAGGGTGGCCTAGTGGCCCAGTTTTCGCTGAGCAACCAGCGAGCGGTCAGTGGCGCCGCTTCTCTCAACTTCGATGTCCGGGAGTTCACCCTGACCATGGATGGCTACGTCAAGAAGTTTACAGACAACATGCTGACCATTAACATCACCACACCGCTGGAGAAATTCCCCACCATCAACGGTCGCTTTGGCCTGAACGAGAAGAAGCGTCATGCCGTGGCGGAGGTGAGAGCCCCCACTGCTGCCCTGGGAGTGGAGGCCCTGGCAGACATCAAGAATCTCCTAAACTTCGATGTCAAGCTGAGTCTGGCCACGCCCATCGAGAGCTTCCAGCAGGCGGCGATCTTCGCCCAG
Source organism: Drosophila bunnanda (assembly GCA_035046265.1). Classification (NCBI taxonomy): domain Eukaryota; kingdom Metazoa; phylum Arthropoda; class Insecta; order Diptera; family Drosophilidae; genus Drosophila; species Drosophila bunnanda. The sequence goes on along the minus strand of JAWNOB010000076.1, from coordinate 2,791,752 downwards.
TTCAATCCTGAGCGCGCGGACATGCGTGGATTGTGGAACAACGCCACTCTGGGATTCACGGGCGTGTGGCACATGCAGAATCTCACGGACTTTGAGTACTCGTACATGGTTTTCACCCCGTTGGCTGGCTTCGAGAAGAACGGATTCATTGCCCAGCTCCTGAAGCGGGATGAGTTTGTATTTAAATTGCACGGCAAGTTCTCGAACTACAAGCTGGGCGTGAAGATCAACGGGAAACCCAAGTCGGAGTTGATTAACCAACTGGGCAACAGCAAGATGGAGTTGGAGATGCTTTACGACGCGGACTTCAAGCCTCTTAATGCCGAAGTGAACTACAAACCGGACCCGGACGAGGAGTACTTCTCGTACTTCACCGACTTCCAACTGGACACTCTGGTTTGGCCCACCATCGTGGGCACGGTAGACATCCAGGAGATCATTGATTTCTATCTGGTTGTGGGTCATGTCCAGCTACCGCAGGGCAAGCTGGAGTTCAAGGACCGTCTCCACTATCCGGACTACCTTAATGTACACAATCTGCTGACCGTGTCAACGCCGTTTGCTGTGGCCCAGGAGGTCAAGTCAATTGTGGAATACCACATCGACTTGCACTTCAACTCCTTCTACGAGCGGGTCAAGCTCACGCTGAACGATGGCAAGGACCTGCCCCAGGAACTGGGCTTTGAGCTGAACTACACCAAGCTGCAGGACAATGTGAAGCCAAAGGCGCATGATGTCCAGCTCAAGCTCATCACACCCTACGAGATGCTCCACGACATCGACATTCATGGACGCCTGGAATTGGACGATAATGCCTATAAGGGTAACATCACGGCGATCACGGCGCACACCCATCTTTCGATGGCCGCCTCTGTGGAGGTTAATATTTAAAACAAGGAAACTTGTTAGAATTCGTCATTAATCTTAACTTTTTTAGAACGAAGACAGCTTCCTGGAGACCTCAGTGGGTATTCTTTTGGAAACGGACGTCATCCCGCACTATGCCTGCCAGGTCTACTTCAAGAAGGACTTCTCAGCCGTGGACAAAGCCATCGATATTCGCTTCGAGGTCACTGACAATGGCACCGTTAATCAGGTGAGTTTTTCGAGTGATTCAAGCCTTGCCAAGACATCCCAAGTCCTTTTTCCTATCAGCTTCAAATAGCAACGGACTGGCACACGGATCCCTCGTATATCGTTAATGCTAATGGCAGGATAAGTACCACCATGCTGCCCCTGAAAATGGCATCCACTTCTGTTGCGGCCACTCGCGGCCAGAGCCCTCAGCTCAGCTTTGATATGAACTTCCTTAGCCAGGATGGAAAGAGCATTGCCTATGGCACAAGGGCCAACAAGAAGCAAGATGTCTTCAACATCGAGGTGTGGACGCCGCTGAAGAACTTCCGGAACATCTCCATGCACGGCACCATCGCTAAGAATCCTCGCGATGCTGAACGCTACGATGTGTCCGGATTGCTTTACAGGAACATGGCCACTTATGGCATCACAGGAGCTATTCGAATGTCTGATACCCTGCCCATCGATGTCACCCTGAGGGTCCAGCCAAAGGCCGGTGGCAGGGATGGAGTAATTGAGTTGAATATACACGAGGCGGGACCGAAGAAGATCCGCTTCTCCTTCAGTGCCATCGAGGATGGCAAGATGTGCCAGATTTCGGGCGGATACAGTGTCAATGATCCCAACGGAGCCATGGATTTCTCCGTGTTGGTGGAGAGTACAGAGCCGGAGATAGCCCGCATTAACTTCTACGGAAACCTTAAGTCCACCCCCAGGGGATCATTGGTGGGTGACATTAACTTGGAGACGCCGTGGAAGGAGCTGGGCATCGATTCGGTGAACCTCCACTCTGACGTGGGCGTCACCAGCAATGGTGGCAACATAATTGGCGAGTACAAGATCGGCAAGTACATAGGACGCGGCAGTTGTTTGTGGTCCTGGATCCTGAACGAAAACGTGCAGCTGATCCTGGAGAGCTATCTGGAGCGGCCCAGTGCCCAGCCCAGAATCGTCCACGCCAGTGCCAAGTACTTGAATCCGAATCAGAACTTCCAGCAGCTCCAGACTGGCGGCCGCCTCAGCGTCGACTCCAAGTGGAACCTCGATGTGAACGGCAGTTTGCACTTCAAGTCGGTGGATGACTTTGAATTTACGGTGCTCACCGAGCTGCCCCTTCCCGTAGGGGATCGTCACCAGCTACGTGCCCGCTACGATGGCAACGTGATTAGCAAGCAATTCGTGGAGCCCAAGCTCTTCCTTGAGGCCAGCTACGAGGCTCTAGAGGCACAGAAGCGGATGCTGTCCCGAGTGTCCTTCAGTAATAGGACCAGCGACCTGCACGGATTGGCCCACGTCGAGTGGGGCCACCTGCAGGCTCTGTCCATCGTGGAGGGAGACTTCGAGTTGCTTCAGAAGGAGGGAAACCGTCGCGAGTTCTCCGCCAAGATGATCACACCCAAGTTCAAGGACGAGCACACCTTCGCCCTGGCCGGACACTACGACAAGCAGGATGCGGAGTACCACAATGTGGTTTGTGCTTTGGACTATCCTGAGAGCCGTCGCATCACCGACCTGGACGTGTCCTTCAGCTCGCTGAGCAACATGCATGGCAACTTCAACAGCACCATGCCATCGTTCCTCAACGTCAGCTGGTTTAAGACCGACTTTGAGTTCACTACCAAGAGGTGAGTGTTTGCGGCTGAAATCAAAATACATTCTTATGCCTTATATCTCTTGCAGTGGAAAGAGCTATCGCTACTGCCGCTGCGCCTGGCCGCAGGACTCGGCGTACTTTAAGCTGAAGAGCACCTATGACAGCGACGACAACAATGGCAACCACAATCTCAATGGCAACGTGGAGGTAGAAGTTCCTCTGGCCACTCGCCATCGGGCGGATATCAAGTATGGCCTGCAGAAGAGACGCAACCAGGACTTGGGCAACATTCTGGTCGTCTACAACGATAAGCAGGCGCTCGATGGCAAGTATAAGCGTCTCGAGCAGCAGAAGCACCCCATCTACAAGGAGACCACGGACATCACCCTGGAGAATGACATGAAACCTCTGGGCATACACTATGTCAACACGAGGGACTCCAGCGACCCCGCTGGCACCCAGGATATCAAGCACTTCGAGGTCTTTGAGCTGCGAAATACCCAAAACTTTAATCTGACTGGAGAACTGCACACGCGGACAACGCTTCAGGCCCAGGACTTTAAGGTGGTGGCCATTCATCCCAACCGAGCTGTGGTGCTGAGCACCAAGTACGAGGATGTCAGCCCTGAGGTGGTCAGGCAGCACACTAAGCTGGAATTATCCGAGACGGCCTGGATTGGCTACAACCTGGAACTGGGCAACTTTAGCAAGGTATATCTTAAACCCAACCTATTATCACTTTATATGCTAAGATATTCCTCCCTTTAAGGTTGGCAACGAGTCCCAGAGCTTTGCCCTGGAGATCTTCTACCCCAAGCGTAATCTCTCGACCTCCGGCCAGTACTCCTTGACGGACAAGCACTTTAATTCGGACCTCTCCTTCCATTGGGCGGGTGGTGAATATGATCGTCAACCCAAGACGATTCACAGCAACCTGCAATGGACGGCGGAGCCTCTGCATCGCGGTGATCGCGAGCATCGGACATTTGCATTGACAGTGGCACATCCTCTGCTGGAGAAGGACATAAATTGCAAGGCGACATACTACCGGGGATTGGAGGATCTGCTTAGGACACACCTAACCATCGACTATTCAGACAGTCCCGAACAACTCATCGAGCTGGGTGCCCAGCTGACGGATCACTTCAGCGAACTGGGCCACACGAACTACACTTTTGAGCTGTATGGCAAGCACATGGCCTCCGAGCTGGATGTCCAGCTGAACGGAACTTTGGCGGCCAGGAACTCCTACTACAAGACAGAGTCCACGGCCCACTACAAGCGTGAAATGTTCCCGGCGAGGTACGGCAAGTTCTTGGCCCTGCTGGACGTGACCAAGCGGGAACTGGAGTACGAACGTCAGTCGCCATTCCATACGGTGCGTGTGCATCTGTTGCCAACCATCCAGTATCCGATTTATGGGCTGAACGCCACTCTGTGGGACACTCCGGACACGAACCACTCGGGATATGTGTACGTGGACTTGGCAGAGCGATATGCCCGCATGGACTTCAACTTGTCCGAAGACGCCACCCAGAATCTGCAGATGGTCGGCTACATTCCGGACTCACGCAGTGGCTACCTGGATATCTGGCGCAACTACGAGGAGATCCGCGTGATCGATGTGAGCTCCTACCTGAAGATGAATCACTCGCGACTGATCACTGGACGCTTCCACTGGCGCCCGGCCATCCGAGAGGATCTGCGCGAGAAGATCCAATCAGTGGGCAAATCCGTCTACAGCTCCTTCTCCGAGGGCATAGACTTCTGGATCAAGTCCATCTACACGGAAACCACCGAGTCAATGGGCGTTGTCTGGAATAACGCCAAGGAGTACAACAAAGACTTCATTGACGACATTGGACAGCTTAGCATTCTGGAGGAGGATCTGCACGATCTGCGTCTGTTCGTGAATCAGTCGTACGAGGCCAACGATTTCTACATCAAGAACGTGGTGAACTTCACGCTGACCATCCTGGACGAGCTGGCCATCAGGGACCACATCGAGTCCCTGCCCAAGATCTTCTCGGAACTGTGGCAGGCGATGGGTGATTCTGGAAAGGCCCTGCGCAACAGCATCGTCTGGCTGATCGAAACCATCAAGTCAACTTATAACAATCTCCTGGATGCTGTGAGCCGATTCTTCCACGGCGAGAGTCTGTCTTATATATCGGGATTGCTGGAGAAGGGTATTGGGAAGTACGATAGCTTTGTCAAGGAACTGCACATCAAGTTCATCAAGTATATCGAGAACCTTTGGCACAAGACCTGGACACTGGCGGAAAATCACTGGAAGAGCGTTCTGAAGAAGTTCGAGCCGCATCTTTTCAAGATGATCAGCTTCATTGAGACGACGGCCTGGAATCTCAGCAAGGAAGTCTTCGACTTTATCTACAAGCGCACCAACGAGTTGGCCGAATCGCCGTACTTCAATACGGTGTCCAGCTTCACCGCGGATGCGGAACGTCTGTATAGGGACGTGAAGGCCAATGATGCCATCACCAACATCAAGAAGTATTCGACGCTGGCGTGGAATTTCGTCAAGGAGAAGTACTTCAAGCTGGTGCCCTTCGGTGCCGAGTTGAACGAGGTGCTCACCGAAATCTGGCAGGAAATGAAAGAGCTCGAGAAGATTGACCAGGTACAGATTATGGTCCAAAAGTACTACGAGATAGTGGCCAAGGTCGAGTGGGTGGCGGACGAGCTGCAGCTGGAGCATCGTCTGCATCAGGTGTACGGGCTGGTGAGCAACAAGTTCCGCAACTATGCCATGAATGCCTTGGAGACGGCCGACATGTACAGGGAAGCCAAGACCAAGTTCATCTTTGACCCTGAGGTGGGCATCATCGACCTGGAACAGAAGCTACCAATGTCCTGGCACGCTTTCAATGAGACCCCGAAATTCGAGGAGATTCCCGAGTACCAGGTGCTGGCCAAGGCGCAGAGTTTCTTCAGCGAAACCAACTCTTCGATTGTCATGAAACTGTACAATATGCGGGCCCATCTGGACCCCAAAACCTGGCTGCCGCCCTACTATTGTGAGTTTCTAGGATGTCCAGGATTAGTTTACATATTTTAATTGCTTTTTTAACTTAATAGCTCGAGCCTTGCTTATTGACTCGCGGCACTATATGACCTTTGACCAGCGCTATGTGGGGCTGAATCTAAACTTTGAGGAGTTCGGCAATGGAAGACCTAATGCCCAGTGCAGATACCTTCTGGCACATGACTTCTTCAAGCGCAACTTTACCCTGCTGCTGGAACCAGCTGTGAGTATTAAGTCTCATTTTGAAGATTGGTATTTTAAAGAGATATGTTTTTTAGACGAAATCCCTGACTGGCCAAGGACTCACCCGCAAGCTGAGCTTCATAGCCAATGATCAGCTCATTGAGATTGATCTGGGCACAGATGTAGGTCCTTTAAAATAATACATCATATATAAGCTCACCTCCTGGTTCTATATTTTATAACCAGCACATCGTCATCAATGGCGATCCGCAACCCATACTCCCCCTGAAGCTGGATGCTGTGAGCATCCATCGTGATCTGGACGTGCTCTCGATCATCTCGGACACCGAGTTCAGCCTGCACTGCAACGTCCAGTTCGATCTCTGCTGGTTCGAGGTCAGCGGCTGGTACTTTGCCAGGACGGCGGGATTACTGGGCACCTTGAACAACGAGCCCTCCGACGAGTACACCATGTCCAACAGTTTGATTGCCAATGACACGCAGGAGTTTACAGACTCCTGGAGCCTGAGGCACTGCCGACAAACGGAGCTGGCCAAAACGCAGGAGATCAGTAAAGAGGTCAGCGACACTTGCACCAGCTTCTTCCGCACCGGAATGCTTGCCAGCTGCAGTGCCGTCCTGGATCCCACGCCCTTCTACGAGATGTGCCTGGACCTGGGCATGAAGTCGCCCCCAATCCGCAAGGGACATCCGGCGGTCAAGGGAGCATGCTCAGCGGCTCTGGCCTATATCGAGGCCTGCACAGTGCTGAAGGTGCCCATGCGAGTGCCATCGCAGTGTGTGTTGTAAGTTTTCGAATCCTAACACTATATCAACACGATCCCTAATGCATTCCATTCTTTCTCAGCTGCCAACTCGCGAATGGTTCCTATGTGCCCGAGGGCACTTTCATGGAGCTGACCGGCGAGGAGATACCACACAGCAGCGATGTGGTCTTCCTGGTAGAGGCCAAGGACTGTAATGCCAATCTCAAGACATCCAAGAGCATAATGACCGTGGTGGCAAGCATTGAAGAGCAGCTGCAAGCCGCCAAGCTGACCAACAATCGGTAAGAGTTTCCCTTATTCCTCCTAATCCTCCTGAGGTCGAATACTACTTTTCTCTTTCCACCAGCTATGCTGTAATGGCCTTTGGCGGAGTGGCTCCCTATGACAAGGCCAGGAGCGTTATATATGAGCACAATGTGTTCACCTCCAAGCCGGAACAGCTGGCGGAATACTTTGGGCACATCACCACCGGAAATGGCACCAGCAACGACATCCTGACGGCCATTTCGACGGCAGCCAAGCTCAACTTCCGTCCTGGCGTGTCCAAGACCTTTATCCTGCTCTCCTGCAGCAGGTGTGCGGCGAAGGACATGCGCTTCGACTACACCTCCATCCAGCAGTACATGCTGGAGGAGGGCATCACCCTGCATGTCCTGGCCGACACAGAGTTTGACTTTGAGAGCAGCAAGAAACTTCGCCACTTCTTTGGCCTGGACCGCAAGCTCATCTTCTCGAAGCGCTTCCCCGAGGGCGACCTGGAGACCCGCAACTCCACCTTTATACCGAAGAGCACCCTGGGCATCTGCACGGCTTTGGCTTTGGAGACGAACGGGTCTGTGTTCAGTGCCCGGAAGCTGCAGCCGGAGCGCAAGTATCCCATCAAGCGGTTCGCCACCATCTTTGCCAAGCGCATCGCCTCCAGCGCCAATCCCATTCAGAGCCAGACCTGCGAGTGCTCCGCTCACAATACGGGCGTGGCCTACATGGCCTGCTCGCCGCAATCCCTGCCGGAGGAGAAGTTCGATCTGGACGATTATGTGAGTCACTAGCTTGAGATACTAAAATACTGAGATACTGAGACACTAAGATACTTTCGCTTATCTTTTCTTATAGGACTCCTTCAGCAACTGGGACTGGAGCGACGAGCCCGAGGGCGAGGCCTAAGCTACGCCCTAGTTTTAGTACTCCGCGATTAGTTAGCTAGTTCAGTTATGTCCACGCCGAATGTAAAGTTTTTTTATAAAGCCTAACCACGACAAGACATATTTTGTAAAAAGAGAAAATAAATAAATCACCATTGTAAAACCAATGCATTTAGCCCTGAGCTCTGTGTGAGATTGCCAATCCAAGAGGTGACCCCAAGCTAACGAGGCAGAGACACGCCCGACCAGTTTTCGGCTTCCTGTTCAATCTCGGCCGCTTGATTAAAAGTTGCCTGACTGCCTAAGGTTGCAAGTTACTAGTTAGTACTGACCAGTGACTATCACTTTCCCAGCTGCAACGGCCATGGCCATGGTTGACGGAAGCAGCTGGAGCTGAAGCTGAAGCTGAAGCTGAAGCTGAAGCTGGAGCTGGAGCTGGAGCTGGAGCTGGAGCCGAAGCTAAAGCCGAAGCTGGAGCTGCATTTGGAGAACTCAAGTACGTGCAACAACCTTAACCCTAAAGCCAGGCCAGCTGGAATAGACCATGTCCACGACATGGCCGCTCTTTCGAGGGGGACCACTTGATACCCGGCTGCTGAACCCAATTTTGTTGATATAACGTTTCCCTGGAAAAGCACACAGTGAGTGCACAGCACAATGGGAATTATGCGAGCTGACTCGAGTTGGCAATGCAATATACTTTCTATTTCAATGCTGCCTTGGTTATGGTTACATCAACTCGGTCCTAGGCCCAATTCGCAAATCTTTCACTTTTTTGTGGGCTTTGGGTGCCTCTATAAAAAGCCTTGGACAGATGGCAGCCATTCGCATTACCTTAGCGAGATCCGGCCAGGTTAGCAGCCGCGTACACAAGATGTGGAGATTCGTAAGTGCCGTCAAGTGGGATTAAGAAGTACCCAGGACTCACTCTGACCACTCCTCCACAGATATTGATTTGCAGCATTCAGCTGATTTGCGCCTCGGAGCACAGCGGCGAGGGTTTCAGCGGCGGCGGTGGAGATGGACATGGCTATGGAGGCAGTGGCTTTGGAGGTGCCAGTAGCTATGGTGGTCACGGTTATGGTGGCAGCGGTGGAGGAGGAGGAGGAGGCGGCGGCGGAGGAGATAGCCACTATCATCATCACACACCCACCACATACTCGGAGATCTCGAAGCATGTGCCCGTGCATGTGATCGAGAAGGTGCCACTGCCGATACCCCACCCAGTGGCCGTGCAGGTGCCCAATGTGATCCGGCTGCAGATACCAGAACCCTATGCCGTGCACGTGCCCGTCCAGCAGGAGATCCAGGTGCCGGTCTACAAGATAGTGCCCGAGATCACCGAGAAGAAGATCCCGTATACCGTGGAAAAGCCATATCCCGTCGAGGTTGAGAAGCCCTATCCCGTGGAGGTGATCAAGCAGATCAAGATTCCAGTGCCGAAGCCCTATCCTGTTCCTATAACCATATACAAGCATGTCCTGCAGAAGGAGCATGGCTGGTGAGGACGTTGTGTCTTTCATTTTAATTAAGTGTGTGTAAGTATTAGGCTGCCCAGCTCTGGATCAGAGAGTGTACTTAAATACAGAGTTTAAGATTAAAATTTGACATTGAATTTGGCTTAAGGGAAAGTTTTTAGGGGATTTTCATCAACTTCTGGGGAGAAAAAGGAGCGAAGTAAGGGCATAGTGATGATTTAACCTTGTATGAATTATGAATAGAGCTAAATAAAATTCTTTTTAATTCTATTTTTAACTCTTTTTATAAGTAACCCCTTTCAAAGAAACAAACAAAATTTGGTAAGCAACCTACAAGTTATTATAGGTAATTTTCGGAAAAGGTTTCTATCTCGGAAAATGTGAATTTCCAAACATTTAGAAAGCTTCTACAAAGAAAAACCATTCTACACAGAAACTCTACATTGTAGAATCTAACAAGCGCTGAAAACCGGAAAAGCTTTCCCAAAGTTTCCCAGCAAAAGCTAAATTCCAGAACACTTTAGAGAAAAGTCTTGCTTTTTTTCTGGTTGAGGATACTTTCTTAATAATGGCGGCAAAGTGCGTATACGTATATACACACCTACCGAAGGAGCACACACTCTCGCACACACACCTACGGGCACAGGTTCGTTAAACTTTTGCGAATTGATTGACGCCTCCGACGCCGACGCCGCCGCTGTCGCTTCGTGTGAAAAATGCAGGGCAGGCTTCACCTCAAACCGCACAGGTGCGCACGCCCCAAGACCCCCCGCAGACACAGCTCGCTGTGGCCACACCTGGTGTTGCCAAGCCTGGCATATATCCTGCATATGTCCTTGAAGGAGACAAACACTGGACGTGAAGGGAATTTTTCCGCGATTGTTGTCGCCAGTTGGCAATCAATGGCTTTCATTTGTTGCACACGCATACTGGTAAGCGGTGAAGTCATTTAGTCAGCGAGGCAGTGAGGCAGTCCCTCAGTCAGTCAGTCAGTCAGTCAGTCAGTCAATGAGTCAGTCAGTCCCTCAGTGAGTCAGTCAATCAAGCGCAGCTGCCGCAAATTATTTATGCACAACTTGTAGCGCCACACGCACACACGCCGGGTGAGCAAAATGTATCCAAAGGATATATGTGGAAATGCGAGCAGTCCCTTACTGTGCGGCTGTATGTGTGTGTGTGTGTGTGTTGGTGTACAATGTGTGTTTGCCTACGTGTCGGGAACTTTAATTTCATTCAGACAGAAACACACATGCCAGCATAGTTCATCCATTTGTTCTTAGATTCCCATTCCGAGACCGCACACTTCCCTCCAATTTTAGACGAGTTGCAAAGTTTTCGTCCTGCCTCGGCGGCAGGAAGCAGAATAAATGAAAAGTAATAGGAATTGCTCGAGTTCTTGCATACATTATTCTACGTAAAATCATCAGAACTTTTTCGTAATTAAATTTTGCCACTCCCCCGATAGAGCAGCCTTGTGTTGCCTCCCTTTCCCCGTATTAATTAATTATGAAAATATTCGCAAAGTGATTGTTGTGGCTTCTCGTTCGCTGATACCTGCAGCAATTGCATGTTTGAAATGCAATTGTTTTTCCCCTTTGTTTCTGCATTTGTGAATCACTCATCTAATGATTTGGAAAATTTGATAATTGCACGCATGGCCGATAATGGATAATGGACGGGTCCAATATGTGCGCTGTGGCTTACAGGACACCAAATGTGCAGCCTATGGAAACCTCGTGTAGATTGGGTAATTACGGCGTGCATGTCCTTTGACGGTTTGATTTATCGGACTAAACAGGAATCGCATTTTGGGAAATAGTCAAGCGAACGTCCAGGGAGTAATTACCAATGCAGATGAGTCATAATTTTAGGTTTTAGTAATAAGTCACTTTAATTTGTTATTAATTACGCAAAGGAAGAGTGTATTTAAATGAATGCGAAATGAAATTGTCTTGGATTTCTGCTATTGTTGCTGCTGCCGTATTGTTTGTTTAATTTAAGGGGTTAACTTGAATTTTGTAATTAAGACGTTGCTATGATAGACTTGGAAATACATTGAATTGGTGGGAGATACATTGAAATCTTTGTGTCTCATTAATTTAAGTTGAAATTGTCTTGAATTCAAGCTCATTTTTGTGTAAATTCGTCTTTAAATATTATATTATTATCATCCTGCCAAAAGCCTTGACAAAATACCTGTGTTCCTGCATGAACATAAATGTTAATAAACAAAGATTTTTCAACCATAACTTTTGTGACATTTTAAATCATATGTTTAAAGTACTTATAGTTTAGTATGTCTAAATTAAACCCCAGATGTCAATTTCTATTCCACTTCCTGCTGTCTCCATATTTCCCATGTATCTCAAAAATCACTCTGCCATGGCCCAACAAAAGCTCATTGCAATCCTTGACTGACTTTGATCCCTCAATAGGCACATAGGCAGTGCGCCTCCCCAATGATTACCACATCCTTAGGCCACATGTGGCAATTGAATTCATGTGGCCTAAGCCGGCGCATAATATGCGAAAGCCAAGCCTCAATTCCAGCCAATCGATTGGCGCATAAAATGCAAATTAAATTGTCGGAACATTTGGTATTACAGCAGCCAAAGCTCTCAGCCAATGAGCTTAGCCAAAAGTCTGGCAAACAAATTTACAATGCTAAGCTCATGTGAGGTGCGCTGAGGGGGCCCAAAAGTACAGATGAAAGGGGAACCCGGTTGCGATTCGTGGAATTAATTTAAGTTAATTGATTTTTCTGCCAGGAGCTTTGCACGTGCAAGACTTTTCCGCACTCCGGCAGGCAGACAGATACAGACAGAGGTAGATACACGGAATCGATGTGGGGGAAACGGAAATGGAGACGAGGAACGAAGGACTCCGGACTCGGGCGGAAATTGACAACTGCCTCGAGTGTTGAGTTGTAAGGGAAATACATTTCCATGCCCCATTCAGAAGCACTCTAGCTCTAGGCCTTCCATTGAGACATCATCATCATCATCACATGTGTGTGAGTGTCAGATCGCCTGACAGGTGGACGTGGCCCTCGATTCCTTCTAGAAGTTCCTCACCCAATTTACCATTTTCCGTTTTGCGTTTTCCCCATTTTCCAGCTGCCACAGATAGGGTCTATAAATAGCCCAACCAGCATCGAGCTGCGTTCGCTGGCTGTGGAAGCCGATGGCAGCGGGCCTGAGTTACAAGTATTATTAACGCCGAATTAATCAATTGCCCAGCGATTCGAGTTTGCCTTCACATTGTTATTTTTAAGCATTTCAAAGGCTGCACTCGCAGGAAACACACACACAGCTGCCATGTTTCCTTGGAACTGGAGCAGCTCCTCCCCGTCTAATGAGCCGTAAAGTGGTGTGAATTCATGGAGTCCTTTGATGGGACCAACGGATGGAAGGAATATGTGAAAAATTCTCGTGGCAAAAATATTGATTGAATTGCTTAAACGTTGGTTAGGGTAAAGGTGTTAAATATGCCTCAATTTTAATATAATCTCAGCATTTCTCAGGTTTTAAAATGTTCATTGACATATTTCCATTTTAAAACATGCATATCTAAAGGGGAAAATGTATTCCTTTCTCTTTGAGAACTTTTCCCTTTGATTTAATAACATACAAAAATTCTTGCCTTAAGGATTTATAATCCTTGTAGTTCATATCTCATGTCCATCCTATATTTTCTTTTCTCTAAAACCATTTTCCTTTGAAATTTTAATGACAAAGAAACACTATCGGGGAAACCTGTTTCTTGACTCGCTAAAAATAGCCTTTACTGGAGGCACTTTACCAGCATCTGAGTCAGGAATAAACATTAAAAATTGCGTAAAAATATGATTCAATGGCGAAACACAAAGGCAAAGCCAAACCCAATCTCCCTTCCCTTCGTTTTTCCTTTTTCGGTTAAGTCCCTGGCAGAAAGTAAAATTGAATGGTGAAGTGAGGGTCGCACTAAAGTCATAAAAGTCGCGTGGACCAAATTAGGAGGAATTCTCTGCTGTTTGTGAAGGCAAGCCGGAGGAAGGAATGCTTCTCTGGAGTCCTACTCCGCCTCTATCCCGGTCCCGGTATTTTATGTGCACAACAATTTTAAATGACTTTCAGGAGGCGACCCGGGGCACACACACACACACACCAGATACACACCAGGAGCAGCAGCCGAAAGTAACAGATAAGATTAGACGCCCAAGCCAGTGACAACAGGCGTCGTCAAGATGGCGCTCCACGCCCACATTGCGTATGCGCGATCCGGAGCACTGCAAGAAAACTCCCAAAAACATGTGCTTACTTTGAAATTAAATAGTAAAATAAGAGCTATACACATTTTTACTCTGACTGTAGGTAATATCGAAAGCTTACTTATTGGTTTATATTAATTCAAAATTAATTAATTTGTCAACAATACTTCTTTGAATTATTAAATTTATAATTTGAGAAGCCCAAGTTTAAATACTCCCGTAGTTAGCAATTAAATTATGGCATCGAATCGGAAATTGATAATTACTAATCTTTAAATATTCGCAATCTTTGATTCGATATTTTTATATGACAATTTTATAGAAAAATCAAAATTTTAAAAACTCGTAACTAAGCCAAAAAAGCATTAATTTTAATTCGGAAAGATTTCCCATGTTAGTTTTTATTAGCTTAATAAATCTGCATACCCCATTAAAAAATTAAAAAAATTTTATTTTTTTGTTAAATTTTGACAATTTTAACGATGTAACCCCTTAAAAAATTTCCAAAAATTTGAAAAAAATTAATTTTTCCCAGACATAGCTAGATTGATTCGGCTGTTCATGCTGATCAATAATATATATGGATTATAGGGTCGGAAATGACTCCTTCACTATTTTGTATGCTTCTGACTGAAGTTATAATATGGTTCTTTGAGTCGATATTTATGGATATTTTTCTATGACAATTTTTTCGAGAATCTTTAAAGTTGAAAAAGTAATATTAAATAATAATTATAAATATATACTTCCACCTTAAAGTAATTTCTCTCAGTGCCAGCCGTAAGCGAGTCAAGGTTAAGCTCCAAAATCGCTCGAAACGAAACGAACCTCGGCCATCAAAGGCAGCAGCAATGTTTTTTCCTTATTTTCCTTTTTGCGCCTTTTTCCTTTAGCGCGCTTTTCCTTTTTCCTTCTGCTCCTTCGGAGATTTTTTTTCATCTTTTTCTCATTTCTATATGTAGCCGTTTCTGTTTTGTTTCGGATGCTGCGCGTGGCAGGGAAAACAGCTGGCTGGCTCGTAATGATTACGAGACTTTTATGGCACAGCGAACAGAGGCGCTGCACAAAGCCCCCGAAAAGGGTCCTTCCCTCCTGAGAGGACGAAGACGGCAACATTCTGTACCTGGCTACCGCCCACTCCCCCCCCCCCCCCCCCCCCCCACCTCGAGCAGCACCCCGCACACTCTATCATTCGCACATCGTTGGCCAAAGTTCGGAAGCGTTTATTGGAAGGTCCCCCGCTCGCTTTTGGCAGATGGAATAAAGTTAAGCGATTATGAGCACCGCCTAGAAGTAGGCACCGGGGGTGGCGAGGGTGCATTAAAATAAATATGCGCCATAAAAAGTAATGTACGAAGTGTAAAATAAAACGTTTAGGCCGCGGCCTCCAAACTTGAAATGCTAAATTCACGTCAAATCGAATCGCTCAGCTCAGGTGAAGGGACTCTTGTGGATTGCATGTGGATAGTTGCCTTCCTCCTTCAACCTCATTGTTTTCAGGCAGGATTTATGGTCCTAACTCGTGCTGATGGTGGTGTCGCTAAAGGTTTGTTTTCGCCTGCCATTCTATTTCGCATTTGGTCTCCCGTAAATCTGGCGCCACCTTGCTGTCCTGTCTATTGCCAGAATTGTGTCTTGTGTCCCTACATTACCATCCCGTGCCCATCCCATGCCCAATCCCATGCCTCCTCGGGTTTCGACGCTTTTAGGTTGCGTGCAAAAATAGCCGAAAATAAAAATATGAATGAGAAAATGTTTGTGCAGAGGCGCATAAATCAAAGGAACACAAACACCACAACCTACAGCTGGGATGCGAATGGTAGCAGCTTTGGGAAAATGCAAAAATCTAAAGAAAATCGAAGTCAAAACAGGGGTGTTATTTGGTAAAAGAAATCATTTTGTATGCTCTAAGAATAATAGGAATTATCAAGGACAAGGAAAGAATTAAAAAAGAGTTGTATAACAAATGAATTAAAAAAATTTAGGCATACAAGAATTTATAAAATAACTTCTTGATTTGATACCAATAATATATGAAGTACAGACTGAAAAACTAGTTAAACTAGTTCCTTAATATCATGGAATTTCCCACAATTCACAGCTCTATAAACTCAACCTCAATTGTAGTCACTATATCGTGTGGGTGTATTGTATATTGTACTTGATGGCTTTGCATTTGCCAAACTATTTAAATATTATTCCAAATGAAGGGCACAGCCGAAGCTGAAGCAGTGCCTCATATCCGATTCCCCACCCGAAGCCACAAGCCGACCACAGCCCAAGGTCCTTCTGTTCGAAGTGCGTTGTTATCATTCGGATATTTGCATAGGGCTTACAAACACTCGTTGGCCATGCATATACATATATATATCTATAAGTATATACTCTGGCACCGGGAGTCCTCGGTGTGATGAGAAGGCATTAAAATCCAACCTTGAGAATGCCAGACACGTATTCGCATTTCCCCACAACAGCACCGGCACAGAGATATATAGGCAAACGCATAATGACACACATCTCCAGGGCGAGGCTTTAAATTTGGTTGTTTAAGGAGATTCGTTCGGTTTGAAATGCTTTTGCGGTTTGGTTTTTCGGTGCTGAACTGGAAAGCCTAACCCTTCGCCACGAAAGGTCCCTTCAATTTAACGTTTGAGTGGGTTTTCATTAGTTGGGATTAGCCGATCAATGTTCCGTGTCCTGGACTAACTACCCTGCCATAATTCGGGCATATCAGAGTTCAGATCCTTAGCTCACAAAGGTATATTTATACCATAGATATAAGCTTAAGAATCTCCTTTTTTTTTTTGTAGTTAAAAAATAAAATCACCCCAAAGTACTGTCCTCCCAAAAAAAAGTAATTTGAAAGTTACTTTTATGTCGTCTGCTCCTTTGAGATTCCAGATCCCAGAGCGTGGCTAATCAATGCTGCTTTTGCTGGAGGAAGCCAAGAATGAAGGCCTCTGGAGCGGGCTCTCTTCTCTCCCCTCTTTAAAAGGACTCGCAAGCCGCGTCCTTGGCCAGAGTTGCCAGCTACTTTTCGGAGGCACTTCACCTTCACACCGGTTTTACAGTTTTCTCGGGTTTTCCAGCGCACTTTCAGCGCTTTCTCCGGTGCGGTGCCAACTATCAGTGTTGAGTGAAAATCGCTGATGCGTGGCATGGAGGAGGACGGAGGAGAGTGCCAGTGGAGGGGGCGGAGATGGTGCCCCAAGCGAACGAGGGAAAATACATTTTTCCACTGAAATAGCAGCTAAAAGGTTGTGTTCGTGACCTTTGCCAGGCGTTTTATGGTTGTCTCCAGCGTTCGGGTCCTGCGATTGCTTTGCCTTGCTGATTTGGCAGCCTGGCAAGGACTCCTCCTGCTAGTTAGCACAGCCCTCGCTCTCTGGCGAAACGTGCCACAGCTTAGACACTCTCCTGCCACGCACAATTCCTTTGTCAGGCCACTCTTCTGCCTGGTGTCCTGACGGTACAGTGGAGCCTGCCCAGGTCCCAAGAGGATTTTGCTCTGATCTGATAACCTAACTTGGTAAACTATAGCTTGGGTTCTCTCATTGTCCTGGGAAGTGGTAGATATTACCCTATATTTATTTATTAAAATTTAAGTATATTATTTGCAACAAGGATATGCTTGTGGTAACCTGCTTTTCCCACTGTCTAGGCACGAAGGATGTTCTTTGGCATTTTGCTCGCTGACTTCCCTGCGGCTGCTTGAGCCAGCTATTGCAGCAGCTTCTACATTGCGTATACGCAGTGTTGCGGGCCAAATATATAAAGTGACAAATTTGCCCAGGTTGTCAGAGACAGCATTCAGCCTTTGACCTTTTTAAAGTAGATATATGCCACGTGGAGCTTGTTATGAGAAAAGGGAAGCTTTTGGTTCGCCAATTGTAAGCAGGAAACAAAACACAATAAATAGGAATGGCATGCAACTAGCTATGAATTTTAGATCCTATAAAGGAGAAATTTTTTTAATCTAACTAGATATCATAGCGTATCGGAAAACAAGAAAGCAGTCTTTCGATGCAATCAAAACTGAATAAATATAGCCTTAATAATTCCCTCTATCAATTTTCGCTAGAATTTCTATCTTGCCATTAGCAATTTCTCTTTTGACAACCGTAAATTACTGGTTGCAGGTTCGAAATATTTTATTTGCACTCTATTCCATGCTCGCTCTTTGTGTCCTTTTGCAATCAGCTCAATAATTCATCGTCCTGTTCAAATTTTGTTTCTCTTTTTTTTTTGGCTGACAAACTTTTGGCGAATCGAAATTGGTTTTTGTTTAAATTTATTGCGAGTTCAGGGTCCAATTAGGACACCCCGAAAATCCTTGGCCCCGACATCGAAACCTGAAATTGCATTTCCTAATTGATGTCGAGCCCCCAGCTCTCAGCTCTCAGCTCCCAGCTCCCAGCTTCCAGTGTCGAATAGTCGACGCATGTTGACCGGCTTTACTGATGACTGATTGATTCGGGCTCAATTGGGCCCGGACAAGGCGACCAATGCCTAAGGGAATGTCCTGTGTGACATCCTGTACAGTGCCTGCCCTTCGTTATCCCCACGCTGGACTTCACATTGTTCCATTTGCTGCTGCTACTGCTACTGCTGGTGGTGGTGGTGTCACCTCGGACATAGCCACACATGATTGCCCGAGAAGTGAGGCGCCTCTTGGGCCATTAATGGCTTTTCCCCACCTCCAGTCACTCCTCCTTTATCCTCCACGGGGCTTTGCGCCCTTCGCTCGCCCCTACTCTCGCTTTTTACGGCCTTCACGCGACGGGATCCTGGTTATGACTGGGCTCTGGTCCTGGTAATTGATATTAAGACAAAACGAGCCTAATGGGATGCCACAAACAAACAAATGTACCGAGTGGATTTATTTTTAGCCCGCACAAAACTTTCTGCCTCCGCTGTGGCAATAAGTTTTTACGATCTCTGGAAATTACAAAATATGAAAACGAATAAAGAGGCTCCAAGCTAAAGACTCAAGTCTGCCTGAAGTAATAAAGTCGCTGTCTTAGAGTATTATATATATGAATATACTAGCCACCGATTAACACACCATGCCATAAATAACCTTTGGCCAGCAGACCGCACGAAATCTTTGCGTAAATCAATCGCAGGATTCGAGAAAATGAGAGTAACCCTAAAGAAAACCCCTAAGACAACCGTCATAATTCACAGAAATCAATTTGCGGAAAACAAAAATCGCCCCGAATAAATCACAGAAAGAGCAAGAGACGCTGCAGAAAACTGCTTACATAAAATAAAATAGAATGGAAAACCTTAAAGCTTGCCAAACAGGAAGGACATCAAAGGAGAGGAAGTTGGCGGAGAGTGAAAGGAAACGGAAAAAGTTGCGAATAAATGGAATTATATCCTTGGCAATGGCTGCAACCGAGCAGAAATGATCAACTGCTGCAGGCAGGCAGGACGATGAAGGCTCAAGGTAAGTCAAATGAGGCTGAGGCTGGGCAAAACTGAAAGGAACTTATGTTCTAGGGACACTGGGGGAAAAACTAAGCCAATTGGTCAGCTATTTTTAAGAAATATATAGTCATAAAATACTTTTGTAGAGCCACTTTTTTAGCTCCTAAGGCATTTTTACTTTAGTAAAGCCATTAATTGCAAGCTAATGTGAAATGGAATGAGAAATCGATCATAACTAAGCGAATTGTATTTTTGGCTTTCGTTTATGTTACCTACAAGAAAATCTAAATCATTATTTTTATATGCCCATTTTTGGGTACTTCAAATTTTTTCAAATATCATAACTAAGTCATAGCTAGATCGATTCATCTGTTAATGCTGATCAAAAATATATATGATTTATAGGGTCGGAAACGACTCCTTCACAAGCTGCTGACTGAAATCATAATACCCTACAAGTGAATAATAATGTAGGATCAGTTTTAAAATTATTGTAAGGGTAAAATAGCAGCATTTGTGAATAATAAATTATTAAGTTGGGCTGTTAACTTTGTGTTTACATTTGAAAATATTCTTAATAGAAATTGCTGTATCACTTTAAATTCAAATTAAGTAATGGGCTCAATGGCAAAAAGAGAATTAATATGAAAATAGCTGATTTTAGACCTATGCTTGATCGCTATATATATGTATGTAGATGATATAATTGCCATGGTAAAAACTTACCCCTAATTCCTGTTCGTCATTGTTCCTTCCAGTGTAAAGTTATATATTTGCTGACTTCAATTAGGCGTCGATTGGTAGCATCCAAGTTAGGTCCCTTCCTGGTTATGCAGATGTTGAGAAGCAGCCACTAATCACTAATCACTATCACTTGTAAACAGCGGGGAGCGCGCCGACAGACTGAAGTCAGCGGGAGGGAAATGAGTCTATTTATAGCCACCAGGGATAGAGAACAGAGCAAGTGGGAGCGAGGGAGCGCAAGCTATCGCTAGAGCTAGGCCGAGAGAGATGGAGAGAGTGCCACATCTCTAGAGATGCATAGAGCGGCATAGACATAGCGAAGTAGCAAGCGCGAGCGAGGCAGAGAGTGATCGAGAGAGCTGCAAAGAGAGAGATGGAGAGTTACAAATAAAGAGAGCTAGCTATTACACGCTCGCTATTACAGCCATTAAAATATTATATTTTTACAAGAACTGAAGCTAACTTCGTCACGCCGACGAATTCGATAATTAATTAATGCAATATAAATAATATATATTTTTATATATGTATGCTGTTTTATGGGTTCCCAAGTTTTTCTCTCAGTGCACCCTATTGGATATTCTTCGGAAGCATGCAGACGCATTGGCAGCACGGATTGCAGCCTCCAGACAGGAAAAGTAAAATGCAGGAGCCCATGCGAGTGGCTGCTCCATGACGATGCATCTCTCTGGCAGCTGCGGTCTGCTCTGTGCAGGATTTAAGCCTTTTCAGTGACTGCTCCTACTGCCGGTCTGGTGCTGGGCCGATAAAACGCTTGACTGCCTGCCCCCAAAGGGGGCAAAGTTGAGGCAATTTATGCAGGGGCGTCGGAGTCCCAAGTCCCAATGGCCGCCACACGCTAATGAAGCAGACCCAGGCCCAGGACCAGGCCCAGGACCAGGCCCAGGACCAGGCCCAGGACCAGGCCCAGGACCAGGCCCAGGCCGCAGGCCAACCCCTAATCCTTGACACGTGTTGCCCAACAAAGACAGCCGGCCGAGGAAGGGGAGCGCAGAAGGGCTCAAACTGACTGCGAGGCATTTGAAATGCGTTCCCACAATTATGGAAATGTTATAAATAACCGGAGAATACCACAAAACCGAAGGTCAAATGCCCTTCAAACTGAATAAAACTGAAGAGAGTGTGAGAAATCATTGAGGGAATTAGCTGTTGATTAAGCCTTGACAAATGTCCTTGAAGGAAATCCAGAGAGCTGTGAATGGATGCATGTATTCAAGTTTCTAGAATTTATGAAAGAAAATGTGGCTTGTGAAAAGAAAGTTATTAAGTAATAACTACCTTACAAAGTATATTAAGTATTAAAACTAACTAAGTTGATTTAAAAACCTCTACAAGTCTATAAAGATTTTAAAAACTATGTGTCACACAGTTGCCCCTTGGAGAGAGTACTAAAAAAAAGCAACAAAGTTGGCCCACCGCTTTCCAAAACTGGGAAAAGCAGAAGAAGGAATAATGGTCAGCAGACGCGACGCAAAAGAAAAACACAGACGGAAGGTATGGGGAAATCCTGCCAGAAATCCAGAAATGTATTGGACTCCCAGGGTCGGGAAGCAAATAAAACAATGAGAGATGAAAACCCACGTAGGGAAGACGAAAACAAATGACAAATGAAAGACAAGGAAATCTTTCCGAGGAAGTGGAGGCTTAATAAGGCAAAGGATTTCGGAGATATATGCAAATTGCTGGACACACACCGCGCACTGTCCTTTGGTTAATTGGATTTCCAAGTAAATTTTAAGGCAACATCATTGAATTTTCAGTTGTCGAAGCGCTCCTGAGTCAATTTGCTGAATCATTTGCAATCTCAAATCGCTAAATTGGCCACATCTCTCTCACTCTGCTGACCCTCTCTCCTGCTGACTGACCCTGTGCTGCCAACTGGCCATATATCTTGGCCATGATTGCTTTTCAATATTCCAAGGCGAGGGAATAGTTTGAATGTTTGGCATTTGCCAAAATTCCCCCTCTCTCTCTCTCTCGACCCCTTTGTGTGTGTCCTCTGTTGTCTTCGAGGGGGAAAGAAGTTCAAGGACAATTATGCGCGGAATCGAAAAGGGAAGGCAAAAGGGCCATCCATTCCCTTCTTTTGTGGTTACCATTTTTCCATTTTCATGGCCCTGACGTTTTATCAAACACAAAAAAAGCGCTCAAATGCGTCGCAGCCTGAAAGTAGGCAGCGGCGGTCGCGTGGGAGGAGTTCGCTCTGTGTGCCAAAAATAAAAGGCGAATGAATGACGCATATTACATGAAAACACTCGCTATAAATGGCCAAAATGAGGCTGCAATCCCCCCCCAAAACCACCCCCAGCCCCCCCGCTAGGCGGGGGCGTGGCGTAAACAAGCAGCAGCTCGTTTGGTGCGGAAATGCAGCTGACGGGGGAATATAAAGATGGCCAACAAAATGCGGGAAAGACGAGTGAAATGCGCACCTAATTGCGTACTCAAAGGATGGCCAGCCAGCAAGGCGGGGTCGGTATTTTCCATTAGTATTCGTAGAAAAACCACGAATATAAAAAAAGAAAAAGGCGTTGCTAACTGCTTTTAAGAGCTGAAAAATAGAGAACGTTGAAATCTAGCAGTTTGTTGCAGAGTCTAAAGAGTTCCTGACACTAAATAATGGCTTGGACATTTTATATGTTGAGCTTAAGTTGACTTTGTTTTCTCAACATTAACTCTTTCACGGATTAAAAAACCAATTTATCTCTTTGTAATAATGATAGTATTATTAATTAAAAATACAATAATGAAACCCTTTAACAAAATAAATCATCATACAATTTAAATACCTTATACTACTAATAAATTATAATATTAATGAAGTACAGTATTTCAAATAAATTTGTATTTCATATACAGTACTTGATTAAAATTGTAATTTATTAAAATATATATTTTTCTTCTTAGCAATTTTCATAAACAAAATTTTCGTGCTATTTCCCATCTTCATCTACAGATAAAATTCAGAAAGGGGGGACTCTATCTGGAGCTCAAATTAAATTAATAAACTCATCCAAAGAGAGGCAAAACTGTCTGGGGCTGGGTTGGGCCATTAAGCGTTGCAACAAGCCATCAGCCAGCCACTGGGGCACGAACAAAAGGACGAAGTTTTCACTTTTTCGGCTGACCTACCCTCGGCCCTGGATCCAAAAACCCGCAAAAAACCTCAGCAGTGTCCTGTATTATGGCTTTTAACCAGCAAACAGCAACGAGAGGACAAAAAAAAAATGTACACCTTTTGAAATTTAAAAAAAGCTTCACATAATTTAGTAGGATATTTTAAACTGAGTTTTAATTCATACTTTATGAAATTACTAACGTTGAATTAAAAAGAACTTTTTTTTTAATAAATGTCACAAAAGAAACAGCTTTATATATTTATAATTAATATTTAAATGACTTGCTTTGTAGTGCCTTCTTAGTTTGAATTTAATTATAGTAATTTTGAATTACCGTAGATTTGTTAATTCTTTAAATGTATCTACATGATATATATATTTATTTAACTAATTTTTTATAAAACGATTCTTTCCCAGTTTTTCAGTGCATGGAAAAGAGCAAACTATGGCAACAGCGGTAACACCATCAGAATCAAGAACAGGATCAAGAGCAGTCACAGGGCCAGCATCAGAACTACATCAGAGGCGCGGGAAATTTGATGTTGACGACGTCAACGGAAAGTTTCAGCCTCGCTGAATTTTTGCAGCTTCGACTTTGAGGGTTTTCGAGTCCGCTTGTTGCATGTTGCAATGTGTCAGCAGCAGCACGCCCACTTTTCCCCCAGCCCCCAGCCTCAGCCCTTGCGCGAGCTGCCTGCTTTTGACAACATTGCCGCCGCCGCCGCCGCAGCCATTGACGTCATTGGAGTTAACCCTTGCCCAGGTCCAGGTGGGCGTCCATCCATTTTCGATCCTGACAACGGCAGGTCAGGTCCTGGCCAGGCCAGGCCAGGGCAGAACAGAGTCAAAGCTGCAAAAACTCGCTGCCATCGAAGCGTGCCAGGGACACGGGAGACTATTTGCTATCCTCTCCACTCCACTTTTTCAGTGCCTCTCAAAATTCCCTCATAGTCGGCGTCAATCCCCTTCCCATGGGCTCGAATATGAAATAGAGTGCTTTTTCCCATTGCCGCGACAGCAAAAACGACGGATGTTTGAGGGGAATTTAAACTGAAGCTGATAGGGCCCGGGAACAGCCTTCAACTACAATGGCTTATGGATTGGATGGAATTTTCCTTGGTTTTGCACGAATCGAATAACTTTCTATGTGGAAGTTCCTTGAAATTGTAACAATTGTATTTTACTTGCAAGTTTAAAGGGAGTTTATGGAAAATTTAACACTCTAAAGAGCAAGAAAATGATACAAAGTATGAAGAAAAAGGTATATACTTGTATTTAAACTAGCCTCTTTTTGTAATAGATGGAGTAATCTTTGCGTTTATCTATAAATACTTCTAATTGTATTTTAATTTTAATATTCATGCCTGTATTTATTAAGTAATTTGTAGAACAAGTGCACACATCATAGATCCTCTTCCCTATTTTCCTACAATTAATTTTCATTTAAAAACACAAACTGTGTTATTCAGTTTAATCAAATCAGCCATAAACAACATTTATAGTCGGTTTGAGCTGGAACAACTCGGTTCTTAGCTGGCTTTTCCATGTGCCATTGACCGAAAGAAATTACATGAGCGTATGAGTGCAGGCACAGATACAGATACAAAGATACCGAGATACGCTGCAGCCGATTATGTCATCGCATCAGCACGGACAGCAACAGCTGTGAGCGGCAGATATACAATTGCATCTTGCCATTTCGGGGGAAATTAGTCGCCGAAGAGCTAACCACTTCCTCCTCCACTTGCAGGAGGACGCTGCACTTAGTTCCCAAAAGCCAAAACCAAATTCGGCCACAAAAATTAATTTCCCACCGAAAAGAGAGAGAGGGAGCGGAGGAAGGGCCACGGCGGAGGCGGCACACGAAGTCATTTGCGTCAACCATCCATCCTGGCAGCTGACAGCAAATTCAATTTGTAAATTTTCATCTCATTGTTGCTCTCCGCTGGCCGAGAGTGTGTAGGTGTGTGTGTGTGTGTGTGTGGGCCACAAATGGCTGCAGCTGTTGGCAATATCACAGCATCAAAGGCAGTGGCAGTGGTAGTGGCAGCGATAGCAGCAAAAGTACATACATCCTGGCAGCCCAGCATTTCGGAAGAGGCTTTTCTTCATCAAATTAAATTCAATTCGAATTTGTAAATTAATTGGACTGCCTTTGAGGGGGTCCGAAAATCATCGAGAAATTCTCGGAAATATTATACTATTAATATAATATAATTCATATTTAAAAATTTGTGGGATATTGTTATGCTTTTTTACACCCTTGCAGGGTATTATAATTTATGTCCTATGCTTGAAAAGCTGTGAAGAAGGCCTTTGCGACCCTATAAAGCATATATATTCTTGATCAGCATCAACAGCCGAGTCGATTTAGCCATCTTAGGAAGAAAACAAAAATGTTGCAATTTTTCACAATTTTTTGAGGGTTTTTATACATATTAAAATTGTGAAAAATTTGAAAAAATTTTAATTTTCTTAAAATTTAAATTGAGTATGCAGATTTATTAACCTAATCAAAACTAAAAAAAACTTTCCGAATTAAAATTAATAAATTTTTGGCTTAGTTATGAGTATTTTAATTTTTAACTTGTAGCGAAAATTGTCGTATAAAAATAACTCAATGAATTGTATTATAATTTAAGTCAGAAGCATACAAAGTGGTGGAGTTATTTCCGACCATATAATCCATATATATTATTGATCAGCATCAACAGCCGAATCGATCTAGCCATGTGCGATACAAATTGATTTTTTTTTCAAAATTTTAAAAATTTTATAAGTGGTTACAATTGTCAAAAAAAAAGCAAAATTTTTAATTTTTGTTTATTTTGAAATAAAGTATGTAGATTTATTAGCCTCATAAAAAAAACATTGGAAAGCTTTCCGCATTAAAATTAATGCTTTTTTGGCTAAGTTTTAAGTTATTTTCAAGATTGATTTTTCAAAAAATTGTCATGTAAAATTATTGAAATATTGAAATGCAACTGCAAACTGCAAGAATTTATAAACTTCGGCTATTATCTTATTGCCAGCTGGGACTTTATAATAATTATTTGTAATTATAATATATTCAACGATAGTACCATAAAGATCTCTGATCTTGTTGTTATTTTAGGTAGTCCGTTTCAGCAAAAATTCTCCCTTAAACTTTATTTAATAAGCTAAATTAAAATAATCTAAAATATCTAAGATATCTCCAAATCTATATATCTGTTTTAAGATATATTCTAGAGTGTATTCACTAGATTATTGTTTGAAGACAATATTTTATTTACGTTTTTTGTTCGCACTTTTTCATTTACCGGATTGACCTTGTAACAAATATTCGCAAATTGCACCAGCAACGGCAACACCAATAACAACACCAGCAGCAAGAGCTGCATTGGACAACAACAAAGCTAAAAGCTGCACCACACAACAACAACAAAATACGAAAGGAAAAACAAAAAATAGAAATAACCACACGACATGGCAGCGTCGTAGATACAAATGTATCTGCTGGCTTGCAGCTGTATTCGTATCTCGGTGCGAGTGTGTCTAGCTGGCGTTTTGTATCTGTCTAGCTGTCTGTGGGCGCTCGACAGGCGCTAGTTTTAATGCTTACATAAAGTGGCGTGCTGAAAGGCTGCACAAAAACACATACTAGCCGAGAATATAACAGAACCTAAACGGAGTCAAGACCGAGTGAAACTCTAAGGCGGCGGCTACGGCGGGAAGATGATGGCGTGCCCAAGTCAGAGACTCTCTCGGATTCGCATTATTGCCATCAATTCAGACGGCAGACACGGTTCAAATATATATATATATAAACATATATATATCTTAGCACGAGCCGCGTTTGATTGCTTGATTGAAATCTATGACAGTTTGAGAACCTGCCAGCCCCCGCGGCAGATTCATTGCGCGGAGCAATTTCGCGAATAATGTGGTTCAAGGTGCTTTCTACGAATGGGAGCGCACAAATCGGAGGGAAAAATAAATCAAATCTAATAATAATTGCAATTGGATCGATGGGACAAATTAAACTTTGGCTATAGAGGCAAACAAACCATTATTATTGAGTTTAGAGAGGGAAAGTTTGTTCCTAAACTTGAGGTAACTTAACTTCTAATATTTAAAGACTGTTTCGATCTCAATGAAAAGCCCTTCAATTCAATGCATTTAAGCATCAAACTCGAAATGAACTCTTGTCCAGTCATTCACCCAACCGGGCGTATGAGTAATTTATCTCAATTAATTACGTATACGCAGCCACTGCACAGAGATATGTAACATTTCTGCAACAGATTGCAGAAAACCAAATGGAAGAAAGAAAAATACCCCAGCGAAAAGGAAAAATATGAAAAATGTCAAGTGACTGGAGCCAGAATATCTGAACACAAACACAGCCGGAGGTCGCTGTCGCTTTTCACATTGAATTTTCCGCATGCCTTTCTGACCTTTTGCCACTTGTTTTTCCCTCACCCCTCCCCGAAGCAACTGAAAACTGCAGCTCAGATGCAGCTGAACGACTTGTCCGGGGCTGCCCAGAAATTCGCCATTAAGTGGCCACACTTGAGTGCCATTTGGAGCACAGTGGGCCCTCCTCAGGCAGCGACAGCGGCAATCAAAACACTTGGCCAGATAAGCCTCTCGCTTGATTGGACGACTGCAGTTAATCAAAATAAAAAAGGTAGCCCCGATTAGAGTTATCAAGAAAGGCGGCGGATATTTCAGAGGGAAGAAAGCAGCACGGTGAGTTATATATTCTATATATAAATAAATATATAGATATATTTCGTAGCCATCACCCGCCGGCACTCACCTTTTTGGTTATTACCCGCTCATTACCGGCTGTCACTACCCCCGCCGAGCAGCAATTTCCATTAGCAATCACACCTCCAATTTCGCTTCGACTGACCACAAACATGAACGCTCTCAGCTCTAGTTTGCTTTTTTTTCACGCACATCAAAGGGGTTAAGTGCGGGGGAAATGGGGAAATCGCCCATTCATAGAGCATTTCCCTGGCCATTTAAAGTTGATTTCTGTACAGAGAATAGTGCACAAAATTTATTTGCCGCACAATTTGATGTACGATTAAATTTTATTATTTCTATTTTTATGTGGCAACACAGACCAGCAACTAGCTGCCGTTCCGTAATTGCAAGCAATTTGTATTCACTTAGCATATGAGCACAATGGACACGCAGATTAGATTGCCGGCGGAGCAGGAGGAAGAGGAGCTCCGGGAGGGAATCCGGGCTGGAATCGCGATCTGTGGGTGGGATATGCCATCGCGTCTCTTGTCACCCGCAGATGTGTTTGACAACATGCCCACTGTGCGTGTGCTCAAATCTGAGCAATAAAATAAATTCGAGATATATAGATATGGATACAGATACACATATACAGCGAGTCTCTCAAGTCAACGTGAGCGTCATATTAATTTATGAGCGCCCAAAATATGCCAAAGGCCCAGACAAGAATTCAGTAAGTGCAAAAAAACGAACATTAACAAAATATAACAAACGGAGAAGAGGGGAACAAAAAACGTACTTCGAGTCGTCATCATAAATTAATGCACAACGCAAGTGTGCGTTTGTAAATGTATCTGGCGAATGCGAGTACGCGTATCTGAGCCGAGCTTTGTCGCCATTTTTGGCGAGTTGCAAGCTACGCGTTTGCGTGTTGAAATACTGCTTTCAATTTTCTGTGTCACTGCCCACAGAATTTGTACGAATCTCGATTTGGTTTCGGAATATCGCATTGAGGAGTTTGCTCTCCGGTGGGCGTTCGCTTGGAATGTGGCAACAGACTTTCGGAAAGTGCAGCCAGCTTCGGCAATTAATTCGCACAGAATTTATAGGCAGACGCTTTCCAAATAATAGTGCTCGGGATTAACAAAAATTAGAGCAAACTATCCAAACAAAATCCCAGAGATAAACACACCCCGACAGCCACGTAATGGATAAATAACATATATGCGAAAGAGCCAAGTGTGCTGCCAAAATAATACTAGGGAAAAGGGGGTTCAATATCATTTACTTGAAATGATATAAGAAACTTTTATAGATTGAAATTTTAAACTTAATATATTATAAAAGATAATATTTTTAAATTTATTTCCTAAGAATTCTCAAGATACTTTCACATCTTTATTTCTCCAACCAAAGAAGATACATTAATTTACAACACTTTACCTTTGAATAAATTCAATATATCATTCATAATTAATATAAATACTTGAAAAAGTATATATTTATCATAATTTCTATAATTTATTTCCCCCAGTTAATGATTTCCCATTAGAGTGCCGCCTAAAGTCGCTTTGCTTTTTGGTTTTCATTTCGTTTTAAGCAGCAAAAGACGGCGCTACATTTAATCTAATCTTAAGCAAATAAATGGCATCATGCTCATGCCACAAACACACATGAGCATATATGTTTACAGATATATATATATCTATATACGTTATATATATATTTCGTCTAAGATATGATATGAGACTCTGTTTGTTGTGGGCGTCGTCGCCTGGGCTGTTTTTGCTCGAGCTTCGGACTCGGATTGCGTTGGGCGTTGTTGAAAGTGTTAAAATCAGTTTGCAGCTACTGACTGATTGAGTTTTAATTGAGAATAATCGCCAAGCGATTGTTGATTTAATTACAAGCAGCCGGCGCACAGGCGACCTTTGACATTTCTACCCCGAATGGAAACCAATGCTTGGTTTGAGCAAATACCAAGGAGCACGCGTCCTTTGTGAAATGTATATATATAGTGTATATACTATATATAGTGGGAAATGAAATTTCTCCGCCCCAAAGGGCTGCAGGAATTGGTTAAGCCCCGTGACTGTGGTCGGTCCTTCAGTCACTTTACCGCATTTCAATTTCCGTTTTTTGTTTTACGGCTGAAAGCATCAATTTTCGTTTTATTGATTTCGATTTTTATTGTCAACAACGAATACGGAAAATTGGAAGAGGGCAGAGGGTAGCGAAACTGAAATGCAAATGGCAAACACACACACACACACACACACACTTTTGATGGGAAAAAAACTTTTGCGAAACAAAAAGAAATTTACAAATAAATCCAATTAACGCCTTGGCTAAGATGCGTGGGGCTCCTGTCGCGTCTAAATTAAATTTTTTTCGACTGTTTTGCCACCTGAGAAATGGTCTACCTGATTTCCTCGCCACTTTCCTCACTCTCATTTGCATTTTCCCTTCATTCGCTGCGCATTTTTGCTTTCCTGTCGTAAACGGAAATGATTGTCTCCCGGCCCCTCCCATTTCTGGTTTTTTTGAGCTTTCCCAGCTCATGTCCAATAAAAATGGGCTCCCTGTCGCGTCTTCCCCAGGGGGGGAAGTGGCACTCCCTGGGTAAGATTAGCGAGACTGCCGA
Source organism: Drosophila bunnanda (assembly GCA_035046265.1). NCBI lineage: Eukaryota > Metazoa > Arthropoda > Insecta > Diptera > Drosophilidae > Drosophila > Drosophila bunnanda. The sequence continues at coordinate 2,761,500 of JAWNOB010000076.1, read as the reverse complement.
CGTCTGTCGTTCGCCAAGAGATATGCAAATTCGGGATGTGCTTATTATCTGGCCATGGCCATTAGATAGCTCTGAAGCTGATAAATTGCAGTCAGAAATAATCAAAAAAGAAACAGCTCTCGGTTGCGGCTTGTTTTGGTAAATGGAAGGTTATATGGGCTGGCGGAAAATGTGATCGAGAAAGTCTTGGTAACCTTACAAAACCATAAAGGGATTCTCAGAAAACACTAACACTAACTAACACTAACTAATATGAAGCGTTAAATATTTACAGCTTACTAAATAAAAGGTTATATAATTATTATAAAATTGAAATCATTATTTTACGCTTTCTTTAAACATTTCCCTTTACAATAAAGTTATTCTTGAGTTAAAACATTTAAACTATATAATAAAACACCTAATAGGTACTGAGTATCTCCTAGTTAGAACACTCCCCTACAGGGTTCTGGTTTATATGCGGTTGTTATCTGGTGTTTTTGGCTTCCTTGTGTGTTTATTCCACCTCGATCAATAAAGTAGGGACCGCGGGCTCCTTCTGAACGGCGCCATTCATTGTTCGATTTTATGGCTGAGCTTATAATTTTCTTCGCTTTTCTTTTTTTTTCTTCTTAAGCACATTACGCATACGCCATGTTGTGGCCCATAAAATGCGGTAGCCATAAATAATTGCAACATTAATATTTATGCTTTATGCCATATGCAGGCACTAAAAACCGCAAAATGATTTCCGAAACCAGACCAAACGAGAGCAGCAATTACATTAATAAATTTCCAGGAATTATACGAACATATTAGGAAAAGTGTGGAAAACCGACTGTAATATAATAAATCAACTTAAGAGTGAGATATATTAATTATGTCTCTGCAAAAATATATAATATTTTTAATTCCTTAAAGAAATCCTTTAAAACCCTTTAACTCCCTCTACAAGCGCTTTTACCTTTTCATTATAATGTCAAACGGGGACGCTAATGTATTATGTTTCAAGGATATGGACACACGACCGCACACACACACATATACACACCTAAAGGGGATAACAACTGTCAGCTGGTCAAGGATTTCGAGGTGTGTTCTTTGGCTTTGGCTGATAGTTGAGTGACAGGTAGGCAGGAGGGCGAAAAGCGGTGTTAAAAGGTGACAATGGTGGTTGGGAAAATATTACGCATACGCCCCGGTTGACCGGGAAAAGCTTATTGATATGCCATTTTGCACATTTTACAGTGCAATCGCATCAGAATAATTGACTTAATTAAGTATTCGCATGCGGGAAGAGCTCCTGGGAGCTCACCCACTCTGGGCCCCCATTGATTTATCGTCGCTCCGCACAGCCCACGCACATTCGGAATGCCATTTTTCATCCGGACACCTTTTCACCTTCCCAGCGAACCGCTTTTCCACCTTCCCACCTGCGCCACAGCAATCGAATAAAACTGCAGGCGGCCAAAGTTGGGCTTTCGCTTCATTTGTTAGACAAGTTCTTGGCACGGAAAATTGAAGCAGCTGCGGATGTGAATGTGGCTGGGAATGGGGATGGGGATGAGGATGTGGGACGCAGGATCTCGCAAAGTCTCCGTAGCAATCGGAGACTGCTGGAGCGGAAAGGAGGCCTGCCGAAGGTCATGGAAAAAGCGCAGGCCAAGGCAATCGCTCACCACTCACCCGCTCATCCAACTGAATCCGGAGGCTTTCAAGCCTGAATAGTAATCGAGTGGCTCCGCGCCCTCCCTCCTGGCCCTCCTCTGGCCCATTTCTACTCAGTTAGCCCAGTTAGCCCAGTTAGCTTGACGGCTTTCAAGCCGGTTGTGTGTAATTAGTAAAGTTTGTTCCCCGAGTTACTCCCAGGCAGACCTGCCCTGTGGAAAGTTATTAAAATTCGCTCTTAATTTAAGCAGCGTCAAGCATATTGATGAAGGGCGGTGAATAGGCTTGCCTGGATCAGCAAAAACTAATTCCCAGGGGGCATTGGCTTGAAACTGATTAATAAACATTCAAGGCAATATATTACAATTTTAATTTTTCCATAAACCTTTATGGAGAGTATTAACTTATAGATTTCCTAATGGCTTTCGTATATATTCATTGTTGGGTTAATATTTTGCATTAGGAAAACTATTATGTACGTAATAATAAACCAATTAATTGAAAGAATTCCTATACATATATATAAATTGATGTATTATTGAAACATCTTTCTATAAGCCAGTGAATTTGCATAAGAAAGTGGAATTAATTAAGGTTAAGGCTTCAGAAAACACTACTCAACTCTTAAATTTTTAAAATGCCCAGTAAATAATATTTACTAAATATTCTGTATGCTTTCTAGTGAAATTATAATTCAAATAATAATAAAATTTGCGTTTCTCCCTGCGGTTTTCACACTGACAGAATGTTTGATTATCATCAGACTCTGCCCCCTTCATCACCACAAAACTATCTCTCAATTGACGGGCCTGTGTATTTATAAATTTTTGTATTTTATATTTCTCAATTTTGTCTATTTTTGTGTATGCTCGTCCTTTCGCTCCATTATTTTATTTATTTTCAACGCATATTTTGATGCCATTGACGCGTGCGAAGTGGCATGTTATTATTGTTATTCCTTTTTTTTGTATTTCGAGGCTGTCGCTGCTGTTGACGCTGTCAATTTTAGTGTCGTTCATGCGGTTCAATGGGTTTAAGCCATCTGACGTATGCAAATGCAAATGGCCAGAGAGAAGGACTAGGAGGATGGGTTTAGTTTAATATTTAAAGCAGACTCTACACTCTCTCTCTCTCCTCAACAACTGGGCATCCCTCAACAATCTGAACTAATTTCTAGCCACGCGCCCCGGCTTGCCAATCGTTTTTGGGGAATCTCTTTCAAAGCTAATTAACGGACATTCAGAGAACATGTTTCCCCGGCAATTGAACGAAACGCCATCGGCCATGAGCTCATCCACTCGACACTCCACACTCGAAATGAAGACGCATTCCGCGGTAACGAAAATCCAAGTTACTCAATTAAAGCCAAGCGGAGCCGAGCAAATCAAATTAGGGGCAAACACGTTTACCGTTTTTTGCTGATGCTCGGTGGAGCGAGAGCTCGGTCCGCGGCGCGGCGGTATGGCGACACTCATACGCCGTGTGTGCTGTACGTACGCGTTTATCTCAATTTGCGAAATACGCAGATACGCAGATACAATTAGATATAGGCCCGCAGATAGTATATCCAGACAATGTGTGTGGGCCTATCGCAGTCGCGTGTGTTAACATCGTTTCTAATTAAGACCCCCTTCCCTCCGCTGCTGACAATTGAAACAGAAGCAAGGGGAGCGGTTCTCCGTTTAGGGGTTAATGTACTACCAATTAATTTTACACTTAGCCTCTGCCTTACCTCGACTCGACTCGACTCGACTGGGATATGACCTCTTGATTGGACCAAAATAATGGCAAATTAATCGCCTCGCCTGTCATATTGCCTCGCATTAGGATCGATCCGAGAGACCTAGCCCCAAAAATGCTTGGATTTCTCGGCTCTTGGCCCGACGGCGAGTAAACAATTGTAAATTGCTGAACGACATTTGTCTACCTTCGCTCTGGTTCTTGTTTGTGGCCATAGCTGTTGGCCACGTTCCTTAATTACCAGACTTACCTGACCGCAACTCCTTCTCGTCCCCCGTCCCCCGTCCCCCCCACTCTCACCCTCTTGGCCTACAACGTAAATAATTATTTGCATTAACATTAACATGGGGGAGCATGACTCTGCACTTTGCTGAAGCCACAAAACTGTCTGACAGATAAACCAACACAGTTAACCGGCAAGGTGAGAGAGATAGGGCAAAGAGGTCCTTAAATTGGTTGGCATTAAATACGATCAATGATTGATTGATTTAAGCAGTATTGGAATGCCAGAAAATATATATATATGTTTCTTTTCATTTGCCGGCAAATTTAATTTAATTTCAATTGTCTACAAATGAACAGCTGCAAAACAAAAACAAGTAGAATAATGCCCGTCAAAAACCACAAAGCCTATAAACTAAAATTTGTGATGTAAATGCAAATCAACTTTAAAAATCATCTGCATTCATATATAAATAATTTGCAAAAAAAAAAAACAAGAAAGCAAACTATAATTGGAAAGCCGAAGCTTTTATACCCTCCCAGTTTGAAATCGGATTCTAGGATCGTATTTTCTATAACCCAAAGCTTAGGAATCTCATAACTAAGCCAAAAATTGATTTATTTCAATAAGGAAGTCAGTCCTGTGCTAGTTTTTAATAGTATATTAAATCTGCATACTCAAATTTAAATTTTTTAAATTTTAATTTTTTGACAATTTTTGAAAATTGTAACTATGTGAATTTTAACAACAAAAAATGTTTAAAAAAATTTTAATTTTTTTATTCTTTACTACATGCCTAGAAAGATTCGCCTGTTGATACTGATCACGAATATATATGATTTATGGGGTCGGAAATGACTCCTTCACTGTGTTTCAAGCTATAAGGGTATAAATATTCGTATTCTTTCAGTAAAATATTATAGGGCAATTTGTTCTGCACACCGAAGCGTAGAATACTCATAACTCAGCCAAAAATGAATTAATTTCGATAAGGAAGTCAGTCCTGAGCTAGTTTTTAATAGAATATTTAATCTGCATACTCATATTGATATTTTTTAAATTTTAATTTTTTGACCATTTTTGAAAGTTGTAACAATGTCAATTTAAACAAAAAATTTGGAAAAAAAAATTTTGAAAATTTTTTTTCCTTACTATATGCCTAGAAAGATTCGCCTGTTGATGCTGATCAATAATATATATGATTTATGGGGTCGGAAATGACTCCTTCACTGTGTTTCAAGCTTCCTAATACTCTGTTAGGGTATAAATATTCGTATTCTTTCAGTTATATTTATAGGGCAATTTGTTCTACACACCGAAGCTTAGAATACTCATAACTCAGCCAAAAATTAATTAATTTCGATAAGGAAGTCAGTCCTGTGCTTGTTTTTAATAGTATATTAAATCTGCATACTCATATTGATATTTTTTAAATTTTAATTTTTTGACCATTTTTGAAAGTTGTAACAATGTCAATTTAAACAACAAATTTTGAAAAAAAAAATTGAAAATTTTTTTCTTTACTATATGCCTAGAAAAATTCGCCTGTTGATGCTGATCAAGAATATATATGATTTATAGGGTCGGAAATGACTCCTTCACTGCGTTTCAAGCTTCCTAATACCCTGTAAGGGTATAAATATTCGTATTCTTTCAGTCATATTTATAGGGCAATTTGTTCTACCTACCGAAGCTTAGAATACTCATAACTCAGCCAAAAATAAATTAATTTCGATAAGGAAGTCAGTCCTGAGCTAGTTTTTAATAGAATATTAAATCTGCATACTCAAATTGATATTTTTTAAATTTTAATTTTTTGACCATTTTTGAAAGTTGTAACAATGTCAATTTAAACAACAAATTTTGAAAAAAAAATTTGAAAAATTTTTTTCCTTACTATATGCCTAGAAAGATTCGCCTGTTGATGCTGATCAATAATATATATGATTTATGGGGTCGGAAATGACTCCTTCACTATTTTGCAAGCTTCTGACTGAAATTATAATACCCTGGAAGGGTATAAAAAAAATGCACAACATTTCACCGCAGAATGCAATCAATGAGAATTACCGCAATTTTCCTCTTTTCCACCCATAGGAAAATGAATTAAAATGTATTTTATCATTTAATGGCACTCAATAAAAGTAAAAAACAAAAATAAATACGAAAAAAAGAGCTGTGTGGCCCCGACATTTTTGGAGAGCGGCAGAAAGCCAATGCCACAATGCCGTAACACTTGGTGCTACCATTACCCACACATTGGGCTCCCAAGCTCGCCGTAACCCGTTTTCCCATCCCCAATCGCCTTTTGACTGACACCGACGCCCCCGCGTTAAAATCGGAGCAAAATAAGCACACGTGTGAACATGAATTGAATGGCTGGCCAAGAGATGCGCTGCAGATACATCTACATCTACGGATACAGATACAGATACGAATAAATAGGGAGCCGCCGCAGATACACCCAAGCAAACAGTTGAGATATTTCCCACACAGCTATAGATACAGATACATCTGCAGCTACGGATACGGATGGACGAAGAAAAATCAGCGCGAAATTGACGTAATTGTCACAAATTTTGTGGGAAGATTGGCGACGCCAAGGGGAAATGCTTTCATAACACACACACACACACACGCGGTACCTGTACGGGAAAATCCCGCTAATAGAGAAACAGGGCATTTTCACAAGCTGGTATAGACTTCTGGTTCATCTTAGGAAAGCTTTACTTTCCCAAAAACACTTTAAGGCTGCTGCCTGAAAGTGTCTCTTCGGTACTCTTTCCTACCCGCTCGACGCAGGCGCAGTTTGTGAGTATTTTGGAAAGTATTTTTGGCAATGGCTGAATGATGGAATGGCCAACTGACAGACTGACTGACTGGCAACAAGTTTCGCCGGCCTGTCCGCCCCTGCAATTAATTCCCATAAGCCACAAATACATGGATATTTAGATGCTCTCTAATTATATTTCAGTTTCAGACGCGGGAAAATCTTTCAGCAATCGAAAAAAATAAAGCCATAAATAAATTAGCATTGTTGTAAAGAGTAATATTTGTTTTCCCCTGTTTTTTGTTCACTTCCAATAGTGCTGCTAAAAATAGAACACAATAACAGCAATTAAATGAAAACTAAGGGATTCTAACGTAATCTCATAACATACCAGTTGGTATGCCGTATTAAAGGTTAATTAAAAATAATTGTTGTTGGATATATCGCAACGTAATTGATTTTGATCCAATTAATATTATTCCCCTTTGAATAATGCGGGATTTACTGGGCTTATACTAGAAAAATGTAGAGTATGCGGTTGAAAATAAATTATCACAGCAATTTCCCTTTGTGAGATAATTCGAAGCGCTTTTTATTTTTATTTTATTTTTTGTTCTGCCTCAATTACCTTGCACCCTGCTGATTTTGTGTGTATACATTGTTTTTATTTTCATTTGCTGTCCATTGTTTGTTTACCCCTCGCGTTGCTGCCTCCTAATTTGTTAATAACGTTTGGTCAATAAAATTCCAGTTTATGGAACTGATAATACAATTATGTGGAACTGCTAAAACAAACGGGTATCTAAATACATTTGTAAATAGATTGAGGTACGTATATAAGTCTCCCTGATCTTCTGAATATATAACTTTAAAATGTATTTCATTTCAAGAACGAAATCAAGACTTAATTTTCTTAATTTATTTCTTTGTCCTCAACATTGTGTGGCCTCCCTCTAGATTCTTATAAATAAACAAAAATGTTAAAGACACGATATGTGGTTGATTCTGTGGCATATACTATACTATATATGTATCTTAAGGTATTTTAAGCATATTTTCTTGCCTTTTATTTAGCGTTTTATGAGTCATTTTATGTGTATATGCCGCGTACGTGTTTGTCTGGACTAATTTGCTGGCTATTACTCACGGGGAATTAGCAGGGAACATCTCTAACGACTGATCGAAAGATACTTTCGTTTCTCTAGATACATATATAGGGAGCATTTTCTGAGCTGAATGCCAAATCGCTGGGAGTGAATTCGCGCATTATGGCGAATTACTCATTTGCACTTAACAACTTCTCGCCAGAAGCTTTTGTTCAGCATCTCTCCTCCCGCTCCAATTACCAGTAAATTCACTGAAATAATTGCACAAATTCGAGAGTCTGGACCGTAAACTTACAGTCACAAAAAGGTATATAGACGTACATAAGTATATGCACTCTATATGCAACCTATAAACGGAGTGGGGGAGGAACTAGCTCCTCCTGGGTAGGTGGTGTCACTCTTTGTGTGCTCAGCCAGTTGGAAAATGAATTCAAAACTGGAGCTGACTCAGCTGCAACCGAATCGGATCTCTGCTATTGCCTCTGGGGGAGTATGGACAATCCACCGGCACTGTTTATCAATATCCCATGCCAACACAATGCCCCCTCTAAATAATTAACTAAAATTGCCCGACAGGTATGTATCTCGCGGTTCCTCTGTGTACACTTTGAATATTCTTTTCGTTTTGTGTAAATTAGAAATTCAAAGTACCCAACTAGTGTTTACCTAAAGTTTTACCTTAAATCTTATTAGTTTAAGTTGATTTTAGATAATTACTATGGTTTTAATAACGACCTTTAAAGAATTGAAGTATAAACTACTTTGTTTTTAGTAGTTAAAGATTTTCCTTATGTAATTCATAGACTATTTTCTCTTTAAATATTTTATTTAGACATATTTACATGCCTTTTTAGAGAACCCTTTATTTCAATGTTTGTTTTCTATAAATTTATAGAAATTTAAAGGGTTACCAGTTGATACTGGCTAAGAAAACTATTAAAAAACGAATACCAAGTATTTTCACATTATTTTTATGTCATCTAAGCATCCTTTTGATGTAAGCCTTAATGATTATAGGCCTCCTTTTAGGTTTTAAAACGTAATAAGGGCCATAAAATGAAAATTTTGTCGAGTGCACTATTATTCCGCTGTGGATGATGCAACCGGCAGCAAATTGCAGCCCAGCCCCAGAGTGGAAGCCTAACAATTATCCAATGAAGCTGGAGCTCTAATCACCTTTGAGGGAGTTATACGTTTTATTTATGGCATGTGCGAATACTTTTCCAGGGGTGGAAACGGTGCTCGTGACAAATCAATCTATTTACAGGCAGTGTGTAGAGTTGGATCCCTTTTAAAACTTGACGACTGATGAATAGGCTTTTAATTAACCCGTGCCAGAGCTCAGAGCAACCTCTGTCACCACCCTCGGAATGTGTGTTTACATAGCTGCCGGGCCAGCACTTGGCGGGAATATATATAAATACAGTATATATTGCATATATATATATTATGTATCAGGAATGGCCAACGGAATGCCTTGGCCGACGCTCAATTTACCGCACTTTCGCGTCTGTCCATCCGAAATATAGTTTCTTAATTAATATAGATTTAAATTCGCATGAATGCCGAGATAAATTATGCGCAGCATTTCATCATCATTCCTAGAGAATATTTCTCGGAAATTTGTTCGCATTTCTGTAAGTACATAGTTTCCCAAATTCCTAGCAGACTTCTCTAAGAGTGCACTATCAATCACCTAGAATTCCTTTTGGTTCAAAGACCTGACATCGGCAGAGAGGGAATGACGAGTCCTTGCTCATAAACCGTATTTTCAACTTATTTTCCAATTACCTGAAGCAATTGCCTGCCACTGCCACCTTTTGCCGGAACAGCACAAATCCAGCACAAAGGCCAGGTCACCGCCGTATCCATATAGATTTCCACAACCACAATTGGCTGAGAGAAGCGAAAAGCTGGTAAGAGGAGGAACCTAATTGGTAAGACGGCGACACATTGAAAAGCCTCGCCACTTTCTTCTTTCTCCCTTTTCCGTTCGATTTGTTTTTCTTTTTGCAAGCCAAGCCAGAAAAACAATCCAAACCAGATACCCGACGAGGTGATAGCCACCCAAAAGTCACTCTGAACGAACAGCTTTAACCTCGCACTTAATACAAATTCTTTAATTAATTCAATACCAACTCGTCTGGCTGTTTAATTTTGTGTCAAAGGTTTCCATTAATTATATTCAACTTAAAATGGGCAAAGGCAGTAACACGTGAATTTTTAATTACAAAGGAAAGATGATTGAAAGGTTTAATTAATAATGCGAGAATTTAAGCGCAAAATGTAGGAGAAGCTATGGGGGAAAAGGTGTTTTAATTTAAGCTTTTTATGTAACTAATTAATAAATAATAATTTAAAATAAACATTTGCAAGTCTTTAAAACTTTCCATGACTTTCTATTATTTAAACTCAAATTGCATTTATTTATAATTCTTTCTCTGAAAGTGGCTTTCAAATCTCTTGAAAAAAGCAGAAGGAGATTTCTTTGTTTATCTTTTTGAAGCTCAACAAAGTCGCCTCTTGAAATCTTCAAGACTTCAACTCTTGCACCGAATTTAAGCCAAATTTCCGCAAAAACTATTCATGGCATTTCCCGCACCAGAGATTCCCATTCCCATGGGGCTTTCGGCCACCTTTCCCCTCTCTCGTTAATGCGGAAAATTCCGCTTTGATGTCTTCCTCTCTTGCCTGCTTCGCTCCGCTCCGATTGTTCAGTTGGCCATGTTGGGAATTATTATTTTCCGTCGCTGGCCTGCATAAAGGAAAATTCCCTTGCCCCAGGACACTCTCTCACATACACACACAGGCATACACAGAGAAATCATAAAGCTGCTTAGCTGTCCCTTCGTGCATGTCCTGGCCAACTTAAGGACAAACTTGGCGAAAGGAGCAACCGCGGCAGAAGGAGCCCAAAAAGGGGGGTTTAATGCGAGCATGGCCGAAAAAGTGTTGCTATAAATAACCTTAGACGTCCACTGTGCGACGTAACCCCACATTCCATATAAATATGCATACACACAGAGTGTGTTGTGTGTTGTGTGTTGTGTGTGTGTGTTTGTGGGAGTGTTTGGGCCACACACATAGCATGTACACACGCCAACTTTTTGTCTGCAGTCAAAATCAAGGAAACAAAATAAAACCAGTTTCTCTCTTTTTCCTCTCTACCCTGGGGTTTTTCCTTCTATACGGAAAATGGCCCCTTGGCAAGTGTGTCAAAGGTGTATGCTATGGAAAATCGGAAGGAAGGAACATGGAAGAAAAACGAAACAAACCAAAAATTATGCAGAACTTTTTGACAGTCCGCAGTCCTCTTTTCTTACTTTCTTTTCGGTTTTTGTTGTAACTTTCTTTTATTTTCTTTTTGATATTCATGTTTCCTTTGTTGTTTTTTTCGGTTGGAAAGTTTTTTACTTCTTTTTTTGGGTCTAAAACTTTGGGAGTACGAAACAAGCAGACAAACTTAAATTGATACGGTTCCAAAAAGTGGCATGTGTGTGCATATTGTTGGTGTTTTGAAATATGAGAATTTTGAAAAAATAATAGATTGCTTTTGAGATGTATTCCTATTTAATAATATAATACTTTTTGTCTAATTTAAATAAAAGTACTTTATATCGATACGGTAACGATACAAGTGAAAAACCACCCATAAAACGATCATTTCACTTTACTTTATAGAAATGTAAAATAAGTCAATATTCTGTTTAATACTATCAAAGTAATATAGTTGTAATACGAGAAAGATATTATAAAATAAAATATAATATAAATAATAATAAATAATAAATAATAATTAAATAACATTTTAAGGATATTCTTTGATAATGATAATGATAATGATAAAAATAATAATCCAGATACTTTACTTTGTATAAGAATAATGATAAAGAGGATTAAATCTATTCAAGGCAAATAAACTAATATACTTACTTTCTAACCAATCCTGTTTATTGGCAAACAGCAACTGGATTTTATTGCTTTCATTGGAGAATTGACAGACGACACTGCTGGAGAAAATAATAACGAATTTACAACGAAGATGCTTTTCATTTTAGAAATCCAAGGAGACATATTAGGAAAAGGAGGAAACCAGATGGTCCTCCACCTTCTGCAGAATATATCTTCCCCAGAGCAAATCTGAAGGAATCTTCATCTTCATCTTCATCAATCCAATTTCAATAAGAACGCCCACAGTTTGTGTATATATTTTTTAAGGATTTCAAATTCATTTTATTGGTTTTTTTTGTTTGTTTGTTTCTTTTCCTTTGTGTTTTCTTGTTTCCTCTCCTCTTTATATCATCTTTTACTTATAATTGTTTTCTTTTTTTTTCGCAAATTTGTTTTTTATTGTATGTTTGCTTGTTTGTTGTGTTTGTTTGGTTGTTTCTTGTTTTTTTTTTTTTTTTAAGATTTTCCATCTTATTTGTTGGTTTTAAATATATATATGTATATATATATTTGTATATATATGCGCTTGCTATATAAACTTAAATGTATGAACTAAATTAAATAACTTGAATTTTGCTTTCTCATCTTCCTGCGTTCCGGCTCTTCATCTCACATATATTAAATATTATATATATATATTAATTAATATATATTTTATCAATATGTACCTCGAATCTTGCACGCACACACATGAAAAAACAACGAAAGGGTTTCTCTTCCTAAACGCAAAAACTTTGTTTGGACTGAGGAGAAAGCTCACACAAAAAAAAAACACAAGATTAAAGGGCATTACAAATTAGTGCACATGTTGAATTAATTATTAAATACATAAACGTTAAGCATACAAATCGTTAGTCAGATAGTAAAGCTCAGGTTGGGCTCCTCAGATACTGTATCTCTGCATCTCCAGAGAGCAGTGCTAACAGCTACCGCTAAAAGTTACCGGCTAACACAGGTCGAGAAACAAAACTAAATGAAAATTGCACAAACCTAAAGATTGACTTTCTCCCGATCTCCTGCTCCTCCTTCCTCTACTGCACATATGTTTCGAATATATATATATTTAGGTATATATCCACATTAAATTTTATGCTCAGACTACCGTAGATTATTTTCAGTATATGCTTATGTGTGTATGTCTCTGCGCTTTTCCTGCGTGTGTCTTTTGTGTCCTTGGTGTTTCTTTGGGTGACTGACAAAAGGACACTGAGGGATCATCGGCACACCGGAAAACTAGTTGGAAACACATAAACATGTGTGTATGCTTCATATAAAGGGGGATGGAGACACAGATGTGGTGTGATGTGAACATTCGTGGCTACAAACATCATCGTCTGCTTACTCGATTGATTTCCGTTTTTATTTGTTTGTTTACTTTTATTTTTACCATTAAATTTAGATGCTTAATTAATGCCTATTTATGACTTTTGTCTCGCAACTAGTAGAACAAATGATCATGTGTATATATCAAACATAAAAAGTATGTATATAAATTAATTTTATTTGTTACGATCCCGAGTTGCTCTCGCTCTCTATTTGTATCTCTCCTCCCACAACAACAACATAATTTAAAAGTCTTGACTTTTAAAAATAAATAATAACAGGTGGAAAAAGAAAAGGGGTACACGGAGAAGGGCCGCGCCAGTGGTACGTAAGGTTTAAATAAAAAAAGGATCACGAAATCTCCTCCTGATAAAAGGACCTCAACTCCTCTCCGCACATAACGAAACAATATGTAGAAATATACTCCGATCGATATTTACTTGAATATATATAAACGTAACTGCTACACAGTTGCCTTGCCTTCGCCTTTTAGCTTCATTCCTCCTCATTTTCCCAATAATTATACTTAGTCGACTCCCTAGCACACGATTTTCCCTTCCGATCTGCTCTCGTAAGTATAATGCTTCAATCTTGTGTATATATAGACTTGACTCCGCCGACATCCTTCGTCTGCCACTACTCTTTGCTTCATCTCGTGTTCATTAATGCTAGGTTTCATACGTTTTTATACACACAAATTTCAGTTGATTTTTTTGTTTCATTATTTGGTTTTCTTTTTTGTTTTGTTTTATGTGGCTTAAATGTAAACATTTAGATTTTGTTTTTCGCTTTATATATTTCTTGCTGCGTTTCAAATGTTGTTTCTTGATACTTTTTACTTGCTTTAGAATGGTTTTCTATATGTTGGGCTTCTTCTGAGAGTCTGATGAGTGGAGTAGAGTGAGTGTGTGTGAATGGATGGATAACTATTCATGAGTGTGGTTGGTGCCTTACTCGTAGTGTATGGTGTGGAAATGGTCCATGAGCATAATGTCCTCTGACTCTGGTTCTGGTTCTGATTCAGGTTCTGACTCTAACTCTGATTCTAGTTCTGGGGGGCGGGCGGTTTATTGTTGCACGTCGTCGCTGATTGTACAACATTTATATACGCATATATATATATATATGTATATATATTTATATAAATATCTAGAGACACGTCTACGAATCATCGTCGTCGGGGGCTACTTGGAACGCAAGCTCGCTTAGCAGGAGGAAGGCGGAGGACATACCGGCCGACAAGTGTCCTCATTTGGGGCGAGTTTTGGCTTTTATATCTTTTCTTACTCTCTGAAGGTTCAAACTCGTTTCATCAGCACACACACTTAATACACCTTGTGCTTAATCGTAAGATTTGCCTGCTGCTTCTTCCTTGTTTGTCTGTTTCTTTGTTTTTTTGTCAAGCGCACTGTGTGCACCATAATTTTTGTGTTAAATTTAACCTTTTTTGTATTTAATTTAAAAATTTTTAAAGCGTTTACACTGCAGTGGTTTAGTGACTGATCGACCGACCGATCGTTCGAAATGTAATGAATTTTCCTGGCTCTCAGATGGACTTCCTCTCACACCCTTCGCTTCCGTTTGCTTCGGTTTTCTCTTGTATTCTTTCTTTCAGTTAAGACTAAGCTACGTTACAACTAAATATCTGTAGTCTCGCGGTTATATATATGCTATATGGTTATGAATGAATATTCTCTGTTGCATGTTATTTATGTTTCTGTTACGATATCCTTCGGGGTTCCTGCAGAGGTTTCCGCATGTCCTTCCAGCTCGAAGTGACTGCTGCTGCTGCCGGGGCTGAGTGGGTTATCGAGCTCTCTTCCACTTTGAAGACGGAGGGGAAAATGCTGAAGAGGAGTCAGGAATATACATAAAGAGTTAGTTAGTCGTCTGCAGACCCAATCAAGCATGCACGCATTTGCATAATTCGCAATTTATTGAGCTCTCGCCTCGATCGACTTTGACTTCTTCCGATTCGATCCGATCCGGTCCGGTTCGGCACCAACCAACCTTGACTGAGGGGCCACATGGCACTTCCTACTCGGGTTTCTTAACCTCTGTCGCATATCAAATCAAAAATCAAGCTCAAGCATAGCCAATAACTCATTTTGGGCATTAAAGTATCTAATATTCAAGCCGTTAGAGCGCCGGAATCGGATTCTATTTATATAATTCATGCGGTTTGTGGCTTTTTCACGTTTTGGCTGGGTCAAGGTCATTTCTTTTAACCAACAAAAAAGAGGTTACCACATTTGAATGAAGCCCAGAACTATGTTGAGTGAAAGCGTGGCGAATCACTTTGGATTATAGGTTTTTTTAATAACTGAAAATTCCTAAAACAAAAAGCGTGGGGGCAGGGCACTTAGAAAATGGAATTTTAAAATCCACAGCTGCTGTCAAAATAATTAAAAGCCTAACCAAAAGTCGTACCCTCTTTTAAAATAAAGCACTATAGAGCTAATCGAATTTTCAGCCTTTTTTATATTATACAATTTGTACATATTTCTCTGTTGAACTTTAATAAATTTTTTCAATAAATATGCAATATTACAAGAAGCCATAAAGCTGTAACCCATCACTTTCAGCAATTTGCAATTAAGGCAGCTGAACGATAACTATTCTATGGGCACTTCAAGCAAGCAGCTTACCACCTTATGGATATCCCTGGAAAAACCCACACAATACCCCCCTTTGATGACGCCTTTTTGCCGGCGGGAAAAACTCCCGCGAGGAGTGAAATTTTCCCATGTCCCCGGAGCAATATTGGCATGTTAAAAGTTTTATAGATTTTTCGCCTTATCAGTGGCGGCACATGCTTGGCTGCTCGCTCCGCCCGCGGGGTGGTTCAGGGGCGTAGGCATCTCTGGCAGTGGGGCTTATGACGTCAGCGGGCCACAGCGGCGTGCTATATTAAATCTCTTACATGTGTGCATGTATGTGCAAACCAACAAAAAAAAAAAAAAAACAGGGAAAACAAAACACAGAAAAAAATAAAAGAATAACAAGATAAAATATATAAAAAAAAAAGAGCGAGAACAACAAAGTTTGTCATATTTCCAGGCGGCGGGCTTTATCGCCGAAACAAAAAGCGTCACTGAATCGCTGCACCCACGCAAAGGTAGCCAAGGTATAGATACACAGATACAGATACACGTTCGGGTATCCGAAATCGGAGAGGTGCAATATCCAGACTTTCAGGCAGCGGCACTCAGATACTCAGATACTCAGATACTCGACTACTCGGGTATCGGGGCCTGCAAGCGTGTGCGAGTCGTTGGCGTTGGAGTTTGGCATTGAATTTACAAGAGATCTTTTGTCCGCCATTGTCTCGAATTACATAAAGCCAGAAATTACGGCCATCGATGAGACGGGCGGAGGTGGAGGAGGAGGAGGAGTGGGCATTACGTGAGTCAAGTAACCAAACTAATGGAAGACAGGCAGTAAACTTTCACCCATCAGCCAGGCCATCGACGGCCTTGAAGGTCTCTCCTCAAATAAAACAAAAAAAAGACAAAAAATAAACCTTAATGCAGTAAAACTGTACGTATTTAATATTGATATCCAAGCTCTAAAGCAAAATTTATTCATACAATCTCTTTGTTGCATAAAACATTTCAAGTTCGGTGTAACAAGTTTCCCGGGGAGCTTCGGGAAACTTTGCCAAAGAACCCCTTTGCATGGCTGTGGAAATGGAAATGGAAAATGGGCAGCCGGCAGGTGAAATCTCGGCAACATATTTGACCTACACGCAATGACAAAAATGTTGGCACAAAAGAACAATCAAAAAGAATATATTCCTCAACATATATGCCAACCCGAAAAAAAAACGGATACTTAAATCATATGAAAAATAAATTTAATTATTTAGAAAATATAATTTTTGTCTTGATTCAACACAGTCACGAAAAAAAAAAGAAACAGACGAAAAACATTTTAATAAATCAGCCAAAAACCAAGACTGCCCAGAGTGGACAAGCCGAAAATATCTTTAGATATACAAAATGTGCATATACAATCTATAAATGAACATATATCAACGGGTTTATGTACGTACATATATCGAGGGAAATATTATGAAAATGAGCTGAGAAAAAAAGTATTTTGATTGTTCAGCCAGCTGTTGTCGCTTTTCATTTCTTTTCCAAGAGGAACTCGCTTGCATTGCACCACTTGAGAGCCGAAAAAAGCATTCCCTTAAAAAAAACTAAAAGCTACTCTAGGCCGAGATTATTGAGTTGCATAATTTATTTACATTTTCCTCAGCTTATAAATATCGTAAGCCACCCACGTGGATATACAAACCACTCACGATTTTGTACTTTATTTATAGTTGACTCTTTCACTCGCCTCGTTTCGACCACCAAACCCAACCATCCAGATACAGATACAGATACAGATACACAGTACCACACCCACTCGCATTCCCTCCCAGTTAGTTGGAAGCAAGGAGTCAGTTGTCGAGTTTCCCTTGTCGGTAATTACGCATTTTTGCAGTCTGTATTTTGAGGCCATCAAATATTCAAAGGTTGGACAGCTTTCAGGTGGATTTGCCTGTGAATGCGGCAAGGGTACGTGGCTGTCAGTGGGTGGGCCTGGGAATGTGTCGTTCTCGTTGTCCCAGTCCCAGTTTCAGATTCAGATTCAGTTTCTGTTGCCGTTGCTTTTTCACTCTCCATTTAGTCCCCGGGTCGCAGTCACTTGGCCTTTTCTAAAATGCACAAAGCACTAAACACACTGAGCACACGAGGTGGGGTCGGAAAACTATGTCAGCAATCTTCAGTGCCTTCCAAACACGTCGTCGTCGTCGTTGTCGTCGTCAACTGCTTAACTCCCCGCCTCAAAATATCACATATTTGTGAGACAGCTCGTGAGCCCTGGCATAGCATATCTCCCAGTAGTTAAGACAGCGGGGAATAGGAATAATGAAAGGGGTCTTTGGCGGCGATTCAAAGGATTTATCATCAAGGGGTTTCAGGAAATAGGTGTTAGCTCAGGTCATTTTCAGAGAGCTATTAATTATCAGGGAAACCGTGTTTGGTAAGGATTCACGGGGGGATTCATTGGTTTCTCAGAAGGCAAACTTATTAAAGCTAAGTACCTTTAATGAAGTGACTTACTATGACGTGCTATGACTTTCTTTTTAGTCCTTTAGTCCTTAGGCTTAACTTAAACCCCTTTGTTTTTCTGCACTTTACTACGCTTAGACCCCTCTTGCTACTTTTTCCTGGAAAGTCTCCTGTAATTTGCAATTCCCTTTATATCAAAGTTCAGTTGGGGAAAGCTACAAACTCATTTGGATTTCAGGGTTTGGAGTTCCTCGAGGCTTGAGCATCTTAATTAGACGCCTTCTTCTTCGCACTGTGATTGGAAAACGAGTATCTGTCAATATAAATTCCGCCTCTATTCCTTTGAAATGCTTTCAACTGATTTCACCCCTTGAACCCCCAACTGGTGGTCGAGATGCCTCCTCTTCACACTTCAATGGCCCTATCGATGAGTTTCCTTTGGCGGACTTCGTCGCTGGTCAATCAAAGAAATGCTGCTCTGACGGCGAGTTCAATAAACGCAAAAAGAGGAGATCTGCAATTTGCAATTCACATTCGGCGCTTTTGTTGCTCCCAATTCTCTGGTCTGCTCATTCTCCCAGACGGACACTCGCTTTGAACCCTCGACTTTGTTTAATAACAAAACAAATGCAAGACAAATGCAGACGGGGAAAAAAGGAAAACAACAAAATGAAAATGAAAATGAAAATACAAATGAAAAGAACACAGAATCGGAATGCGAGTGGGGATCGGCATGCCAATTATCGAGGCGCCCTCCCATCGATACTTATACTTGGCCGCCGCTGCTGCTGCTCGTAAATCAAAGTGTGGAAAAGTTTTGGCCCAATCGGGGAATGAAAGAAATAAATGGATAGTAGAGAGGCACGCCGTATCTAATGTCAATAAACTTTTTGGCTTTGAAATCAAATCAATTTTCATGCCAAGCGAAAGCAGACATCGTCGTGATAGCGCAAGAAAAGTGGCAGAAAAAAAAAAGCAAGCTGAAGGGAAAATCGATGCTTGCTATTGGCCCTCAAGACAAATCAATTAAAGCTAAATTTCACGTTCATATTTATCTCGTCTGAATTTCTCGTCACATTTTCACTGAACCAAAGAAAAGCCAGCACCAAACTGAAAACGAAATGAACAGGAAACGGAAACATGACAAGGCGCCAGGGGTTGTGGAAAACTCTGAGGGGGCTTTTCGGCAACACAGAAGCGCAAATTAAAAGCAAATTTCAATTTTTGCACTGACAGTGTCATTGTTTTTGGTGTTGCTCGCTCTCACTGTCGCCCTTTTTGTATATTTTTTTGTTGTAACAAAATTAACTACGAAAGTAATTAAAGACCAGGGGCAGGGCAGAGGCCAGGGCAGGGCAGGGCAGGGCACACCAGACCGGAGCACCAGCAGGATGGATTGCCGGGGCTGGGTCAACTGGTGCCCGCAGGGAAAACGCAGGCGGAGACGGAGACGGGAGGCCAGGAGGATACCCGGGCTGAGAGGTGGACATAAAGAGACTCAACTTGTCTTGCGCGCGCATGATGGCAATTAACATTACACACCAACGCACCTACAAAAGCGTTGGGCGGTTGAGCATTTCCAGGCAAAAAAATATAATAAATATTGAATCCAAAATTAAAATAAAATAATAATAATAATAATAAATAATAAACATAGTGTGAGAAATTAAAAAATACATAAAAGCGTAATAATTAAATCTATATATGATATTTATAGAGAATCTTTTAAAGCTAAACTTAATTGGGTTATATTAATTCATTGGCATCAAAAGATTATAGAAATAAATCAATGTAAGACCTAAAAAACCTATCTCTGCAACTTAATATCACATGGAATTTCCCTTTATAAAGGAATTTCATTACCAAAAAGAAATGATTGAATATAAATACAAAAATAATAACATAAAATTCTGACATTATATTTTAAACGGCCCTCGTATGCCGCTCACAAATACCCACACACACTGGCAGGCTAAGGAAGCCACTGAGGATAATGGAGCGAGGAATGGAGAAGGGCAACCGGGACAGGATCAGGGATGGGGACGAGGATGAGGATGGGGGAGCTTACACGCAACAGCGCCGCCGGCGACATGGCGCACAATTTGTGCGCTGCAATAAAATAAAATTAAAATTTGAAACAACTACGGGCGGCAACATTGAAGCGGAGGAAGGCATGGGCATGGACAGGGGAAGTGAGGCGGAAAATTCAGTGGGAAGCTGTGTATGTGTGTGTGTGCTTGGAGTGCGTTGTGAGCGATGAGCACACAGCTGAGCTCAGGCATCGCCATCCATCGTCATCATTTTCATTTCCCTGCGCGCATCCCTTTTGTTACACCCGCATTATTATCTCTTTGCTCTGCTCTCATTTCGCTCGTAATTATGATAAGACTGTAATTACATTTATCTGCTGTTGGCAGCATTCGACGGCAATAGCACAGCAATAGGTAAAGCAACAATAGCAACAGCTGAGCGAGTACTCACCGCGTAAAGCGCCTTTAATCGCAAACTGCTGGCGACAACACTGCGTATGCGTAATATATGCAAACTCGTTGCGTTGCGTATACGTCATGGTGTGCCAGTGTGTCCAAGGTAAGTGCATGGAATTAGCTAAATTATCACTTAACGGCCTTCGACCATTAA
Source organism: Drosophila bunnanda (assembly GCA_035046265.1). Classification (NCBI taxonomy): domain Eukaryota; kingdom Metazoa; phylum Arthropoda; class Insecta; order Diptera; family Drosophilidae; genus Drosophila; species Drosophila bunnanda. The sequence continues at coordinate 2,741,034 of JAWNOB010000076.1, read as the reverse complement.
CTGCTGCAACTAACGAGGGAGTTGTTGCGGTTCATGGCGGGCGGCAGGGAGAGCTTTCAATAAATATCAACGTTGTGGCAATAGGTCAAGGACACTTTAGAATCGCCATTGGTGATTAGAAAGGAGAACGCGCAAAAAGAACTTTAACTAGTCCTAATTGTACGCAACTGACGTCACCATCGTCAGCTATGGCTTTGAAAGCATTTCCCTGCGTAATAACCCAATTAAAGTGTTTTTGTCAGCCGAGAGATTGATGATTCAATTAATGCAAAAAGGAAAAAAAAAGAAAGGCAAAAAAAAAGGTTCAAGTGCAGACTTTTTCTTGCCGCCCACACACTTTGCTACTACTAAGCTTAGTGTTTAAGAAATATAAAAGGCAAAACCCACACACACACTGAGACACACAAAATAATTAATCAATAATTGCGACTTGCGTGAGGAAAGGTAAAAAAAAGAGAAAAAATTATATATATATTCATTTATTTGCCTTTTCCTAGCACCTGGCCACCTCTACACGCCCCCATGGAGAGCCGCCCTCTTTCAATGTCAGGCCGGCAGGCTGGCTGGCAGGAAACAACAACAATTATTATTGATTACATGTCAATTGTATTGAATTTGCTGGAGAGAGATAGTAGCTCCTAATTCCCTTACAATATATACGTACACACATGTCCCCCAACCATTCTCCACTCTAATTGTATTCCTCTCTACCAGGTTTTTATCAAATTCAATTAGACGCACGACTATAACCTATAATTGTGTGTTAATAAAGAAAAACGGGGTAGGGGCGGCAGCAATAAAACTGCAGTCATTGTTGTCTTTGTTATCAGCACAGATGGAAATGAATGCATCCAGATGATGATGATGATGATGATGATGTAACTTCCAGAAAGTATCTCACAAACTGTGTGTGCGCTGTTCTGGTTACTTATTAAAGGCCACAGCCGTCAGTCACTGTCGTCCTCGTTGTCGTCGCATGGGGTGCATATTCTTAACCCATTTTCACGGAACCCAAAACAAATCAAATTAAAAAAAAAAACTAAGGAAAAACAAAAGGAAGGAGACCCACCACAACAACTGATGGGAAACTTGTGAGAAAAGTTTCCCTGCGGCTGGGCATAAATATGAATCTAATAACTCCCTTTGTTTGCTCTATCTCGTCTTCGTTCTTATCGTTCCCTGTTGCCAGCTGTTGTTTTAGTTTCGGTTTCGGGTTTTATTTTTATTTTAGTTTTGTTTTAGTTTTCTAGCCCATTGTCAACGGCAACAACAACTATTGGATGACAACTGGCGTCAATAAGTTTTTTAACGATTCTCATAGTGATAAGCCCAGGCACCCGATGATGTCGATTTGTTTTGCCTCCAATTGCAAAATAGCTTATCAGCGGAGGAGAGTGTTTTTGGTAGTTGAAAAGCACATACCGACACATTTTCCTAGATTATACCGAATCAATGAATTTTAATTCGAGGAAATTCGTTGACAAATGGAAAAGGGTGAAGCATACAAACTTCCCTGGCTTTTCACTGCCATTCAGTTCTTTTTTACTCTCTGTCGCGTTGCATGAAGTCATTCCTCTCCAAACAACTGCACATATATATGTTACGTAGTATATATACATAACACCTGTCCATAAATAACGGACGGTAAACAACGGCATGGAGAATGGCGAATAAAAATGAAAAACTAAAACAGAAAATTTCAATTTTCATTGTGCAGCGTTTTCCATGTTCAATTCTATTTTATTTGCCCATAAATTCTGAATGAAAATTGCTGGTTACTGGGCGAGATAGATAGAATGGCATGGATAGAACGGTGCGAGGCGGGGGGAGGTAGAGGAGAGGTGAAAAGTAGGCGTTTATCTCACAGATACACACCGCACAAGTACGAGGAAAAAAAAACGTATAAAGATCGACCATTAGATGCGCTTTAATTAAGTGGAAATGTTGGATATTAGAAGCTTAAAATGCTGAAGAAACCCCTTTTAAACAAATTACAAATTGCAAAATTCCTGGGGTATCTAGGAAACATATTTCACAAATATTCCTAGCAAAAAATAGCCAAAGGAGACTCATAAAAATAAAACAAAAACATTTGGAAATTCTATAAAAAATGGCTACACATCATCCACATGCTGATCCTGATCGAATATATATACTTTATGGGGTCACAAAGGCCTCGCGCCCCCTGTTTTCTGCGAAAAACAAAAGTGCTTTCGGATTCTAGTTGAACTGGGGAAAAGAGTAGCGAAAATAAATAAACAGTGACTACAGTTTTGAAAGCAAAAACGACGAAAATAATTGCACAAATGAAACGGAGAGAAAAAGACGCAAACGCAAAACAGCAAAAAGTAAAAAATACAAATAAAGCAAGAAAACAAAAATTAAAACGAGCACAACATGGCGATGGCGATGGCGACGTGTGCGTTATTTAAATGATTTTGCCCAGTTTGCCTCGCTGCGGTGCTGTCTCAATTTAAATGTTTTTTATAGCCTGCATTCGCTGCCGACTGCCACTCCTAACATTTTCAGATACAGATACAAAGACAGAGACAGCGACAGAGAGCGAAACCGACACCCGTCTGCGAAAGCGAGAGGGTCGCAATACCCAAAACTGAACGAAATGAAACGAAGCGAAAAAGTTAACAAAATCGACAACAAAAAAATGGTTTTAATTTATTCTCGATGCGTATGAAAACGAAAATACAATTCCGAGCTTTGCTTTGCTTTGCTTTGCTTTGCTTTGCATTCCTTATGCCTTCTTTATCGCTCTTTTCTTAACCCTGCGCATTCGTCTCGCATATATTGCTCATACGCCGTGTTGACTCAATCTGAAGCTTACACCGAAAAAATGCTTGAAAACCGAAAATATCACGTTTATTACCTGCATAACAGGCACAAATTAAGCTTGCTAAATTACTTTACAACCTTAAATTGTAATCTAGGGAAAACTATAAAAGTTCTGACCCTTGAAAAACATTTTCTTTTGGAGCTTCAAATATTACAAGAAGACCTGTAAATAACAGGAATTTGCTAAACTCTAGCAAATTTATTTATTTATGGTTTCTCTGTATTTCTGGCCCTTCTTTGGCTGCCTTTCTTTCCTCTCTTTGGCGGGGAAATGGTAATGGAATTGGTCACCGCGGGAACCAGAACCATTTATCTTATTGAATACTCGGAAAAAATTCCGGGTTTTCCCTTGCCACCGTCGGTGTCTTAATTGTTTTTCTTTTCGTTCCGACCATTGTCTATCTCTCTCTCTGTGTGTGAGTGTTTCTCCCTCTCTCTTGGCTATTGTTATCGCCATTTAGTGGGCAGCCCGCAGCTGCAGCGCGTGCGTGCTGACAAGCTGGATTTGAGGGCACTGTTACAAGGCTGTCGTCACGGCGGGCCTACTAGTCAGTCGCTGTGTCTCCGGCTCCGTCTGCGATCCAATGTTCCCGCCCCCAAAACCATCTCTCGGCACCCAGACCCACCTCCGAAATTGGCCAGACAACTTTGTCTCAGATTCACAAGCGCGTTGGCAGTTGCATTCTTGGCTAAACTTGGCTCGGTCTAGGTGATTATTGGAGCAAGACGAATGCGTGCCTAAGTATATATATCTGAGGCGTTATGTGGCGTATCTGTGAGAGCTGCAACTTCTGAGAACAAGTTTGCGCCCGACACAGTATCCAGCTGTGAGCTGAACTCTGGCCGCGTTGCAATCAAAGTCAGCCAAATGCCACACAATCAGGCTCCAAGAAAAAGGCTAACAGAGTAGGTGAGACTGGGTGAGACTTTTCTCAAAAGCAAGTTTAGTTAGGTGTTGATTGAGCCAAAAGTTTAAATGGGGGAAAGTGGAAACATGTCCAAGAACTTAGAAGGTGGTATAAATAAATTAATAGTTTAATTTTCATAAAAACTATATAATAATATAATATTGTGCTATATTTTTCCCTCACTAACCTGTTTATTTGTTACCCCAAGCAATCTCTCTCACACCTTTAAGTGATTGCCTTTGGCCAGAGCAAAAGTTTAATTAGCTTATCAGTGAAATGTGCTAAGACGTGCCTCCCAATCACCCCACTTCCATTGATAACCCTTTTTCCCGTCCCGTCCCTTTCGCAATTGATAAACAATCAGAAAATCCGTTGAGTTAATGTAAATAAGTATTTGCTTTAATGCCGCGATACTTAGTACCCATGACTACGGCGGACGGACTCTAATTGACTTGGCCCAAAACAAATGATTGATGGCCTTACTTCTCGAGCAAGCACAAGCCAGAAACAGCAAAATGATTATAATTGGTGCCAATAAAACTGTAGACGACACATGTCGCATGGAAATCGGAGGAGAAGCATAAATACTATATATATATATAAACAGCACATAGACAACTCATTTTTCGGGCTAGGCCAAAAGGTCAGGCAAGGTCATGGTCAATGATTACCGCACTTTTTGACAAACATTCCTCCATCTCAGTTTGAGCCTTCGCCAGGAATTTACAACTCTCTGGATGGCATTTTCTACCGAGTTTTTAGTTTCTAGCTTTTTACATTTCCACAATTTCTAAACTTTATGCGGCATTCACACGCAGAGCTCTTCGGGCTTTTGTTTTGACATAAAACTTATTATAATTTATTAATTACCAGCAGCGTTTTGCCTTTTGATAAAGAAAGAAACACAGTTTCGTTAATGGCCAGCGGGCACGCAATAAGCAGAGCCAAGAAAAGGGGAAAAGCAGTACGATTCATAAAATAAAAGATATATTTCTTTAACTGCGTTTTGCTTTGACATTATTCATGGCTTTCTCTCCCCCATCATCGTCTTCTGCTGCTTCAAATGGGTCAAGTGTGAATGAATACATTTCTGTGAAAATTGTGGGAGTTGGTTGAAACTCTAATGAAAAAATATAGTAGCAAAATGAGACGTAACAAGAAAGGAAACCGAAGTTTGTATACCCTTGGGATCATGGGCGAGATTGCAATCGATTATAACTAAGTCAAAAATGCATTAATTTCAAATCGGAAAGCTTTCCTATGTTAGTTTTTAATAGCTTAAAAAATCTACACACTCAACTAATAATTTTAAAAAATTAAAAATTTTATCAATTTTTGAAAATTTTAACAACCCCTTAAAACCCCTTATAAAAATTTCAAAATTTTGAAAAAAAAATAAATTTTCCCCGGGCATGGCTAGATCGACTCGGTTTTTGATGCTGATCAAGAATATATATGATTTATAGGGTCGGAAATGACTCCTTCACTATTTTACATGCTTCTGACTGAAACTATAATATCATTCATTGAGTCGATATTTATCGATATTTTTATTTGAAAAATTAAAGTTTAAAAAACTCATAACTAAGCCAAAAAAGCATTAAATTAAATTCGGAAAGCTTTCCTATGTTAGTTTTTAATATCTTAAAAAATCTGCATACTAAATTAATCATTTCAAAAAAATTAAAATTTTTATCAATTTTTGAAAATTTTAACAACCCCTTAAAACCCCTTATAAAATTTTCAAAATTTGGAAAAAAAAATTAATTTTTCCCGGGCATGGCTAGATCGACTCGGTTTTTGATGCTGATCAAGAATATATATGATTTATGGGGTCGGAAATTACTCCTTCACTGCGTGGCAAGCTTCTGCCTGAAATTTTAATACCCTGCAGGGTATAAAAACGTTGAGATTCTTTTATATGGGATTATTCTCATCAACTTCTGTCTAAGTGGACTTTAAGCACAGAAAGTTTTATTTAAATCTCTCCACATATTTATAAATTAAATTAAATAGACTATTATGAACCATACTAAAAAGGGTAGAGTTTAATTTCCTATTAAAATGTATCTAATGTGGAAAGAAAAAGTATATATATCCATAAGATAAAAAGCAATTTTCCAACTGCGATTCTCTGTGGACATTTATCTACCCCTAAATGGTTAGCTAAATAAATAGCTAACTCTCATTAAGTTCATGTATAAAATGAATACATGTCTCTAAAAATGCAAAAATTCTGTTTCAATGGAATTAAATTCAATTGAAGCTGGGAAAAGATTGAAAATAAACAAAACGCTTGTATACAAAACCTATCTTTAATGTAGAAATTTCTTGGAAATTTGAATACAAAATAAACATCTCCATTGAATGGTTTTACAACGGAGCTTTGTCACTTTTAACTCCTGTTTTTATTTGCTTTAGGCACTAAAAATTCCTTTTGAAATAAGGTAATTTGTTTGCCTTGGCATTATCAGTTGTCTAGTTTGTCTGTCGGAGAGATTAGAGTCGTTGTTTCGCCCTAACTTATGACCAGTTTGTGTTACAGTTTGCGTTTACGATCGCATTCTGACGCTTATGGCAATTAATGATTCGATGTTTACGGGTACTTTACCCCGTCTGGGGGGCTCTGGCTCCACTTCGAGTGAGTGGTCATGCTCGGGCATTGTTTTTTAGCAAATAGCTCACGTAGGGAAAGAGCTGTGTGGGGTAGCATCCGGGGGATACCAAGAAAACCCAGTCACGGGGGGAAAACTAATTAAAAGAATTCCGTGTCCGACGAGCAACTGTCGCGGCCAGAACGTACAATTGACGGACGACGACGGAGTAAAGCAGAGAAATGCCTCTTGTCTCGTAATCAACTCTCTTGCTCCACAGGCAAAAACATTCCACTCACAGCAATCAATCAATCAAATGGCGCGTCGTCCATCAATCTCCGGCTAAAGTCAAAACAAAAACAAAACGGGAGTAGTATACCCTTGCCCTAAATACCCTTCGTTGCCAGCATTCTCCAAAGAAAGTACGAAATATAGTCAATAAATTAATATCTCATCCGGCAATATGGTGAGTAATAGCCATCTGTGTGAGTTTACAGATTGATATATTGCATAATAAATAAGGAAGTTGACTGCCCCGTTTATGTTTCCCGGGTTGGTTGGTTGTTATATGATGTAAGTTGAGATTAGGAACCCAGTTTTCTATGTTAACGATGTGCTTATTGCAATAATGTGAAACATATGGAGCAAGCTAATGATCATATCATATCATTGAGCAACTCATAGATAATAAGGAAAATACTCATTAATATTCCGATACGTTATCCCTCCTGATTGAGTAAATAATTCCTAAGCATAAACCCTAAGATCAAAGTCAGCTCATCGAATGCGAATCAAAGCAAAGTGTAATAATTATTCAGGCGTACTTACGTTTATGTAAATTGTGGTGTGTGGTGAGATTGTGGCGCAATCCAATGTTGACAGAAGTTCGTGTGTGTATTTGTAGATGTTAGCAGGAGCAGGAGTTGACATGGTAGACTTGCCCAGCTAGACGCAGATGCGATAGTTGTAGGTGTTGGTTTGGTTGGGGTGGAGTTGTTGGTTGTAGTTGTAAGTAGTAGACATATATATAGACAAGACGACGACAACGACGACGACGACGACGATGAGGACGAGGTCCGCAATGCCACGCCAGAGCGGTGGCACCAGCGGGAGCAGTTGCAGTTGCAGTTGCAGGACACAAACGCAATAGCAGATACAATTACAGTTGCGCAGTTGCCTGCGTGTGCAGACGGCTGCAGAACGACGGGGGACGAGAGGCTGGCTGGCGGAGAGTTCCCTTAGAATTCAGCAAACTCCTTGGCGCACTTCTCGGTGCTGGAGATCCGCAGCGCCTCCTCCTCGTAGTCGTCGAAATTGCTCGTGTCGCCGGGGCCCTTACACCGCGGAATGAACGGCGCCTCGATTTTCTTTTGGAAGATCGCAATCCAGTCGGTGGAGGCGAACCACTTCTGGTTCTTAATATCATTGACGCCCGCCTTCAGATTGCCGTAGCGCTTGGTCAGGTCCACCTGCAGCAGGTTGCGCAGCAGGTCCTTCAGATCGGAGCCGAAGTGCGACGGGAACCGCACCTTGCCGGAGACGATCTTCTCGTAGATCTGGATGGGCTGATCCGCGAAGAACGGCGGATAGCCGGCGGCCATCTCATAAACGAGCACACCCAGCGCCCACCAGTCGACGGCCTTGTTGTAGCCCTTGGAGAGAATGATCTCGGGGGCCAGGTACTCGGGCGTGCCGCAGAGCGTCCAAGTGCGGCCCTTGACCCGCTTGGCGAACCCGAAGTCCGTCACCTTGAGGTAGCCCTGCGAATCGATCAGCAGGTTCTCCGGCTTCAGATCCCGGTAGATGAGGTCCAGGTAGTGCAGGTACTCGAAGGCCAGCACGATCTGCGCCGCGTAGAAGCGCGAATGCGGCTCCGAGAAGCGTCCCACCTTGCGCAGATGGGAGAACATCTCGCCACCGGGAACGTACTCCAGCACCATGTACAGGTTGGAGTTATCCTTGAAGTGGTAGCGCAGCGAGACGAGGAAGGGGAACTGGATGGCCTGCAGGATGCGCTTCTCGTTCAGCGTGTGCTCCACCTGCTTCAGCTTGACCACCTTCTGCTTGTCGAGGATCTTCATGGCATAGTAGTCTTTCGTGGGCTTGTGCTGGACGATCATGACGCGGCCAAACGAACCGGTGCCCAGTGTCTTGATCCGCTCGAAGTCATCGAGGGCGGCGGTGTTGGTCGGATTGCGGCGCCACTTGTCCTCGAACTCCTCCTTGGCCTGCTCGAGGAACTCCTTCACCGTCTCGGCGGCGTCTACCTTCTTGTTTGACGTGGTGGCGTTGTTGCCCATCTTGGAGATGGTTCCCGTTAGCGATGATAGCCGGAATGTGGCACTGGCCGACACTTGAGCGTTATCCTCACCGCTAGCTCCTGCTGCTGATGCTGCTGCTGCTGTTCCTGCTCCTCCGGATGCACCCCCTGATGCTCCAGTCGCTTCCGCTGCCGCTCCCGAGCCGGAACCGGTCGTGGTGCTAGTGGCGGCGGAGGGCGTGCTCTTGGCGGCGGCGGCTGCTGGCGACGGGCCGCTGCTGCTGCTGCTGCTAGTAGCCTGGTCCGCTGCGGCTCCTCCTCCGGCTCCTCCCGCTGCCGCTCCGCCCTCCTCCTCGCAACTGGACTGCGCCTGTAGCTTGCCCTCGCCGGATTGGGAACTACTATGATGGGACTTTTTCTTTTTGAGGAACTGCAAAATGGACTTAGCTATTTTGCCGAGTTACGGGTAACCGGAGCGGATGAAATGGTGGTCCTGCTGGGCCCAAGGGAGAGCTACGCGCTGGAGCTCTCTCTTTCTCTTGTTGTTGGCTTAATAATGTTGTTGGAAGCGTTTGGTTTTTAGACGCGTTTAAATTCTGGTTTCGCTTAGTTTAACGCGGTTGCGGTTTCTTTTTGTGTTTGGGGTTTTCGTTAAAACTAGTTTACACTTTAGGCTTAGACTAACATTTGGTTTAACACTTTTTTTTAGGTTTCTTATGTGCTCGCGATTCGAGAAGCTGCAAAGAAAACGAAAGAGAGGAAGAGAGAGAGAGAGAGAGAACGGCACAAATTAGCAAGAGGAATTTGGCTAAAAATAAAGAGTCCAGTTAATCTCATCTTTACATCGTGCGTGTGTGTGCGTGCGTGCTAATTAATTGAATTTGATATATTCACTCTTATACTGTTCGCAGTCTGTTTTGTTCTTTCCAGCGCTTTGCTGGCACTTTTTCGCTCATAATCACCGAATAAATAAACCAAACGAAATCACAGATAAACTCGCATTTAAAAAGGGTGAAGAAGAGCCAGAGACAACGGAGAGGAGAGCCAAAGAAAGAGAGGAAGCGACTTTCGATCGTGTGTCAAACAGCTGATGTAGTGCCAGCTCGCTCGCTCTCACGCACTGCCGCGCACACACTGTTACAGGTTACACCCGCACACGCATAGTTGTTGCCTCTTCTTCTTCTTTCTCACGTCCCACTAAGATTCTGTCTATTTAAATTATTAAATACTTTTGGCACCGTCTTGTGGCCTCTGGTTTTGTTTTTGTATCTTTCTTGTTTTTATTTTTATTTTTGAGCGCTTTGACTTTGCACTTTGCGCTGGTGTAGGTGCGCGAGTGTCACACTGTGACTGTGTGCGTGCGTGTGCGCTTCTGGTTTAGTTTTTGCAATCTCGCTTTGGCGCTCTCTTCGCTGGCACTTTCCTACATTTTCGCACACTTTAAATTAGTTAAATTGGCCTTTATTGCACATTGTGCTACATTTTCGTTATTCGATTTGGGCATAAAAATCCCGTGGTTTAAACAAACACAATCGCTCACGCATACACACACAGCGGGCTCGCGCACACACACACGCGCACACAGATTGGATAATCGATTTTTTTCACATTCATTTCCTTTGGGTTTGCTTGACTTTGTTTTTGCTCTGTTGACTTTTCTCTGCGAATTACCTTTTTGCAATTTCTACTACAATGCCAGCGGTTCGAGTTCGCGTTTAGAAAAATTGCCTCCGACTTTCCGATCAATTATGTGCACTGTAGCTGTGGATTTGATGGCTTAGATTAAAAATACCCGCATAGCCGCCGAACACGTCCGTCACGTTCGAAATTTTTTTTTTAGTAAGAGCTTATTTAGGCGAGCTTATAAGCTTTTCCGCGTCGAACAGGTCGGACAGGTGCTGCCAGCTAGGCTAACTTCAGGCCAGATGTGTGTGAGAATGGAAAAGCTTTTGACGTTTCCAACTAGCTTGTAGCCGCTTTCTGACTTGATTTTGTCGTTTTATTTGGCGGGAAAAACGAATCAACTTTATTTGTATTTCAAAGATACTCAAATGCTCTCATTCTGTAAAATTTACTCGCAATTTTCTGTTAACGCTCTCAATTTTTTTTTTAATTCTGAGTACGAGAGCGAGCCGATCTTGAGAGCTCAGCAACGAACGATTTTCCAACTAGATCTAGAGTTTTTTATTTCAGCTATTTAGCTTTTTTGCCACTAGATCTGTGTCGTTCTCGAAGCGAACCTCACTTAATTTTTACTTAAATTAAGTAAGAAAACTACTGACTACATTCTCGCTTATAGCTTGTTTTGAGCATTTCGTTTTATATTTAGCCTATTTTAACTTTGATTTCCTCAGCATTTCAGTGTTGTTATGCCGATCATTGATCACCTTTGGAGGTCGTGATCTAGCTCCCCAATTAAATCCAGTTATTGTCATATTATCAATTCTCGCATCATTTATGTATTTTCTCAGCAGATCTGGTGTTTTTCAGTTGCCAAATGATGCTAATTTTGAAGCATGTCTGACCAAAGTTTAGCTTTTTAATTACTACTACTTAATTAGGTAATGTTAACTTTACCTTACGTTTTCAGAGCGTGAGAGAATTGTGCTTTAAATACACTCTCTTAAAAGTTAGAGCTGGAAGTAACTACACTTGAATGTGCGATACATCGCTATTATTCGATATTCAAGCTTTTCTAGAGAGGAGAGGCAGCTGAATTGCCCAATTGTATTTTCTTATATCTATTTTATTAAATTTATGTGTATATCTATATCTTTATTTGTTTTCTGTTAACTCAGTATTACTTCCAAATGTTGTGTCATATACCTGTTGTTCCAATTTTACCAGGGTTTGATTTTTTTTTTTTTGTTTCGATATTTCATTGCAAAACGCGTCGTGGGACAATGTCAAAAAACCCAATTTTCTGAGAAACCGAAAATGAAATGAAAAGTTAAATCAAATAAGGATTGATATATTTTGATAACAGTCTTTAAAACACTATATTTGTATATTTTCCTTTCCAGTTTAGTTGTCGAATCCATATTTGTATGATATTCCAACTTTAATGATAAAGTCATTATATTTATTATTTATTTTGCAAAATTGGTCGAATTTATATAAAAATGAGTAAAAATGAGCAGTTTTATATTTTAAGCCCTTTACTGTTTTTAATTATTTTTATATTCTGGTATTTATTTTTATATTCTTAGTTTATTTTAGCTTGTTTTGGTTCAGAATCTAGCTTATGCAACCGTCAACGCTGGCATCACTGAGCAGGTTGAATGCAACCGTGAGAGCGTGAGAGAATTGTTCTTTAGATACACTCTCTCAAAATTTAGAGCTGGAAGAAACAACTCTTGAAATATCGATGCTTTCCTAGAGAGGAGAGGCAGGTGAATTGCCCAATTGTATTTTCTTATATCTATTTTATTAAATTTATATGTATATCTACATCTTTATTTGTTTTCTGTTAACTCAGTATTACTTCTAAATGTTGTCTCATATACCTGTTGTTCCAATTTTACCAGGGTTTGATTTTTTTTTTTTTTGTTTCGATATTTCATTGCAAAACGCGTCGTGGGACAATGTCAAAAAACCCAATTTTCTGAGAAACCGAAAATGAAATGAAAAGTTAAATCAAATAAGGATTGATATATTTTGATAACAGTCTTTAAAACACTATATTTGTATATTTTCCTTTCCAGTTTAGCTGTCTAATCCATATTTGTATAATATTTCAACTTTAATGATATAGTCATTATATCTAGTTTTGCAAAATTGGTCAAATTTATATACATATTAGTAAAAATAAGCAGTTTTATATTTTAAGCCCTTTACTGTTTTTATTTATTTTTATATTCTGGTATTTATTTTTATATTCTTAGTTTATTTTAGCTTGTTTTGGTTTAGAATCTAGCTTATGCAGCCGTCAACGCTGGCATCACTGAGCAGTGTGAATGCAACCGTGAGAGCGAGAGAGAATTGTGCCTATAAATACTCTCTCTCAAAATATAGAGCTGGAAGTAACTATTCTTGAATATATCGATATTTGTACATGTACGATACATCGCTTTTAATCGATATTCAAACTTTTCTAGAGAGGAGAGGCAGGTGAATTGCCCAATTGTATTTTCTTATATCTATTTTATTAAATTTATGTGTATATCTATATCTTTATTTGTTTTCTGTTAACTCAGTAATACTTCCAAATGTTGTCTCATATACCTGTTATTCAACTTTTACCAGGGTTTGATTTTTTTTTTGTTTCGATATTTCATTGCAAAACGCGTCGTGGGACAATGTCAAAAAACCCAATTTTCTGAGAAACCGAAACTGAAATGAAAAGTTAAATCAAATAAGTATTGATATATTTTGATAACAGTCTTTAAAACACTATATTTGTATATTTTCCTTTCCAGTTTAGCTGTCGAATCCATATTTGAATGATATTCCAACTTTAATGATTCAGTCATTATATCTAGTTTTGCAAAATTGGTCAAATTTATATACATATTAGTAAAAATAAGCAGTTTTATTTTTTAAACGCTTTAGTCTTTTAATGGTGAATCGAAATATATGTGATTTTTGGATATCACTGGATTTTTTGACATATTATGCCTATACAGAAATCCGAAATATTCGCATTATTTTAATTAAAATTTTTATATTATAGTTTGTTTAAGAAATACAATTAATTTGTGCCGAATGCTTAAATTGTTGAACAGAATTGCAAGATATCAGCTAAATATGTCATAAATCTTATGAAATTGAATGTACAAAATGGTTACAAAAAATAAAAACAATCCAAATTGTAAATTCACATGACATAATATAATCGAATACTTAAATAAAATAATTACATAAAATGGAAATTTGTATACATTTTATGTATAAACCATTAAATGAATAATAATTCATGGTATTCCCGAGAGAATACATTCCGATGAATATCGGTTAAAAGTGGTATGACCAGATGTTTTGGTGTTTCTCACCTACCCGAAAACGGTTTTCCAACGCCAACGCACGTGTTTTGAAAACGTTTCCAATTTCCAATATTTGTCTCGCAAATTTGCCCTCAGTGAAGCAACAAGCCGAGAGGTAGCATTTAATTTGTATTTATACCAAAGTACAAACAAGAAATCTAAAAATGGTAAGTCAGCTAACCGGCACAAAATGCAGATGTGAACTACAAAGATTTTCCCACCATTCGCAGACCGAGGAAGTGAACCCCAAGGCATTCCCGCTGGCCGATGCCCAGCTTACGGCCAAGATCATGAATCTGCTGCAGCAGGCTCTGAACTACAACCAGCTGCGGAAGGGCGCCAACGAGGCCACCAAGACGCTGAATCGCGGCTTGGCCGACATCGTGGTCCTGGCCGGCGACACCGAGCCCATCGAGATCCTGATGCATTTGCCGCTGCTGTGCGAGGACAAGAACGTGCCCTACGTCTTCGTGCGCTCCAAGCAGGCCTTGGGCCGTGCCTGCGGTGTTTCCCGGCCGATTGTCGCCTGCTCGGTGACCACAAACGAGGGCAGTCAGCTCAAGTCGCAGATCACCTCCATCCAGCAGGAGATCGAGCGACTGCTAGTCTAGGTTTTTAGAGTTTAAGTGAAAAGTACAAATAAACATGTGTATTTTTTAATACAGTTTGTTGTTTTTGTTGTTTGCTGCCGCGGCACATGGTCTTTGATAGGATTGCCAGTCACTCGGAAAACTACTTCAAAGATATACCAGAAAATACTAAGACCGCGGGTCAGCTGATTTTGCCGTTAGTGCAGGCAGTTTTTGGTGGGGGAAAAAAGTTGAAAACCAAGAAGTAATTAAATATTATTCGTTTCTAAACTTGTTTGTTGCGCTTACTGAAACATTCAAAAAATAAAAGCTATTTGGCTTGCCCTTTGAGGAGCTGTAATTTCCAATAATTCCTGTAAATTTCGAATTCAGTACAGTTTTGGTAAATAGCCAGTGTTCCGTGTGAATGGCACTTGTCCACTCCGCCAATTCCACCGTCGTCCAGCCATCCCGTCGCCCCGTGTGTAATTTGGAAACTGCTTGGACCCAATGACAACGATGCAAGGCCTCCTTTGTGGACCGAGGGAATCTCTGGCTAGATGCAAGTGACAAGCGGCGAGCGAAATCGAAGCACCAACGAAAACCAAATCCTGACCAGCAACGTAGCGACGAAATGAAGCTGTTGGGAAAATACGTGGACAAGGGCATGCAGGGGTGAGTGAACCGGGTCAATATTTAGTGCGGGACTTATTGTTACTGCCGGCAGGAACATAACCCTGATGCCGGAGGAGTCGGAGGACATGTGGCACGCCTACAACCTGATAGCCGAGGGCGACAGTGTGCGCAGCACCACCATCCGCAAGGTGCAGAATGAGACGGCCACCGGCTCTTCCACCAGCAGTCGCGTCCGCACCACGCTGACCATCGCCGTGGAGAGTATAGACTTCGACACGCAGGCCTGCGTGCTCCGCCTCAAGGGGCGGAACATCGAGGAGAACCCATACGTCAAGATGGGCGCCTACCATACCCTGGATCTGGAGCTGAACCGCAAGTTCGAGCTGCGGAAACCCGAATGGGACACCATCGCGCTGGAGCGCATCGAGATGGCCTGCGACCCGACACAGTCGGCGGATGTGGCCGCCGTCGTGATGCAGGAGGGATTGGCCCACGTCTGCCTTATCACGGCCAGCATGACGCTGGTGCGGAGTAAGATCGAGGTGTCGATTCCGCGCAAACGCAAGGGTAGCGTCCAGCAGCACGAGAAGGGTCTGGCCAAGTTCTACGAGCAGGTCATGCAGAGCATCCTGCGGCACGTCAACTTCGACATCGTCAAGTGTGTGCTCATCGCCTCGCCGGGCTTTGTGCGGGATCAGTTCTACGATTACATGTTCCAGCAGGCGGTGAAGATGGACTACAAGCTGCTGCTGGATAACAAGAGCAAGTTCATGCTGGTGCACGCCTCCTCGGGATTCAAGCACTCCTTGAAGGGTTCGTTCCTGTGGATTTAATCCTCAAATTACCTTCTAATAGAGTTTATTATATCCATATTATTAGAGGTACTTCAAGATCCTGCCGTCCTGGCCAAGATGTCCGACACCAAGGCTGCCGGCGAGGTCAAGGTTCTGGAACAGTTCTACATGATGCTACAATGTGAGCCCGCCAAGGCCTTCTACGGCAAGAAGCACGTCCTCCAGGCCGCCGAATCCCAGGCCATTGAAACGCTGCTCATCTCGGACAATCTCTTTAGGTGAGTTCCAGTCGACTGAGGCCTAGCCTCCACCCAGCTAAGCACACATTACGCTCAATCAAGCGGAGAGATCAAGAGCATAATCGCGAGTATAGGCAAAAACCTTCAACTTCAGACGGAGAACAGCCTGAGAGCAATGACAATTGGTGGCCACATGTCGCCTTATGGAACATGTGTCACCCAGTCTGCCGGAAAGACTGCGTATATTGGAGCACTTTAGGAAATCTGAAGAAGCGGCAATCAATTATCCGCTTGATTGTTAATTAGTTTGCTTTGCAAAAGAAGAAATGAAATTTCAGATTTTAATTGATTTAAATTTGGATTTCATTCTTTTAAAGTTTGCTGTTTGATATATACAATCATTGGTAATTCTTCTATGTCAGAATAATGTCAAAAATCTGTATTTCCCATATCAAAGAAGCGGAGATTACGCTTTTTACGGAAGCCTTGTCTTTGTAACCAAGAGAATCTATTTTTTATGGCCTTTCAAGTAGAGATAAGTCAAGTTCTACTCTTGAAAAATGTTACAAGGGTCTACACTCTAGAAATAGTTATAGCATAACACTTCTACTATTCTATCCGCTTCATGATCAACTTTGGACTCCAACAACGACTAGCTTATTCTTCCGCTGGCGAATTCAGCAGATCTGCTCGCAATCGGCCGCCTTTTGGCCATTTAAAGAAAGCACGTTCGAGCATTAATTTGTTGGCCTGATGGCGACGTGCTCATGATCAAGGTTGCCCCAATCAATGTCGCGTCTCCCCACCATTTTTGGCTGCCTGTCTGTTTCGGTTCTAGTAGCGATTCTCCTCAGCTATTCTCTCTACAGTGTTCTCCCCCTTTGTTTACATTTTAATGGGCCGTTGAAATTCCATTTGAGAGTATTTTCGCATGCTAACCGCGTGGCTGGCAATTAAGTGGGGGCCAAGTGTTTTAGGTTTCTTCTTAATCACTTAACATTTTAATAAACTTAATGTTCTAGGCACAAGGTGTTTAACTTTAGCACATTTAATCAGTCCGCTTTGGGTTTGTAAGGCTGCTCCCAGGCATTCTTCCTCCAATCTCAAAAACTGTTCAGATCGCAGGTTGACGCTATCATCGTCGTTGTCGTCGTCGTCGCTCTGGACTCGCCTTTATCTCGACATTTTTGATTACTGCTGATTGTTGTGCAAAGAGAGCAAAAAAAAGAGGGGAAATATATTGTGATCTTTTGTTAGGTTTTCCATTTGACTTACCGCCTTTGCTGCTGTTCATTCCACTGATTTTTCCGCAGCTTCTGCTGGTACACGGTGTCCTCCTCCACGTCATCCCTGCTCCTCATCATCAGGCGCTTGAAGCAATCGTCGAGGGTTTCCCTCAGCGGCAGCAGGCGATGAGGTGAGGGCGGGGAATTTGGCAGAGTTCTGTGCTCCAGCTTTTTGAGGGACTCGCACGTGGTGGGTGCCACTGGGTAGCCCAGCTCGGAGATGGTGTAGTCGGGCTGTCTGGTGAGCATCTCGGGAGGCGGTACGCACTATACGGACGGTGTTAAGTGGCCGGCACTTGAGTAGGAACTGGAGAGGGGAGATACAGAATACAGACTCAGTCAAGTGGAGTTGATATTTAGTCGGAGAAATCAAGTTGAAGTGACTTGGTATTATTGGGTTTTACTTTATTTTATTGATTCTATAATTTAGTTAAATATTTAATGTAGTATTTTGACAAATACCGCTGCAGGGTATTATAATTTAGGTAAAAAGCTTATAAATCAGTCAAGGAGTCATTTCCGACCCTATAAATCATATATATTCTTGATCAGCATCAACAGGCGAATCGATCTAGCCATCTCAAGGAAAAATTTATTTTTTTCAAAATTTTGAAAATTTTATAAGGGGTTACATCGTTAAAATTGTCAAAAATTGCAAAAAAAATTTAATTTTTTAAAATTATTAATTTAGTATGCAGATTTATTAATATTTCAAAAACTAACATAGGGAAGCTTTCCGAATTAAATTTAAGCCTTTTTTGGCTTAGTTATGAGTTTTTTAAACTTTGATTTGTCATATAAAAATATAGATAAATATTACCTCAAAGAATGATATTATTATTTCAGTCAGAAGCATAAAAAATAGTGAAGGAGTCATTTCCGACCCTATAAATCATATATATTCTTGATCAGCATCAACAGGCGAATCGATCTAGCCATGTCCGGAGAAAATTTTAATTTTTCAAAATTTTGAAAAAAATGTAAGGGGTTACATCATAAAAATTGTCAAAAATTGAGAAAAAATTTTAATTTTTTTAAATTATAAATTTAGTATGCAGATTTAATAAACTATTGAAAACTAACATAGAACAGTTTTCCGAATTAAATTTAATGCTGTTTTGGCTTAGTTATGGGTTTTTTAAACTTTAATAATTTACATACAAAAATATCGATTCAAAGAATGCTAATAATTATTTTATTAGTTTAGTTTTAAATTAGTTAGTTTTGTTTTAAATTCGGTCATATAATTGGATTGCAAACTGTAAGGGTATATAAACATTGGCTTGCCGAAGTTAGTTTCCTTTCTTATTAGTTAGGAAATATAAATATAAATTAGCTTATGAAAGAAACCTTGTGATGGATAGTTCAAGAGTTTCTGGTTTTGGAAAGATAAATCCAATCCCGAATATCTTTTCTGATATATAATATCATGAAATTGATATGCCTTAATTTCAAAACAAAAGTCTTATCTATAGTAAACTTATACCATTAAAAATAGGTTGAATTTCATGTGTTGTCAATGCCCTCATTATAAATAAATTTTCTTATCAGGGAAATGGTGATTATAAGGAATGTTTTCGATAAGTCACTCTACCTATCATACAGAAAGTTCTTTAAATATTTGCTAGGAATGTGTTAGCTCAGCTTTCTCCCTGCTCCAAAGTCGTCCCTCACCCATTTAGTCCATATCCATTGCTACTCATGGTCAAATTTCGGAGCTTGACTTTTGCATGCTCTGTTTTTGGGCGTCTCTGGTTTTTATAGAGCTGTTTTCGCCATACCCGTTTCGATTAGCAAATTGCAAAGACTGTGAACTAAACATTGATGTAAATATATAGGTCTTATAAACTGTGTGGAATCGAAAGCCTCGAGGCGTTCCGTGAGCCATTTCTTGTGCTAATTGTTAGAACTTGCTGTGGGCGCCAGAGATGGATAAAAAAACAGAGGCAGAGAAACCGAGAGAAAGAGAACAGCCATAACAAACACCAAAATAGAGGAAAAAAAAAAGAATTTTAATTTATTTAATCGCTCCGTTTATGGATTGCTTTCGGGGGCAGCTTTTCAAAGCGGACAGACTCTTGTTTTCCAGTTTTAATAGGTTTCCCTTCTTGAGATATGTTCTCTAACTATTTCGGTTCGAAAGACCATGTAATGTAATATTATAATATAACAACAGTATTTTTTATCTATTTATGATTTATATAATATGCATTTAATATATTCCAAAATATGTAACGTTAATCCTTTGGAAAATATCTTAATCTTTCTGTGTATGTTAACTTATCAAGTTCTTCTATTGCAATTTTCCATTGCATTTGCAATTTTCCTCATCAACTGGTTCTTTCCTCTCTCCCCTCTTAACTAGATATTTTATAGATTTTTTGTTTTATTTATTTTTTTTTTCGTATAATTTTCATGTGTCCAACCAGTTTTTCTAGTCCCTCTTTGTCTTGTGCATCAAAAACGTGCCCCCTTTAAGCGTTTTTATTTGTTGTTATTTTTGTCGCAGCTGGCCAAGCTTGTAAATATTGTTTATACTTTTATTTACATATATATAAACAAATATAAATATATATGTGCATTGTGAAAGCCCTCAGAAAGAGAGAGAAAAGAGAGAAAAAGTTTAAGGTTGAGCAAGAAGTGAAAGGTCTGAATGTGCAGGGAAGGTGCATACAATATTGAATACCCTAAATGGGCGTGGAATGTTCAATGATCACGGTTTTTATGATTCACATTTATTGGGGTCCGGGTCGTGGTTTGTATTTTTTTAAGGGTTTTCCTTGCTTGTTTTGGAATTGTTTAATGCTTTAAGGTTGGGTGTTGTTGGCTAAAATCAAGGTGTTGTCGTACAAAAAGGGGGTTTACCTAACAAGGTTTCTTTTGGTAAAGAGGTCATGAAAGAGTTTATTTCAAATCGAAAACTAAGCTTTATCTTTATATTTTAATTCTCTAACGAGAAAAGATCATTTAAAGATTATTTAGAGCGTATCCAAGTTCGTGTTAGTCAAGTTCACGTTCTTCCCTTCATTCCTCGCACATTTAATTACACATTTCTAAGCGCTACCTCTCTGGACTATCTTGGTTCCTCAGTTTTCCCCCCGCTTTCTGGCCAAAAAGTCAGGGACTGCTTTCGGCCTCGTGCACACACGCTAATTCCATTAAACAATTGATTCCATTGTGCAATCATTGTCACGCAGCCAGGCAACAGCAACCGCCGATGGTCGGTGCCTGGGAGCAACATCAGCAGAGATTGCATGTACCGGTCGGTGGCAACGGCAACTACTGCATTCCCCAATAACAATGGAGCACAGCTTGCGGTTAGTATCTACTCATCCGCTTAAAAAAGATTCCACAGATATATACAGGTAGCAGATGAAATTGTATCTGTATCTCTGCATTGCTTTCCGCTTAGTCAACGTAAAATACTACAACTTCAACTCGAAATGATTGGGAGATTCTGCTGCTTTCTCGAACTTTCACTCTGCGAGGAAAACGCACCTTTAGGTATCTTTTTTATGCGTAATTTGTGCACTTTTCTTTTAGGTTTTCCCCGATTTTTTTTGAGGTTGCTGCTGCAGTTTTGCGGGTTTTTCTCTAGTCTGTAGCGGGGTCTTAGCACCAATTTTTCTTTTCGCGTGGCAATCTCCGCCGCCGTTGCCGGTTCGATTTGGGCTGCGGGCTTCGGGCTTCGGGCTTCGGTTTCTTCGAGAATCGCTCGCCTCGATGTTGCCCGCAAGAAAGCCGCTTTGCAACTAATTCTTCGCTGGGAAGACAGGCCAGACGGCGGCGCTCTCTGGGCTCTGCACGTGTTGGGGCGCATGAAGCGATCGCTCTTCTGGCGCTCGCTCTCTGGGGCTTTCGCTAACGAAAAGCGGTTTGTTGTCGTCAATAAAAATGTTAATTTAAATTGAATTTGTCCGGGACATATTGTTGGAATTTTTCAAGTTCTTATTCATACTTTCTTACCTGATTTGTGCGGGGTATTTGAACTACACCTAGCAGCACTTTCATTGCCCCAACGGGGGTGACTTCATGCTCTCTGTGTACATTTGACATGCAAATCCAAGTTAAGTGTGTGGAAAATGGCCCCTCTTCTGGGGTGGTGGGTGACGACGAAGTGAACCCACTATTTCCAGTTAAACTTGACACCTTATTTCATGGCGGATTAATGCCCATCACGTGCCCCCCACGGTCCGGTTTGTGTGGAATGTGAAAGTGCAATAGATACGAGCACTTATATATCCGTAACTGGATGATAAATGGGCTTATTAATTGATTTTATAGCAATCATATTTGTGTTGCTAATAGTTTTCATGGGCTTCCTATGAATTAAACATTTGTTCACCTTACTTTTCCTTACAGATGTCAAGATGTTAATCTCAGGAAGGAGTATGTCAATCTGGTCGAATCTGTACGCGATGCTGGCGGCGAGGTGAAAATCTTTTCCAGCATGCATATCTCAGGAGAACGTGAGTACTGAAGAAAATATAAATAAATAAAAGGATGTTTAAGGATGGAAATTACAGAAAATTATATGGAATTTAAGGCGGAAACACCTTAATATTAATAGAGATTAGAGATGAAAATTTCCTAAGACTAGACTAAGTACTACAGTTTTATATTTCACTTACAAAGACTTGATAGATACTTCAAATCTTAGATCACTTCCAGTATTTTCTGTGTAGTTTCCCATCATCGAAAATAGAAATAGAAAAAATGACTCACTTTGGAGTGCTGAAAGAAACTTCTTCACTGATTAAATAAAGTGCATACACATGCTCCATTAATTTAAACGATAGAAGAAAGAAGAACTACATGAAAGATTTAATCAACTTTAGCAGCTGCTTCATTAAAATACAAAAAGAAAACTAGGAAAAATAAGTGGAGTTCTTTAAAAGATACTTGTAAAGCAAAGTATATATAAATTTAGCCCAGGAATAGATCCATCTTCACTTCCACATGCATTATGTTCCACCTTTTTGTCCATTTCTATGCTCAATTTGAATATTCATGTGCAGGCAGAGGCAGGGGCTGTGTCTAATGACCTCGTTAAAATCTATTTTTAAAGGCGGCGTTGCAATAGCCTCTGCCTCGTAAACAAATGTTTTATACACATCTGTATACATGTATGATTTCTTGGAGAGGGGTCTCCCACATTACAAAGTCCAAAGGCGCATCATCAATTTGCATTGAAAAGGCTGCCAAGTGTCTTGCAGAAACACTCTCAATTTCATTTTGTCTGCAATTTAAAATTAATTAAAATTACATTTTCACATATTGCGAATATTTTTGGGATGTAAAAGTGCTTGAAATGCTTTAAATAGCTGCGATCACAAGTGACTCACGAGATGCGATTCCTACTTTCCATTTTTTTGTATTTTGGCAACACTCGAAAATGGGTCGTTGGGGTTTCCAAAATAGATCTCCCTCAGTACTTTGTAGCTCTGATAGCAGCTAAATTCATTGTAACGACTTTTTCTCAAGTATTTCTCCCCCTTATCTGTTCGCAATTAAATCCAATGAGACATTTTAATCAGCATTAAGTTGCGCAAGTATATAAACATACCAGAGCAAGAGCCTTGTGTAAACAGAATAAAATTTATGAGAGATAAAGGGGCCCGCGTGTATGCTGGAGTAAACAAAATCAGCTTTTTCTCCTGCCTCAATCCTGAGGTAATTGGGCAAACCCATGAATTTGTAATGCTGCATGAATGTGAAGTTCAGCGCTGGCTTGAGTCATGGCCTAGAACAACCAGTGAGCCTTGGGATTGGACAGCAGAACCGCCCACAACCGGGGGGCATAGTAGCTGCTGCTGCTGCAGTTCTGAGATTGAGAGTAGTCACTGGGTTCAAGTATGGATGGGCTGTGTGTAGTCGACTGGAAATTCTGGTTTTCTTAAAGTTCTGCTCTTGTATTTTATCTATATACTTCATTTACATATATAGTTTAAGACAGCAAACCCACTGATTAACTCCACTTTCCTTTAATCTGCTCCAGAACTTGCTCAACTGACTGGAATAGCAGCTCTTTTGCGTTTCCCCATGCCGGAACTGGAGGACAGCGATGATGATGACGACGAGGAGGGAGCGGCGGGCGGAGGCGATAGCGATAGCGACTAGGAATGAAATATACATAGAATATAATCTTGGCATTTGTTAAGAGGAGCTGTAATTGTGCTAGCGATGGATATACACGACTAGAGAAGAGGTAGAGTAATAGGAACCACGACAGACTTGGACTGCGTCAGGGCATATACAATATAAATAGTGCTAATTCGATACGATATATACATATATACACAACATGTAACTCCCTAAGTATACCCGTGGCTGGGCCTAGAAATTGGTAGTCAGATAATCCCACCCCACTTTCTTGACTGAAGAAGAAAGCCACAAACCTACACGAAAGATTACAAACAACAAAAGATTATCAACTATATATAAACATTGTGTTCGGAACCAAAATGGCCACAATTTTTGAAAGCCTTGATATAAGAAATGTTTTAAACGATTGATTTGATTGCTAAAGCGAAGGTTTTGCTGCGTTTAACGTTGATGTACATTTCTCTATACAAATTTTAATTAACTTTTAATGCTTAAATGCTTCAATTCTCAAAATTGTTAATCATTTTGTAAAGTGCAAAATAAAATGTAACAAAATATTCTTCCAAAATATAATCTGCAGTCATCATTAATTATTAAATGGTTTAAGGTTGCACGCCTTAGGTCCAATAAAACCATTTTGGTTACTGTTATTTGTATACATTTTCATTGGTTTATTTTATATTCCTAAAAATCAAGACACTGAAAACCCCCAACGACTCCCCAGGCCAGCTCACTTGCCCAGCTTGGCTGCCTTGGCCGCTGCGGCGGCCGCCTCCTTGCGCGCCTCCCGCTTGGCCGTCTTGCGGGCCTCCTTCTCGCCAGCCTCGATGGTGCGTCGCTTCTTGCGCAGCAGCCACTCCTCCTTCTCCTTGGACTGCTTCTCGCGGATGAGTTTCCGGAAGAGGTTACGATGGCGGGGCTTGACCATGCGTGCCTGCAGGCGGTGCTCATCGACCTCGGCCTTGTGCACCTGCCGCTTGTTCACCTTGTGCACCTTGCCCGACTGCACGGACATCTTTTGTTTCTCCTGCTGCAGGCGCTTGGCCTTCTCATCGAGCTCGTCCTCTTCATCGTCGTCGTCGTCGTCTTCATCACCTTCCTCCGGATCCTCTTCATCTTCGTTGACGCCATCGATACCGCCGTACTTCTTGTATTCGGCAGTTTCCTCTTGGTAGGCCAGCTGCAGCTGCGCATCGAGCAGCTCCTGGTCTACGGTTTCCTCCTCCTCCTTCTCGGCTTCATCTTCGGTTTCATCATCGCTTTGCTCTGCGTTTAAGAAGAGAAATTATTAAAGAAACGAAACAAACTAGACTATCCAATGATCCTACCATGCGTTTCGATCAGGGAGGGATCGAGCAGGGCCTTCTCCTCGGGCGGTATGTAGGTGTCCCGCTTGGAGTCCACGAAGGGTGACAGATGCGGCGGCAGCTTCTCGCCCAGGAAGTACTTGTTTGTGGGCAGCAGCTGGCGCTGATTCACGCAATCGAAGAGCCACTGCGGCTGGATGTAGTCCCGCGAGATGTACTGAGTGGCCAGACTGGGCCTGTCCACGATCTGGTGGGTGATGGTCTCATCACTCTCGTCGTAGGTCGAGCCAGGGTAGATGGACGAGTCCCAGGATACCTTGCCGCCGAAGGAGCGGATAATTATGACCAGCGGCTCGCGGGGAACTTCGCGATTGATGAAGAACTTCAGACCCTTGAAGAGTGTGCGCAGGCGGGCCACCTCCTGGGCCTCCTGTTTCATCTTGATGATGCGCTTTGAGTCGCCGTCCTGCTCCAGCAGCTCCATATCAATATCCAGCTCCTCCTCATCCTCCTGAACCTTGTCCGTGCGCAGCAGCTCAAAGTTCAGAGCAGCAATACGATCGGACACGAAGCTAGCTTCGTCCTTGAGCGTGTCCTCGTTGTCCTGGAGCACGCTGCTGGGGAACTGCGGTGGATAAGCCAGATTCAGGCCATGGAACAGCCGGAAGTTGGTGAAGCCCAGCATAATGGTGTAGAACTCCACAAAGATGGACATCACCTTAAAGTCCACCTCCTGACGGGACTGTGGCTTGAACGGATAGTAGTGCGGCACAATCCAAGTGACCTTCTGGCCCTTGATCTCCGCCTGGAAGTAGTAGCCCTTGATCGAGATGAACACCTTGCGCAGGGACTTGGAGGCGATGACATAGTGCAGGAACTCGATGGTCAGGCGACGGCAAAGGTTCGACTGCTCCCTGGGAATCAAGTGCAGCGAGGGGAAAGTGCTGAACAGGAAGAGCAGAGTGAGGCAGTCATCCAGATCCTTCAGGGCATCAATGAAGGTGGGATAACGCTCCTTGACAATGTGATCGAGCTTGATTTCCGGGAACAGGGCCAGGCGACGCTTCAAATTACGGAAGTCCTTGATGGCGCGGTCGCGACTGCTCTTCTTGGCGAAGATCTAAGGGTTTTAAAGGGCCGACAAGTGTTATTAAAAGAAGTTTCAGGGATTTTTTCCGTGCCAAACCTACCTTGTAGTCACGCAGCGTCCACACTATGGACTCGTGCAGCAGGAAACGAATGTCCTTGGTGTGATACAGGACCTTGATCTCCGAGGAACCTTTTTGGGCCCTCCGCCTGTGCTTCGGCTCGCGGGGATAAACGCCTTTGAGGATGCACAGCCTGCGGAAATCGTTCAGCGACAGTTGCAGTTTCCTGAGAGCAGCCCGTCGGCTAATATACTGCGTGGCCTCGCCGGACTCGTACTGGAAATGATAAACAACTCTTTATTTACACCAATTCTCAAAACACATAACCTACCTTCTTGGGGCGCCTCATGCTGTCGGCTTGTGGATATGCGTTTCAATTAAAAAAAATTATTTAAAAAACACGCTGGCGACCAAAACACACGTGATATTTCAATTTTCAGATTTTTTGATATTCTTGGTTTGGTCACTCTGAATTCCGAGGCTGTTATTCAACATTTTATTGATATTTTTTGGTCACTCTGAATGCTGTTATTTAAAATTTTACATTACACGACTAAATAATAATTTTACACGCTAACTTTAAAAAAATGTTTATGGCCGTAAATGAACGCGTGCCAAGATGCACGGTATCTCAAACGATAGAGAATAATATTCTCTAATTTCGAATTAAATCTTAATTAGATCTAACCGTCCGATTTTGAGAAATTCAAGTGATTCCCATTTCCGACCATATATGTTCCTGTAAAGAATATAATAATCCTGCTGTACTGGCTGAATAAATAATAAATAATAATAAATAAGCGAGATTATACCATAAAGGAAAGCGAATTTATGATCATATTGATCCATTTTTCATTAAAATCCGTTCAGTCTTTCGGGAGAAAATTAATTTTAAAAACAAATGTTTGATGGACATCGATTATTTATAGCATTAGTTATCGATGGGGAGTCAACCCTAGTTTCATAGTATTCATCTTGATATAAGTGTGACCATGTAACTAAACTTTTTGAATTTAAATTTAAAACGATTACTGAAGAAAATGGATGCTTATGTTATTTACTATTATTAATAATCACAAACAATAATAGCTGCAG
Organism: Drosophila bunnanda; assembly: GCA_035046265.1. Lineage (NCBI taxonomy): Eukaryota > Metazoa > Arthropoda > Insecta > Diptera > Drosophilidae > Drosophila > Drosophila bunnanda. The sequence continues at coordinate 2,714,264 of JAWNOB010000076.1, read as the reverse complement.
TATAAACTCAGCCTTACTGAAATAAGGCTTTAATTAAAAACACTCTTCCTCTGCCATTGGATAACTCATTTTATTGAATCTGTTTTATTGTTTTGGTTTTGTTTTGTTTTTCTTTTTTATTGGTATTGTATTGAGAAAATAACATACAGTCTAAGTTTGTTGTATTATATATAATATTCGTTATATATTAGTTAGTTTGAACATTAACTTCGTTTATTTTGTTTTGTCCGCAACTCGCTTACTGCAGTCGCTTTTCGCGCTTCTTGTTGATAACAAAAGTTTGTTTATTAAACGGCCATTTCTCGTTTGCTGCGGCTCTGCTACAACTCGGCTATTTTCTTTTCGAAAACATTCGTGTCCTTGTGTCGTGTGTGTGTCTCTGTTGTTTCTCGAGTAACTGCTTTCCAAGCCTTGTTAACGGTTCCATGTTAATGTATCTGTATCTGAGTGTGTGGCTTGTTGTTGTTGTTGTATATTTCACCTAAATAACTAGTTAACATTTCGGTTTGTTCGCTATAGCTTCGTTTTGATTTACATAAGTGTCGCCTCGCTCTGTTCTGTTTTCCACCATCGACTTCGTTTTCAGTTAGCGGTCCTTAAAATGCTTTATATAACGTCATATAACTCTTGGTTTATATATATCTTGAGTGCCAGCCATATATGTTTGCATGTATCGTTAGAAATTGACTATATATTTGATTTTGCATTTACGCCTTGCTCGTTTTTGATGATCTCTGTTAACTGGATGGGCTTGGGGTTCGAATGATTGTGTGTGGTGTGTGTGTGTGTGTACTTTGTATAAAATCTAAATGTCGTTAACTAGACGTACTTGTATAAAGTAAATAACTCGCTGCATTACATCGTATATACTCATCACTAGAACCCACTCGCTGGTTCGTCAACGAATGACCAATGAGGAGGGTACTGTACTCCTTCGATGACTAGAAATGGCAAACCGAAACGGGAATTCTATTTTTAATACGGTAACCTCTTCATTTTGTGTGTTTCTTTCATGGTTTGTCTGATTATTCATACATATATAAATCATTTGTACAATCTTATGTGCTAGAAGCGTATCAGTTGTTAAAATTAATGTCTGTTATTATAATACTCTCATTGTTCGCTATTAAAAGTTACACACTCGTGTCCGTGTACTAATTACATGCCCGCTTTTGTGTTTTCGACTGAAATACACACACACTTTGTAAGGTAAAATTCAAAATTACAACGATCCAAACTCAACAACGACAATATATAACGATAACAACGCAAAATTGTTTGGTGGGTAATGATAACTGTATTACACACGACGGCCTTATGTTCACGCGCTATATATCTGCTGATCCGCTGATCGCTGGCATTACAAATCAGAAAATAAACGCATCCGGTTTATACACTTATAAATTTGAAAACGCTATAAAATCGTTAAATTAGTCTACCAATATGTTAACTATTACTTTTTACTGGATTTCATATATCGTATTTCGTATATCGTATTTGATTCGTCATCGATGCTAATCGGTAATCGTTTGGTTTCCACACGCCGAACATAAAAGAGAAATCGAAAACATATCGAAGCCGCAGGCAAACATATCGATTGACTGACAAGTTGTCTAAACAACGGACGCAACTTGAAACTGTCTCTAAATATCTTGTATAATCGAATATAAGTATATTTTGCATACATTGCATTTCTATTCTGTATTCATTATCGTACGGAGTATTAAAAAAAAGTAATCCCTTGGAGCGTGTGTTGCACAGACACTATCTATATATGGTACATATACTGGTTTATAAAAGTTAGTAAATATATATATATATATATGTATATATATATCGGTTTAGGTCTAGTTCGTAGATTATTTAAAGCTGAAAGTAATGATTATGTGCTCGTTCGTTTCCCGTTATTACTCGTAGACGTTATATGCGGTATATATATATATATATCGGTATCGGTATCGGTATTTCTTGATCAAGACGATTGTTATAGGTGATTGACTTGAGAGCGCGTGATTAGTAATGGCCAGATCGATCTATAGAAATGCTACCGAATTGTGGTCTCTCTGTTCTGTGCTCGTGTGTTTGCTAATTTTTGTTTGAAAACATCGAAGGAACATCGAATAACACATATAGTCATGCCAATTACGTTCAAATAATACGAATCGAATAGTTGGGTATACTTACGGTTGGATTTTTCTGCAAAGAAAAACTCAAAAATTTGGTTGAGGACACATAAAAATTAGCAAACACATAATATCGTTTGTTTTTTGGTTTTTTGATTTTGTTTTTTTTTTAGTAAGTTTACTTTTTTCGCTTTAATTTCAAACAATGATTTTTATTTTCATAGTTAAATATTTCATAAAGTATATATAGCATTACTATATCTTTCGATTCAATTTTTGGTTTGTCTGTTCTGCTTCTTCGTTATTATTATTATTAATATTATTACCTTCCGCCTGACGTTTCGTTTATGTTTGGTTTTTTTATGAACGCTTTTGCTAATGTTTCAACAATTTTTTTGTGTTTTTGTTTTTGTTTCACTTTTACTTTTACTTTTTTACGCAATTATTCAACTTGTTAAAAATCTATAACCATAACAATTTCATATATATATATCTGTATATATATGCTTCTTGTATATATTTCCTCTTATTTACTTTGCTTTAAAGCGAGACTCCTACGGCCACTCGACATTTGTTGTGTGTTCGGTGTGTGTCTGGTGTGCGTTTCTGTTCATAATGATTCAGGAATATGGGTGCAGATGTCGGGATTATCCTTTTCCTATCCATGGAGGATGCATGAGAGAAGTGCCTCGGAACTATCGTTTCGATCACAAACAACAAAGCTAAAGTTCATAGTTCGTTAACAATTTCCCTGCGGAATATCGTCGTAGTCCCAACCATTGGCTTTTGTACCTAATTTTATAGACAGAAGAGTGGGGGCGCGATATGTGTGAATAATAGTTTTTCATGGGCGTCGTGTGTGTGTGTGTGAGTGAGTGAGGGAAAATCTTTAGTACAAGTAATTGCTGGGTGTGCTTTTCCACGTTTTGTTAGGTTCTAATAAGATGTAGTTAAGTATGAGTGTATTTTCCTCTTTGTTTTATTAATAAATATGACTTGGTTTTAAAGTTAATTTGGAAGATATTTTTTTTAAGGTTTTTCTATGTTATTTTTTCTTTTTGTTATTACGTTGTTGTTGTTTGTAGTTAAACATACAGCTTGTATAAAAGTTTAAGTTAATTTGTTGTTTGTTCTTTTTGGAAGTTGTCTCTGTTAAAGCCCGCTGACCGAGGCAATCCTACTCGTGAGAAGTGAGCCTGCTAGTTGGGGATATATACGATGCAAGTGCCTCTTGGTATATACCGATGGACTAAAGATTACAATTTTTATTCTTGGGGATTCCGAGAGGTACAATGAGAAGGGCTGGGAGAGGCTGAGAGGTAAATATATGGATTACTTTTAATGAGAAGAGCATAACTTATTATTGAGAGTAGTAAAATAGTCACTAAAATTATGGAAATGTACCAGAAAGTTTCAATAAGTTTGCATAGATATTCAGAGAGCTTTAAAGAAGGACTTTTATAAGAGATATTCTTCCTATCTAAATTAATACTCTTTAAAGGAAATCTAGAGTGATTAAAGGATATATGTTTAAGGCTTTCTCAGCCAGCTCTCTGCTGGATTTTGTCATGGGCCAAGGAAGGTGTTGTCATGGTCTTGTATGGTGTGGAGAGGTTGTGACCTGATGTAAGCCTCGTTCAAGTTTTATACACTGTCCCCATCTCTCGTTCCCTGCTCATCTTCAGCGCCAATCTCCGGCCTCTCGTCCATATCCTATATGCGTTTTATAATTATCATTTTTTATTTATTTATATGGTATTTATAACTGTGTGCAGTTGAATGCACAGCACCCATGGGGTGTAAGAGCAGCCATTAAGTTGCATTAATTCTGCATCTGCATCGGCATCTGTTTCAGCTTCTGCTTCTGTTCAGTGGAGGCAGCATCTATATATATATACATATATATTCAATGCATATATAATTATTTCCGATGCGTTACAACTGCTGTTGTTCGATTTTTTTGCATTGAGACTCACATATCGTACAGAGGAGTATATATAGTGCGATGCCACTGTTGCTGCTTCCTCTAATTCATAAAAATTATTGCTTTCTGTTCGAGTGTATCTCTGTATCTTCATCTGTATCTGTATCTGTGTCTTTGTATCTGTATCTCTGTATCTGTATCTGTATCTGTGTGTGTGTGTTTTGTGGGTCTGTCGTTTCCTTAACTTGACTGCGAGCCATATGCAAACGCCTGGATATCCGTTAGATACATTGCCTACTTAAGTATAGTTGCATATATATATATGTATATAGTAAGTTATCTTCTGTTATATATAAAATATATATATGTATGTATATAATTAGGTGTATATATGTATGCGTTTTATGTTAATTTACTTGGATTTTGCCTCCAGTTAGCATTTCTTTGCGGCCATTTTAGGGTTCTTTAGTTTTTAGTTTTTAGTTGTTAGTTTTAGAAAAATGTTACGTACCTTCTAAATAAAGAGAGCAAGTTGATTTTGTTTCATATTTTCGTTAAATATCATCTTATATGTCGTTTATATATATATATAAATACGTTAATATGCTCATATATTTATATGAACTTGGGGGACTTCATTAAGCAAAAAGTATATGAAATTAGTTTCTTCTTAGTTTTTTTTTCATCTTTTTTTGTTCGTTTTTTAGGCTTAGTATTTGGTTTTTGTTTGGATTCGAAGTATAGTCTATATAATAAACATGGTTTCAATATAAAGTTAAATTTAAACTCTGCTCCTCTCCTCTACACGCCAACAAGAATCAGAATTAGAATTAGGATCAGAACTAGAATCATAACCATAACTAGAATTAGGATTAGAATTAGGAATTAGGAATTAGAATCGGACTCTGGAATCGGTTGATAATAATCGATAATCATAATGCTCTGGTTCGGATGTATGGCAAATGTTTTAGGTAGTAGCATTCCCTACGTGTTCCGAGTATAATTGTAGCTTATTCATTCATTTTTTTTTGGTTTCTCGATTCGTTCGTACGCAAATTATCACTTAATCAATATATATATATATATAGTATGCCATGTAAGTGTGCGTGTGAGTGGGTATATAAGTATTATGCGTACAAGTCGTAAACTAGATAGAGTTTAGAGATAGAGGCTCTGGATAAAGCTTTAGGAGAAATCGTAGTAGAGCACGCAACAGAAAGGCATCTGCTCGATCAACACAAAACACGTTCTAAGCGCTCCTCGCTCCACATTCTATCGCATCGTATCGTATCGTTATCATTATCGTATCGAATCGTACCGTATCGTATCGTATCGTATCGTATCATTCATACCGCTTATAGGGGGTGCCCATTTGTGCCAAGATATCATATATATATATATATTCGTAGTTAAAACTCAAATAGCTTAGATAGTTTAGTAAGAGAGAGTTAGAGTGGTGGTGGTTGGGAAGCCATTGTCTCGCTAATATGGTTTGTAGGCAGAGATAGCAGATACGATAGCTGACAGAGGATAGCGGATACAAGGATCGGGAGCAAAGGTTTTTCGTAGAGTATAGGCCTTATAGGGTGTGAGCGTGTGTCGGTGTCGGTGTAGTAGGGCTTGCGTTAAGAAGCTGCGCGGCTAACACTTTAAAGTAAATGTCTTTCGAAAAAGAAACGCTGGCACTAACTAACTCGCATTTGTTAACGTTAAGTTTCATCATCGTGATGTGTGATTGTGTCTGTGGCTGAGTGAGTGTCTGTGTGTGTGTGTGTGTTGTGTCCTGTGTCCTGTGTGTGGTTTAACAATTCGATTATTTAGCTGTAGTCCTTTTTGTTAATTAATTCGCTATCCGTTCATTAATTCGCTTGTATATAGTTTAGCTAACTGGATGTGAGGTCGTATCCTTGGGGCATCCTCCTCCTGGATCCTCCGCATTCGCATCCGCTGGGACACCCGGGGTGTCCTCGGTAACTGCCCGGTATGTTTGTCTTTGCCCTTGCCCCCTTACACCGGGCAAGTGATCAGATCGTATTCGAACATCAGCGAGACGGCGACAAAGACAAAATACAGCAGAAACATGGTGAAGCCCAGTCCCTTGTTCATGCGCCAGCGGAAGCAGGCTATCGATAGCACCACGAACACCAGCATCATAAACAGGATGGTTATGGAACAGACCATGCCCACCGAGTTCACCTCCACGGGTGCCCCGTAGATGATGCCGTACAGCAGCCACGGTATGGGCAGGCTATCGTTGGGGAGGGAGGGATTCAAAGCCAGTTAGTCTTGCTTCGCCATGGGTTAATATATAAAAGCCAGCTTGGTCCACACTCACCCCACGGTCACGTCGAATATGTTGCTGCCCACGGAACTGGACACGGCCATGTCGCCGAATCCCTTGCGTGCCACAATCACCGAGGTAATCAAGTCCGGAATGGATGTGCCCGCTGCCAGGAAGGTCAGGCCCATGACCTATTGGTTTGGAAAGAATATGAAAGGATATGGTTGAAAAGGGTTAATCAGCTGCAGGCTAAAGCAGGAGAAAGCTCCTCTACACCAAGGATATTTTTGTGTGAATTAAAACCAACGAAAATCGCCTTTATTAAGTACACTGGAGGTAAAATTTGGATTAAATCTTAAAGGGAAATGGATTCCCTACACAAATATTCTAAGAGGATATTTTCTTTTAATTATATTCAGTTAATTTATTCAAATATCTTTATAGTTAAGCTTTAATTCAGAAATATCCATCTAAAGGACATTTGTCTTCAAATAAAAAGGCGATTTGAGCGGATTCAGGGATTATATTCAGGTGAGTGTACCTCGGGCGGAATTCGCGCCGTGTCACCGGCCACATTGGCCCACCAGACCATCAGGTAGGAGAAGGCCGCTATCCACACAATGGAGCCGATGAAGGTGACCGGAAAGAAGCGTTTGCCGCGCGGCGTCCGCGTGTCGGGCAGTGTTAGCCACATGGGCACCAGGAGTGGGGCCACCAGGACGTAGGTGAGACGCTTTCGCGCCGTATCCGGCCAGGCCATGCTTAGTGGTTCCGGCTCATCCTCGATTTCGGGCGCCTTTGGTGTCGGTGGTGGTGGGAGATAGAGATTCGATTAGGGCTTGGACCGAACTGGACTGCAGTCGCGTTGTTAGATGTTAGTCTTAGCCATAGTATATGGTTATATATATATATATAGTTAATATTGAATATATAATACGGAATTTGTTGTATAAAATATATAGTAAAAATGTGGGTGTTGTGAGTGAGTCAGTGGGTGGTAGTGGTGGTGGTGGTGGTGGCGGCGGCGGCGGTTGATTGATTCGATTCGATTCGGTCTCTGAGGTGGAATGCTTTCTGAGCTATGTTTACAGATGGGTCATGAGTCGGATTACACTTGGAGATATATATATCAAAAATTTCGATTCCCGGCTGGGGGAGAACTCACTCACAGACAGGCGGAGATCGGATTGTGAATCGGGGAGGGATCGGTGTTAATATCGAGTTACTTAGTGTGATACGAGTTCCAAATGGATGCACTTACTTCTACTTAGCGGGGCTACACAATTACGGTGCGATGCTGATTGGTGCTGGGAGGAGGAGAGATGGTTGGACTTAAACGTGAACGTGCAGAGATCAATCAGCATCGCGGGTACAGTGGTGCTACGGTGCATTCGTACAGTGGGCATGCTCAGTAAGTCTAGTCTTGTAAGTGCAACGACACACACAGTCTACACAGAGTCGATCGGAGGCGATCGGAGTCGAGGTATATCGTGAACGAAAGTAGAAAGTAAAACCGATTAAAAGGAGTGACTAGATCTATAGTACATATCACTAAGCTACTCGAGCTCTACTAGAGTGTAGGTGTGACACATCATAACAGCAAGAGCAAGTGTGTGTGCGTGTGGTATATCATTATTATTATTATTATTATTATTATTGAGTAAGTGGGTGACGGTATTCGGTGGCCTTGCAAAATGTAACAACTAAGTGGAAATTTATATGCGATCTACACACTCCACGCTCCTGGCCAGGGGCCATCGTTTGACTCAGGTTTTTTCCATTGTTAGAATTTCTGTATTCTATATTTGGGTTTTTATCAATCAACAATATTACAAATATGGGTTAGTCATTAACAGCTTGCGGTTTCTGGACTTGATATTATGGGCAATTATCATTAATCATCGCCTTGGCTTGATGTGTTTTAATTTACGATATTGTAATTAGATATTGTATTAGCTCAAAGGTTTATTGTAGGCGCCTATAATTATTTACACTGTTCTTACGAGATTTTGTAGCAACTGTATAATTAGTAATATCATCTTAAAAATTTTTGTTTAGCAGTGCTGTAATGTAATTTGACTTACGATATTCAATTTAGATGCGCCTAGTTAGTAGAAAAGTCGTTATATATTCATTAGAAACTCCTTACAACAAATGTCTTAAATTCAATATATGATATTAAGGATATTTAGCTTTATTTTGGATTTAAATATTTAAAAAATCCCAGTTCAAACGAGGCCACTGCCATGGAGCTTTAGTGTTCGATTCGCGTGCCTTTGTCCGATATTCTCTTTGTTAATTTTGTAAAAATTAATGAAAAAACAACACTTTCATTGTTTACGATATATAGTAGTTGTTGTTAGAAATGATAAAGATCGTATGCAATATATAGAAGAGCGAAGATAGGTAGATATAGAGAGAAAGATAGATAGAGAGAGATCAATAAAAATTGTTCATGAAACTAACTTTGATGCTAAATTTGCGTGTCTGAATTTTGACCCTCTGCTCAATCCAGCTAGGACGTCGACCACTCAACGATGGCTTTAGGTTGATTTTTCAAGATATATAATACAATATATATAATATATTTTTGCATGGGGCAAGTATTTTGGGAGAAGAGTACACATTTATATAAGTAAATATTTCATTTTCCGCTCTTCTGCGGCCAACTTCTCAGAATCAGATCAGTTATGGAAATAAAACTTTGATTAAAACTTAAGCTGTTGGTAAAAAGTTGAAGACTTTTGGGGGATTAGACAGAAAGATAGATAGATAGTTTTGTTTTTTTTTATATTGGAAAAACTGTTCGCAATGTGTAGAAGAGAGAGAGAGGGGTGTGGGGAGTCGGGGAATTACGTAACAAACACATACGGAGCGGGAAAGAGTTGAAACACAAACACAGTTTCCTTTTGTTGTGTAGAGGGATTTTCTTTTTTAATTTTTCATCAAGAGCGAGGGCCAACTCGGAAAAAATTTGGTTTGAAGCGGCCTGCGGGGCCAGCCATGTTGTGTCTAATTGTGAGTCGAATTCAAAATGACGGTGGCGGTAATTGAGGCGAGTCAGCACCTCAGAATTTTGTTTGTTTGCTTTGTGATCTTTGCATAAATCAAGAACAAAAAATGAATGTAATTAATAATCAACTAGGAAGCGGGATTATCCTCGGCAAGCCGAAGTCTAAACACCCTTGCAGATACTTAAGACTTGCATTTTTACAGACGCATAAAGAACCTTCTAATGAAGTTTTCAAAAGCAATGTGTTTTTATTTTCTTTCTTTCTTTTTAGGATCAACAATTATTTTCTATGAAATTTTCTAACAAATTTATATTTAATTTAAAGGTATATATATTTATTATTGAACCTTTTTGTTATCTACATTTCTTTTTAATCAACGACATGTACTATTTGTTGAAACCTTATTTACGATATTCGAACCAGTCTTGTAGAACCTAATATATTTATTAAGTTACACATAAATATTCTCTGAACATGGGTTTTTAAAATGATTTTCATTCAAGAAGTTAGTGAAATAATCGATGTCAACATTGGGGTTTCAGAAAGACTAATGCTGAGATCATTACTAAGATACGAATGAATGTCGGAACGGAACTCCCTGGGAGCCTCTGCAAGGGGCAAAGTGGGTTGTGCTCTCAATGAGCATCCGGAATGCAATGCTACTAATGTCTCTGCCTTGGCTGGTTTTTCTTTATATTAAATACTGCTTAGCTGATGGGGGGGCCAAAGCCAAAGCTAAAGCCAAGTGCTAGAGCCTATGCATAAAAATGTTGGCTTTAACTGAGAATATAAGCGATTTACGGTCACACACTCGCCGGGGGGTGGTGGAGTGTGGTGTTGCCGGTGGTGGGTGTGTGTGATATCGGTGGTTTTGGGCGCAGCTACTTTGCATTGGAATGACTGCATCGCATCGCTTTGCTTCGCACATCAATGAAATATGAATGGATATGGAAATTATAATATGCCAGGCTCAATAATGACTGGGGTTCTCCCCCCATCGGTATTGTTCGGTATTTATGGTATATATATATGTATATATAGATTGTTCTGGTCGGTGGTGGAGTGGTGGCTGTTGGTTCAACGCTAGGTACGAGTAACGAAATTAGGTAAAAGACACAAAGCAAATGAGTTCCAAATGGGTCATACGGTACGAGTATACGAGTATGCAAAAATTTCACTATTCCGAATTAGCTCTTCTTATTATTCTGGGGCAAGACAAAACACACACAGAGAGAGAGAGATAGATTGATAGAATAGGTAGAGTAGATTGATAGTTCGATAGAGATGGATGGATAGATGTGGCCATGAGGGTACTCCGTAGGGTGGCAAGAGATAAACATACACAAACCAAAAGGATAAGACGGGGGGAGTGGAGTTGAGGCGTGTGTTTGTGACAGATAGAGATAGATAGAGTGTGTGTGTGTGTGTGTGTGTGGTGGGTGGGGATGGGCTGTGGGCGGTGGGTGGGATCGGTTTTCTTTTTGAACAGTTCAATGGAAAAGAATTCGGGCACAAATCGTTGTTTAGTTAAAGTCAAAGTTAAAGTAAACCGAAAATCCATAAAAAGTCACACATAAACGTTGCATAAACACACAGACAGATCTTTATCGTATATATTCCCTTGGTTTTTTTTGTTTTCTTTTCTCCGGGGCGGACTTGACTTACTGCCTAAACACACTTATATTTATGCAATTGCAATTTTTTTGGAAATGAAACCGCCATAAAAACACCAGTGGGAAAACATCAAAATGGAAAGGAGAGGGAAAGAGTATACATCAAAACATATATAATTTGTTGTTTGTGGTTTTGGGAAAGGTCGTAAAAAACACACACCATGGTTCAGTTTAGAATCAGTTCAAACGTTGTTTCAATCGGTTAACCAATCAGTTGCTCAATCAATCAATCGATTAGCAATGCAAAGGAAACATGCCAACACAGCTAGAATTGGAAAATGGTGTGTATATATTTTTGTAGGTCGCTTGAACTGGTCGCTAAACCCTGCCTGTCTGGCAAAACTAGGTAATACATCAAATTGGAGTTGGATTTGCCGGTTTTCATTTCTTTTTCGGGTTTTTCTTGCTTTTGGGAATTAAAATTAAACGATATTTGATTAACGATTAGCATGAAGGAGCTTTCAATGTGTTTAAGTCAATTATATTCCTGCTATTAGTTATGGTTTGGTGTCACATTTCGCTTTTCTTTGTTGGAATTTTACTTTAAAGACTTACGATATTCACTTACGACATTCGAACATTGTGACTTGAATCAATTTTGCTGTTAAAAATCAAAACAACAAAGATTACATGTTTAAGAAATTGAAATTACGATATTCCCATTACGATATTGACTCTACGATATTTTGAAATTTACCCCTAACTAATATGCTCTTTCAGCGGTAATTACATATCCTTTATATGATGACCGATATTGCCTGAATTGTCATTTAGTCGCTTGTATGAAGAATGCAGCGCATTTTGTGTGACACAATCAATCAGTTTTATATTTTTATCAAACCAAAAACAGACAATAATAATAATCGTTATAGAAAATCATAAATTTCCAACTGAAAATCATGCCTAAGGAAAATCATGAGCATCGTAAATTATTTCATTAGCACTGCGTACTCGAAATCGGGCAATGGATGGAAGAAGGTGACTTACCGAGTCGAGGGTGGTGTCGATATTCCCGTTGGGACGGTCCCCGATGGTGGTCTCCTTGAGGTTGATCTTGACGTGGTTGGCCGCCGAGGTGGTGGCACCACCGCGCTGCGGCTTGGTGGCATCCAGCAGCACCTTCAGCGAGGCGATGGCGTGCAGCTGTGTCGCCTTCTCGTCCACTTTGCCTGGAACATCATCTTTGTCATTGTAATTGTGTGTGGTTTTTTTTTTGCGAGTGTTTTCGAATAAATCGATAAGAAATGCAGTGTTTGTTGTTGTTGTTGTTTATTGGTTTGTTTGTTGGTACACAAAACACGAGAGAGTGTGTGGTGGTGTTGGTGGTGTTAGAATAGCGTTGTTGTCGTTGTAGAGTAGTGTGTGTGCGGTTACGGTATTCGGTATTCGGTTTTCGGTATTGTTTTTTGTTGACACACAACGAATTGAGTTTTGAACGCAAAATCCAAGTGTTTTTATTTTTTATTTGATATTTTTGGTTTGGTATATTATTTTTTTTGCGAAAAATTAAAAAAGAAAAAAAGAAGAAAAAGGAAAGAATAAAATTGCATCGATTAAAATCAGAAATAAACGAATTAACCCAGTTACGAGTTTCAATTTCAGATTTTTAGTTTGTTTTCATTCTTAGAGCTTTTTAATTTACAAAGAAATTCATTTTGGGGGATTTTTATTTTGGATTGGATCGTTCATATACGCAAATATATGTCTATATGTATATTGAAAATATTTTATACAAAATGTTGATGTCAGTTGCGAGACAGCATTTGGAGGTTGCTTGAGTAAGTCGAGACAGTTACGGGGTTAGCGGATACGGATAAAGTCTAGTCTAGAGTATTTTCTTTTTTTTCGGGAGGGGGTTTTGACAGAACAGAGCGGTAGAGAGAGACGGAAAGAGAGAGAGAGCGAGAGAGATAGAGAGCGGGGGGAGCAGACTAGCACTACGACTATGACTAGATATAGTATATAGTAACTAGGACTAGGCTAGAGATCACTACTGATATTTACCGTGTCAGAGGCTCTTGGGTATTCGGTCTAACTTTGTCTCAGAATCGGAATCAGCTTAGATCCGATTCGATCTATTGAGTGTGAACTTGTGTTTTGCACTAAGAGCTGATTAGTATTTCGATCTGGGTTTTCATGATTATGTTAAGGGGATCGGACGGCGGGGGTTATTCTGATGGCTTTTCGATTGGATTCAATTTGATTCGATTCGACTGGATTTTTCTGTTGTCAATGAACGGCATGAAGTTTGCTTTTGAATTTACATTTTCTCTTTCAGGGGAAGGCTAACTTATACATTTCTCTAGCAAAGAGAGACCCCTTTCTATGGCACGGCCTAGCTATATATACATATACATATGTGTGTATATATGTACACGATTCCGTTGGACTTACAGCTAAGCTAAGCTTACGTTTCTATAGATCGCTTGTGTGTGTTTATGGAGGGGTTCTTAGGTCACTAGAGCTATGGTTATCCTATCGGTAATTTTCATTTTTCATGGCTTGATATACAGACCTAGAGAAGAACATGCTCATTCAGAGAACTGAGAGCAAAAGCACGACTAGATTTTGGGATGGGAGTTGTGTTCTTAAGACCCGCTGGCTAAGCGAATTAATTCCAATGCGATCAAGGCTCTGTGACAACGATTTCCGCCACTTCTTGGCCGGATTTCCAGGCGGAGCACGGCCCAAAAACACAATTCCCATGCAACGAGCATAACGAGTTGAAAGAAACGCACAGTACACATAAGTAAACAATATTTTTGACGAACATTCCAGTGACAAAAAGCGATCGGACCTATGCAAAAACAGCCTCTGAAACGAGCTCGACTAGTCGCACATGCACCGGAGCTCGTTAATTGTCTTAAATAGTTTTCTATCTACTCGGATGTGTGTGGTGTGGATGGGTGTCTAGTGTACGATGTATCTGAGTCTGGGCCCGACTTGCGGTGGAACAGCATTGCTGCCAGCCAATTGTACTAGTTGCTAACTAATTACAATTTCAATTACAATTACAATTACGATAATGATTACGTTTAACACATACAACATTAAAAACGCATAGTTCAATATGTACACTATAAATTGTTTGGTGTTTGTCACGCGTCAAACTCAACTCAACTCAACTCAATCTGGCAGCAGTCGGTGGCATAGGTACTATTAGTTTAGGCATATATTAAGAAACATATAGTATATATGGTATATCGTGGCCTGTACTTGGTACGTGTGCCATTGAACTGCGCCAGCAAACTCTAGGAATTTATGATAATCTCTCTAGGCTCTAAGATATATAACGCATATGTATATATATATATTTATATAGATATTGGTATAAATGTAACTCCAAACTGACATTGAACAACATAAAATATTTTCTTTATTTTTGTATCAAATTTCTTGGTTTTTTGTTTTTGCTTTTCTTTTTTTTTTTTTATTGTTTCATTCTTTGGTTTTGTTGTTTGTTGCAACAAAATGAAAAACAAAGCCGAAAATAAATCAGTAAATAGCATTTCGGTGAAGCATTAGCAACTGAAGGCGAAAGAATAAACACCTGTAAGACCCCGCCTGACCCCCCTGCCTGACCCAACAAACTAGCTCCGATTGAGATTCACATTAAGTTATAGATACAATAACTGAATCATCTAATTAATGGTAAACGGTTTCGTGGCTTGTACATGGGGAATTTCAGTCTAGAGAGCCCTGCAGTCTGTGTTGGCTTTGACAGGATTATGCGATTGGTAATATATTCTAGACAGTTTAATTCATCATTTTTAATTGTTTTAGTGGAATCTATTAATTTTGAGATTAATAACGTTGTATTGTTAGTACTTGAGCAGCGATTCATTGAAATATAATCTGGTGGAAATATAGATTTGAGAAGTACTCGGAATTTATTAATTATTCTCTTTTCTTTTAAGGCCTGTATAAATATTTTAGAGAATTACTTTCCTTTGGGCTAATAATCTATTATTAATTTGAATATAAAACTGACAGAGAAATCGACTTAATGGGAGCTTATTAAATTTTGAGTAGATTTTAATTAGTTCGTGAAGGCTTTCCCTTATTGAGTCCTGAGGGTTTGAATAATTAAATTGTTTTACTAAAGCCTTAATACAAATTTGTTTGGGTAAATTTAAAAATATGAAAGAAAACTAACATCGGGAGGCAGAAATTTGACTTATAGGAAATAAATCAAATCGGAAAACAATCAAAGGTAAGCTTAAAATATTCACATTCTTTGAATCGATATTAACCTATATTTTTTCGCTAAAATCATAGCTTAAAAATATCGTAACTAAGCCAAAAATGCGTTAATTTCAATTCGGAAAGCTTTCCTATGTTTGTTTTTAGTAACTTAACAAATCTGCATACTCAATTTAAAATTTTTTGTTAAAATTTAAAATTTTTTGTCAATTTTTGACAATTTTAACGATGTAACCCCTTAAAAAATTTTCAAAATTTTGAAAAATTTAATTTTTGTCCGGACATGTCTAGATCGATTCAGCTGTTAATGCTGATCAAGAATATATATGATTTATAGGGTCGGAAATGACTCCTTCACTATTTTAAATGCTTCTGACTGAAATTATAATATCATTATTTGAGCTAATTTTTATCGATATTTTTATTTGACATATCAAAGTTGAAAAATCTCATAACTAAGCCAAAAAATCATTAATTTCAATTCGGAAAGCTTTCCCAAGTTAGTTTTTTTAATATTAATAAATCTGCTTACTCAATTTAAAAATTTAAAAATTTTAATTTTTTTTTTCAATTTTTGACAATTTTAACGATGTAACCCCTTATAAAATTTTCAAAATTTTGAAAAATTTAATTTTTGTCCGGACATGTCTAGATCGATTCAGCTGTTAATGCTGATCAAGAATATATATGATTTATAGGGTCGCAAATGCCTCCTTCATTGAATTACAAGCTTCTGGCTATAAATATAGTACCCCGAAAGGGTATAAAAAAATTCAAAAATTTATTTTGTCTTGAAAATCCTGACCTTTTAAATTTGCTAACTCTTTAAAGATTAAGAAAGGGAAATGGGAAAACCTTTATTTAATTTTAAAAAGCCTGATGGATCTGATGGATCGATTTATTGGCACCTATATATATAATTTCAATTGGATTTGGATTGGCATCTGAAGGTGAAGGCTACGCTACAATTTCGAAGTGTTCGCTGCGAACAGAACCTTGCCCAGCGATTTTTCACCTGCCCGCGAGTTGAGGTAGGCCCACTTGGAGCTACACGAATTCTAACACCTCGCACCTGCGAACCTTGGCGAGCACGCCCCTGAGAGCGTTGCCTCATTCCGAATCCAAAATCCGACTCCGTGTTGGATTCGCTCGTGGTTCGCTGTGTGGGCCATTGCCGTGGCAACGACACCGACACCGTCAGCGACAGCGAGGCCTTCCTACACATTTTCCACATTTTTCATGGGTAGATACACGACCGAGAGCCTAATCCATAGCAAATCAATGGTGGAAGTCATCGGTGCTGAGCTGATTGGAAACTTTGCAGAACTACAGATTCTATCCTGTTTGGGGGATATTGATATCGCGATGACCTTTCCCTTCCTGTGCTCTACACGAAAAGGAAACGGAAGGGTTGAAGCCCCTGGCTCTGTCGCTGCCCCCATTTTCCATTTCCCTCCTATTGCTGTTTTTTTCTGTGCTACTTTTTGCTTGTTTATTTTTCGGTGTTAGTTCGCGTCGACGCTCCGTCTGGGCCTGGCGTGCTAATTAGGTAAGTGGCTCCAAGGTCGCCATTAAAAAAGTGAACCAAAGGCAACGAAAGCTAAAACCAAATTGAAAGAAAAACAAAACAAACCGAACCGAACCGAGGCAAAGAAGAACCGAACGGAACTGAGGGCAACAACGCAACGTAAAAGCGAAATGGAAGTGGAAATCGGAGCATAGACATAGATACAGATACAGATATAGTAATTGGGCAGAGCTGCAGAAGTGGAAGGATGAGCGAAAGTAACTTCTGGCTGGCAAGTCAAACATCCAATTAGAAGAACACAGAAAATTGTATACAGAGTTTCGGGTAAAAACACAACCGAAAAAAAGGCAGAACGAAACTGAATAGAACGATTTGGTACTTTTTGGAACAGAGATATAGATAACAGGTAAAGGTACAGGTACAGAGTATATATAGTATAGTATATAGTAGAGTAGAGTTTGGATGTTATATTGCATTTGTATATTTATCTTATATTGGATGTAAGCGTGGTGGTCTGGGATCTCACTGCGACGAAAAGTCGTAAGTCAGGAATGGTTTTGTTTCACTTTATACAAAATATTGTGAATTTAAATATCATTTTGAATCACTTTCTTTAAATATTTACAAAATGCTTACAATTTACATATTTATCAAGGGAGTAACATCATAATATTGTATTTAAAATTTAGAGCAATGCAACAGCACAGCAAAACGAGTGTCACAAAAATTACTCATACGCCCTGTATGCTTGGTTACATTTATTTCAACATTAAAACATAAAGAATATGGCAGATTTACATTAATGAGCTTTATTTAAAACAATATGAAATATATAAAAATGTTCTTTCTTGTGTAAAAATATTAATCTTTTATCGAACATTTGGGATGGACTAATTTTTTGTACATAAAACTATTCCCTTAAATTATGCAAATATTTAATCTTCAAATAACATTTTAAATTACATTCTTTTACTTTATTTTTTATTATTCCTGATTATCTTAAGACTTTTCTCTCAGTGCTGAAGGAGTTGAGGAAATGGAGTTGGAACTGGGACTTGGAAAATGGGAACTAGAGGCCTCAGGACCTCTGGGGAGTTGCGGACTGCGGATTGATGCGGTAAGCGGGGAATTTCATTATGGGGACTTTTAGTTGCTTTTATTGCCAATTTCTTTTTATTTATTATTGTTATTTTTTTTTTGGCAATTGGCATTATATATATTTTTTTTGTTGGCTTTACTTGTGCAAAACACACTGTGGCAACTCAACGGACTTACCATCGTGTAGTGGATCTATCGTGTGTATCATTAGCTGTAACAGGCCGTGGCGGAACTTGGCGCCGGTCTGAGTACTACCCGAGGTGCCGCCCCCGCCGCTGCTATTACCTGTGGCGCCCGCGTTGCTCGAGCCCGGCGGACCCGAGCGCGTTTCGCTCGCCGCACGCGATGTCACCGAGCCGCCCGGCTGGGTGGCCATCGATGTTTCCGAGGAGTTGGCCGCATTACCCTGCAGGTGAAGGAACGGAACGGAACAGTGGGTGGCGGTGGGTTTTTTTTTTTTTGTTTTTTGGTTAGGTTTGGCGGTAACCATAACGGCATTCGGTTACGTTACGGTTACGGTTACGTTAACGATTACGGATTGGGGTTTTTCATTTGATTTGAGATTTTTTTTGTTTCGAGTTTGATTGATTTTTCGAGTTGTGGTATTTTTTTCGAAAGAGCGGTGTAATGTTCATTTTTGGTTGTTTTTCGATATTTTTTTTTTTTTGGTTTATGGTAAGCATATTTCGAGAAAAAGGTGAAAAGAAGAAGAAGAAAAGTTTATTATTGCAATTTGTATAAATTTACAAGTTGAGTGTAGCTTTTTTTGGGGATTCTTTTAACTGTCACATGTTGCTGTTGTTGTAGTTTTGTTCTGGTTGTTGTGATTTCTGTTGTTGTTGTTGTTGTTGTTGGTGTATGCTGTTGGTGTTATTGTTGTAGTTGTTGTTATTGTTGTTGGTGTGTGACTTAAGAACTAATCGAATCGGTAAGTGCAAGTTAGTTGGGTAGCCAATATCTGAACGGAAATCAGAGAACATTAACATAAAAAAACAAAAAAATAAATAAACTGATAGAATGATTAAAAAAATAGAAAAACGACGTTATACCGTTTACCACAACATCCAACACAATACGTTACGATACACGGACGACTTGCGATCGAACTGTGCAGCTGATCTAGGGAATATATATGGTACAGTCTGGGGATCAGAGAGATAGATCGACAGTCTGGAACTTACATTCGATGGGCTCTTTGACCTTGGCTGTCAAAGGTGGATGTTTCGAGGAGTTAGAAATATTTATATAACAAGTTTCTGAAGGTTTTTTTGTGCAACAAAATAAACATATCGATCGGTGCCAAGTCAACGCTTTCATTTATTTACAGAAGGAGAGTAGTAGTAGTAGGTGCTAAGGATCGATCTTGGAAGTACCTTGCCCCTTTCGGAGTCGTATATATAATATATATACACATTACAAAATCAAAATGATATAAGTTCGAGGATGAGGGAAAACAAGAAGAAACGAGAAGAAAATGATGAACACACACTTTTCGTTGGTATTTTTTGGTCGTTGGAAATTTTTTCTGTTTGTCTGTTGCAACAATTTTTGTTGGGGTTGTTTTTTTTTTTCTTTTTAAATACATACAAGCTTTATATGATTTTTTCTCTTTGGTAATTTCTTTTCTTTGTATATATACTTTTTAAAGATATATCTGTATTTGATATTTGTCAAAGCGCAGTGGGAAGTTTTGTTGTATTTCATTTTGCCTTCACTATAATCAAAAAGAAACAGATAAAACACAAAACATTTGGAAAAACTTTGTCAGAGAACTGAAACCGAAAAGAATACTTTACTCAATCGATGCGAATTAATTGTCGGCACATTAGCGAAGGAAGCGCAGGCAGATGAGGGATTCGGATCGGATTCGGAATCGGAATCGGTGGGTTTAACTAATGCAATTGCAAGCACTAACTTTAAGGCTACGAGAGAGTGTCCAAAGGGTGTACCAAATATACGATATATACGATATGGGAGGGGGGTGGTGACTAATGGGGCTCTAATGAATGAATGGAAACGATATGATAATTGGCCTGATACCTGACTGACTATATATATTCTGTTTACTCTATATGCTGTAAACTGGTGTAAATGAGTCTCGGTTTTCGTAACTCCCCATTCATAAAACTGGAACTCGAACTCGAACTGGAAGTGGACGTGGAAGCGAAACAGGTGCAGGGCAGGTCTTAACAAGTGGCTCGTGCCTGGGTGAACTACCCCACCGCGCTGATTATAATGCTAATTAATGCCCAGTCATGATCGAATGCCTAATGGCTAATGGCGGGGTTTTCAGCTCCGATCACACTCATTCACGGTTCGGCCTAACTCACTCATCCATCCATCCACTGACGCAAAGACCCAAGACACCTGCGAAATCCACTGTCTCAAAGGGAGAAATCAGAGAGAAAAGAACTCTCTCTGCGGGCAGGTTTATTCACCTTCAACCTGTTCCAAGGTTCGATTAATTTTTGACACTGCAATTAGCCACGAATCTATATTAGTTGCAGCTTGTTGTCGTGTATGAAATCACGCCAAAAGTATTTTATAATATCGAAAATTCATCACCGATCGCCGGAGACAAAGACGTTGTGCGAGGGGGGCAAATTACGTTCGTTACCAAAGCGCTTAAATCACATAATGAATTATTTAAGTCCAGCATGAATCACACAAACAGTAATTCGAAAATCAACTCAAGATTCAAGACACTCAAGCTCAAAATTTCGCCCCTGAGTGTTGACCTGAGATGCAAATCCGTCAGGCAAACAGACTCAAACTCGATATTGTCACTCAACCTGTTTGCGTATGATAGTGTAATACAAAAATATTCGCTCAGAGGTAGGAAGAACTGTCAACCTGTCCAGCCGGGGGGCGACCCCGAAACCCGTTCCAAGAAATATCGCAAATATTCCTGGTACTGTGACGTGCCAGCCCAGCATTTGTTTATACTCCATGTTTGGGTTTAGTAAACAAAAGCGAGTGATAATAGAGCCCCTGATAACCGGTTGATCGGATCGAAGCGAATCGGATGCACTCAGTCGCGAGCCGAGGCCCGGACTTGAGCTCGGCTCCGGTGCGGTCGGTGTAATCCAAGTCTTTATATATAGCGCCTAAGCCCGCGCGAGCCTCACTTAGTTACGAACCTCTAAGCGAACCGCATCGCATCGCATCGCGAGTATAGCCACAGCCACAATGTTTCAAAAAAGGATTATCGAACTGATCACGGTCCTCGTGTACTGGATGCTCCTCACGCCGTACATCTACAAGTTCTGCAAAGATCGCGACATTGTGAAATTTAGTGCAGACCATCTTATTAGCTCCATGGGCGACCACTGCACCTTTGCCCTGTGCCTGATGATTGGATACGTGGTCTTCTACCGGGTGGTCATCTTCATCTACATGAAGCTGAAGGAGTGCGACATACGCATGTGGGACGAACTTAAGCACGCCAAGGATGATCCAGAGGCGCACTTTGGCAAGAAGTCACACTACAAGCCCGTTTCCCTGGAGAACGTGGATGTGGTGGACTCTCCGCCTGGAAAGCTGAGGAAGACCAAAAGCATGGACTCGATGAAGAAGAAGGCTGGCAAGCATTCCGCCTCGCCACCGCCAATGATCCGGACCATCAGCAATCCGCTGCTCATCGAGAGCGACCTGGCGCGCATCCACATCAAGCACGAGACGCGGCCTTTGGAGAGTGCCACCTTGCCCAGACACCAGCAGCTGGCCCAGGTCCATCCCAGTCCCAATCCCAGCCTGAGGAGTGCTCCACCCGTGCCATTAATGGCGAAGAGCGCCACTCTGCCGAACAACTACGGCCACGGCGTGATCATGTCACCCAAGGTTCTGATGCCCAGACCTGAAGAGGTGTAGACACCAATTAGCGCGCGGAAGCTACCTTATAATACTTTGGAGGTAGTTTATGCGACAGCATCAAGTATTAGCTACTGCCCAAAGATCGAATAGATAATCGAGAAACCACACGAAATTAGTCAAACACCACATGCATTCCCCTGAACTCATTCCAGTTAGTGAATTCCTTAGTTAGTGAATTATATTTATGAATATGTCATAAGACTGCTCCTGTTATCTGTGTTTAGTTATTGAAACGCAAACAAACATTTATGCGTAGTAAACATATGTCTATTTAAACGACTATTTATACGACTATTAATACGAAAAAAGTTGAATAAATTATATATATTGTATATGTGAAAACGATGGTTTATTTATTTGGAGAAATGGAAGGAGAACTCTGAGCGAGAAAGTCCTTCTATGTTGGAAAATGATTCATTTTTGAATTCAGAGATTTAAATATTTTATTAAATATTTACTAACGCCTTAAAAAATCATTGCGTCCAAAAATTCTTTAAAAAAGTAAGTATTTTGATTTGATGTATGAGAGCATTGTACTTTTGAAAGCTAATACTTTAAAATCCTATCATCAAACTAAGAATTTTTGTATAAATTATTTAGCTAAATCGCTTTAATGACCTTTTTTTTAAGTTTTTAAATATAAACAAGTCTCTGAAGACAAATTTTCTGTATTATATTCTGTTACAACGAATAGCGTCGTCCTGTTCTCAATCCACTGCCTACTTTTAGGCGAATTTACAGGGGAATAAAGAAATGAGCAAACCTCTTTAAAGAACTATCTTAAAACTGCTCCAAAAACATGTATTAAATTCGAAATCAATATTCTATCTTTTGTTTCTCAACTTAAGTTTGAGCTGGTTAATGGTTTAAAAAGGTTTGTGCGCAAGGGATGTGTGTTTTACAGAGCAGGAAGCGTGGAATACAGAAAATTGTTCTACGCATGCGTACAAGTAGCTCGCTCTCTTTTCCTCTCATATATTCCTCCACATTCACTCTCATTCACTCGCTCTCACGCAGCATGCGACCAGGTTCGAGTCTCGACTGAAGATCAAGATCAAGTTCAAGCTGTGTTTTTGTGCAAAAAAGGTTTCTTTCTGGGTTAAACACACTCGCATGCAGAGTTCTTTGGGGCAGGTGTAAAGTGTATGTGTGTGTCTAGTGGCTGTATGTGTTTCATTGAGTGTGTGTGTGTGTGTGTTTAGTGGAAGGTTATATGTTTAGTGAGAGGAGTTTGGTGGATTCACACAAGTCGAGAGACGCATAGCAAATCAAACGTTGGACTAACAAATGGAATCGAAGCTAATACTAAAGAGGAAATCAGAAGACGAACTATAGTGAGTAAGATAGAAGAGAAATAGTATTTTGATAGCATGAAAGAATAGGAATAGATAATAATAATGATGATCAAAAAGTTAGCAGAACGTGGAGGTGCAACGCAGTAGAAATTAATCAGTTAGCAGGAATTTTTAATATACTTGGGTAGATTTGAATTTAATAATTAAACAAAAATATTTGCTGGCATATGTCCCTAAAAGTTGCATTCTAGAAGTTTGCCTTTAGTTTTAAAATATCTCGTAATATTGCATATCATCATGACTTGAAAATCATTTGACATATATTTCAAATACATCACATCTTGAAATACATCAAATGTATATCTAAAACACTCAATCTTTGAAAAATATCTCATTACCGGTTTAGACTTGCCTCTGCCCAAATATATTTCTATATATCTCTTATATTCCTACCCATAATCGTAATTGGTTATAATTGAATTGCAAACCAACTTACGGTTGCATTTTTCGAATTTCTTTTCAAAAACTGGAAATGTATTTAAAGCTGCATGAGCTCAGAATTATTTCAATTGATGTTCGATGTTCGAGGATCTAAAATGCTAAATCAATGCAAAAAAGTAAACCTTAACCGGTTAGTCTTAGCTTTACAATGGGTTTTTTCTAATTAGGCACTCCCTGTGGAATCCAGAGACCGGTTTTTCCTGGCAGAGATATACCCGAGATGGATCTAGAAATGCCATATAGGTGAGCAGTTCGATTTCGAATCGTAACGAAAACCCAGAGTGGGTCAAGGCGAGCACTTTCTGGATTTCTGCAGGTGAAATTTTGAGTGGAACTGCGGAGGAATCACTCTGAGTGACTGTCACCAGATTTATGGTGGCTTTCAATGCCAATGAGAAGCAGCAGCATCGCTTCAGATTCATTAGTCATGGACGTTTCATCGACGATTGCAACAACAATGGCCCTTAGTCATAAAGATATCTGCTTGGTAAATACTAGTAACACCTGCTAACTGGTTAAAGTCCGGCACGCGCCAAATGCTCGCATGAGACTGAACTTGTGGATATGTGGCGATGTGGTGATGTGGGGATGTGGGGATGTGGGGATGGAGCTGGAACTGGGGGACTTCTGGGGGTGATTTTGGGGGTGGGAAAAACATACACAAAACGAAAATCAAAAACGAAATTTCGTTCCTGGCAAAGGATCTTCGTTTTCGTTTTAACTTTGATTCTTTTCTTTTCATTTTTTATTGGCAAACAAAATTTTGTCTCATTAATTTCGCTTTCTCTTTTACGATTTTCTTGATTTACGTTTTTTGTAATTGTTTTCTGGACATTTAATTTTCAATATATAAGCTTTCACTTGCTTTTTTCGCTTTCAATTAAGAACATTTCGAGATAGAGAGAGAGAGATTTTTGTTGGAATTTTTTTTTATTTTGGACTGATTTGATTTGATTTGATTTCTGAATTGATTTGTTGCAAAAAAACTTCCCAACTACTTACTGCTGGCATAAGTTGATCTGTACTTCGGACGCGAGTCACCTTGTTTTTGGTAATCATCTTCTTGACGCACGTCTCCACCTGGACATTCCACTTCATGAAGGTCACGTAGGCGATGTAGATGGTGAACAGTATGAGCGCCTCCCACCAGAAGATTCGGTTGTCCCGGAAGAAGTAGATCAGCACCAGCAGGCTGATGCTGTAGAAGGAGCAGTCACGAAATAGGGGCCACCACGTTAGCGACAGCACCGTCTTCGAGAACAGCGCACACATGCCGATCACAAACAGGATGTTGAACACGGCGGAGCCAACGATCGTACCAATGCCCACGTCGTCGAACGACACGAAAACGCCAATCACACTGGTGAAGAGCTCGGGGGCACTGCCACCCGCCGCCATAAACGTTGCGCCGGCCACATCGTCCGTGATGCCGAGCTTTTCAATGATTACGTCAAGGGAAGGCACGAAGAACTCATCGCAGACAATGGCCAGCGCCACAAACATATAGATCACCCCAATGATGTGCAGGATGACAGCGCCGTTCTCAAGCTGTTCTTTCGTGAATAGGTCTTTCGGGAATAGTGGCGTTTTCGTGGTGGTCGAGTTATCGTTGTGCGTGTCTGCAATAAAATATTATAATAATATATAATAATATATAATATATATAAATAATAGGTGAGACATTCAAAATATTATATGAATAAGAGTAATTTTTAGGGAACAACTAGATAGCAGTAGAAGGCTTTCCTGCTAATATTACACAAATTCCCTTTCCAAAACACTTTACCCTTTTTTACAATAAAAAGACAGCAAAAACACTTGATTTAATTTTGTATTAGTTTAAACTTTAATTCCCTTGAAATTAATCCATTTTTGTAAAATATATTTAAATGAAAACTAAGCCCCTTTTTTCATTCTAATAATTCCATATAATTTTAATTAAATAATTCAAATAAATTTTTAGTTAATTTGATTTCACTCAAAAGTTGAGTGTTTCTTTTATAATATAATACACTTAATAAATTAAATGGAAAATGAGAATTTCCGGGAAAGAAAATTCGCTGCTCGCTGCAATTCAAATGAAACAGGAAAACATTATTGAAATGCTCGCAGATATTTATCTTCCAGAAAAATTTTCCACGTGCTTAAAAAGTAGTCGCATGTAATAATTGCGGTTTAACTCATTTAAATAAGAAGATTATTTAAAATGATAAATATCTTTTTATATATCATTCGTATATCTTAGTTCATGGTTGCCTAGCCAAACCAATAATTAAATACAGAGCAAAAGAGCCACAAGAACGTGCTTAATATGCAATGGAATCTTAAGTGATAAAAAGAATTGCTCAGCTGGCAATATATATAAAGGTAACCAAAACCGCTGAAATATCACACATATGACAAATTTGTGTCATTTTGCAGTCTGCTATTTTGACCTTTTGCAGTGCTACCTGTATCCGTGATTTGGATGGATACATCCCCCTATTAAACATCCTCAATTAAGTGGCTCGACCTTTTGGAAATAACGCTGGCGATACTCCCTTGTCGCCAATGTTGCGGCGCCTTTGGTCCGCGATTTTTATGGCAATTATTTCGTAAATTATGCACCGCATTTTGCAACAATTAACAAATTGCACTTATTTGCTGCCGATTTCGACTGCCTGCCGATGATGATGATGTTGATGTTGAACCGTAAATGTTTGCAATGTAAATGTTTAACAATAATTTGCACTGTGAGCAATCATTTTGGCGCGTGTACGCCAGGTAAATAATTAACGCGACTTTAATCGCCGTCTCCACTGATTCATGGCATTCGAACAGTTCTAATAACTCGGCTTCGACAGCCACAAAAGTCATCTTTTTATCGCTGGCTTCTTAATCTCCAGTCTAGCATTGTTTGTTTATTTTTTTGCAGTGGGTAACATGGTGCTTATGTTGCCAGTGGAGAATGTGTGTGATGTGGCACATTCAAGGGCAGGAAAATGAAAGGGAGAAGGCTGGGCTTGGCATAAAAACTAAAATCTAGATCTCTAGAATCTTTCAAACTTTAGTTATGAATTTGTAAAGATATTTTCGACCTTTACGTCTTTTAAAGTCAGCTTGAAATCCTTTAGTAATTAAGCTGTTTTCCCATAAAAATGCATTTTTATATCATTTGAAAAAGTTTTCATTTAAAGTTTATTTTGTGTAGGGAATACAGGAGATCGTCTAATCCAGGTCCCAGAAATAGACCCAAAGTTGACTCACAATGTTTTCGAACTGAGACGTTATACTGACAGACAGACAGCGAGGAAAAGTGCTCTATAACCGGTTTTGGGTTCAGACGACGGACAGGCGGACTCCCTGCCAATTTGCCAATTTGCATGCAGCTAACGGACCCCGCTACGATCCACACCCACAAAAACACCCACAAGTACACCCACCTTCTGGAGAAGGGGCCGAAGGAGGCGGTAGGCGGGACAACATCGAGCGTGAGCCACAACTGAATGATTCTAGTGAATCACTGGCCAAATGCTTAATGAGTGACGACGCTGCCGATTGAAAACCAACACGCTTTCAGGGCAGTTACACCAGAAAAAAAAATAGTTTAAAAAATATTAGTTATAACTGACTAGATATTTAGATATAGGTTTAAAGGCCTTGCAAATTTCGCTTCATTTTGTGTTCAAACATCAAGATTACCTCTGAATTTAAGGTATAATTCATAATTTCATTACTATAACAAACCCCATTCCTAAATGCATTTTAATATACAATTTGCTTCAGTGTAGCTGCAGTTATGGTATGAGATGATCTGGGAAGGAACACCCTTCTCGGCGAAGCAAGTGCCTTGCCTATCAAACTGGATCATCGGCTCAGGAAATTGGCAAAGTGAACTTAGCACTGAGTTACCCAGACAGTTGTGAGTTGGTCAATGGGCTTGAAGAGGCTGCAATGCAGCAAGGATATGAATTGGTTTAAGAGAAGCAAAAATAAATATAAAAGAGTAATTCCTAAAATACTCAAGAAGCTGTCGCACTAATTGCAGACATAATTACATCTTTAAAGTGAGCTAAAAATATACAAGATACGTGACACCTGATGAAAACGAGATGCATTGAACTTAGGTAATAATTGGCTAATGATCCCTTACAATTTGAAGCAGCAAAAGGCATGAATATGAACAAGATACCTCATTAGTTGAATAAATAATTATAACCTGAAGGTAATACGTGATAAGAAGACATATTGGCAATTATGTTTGATGAACTATTAGAGATTGGAAGAGTGGCGATAAAGTCAAAGAGATAACTATTAGGAGATAAAACAGTATATTTAGAATTTAAGTCCTAATGCATTCAAAATAATGCAGATATAGTAATTGTCAAAAAAATTTAATGCTTCACTAATTATCTCTTTAGCAAATAGGATAATGAAATGTTAGAGATTCGCAGAGTAACACTAAGTCCAAGAGATAACACTCAGCCGACTTATTTTTCCCTAATGAATCACATATGTATATAGAATTGCCGTCTTATCTGAAGAATAAAATTACTAATTCTCTGAAAATAAAAGAAAGCCGCAGCTAAAAATAACACAAACGAGGGCCAAAGAAATAGATAAAAGGCTGGCTTTTATTACTCATATAAACAATATATCATTTAAACTTATGAGTCCCTGGTTCCGCGACCATCTTGCATTGATTAAGTACGAGTTTCGAAATGAATCCCCTCGACATTTCGATTACGCCATCGAGTCATGACTTTGAGGAGAACACACTATGTGTACACCACATCCTACAGACACGAGCCCCCGAAGCAGCGTTGGTCATCATCGAATTGTGATTGGGTTCACTTGATGGAGGTAACAAAATAATGACTATTAAAAATTATTTATTATTTATTGTCTCTGATTATTTATTGCGGCCATGTGGGCGTCTGCCTCGCTGGCTGCCTGGCCTGCTCTCCACATACTTATTATGGAGCATGGAGCGCGGCTACGAGGGGAAACCAGTTCCCAGTCGAAATGACACCACAATTTGACTAAGCGATTGCAGTTGCCGTCGTGAGCGGAGCTCCGGAGATATATAGAGATGGTATCGTTGCCAATCACGCAAATTAATTAGCATTAATGTGCCAACAGGTGAGTGGCTGCGGATCGTAAAAGTTATTCCCCACGAAGGAGATTTCCTTAGCACTTTTATTTTTATGGGAGAAACGAGAGAGAGCTTTGGGTGATTTCATCCCAGAGATGAGCTCGTGATAATTCAAATCAAATAACAACCAAATGCATTTGGAATCAATAAAAATAAGTTCTTATTTATACATCAAGAAGGGGTAATAAATTGTTTTCTTTAGTGATTCCCTTGAAGGTTTTATTAGTCACTTGAGGTTTTGTATTTATTATGCAGAAAAAACTCGTGTTAGAAATACAAATAAATACTTAAATCTTGCTTTTAGTAAGGCTAACTATCTTTTTATATTCCTCAGTCTTTCTCAACAATATCTCACAAGATCTAATTCAAATAAAACAAACCCTCAAAGCTGGCAAGAAATACAAACTCTATCTATTCCTATTTCTTACTACTCCCTTATCCAAAATCAGATACTTTTTTATTAAATCTACCCAAATAAATTACCCAAATAAAAAACTAAATAAAAACTCAAGTACTACACCACTCCTAAGCTCACGCTTCCACCTCCAGGCGGCACTCAGTCATTCAATGGGTACGCGGTATGCGTCATGCCAGGCCAAGACGCGTTGTTTACGGAGCAACCGAATTCGCAACCAGAGAACAAAGCCACACCAGAATGCTCTGCGGCTGTCGACACTCGCAATCAGTCCGCCAGCAGAAACCGATCCATACAGATGGCAGCCGCAGTAGCTCACGGCCAGGAGGAGCTCTTTGTGAGCCGGGCCAGCATTCAGTTGCAGCTGCAACCCCCAAGAGAGGCGCCATCCCGCATCTACGAGTGGCGCACACAGGTGCTAACGCCCAGGCCCGCCCCGGAGGAGGACCTAGTGAGCGTCAAACAACAGGCCACGGAAGCTGCCACGCCCCGGGGCAGCTACTACACTCCACCGCAGATCTTTGGCACCGAAGCGAAGCGCAGGAATCTGCCCCAGACGCTGAGCAACTTCTTAGAGGCGGAGCGGCACTCCAGCGCCTGGAATCGCGTGACCAAGTAGGCGCCACCCAAGGAGACGGCGGGTCCTAATCGATTAACCCATTAAGTGTGTGCGGAGACCTGCAGGGGGCGGAGTAAAGTGAAATTCCATTCCATTTCGTTGCCAAAAATTCCAATTCATGTCCCAAAAATTGCTTACTCGCTGGGCCTAGGCCAACCCCGAACTATATCTATCTACTCGCTGTATATAAGCATCGCATCCCATGAATATTTATGTGCCCCCACTTTTTTGCCTCATAATGCAATAAAAGTATTATTTGATAGATAAAGCCGAATCCCCGCTTACTCTCTCTCTCTCTCTGTCGTGCCCTCCCAAGGGGTTAAACTTCATTAGGGCGCGATAAGAACGGGGCCTCGCAATGACTTTGGGACTGGCTGGGGACTGGGGCTTTTCAGAGAGGCTTTTGGGGCTGGCTTTCTGGACTAGCTTTACTTTTCTGCCACGTCATCAGTGTGCATAAATCACGGCTGAACAAACGCACGAAAATTACAGGAACCAGAAGAGCAAAAGTCAAAGAAAAATCGCACGCCTGGCCGGAAGTTCATTATGTGGGGGGAGCTGGCAGCGCCCCCAAGGCGGAAGTGGCCAGGGAAGTGGGACCCACACACACAGCTACACACACACTCTCACACACAACACTCCCATGGCCTCCTCTAGTGTCCGCGGTGTCCGCATGCTTTCACGCTCTTTGACCCATGAAAGCAGCTGCTAATTTATCAGAGAGACAGCGCACTGTGGCACGAACCGCACGCTCCGCGGAGAGCGGCCAGCGCTTCAAGGTGGCCGCCGGAATCGATTAGCCAGTCCAACAACAGCCAAAGAGCCAACAGTAAAGCGGCCAAAAGCAGAACAGCCAACAGCCAACAGCCAACAGCCAAACAGCCAAAATCAGAGCAAGCCAAACGTGCAATGCACATGCAAGCCAGTGCCAGCAGCAAAAAACTGATAAACACTGCGACAAAAAACCACAATCTCAAAAGTGTGACAGAAATAAAGACAATTTAAATCACTGAAAAGAAGAAAATGCCATTCGAAAGGCATGTCAGATATGTATTATCAAAAGATTATAACTACTATTTTAAAACGTTACCTATTTCCTATTTCTTTAATGGAAAATACCATAAATTTATCAATCTAAACAACCAATATATAACCTATTTACTACACAATTTCTCTGCGTGCCTGCAGGGTTGTCAAGTGGCTGTTGAATCAATGCAGGCTGCGAGAAGGGCCTCGAGCTCGTCCTGGCGCAGTCCTGTGCCCAATAAACAGTGCGGGTTGAAGGATGAAAGCCGAACTGATGGTGCTGGATGGGGGGCACTTAAGGATTGCCATAGAAAGTTTATCACGGCTATGAGCAGCTGTCAATGAAGGTTACTTGGCAGGAGCAGGATCTGTCCTTCCTGCACCTTCCCAACCAAAAAGTTACGGCGACCATAACTTGGCACAGTTAGGACCCCAGAGCCAGCCAGCCAGCCAGCCAGCCACACATGAGTGGGCCGCATTTTAGCTAATCAAAAGCGCCGCTCTATCCCCAGGGCGATCCGAGACCAAGCCAAGCCCAGGCCCAAAGTGCGAGCCTTATAATGCCTATACATATGTATGTGCTTGACCCAATTTCGCCTAGAATTACATTTCCTGGCGAATGGAGGAGGAGTCCGCTTTAATGGGAAATGTTTCTTACACTAATTTCGGCATTTACGAATTTATGGGCGTCGTTAAAGTTCACCCAGCCTGAGCGTTCAAAAATTCCAAAATCTGTTGCAAAGTTTCAACGACAAATTCCCTTGCAGAATGATATGGATACTGGTGCTTGTTGCCGCAAGTAGGTACTTGAAATTTAAGTACCATTTAAAGTGTAAACGAATACATGGAAGTGGGTTTAATAACTTTTGAGCTGTCAGAAATTCCAGAAATTAAAACCTATACCCATATATGAGTCAGCTAAGGTTTTTCTAAAACTGAAATTATAATTCAAAAGCTTAAAATTATGCGGTTTTGAAGTCAAAGTATAAGCTAACGATTCACAGGTGAATTCCAAATGATATTTGTAAGAGAACTATTCTTTAGCAAATTACCAACAAATAAAATCGAATCTTTTTTTGAGCCGAAATGATAAGTTATAGGATAAGTTAATTAATCTGATTTGTGGGAGACATAATCCCATTATTGTTCCGAGTGGAGATTCGATGCCTATCTCTAGCTCATTTGTGAATAATTTGTCGAAAAGCTGCTGAAAACTAGTCATAAATATCGTGGAAGCTTTGGAACCACAATAAATTTGAATAATTAAAAACAAACAAGAGACAATCTAGTAGGTCTCCAAAGCATTCGAGAAAGATTTGCTTACGCGATTGACACTCAATATCTTACGGATTGCATTCGATAACCTGTTTTTCCACCGAGTGACCGCAAAACCCCGGATTGAGTGAATCATTCTGATAACGGATAGCAATACCCAGCGGCGAAACCCCTCGGTGCCCACCAAATATGATTCATCCCAGGTAGGGATGGTATATCCAATCCTGCAGGTTCACCTGCGTCTGACTCAGTTGCAACTTGGAAAATCACAGCCCCCCAGCAGCAGTATTACCTGGCCACGGGGGCAGACAGCGGGGGCAATTAGTGGCCACAAGCAATGGAAGGACACTCGCCGGCCCACGGTGGGGGTGGAGCGGAATGTCAATAATTAAAAAGGCGGCCAAATGTTGTCATTTCAGACCGAACCCCATGTAACCCCGACTCCTTTGCCTCCTCGTTGGCTCATAAAGCACAGAAAAATACACCGAACCGAAAGCGAAATGGGTGGCAGGAAGTCGTTTCCTTCCTGCCACCCACAAGGACCCGCTTTTCCCTCCACCCCTCTTTGGGTGCTTTTTTTCCATCGTCTCTCGTGGCTTTTAGCATGCAACTCACACGTCCTTGCCAGGACGCTATTGTTGATGTTGTTGCCGTTATTGTTGTTGTTGTTGTTGGGACTGTTGTTGGCATTTTGATTTATCGATTTAAATTTTGTGTTTAAGGCGCTGTGCGTGCTCTCGGTCTCCTCGTTTTTTTTTATTTTTTGTATACCCGTTACTGGTCGAGCACCAGTCTATATTGTATTCGTGCAGGAAGCGTTTCCGCACTTTATGAAGCATAATGTATATAAGTTGTTATTCTAGATCAGGAGCAACTTTCTATAGCTGATGTGGTATTTAGGAACTAGAAAAACTAGATAAATATTTGTTACAAAATAGCTTTTTGGATGTAATAATTTAATAATAATGAAAAATTATCTATTAAACTATAGGATCAAATCGGAAATCGATCATAGCTAAGCTTAAAATATTCTTTGAATCAGTACATATTGAGATTATTATATGACATATTTTTTCGAAAAATCAAAGTTTAAAAATCTCATAACTAACCCAAGATAGCATTTATTTTAACTCGGAAAGCCTTTTTATGCTTGTTTTTATAAGGTTAAAAAATCTGCATACTCTTTTTGAAAATTTAAAAAAATTAAAATTTTGATCAATTTTTGACAATTTTAACGATGTAACCCCTTATAAAATTTTCAAAATTTTGAAAAAAATAAATTTTTGCCGGGCATAGCTTAATCGATTCTGCTGTTGATGCTGATCAAGAATATATATGGTTTATAGGGTCGGAAATGACTCCTTCATTATTTTACATGCTTTTTACTGAAATTATAATATCATTCGTTCAGTTAATATTAATTGATATTTTTATTTGAAAAATCAAAGCTTAAAAAACTCATAACTAAGGCAAAACAGCATTAAATTCAATTCGGAAAGCTTTCCTATGTTAGTTTTTGCGAGGTTAATAAATCTGCATACTCAATTAATAATTTCAAAAAAATTAAAATTTTTATCAATTTTTGACAATTTTAACGATGTATAAAATTTTCAAAATTTTGAAAAAAATAAATTTTCTTTAGACATAGCTAAATCGACGCGGCTGTCGATGCTGATCAAGAATATATATGATTTATAGGGTCGGAAATGACTCCTTCATGGAGTTTCAAGCTTCTGAAGTAGCTAGTAACTATTGCTTACAAAAATATGTAGCCTACTTAAGAGTTTTTAAATCCCTTTTTCCTTTTTCCCTTTTGGATAAGAATCGCTTACCAGGTATCTTAAAGTCGAATAGCCCCAACTGTAACTTTATTTCTCCCCCTCTATTTTTGTTTGAACTTTTCTTTTGGGGTTTTCCCAACTCGTTTTCGTATTCTTGGTGTCTGTTTCTGTCTCTGCTTTTGTTTTTCTCAATCATTTTTCAAAATGTTTGCATACACACACTGACACAGACAGAGGAGCATACAGAGTGTGGCAGAGACAAACGAATAGCGAGTTTTTGGCCGCCTGCCGTTTAGGTCGAGGTCTTTGCTTAACTTTATATTCTCCTTCCTTTCGGGCTTTTTTCAGGGTCTGCGCCTGCCAACCGCCGCCTGCCCGCCACCCACATGGAAAACGCCGACGTCGAGAGCCTGAAACGTCGTTAACAGCCACGTTTGCGTGTGCCTCACACACACACACACTGAGACACTCTCTGAAAAATACACACCCGCACACACTCTTATGGCACATTTTGAGCCAAGAGCCAAGACTATGTGTGTGTGTTTGAGTGTATTTTTGTTGTTATTATACGGAGAGCGCGCTCGCAATTTGGGTCGATGGTAAAATAGAAAAGCCAAAAGCAAGGCAAATACACACACTCAAACATTTGTATACGACGAGCATGTGCGCGAGGATACTCGTATATAAAATTTCGAACAAAGGTCGCCGAGGAGCACGGGCACGGGCACGGGCAGGAGCAGACCAGTGCACATTCGCTATATATACACATTCACCATATACATATATGTATATGTATATTTATATAAATTTATATGTGGGAGGGCGGGCAACCTGAGTTATGTGCGCTGGCTGTCTGCATTATTTCCACTTTTTGTGGACTTTTTCGCGCTGGTTTCATGTTAATTGCTCGTAGCCCCGTCGCTTGTTCCAGCAATCTGCGTTAATTTTAAAGCTTGATTTACACACAACAAGGATTCGTGGTTGCTGTCACCAATACAAGCTGCAATTGCAGTTCGCAGGACACGTTTTCGCCTCAGAGTAGTTTTGTGTGTCACGAGCTCCCCGATTTGTTTGTTGTTTGCACACTCGTCCTCGGAGGAGGCGGTGGGCGGAGTAAGCTAACAAACAAGGGGATTGGGCAGGATTTGCCGGGGACTACTTATCAGGGCTTGACATCATCACCATCCTCACGGCTATTCAGAGATTTGTCCGTTGACATCATCCTTGGTGAACTTTATAACGATTGCATATCGATAAATGCGATATGTGGTGTGGACAAAAGCATCGAAATAAATGTTGATGTTTTGAATATCTTAGAAAATTATGGCCATACTAAAAAGGATAATGAATTACTTCGGAGATAAACAAAGGCCATATTGTTATAGTTTCAATATCCCCTTAAAATATTGCCTTCAAAGTCCATATAGTTATATCTGAAAAATAAACGTTTACATCTTGCTCAAACTTTTTCCCTTTGTCCCGGCTTGGACAGCCACTTTTTAGACCTGAACCTGGCTCAGTTGAGTCATTAAAATGAGAAATGGCTCCGGGGTCTCTCCGCCTAAGCAAACCGTGTGCAATGTCGGGTTTAATTGTTGGCCAAAATGTGACTGCACCGCGTATACACGGGCCGAAAGACAGGCAGGCAGGCAGGCAGTCTGAATCAGGGCCAAAAGGTAAAAAGGTTGCGAAGGTGCAAAGGGGACTTGACTTTCGCTGATGTGGCGCAAAAAATACTTTCATATACACATCTATATATATATATATATATATATTCCAACATATGTGTGCTAGGCACACATTAACACGCTCCCGAGGCGCATACAGAAATATATTTCATCGGGCAACTGCAGACAGTTGTTCCATTATGTTCATTTTGCAGTCGCTTATGCTGCGGCCGGGATAATTTATGTTCGCCACATATTACGTATACGTAAACGTATATACGCTGGGCATATGAGTTTTGCGGGAATTACTGTGGTTGTTTCGCCACGGCGGCGCATGGAGTGCTTCACACGTTACGTATACGCAATGCAAGCACATAAATATCGCTCATACGCAGTGTGTGCGGTTGGGAAATAATCTTCCTACAGATGCAAGAGACGACATCTCAATGTGAACCATTTCAACGCTATTGATTTCTTGGTTTTTATTCAATTTTAACTTGACGTATTATGCGGGATGATTTTCAATGGAACTTGTTTTCATTAATTCTCTCGAGTTCCTGGTAAAATATTTTATGTTGAGATTTAAAGCCGTAAATGCAATTTAAGCGTAATTTTCGTTGATTTTCTTTGGATGTCAAGCGCGAAATTTATGGGGAAAAGGAGGAAATGATGCTGGCAAGACCTTGAATATTACTCATACGCCGTGTGGTCTCTATCATATGTATGATTAAGCCCAGCTAGGGTTCTCGTGAACTTTACATAGATTTAAGAAAAAATAAATAATAAGGTCAAAGTAGTTAGTACTATAATAAAAATAGCCTAAATAAACTTTGATTAATTTCTTAACTTGTTTTAAAGATAAATAAATAATTATTTGCTAGATAGAGACAATAATGTCTCCTGTTTAGGGGCCATTAACACGAACTGACTCAGATGTTAGTTTTTATTGAAGAATTTTGCCTGTAATTATACCCCCATAAATTAAGATATGACTTTATAATTTGACTATCAAACTTTTGTACGCAAGTTTTATCATGTTGCTATGAATTTCTGCGAATTTAGCTTGGGTTTTGCTAAATGATTAATGAATATATTTCTCAGACGAAATCGTACCTGAGTCCCGAACATACACTCGATTCTGGGGCCTTGAACTTTTACCCGCTATCCCGACTTCAACCCATATGCAAGGCAAATTCAATTTGTCTTCGCTGGAAGTTTTTGTGCAGAAAAATCAAAGAGAGATCCCCCCTGACCGCTCCCCGAAAACCAATTGCTCATTTAAATACGAATGCCATTAGTCAGGAAAAGTTCTACATACAGGGGATGGGAGGGAGATGGAATATTTGCAATCAGAAGGCGACTCACCATTGATACCACGTTGATTGGCCGCATTATCCTCATCGGAGCCAGGCTGAAGCTCCTGGTCACGCTCCTGCTGCCGCTCCAGCTCCTGGTCCTCCTCCAGGCCGAACATCTGCTCCCCGGACTGGAAGGGATACAGCAGCTCGGCCTCGTCCTCAACAGATGTCTGAACCGGAGCGCCCACACCGCCCAGGACATCGTTCTGATTCTGGTTCTGATTCTGACTATTGCTGTTGCTGTTGTAGTGCTGCTTGGCCGACTTGGGCTTGGCGGCATCTCCCAATCCCAATCCCTGGCTGGCAACGCAGAGCAGCAGGATGCCGTAGACCGGCAGGCGGAGGCAGCGACTGTGGCAGCGGCTGCGGTTAGAGGCACCACGAGATGTTGCAGAAGCTGCTGCGACTGCTGCTGCTCTGCTTCTTGTCTTTGCTTTCGTTATTGTTGCTGTTGTTGTTGTTGTTGCTGATATTGTTTTTAAGGTTAATAATACTAAGCGCTTGAAAATATGTACACACTCGTCCAGTATCGTAGCTTGGTGCTGCTGCTGCTGCTGCTGATCGGCCAGGCTCAATGACATATCCTCCTCCCGTAGACGCCCCCGCCGCCGGCGACTGTTGAAGTCTATCGTTGTGCTGCTGCTGCCGCTGCTGCTGTTGCATCCGCTGCTGCTGTCCGCGGGCAACATGCTGTTGTTGTCGCTGCTCCAAAAGTTGCTGCTATTGCGTTTGGTTACTGCTGCTGCTGCTGCTGCTGCTGGTGCCGCTGCAGTTGCAGTTGCTACTGTTGCAGTGGCTGCTGCTAAGGCTCCATGATCTCTAGCTGGGAATGGCGCTCCCACTGCTGCTGGTGCTGGTGCTGCTGCTGCGATTGCTAGTTGCTGCCTCTGCTGTTGCTGCTGCTGCTGTTTGCTGCATGTTGTTGGCTGCAACATTGGACCCGTTGGAATAATGTTGTTTGGTTGGTTGGTTTGTTTTGGTTTGGTTTGGTTTGGTGTTATCGTTTCCACTGGCAAAACCGTTTGTTGTCGTTGTACGCTTTTGATTAGACTGAGTTTAGTTTAGAGTTCACGTTCCATTTGTTGTATCACACAAACTTTGTTATATACACGTTAAATACATAAGTAACAATTAACACACGGAACGGAGAGAGCGGCGAAGAATTTGGGAGCAGGACAGCGACGTGGGCGATGCTGTTACCGCCGATGCTGCTGGCGTGGTCACCAGAAGCCGCAGCATTTCCATTTCCACAGGGCGCGATTTTCTCACACTTCCCCAACTCACACCCCCGCTTTCCGTTATCCGCTTTTCCGTGATATATATATATTTTTTTTTTGTGGAACGCCTCCTGGCTTTTTATTCTCGTTCACGGCCTAACCCCTGCCTTTTTGCTGCTCCTGCTGCTGCTGCTGCTGCTAGTGCTGCTGCTAATGCTATTCCTGGCCATTTGTCTGAGGCTTTTCCGCCAGCGAATCCTGCGTCCTGTGCGTCCGCGTGTCTCTCTGCGGAGGAAGGTTTCCCTGAGTGGCCGTCGCGGTGTGGAGCTGGGTCCGGAGCTGGACTACATCACGCTGCGCACTCTGCTGGCGTTGTGAGCCTGAGCCCGATTCCTAGTCCTAGTCCGAAACCGAAACCGAATCCGAATCCGAACTAGAGCCTGAGCCTGGCCAGGCTGGAGGCAGGCTGGAAAGCACGACGACAGCCGAGCAGGTTGGCGAGCCTGGAAGCTCGGCTGCTATGCTCTCGAAGAGTGAGGGAGAGAGTAACGAACTGCTGCGCCTGCGTCGCTTTTGTTTACATTTTCGATGGCTTCACTCGATGGCTGCAATGGCTCAAAGGATGCCTGGGTCTGTGGGAATGCATAAAAAGGATGAAGTAATTAATAATAAATAATTTAAATAATAATAATTATTAATGTTTTAATAGTACTTTAGTAAAAAGGAACATAAGGACACTCTGCAGCACTTTTTCTTGTTAATTTATAGACTCAAATAATAAATAAATGTCTATATTTTTGCAAGGTAATTATATTTACTTTTTTCTTGAAATTTTAAGTAATATGTTTATTTATTTAAAGATTATTAATTTGCAACAAGCTTTAAATAATGAACTTAAAAAAAATGCAGGAATAACTTTAGGCCTGAAATATATTACTAAGAATATAACAACTTGAAATAATATTAATTTAATTTTCCTGAATAAAAAATATATTTCATTAGTTTCTGTTATTAAAATATATTAATAAATTCTGTTTAGTGGTATTCAAATTGTAAAATAGTTTCTAAAAATGGCAGCGTTTCCTTGCTAGGCATTACGCCTATTATTACACGCTCTTCGGCCAGCTTTTCACTTTTCTCTTTGCCATTTTCCAGGCTCTCCCTCCCGCTATCTCCCTCCTCCCTCCCCTCTCCGTCACACACAATTTTCCGCTGCCTCTCGCTCGCTCGCGTGCTGGATGCCGCTTATCTGCTGGGCCTTATCGCTTTTCTCACGGCTTTTCCTTTGCTTTTGGCTTTGCTTCTGCTTTGGCTTTGGCTTTGGCTTTGGCTTTGGCTTTCCCTGCTGCTGCTGCTGCTGCTGCCTCTGCCTCAGCCTCGGCCTCTGCGCTGTGTTTGTTGTTTTAGCTTACGCTCACAATTTTTACTTTCATTTAGGTTTAGTAGGTGACTCTACCGCGCCCCTCTCCTCCCCTCAGAGCCGCCCCCTTTTTTACGCTTTTTACGGTCTTCGGCTGAATGTGCGGTTATGTTCATTGTTATGCTTTGAGTAGCTCCCGCTGCTTCTAGTCCTAGTCCATCCGTCCGCCCCCTCATGCTAATCCTCGCCATTCCCCTTGATTATCCTGTGCCTTTTTGTCCTTTTTTTTCGCTGTTATTTTTAGCCGTAGGCCAGAGTTCTGGCCAAGAATTCAACCGTGTGGCTTTGTTATTAATTATGTTTTTTTTTCTCCCGTTATTTGTTGTGTTTGTGTGTGGGTTTTGCATCTTGTTGTTGTTGGCTTTTTTTTTTAGCAAATTGCGTAACATTTTTACGCTTTACATAATTGCCCCATAAAAATGTTGGACATTTGATATTTTTGGAAAAGTTTCATCTTGCTTAAAATTGTATAGAAAATCTGGATAAAGTCTGAGGTTTATATAACCTTGAGAATTTCTTTCTTACTTATCTTGTTTATATTTTTAAATTAAACCTATTTTAAGCTCAGAAAACATTACTCTTAGAATAAATTTTTAATTAAATATTTATTATAAATGGAAAATGCTAGAAATTATATCAGAGTTTAAAAACCAAGAACTTAATTTCAATTTTAAGGCTTCTTTTACATTTATTTTTCTAATAAATTGTTTATTAAGCTATTATATTTATTATTTATACTTATTTTAAAATGCTTTTCAATTCCCTTTTAAAATGTTCTTTTGACTAAATATTTTGAATAAATGTTCCTGATTCTACAGTAATTTATTTCTCAATAACTCCCCGCGACCCTTTCCTTTATATAATGGAAAAAGCCAGCTTGGCACTAGAAAGTATGCTGCAGAAGATGCCCACCAAAAAGGCCATTAAACGCGAAATTTCGAGCTAAATTGGTAGGAAAACAGGAACGAGTCCTGCCCGGGCGTGTGTGTGTGTGTCTGTGTGTGTGTGCCAGTTGGGCTAATTGTTATATCATGGGGCCCCAACTTTAAAGGGGCGGGGCCGCTTTAAGAACGGGGTCGAACTCGTGACAGCCGAAAGTCTGACTGCAAAAACTTTCTTCTCGACTTGGCTTTTGAGTTGACCAGCCGAAAAAAAGGCAAAGGCAGCCAGAAAGAATGTGGAAACTCTGCGCACACACACCAGGGCACATCAGGACACAAACACACACACACACACGCACGCACACATAGAGCAGGCGAAAGTAACGTTTTGACCTCTTTATGAAAAAGGCCTCAAGCACGAGAGGGCCGCACTCACACAGCGGTCTAGTTACACACAGACACGAACGGGGGCTGCCGTTAATGTTTTCTGCACTCACACACACACACACACACAGATCCCCGAAAAACGCTTTGCGCGGTGGCGACACCCTGGCCCCCTCTGCTTGTGGCTTTTTATTGCTTGATTATATAAAAATTGGCTTTGAGTGTGGCATGTTTTCCTTTTTTCTTGCAGGTTTGCTGCAGCTTTTCAGAGCCTCTAGAGGCTGCTCCTCGGTTATGCCAGGATTCGAGCTGAGACCTTTGATACGGCTTGAGTTTTTCCTTTTGATTTCAAACTGCAATAAATTTTCCAACACCTCGCGCACACCAACACAGGCCCACACACACAGACACGCGCGCGCATACACACACACACGGCGCACACGATTAAAAGTTTCTGCACACACATACAGCGAGCAGGAGGCTCGTGGACGCACCATCCGCTCGTTGGTCCTGCGAGGATGTTGTCAGCACAGCGCCCGAAAACGTTTTGGGTCCCTGCCAGACACTGCCGCGAATCCTTGGGCCAGGCACGAGACCGTATGGAAAGCCGACAACAGCCGAAGCGAGCAGCCGAGCTTCCAGCTGGATGGGGCGAGCTAGGGGGGAGCTACGTACTAGGCTTGGGGCTTGGGGTTGGCCAGGATCGGGTATCGGGTTCGCTCTTGGGCTCAGTTTCAATTTCAGCTGCTATCTCTAGGCATCGCTTCGATTTATAATTAATTAATTTACGATGACTTCCGCTGGCACACATATTTGCATTAGCTGGCTCGCTCTCTCAGGCTCAGGCTCAGTCTCAGGCTCAGGCTAGAGTCGCAGTCTCCCTCTCGCTGGCTTCCAGTTTATAGCATACTTATGCGGGCAAGGCGGCAGGGAGAGCTTGGAAAAGGACGAGAGAGAGAGTGAGAGAGCGCAGCTGTTCGGGCGCTCCAGGTGTCGCCGCCTTCCCTGTCCCTCTGTGCTCGGTCCCCCAAACAAATGCCAAAAACGAACGACAGGACGACAGAGCGAAAGGACGAACGGACGACGGAAAGAAAGAAATAAACGTTTGTGCATGCTCACACACTCGCACAGATACACACGCACAATTGTATTTTGATTATGCCCGGTTTTGGTACGCCGCATACCTCGGATACTTCTACGCACAACAATGCCAAATCCTCACCCCAAAATCCACATCCGCCACCTCCGCCTCCTCCTCCTCCACCTCCCCCTTTGGAGCCCGCCCAAACGAACCGAAACAAAACGAAGCGAAACCCAATCCAATCCCAACCCATCAAGCGCTAACCCATCCCCACGCTCCATTGATAGCCGCCAAGTTTGCCGTCACATCAAATATTTATGGCGACAGGAGGGAGAGACCGAGGATAGTCGAAAATTCAGAATTTAAAATCCAACTAACAAGGATCTGAACTTGGGAATGCATTAAAGTGAAAGTGCCTTAAGTCCAGGAAGGCACCTCGGGGGCCACTCACCTAACTCGATTATTGTTGTTATCAGATGCAGGCGGAGAATAATTACAATTAAATTGAATAACCACAAGGTTACAGATTGGAATGGATATTTTTCCTATATATATATATAAGTAAATGCAATTACAAAACAACTGCATGTAAATAATGGATCAATTGATAATTAAAATATTATGTCCATACCTAATATAATTTCCAAGCTCCATTTGGGAGAAACTGTATAAGTCAGTTTAACGAAAAAAAAGTGCTCAAAACTAAAATGAAACTGTACGAGGCCGCTTTTCTATTCGTGCTGTGCAACTATGGCGCTTCATGGTCTTACAGACAATGGCCGGAGTTACCTGATAGACGTTTTGGACAAAAATAAGTTCAAATTAAAAGGTTTTTCCAAAGAACTATCAGTTTTTCCTTTTATTTTGGGTTATGGTTTAAGGTAGACCTCTCTAGCTACAACCAAAGAAATACATGAACATGGAAATAATTGTGTTTGTCTTTCGTATATGATTAAGAGCTGAATTGGTATTTTAAATATATTTCAAGGAGCGAAAAGCGGACGTACGGCAATTTAATTTCCTTGCAAGGCATTGGACACTAATTAAGTAGTAATTAAATAGTCCATTAAAACAAAATTTCCACCTTTTTAATAAACTATACTTTGATCTTTTATATATACTCCGGTGCTATAAATGTTGGCCACTATATAATTATATATTAAAACCTGCAACTGCGTGTTACCAATAAACTTAGCTCCAAGCATGAAGCACAATAAATCAGGAATTTATTTAATTTAAATTTTCTCGTTTATTAAGGCATTGATAAATAAATTATTTCCATAGCTAATACATTCCCAAATCTTTCTAAAATTCTCTATAAAAGCCAGTTTAAAGAAAGGAAACTAAATCAAAAACAAAATGAAAATATACCTGGCCGCTTTTCTATTTGCACTCTGCAGCTTTGGGGTTGCCTGGTCCTACCATGCCAATGCGGAGCGTAAAAAATAAATTAAGTGTAATGGTTTACAAATGAAATAAATTCCATTTATTGCAACATTATTTTGGTTGTTTTTATTTTGGACTAAAACCTTCCGACTCAATTAGCTTCAGTTAAAAAAAATAATTATTTATGGTCTAAAAAAAGGGAAGAAAATTATCTGAATATGGGAATAACTACTATGATTTCTGAAAAGCACTTGAGGCTATGCATACCTTAAAAAATGATTGATTTAATTTAACGGTCAAGGAAAATATTTACTAATGACAAACTATATTTTTAAGTACTTAAAGGTAAGCTAATTACTGAAGTTACTTCCCAATCAGGGCTGTCGCTCCCGGAGGCGAAGATGAAGTCCATTGTCCGACTTGAGGGTTAGGACCGCCGACAGAACGGGATCGTACTTATGGCGGCCGGCCTCCCGCTTCAATTTCTCACCTGGCGAGAGTCCCAGGTAGGTGTTGATCCGCCCATCCCTGGAGACAAGTTCATCGACTGCGGGTAACACCTCGAAGGAACGCACCAGCTTCGAGATCACGGTCTTCAGCTCCAACAGGGCAAACTTCTGGCCAATGCAGTTGCGGGGTCCAGCACTGAAGGGTACATACTCAAAGGGACCAGGCTTCTCCGTCTCGAACCTTTCCGGCCGAAAGTGGTGGGGATCCTTGAAGATGCGATCGTTGTAGCCCATCAGGACGAGGGCCGTAATGAGAGTGGTACCCTTGGGCACCACAGTCCCATCTAAAAAAAAGATACTTAGTATTTATATGAATATATAATTACTGTATTAAATCCTCACGGATATCGTAGTCCTTGTCGCATAAGCGTCCTATAAATGGAACACTGGGATAGACGCGCTGTGCTTCCTTGATAAACAGATCCAGATACTTCATTTTGGCAATCTCCTGGAAACTAGCATCCCTGTTCATATCATTACCCATAACCTCACACTGCTCCTGGTACAGTTTTTGCTGGAAGTTCACATCAATTAGGCTCTAAGCTCTTAGTTTGTGTAAAGTATAGTTTCTACCTGAACATCAGGATGTCGGGAGAGTAAGTAGCCAGAAAAGGACACACCGGAGGTGGTTGTGTCGTGACCCTCAAACATGAATGTTGATACCTCCTCGTAGATTTCCTGCCGCGTCAGCGGACGACCGTCAATGGTGGAGGACAACAGTGTGTCCAGAAAAGCCATCTTCTTCCTTGGGGCAGCCGGATCCTGCTCCGTCTTAGAGCCTCCCTTCTGCAGGGTCTCTACACGCTTCTCAATGATGCCATAGGTGAAGTCCTGCAGTGTCCTCAGGGATCGCTGGAAGGTTGCAAACTCTGGGCACAAGCTAAAGATCCGGGAGGACCGTTTGAAGGGATGGAAGGCCCGCATATTGATGGTGTAGCACATGCTGAAAGGGAAATA
The DNA here is from genome assembly GCA_035046265.1 of Drosophila bunnanda. NCBI lineage: Eukaryota > Metazoa > Arthropoda > Insecta > Diptera > Drosophilidae > Drosophila > Drosophila bunnanda. The sequence continues at coordinate 2,669,641 of JAWNOB010000076.1, read as the reverse complement.
CTAGTCACACATTGTTTTAAAAGGAACAGAACAGTAAAACTCACTCCCTAAAGGCCTGGACAATGGAGGAGTCCCGCTGCTCCATGGCATTTATGGGCACTCCCATCGCCGTGTCACAGATCACATCCAAGGTGAGGTAGTTGGCGTGCTCCTGGAAGTCAATGATACTGTCACCGGCAGCCGCCTTCCTCAGCTGCGCCATGAACTTGGTGGAGTTCTCGTTCATCACCTCATGGAAGTCCTGCAGGATGTTGAAGTGGAACGCTGGTGTGATCATCTTGCGATGCTTGTGCCACTTGCTGCCGTAGCTCGTGAGCAGGCCATTGCCCAGCCATGGATGCAGCAGGTCATAGATGGTGGACTTCTGAATGAGCTGCTGGCTATTGAGAATGTACTGTGGTGCAGAATTGGTATAGACCCCTATCATTGCTGTTTAATACACAGGGAATAAGGTGTAAGACCCACCTCAATGTGCTTTGGATTGGTCACCAGTATGTGCGATGAATATCCGATCCAGATGAGAAAGTTATCTCGGCCCGCATCGTGCCACCAATCGGAGAACGTATTAAGAATTTCTGTCAAACCAAAACAAACGAAGCGCGATTAGGTCGATTAGTGTGATCTTTGGCCGAGTCACGCGTGAATTTCGCCACAGCGGTCGGCATTGCATCAGACTGATAACCCTTATCACAGAGCCCCGTCTAGACTGCGCGTGGAGCGATTGGAGGTGGGACAAGCCCCCTCATAGCAGGGGGTATTTTGGAACTGACCTGCCGGATTTTTGCCAATGCGATTGGCATTCCCTAGCACCGGCACCGGAGCGGGACCGCTGAACACCTTTAACTGGCGGCGGCGACGTGACACCTTCAGTTCAAAGTACACCAGCACGAGCAGCGGCAGGGCTAGCAGAGTTAGCACAGCAAACAACATTATTTGTTAGATTTCTTTTTTAAGGAGGAAAACCAGTTTGGGCTGTGGACCAAGAGACAGACACCGATTCAGCAGAAGTTCGCGGTAGAAACAGATGAGGGAATCGCTGGCGTCGCCTGCTTTTATAGCAAGGTCCAGCCGGGTTAGTACACGCTTCGATTAGACAAGAGAACGCTCCCAATGCTCCCACTTTCAACGCTCTCCTGTCCTTTTACTCCGTGGTACCACAGTCCATAGTTCCTCCTCCACTTTTATTAGATTGCATCAGCCATGCCAAGATCATAATGGCCGAATGAGAGAGTTCAGTGAAAAGAGTTTTTGAGATTAGAAATCAGATGAAAAATATTAAATATATTTAAGTGATTAATATTATATAATGTTTGATTTAGTATTACTCGATGTTTATTGCAATCTAAGAGAAATTTCATAGAAAATTTCACTGCTCTTCGTAGAGAGTGATAAGAGATTAAAATACATTTCAGAATGGATGATGGACACTCTTACCGTTTAATAGATAAAATCTCACTTTAATATTAATTATTTAGTAAATATGTAAGTTTGTATATCTACTTGTTATTCTTTAAATGGTATAATATTTTCTTCTACAGCTTTGTAAAAAAAAATATCTACCAGGGTATTGCAAATTCGAAACTGTTGAAGCAGACCTTCAGGTTTTGATTTCTGTTATTTTTCTTCTCGTTTCGCCTGTCTGGCAGAGTGGACTTTGTACCTGTTTGTTTATCTACCAGACAGACGACCGCCAGACTGGTTGATATTAGTAAGCCCGTATCAGCGAGGGGCTCGCCCTGAAGCATAGCCACAGAATCTCAGGTCGGGCCTCTAAAATGTATATTTATTTTGCAAGGTCCATTATCAGTTTCCTCGTGCGGGTGGCTGAAGATCTGGGCCTGATTAATACAGTCCAAAAACAAATGGTTTAAGTCAAGTTCAGCCAACAAAAGAGTTATAACTTTGGTAACAAAGGAGGCTCTGGTTCGGCTTAATAAAGCATATAATATGAGTATTAATCAAATACCACCACGCATTGACTTTTCATCTGTGCGTGGGAGAGGTGAACCCGTGACACGAGTCCTGCAAGAAGCCACAAATACAAATCGTTCCCCGGGAGCCTGGGGAGCCTCATGACAGTCGGGAAAAATTACACACACCCCAAAGACACACACACACACAGACAGAGAGAGGCATTTGCCATTTCACGATTACATCTCCCTGGGCTGGCAATAAATCAAATTGGCAAACGAAAAGAAAAACTGAGAGAAAAGTTTTGCACACTGTGAATGGCTTTTATGGCATTTGTTTCGGGGGCCTGTAATTCGCTTGACAACTCAATGCTGCCACTGCCAGTGCCATTGCTGCTGCTTAATGCTTAATGCCCGAACTTATAACGGGCGAAAATTTTAATGAATGACGTCGTCATCACGAGAGTGGCAAGGACGAAATGCCCTCGTGTCCCTCCACCCGCTCAAGGACGGGCAAACCATTTCAATGAACTTTGATAAATCGCTGCGAGGCGAAGGACGCGCACAGCGCCGTCCATATAATACAGAGCCGGGCATTCTGCTTCGCTGGGCTTCCTATTTCCGGTTGCCATTTGGTCGCTATATTTGGGCCAGCCGCCGAATGCTCAGTGATTATGTAAATTGTTCTGCCCATTTGTAGCCAGGCAGCCTCCGCCTTCTCGCCGTCCAACCGATGGTTTTATTTTTATATTTATTCATCGATTGCCTCTATTAAAAGGAATATTCCCCACAATCCTGGCTGGCTTATGGACTGCTCCTCTAAGCGGAGAAAGATTCGCTCGCCTGCTCGCTGGCCGGGATTACGACGATTCTCCCGCCTGTCCCAAAGTATGCCATCAATTTGGCGCTGACAATCGCTTCCGCAAATATTAGCCGAGTAAAACAAATGCTCATCCGGCGGCGGGCTATTCCGGTTAATCATTTCCCGGGTTTATCAAGTGCGGATCACACATGTCGTATACGTAATTAGCAGACTTCGGGCGAAAGGGGAGTGAGCGGGAAATCGCTGTCTTTTAAATGAAACAAACAATTCCCCGAAAAACGAGCTGGGACCAGCATACCGTTTCTCCGACGATTGTTGTTATTGCCGCTGTTGTCTTGTTTAATGCATTTCTGCCTTCATGTGGCGAGGAGGAAGTAAATATTGCGCATACGCCACGTTGTGAGCACGCAATGCTGCATAGCATGTTTGGCACGTTCAAGAGGCGGGCCAAAGGAGAAATGGCAGGATATAAAAGAGAGAAGAGAGATGGACACAGTGGTAGCAGGCTAAAGGGGATTTTTTGTGAATAATTTCAGGGGATTTTTGGCAAGAATATGTTCTGAATTGAAACTTAAATACATTTTATTAATAAACTAGTTGTGTATTTATTTAAATTATACTTTTGCTTGCCTTTCTTCTTAAAAAATTACTAGATTCTCTGACTTTTCCCTTGAATATCTATTTATTTGACAGCTCTTGAGGTCTTGTTGGGTTTCACTGCTCTTGGCCAAGTAGAAGAAACCGCATTTACTGGCCACTTAAAAGAGAGAACTCCCATGTGGCCTGCCTTCTTCCCATTCCTTCGCTTTTCCCCGTAAGAACCCCTTTGGGGATTCGCAAAAACTATGCAAAAGACTGAAGGAAAACCCCGCGCGCGCCTTCCCCTTATCAGGCCATAAAAAGCTGTATAGAATGTTGCAATCAGTTAATTTAAGTGCAGGCCAAGCCAACACGAACAAAAAGAAAAACACAAAAAAAAGGACCAAGAAAAGGAGAATGGTTGAGGGAAGGCAGCGGCGAAAAGAAAAATGGAAATTTCAATGCGCAAACATATAAACATGTGTATTTATATATATATATATATGAGTGCGTGTGTGTGTGTGTGTGTGTGCGTCTAAACAAACACGCACAGTGAGCCACGCACAGTGGGTCAAGTTCCATTTCGAGTGGCGGATTCGTCCCCCGAAAACCAAACGGAATTCGCATTGGACAGAGGCCCAGGAAAAGCCGGAGGGAAAGTGGCCATGGGAGTGCTGACGGGGCGGGGGTAGAGTGTGGGAATTTTCCTCGACCCGAGGCACACTCGCACACACACTATACATACACACAGAAGCAAAGCACAAGTGGCTACTAATGCAAATAATTTACAAGTAGCAAATGTGGGCGGCAAACGCCAGCAGCAGAATCAGCAGGAGCACCACCAGCAGCAGCAGCCAACGTCAGCAGAGACACAGAAAGGACAAAACAAAAATTGGGAAAAACGAACGAAAAGAAAAAATATATAAAGTAAGGGAAAACACACACAAAATAAACGACGAGGCAAAATGTCGTCAACAAAAAGAAAAATATAACAAGTGAAGCGGGCTAGCAGGGGCATGGACCAGAGCTTAGGATACCCTTGCGAGGTCCTGCATATGCGTATGTAAAGCTGTCACAATGTTAACACAATTTCTATATTAGATGGATAATTTTATTAAAAGGCCATTTTCCAGAATTTATTCAATTATCTTTGAAATGACGAGAGTTATTCAAATTAGCATCGATCTCAGGGGTTGATGCAGGCTTTACTCAGCTGAAGGACCCTCTGGGGTTTATTAATTATAGTAAACTTAAATATGTATTTTAAAACTATACTTTATTTTATGCTTTTAAAGTATACCTAAAACATGTTATTTATGGTTCTTTGCCGGGAAATACACATAAAATGTTAACTATTTATAAACTTATATTTATATTTCAATTCCGGGAATAATACTAATTACTTTAATTCAATAATAATTACTTTAATTCAATATCCAGGACTTAATTATAATATATCCTCATGACAAACTCCTTCCCATAACTTAGTTATCCTGCGGAATAGAGTATAAAAAGTAACAGCGGTAGCAACAAAAGGCAACGAACAGTGGAAAGACGAAAGGCGAAGGAATGGCGGGAGCAAAGGGGAGTGAAAGGAAGAGCAAGGCTAAGGGGCACCAACGTAGGAGAGATCCGAGAGAGAGAGCGAGGTGGAGGCGACGAGCGGAAGAGAGGGTCGAGTAAAAAGGACATTATGCGTCTTTTCACATTTGAGAAAAGGACAAATTTGTAAGGACAAGTGTAAGTGAAGGAAACCGAAACAAACACACAGACACACTAGCACACTCGCACTCTCGCAAATACCAATCCACACACACACACACACAAACACACTCACAGGACGACGACGACAACGACGAGTGCCGCAACTGTTTTCGGTGCCCCGCCCACTCCGCCGCCCGCCCCCTCTTTTCTGAGAGAAAATCAATGCCAGACCATGAATCAAGATCAGGTTTTCAGAACGAATTAGGAGGCCTTTTCGGGAAAGCCATTAGATTGAAAATGTTATTGGTTTTCAGCAAGTCCCGGATTTCCCCAGAATAAAGGACCCAAAGGAGTCATGTGCTCGAGGAAAGTCCTGTCCAGTTTTAATTCAAATGCAGTTTAAAATAGTTTCTGGTATTTCTAAATAGTAAACAAGTTCAAGGTTTATCCTCGAATATTTTCAGGATGATTCTAATTGAAATTCTGTGAATCCTTGAGAGACTCCATATTTCCATTAAATTAAATAAATAAAAAAATAGTCAGTGATTTCGAAGGCTTTTAAACTATATTTTTGCCTGTATTAAATTAATCCCATTGTGGCTTAAAGTTACCCCAAACGTTTTCGGAGAAATCAATATATGCATTTGCATATTCAATCGAAATCTGTTTCAGAATTTAAGTGCAATTTATCTCGGAATCAATTATCGCCAGAGAGAACTTAGCTCCTGCTTTCTGCGAATGTATTTATTATTTTTTGTCCAAGAATCATAGTTAATGGTAATTGCTTATTTTATAATGGAATTTTAAATGGTCATTTATATAATTTAATATAAATATTATAAAATGGATGAAAAGCTCTTTTTAATTCAATTAACTACAGAAGTCTGCAAATAATCAAAATGAAGAGGACTCTATACGTAGAAAACGCTGCAAAAAGAAAACTAGAGACCGGAAAACTAATTTTTGGCTGACTGACTTTTCACAACTCTCGCGGTAAATAGATGGGGCTGAGGGGGCGGGCGCTGCTAAGGAGTGAAGGGAACTAAATTCCTGCGGACCAGCTCCTTCGAGGGGCAGTAGGTTAGGGGACCACCAGGCAGGCAGGCATGAGGTGGCATCGTCGCTGGCGTTGGCGCGTGGAGGTAATTGAAGTGACGTTTATGAATGTCATCCGTCAAGCACTCAAGGACATTTACATACAAACACGCACACAGAGACACCGCCACACACACATATACTCACTCACGCACACATGGTCGTCGTCGTGGGGCTTTCGGTTTCCCTGACAGATGCGAGCTTACACAGATTTTCTTGTGTTTTTATACCCATTGGAATAAATTCTTATTGCGGTTATATCAGTTTGTTGTTTATGTAAGATCACTGACAAATTTACATATTTTTTAAAAGCATTATTTTTAAATGATAACTCTGAAAGACATTACTAATATGTTGCTTAAGCCTAAGCGTATGCCTAAAAACAATTGGCAACATTATGGGCAACATTTTCCCAGCAACATTTTCCTTGTATATTGCGCCACGTTAAATTTAAGTATTTTTTACCCAGTTATTTAAATTCATATAATAATTAGACAACCTCTGTCTCTTAACCTTCTTTCCTGTTATTATTTCGACTTGAAACCATTTCGTTTTGTATTTAAGAAAAATCAACAACTCTGAAGCTTCTCATACATATTTCCAAGACAAAATAAATAAATAAATCTGAGCAGCAGGTAACTTTTAGTCCCCATGTTCCAGCTGGGAGCCTTGCTCGCTGATATTTGCTTTTTTCGCGTTTATGTAGACAAACTCGCACACAGCGGCGACTGTTCGAGGGGAGAAGGACGCTCGGCGAACCAATACAGGCGCACGATGTGGAGGATGTGAGTGCAGGACATGCATGTGTGTGTGTGTGAATATCTGTGGGTGTACTGATATATGTGCATGTGTATGTGTGAGACAATTTAAAAATAAATACAAGAAACTAGCGCAGAACGTGACGGCGGCGGAGGGTATGGCGCCCCAGTGGGCCGTGGGTTGCGTTCGGTGGATGGTGCAGGACCTCCAGCGAGGGCAGGATGATAGATTGAGAGTGAGCCCGCAGCCGAAGTCCGCACTTACAGCTCCCTAGGAAAGGGCTCTGAGATATGGGCCCCGGACTCAGTGTGCGAATCCACCAGAATCGCCAGCTTGTATGAATTGACAAAGGTCTTTCCGTGGCCATATATCACTTGCCTTGTTTGTGGCGCTGATGAGTCGAGATTTGTTTATGCACATGTCCTTTTATCGCCGGGCAAGTATCTACGCCATCTAGTCCCCAGTTCGATATTCTTTTATCTCCGTTCCCTTTACGCCGCTGGAATTAGTCGGTTTGCTTTCATAATTTGACAGCGGCGGCATCCCCACAACCATATATCATTCCGAGTTGATAAGATTCCTTTAATTGCTTACGTATCCTTGGATTTTGTATAATTTAACAATGTATTTCCTTAAGCCTAGTTATATCCTAGCTGGGTGTTTTAATTTCAGTCAGAAGCATACAAAATAGTGAAGGAGTCATTTCCGACCCTATAAATCATATATATTCTTGATCAGCATCAAAAACTGAGTTGATCTAGCCATGTCCGGGGAAAATTTATTTTTTTCAAAATTTTGAAAATTTTATAAGGGGTTACATCATTAAAATTGTCAAAAATTGATAAAAATTTTAATTTTTTTTAATTATTAATTTAGTATGCAGATTTATTAACCTTGCAAAAACTAACATAGGAGTGCTTTCCGAATTAAATTTAATGCTTTTTTGGCTTAGTTAGGATTTTTTAAAGCTTCGATTTGTCGAAAATATTGTCAAATAAAGACATCAATAAATTCGGCTTCCCAGAGATAGTTTTGTTTCTTGTTTTTAATAATTATATTATTTTGAAATTTTATTTTATTTTGTTATCCAGATAATGAGATTTTCCAAAATCTTTTAATTTTATTTCATCTTTTAAGCTGACCTAGGAAATGGAATTTTGATTATTGAGTTTGTTTCGTGTGTTGCAGGATGTATTCCCTGAAAAGTCCTTGCCAATATAGTCTCAATATGAATTGGATTTTCAATCGTGTTCCGTAAATCCCTGAAAAATCCACTGCATCCTTGCTCCTGAGGCACCTAATTTTGGTTGCAACACATTGTTAGATGAATGTCAAATATTAGGTTCCGAACTCATCGTCTTACCCATGCAAAGGGAATTCTGCATTTTCTCGACCCTCCTGCGAACCCCCCCCCCCCCCCTATATATAGTATAGTACTATCGTGGGTGTGTGTATGTGTGTCGTGGCAGCCCACTTGGCTTGTCTACTAATTAAAATGCATGCAATAACCTGAAGCCTTTGTTGCCACATTCTCGTGGCTGTTGTTGTTTTTGTTGGCGGCGAGGCTGTTGCTGCTGCTTCTGCTGCCGCTGCCGCTGATGTTGCCGCTGTTGTGTGTTGCGTAGAAGGACGCAGCAGCAACGTTGACAATTTGTACAAAGTGCTTAGGAGGCCAGGACAGATGCAGAAACATTTCTTAAGGTCTCGGGCCTACCCTATACCGTAGATACACACATATATATAGAATCCGAAAAAATCCCACCCACCTGACACGCGGTGGCATTAAGCCAGCTTTAAGGGGCATATACTAACGTCTATTGATAGACCCGGCCATGCCGAAAGCCAAGTTACATTTTTAATTGTCTATCGAAGGGGGCTATTTATAAAACAAAAGATTCCGAAATGTCCTTGTTCGGTAATCTCAACGGAGGAGGACGACAAGCCCGGCGAGAGCCATAGGTCGTGTTCGTATAGAACGGGGGGATTCCCCCACACACAGTCTCTGTCGGTGTGTGTGTATGTATATGCATTTTTAATGAAATTTGCCGACGATTTGCGCTCGAAAGCAATTTGAAAGCCCAAACCCAAAAACCCAGGCAGCAACAGTTGCAACTGCAACGGCAGCCACATGTAGCCGACTCACGTGTGTGGCTTACGAAAAATTAATGCAAATTTGCATAATAAACAAACACAATAAACGGGTGGGATGGCCAGGACACGAGGCAGAAATCCTTGCATGACTAAACCAAAGTTCGGAACTCTAGTCGGCCGGAATTGATTAAGTTGTTGGTGTAACTTTTGTTGATATTGCTGGAACAACAACAGTTTTTTTACTTCAACTTTAGCATTTTGATTGAAATTTTTAAATAGAAACTTACTATGGAATATGTGTTAGTTGGTGGAAGTTGCCACAAGGCAAGGTAACAAGGATAATAAATAAATAATAGGTAGAATAATCCAATAGAGTCTCTCCTCAATGGTAAATTCAACGTTAGTTCATTCTGTAAGATATTCCTAATTCTAATTATAATTAAGTGTTACTTTATAATGCCTATTCAGCAGCAGCTTAAAATGCCTTTTAAGTACATCTGCCGGATATTGTTGGAAATCCTCGGTTCTTTGATGAGTACATCGACTATAAATAGATTTTTCACACGACTGCTATCAATGTTCAATCAAAGTGTGCATCTCCTTTCAACACTGACCTTCTGCACATTTGTTTGCCCATATATGTATGCAAATAAACAACTTTCCCCTGGCATTCCGGCAATCCTTGCACCCTGCACCCACACACACACAGCCTTAACACCGACATTGACGTCACTTTCGGCAGGTCGTCATGTATGTGTGTTGTGGGCTGGAGGTCTAAATTGCCGGCACAGAATTGTAATCAGCTTCGAGCCCAATAAACTGCATGAGTGTAAATTTCCTGAATGTAATCGCCCCCAAATCAAAATAGAGTACTCAGTGGCCTTCGAGGGCTTAGATGGGGCAATTGGGGATTGAGAATGGAGGATGAGGATTAGGATAGGGATCGGGGTGCACAGCGCAAAGGTCGGAAAAGCGCAGTGCCAGAGTCAAGCTGAGTAAGAACAAATCCTTGATTAAGATTTCATCTTTTATTTTTGTGAATTTTTCTTTGAACTAATCAATGAATTCCATATTTTACATTTACTTTAACTTTAACATATTTAAATTCGAATTCAAATTCTCGCGCCAACTTATGCCGAATGAAGCCCTGGCCGCAGCTCTCTCTCGCTGTGCAGTGAGAGAAAAAACGCCATCTTTGGAACGACGCTCTCGAACCAGTTCCGCGGCCGAAATGAACGCTGCGACCAGGGCTGCGTTGCCACCCTCGAGCTGCACAAAGAAAAATAATTTACTCGCCAGCAGCGCATTGGCGTTTTTTCATTTTTTAAAGTGTACTTAAGAGTTGTTAATATTTTTCGCAGTGCTCAACCGACCACAACAAACAATAATAACCGAATAAGTGTGGGTGAAAATGCAGCGAGCTGCAATCGGCGCAACGCAGAGTGGAATCCAGCACCCAAAATCAGGCGAAGCCATCATTAGCGAGACATTTGTCTGACCCCAGCGGTGTCTGAGCATCGGAGAGTCGGAGAGAGCAGAGCAGAGAACCCAAGGAAGCGCCACTCGACCGAGCCGATATGGGTAGGTGTATGTAGTAGGTGTAGTGTGTCGTCGTCGTTGTGTATTGGGCGAGGGGCACTGGCGTGGGTGCGGGTTGGGGGCAGGGCCGAGTCCGGGGTACAGCCAAATGCAGCGACCACTAGGAGAACTCTCGGTACGATGCGCGCACTTCCAAGCCGCTGTCCTGCTACCTGCCCCTGCCACTGCCTCCCCCCTCCCCCACAAACTTCTTCCACTGTTCGCACTCCACGAACGCAGTGCGACCAGGGCTGCACAGGCAGAGCAGCTAATCGTTTGGTGGGGAGAGATACACATCGGATGGGAGGAACCAGAACAAAGGGCTCTTGCAACCGATAGTTGCGACTTATAACTGACTGCTTCAAGGTTAAATTGCAAATAATTTGCAATTATTTGTTAATGAAATGAGATCAGGTTAAACAATTGGGTTCTTAAATATTTAGCAGCTGGAAATATTGAGACAACGGTGGTTTGCACAATGGAAAGGGAACTTTGAACAGCCAAATATACACTTTCAAATACAAAAATATCTACAATATGCCTATGGGAATTTTGTATTTATTATTTTACTGCTTAATCGAGGCGCATTCAACAAAAAATGTATATTCTAGGAGAATAAATACCTTTGGAAATAAATCCATGATTATTGAAGAATTAAATCTACTTAAATTGAAACATAACTGACATTAATCAGATAATTTCCTTTCAAATATCTTATTCAATAGGAAATGTATTAATTTGATTATTTTAAGTTCTGTAAAATCCTTAAATAAAAAATATATCAGTGAACAAGTGCATCCCAAGCCGCGGCTTAGTGAGTGCCCCAGCCCTGGTTAACGCATACAGACCCAAACCAGCCGAAAATCGAATTTGCATTTGTTTACATTCACCTTTCCCTCACCACACATACACAGCCTCAGATTCGATGGCCCCCAGCAGCAGCAGTGCGGCGGCCGCTGCTGCAGCCACCAAATTGCTGGTGGAGATCACCACCGACGGCGTGCCCAAGCTGCACTGCCCGGTGTGCAACAAGGCACTGGTCTCATTGGCCGGCTATGTGAAGCACGTCAAGAAACACCAGCCGCCGGGCGGCTTCGAGTGCCGCAGCTGCGACGCCCGATTTTGCCACGAGGAGGAGTTGAACCAGCATGCCAAGGATGAACACGGAGCCACCGGCCCAGTCGCTGGCCAAGAACGCAAGCCCTTTGTCTGCGAGAAGTGCGGGGCGGAGTACAAGTACCAGGAGGCATATCGACGCCACTGCAGGACTAAGTGTGGTGAGGAAAAGCCACCGAAGGTATGTTAATCGCCCCAAAAATACCAACATCTTGAGTTTAACTCCATTTCCGTTCTCGTTCAGGAGGAGACGCGACCCGTGGAGTGCAGTTCCTGCTACACTCGCTTCTCCTGCTTTGCCAGTCTGACCAAGCACCGGCGCAGTCGTCCGGAGACCTGCGGCCAGCCGGAGTACGATGTGCCTGGCGAGTCGGAGGGGAAGAAGCGGAAAGCTTACCGCAAGAGGAAGAGGGACTCCGATGATGAGACCACTTCTGACGAGTCGGAGGAGGACACTGACGATGACATTCCACTGGCCAGCCGGCTGAAGACGAAGCTCAAGCAGGAGAGCCAGTTCTCGGACTCGGGTGACGAGTGTCCCGACTTCGAGCCCAATAACAGTGAGGACGAGGCAGATTCCTCTGGATTTAAGCTGCCACCACCGGCCATGGTCAAGGTTGAGGCCTTCGACGAGGAGGACTTTGAGTACCAGGACGCCAGCATGTATGTGAAGACAGAGAGCACGGATATCTTCAGCAACGAGAAGGACAAGCTTCTGGATGTGCTGCTAAACGAGGGCGATGGCCTGAAGCCCTTCGAGAGCTTGAAGGTGGAGCAAGGAGCCGGAATCCTGGACGAGATTGCGGCCGTGCCGCTGGTGGAGGTGGCCGAGGAGGATGTCCTGTCCCTTAGAGGTCCACGCAAGGATGAGGTTGTAAAGAGGAAGCGAGGCAGGCCGCCGAAGGAGAAGATTCCGGTTATCAAGCGAAAGTATCGCAAGCGCAACATGCCGAGGTCACCCTCGCCTGAGGATTCATCCGGAACCCCGAAACGCGTAGCCAAGATTAGCAAGAAGGAGCTGAAGGAACGCCTCAAGATGATCAACAAGATGGAAAAGTCCTGGAAGTGTCCACATTGCGTCAAGATCTACCACATTCGCAAACCATATGAGAAGCATTTGCGCGACGACCACAAACTCAACGAGCAGGAGATGAAGGAGATCTTCAAGGACGTGGACGTGCATGCCAAGCTGGACGAAGAAGTATTCAAGTGCAACATCTGCAGCAAGATATATCTGGTCGAGAAGCGCCTTGTCACCCATATGAAGGTGCACGGCGAGGACGGCAAACTGACCTTCAAGTGTCCGTGCTACTGCAACCTGTTTTTCGCCACCAAGGAGCAGGCCACGGAGCACGCTCGGGCACAGCACAAGGAGCTTCTCTACTGCGAGAAGTGCGACAAGTACATGACCGGCCACGACAGCCTCAAGAACCACGAACGCAATTTCCACTCGAAGAAGGAGCCGCGCAGCCAGCAGCGGAACCTCATCTGCGACAAGTGCGGCAAGAAGTTCACCGGACGCACCTCACTCTCCGACCATGTGCGCTCCGACTGCGGCCGCCTGCCACTCTACGGCTGCACCGTTTGCGGCAAGCATTTGTCCACAGCTGGGTAAGTTTATCAGTGTATACCTCGTGGAAATATTCCAGTTTTAATCCATTTTTTCATGCTCCCTTAGCATTCTCAAGACGCACATGCTCTTGCACAAAGCAGACACTCCCTACCAGTGCGACAAGTGTGGCAAGACTTTCAAGGTGAAGGCCCAATACAAATCGCATCTGAAGACGCGGCACACCGACTACAAGCCGTACAAGTGTCACCTCTGCCCCAAGGAGTATCCATACAGGGAGAGCCTGCTCACCCACATGACCGTGCATACGGGCATCAAGCGTTTCCTGTGCAATAACTGCGGCAAGCGCTTCACCTGCATCTCCAACCTGCAGGCCCATCGCAAGGTGCACGCCGACACCTGCGGTCAGCTGCCGTTGAATGCCAAGGCCACCCAGTACATGGGCGTGCAACGCGGCAAGCTCTTGATGGGCGCCAAGCCCGAGGCAGGCATGGAGTATGAAGAGACCAAGACACTGATCGCACAGGACGTGATTGACCGGGACATGCCCATGGCCCAGGAGCTGAACTTCCCATCTGACGGCTCGGCACCGCTGGCCACTGTGCCGCTAAATTACGCCTCCTCGCACCTGGTGCCCCACATCGTGCTCCAGACCATGCAGGCCGAGGCACGGCGACTGGAGTAACTTCGGAACACATTCACTTAGAGGTCCCATTTAATAATGATGCTTTTTGTAAACGGATGCGTATTCTACTTGTACAACATATGGGATGTAACTACATATAATATCTACTTAATGACTGGATTAATTAAATAACATTGAACGATAAATGCATGCTACATAAAATTGATGTAGTTAAAGGTTTAGCGCCATACGGACCTGTCAACACACATTTAAGAAAATAAATTTCCTTATAAAAATATTAACTTTCGTTTTGGCAAGGTGTCTTTAAAAATAATGGGTTCTGTGGAACTTGATTCAAATGCCAACCTAGTAGTTTTTAAAAGAAATCTCGTATTTCAAGCATAACTTGCTGATACTCCAGGAAAGAAAGTTAGCAACTATGCATATCACTTTTAATTAAAATTAAACATTAGCTTTATTCATAGATATATTGCCTAACAGTATTAAAAACTAGATTCCCCTCAACCTTGGCCTTAGTTCAGTCTGAAGTAGGGTTGCTGATAGCGACCAATGGGCATGCGATCCTTGGTCCTTAGCCGGCGCACAGCCTCACGGATAAATTTGGGCTGCAAGGCGCCAGATTCCCCTTGAGCTTCCATCACATCGAGAGCCTCCTCCACCACTTCGCCAACGAATACTTTGGCTATGCCCGACATGGCTATAACGACATTCTGGGACACAGAGCAGCCGGTGATGGTCTGCATCAGGCGTTTGACAGCGGCCTTTGGAAAGGCCGAGCGTCGGTACATCTCGTAGCGGTCCAGCTGCTCCTCCGTGAAGTTGGACACCAGAACTCTACATTGAAGAGAGGCGAAGTCGCTTAGGTAACCCGAAATGCTTGATTTTTACTCATTGCCACTCACTGCATTCGCTCGCGCTCCTCCTCCTCCAGCTCCTTCTTGGTCTTGAGCTTCTTGTGCGCTGGTTCCCCGGAGTCGCCATCGCCATCCGTGTTCTTGCCGTCCCCATCCACATCTTTGGCGTCTCGCTCCGCGTCATTGGCTGTATCCGAGGTCTCGCTGTCTTTTCGCTCGCCGGAACCCGTCTGGAAGAACTTGAGGTCCACATCGTCGCTGTCGCTCAGGGAGTTGCTTTTCTGTTGCGTTGGAAAAAGTATTTCGTCCATTTGGGATAATTTTTTAAACAAAATCTAAAAGTAAGACCGCATCACGGTTGCTTGAAAATACCATTAACATATAAGTTCATATAACGAGTAAAGAAGAAAAACGAAGCTTTTGAAGAAGATCCGGAGCCATAATTTAGGCTTATTATTAAAATCGATGTATGAGAAGTTCTGTGAATAAGGGTTAAGGCTTTATTTAAGTTTGTTAACAATTTAAGCCAGGGATGTATACTTTGATACACCTAAATCGTTTTTCGCAGCCCTGGTTCAGTACAGATGAACCAGTTCTCCCTATTAAATATCAATGCCAATTGGAATTATTATGGCGGATTTTGTTTTTTTTTTTTTTTAAATTGCTTCATCACAAAAAAAGACATATTATAGATTTATTTGTTATATCATGTTTTCCATTGTTTATTTGTCATTTGTTTTTTTTATCTTTTGACACATGTCAACAGAGTTGTTAACCGACATCTAAAGAAAACCCAGTAATAGGAGGCTGGATTTGTACTGATGATTTGACACAATCGACCACAAAACAATTAGTCAGAAAATTAATTCTTTTTCAAAGAAATCGAACCGAATTAAAAGGTTAATAGTGCATTTCGTGAACCCCGTTGGTTCCGATAGTCCAACCCTGGTTCTGTCGGCGGGCACCTCGTGTTTTTGTTCTTTCTCCGCATCGCCGTTGCCAGGCAAGAGTGCGCGCTTGATTTTCGTTTATTTAATCGGTTAGACAACCAGCCACACACTCCGAGATGTCCGCCACCGAGGCCCTTAATGTGGAGGCAGCCGTTGCCGAGATCGGCGAGGAGGCCAAGAAACAGAAGAAGCCAAAGCCGAACAACAAGAAACTGCGCCAAGGTGAGTGACCTCATGCGAGCGGCGCACTGCGATAATTGCAGTTGCACGACCCCACTCCGAAAGCGCGCCCCACCACCCACCTGCTTACCCACTTTTCCACCCACAGAGGCCGCAGCGAAGAAGGCAGCCGAGGGCGGCGACGAGGGAGCCAATGACGAGGTGACCACAAACGGCGACGCCAAGCCGGCGTCAGCGGCAACGGCTCAGCCGGCAAAGAAGAAGACCAACACCAAGGGAAAGAAGAGTGGACAGACCGATCCGCCGACCATTCCCATTGCCAAGCTGTTTCCTGATGGCAACTTCCCTGAGGGAGAGGTCGTGGAGCACCCTACGCCCAAGGATATGGCGGACGATCGCACAGCCAAGGATCGGTTTACTTCGGAGGAGAAACGGGCCCTTGACCGCATGAACAATGATATCTACCAAGAGCTGCGCCAAGCAGCCGAAGCCCATCGCCAGACGCGCCAGTACATGCAGCGCTATATTAAGCCGGGCATGACCATGATCCAGATCTGTGAGGAGCTGGAAAACACGGCCCGCCGTCTGATTGGCGAGAACGGTCTGGAGGCCGGCTTAGCCTTCCCCACCGGCTGCTCCCTTAATCACTGCGCCGCCCACTACACACCCAATGCCGGTGATACTACGGTGCTGCAATACGACGACGTGTGCAAGATTGATTTCGGCACACACATCAAGGGACGTATCATTGACTGCGCCTTCACTCTGACCTTTAACAACAAGTACGACAAGCTGCTGCAGGCAGTCAAGGAGGCCACAAACACAGGCATCCGAGAGGCGGGCATTGATGTGCGTCTATGCGACATTGGCGCCGCCATCCAGGAGGTCATGGAGTCGTACGAGATCGAGCTGGACGGCAAGACGTATCCCATTAAGGCCATTCGCAACTTAAACGGACACTCCATCAGCCCGTACCGTAAGCCCTTAAAATGATCTTGTGATCTTTAAGATAACGCTGACTTTAAATTTGTGTACGCAGGTATCCATGCTGGCAAGACGGTGCCCATTGTCAAGGGAGGCGAGTCCACGCGCATGGAGGAGGACGAGTTCTATGCTATAGAGACCTTCGGCTCCACGGGTCGTGGCTTGGTGCATGACGACATGGACTGTTCGCATTACATGAAGAACTTTGATCTGCCGTTCGTGCCTCTGCGCCTGCAGTCGTCCAAGCAGCTGCTGGGCACCATCAACAAGCATTTCGGCACCTTGGCCTTCTGCAAGCGCTGGCTGGACCGCGCCGGTGCCACCAAGTACCAAATGGCCCTCAAGGATCTGTGCGATAAGGGTATTGTGGAAGCCTATCCTCCGCTCTGTGACATCAAGGGCTGCTACACCGCCCAGTACGAGCACACCATTATGCTGCGACCCACTTGCAAGGAGGTGGTCTCCCGTGGCAACGACTACTAACGCTCTGGAGCGAGTTCAGGTTGGTGGTTCGGCGTAGTACGGCTTGCGTTTATTACAGTTTTTCATATATAAGTTCATTCAATTGTTGATAATTTGTGAGCGTGCGCGGATCGAAATATATTAAAAATGTATTATGCTCAGAATTTAAAGTATTCTAGTTCCGAGTTCGAGACATGATTTTTAGGCCCTTGGGCATCAGTTCATGCCAGTAAAGAGAGTAAGCTCGGCTGCGTTTTCTGGGCTTTGTCTCCTTCAGGGATCTGTAGATGTAGACAAACCATTTGCCCGTCAGATAGTACAGAATTTCTATGTAGCTGACAATACTGAAGCCGTACATGAGTGAGAGGATGCCTCCGAAACGATCTAGTTAAAAATTATCCGTTCTATCATAAGTCTCTTAATTTTCCTTTAGGGATACTTACTCAGTAGGACCACCCAAGTGCTCACCAGCTGAGATTTGGTGGCCTGAGCAAATCTCAACTTAAAAAACAGCTTGATAATTGCCAAAGGTCGCTCGTTAGTCAGACCCTTTCTGAAATGTTTAATATGTAAACTTAATGATTTTATTTACAAACTTAAAGAACTCACAGTAAGCCCGTAAAGTAGCCGGTGCTGTTGTAAGTTAGTCTCAGGGGAGCCACATTGGTGGTGATGCTCAGGCTTACGCCGTTGCATGTGGGCAGGCAGTGCTCGCATTGGCGCTGTGCCACCAGCTCCTCCATGTTCTGCAAGTACGAGAACTCATTGTAGCCATACCAGATGCTCTTCCAACGCAGCAGGCAGGGCAGATCGGGTAGCATGCAGTAGGCGAGATCGGTGGAACTGCCCACCATGGGCGGAGAGACGCAACCGCAGTGCTCCATCATGCTCTTGATGCGGCATAGCAGTAGGCACTCGTCCAGGGAGTAGTAGGATCTGTAAGCAGATGTGACTCTGAATGGATCTGCAATAGCTCTGGTAGGATAGGCCACATACTGATTCATTAGTCGACTGCCCTCTTCTGGATAGTAGCAGCGTCTCTTTTGTGGCGGAACACTGCGAACTTCTTCACTAGAACTGAAGAACATGGGCTGGATTGGAATCTCTACGATGGTATTATGATCCACAAGAATCTCTCCCAAGCTGGTGGATTGAACGGTGGCATAGTCCTCTTGAGGGAATATTGTTAGCTAAAGTAGATACCGAAAACGGAATAATGATTCAACTTTCGACTGTTTCGAAGGGTCTATCAACGTAATTGGAGAGTAAAAAAAGAAAGGAAACTAACTTCGGAAAGCCAAAGTTCATATAAATTTGCACTTTGTAATCGAATTATAGGATCGAATCGGAAATCGATTATAATTATATATATATTTATTTTTTTATATATTTTATATGCCAATTTTTTCGACAAATCGATGCTTAAAAAACTCATAACTAAGCCAAAAAAGCATTAATTTTAATTCGGAAAGCTGTTCTATGCTTGTTTTTATTAGGTTAACAAATCTGCATACTCAGTTTAAAACGTTAAAAAAATTAAATTTTTGTCCATTTTTTGAAAATTTTAATGATGTAACCCCTTTCCTTTTTTTGAAAATTCGGAAAATTTTGAAAAAATTAAATTTTGATTGGACATAGCCTAATCGACTCGGCTGTTGATGCTGATCAAGAATATATATGATTTATAGGGTCGGAAATGATTCCTTCACGGAGTTTCAAGCTTCTGAATAAAAGGATAATACCATTTTTTAGTACATTTTTCGATATTTTTATTTGAGTATTTATTCGACAAATCAAGATTTAAAAATCTCATAACTAAGCCAAAAAAGCATTAATTTTAATTCGGAAAGCTGTTCTATGCTAGTTTTTATTAGGTTAACAAATCTGCATACTCAGTTTAAAACGTAAAAAAAATTAAATTTTTGACCATTTTTTGAAAATTTTAATGATGTAACCCCTTTCCTTTTTTTGAAAAAATTGAAAATTTTTGAAAATTTTATTTTTTGG
The DNA here is from genome assembly GCA_035046265.1 of Drosophila bunnanda. Classification (NCBI taxonomy): domain Eukaryota; kingdom Metazoa; phylum Arthropoda; class Insecta; order Diptera; family Drosophilidae; genus Drosophila; species Drosophila bunnanda. The sequence continues at coordinate 2,650,333 of JAWNOB010000076.1, read as the reverse complement.
CCGGAGGTGCCTAGATCGATTCTCCTGTTGATGCTGATCAAGAATATATATGATTTATAGGGTCGGAAATGACTCCTTCACTGCGTTACAAGCTTCTGAATAAAAGTATAATACCATTTTTTAGTACATTTTTCGATATTTTTAAATGAGTTTTTTTTTTGACAAATCAAGATTTGAAAATCTCATAACTTAGCCAAAAAAGCATTAATTTTAATTCGGAAAGCTGTTCTATGCTAGTTTTTATTAGGTTAACAAATCTGCATACTCAGTTTAAAACGTAAAAAAAATTAAATTTTTGACCATTTTTTGAAAATTTTAATGATGTAACCCCTTTCCTTTTTTTGAAAAAATTGAAAATTTTTGAAAATTTTATTTTTTGGCCGGAGGTGCCTAGATCGATTCTCCTGTTGATGCTGATCAAGAATATATATGATTTATAGGGTCGGAAATGACTCCTTCACTGCGTTACAAGCTTCTGAATAAAAGTATAATACCATTTTTTAGTACATTTTTCGATATTTTTAAATGAGTTTTTTTTTTGACAAATCAAGATTTAAAAATCTCATAACTTAGCCAAAAAATCATTAATTTTAATTCGGAAAGCTGTTCTATGCTAGTTTTTATTAGGTTAACAAATCTGCATACTCAGTTTAAAACGTTAGAAAAATTAAATTTTTGTCCATTTTTTGAAAATTTTAATGATGTAACCCCTTTCCTTTTTTTGAAAAAATTGAAAATTTTTGAAAATTTTATTTTTTGGCCGGAGGTGCCTAGATCGATTCTCCTGTTGATGCTGATCAAGAATATATATGATTCATATGGTCGGAAATGACTCCTTCACTGCGTTACAAGCTTCTGAATAAAAGTATAATACCATTTTTTAGTACATTTTTCGATATTTTTAAATGAGTTTTTTTTTTGACAAATCAAGATTTGAAAATCTCATAACTTAGCCAAAAAAGCATTAATTTTAATTCGGAAAGCTGTTCTATGCTAGTTTTTATTAGGTTAACAAATCTGCATACTCAGTTTAAAACGTAAAAAAAATTAAATTTTTGACCATTTTTTGAAAATTTTAATGATGTAACCCCTTTCCTTTTTGTGAAAAAATTGAAAATTTTTGAAAATTTTATTTTTTGGCCGGAGGTGCCTAGATCGATTCTCCTGTTGATGCTGATCAAGAATATATATGATTTATAGGGTCGGAAATGACTCCTTCACTGCGTTACAAGCTTCTGAATAAAAGTATAATACCATTTTTTAGTACATTTTTCGATATTTTTAAATGAGTTTTTTTTTTGACAAATCAAGATTTAAAAATCTCATAACTTAGCCAAAAAATCATTAATTTTAATTCGGAAAGCTGTTCTATGCTAGTTTTTATTAGGTTAACAAATCTGCATACTCAGTTTAAAACGTTAGAAAAATTAAATTTTTGTCCATTTTTTGAAAATTTTAATGATGTAACCCCTTTCCTTTTTTTGAAAAAATTGAAAATTTTTGAAAATTTTATTTTTTGGCCGGAGGTGCCTAGATCGATTCTCCTGTTGATGCTGATCAAGAATATATATGATTTATAGGGTCGGAAATGACTCCTTCACTGCGTTACAAGCTTCTGAATAAAAGTATAATACCATTTTTTAGTACATTTTTCGATATTTTTAAATGAGTTTTTTTTTGACAAATCAAGATTTAAAAATCTCATAACTTAGCCAAAAAATCATTAATTTTAATTCGGAAAGCTGTTCTATGCTAGTTTTTATTAGGTTAACAAATCTGCATACTCAGTTTAAAACGTTAGAAAAATTAAATTTTTGACCATTTTTTGAAAATTTTAATGATGTAACCCCTTTCCTTTTTTTGAAAAAATTAAAAATTTTTGAACATTTTATTTTTTTGCCGGAGGTGCCTAGATCGATTCTCCTGTTGATGCTGATCAAGAATATATATGATTTATAGGCTCGGAAATGACTCCTTCACTGCGTTACAAGCTTCTGAATAAAAGTATAATACCATTTTTTAGTACATTTTTCGATATTTTTAAATGAGTTTTTTTTTGACAAATCAAGATTTAAAAATCTCATAACTTAGCCAAAAAATCATTAATTTTAATTCGGAAAGCTGTTCTATGCTAGTTTTTATTAGGTTAACAAATCTGCATACTCAGTTTAAAACGTTAGAAAAATTAAATTTTTGACCATTTTTTGAAAATTTTAATGATGTAACTAACCCCTTTCCTTTTTTTGAAAAAATTAAAAATTTTTGAACATTTTATTTTTTTGCCGGAGGTGCCTAGATCGATTCTCCTGTTGATGCTGATCAAGAATATATATGATTTATAGGGTCGGAAATGACTCCTTCTCTGTGTTACAAGCTTCTGAATAAAAGGATAATACCATTTTTTAGTACATTTTGCGATATTTTTAAATGAGTTTTTTTTTGACAAATCAAAATTTAAAAATCTCATAACTTAGCCAAAAAAGCATTAATTTTAATTCGGAAAGCTGTTCTATGCTAGTTTTTGTAAGGTTAATAAATCTGCATACTAAATTAATAATTTCAAAAAATTAATTTTTTTTGCCATTTTTTGAAAATTTTAATGATGTAACCCCTTTCCTTTTTTTGAAAAAATTGAAAATTTTTGAAACTTTTATTTTTTGGCCGGAGATGCCTAGATCGATTCTCCTGTTGATGCTGATCAAGAATATATATGATTTATAGGGTCGGAAATGACTCCTTCACTGCTTTGCATGCTTCGGACTGAAATTATAATACCCTGCAAGGGTATAACCAGTTTCAATGCCGTTTCAGTCATAATAAAAGCTCAGACCCCTCTAAGCTCAGTCTGATCAATAAATTCGAACCATTTTATTGTTCAAATTGATTTCAAGCGATAAATAAATAAATTGAATTAAACCAAATTAGAATGTATTCGGTTAGGTTTTTATTAAAGCTAATGGGTCACCAGCAAACCGTAAACAAGCGATTAAATTTAATTACGAGTGTAAAGTAAACTTTAACAAAGACTTAGCTAGCATCTTAACATATTAAAGATTTACCTGAAAAGCGTTATTAGTGCGCAGCGTGTTTGTAAAGTCATTCGCTGGCGTATCCTGCAGCACAAACTGAACGCTATTTAATATGGAATTCGATTCGAAGACGACCTTTGGTATGGCTCTCATCTCTGCATCGTCCTTGGCTCGCTGGTCGCTATAGTATTCCAAGATTAGGTATCCGTTTCAGAAAGAGACTCCCTAGTGGGATTTACTCACGCAAATCGGGAGTAGCTAGCCCGGCGGTAGTTAAAAATGCAACACACATTCGACGAAGTTGGACGCTTGAGGAACAGTTGGCTTGTGTTGACGGGAATGCCGAAGACTATGCCTCTGATGACTAGCTCCCCGCAGTCCGGTGACAACCGCCTCAAGATATCGCGCACCGAGTATCCAACGTTGCTGTTGTAGTAACTGGAGAGGAGTCGGTGCAGACGCTCCAGCTCCGTGGCATTCCAACGCTCGGTCTCAAACGGACTGAGGTAGAACTGAGCTAGCACCAGCAGGCGATCGGCCATATCGTCCACATCTAGGGCCACCGCCTGCAGTGTGGAGTTGCCCTGGTGGCGGTATCTGCATTGGGTAAAAGGGGAGTGGGCGTGGGAGTGGGTGTGGCGGGAGTTGAGTGGAGTAACAATCGCCAATTAGTATGCCCCACTGCGCTCGGGTGGGCTATAAAAGGCCTGAGACTGGGCAGACCCTGGATTAGTGCCAGCATGAAGCTACTACTGGTGGTGCTGCTCTCGGCCGATTTTCTATCTCTGTGCTTGGCTGAACGCCTGCGGTTTGACCACTACAGGGTCTATAGAGTGCAACCAACGAGAGCCGATCAATTGAAGGGTCTTGAAGTTCTGGAGGGAAGCAGCAATGATGTCATGGTCTTGAATAATCTGCACCTGGGACCCACCGATTTCCTGATTTCTCCCAGCTACGATAAAGCCTTTCTTAGTCTACTGAAGAGCTTGGGGCTCTCTCCCGAACTGATCGACGCCAATGCCCAGTCTAGTCTGTCGCTGGACATTGAGCCCGTGGCGGACTCCAATCGTCGCACTGATGTCTACTCCTGGATGGTGTATCACGAGCTGAACGACACCCAACACTGGATGCAGAATCTAGTGGCCAAGTACCCGAATGTAGTGACTCTATTTGTGGCAGGCCAGAGTTACGAGGGTCGTAAGCTCATGGGTCTGAAGATCAATCACAAGGATAGCAGGGCTGATAAGCAGTCCATTTTCTTGGAGGCCGGCATGCATGCCAGGGAATGGATAAGTCCCGCCACTGCCACGTATTTTGCCAATGAGCTGCTGACCTCGCAGAATGCACAGCTCATGGGGTTGGCCAAATCGTACGTCTGGTACATACTGCCGCATGCTAACCCGGATGGCTATGTCTATACCCACACAACAGTGAGTTGCCTTGAATAAATTAAGTTTCTATTCTTAAAGTAACGTTTTTTTCTCGCAGAACCGCATGTGGCGCAAGACCCGCAGTCCGCAGGACAAAAACTGCTTTGGAACGGACCCGAACCGCAACTGGGACTTCCATTGGCGGGAGGTGGGAGCCAGTGCCGATCCCTGCTCAGAATCTTATGCCGGACCCAGGCCATTTTCCGAACCGGAGACCAAAACCCTTTCTCAGTATCTGACATCGCTGCCGGAACCCATGTTCATGTACCTATCGCTGCACTCCTTTTCCCAGCTACTCCTATATCCCTATGGACACACCTCCAAGCTGCCGGAGAATCATCGCCAACTGGAGCAGGTCTTCAATGTGGCAGTGGGCGCCATGAAGCGTCGTTATGGAACCCGCTATACGGGCGGAAATGTCTATGATGCCATCTATCCGGCAGCTGGTTCCAGCATGGATTGGGTCTACGGAGTGCGTAATGTCAAGTACTCCTTCTGCTACGAGTTGCGTCCCTCTGGATACAGTTTCTGGACGGGCTTCAGACTTCCCGCCTCCCAAATAATACCAACAGGTGAGGAGACCACGGATTCTTTGATGGAAATGATTAAGGCTGCTGCCTCGATCGAGGGGTACAAGTTACAATAAATATATAAATATATTTATTATAAATCTTAGAAAAGGAACGAATACGAATTGATAAGATAAAAAGACAAAGGCATTTTGGTTATAACAAAGCCTTTTCATAGTGAAGATAGCTAAGAGCTCTTGATAAGATGAAAATTAAGATTCAGTGGCTATTTTTCTAGGGAAAAACTAATGACTTTGATTAAGTTGAAGTTTCATTCATCACAATCTATAATTTGTAGTATGCGTCGAAGATAATTAAAGCTAAATAATATAATTTTCATTGAAAAGGTAAAGAAAACTTATGAAAGTTATCAGTTATCAAAATATAGGAAGACAGCACTTATCAAATAAGTTTAAGGAATACTAACTCCTCTAATAGGAAATGTCCATCTAAATTTGAAATGAATAAGCCTAAAAAGACCTTCGTAATTCAGAGTAAATAGATTTACAATATTATAAAAGTAATACTATATGTAGTATGCAAAAATACTGTACAGAAACAAACCTAGTTGTATAAGGCTAGTAATTTGGCCCGGAGATAAGTTAATAAGTGTATTGGTTTACCCCTTAGAGATAACTCTGATGTAGTGTCATTTTGCTGAAGACTTCCAAAACGTCATGACCAAGTCCATAGTTTTGTTTCCAGAATGATTTACCAGGCGACACGCCTGAGACTGCGCGATAAGAGTGCTCGCCCTGCGCGGATTGCACAGATTACTCCGATATTTACAGCCCGAGTATTGGCAAAGGCACCCGCGGGCCGTAAATCAGATTCGACTGCTCCCTCCCTTATCGGTGGCCTATAAAAGCTGGTGGGAGACCCGCTGATGGCTCAAACCAACGACGACCATGTCGCTGACCAAGTGCCTGCTCCTTGCCCTCGTGGCCGCCGTGGCCATTGCCTCTGTGAGCGCCGAACGGGCTCGCTACGACAACTATCGCCTGTACAAGGCCAACAGCGAGAATGCCGATCAGTTGGCGGTGCTGAAGCAGCTGGAGGGTTCCAGCGACTCGATCATGTTCTTGGACGGAGTTCACATCGTGGGCGCCGACGTGAAAATCGTGGTGGCTCCCCACAAGGTGCCCGACTTCCTGGAGATCATGGGCAAGGCCGAAATCAAATACGTGCTGGAGACTAGCGACGTGCAGAAGGCGCTGGACGAGACCGAAGAGAAGGTGGCCCCCAAGGGACGCGCCACCAGGGCCTACAACTGGGCTGAGTACTACGAGCTGGATGACACCTACCTCTGGATGCAGACCCTGGCCAACCAGTACCCCGGCGTGGTGACCCTCATCGAGGGTGGCAAGACCTACCAGGGACGCTCCATTTTGGGTGTGAAGATCACCAAGGGCGGCAGCAACAAGCCCGGCATCTTCCTGGAGGCCGGCATCCATGCCCGCGAGTGGATCGCCCCCGCGGCCGCCACCTACATCATCAATCAGCTGTTGACCTCCGAAGTGGAGTCCATCAAGCAGCTGGCCGAGAACTACACCTGGTACGTCCTGCCCCATGCTAATCCCGACGGCTATGTCTACACCCATACCACGGATCGTATGTGGCGCAAGACCCGCACTCCCTACGGCAGCTGCTTCGGTGCCGATCCCAACCGCAACTGGGGCTTCCACTGGAACGAGGTGGGCGCCAGCAGCAGCGCCTGCTCGGACACCTACGCCGGCCCCTCGGCCTTCTCCGAGATTGAGACCAAGTCGCTGTCCGACTTCATTGCCTCGCTGACCAGCAAGGACCAGATCAACCTGTACATCTCCCTGCACGCCTACTCCCAGTACCTGCTCTATCCCTATGGACACACCTCCGATCTGCCCGACAATGTGGCCGACTTCCGGAAGGTCTACGACGCTTCCATTGCCGCTGTGAACAAGCGCTACGGAACGACGTACACTGGCGGAAACATCTACGATGCCATCTACCCGGCTGCCGGCGCCAGTGTTGACTGGGCTTATGGAACCCAGGGTGTGCGCATGTCCTTCTGCTACGAGCTGCGTCCTTCCTCGAACTCTATCTTCACCGGATTCAGGCTTCCCGCCGAGCAGATTGTGCCTGCCAGCGAGGAGCTGCTCGACTCCATCGTGGCCATGACCGAGGAGGTCAAGAACCTGGGCTACTTCAACTAAACGATTGCACGCAATAAAGCACTCACAGTTTTACGGCATAATCCCGGAGGAGCCGGCGACTAATCTTGTTGGCGGTGCACACGCCCACCGCCGGAAAGGGGCTGTTGGCTACGTGCACCAGGTCGGGGGCCAGATGTATCTCCGTCGGCTGGACAAGGTACTCCTGGGTCAGGTTAACGATCACAATGTGCGTGTAGATCACGATGGCGGTGAGCAAGGCCAGCCAGAGGGTTCTGCAAAGGGAAGATATGGGTTCGTTTTGGTCACCTGAATCAGCTCAAGGTTCTTGGTGGAATCTCACACAACACATATGTCTTTATTAGGCTTAACTCTTTGGATACACTTTTATGGGTACAATAAGCTAGAGGATCTTAAAGGTAGCCCTATGGCTTCCAGCTGCACCCACTCACTTGGCAAAACGGACCGGCGAGCGGTAGAGGAACGGATGCAGTCCATTGATGTAACTCTGGCGCAGGAACTCGCGGAACAGGCGGCGATACTGGGGCTCATCATCCACTCGAAGCGGCATTGTGTTTGAAGGGTGCTCGATTCGCAGACGATTTATAGTGGCCGGCTACTGCTCATCAATCAGAGTTCTAATGAAAGCGTGTCAAGTGGTTGCAATGGGTGCGCCGGCCTAGTCCCGGTTGATATAGTTGAATATGGGTCGGAAGGTGAGGAAGTAGAGGAACTCGAAGGCTGTGACTATGCTGAAGCCCATAATTAGGCCCAGCAGGCCGCCAAATGAAGCTGTCAAAGGGAACACCATAATCAGTATGGTGATTTATCGAATACCATAGCCAACTTACCCAAGGCGGAGAGCCAGTTCTGGAAGATGTCCGTGCGATATCTAGTGCTCATCAGATCGCTAAAGAAGACATGCAGCAGAATCCTGTCCGTGGCATTGCTGTGAGCAGAAAATGTGGAATTTAAGGTAGTTCTTTGGGTGTTCCAACTAACTCAGATTACCTATAAGCTGGCCGGTTGGCAAAGTAGCTCATGTCCAGCCTGCCCATGGTGCTCTCCGAAACGTAGTGATTGGACTGGCAATCCGGCAGACAGCCGCAGGGAAAACTATCCGTCTGTCGGACAATGGATAGCGAGAAATTCAAGTTGGCCAGGGCATGGGAAAAGAGTCCTGGAATGGGTCACATATTAGTTACTATTCTGGCCATCGATTGAACCACTCACTTTTGCTGTGGATAATGCAGTTGGTGTCCAGCACGCCGCACACCTTAAAGCTATTGTTGTTATACACATACGGCGGCAGGCAGCCACATAGGTCGATGGTCATCTTCACCCGGCACTCGAACATGCAGTTGATGAAGGAGTAACGTCTCAGGCCGTGCATGCTCCGCTCGCTGCCAAAGAGACAGTTCCTCAGGGACAGGTCCATGCGGCGAATGTCGCTGGTGGCATAGGTGGACTCCGGGTTTATGCGCACGAAACTCTCTCGTGTGGAGGTGACCACCTTGGTCTCCGAATTCTCGTCCGGAAAGTTGTAGGCGTCGTGCAGGAGCAGCCGGAAGCCGTAGCCACTGAAGAAGGTGCCGTAATAGTCGGATACCATGGGATTGAGGAGCACGGACAGACCCGTGGGATAGCCGCAACCAGTGACGCGATAGGGTCGCTTGGGCACTTGATAAGCAATTTTCCTGAAATTCAGATAGATTTACATCTTCTGGGGTCGTCACTTGACCAGGTTCTTACTCTGGAAAGTTGTTGGTGATGCCCCCAAAGTAATTAAAGGTGCAGCACTGCCCCTCCATGGTGTCGATACGCTGGAAGAGGCTGTCGCAGCGCGTGTTGATCCCTTTCCAAATGCAGCTGGAGATCATGTCGATGCAGTCGGGCGACAATTGCTGTGTGAGCCCGGTGAGTGTCAGGTTGTTAAGAGCCAAGATCCTGTCGTAGATCCGCAGAGAACTGTTGCTGATCAGGTTGTCCACGGGCAGAAGGGTGAGATTGAAGAGGTTATGCAGCTCGGATTTATTCACGCCAGCAGGAAGTTGTCTATAGATATTAAGAATCGATGCCTTACTGAAATCCCTAGAGTTTCCAACTTACATTTGCTCCAGCAAGGTGAGCGCCTTGGTCTTGGATATCTTGTTGAAATTGCAAATGGTAACCGCCGGAAAGGGAATGTTCCAGGTGGGAAAGTGTGAGCTCTCAATAACGGTCACCGTGGGAGTCTCCTGGCTCCAATACCAGGACACCACCACCAGAACAATGGAGGTGATAATGGCCAGGATCACCACCAGCAGCCAGAAGCATCGTTCGCGGCGACTGATGTCCTGGCGGGTGATGTAGCTGAATCCGTGCAGGGACGTCGTCTGGCAGTAATTACGCATATTTTCCGAGAACCACTCTCCAATACGACGGATGTGGCGTTCGGGCTTGAGCGGATGCAGTGGGTGGTGCCCGGTGCTCGGATCGCTGCGCCTGCGACTGGAGGAGGCAGTGGTGGCCAGCTGCTGGGCCTGCACCTGACGCAGATCAAAGATACGTCGCTTCTTGAACGCCATCTTTCCGCAAAGGCTACCAGTGTACGACTACTGGTCAAGGTACGAGGCCAAGGCAATTAGGAAGGCTTCTAATTAGGACGGCCTGATGAGTCCGCCCTACTGACACACCTGCCGTCCATGCTGGCGAGTTTTCGAGGAGATACGTCAAGAAAATTCAACCCATAAATAGTCCAGTTTTACCACCAAAGGCTTCTAACAAAATATGAATATTCTAATGGTGGGTACCTCGCAGGTCATTAGGGGCTTTATCCATAAATGTGTGAGAGCTCACTTGTTCATTGATGTCTTCCAACTCATAAACGTTATAATAATTTAAGAAAATATGTGGAATATGGACATTGTAGAGAACACCTTAATTAGTATGGCCTACACTAAGAATTCATTCTAAGAACGATTATCCAAGCAAAGCAATCACAGGTTAGAGGATGTTAAGTAAGCCAGATTTATAGGAAACATCATTGGAAATTATATTAATATGTATATTGATCTTCAATAAAGAAATTGATTTCATGGCGAGAGTGGGAGCTTTCCCAGTTAGCCCGTTTTAATGACCGCCACCTTCTGCCGCTGCCTCCAAAGTATCTGCTGGCGGGTCAGCCAATTGCAGGTGGGTCGCACACAGGTGAAGAAAACCAGCTCGAAGACCGACACGAAACTGCAGCCCATGAACAGTCCGGTAATGCCTCCGAATGTGCCTGAATAGACAGCGGTTAGTTCTATCTGTAATGTACACCTTGTAGGTCATTAGTGGACTTGCCTATGAATGTCAGCCAATTCTCGTAGACATCCAGGACTTGCTCCTCAGCTATCGGTGAGTCGTAATAAACGAGGAGACGGACCTCGTTTGGGTAAATTAGACTTGGAAACAAATTATAAGAAGCCGAGTTTATATACCCTTACAATTTGCAATTGAATTATAGGATCAAATCGAAAATAGATCATAGGAGAGCTTACAAATAGGACAATTTTTTTATCAAATCGAATTTAAAAAATCTCATAACTCAGTCAAAAAAGCATTAAATTGAAATCGGGAAGCTTTCCTATGTTAGTTTTTGTTAGGTTAATTAATCTGCATACTAAAATTATAATTTCAAAAAATTAAAATTTTTACCAATTTTTGACAATTTTAATGATGTAACCCCTTTCCTTTTTTTGAAAATTCGGAAAATTCTGAAAAAATTGAATTTTGGCCGGACATAGCTAGATCGACTCTACTGTCGATGCTGTTCAAGAATATATATGATTTATAGGGTCGGAAATGACTCCTTCACTTAGTTTCAAGCTTCTGATTGGAGCTAAAATACCATTTTTTCAATCGATATTTCAGTATATTTTTAAGACATTTTCTTCGGCAAATTAAATTTTAAAAAACTCATAACTCAGCCAAAAATGCATTAAATTTAATTCGGTAAGCTTTCCTATGTTAGTTTTTGTTAGGTTAATAAATCTGCATACTCAGTTTAAAATTGAAAAATTTTAGATTTTTGCCAATTTTTGACAATTTTAATGATGTAACCCCTTTCCTTTTTTTTGAAAATTCGGAAAATTCTGAAAAAAATGAATTTTGACCGGACATAGCTAGATCGACTCGGCTGTCGATGCTGATCAAGAATATATAAGATTTATAGGGTCGGAAATGACTCCTTCACTGCGTTTCAAGCTTTTTACTACAATTGTGATACCCAAGGGTATACAAAATTAAAATAAAGTACAAAGCAGTTTTTTTATTTTAGAATTACCTTGAGTTACCAATACTATTGTTAGTCATCCCCTTTAGATGTCGAATATCACCCTGAAACTCATAGCGATGGAATTGGCAAGGCGGAAGGCATTTGCAATTCTTTTGTTCTTCATAGATTCGATCAGCATTATCTGTAAATAGTGAGTAATTTGTAAACAAATCTGTGTTTATTGTGACTACTTGCCATAATTAATGGTGCACTGGATTTGCTGAAGATCGCAGAATGTCCAGCCATTGCGACCGGGAGAGTTCGGGGGAATACATCCGCAGGACCTGAAGTATCCTTCGCTGCGACACTCGGCCAAGCAATTGCCTTGACTGTACACAGAAAAATAAAATAGACTTCGTTCTGCAGGAAAATAACATCCTCTCTTGTCAAGGTCTATGCTGGACAGACTTTCTGTAAATCGAGTGACAAAAGGTTGCACCATTAAATGAGCCTCAAATCCGATTGGTACAGGTAGTTTCGGAGTGGAAATACCGGGTATTTCGTGAGATTCATGTATAAGGATCTCAAGACCAGCAGGAAGTCCTAAGTCCTTAATATCAGAGCTTACCACCACACTGAGACCTAAATTCGAACTTAAACGCTTCTGTTGGTAGTTAAACAACACAGTCGTTGATCGGGAGTCCAGATTGGCTGCAGTTTTTCTCGACAGTTTTCCAAGCGATTTTCCCACTGACAGCTTTTGACTTGCTCGCAGATCGGAGGAGCTAAATCTTCCAGGAGTTGCGCCCAACTTGCATTTCTTCGCGTTAGTGTTTCCGCTAGGGTAGAGTTCAGGTAGCTCACCTGCCGCAGCTCATTCTCTGACACTCCCAATTCCCTTGATTTGGCAAGTAATCTTCTTTGTGAAATCGTATTGAGTCCACAAATGGTGACCGCAGGAAAGGGAACCTCTGACGTGGGCTTCATCATGGTGTCTATAAAGCGTATGGTGGGCGCTTCCCTACTCATCGACAGAGACATAATAACTATGATCAAGGACAGCAGAACCGAGGTGCAAATGAGCAGCCACCAGAGGATTCTCTGCCAGGTCTTGGCCCCCACGAAAATGTGAAAGCCATGGATGCTGGCCATCTCACAGTAGATCTCAAAGCCCGTTTTCCGTTTGCACAGGCCATCGTCCTTGCGGGCACGCAGGAAGCCCAGAAATCTGGGCAAAGGCAGTTGTCCGAAGGACTTCGAGAGACTATAGTACCACCTCAGTACCTTTAATCGCTTCAGGCTCCTTGTGACATACGAGATTCGGCCTGAGGGCTTCTCGAAATGCTGAAGAGGCTGGCACTGCTTTAGTTTCTTGGGTCTCAGATAGTTCTCAAAGTTGACCAGATATGTGGGTAATGCTGGGTCAGAGTTCCGCGCGGCTGACATGATCCTAAAAACAGTTTTCAATTAGTTTTTGGCGACTGGTAGGATGACCTGCTGAAGGCTCCCTATATATACCCAAGCAAAAAGTCATTAGGGCCAGTAACCCGCCCTTCAGCTGTAAACTTCTCAATCGACATTGGTATCCTTTGTTGTTTTGGTGGAGGCCTGTGTGTGCCTAGACGTAATCGAGGCAGTGAATCAATTGTTGTCACACCCACCTACACCAACTGGAGAAACAATTACCCACATATTTTTGTTATTTGCCGGAGAACAACTGGCTTACCCAGCGATAAGCTCGGCAAATATTAATAGGAAATTGTTTACGGCCAAACCACAAACACTCTATAATATTATTATGTGAACTTCCTACTCGCGCCTCCCCGTTATTGTTATTGTTCCTGGCTGTGCATTGGCCTGCTAATGAGTTTATTGTTATGCCAACCTGCCCTGTCCCAGCCCTGCCTCCCACAATTACGCTGTTCAAATATTCTGGCCGTGTTACCTGCATGAATGTCAACTGTCATCGTCGCTCCAACTTTAAAATGGATTATTAGCCTTTGTCGGGGTTTTTCCCGCTTCTATATTCGGGCCTCAGTTGGAGCCAAATCAGCTATCAGCCATATTGTGATTTTCACGATTCCCTATCGCGTAATCCAGCAACACTAATCTGATCACTCAGAGTTATTAATGTGTCCGATCAGGTGTGATAAGCCCATTCAGGTTTGAGGGGCTGGATTTGTAATTGGAGTCGTCGAAAGTTCAGAAAGTGTTTGCTGATTGCTATAATAAAGATTAGGGGTTTATTTATTGGTTTTGGTTCTTTGTCATTTATTTTAATAGGAATAAAACAAAAACATTCTATGACGAGTTGAGAAATTTAAGAATCTTGGGAATTAATTAAAATGAAAATACATTTAAGTTTTCACAGGAATTATGGTCGGAGGATAAAAACGAAAGCCTTCCCATTTATTTATATAATTTATTTTAAGAGGCAACTTGATATGGAAACTGACAGGGCACAGCATACTTTCAGGGCTGACTTAAACCCAAAATGATTGATATAGGATCGGGTCCAAGCCCAGAATTATTATTCAAAGCGCAGCATAACCCATATTTTCGCACGCGCCGCTTCATTTCACTGGCAAAGCCAAACCATGGAGCCCATGACAAATATTTGCTCTGCAATTATTTACGATTTTATTTGTGATTTGTGGCTTTGAAAGCGCACACAAAAAATATTTGAATTCAATGGAAATGTAAGAGCCATAAATTTTCCCCCGAATCGGGTTTCGCATGGATTTAATTAGCCGGCTTTTGTTCCCTATTTTGTTTATTTTTATAGCCTTGCAGCAGGGTATTATAGTTTTAGTCAGAAGCTTGCAAAGCAGTGAAGGAGCCATTTCCGACCCTATAAAGCATATATATTCTTGATCAGCATCGACAGCCGAGTCGATCTAGCTATGTCCGGTCAAAATTCATTTTTTTCAGAATTTTCCGAATTTTCAAAAAAAGGAAAGGGGTTACATCATTCAAATTGTCAAAAATGGCAAAAATCTAAAATTTTTCAATTTTAAACTGAGTATGCAGATTTATTAACCTAACAAAAACTAACATAGGAAAGCTTACCGAATTCAATTTAATGCTTTTTTGGCTGAGTTATGAGTTTTTTAAAATTTAATTTGCCGAAGAAAATGTCATAAAAATATACTGAAATATCGATTGAAAAAATGGTATTTTAGCTCCAATCAGAAGCTTGAAACTAAGTGAAGGAGTCATTTCTGACCCTATAAATCATATATATTCTTGATCAGCATCGACAGCCGAGTCGATCTAGCTATGTCCGGCCAAAATTTATTTTTTTCAAAATTTTCCGAATTTTCAAAAAAAGGAAAGGGGTTACATCATTAAAATTGTCAAAAATTGGCAAAAATCTCAATTTTTTAAATTTTTAAATTGAGTATGCAGATTTATTAACAAATAAAAAACTAGCATAGGAAAGCTTACCGAATTAAAATTAATGCATTTTTGGCTTAGTTATGAAATTTTTAAAATTTTATTTGACGAAGAAAATGTCATAAAAATACACAGAAATATCGACTAAAAAAATGGTATTTTAGATTCAATCAGAAGCTTGAAACTCCATGAAGGAGTCATTTCCGACCTTATAAATCATATATATTCTTGATCAGCATCGACAGCCGAGTCGATCTAGCTATGTGCGGTCAAAATTAATTTTTTTCAGAATTTTCCGAATTTTCAAAAAAAGGAAAGGGGTTACATCATTAAAATTTTCAAAAATTGGCAAAAATCTCAAATTTTTTAATTTTTAAATTGAGTATGCAGCTTTATTAACAAATCATAAACTAACATAGGAAAGCTTACCGAATTCAATTTAATGCTTTTTTGGCTGAGTTATGAGTATTTTAAACTTAGATTTGTCGATAAAATTGTAATACTATCATATTGATAAATATCAGAATGAGAATATTTGAAACTTATTCATGATCGATTTTCGATTTGATCCTATAATTCAATTTTGTATTGCAAGGGTGTATAAACTTCGGCTTCCCGAAGATTGATTCCTTTTTTTATTTATTAATTTTGTTGTTGGCCCGTTCCCGTTCCTGGGTTGGCCAAGGTTCCCAAATCTCTCTAATGATATTCCGGACGCCTGCCCATTTGCATACCACGTGCCGGGGGGATGCCTGATGTCTGCCGATGATGTCTGCCCATATATTACACAATTATGGGTCCGATGTCGGGCCCCGATAAGGAGCTGGGAGCGCAGCTGAATCAGCTGCTTGGGCTGGGACAGATGCACTCCCGGCTCGACTTCGAGGGCTTGCGACTGCGACTTGGTTTATTTTCGGTTGAATTTCGTATTTTTACTTCTTAATTTATAAATAAAACGAGTGTAACGGTGATCAAGGCGGTACTCGATCGATTTGCGTCACGCAACGGTAAAGACAAGTGTATGTATCAATGGGGATTATAAACAGCCCGCAGATCCCGATCCCTCCCCCTTTGACCGACTGACGTGGCCCTGAAAGAAGCTGCTATTTTCGGTATAAACTCAATTTGTTTGCGATAAGCCCAGAGATGGCTTCCCCCGCCTGGCAACCCGCCATCCCTGAGCCGCCATCCGCCGGGTTGTTGTTTCCAGGCGGCGCCCCCCACGGAGCTGTGTCTTGTCTTGGATTTTATTATCATGCGGCGCTGATTTATGTGGACGCAGCTCGCGATCTTTTCTACAGATTGTTTCTTCGTACCAAACTAGGGCGAGGCTAATCTCTTGCTGCAATTGACGCAAATTGATTTTGCACTCGAAATCGAACGTCCTCCCTTGGCTTCGATTCATGCTAACTGCGACCCCACTGTGAATGAGCTGTTCCATAATACAAAAAAGGGGAGAGAACGTGCCGGGTTTCTGCGATGCAGAAAACGTGATCGCCCCACGGGGAGTCGTGCAACCTACCCCTGGGGGTCACTGGGTTCGCCACCAGGCGGTCAGATGATCGCCATCGATTGCATGCATCCAGAGCATACACGAGCCATGTGCACAGATGGGATTCACAATTCTGGGGGACACTTTCAGGGTTATTGGTAGTATCTTTTAGTTTGATTTTTTATAATGCAGTCACGTATTTAAGGGATTAATAACACACATAATAAACGTGTGCTATAAACCACAATAAAGGGTCAGAATGCTTTTATCTTATAAAATAAAGGATCTTCAAGGTAGATGTACTTACTGAACGTTTCCAAGAAGGAAAAACAAACACTTTCCACTTTTCTTTTAAAATTAATCATTACCTAGGGTCCCGTGATGTGTTAAGCTCCCCAAAAAAATACAATAAAAAATCAGCGAAACTTGCTGAATTATTGGAGGATGACATAATGCGTTCGGGAAAGAAAGTATCTTGAAGATTGTTTTGCTCGGTCGGCAGAGATTTAATTGCCATTTCGGGAGATGCCTTCGATTGCGATCATGATCACGAGTGGCTAAAACACAAGGCAGCCGTTGTTTTCTGTTTTTCCCGCGGTTACGGATCGCTTGGCTCGAATCAATCAAATTGTTTACACGCCCGTAAATAATTATTCTTCTTTTGTTTATTTGTTGTTACGGCTGTTGTTGCCCAGATTCTAATTTTAATTGTATTGTTGCTTCTCCCGTTCTTTTTATTTGAGCTTTATTTAACGCCTGTGACCCCGCGATTATCGGCGCTGGAGAGCACTGCTTTCGCGGCTTTGGCTTTATCAGCGGCTCGCGCCATTCACATGCTGGGACACTATTTTTAGTAGCCGCAAATAATAAATGCGAAAATCATTCACAAACCTAATGATAGCCAGGTTGATAGCCCCTGGAGGAGTGCAGAGTCAGAAGCCGAGGCAAACAAAACAAACCCATCGGACATCGGAAGTGGCGGCATTGTGTTGCCATGCCAGGACACTTCAATTGAGTTGACAGTTCGCTGTGATCGTGCCAGCGGAAATTAGTCAATAGCTTCTCCGGAAACTGCCCTTGAGGCACTATTCTGTATAAAAATTCCCACAATAAGTCAATTGATGTGTTTACACTACCCACTGACGTTTGTCATCGGTTTGGGCAAAAATCTTCCATAAAAACTGTGTGATCCCCGATGCTACTTATCAGGGATGTGACGTCTGCCTTGTCAGCCCATGTTCTGGACTATCTGGGAATTAATCTACTGGATTTTCTAGGAATATTTTCAAAAAATGTTCAGTGAATGGAATGTCATTTCCTGTCAATTTCTTTTAGTACGCCTTACTAAGCAAAATCTTTGAACGAAATCGCGCTGAGCAAAGCATGTTTTTAAACGAAATAAAAGAGCTCCTCTTTGTTCTTATACAAAATGGTATTCGATTTCATCATCCAAGCCACGCTCTAAGCTGGATTATTCAGTAGGACCTCCTGTACCCTCTAGAATGTATGTTATGTGAGTCGTTTCGTACTTTCCCAACACACTCCATATTTGTTTGCCTTTTCCACAATGGGGGAAACCACAAAATGGCATATTTAGATATTGTAGGGTTCGGCCATGGACTTCAGCTGGTTAAACACACGGTTTAACCTACGGTTTACACGCTCTTTGCGTTTCGACAAGTAAAGTCCAACACTGAACCCCAAACCGATACGCAATGGGAAATGCACAAAGCTAATGGAACGTTCTAAGAACGATATATACCTTAATCAATAGGCCAAGATATATAAGAAATATATTTAATACAAATATTGACAAGTCAACGATCCAGCCAGCCTTCGGGCTGCCTTATTTGATAACCAAACTAAATGGAATAAGAAATTCGCAAGCGAGCACTTTGAAATGCAGATCAGAGATACATATGGCCAAACTGAACCTTGAGGCATCCTTTTAAAATGCAGTTTACCCCATATTCACCAATGCCACATGCTACAGATACGAGACTCGGCATTAGCCCCCCCAATTTCGGTTCCAAAGCCGAGCAATTTAATTGTCTGAGGCGGCGCCATACACACAAACGCCATTTGTATCTATAGATCGGCAAACACACTCCCACACATAGGGAGTATGCTAATGAGGAACACAGAGGCTCTTTTCGGCGCCGTATTCACCGAGCTTAATACTGTGACGTCAGGGAAGTCATTGAGCTACAATTTAATAACGAACTTTAATAACTGGCTCTGCTCGGGCAAAACTATAGCAAACATTCGGTGGAGTGCTGCGTATGATTGAAATCCAAACAAGAGGAAGAGAATCCAGCGACGCTACCTGAGCGCAATACTAAGTTTCGATTCCGATTCCGATTCTGAAACGAAAACCCAACACCGAATCCGAATCCGAATCCGAACTCGAATCCGATTCTGACTCGGCTACGATAAAGTCGCGAGATTAAAAAAGTCAAGTGACAAGACAGCGGCCAAGTGCGTCAATCGCGAAACAACAAACTGACTGAGTACAAAAGTCCGTTGCTGCATCTGGAGGAGGAGGAGGAGGAGGCTTTGTCTTGGTCTTGGCTCTGGCTTCTTTGTCTGCCGACTGGCGGCCGCCTCCTGACCACTGGTGCGTGCAGATGGCCCATCCTCAATCTCCCTGCCATCCCGGTTCTCTTCTCGAGCCCCCCCGGCCAGAGCGTGACAAAGAAATTACACGGTCATGTTGGGTTTGACGTCAGGCCTACGATGTTGATCAGTGATCAGGGTCTGGAACCGGGGCTGGGCTTTTCTCAGGGGCTGCGTCTGCCCGTAAAGTTGGGACGCTTGATTATTCACTCAAGTGGGAAGTGCCATTTGAATCGAGATGAAATCTGCCTAATTGAAGTGCAGCCCCAGCAATGCAATGACAGTCCTAAACGGGGTTCCAGTTGGGTGACATAACATCGGTGATAAGGAAATCTGTAATCTTTACTCACTAAAAGATCAATTAGTATATGTTTCTGCTTAGTTTAAGCTCTTAAATTTAGTGTAATAATATCATCTTAGTTATTTCTTTCCCTAACATAGAAAATGTACCCTTTCCTTGAAAACTATTCGTTTTTACACCCCAATACCATATGTGTAAGTACTTATCGTTCGGAATGATGGCTCTGTTTTGCCGAGAACTAGAACTGGTTGCTGGAATTGGATGATGTTGGGGAAAATGGCTTGTGCCTAGGCACGTGCCCGGGAAACTATTGTTACTCATACGCCACGTTGTCGCCTGCAGCAACTATTGTTACTCATACGCCACGTTGCCGCCTGCAGACGCAAAGTTCAATGCATTTCCGACACAGTTTTCCAAGTCATTACCATTGCCCTGCTGGCTTTGCATTACAATTACACAGTGACGAGCGATGCGACAACTGACTGACTGCTGACGCAGCTGCCATGTGAGCCGCCAACGGAGGAGCCGGAGGAGGAGGAGGAGGAGCAGCATGGCGACTGCAACTCGAACTCGGGGTTTGTATGTCACCCAGACCCGGGACTGACGCACGCATCCCAAAAGGGAGCCGCAACGGGAGCGGGATGTGGATCGAATCTGTACCGAAATCCGAGACGGCCGCGTTCCATGATAAATAATACATATAGAGGAGTATATCGCCCGGACGATGGCCATGAACTCGCCGCTGGTTCTGCAGAAAATTGGCGCAGACTTCTGTTGGTTGGCCAGAGTTTGCATAATCCCCCCGATCCCAAGACGTTGCGCAGTTGGGCCCGGGGATTAGCATTGCAGATGGGTCCGGGAATTTCGCCGGAGTTCAACAGCAGCTGCGAGTGCGACGGTTCAATGTCTGACCTTAGATGGCGCCATGAGATGGTGACATCGCGCCATCTGGACACCAGATCCCACCGCTCTCCAAGATCACCTTTTTGCGCACACACAAGACAATGTTGTGTTTTGCTTGTCTAGGATCTTGTGAGTGCTTTTGGGGCTCTAATATATTCGCTTTCAGTTGTTTTCCCTTTCTTTGCAAGGCGAAATTCTACGTAAACAAGTCTCTTTGCGTATGGGACACCCTGACGAGCCCTCCCCAGAATAGAAATGTCGCATTTGAAATTCCTTGTTTACTATATAGAATACTATAGTGCGATGTGGATTAATCTCAATACGGGTTGGTGGAATCATCGTGACATTTACATTCCGCCACAAGGTGTGGAAAATGTAAATGGTAATGGGTTTTTTGAAGGTTGTAAACATATAAATATTTAATTAAACAAATCCCTATTTGGGCTTTCGGTTTGAGCATCATCAGAAATCGAATGAGTGAGGGATATATTACTTATCAGATGTTTACTTCTGTATATCCTGTGTATGGGTTTACATATTTATACCCTAGAGATCACTTTCTTTGGAAATTGGTATTAAATTCTTTCCATTCTATGCCTCATTATGGGAATATTTTTGGGGAATACCTATTAAAAGCTTCTACATAACATGTGCAAGATTTTTGTACACTTTTCCCACACTTCAATAGATTCTTGGTAATAATTTTCGGGTTATTTTATTTATTGTTAAATCTGATCCCTCCTACTTTGCTTTATCGCTCTTCCAGTGGCTCGTTCCTGAAATATCCAGCCGACTGGAGGTGTAGCCCCCCATCTCCACGATCTCTCTCTCTCTCTCTTGGACTCTCCCCAGCTCTCCCAGAGCCCCAAGCGAAAGCCCAGAGAGGGAAAGCTTCGTGCGAGCAGCCGAACGACGAGCAGCGATCGGCGATCACAAAAGTGGCTGCCATATGGCGAAACCAGTTAGTCGTTTTCCAGATCAGCCCAGCGAACGCAGCTCGCCTCGATTCGCGCGATCGCCAGTGCTATATATATACACACACACACATATCCGAGCAGTATATACACAGTTCCCTGCGGGGCGGAGAGTTATAGATAAACGCCTAGCGGAAAGGCAGTGCAAAAACAAAGCGCACTTAGATAAAGATAACACAGTTCCCATGCCAAGGCGCACAGTGCAAGTGAAGTGAAACGAGAACGCAGTTGAGTGGCCACAGGGAAGTGCGGAGACACCAGCAGCCGAGGAGGAGAGTCGTCTCGATATCGGAATAGGAATGCAAATTGGACACACGAGCGAGCTCCCTTCGAACGCCATAGATATACTCTACACTCCACAATCTACACTCTACACTTGAAAGAAAACTAACCAAGTGAAACCGAATGACTATGACTTCAACGGTGCTCCAGCGGCCAGTTCAAGCCAAGCCAGACCGAGGGGGAGCCTCCACAAAGACAGCCAAGTCATCCGGCAGTGCCAACAGAAGCAATCGCTCCACCATGGCCTGGTCCAATGAGAAGCTGCGCTTCTCCTGCATCGACAACATCGGGCTGAAGCAGCTCTGGAAGCTGATTGCCCTGGACACGGGGGCCTCCTCCAAGCAGCGTAATGCCATGATGCTGGAAGTGGAGCAACAACAGCAGCAGCAACAGCAGCAGCAGCAGCAGCAGTCGAACAATAACAACGAGGTAAGTGGCCGAAAGAAAAGAAAGCTTGTAAGCCGCCAGCAAACTGTGCAGAGTGACGTCAATTGGTGTGGAGGATTGGGGCAACGCATCCACATCCGCGTAGAAAGCCAAACACTTGCAGAGAAAGTGGCCAAAAAAAAGGCAGAGAAATAATAATAAGCGCAGACAAAGGGCCGGACAAACTCCGTTTCCGACTCCGACTCCGGGCCTTGGATGACGTCCGTGAGCGGAGTGGGGTCTGTGTTGAAACAACTGTGGGCACAACCCAAACCCAGTCACCCCGCGAGCTATGCGAATAGCAAACAGAGTAGCGCGGGAGATCTGCGGCGGGTGGACTGGAATTCCAGTAATCCACGTAACGCCAATTTGCATACTACGGCCGGGGCTCCGGCTCTGCGCTAATTAAAGACGAACGCAGCCGGACCGGGCCAGTTATGACAGATTGCGAGATGAGGATGAGGAGGCGTCGTCACATGTCCGCCAGTGGACACACAATCGAATCGATTCATTCCATTGCGTTTCATTAAAGACAATTGATTCGTTGACAAAGGCACTCAAAGCGGAGACAAAGATGTTCAGTCAAGTCCTTATTTCCCTCAGTTTATTGACTCTTTCCCGGGCTTCGAGAATTTCGCCCAGTGTATCCGAGCACTCGCGAGCATTTCAAGTGTCAAGTGCAGGCGGCCCACACTTGAAGCCGCGACCTCAGCCGTCGCTCCGCTTAGATCAAGGCTCCCCCCAGAGCCAGACTGAGGCCAGATCGGATCGAGCAACTAATCTAGTTTCCAGGTTATTCCCCCGCCTTGGGTTGTCGCCGAATTTTTAATTGTTAGTCAGAGATGAGAGGTCGCCGCCAAGCCAATGCCGAACTTTCGCAGTGTGATTCACCTGGATTTTCGTGTAAGCGGCGATGAATGCAGCTTGGCTTGGGAAAGACAACGTTATTCATGATTGACGCAAGTCGCTGGGGGTCTGGGCTCCAAAGATCCGGTTCTCCGCGGATTAACAGTTACTCATGGCCACCAGAACTGCGACTTAGAACCAGAAGAGAGTGTGAAGACCCTCTTCTCGCATAGTTTCTGCCCAACGGGCACACACACGGATCTAAGCTACTGCTGATCTTGCTGATGGGTAAAGTTAAAAAAAAAGTAAATACACCACATATAATTTTTTAAGCCAACTGGTTTGAACACCCTACTTCACCGCCCCGCCACCCTAGCTGGCCGGGCGAGCCCCTCGCCCTCCTCCTCGGGCCGCGGGATTGACGTCAATGCAAATATGAACTCCCGGCGGACCGAGACCCCGCGAGACTATCGATATATCGATGATCGAGGAGATCCCCCAGACAGTCTGGGCCAAGTTGGGACGTCCGAGGTCCTCTTCATGTCAGGGTTGTGTTCCACAAAACTCCCAGTCCGCGAAGGCTGCCAACTTGCACCTGAAATCGCCCCATCGCCGATCGGAGATCCTGGAGGCGGGAAACCAGTTTTGTGGGGCAGCCAAGCGCAGGTTCAGGGCCAAGATCGATGGCCAGATGAAGCCCTTGGGGCCCTTGAGGTCCAACCTCAACAGGGTGCCGGCGCAGATCTATGTTCTGGCCACACAAAAAAAGAAATATATATTTTTCGGCAGGTTGATTTTGTTTAATTAACGGCTCAGCTAACGCGCCTTGACGTCACGCGCATAAATTGATTTAAGCAAAGTTTTTGTTTCGCCTTTTTCTGTGTGTGTTTTAATTTCGAAACCATTTTTTTTTGTTGCTAATGCTGAGACGGTCTGCTTCGGTGTCTGTTTCTGGCGGTTAACACGTTCGTCCGGCGGCTATTGAAAATGTTAAGTAGTCATAAATAAACACTACTAAACTGTGAGCTTAGTTAAACGCTGGAACGGCGCAACCTAAAAATAACCCCGCGGCTGGAAACGCGGCCAAGTCGCCTGCAAAACGCCACCAGAACGCACTCAGAGGCTGGCTTCTAGCTCGAAATCGAAGTCAGCATCAAAGTCAGAATCAGTCAAGCGCGAAGTGCTGTAATTTTTTACTCATTCTTAATTATTGTTTTGCACATTTTGCGGTTTCGCTTTGAATCTGTCACAATCGCTTTTCGCTGAGTGAGGTTTTCCCGGGGCGATTTTCGCACACACGAGTGCTCCCCGAATCGCTGAATCTGCTGCCAGCCAGCGATGAGATAATTAAACATGCCATTCATTGCACATAAAAGTGAAGTAATATGTTCTAGGGCACCGACTGTGACGCACTAAAAACTGTTCCAAATTAATGCCTAAATGCTAATTTCCCAGCCTTAGGCTGGCGTACGTGCAAAAATGTGCGAATATCGGGGACTGTGCGATTTACTCTGTAGTAAATGCAGTTGTAAAACGAGTAGTCAATGAATAAAATCCGCTGACGTCGAATAGATCGATATGTGGCTATAATTACACTATAGTAAATGCACACACTTGTGTGTAAGGTCAGCGCTGACGACACCAAACTCCTACCTCGAATATTGGTTAATCGAATTCGATCCAAACCCCAATCGAATGTGACATCTTATTAGCGCCTTAATTGATACATTATAGCAGGGGCTCTTTGGTTTATATGTTTAATATGGAAACTGGATACCAGAAGGTCAACGAATCGAGCTGCTTTGAGTTGCCTCATCACCCAGAACGGGCCTCTGCAAATTATCATATAAAATAATCAAATTCTTGCTTACAAATTCCTCATCGACACTCATTTCCAACTGGAGTTGATCAAGTATGCTTCCTGTAGATCGAGCGAGCCTCTTTAATTACCATAAAATTCGGATATCTATGTAAATTTCACAATTCAAAACATTCTTCCAGTCAGTGGGAAATCATATTTACTTGCCGATTATGAGCCGTTCGTTCATTATCTCTAACCCATATTAAGCCAGGGCTTTCGCACCCTCAAATTAAACATTTGCCAGTGGATGATAAGACCCAAGATCAGGCCATAACAGCGGACAGATAAGAATGGCTATGACCCTGGCATCGGGTATTCACTGTACCCATCCCGTCCGTCCAAGCAACCCTTTCTCGTGACGAATTTGTGCCACATATGCAAATTTGACGACGACTTACGTAAAGATCGCAATCGGGGCAATGCTATTAACCCGGGAGATTACGGCGATCCAAGGGATCTGTTGGAAAAGACGCAGCGTTATCTGGGCAGTTAAGATACGATAATGGTGGGGAGAGATAAAGCGACGAGTGGCGATAAAACCAGGGTAACACAGCAGAACGGAGGCTATATAAAGATAAACAAGTTCCGCGGCATTTACCTTAATTAGTTAATTAATCAAAGCGGTGCCTGGCTGGTTGCTCGCCCGGCTGGGAGTGAGGATCGTATCGGATTGGATCGCCTTCTACGCTGACAGATCGTTATTTGTTATGGCCAAATGCTTATGGCTCAATTCGCATAGGCAGGCAGCACAAACAAGCGCAAACTGCTGGTGACAAACAGCGGCAACGCCAACTTTGCATACTAAGTGCCTCATTAGGGACACGGCAGTGCCGTAAACCACACACGACGCCCCATCATCAAGCAGCGCCGTCTTATTTTATTTCGCATTGTGTATAAGCGTAAACAAATCGAAGCCGCACAGAATATTTAGCCAATGCATTCGGCTTGAATAATTAATTAACACCTCTGAATTCGCGTGAGTCACAATCTGTGTAGGTTCGGTTCTAGTCAAAGTATCAATCATTAATGCAAAGAAAAAACAATCAATTTATTCGCATAATATTTGGGTTGTTCCACTTGCAAAGCTCTGGGCAGAATTCTTGGATTCATTGTACAAAATGCAACACAGTTTTGTATTGGGTTTAATTAGCATTTGACTGTTAATTGTTTATTAAATTCACTTTCTGAGATACAAATGTGTATCTCAATGACTTAGTTTAGTACCTCCTAAAGCTCTAACTAACCGCTTTTACCCTTTCTCCTATTTACAGCGGATTCCCTATGAGAACTGCGACAACTTGGCCGACTATTTGAGTCTCCAAAGAGCGGCCCAGGCTCAGAAGCACAACCAGAACCAGAATCAAGATCACAACCAGCATCAGAGCCACAACCACATCCAGTCCCAGGCTCCGGCCCAGATGTCACTGCTCAAGTTCTTGGCCATCGTAAGTACCCGTTGTTCACACACTCCTGTCCCGTCCAGCTCCGTCCGCTTCCTGCCTCGGACAATGTGCGATCGCTTGGCCCGGCCTGGCGGGTGGGTTGCCTGCATAAATTTCGCGTTTACGAGGCTCGGGGCGTGGCCGTGAGACGGGCAAATAAAATTTGCTTCATTATTTATAATCGTGGAAAGACAGACAGTAATGTCTCGCCCCTTGTGAAGAAGCGAGGAGCCCGTTCCGAGCTGCAATAACGCCATTTAAGCGATGCAATTGTTGTGAAGCTCCTACTGATGTTGTTCTTTATCTTTTGTTTTGCAGAATGCCTTGGAGCTGAGCGCCCCAGCCACCCCGCATCTACTCCAGCACCAGCAGACACAGACACAGGCCAAGCCCCAGGGCTGGATGCAGCTTTCTGGTCACCCCGAGAGCATTGTTCCCACGTCCACGGGAATCGTGCGAAAGCGGATCGTTGGGGTTGAGGATAGCGAGGTCCATGCCTACCGGTGGATTTGCCAAGAGCCGCAGACTGCCCAGATTGTACCCGCCTACTTTGGGATGCGGGAGATGCAGTCGCAACACTATATCGAGCTACAAGATCTCCTGGCCGGCTTCCGGGACCCATGTGTGATGGACATCAAGATGGGGAGCCGCACCTTCCTTGAGTCGGAGGTCAGCAACGCCACCCTGCGCCCCGATCTCTACCAGAAGATGATCGCCGTGGATGCGGGTGCTCCCACACCGGCAGAGCACGAGGCGCGCGCCATTACCAAGCTGCGATACATGACCTTCCGGGAGTCGCTCTCCTCCTCGCACTCCAAGGGCTTCCGGATAGAGGCCCTGCGTCTGCGCGGACGTCCACCCGTCAAGGATTTAAAGACCTGCCGCAGCAGCGAGCAGATTGGCCAGACCATCGAACAGTTCCTGGCCGCCCGCAGGTCCGTGCAGAAGGAGCTGCTGAAGCGGCTCAAGCACATGCGCCTGGTCATCGAGCAATCGTCCTTCTTCGCCCGCCACGAGATTGTCGGCTCCAGCATCTTCATCGTCTACGATGACGATCGCGTTGGCGCCTGGCTGATTGACTTTGCCAAGAGCCGGGAGCTGCCCGCCCAAGTGCGGGTGGACCATCGAAGCGCCTGGACGCCGGGCAACCGGGAGGAGGGTCTGCTCCGGGGCATGGACGAGCTGATCCGCGCCTTCGAGGAGGTCTACGCTCGCAGCGGCTCCCACCGTAGCTGCCTCAAGATCTGATCCAAAGCAGCTGCTGGACCTGCGCACCAAAAGACTGATCATCACCCAAGCTCCATTTTGTACAGAAAGAGAACAAGCAGAGTAGATAGAAGGATTCATCGCATCGGCCGTTCTAGGGCCACACCCTATAAAGTTACCTTATTCTTTTCCATATTGGAAAACCACACCGACAGCTTGGAAAGGAAAGTTGCAATGCTGGAGGAGAAATTAACGATTAGTATTGATCACCAAGCAGCATTTGTTTGAGAAAAACAGGTCTAAAATAAGTATTTGTGGAAAAAGCTGAAAGCGAAAAATAAATGACATAAGAAAATGAATGTTTTGTTGGTTTCATTTCTGTAATGATAAAAAATAAGCTCAAAGAAGGCTAAATATCAACTCTCTTAGAAGGAGAGAACAAATATTGGGCAGAAGCACTATAATCTTTAATGCCTTACATACTTTTCTCCGCGTGTCACCTTATATATTATTTTGTTTCGATATAATAATACCATTAGAGTCAATATTTATTAAATAAAATTAACATTTTTATCAATTTTTCAAAATTTAATGATATAACCCCTGAAAATATTTCAAAATTTTGAAACAAATAAATTTTTCCCGACAAACCTTAATCGACTCAGCGTTGATGCTGATCAAGAATATATATGATTTATAGAAATCATATGCAAATCGGAAATGACTCCTTTACTTAGTTTCAAGCTTCTGATTGGAGCTAAAATACCATTTTTTCAATCGATATTTCAGTGTATTTTTATGACATTTTCTGCGGCAAATTAAATTTTAAAAAACTCATAACTCAGCCAAAAAAGCATTAAATTGAATTCGGTAAGCTTTCCTATGTTAGTTTTTGTTAGGTTAATAAATCTGCATACTCAGTTTAAAATTGAAAATTTTTAGATTTTTGCCAATTTTTGACAATTTTAATGATGTAACCCCTTTCCTTTTTTTGAAAATTCGGAAAATTCTGAAAAAAATGAATTTTGACCGGACATAGCTAGATCGACTTGGCTGTCGATGCTGATCAAGAATATATATGATTTATAGGGTCGGAAATGACTCCTTCACTTAGTTTCAAGCTTCTGATTGGAGCTAAAATACCATTTTTCAATCGATATTTCAGTATATTTTTAAGACATTTTCTTCGGCAAATTAAATTTTAAAAAACTCATAACTCAGCCAAAAAAGCATTAAATTGAATTCGGTAAGCTTTCCTATGTTAGTTTTTGTTAGGTTAATAAATCTGCATACTCAGTTTAAAATTGAAAATTTTTAGATTTTTGCCAATTTTTGACAATTTTAATGATGTAACCCCTTTCCTTTTTTTGAAAATTCGGAAAATTCTGAAAAAAATGAATTTTGACCGGACATAGCTAGATCGACTCGGCTGTCGATGCTGATCAAGAATATATATGATTTATAGGGTCGGAAATGACTCCTTCACTTAGTTTCAAGCTTCTGATTGGAGCTAAAATACCATTTTTCAATCGATATTTCAGTATATTTTTAAGACATTTTCTTCGGCAAATTAAATTTTAAAAAACTCATAACTCAGCCAAAAAAGCATTAAATTGAATTCGGTAAGCTTTCCTATGTTAGTTTTTGTTAGGTTAATAAATCTGCATACTCAGTTTAAAATTGAAAAATTTTAGATTTTTGCCAATTTTTGACAATTTTAATGATGTAACCCCTTTCCTTTTTTTGAAAATTCGGAAAATTCTGAAAAAAATGAATTTTGACCGGGCATAGCTAGATCGACTCGGCTGTCGATGCTGATCAAGAATATATATGATTTATAGGGTCGGAAATGACTCCTTCACTTAGTTTCAAGCTTCTGATTGGAGCTAAAATACCATTTTTTCAATCGATATTTCAGTATATTTTTAAGACATTTTCTTCGGCAAATTAAATTTTAAAAAACTCATAACTCAGCCAAAAAAGCATTACATTGAATTCGGCAAGCTTTCCTATGTCTATGTTAGTTTTTGTTAGGTTAATAAATCTGCATACTCAGTTTAAAATTGAAAAATTTTAGATTTTTACCATTTTTGACAATTTTAATGATGTAACCCCTTTCCTTTTTTTGAAAATTCGGAAAATTCTGAAAAAAATGAATTTTGACCGGACATAACTAGATCGACTCGGCTGTCGATGCTGATCAAGAATATATATGATTTATAGGGTCGGAAATGACTCCTTCACTTAGTTTCAAGCTTCTGATTGGAGCTAAAATACCATTTTTTCAATCGATATTTCAGTATATTTTTAAGACATTTTCTTCGGCAAATTAAATTTTAAAAAACTCATAACTCAGCCAAAAAAGCATTAAATTGAATTCGGTAAGCTTTCCTATGTTAGTTTTTGTTAGGTTAATAAATCTGCATACTCAGTTTAAAATTGAAAAATTTTAGATTTTTGCCAATTTTTGACAATTTTAATGATGTAACCCCTTTCCTTTTTTTGAAAATTCGGAAAATTCTGAAAAAAATGAATTTTGACCGGACATAGCTAGATCGACTCGGCTGTCGATGCTGATCAAGAATATATATGATTTATAGGGTCGGAAATGACTCCTTCACTTAGTTTCAAGCTTCTGATTGGAGCTAAAATACCATTTTTTCAATCGATATTTCAGTATATTTTTATGACATTTTCTGAGGCAAATTAAATTTTAAAAAACTCATAACTCAGCCAAAAAAGCATTAAATTGAATTCGGTAAGCTTTCCTATGTTAGTTTTTGTTAGGTTAATAAATCTGCATACTCAGTTTAAAATTGAAAAATTTTAGATTTTTGCCAATTTTTGACAATTTTAATGATGTAACCCCTTTCCTTTTTTTGAAAATTCGGAAAATTCTGAAAAAAATGAATTTTGACCGGACATAGCTAGATCGACTCGGCTGTCGATGCTGATCAAGAATATATATGATTTATAGGGTCGGAAATGACTCCTTCACTTAGTTTCAAGCTTCTGATTGGAGCTAAAATACCATTTTTTCAATCGATATTTCAGTATATTTTTAAGACATTTTCTTCGGCAAATTAAATTTTAAAAAACTCATAACTCAGCCAAAAAAGCATTAAATTGAATTCGGCAAGCTTTCCTATGTTAGTTTTTGTTAGGTTAATAAATCTGCATACTCAGTTTAAAATTGAAAAATTTTAGATTTTTGCCAATTTTTGACAATTTTAATGATGTAACCCCTTTCCTTTTTTTGAAAATTCGGAAAATTCTGAAAAAAATTAATTTTGACCGGACATAGCTAGATCGACTCGGCTGTCGATGCTGATCAAGAATATATATGATTTATAGGGTCGGAAATGACTCCTTCACTTAGTTTCAAGCTTCTGATTGGAGCTACAATACCATTTTTTCAATCAATATTTCAGTATATTTTCATGACATTTTCTTCGGCAAACTAAATTTTAAAAAACTCATAACTCAGCAAAAAAAGCATTAAATTGAATTCGGTAAGCTTTCCTATGTTAGTTTTTGTTAGGTTAATAAATCTGCATACTCAGTTTAAAATTGAAAATTTTTAGATTTTTGCCAATTTTTGACAATTTTAATGATGTAACCCCTTTCCTTTTTTTGAAAATTCGGAAAATTCTGAAAAAAATGAATTTTGACCGGACATAGCTAGATCGACTCGGCTGTCGATGCTGATCAAGAATATATATGATTTATAGGGTCGGAAATGACTCCTTCACTTAGTTTCAAGCTTCTGATTGGAGCTAAAATACCATTTTTCAATCGATATTTCAGTATATTTTTAAGACATTTTCTTCGGCAAATTAAATTTTAAAAAACTCATAACTCAGCCAAAAAAGCATTAAATTGAATTCGGTAAGCTTTCCTATGTTAGTTTTTGTTAGGTTAATAAATCTGCATACTCAGTTTAAAATTGAAAAATTTTAGATTTTTGCCAATTTTTGACAATTTTAATGATGTAACCCCTTTCCTTTTTTTGAAAATTCGGAAAATTCTGAAAAAAATGAATTTTGACCGGACATAGCTAGATCGACTTGGCTGTCGATGCTGATCAAGAATATATATGATTTATAGGGTCGGAAATGACTCCTTCACTTAGTTTCAAGCTTCTGATTGGAGCTAAAATACCATTTTTCAATCGATATTTCAGTATATTTTTAAGACATTTTCTTCGGCAAATTAAATTTTAAAAAACTCATAACTCAGCCAAAAAAGCATTAAATTGAATTCGGTAAGCTTTCCTATGTTAGTTTTTTTTTAGGTTAATAAATCTGCATACTCAGTTTAAAATTGAAAAATTTTAGATTTTTGCCAATTTTTGACAATTTTAATGATGTAACCCCTTTCCTCTTTTTGAAAATTCGGAAAATTCTGAAAAAAATGCATTTTGACCGGACATAGCTAGATCGACTCGGCTGTCGATGCTGATCAAGAATATATATGATTTATAGGGTCGGAAATGACTCCTTCACTTAGTTTCAAGCTTCTGATTGGAGCTAAAATACCATTTTTTCAATCGATATTTCAGTACATTTTTATAACATTTTCTGCGGCAAATTAAATTTTAAAAAACTCATAACTCAGCCAAAAAAGCATTACATTGAATTCGGTAAGCTTTCCTATGTTAGTTTTTGTTAGGTTAATAAATCTGCATACTCAGTTTAAAATTGAAAAATTTTAGATTTTTGCCAATTTTTGAAAATTCGGAAAATTCTGAAAAAAATGAATTTTGACCGGACATAGCTAGATCGACTCGGCTGTCGATGCTGATCAAGAATATATATGATTTATAGGGTCGGAAATGACTCCTTCACTTAGTTTCAAGCTTCTGATTGGAGCTAAAATACCATTTTTTCAATCGATATTTCAGTATATTTTTATAACATTTTCTGCGGCAAATTAAATTTTAAAAAACTCATAACTCAGCCAAAAAAGCATTACATTGAATTCGGCAAGCTTTCCTATGTCTATGTTAGTTTTTGTTAGGTTAATAAATCTGCATACTCAGTTTAAAATTGAAAAATTTTAGATTTTTACCATTTTTGACAATTTTAATGATGTAACCCCTTTCCTTTTTTTGAAAATTCGGAAAATTCTGAAAAAAATGAATTTTGACCGGACATAGCTAGATCGACTCGGCTGTCGATGCTGATCAAGAATATATATGATTTATAGGGTCGGAAATGACTCCTTCACTTAGTTTCAAGCTTCTGATTGGAGCTAAAATACCATTTTTTCAATCGATATTTCAGTATATTTTTATGACATTTTCTGCGGCAAATTAAATTTTAAAAAACTCATAACTCAGCCAAAAAAGCATTAAATTGAATTCGGTAAGCTTTCCTATGTTAGTTTTTGTTAGGTTAATAAATCTGCATACTCAGTTTAAAATTGAAAAATTTTAGATTTTTGCCAATTTTTGACAATTTTAATGATGTAACCCCTTTCCTTTTTTTGAAAATTCGGAAAATTCTGAAAAAAATGAATTTTGACCGGGCATAGCTAGATCGACTCGGCTGTCGATGCTGATCAAGAATATATATGATTTATAGGGTCGGAAATGACTCCTTCACTTAGTTTCAAGCTTCTGATTGGAGCTAAAATACCATTTTTTCAATCGATATTTCAGTATATTTTTAAGACATTTTCTTCGGCAAATTAAATTTTAAAAAACTCATAACTCAGCCAAAAAAGCATTACATTGAATTCGGCAAGCTTTCCTATGTCTATGTTAGTTTTTGTTAGGTTAATAAATCTGCATACTCAGTTTAAAATTGAAAAATTTTAGATTTTTACCATTTTTGACAATTTTAATGATGTAACCCCTTTCCTTTTTTTGAAAATTCGGAAAATTCTGAAAAAAATGAATTTTGACCGGACATAGCTAGATCGACTCGGCTGTCGATGCTGATCAAGAATATATATGATTTATAGGGTCGGAAATGACTCCTTCACTTAGTTTCAAGCTTCTGATTGGAGCTAAAATACCATTTTTTCAATCGATATTTCAGTATATTTTTAAGACATTTTCTTCGGCAAATTAAATTTTAAAAAACTCATAACTCAGCCAAAAAAGCATTAAATTGAATTCGGTAAGCTTTCCTATGTTAGTTTTTGTTAGGTTAATAAATCTGCATACTCAGTTTAAAATTGAAAAATTTTAGATTTTTACCATTTTTGACAATTTTAATGATGTAACCCCTTTCCTTTTTTTGAAAATTCGGAAAATTCTGAAAAAAATGAATTTTGACCGGACATAGCTAGATCGACTCGGCTGTCGATGCTGATCAAGAATATATATGATTTATAGGGTCGGAAATGACTCCTTCACTTAGTTTCAAGCTTCTGATTGGAGCTAAAATACCATTTTTTCAATCGATATTTCAGTATATTTTTAAGACATTTTCTTCGGCAAATTAAATTTTAAAAAACTCATAACTCAGCCAAAAAAGCATTAAATTGAATTCGGTAAGCTTTCCTATGTTAGTTTTTGTTAGGTTAATAAATCTGCATACTCAGTTTAAAATTGAAAAATTTTAGATTTTTGCCAATTTTTGACAATTTTAATGATGTAACCCCTTTCCTTTTTTTGAAAATTCGGAAAATTCTGAAAAAAATGAATTTTGACCGGACATAGCTAGATCGACTCGGCTGTCGATGCTGATCAAGAATATATATGATTTATAGGGTCGGAAATGACTCCTTCACTTAGTTTCAAGCTTCTGATTGGAGCTAAAATACCATTTTTTCAATCGATATTTCAGTATATTTTTATGACATTTTCTGAGGCAAATTAAATTTTAAAAAACTCATAACTCAGCCAAAAAAGCATTAAATTGAATTCGGTAAGCTTTCCTATGTTAGTTTTTGTTAGGTTAATAAATCTGCATACTCAGTTTAAAATTGAAAAATTTTAGATTTTTGCCAATTTTTGACAATTTTAATGATGTAACCCCTTTCCTTTTTTTGAAAATTCGGAAAATTCTGAAAAAAATGAATTTTGACCGGACATAGCTAGATCGACTCGGCTGTCGATGCTGATCAAGAATATATATGATTTATAGGGTCGGAAATGACTCCTTCACTTAGTTTCAAGCTTCTGATTGGAGCTAAAATACCATTTTTTCAATCGATATTTCAGTATATTTTTATGACATTTTCTGCGGCAAATTAAATTTTAAAAAACTCATAACTCAGCCAAAAAAGCATTAAATTGAATTCGGTAAGCTTTCCTATGTTAGTTTTTGTTAGGTTAATAAATCTGCATACTCAGTTTAAAATTGAAAAATTTTAGATTTTGGCCAATTTTTGACAATTTTAATGATGTAACCCCTTTCCTTTTTTTGAAAATTCGGAAAATTCTGAAAAAAATGAATTTTGACCGGACATAGCTAGATCGACTCGGCTGTCGATGCTGATCAAGAATATATATGATTTATAGGGTCGGAAATGACTCCTTCACTTAGTTTCAAGCTTCTGATTGGAGCTAAAATACCATTTTTTCAATCGATATTTCAGTATATTTTTAAGACATTTTCTTCGGCAAATTAAATTTTAAAAAACTCATAACTCAGCCAAAAAAGCATTAAATTGAATTCGGCAAGCTTTCCTATGTTAGTTTTTGTTAGGTTAATAAATCTGCATACTCAGTTTAAAATTGAAAAATTTTAGATTTTGGCCAATTTTTGACAATTTTAATGATGTAACCCCTTTCCTTTTTTTGAAAATTCGGAAAATTCTGAAAAAAATGAATTTTGACCGGACATAGCTAGATCGACTCGGCTGTCGATGCTGATCAAGAATATATATGATTTATAGGGTCGGAAATGACTCCTTCACTTAGTTTCAAGCTTCTGATTGGAGCTAAAATACCATTTTTTCAATCGATATTTCAGTATATTTTTATGACATTTTCTGCGGCAAATTAAATTTTAAAAAACTCATAACTCAGCCAAAAAAGCATTAAATTGAATTCGGTAAGCTTTCCTATGTTAGTTTTTGTTAGGTTAATAAATCTGCATACTCAGTTTAAAATTGAAAATTTTTCGATTTTTGCCAATTTTTGACAATTTTAATGATGTAACCCCTTTCCTTTTTTTGAAAATTCTGAAAATTCGGAAAATTCTGAAAAAAATTAATTTTGACCGGACATAGCTAGATCGACTCGGCTGTCGATGCTGATCAAGAATATATATGATTTATAGGGTCGGAAATGACTCCTTCACTTAGTTTCAAGCTTCTGATTGGAGCTAAAATACCATTTTTTCAATCGATATTTCAGTATATTTTTAAGACATTTTCTTCGGCAAATTAAATTTTAAAAAACTCATAACTCAGCCAAAAAAGCATTAAATTGAATTCGGCAAGCTTTCCTATGTTAGTTTTTGTTAGGTTAATAAATCTGCATACTCAGTTTAAAATTGAAAAATTTTAGATTTTTGCCAATTTTTGACAATTTTAATGATGTAACCCCTTTCCTTTTTTTGAAAATTCGGAAAATTCTGAAAAAAATGAATTTTGACCGGGCATAGCTAGATCGACTCGGCTGTCGATGCTGATCAAGAATATATATGATTTATAGGGTCGGAAATGACTCCTTCACTTAATTTCAAGCTTCTGATTGGAGCTAAAATACCATTTTTCAATCGATATTTCAGTATATTTTTAAGACATTTTCTGCGGCAAATTAAATTTTAAAAAACTCATAACTCAGCCAAAAAAGCATTAAATTGAATTCGGTAAGCTTTCCTATGTTAGTTTTTGTTAGGTTAATAAATCTGCATACTCAGTTTAAAATTGAAAAATTTTAGATTTTTGCCAATTTTTGACAATTTTAATGATGTAACCCCTTTCCTTTTTTTGAAAATTCGGAAAATTCTGAAAAAAAGGAATTTTGACCGGACATAGCTAGATCGACTCGGCTGTCGATGCTGATCAAGAATATATATGATTTATAGGGTCGGAAATGACTCCTTCACTTAGTTTCAAGCTTCTGATTGGAGCTAAAATACCATTTTTTCAATCGATATTTCAGTATATTTTTAAGACATTTTCTTTGGCAAATTAAATTTT
This sequence comes from Drosophila bunnanda, assembly GCA_035046265.1. NCBI lineage: Eukaryota > Metazoa > Arthropoda > Insecta > Diptera > Drosophilidae > Drosophila > Drosophila bunnanda. The sequence goes on along the minus strand of JAWNOB010000076.1, from coordinate 2,614,068 downwards.
AAAAAACTCATAACTCAGCCAAAAAAGCATTAAATTGAATTCGGTAAGCTTTCCTATGTTAGTTTTTGTCAGGTTAATAAATCTGCATACTCAGTTTAAAATTGAAAAATTTTAGATTTTTGCCAATTTTTGACAATTTTAATGATGTAACCCCTTTCCTTTTTTTTGAAAATTCGGAAAATTCTGAAAAAAATGAATTTTGACCGGGCATAGCTAGATCGACTCGGCTGTCGATGCTGATCAAGAATATATATGATTTATAGGGTCGGAAATGACTCCTTCACTTAGTTTCAAGCTTCTGATTGGAGCTAAAATAAAATTTTTTCAATCGATATTTCAGTATATTTTTAAGACATTTTCTTCGGCAAATTAAATTTTAAAAAACTCATAACTCAGCCAAAAAAGCATTAAATTGATTTCGGTAAGCTTTCCTATGTTAGTTTTTGTTAGGTTAATAAATCTGCATACTCAGTTTAAAACTGAAAAATTTTAGATTTTTGCCAATTTTTGACAATTTTAATGATGTAACCCCTTTCCTTTTTTTGAAAATTCGGAAAATTCTGAAAAAAATGAATTTTGACCGGACATAGCTAGATCGACTCGGCTGTCGATGCTGATCAAGAATATATATGATTTATAGGGTCGGAAATGACTCCTTCACTTAGTTTCAAGCTTCTGATTGGAGCTAAAATACCATTTTTTCAATCGATATTTCAGTATATTTTTATGACATTTTCTGAGGCAAATTAAATTTTAAAAAACTCATAACTCAGCCAAAAAAGCATTAAATTGAATTCGGTAAGCTTTCCTATGTTAGTTTTTGTTAGGTTAATAAATCTGCATACTCAGTTTAAAATTGAAAATTTTTCGATTTTTGCCAATTTTTGACAATTTTAATGATGTAACCCCTTTCCTTTTTTTGAAAATTCTGAAAATTCGGAAAATTCTGAAAAAAATTAATTTTGACCGGACATAGCTAGATCGACTCGGCTGTCGATGCTGATCAAGAATATATATGATTTATAGGGTCGGAAATGACTCCTTCACTTAGTTTCAAGCTTCTGATTGGAGCTAAAATACCATTTTTTCAATCGATATTTCAGTATATTTTTAAGACATTTTCTTCGGCAAATTAAATTTTAAAAAACTCATAACTCAGCCAAAAAAGCATTAAATTGAATTCGGCAAGCTTTCCTATGTTAGTTTTTGTTAGGTTAATAAATCTGCATACTCAGTTTAAAATTGAAAAATTTTAGATTTTTGCCAATTTTTGACAATTTTAATGATGTAACCCCTTTCCTTTTTTTGAAAATTCGGAAAATTCTGAAAAAAATGAATTTTGACCGGGCATAGCTAGATCGACTCGGCTGTCGATGCTGATCAAGAATATATATGATTTATAGGGTCGGAAATGACTCCTTCACTTAGTTTCAAGCTTCTGATTGGAGCTAAAATACCATTTTTCAATCGATATTTCAGTATATTTTTAAGACATTTTCTTCGGCAAATTAAATTTTAAAAAACTCATAACTCAGCCAAAAAAGCATTAAATTGAATTCGGTAAGCTTTCCTATGTTAGTTTTTGTTAGGTTAATAAATCTGAATACTCAGTTTAAAATTGAAAAATTTTAGATTTTTGCCAATTTTTGACAATTTTAATGATGTAACCCCTTTCCTTTTTTTTGAAAATTCGGAAAATTCTGAAAAAAATGAATTTTGACCGGACATAGCTAGATCGACTCGGCTGTCGATGCTGATCAAGAATATATATGATTTATAGGGTCGGAAATGACTCCTTCACTTAGTTTCAAGCTTCTGATTGGAGCTGAAATACCATTTTTTCAATCGATATTTCAGTATATTTTTATGACATTTTCTTCGGCAAATTAAATTTTAAAAAACGCATAACTCAGCCAAAAAAGCATTAAATTGAATTCGGTAAGCTTTCATATGTTAGTTTTTGTTAGGTTAATAAATCTGCATACTCAGTTTAAAATTGAAAAATTTTAGATTTTTGCCATTTTTGACAATTTGAATGATGTAACCCCTTTCCTTTTTTTGAAAATTCGGAAAATTCTGAAAAAAATGAATTTTGACCGGACATAGCTAGATCGACTCGGCTGTCGATGCTGATCAAGAATATATATGATTTATAGGGTCGGAAATGACTCCTTCACTGATTGGCATGCTTCTGACTGAAATTAAAATACCAGAAATTGACAGTTTTGTACTGAAAATGGCCAGGGCTTGTTTTTGCCTACAATAACAACAACAATCTTACAACAACCACAATTTTGGATTTACAACAACAGCAGTTTTTAATTTACAACAACAAGAGTACTAAAATAAATTAATTTAACTGCCAAATTTGAATTCAAATTTAAATAGACCATCAGTGGCCGCCACAGAACTTAACTGACAAGTTTGAATTCAAATTTAAATAATCGATCAGATGCCGCCACATATGTAAGCCGCCAAATTTGAATTTGAATTAGTGGATTGGGAGTGGGTTGTAAGTGAATCATATGTGGATCGTATGTGGATCATATGTGGATCCTATGTGGATCCTATGTGGATCCTATGTGGATCCTATGTGGATCCTATGTGGATCCTGTGTGGATCCTATGTGGATCGTGTGTGGATCGTATGTGGATCGTAAGTGGATTGGGTGTGGATCGTATGTGGATCCTAATTTACAATCCACTCACAATCCAATCATCGTCGATCTACTGCATTCTGTTCGCCTGGTACATCAAATCCAGAAAAATGTCAATTTGTACTGAAAATGGCCAAATTGAGGGCTTGTTTTTGCCTACAACAACTACAACAATAAACAACAATCTTACAACAACAACAATTTTGAATTTACAACAACAGCAATTTTAAATTTACAACAACAAGAGTACTAAAATAAATTAATTTAACTGACAATTTGAATTCAAATTCAAATAGACCATAAGTTCCCGCCGAATCAGTTAATTGACAAATTTGAATTAAAATAATCGATAAGTTGCCGCCTCATTAGTTAACAGCTGCCGCCATGCAACCAGTCGGTTCGAGTCTGAGTCACTTTTAGACCAAGATCTGTAGGTTCGAATCTCAGCTAAGCAGCTCTTGCACAAAAATTTATATACCTGCTGCGACTTCTGTTCGCCTGGTACATGAAATCCAGAAATTAACAATTTTGTACTGAAAATGGCCAAATTGAGGGCTTGTTTTTGCCTACAACAACACCAACTACATTAAACAACAATCTTACAACAACAATTTTGATTTTACAACAACAAGAGAACTATAATTTGGTATATGTTTGGTATTTAAAAAATCGGTTTTACTACTGCAACGGTCATACTGAACAGCTGTTACAGAAAAGTTTTTTATTATTTATACTTATCAAGTTTTATTAATTATAATAAAATGAACACAATTCGACCCTGCGGTTGTAAAGGAGTGCGAACTTGTTTGAGCTGTGAAGCGGACTTCCAGATAGCCAAGCCCTCGCTCCAGGAGGAGTTCCAGCAACTGGAGTCCTGGTCGTACTGCGTCCAATGCGAACTTTTGCAGCCAGGATGGGACACGGTGAGGGTTCAGGAAACGCACGAGAAGCACAAAAAGGAGGAGGGCCTTCCCCTGCCAGGCATCCTGGTGCAGGAGCAATTTCTCAGCGCTCAAGAGGGCGCTCAACTCATAGCCGACCTCGATGCGTTGCCATGGGATATTTCGCAGAGCGGTCGGCGCAAACAGAACTTTGGACCTAAAACTAACTTCAAGAAGCGTAAACTGCAGTTGGGCTCCTTCGCGGGATTCCCCCGCAGCACGGAGTATGTCCAGCGGCGATTCGAGGAGGTGGCATTGTTGCAGCGATTCCAGACCATCGAACAGTGCTCGCTGGAGTATGATCCCAGCAAAGGAGCGAGCATAGATCCGCACGTGGACGACTGCTGGATCTGGGGCGAGCGAGTGGTCACAGTCAATTGTCTCGGCGATGCCGTGCTCACCCTCACGCCCTATGAAGTCCAGCAGGCGGGCAAGTACAACCTGGATTTGGTGCCTCAATACGCAGACGAGCTGCGGACGCCGCTACTCGAGGAGGAGCAGTTGGTTAGATACCAGGGAAAAGTTCTGCGGATACCCATGCCCAAGTGAGTTAACCGGTCGATAAAGTTTTTGGAAACTTCCTCAAATCATTCACTTTGTTTTTATAGCCTTTCTCTGATAGTTCTGTACGGCCCAGCGAGGTATCAGTTTGAGCATTCCGTTCTTCGCGAGGATGTACAGGAGCGTCGCGTTTGCATAGCGTACAGAGAGTTCACTCCCATGTACATCACTGGAGAGGACCAGCAGAAGGGCGATCCTGTGCGAGACAAGTCCCAGCTATTTTGGGAAACAAAAACTATAATCTAAATTAATAAATTGACTCTATTAGTCGCGAGAATTGCCTGGATCTGCGGTGGCTGGCTTGTAGTCGAGGAGTGCCACCTGGGCGGGCAGCTGAACGCCATGGATCTTCTTCAGGTGAGCCCTGAGGTTGCTGCTGGTGCTGAAGTTATTGGAACAGACGACGCACTGGTGCTGCGAGTGTTTGCGGCGGATGTGCTCGTTGAGCTCACGCACCTTGGCAAAGGCTGTGGTGCAGTATTTGCAGACGTGGGAGTTGCGAACATGGGTCTTCAGGTACTGCGGCGAGGTGTAGGCCAGGGGGCAGTACTGGCACTTGTAGATGGCGTGGCTGCCACTCGGCTCAGCGTCCAACAGCCGATTAGCCTCGTTGTACTCGTCCAGGTTGTAGTGTTTTAGCTCCACGGCCGCATAGTCTACGGTGCGCATTTCGAAGGGGGGCGGTGCCAGCTGCTTCATGTGTGAATCTGACAGATCCAAGCGTGGCGGAGCCGTGGTGGCGGGTAGGAACTCAGACACAATCAGAGAGTCATGGTTGGCCAGCTTTTGCGATGGTTTCGCACGACACTCTCCTCTGACAGCTGGCTCTGCCTTTTTCGGCAGTTTCTCGGGTTCTAATACAATAATATCCGAGTCCGTGTCCTCCCAGAACTGCGAATCCTCCACGTGGTGCCGATCGAAATCTTCACTGACCTTTTGTTCCTCCTCGCAAACTTCCAGCTGCGCTTCTTCGTACAACTGCTGAAGCTGCTGATTGGCAATCTTGAGCTTCCAGAAGAAGGCATACTGTTGAAGACACTCGTCCAGGCAGCGAGTGCAAATCATGGGCAGCTCCTCCGTGAGGTCTAGGTCTACGTTCTGAGGAAGATTCGTGATTTAGACAAGACCGACGCAATTGTATTTGAACTTATTGACCAACCTCGCCGTACATCGTCTGTATTAGCTCGAGAATAGTATGCTCCGGGCTGGCGCTGGCCCTGTGCTCCGTGATGTCCACCTCCGCGCTGTCTACAAAACAAATCCTGCACAATTTTCGCAAATCCATTGAAAATAAAAAGAAAATAAACAAGAAGCAAGAAATAGCTGACAGTGTGGCTGCCTTTTGTTTTTCCAGAAAAACATTTGAATAAAAATACTAAAAAAAATCACAAGTTTTGCGAGACAAACAGTCACACTATAAAATAGACGGCAAAACTTACGTTGGTCACACCAAGTAATACCAAACAATCGAAACATATCGATAAGTGCGCGGAAAGTTCAAACTCTTTTTCAATATGATGAAACAAATAAATCAACTCGTATTCTCTTTTCAAAATAAATTTTTATTCAGTTTTTGTGTTTTTTGTTGCAATCATGTCTCTCGATTTTTAATATTAATTTGTTTATTATTTAAATCATTTAATTCCTTTGTTTTTCGCTTACAATTAATTATTATCGTCAATGTGACGAAAGTTATTTGTCTGCCAATAATACTTATCGACAACAGACTTTTTGCTAATTCTTTTTGTTTCTGTTTTTGCCATTTTTTTACATGCATAACTATTGGGAAGATTTAATGTTTTTTATTTTTATTTTTTATGTGTTTTCGCGTTTGGCATTCGAAATTGTGGTAACTGTTTAGTTATTATGCAATTAGCTATTTAAATTGATTTGGTAGTTAGACTCGGGGCTCAGGTGGGGGCTTGGAATTGGATTCGGGGCTGGCTTTGGGTGAGTTTAGTGCTTAACATTTGCAGTTTATAGCCTAAGTTCTTGTTGTCGTTTTTAGTTAAATGCTAATTTTAAATATATTTGCCTTGTTTAAAAAAGTGTGTGTCTTCTCGAATGGGCTACGTATTGCTGAGCTCTGAACATGCGGAGTGTGGAGATTGAAACGATAATCTGAACTCTTCGGTTTGCTGATTTCTTTATTTTCTTTGTAATACGAACAATTCGAATGCTTTCGTGTCTGTCTGTGAGTGTTGTGTGTTGTTTGGGGTGTACCAACCGTTTTTTTGTTTTTCGTAATTAGCTTTTGCTTTCGCGATTGCGTGTAACTCTGATCAGAGGAAATTAGTTATTACTTGCAAAGTAAGTAAGTAGTAAGTGAGTAGTAGAGTTTTCAAATGAAAAAGACTTTTCATTTACTACGAGTTTGGTTTCGCGGTAATTCCATTATTTCATTCATTTCTTTTTAATTCATTTTAAATTCGTTTATCGTTTTAGTTTTTTGCCACGTCCTCTCATCGGGTAATCGCGCCATCGGTTGCCCTCTCCTAATGTAGGACGCTTAGTTTATGGTTCCGTCTCCGGGTCACCTCATTTTTTATAATTGCCTAGTTAATGCTATATTATAATTAGTTGTATTATACATAATCTCGTACATGTAGAGTTCAATCTTTTAAAGAGTGTAGAAAATGGTTTGCTTTTTAAAATAGCTTCTTTTTATCAAAAAGACATCCATACACATATACATAGTTCTAATTATGCGCCTAGCTGCTCAAAGATTAGCACTAAATTAATTATAAAAAAATTATACTTAAAAGCACACCACACCTTCCTCATCTCCATCAATCCATTCTGATTCCGATTCTAATTCGAATTCGAATTCTCATTTTTAATTTCAATTTCAACTTCAATTTCAATTTCCTTATTGCGACTTGAATCGGATTTCGATTTTGAATTTGGCCAACAATCGATCGATAAAGAACAACCTCATGGGGGACAGAGCAGTTATCGGTAGGATTACGCATCGTCGCTCTGGGCGTAAGTAAAAGTCCTCTCATATCAAATCTAAATGTAAATGTAAATGCAAATAAAACATACAAAGTGAGTGTATACACACATACTATATAACGCTCAGATTCAGCACTCGATTGGGTATTCTTCTGACAGCGGGTGTAGCTTTAGCTTCAGCTAATGGGTCGATCTGATCTTTCTGAGTTCTCCAGTTAAGTAAACTTGACGTCTGGCTATCAAAAGTGTTGGTCACACACACACAATTCTGTTAGAAATTCTCCGGGCAGGACAACGTAATGGGGGGTGGTGACTCGGGAAGACAGAGGAGTGCGATTAACTCGGCAGTGTTGCTTATGCTTCTTCGTCTTTCTCTTCGTCTGATCAAGGTCAGGCTCTTCTCATTCAACAAGGAGGTAGGTTTTTCATTGATTTTGGTTTTGTGTGTAGAAAAAACATTCACGTTAAAAGGTTTTCTTAGGTGGGTTCCGGAAAGAGTGTTCGAGATTCGAGTTAGAGTTCGTCCTGGGCCTGGGGGCTGTACCGTAAATATCACTGTTTGCTTTTGTGTGAGGGGAGAGAGCAGAGTACACAAGGTTGACAAAAATCGAAGCTCGTTTCTAGGAATACAACGGGGCGGGATACAGATACAGACTGATAACTCATCTGAAAACTATGCGAAATTTCCAACAAAATTGTGATTGGTTTTCTTGATTGGTTTCTCCTTATGATTCGAGTGTTTGGTTGGTTAGTTGGTTGGTTGTTTGGTTGGCTTAGTTAGTGGTTTCATAGGGTTCTGTTCCTGCGCTGCTGCTGCTGCTGCTGCTATTATGCCTATGCCTCTGCTTAGTGTCTTTAGTTTTGCTCGTTTCCGTATTGTTTTTATTAAAAATATACTCGTATATATATGTGTATGTATATATGCGGTGATATATGTGTCATAAAATATATATACACCTGTTCATCTTGTATTGATAGAGCTTGCATCTGCTTCGATTTGGGTTCCGTATCCGCTTTATTATTTTACTTTGACTAATTAATTGGTGACTATAACTCGGGTTGTTCGTCATTCTGTCATTCTGCTTAATCTGATTTGCTACAATATTTCAACAATAAATTTTCTAAAAACATGATGTTCAACGAACATACATACATACATACGCCCCATTCCAGTGGGTTCGTGAATGCGTCCTTTTTAAAAATTAATTCAATTCACTATGAATATATATATATATATGTATATATATATGTATGTATATATAGACCTTTGTTAATATCCATTATTATGTGTCAGTTTGTTACCATTTACAATTAGCTATCCTCCTCCGTAAGACTCTTTCTTGAAACGCGTTCCAAAACAAAGTTAATCACAATCAAAAACGGAAGCGAAGAGTATGTAACTGGAAAGCAACGCATGAGATTCAACCGAAAGAGTAGAGATAGATAGAAATTTCTTCATTGGGATCATATTTTGTTTGCAAATTCGAATGAAGGAAATCAAACAAAATATTGTTGGTCCACGTGATCCCAAGATGAAAACGCAAAAGGGGAAAGCGAGCACGGCTAAGTAGCCTAAAAAATTCAGACAACAAAGGATTCATTCGTTCCTCCTGCTTTCGTCCTGCTGCCAACACACTCTCCTACAAATAAATGGTTTCTTTCCCTTGTTTTTGCATTTGTCAATTAAGTGCTTCAGTGTGCGTGTGTCTTCGTGTGTGTGTGTGTTTTGCCATTTTAAATACATATCTAATGTCTCATAGGAACAATCTCTTATATATCATATATCTTAGGTGTATGTGTGTGCCTGTGTCGTCTGTTCTCTTACATAAATTATAACAACTCAGCATATTAATTAACTTATAACTCTGTTATTGTACATACAATTACATAGACGTATGTGTCTGCGTGAGTATACGCATGTAACCATTGTGTGTGTCCTGTCCCGCGAAGTTTCTTTGTTGTTCTGCTCGTCCTTTTCCTCCTGCTGCTTATGCTGCTCCTTCTTTGGCTATTCCTATGCAAATTTTTGCCTCAATTCTTCTTGTTTGCTTAACTCTTATAATTTGTGTGTGTGTGTGTGTCTGAGTGATTGTGTGTGTGTATGTGTGTAGCTTACTTAACACTTTTTTCGGTTCTTGTACGGCAGTAATTTTTGCTTTTTTGTTTGGTTTCTCCATAAAATATTTTCTGGTTTAGTACATGATTTTCGTCTCGTTTCTTTTCTTGCGAATTGTTTTCCTCCTTTTTGTTTTTACTTAAAAATGTAATTAACAATTTTTTTTTTATTTGTATTATCCTTTTGGTTTGTTTTTGTATTTTTTTTTGTTTTTGTTTTTCGCTTTGTGTCGAAGCAGCTTCGCTAGTTTTTGGTTTTTGAAAAAGAACTTAACTAGGTATCCTCCCTCAGCCGTAGCAGCACACCATCCGTGTGTGTGCGCGCGGGCGTTTCCGTTTCCTGTAGCTTAATTGTCTAATTCGAGCGTCCTTATTGCACGATTATGTGCGGAGCCGAGAGCAGCACGGTTACCGTTGCAATAATCGTAAAGAGCGTGAAAACAATTAAACAAAACCTGTGGAGTAGAAGAGCAAGCAGAGCGATGATGATGATGCCAGGCGAAATCAGCAGAAACATCTCCTTCAAACAAAATGGCGGCCGCACGGCGAGTCGGCCATCTTTCAATATTTGCGTCACGTGTATATGCGATGGGAGTATGAGTGTGAGTATGAGAGTGAGTGAGAGTGTGTGATTGTGTAGGTTCATTCCGCCGGAAGTCCTGTGGCAGGCTGAGCGTTTGCCGCGCCTAATTGTTTGACTTGGCAGGCGAGGCGGCAATGCCCGCCGCTGGCTCAGGCTCTATAAGTTCACACCAAAATCGGGAGTACATATCCTGGCAGCACATAATGGCGTGGCTAATATCGTATGGAGAGTATAATCTGGACAGATTTGGCGAGCCTTCATTACGTCCATCAAATGTTATCTTTAGCGGAAACCAGGCTTTCGGAGAGTTAGGCTTTTGAATAGTTAAATTATTTTATGAACGGCTACAGGAGGTTATTTTTCATTATTATTATTCACACATTTCTAGGCATTAAATAATAATGTTAAAAAAGGGTTGTCTACAAAAAATGTAATTAAAATTCTTTTAGAAATATATTACTAAGAACTATTTTGTAAGAGAAATTGTTATTATAAATTATTATGAAAAGAATGTAAAATTTTAGGTTAAATAAAAATTATATGAAAGAAGATCAAAAACAAAAAAGGAAACTTATTTCGGGGAGCCAAAGTTTATAAACCCTTGCAGTTTGCTATTGAAGTATTGGCAATCAATTATAACTTAGCTTAAAATATAAGCATTTAATAAATATATATTTGACGATATTTTTACTTGACAATTTTTTCGACAAATCAAAGTTTCAAAAACTTCTAACTACGCCGAAAAAGCATTAAATTTAATTCGGAAAGCTTTCCCATGTTAGTTTTTGTTAGGGTAATAAATCTGCATACTAAATTAATAATTTCAAAAAATTAAAATTTTTATCAATTTTTGACAATTTTAACGATGTAACCCCTTATATTTTTTTTCAAAATTTTGAAAAAATTAGATTTTCCCTGGGCATAGCTAGATCGATTCGGATTTTAATGCTGATCAAGAATATATAAGATTTATAGGGTCGGAAATGACTCCTTCACTGATTTGCATGCTTCTGACTGAAATTAAAATACCATTTTTAAAGACAATATTTATCTATATTTTTATACCAATTTTCGCTATAAATCGAAATTTAAAAAACGCATAGCTAAGCCAAAACAGCATTAATTTTAATTCGGAAAGCTTTCCTGTGTTAGTTTTTATTTGGGTAATAAATCTGCATATTCAAATTTAAATGTAAAAAAATTACAATTTTTATCAATTTTTGAAAATTTAATAATAATTTAATAATGTAATGTATAAAATTTTTAAAATTTTGAAAAAAATAAATTTTCCCCGGACATGGCTAGATCAATTCAGTTTTTAATGCTGATCAAGAATATATATGATTTATAGGGTCGGAAATGCCTTCTTCACTGCGTTCAAAGTTTTTAATAAAATTATAACACTTTGGAGGGGTATAATAAAAGATACAAAAGAACCAAGTACATCTATAAAAAATATCTACTGTATATATTGATAAGGAGGTAATCTATGGTAGTTTTGTATAATTAAATCGTATATAAACGATCCTTCTTATATCGTATGTAAACCTGGTTTTCCTTTTCTCCCTTTTATCCTCAAAAATATCCTCAAAGTTATGCTCATTATGTGGTATGATTCTTATGGCAGCTATAACACATGTTATACTAATCCCATCTGATCAGTTTTCTTTTCAACACGGAAATGAAAATAATGCCTCTTTTCCAATGAAAAGGTGCAACATTTTAACAGATTCCAACACGATATATATAGCTGCCACAGGAAGCAGTTTGTGCGATCCGCGGAATGATGTAGCAAGTGTTATGCAGCATGGTAGTGGTTAATACATGTCGATGGGAACGGGGAGAACTCACCTATCCACAACCATTGCCGCGAACTTCCAATCGCTAATCAATTCCGCTTCGTCGTCAGCTTTGCGCATGCGCGCCGTAATAAATTGCAATTCTTTGAGAATTAAGTGAAGATCTTTGTGATTGCAGCCGATGGCCGTGTGGTGCTCCTCCACCGTTGTGGGCCGGCCAAAGCTACTGCATTGGGTGCATGGAGATTGGGGGAACAGCGAAAATGGGTTACTCCAAAGGGTCACATTACCGAGTGGACAGCGGGTACACTTACGCCGACGAACCGATGGCCGTCTGGGAGCCCGATATTGTGTGCCGAAAGTCGTCGTCGATGTCGAGGACATTGGCCAGCAGGGACTTGGAGGAGCGCTCCTTCAGCTCCAGCTCCTTCATGCGATTGCTTAGTAGTATTGTTTTGCGTGTGATCTTGCGGCCGGGTCGGCCCATCCGCAAGATCCAGGGCAGCCATTGTAGGAAAACGGATTTGATCTGGGGAAAGCCGATAATCACACACAAACACACACAGAGACAGGTAAAAATCAGAAGGGGGCTTCAGAAGATGCCTCAATCGGTGGCTGGACTCACCCACGGTGGCATCTCGTGGATGTCCGCTGTGCGATGATGGTAGTTGAGCACCACTACTGTCAGCACCACCGACGATGCGACCATGAACATGATGCAGTTGAAGTAGGTGCCTGGTGGGGTTCAGGTGGGGTTTTGCGGGGCGAACAGAGAGAGCAGAGAAAAATCGCATATTAGAGTGGTGCTCGGGGGCCGCGGTCTCATCGAAACACTAATAACGAAAGCTCGAAATCATAATTTACAAAAATCGTACAACATTACTTTAGTTTAGCTTCATTTCATGAAAGACTTTTGGTTAGCGTTACGGTTAGAGAAAGTAGCGTGATCAACTTTACTGTGTGGTTACAATGCTGTGACTACGTTACTTCACTCAACGTTACGGATGCTGTTACGTCTACCGAAAGCCACTACTTTTGATGTTTATTCGAAAGCCTTAGGTTTCATTCTCCGACATGCAGTTTAGTGTCGATTGCTTTTATATTTGGTTTCATGCAACGGGGTTTGACTATAACATTTTCGTTTCGAAATCGGGCCACAGGACAGTCAAGTGAAGGATGTCGTTTAACATGGGTACAATTCTTCGAAAAGGATCTAAGTTTTAGCATTGTAAACTAACTAAAAGTTATTAGACAAATTCTTATTTAAAATGTTGAAATACATATAAGTTGCAAGAAGGTAATCTTTTTCTTACAACATTTTACAAAATGTGCTGGAGCTTCTTAAGGCTGTATAAATCGAATTACTGTATACGTATTTTAAATATTTACAAAATAAAATATTATATTTACTGATATATGTAATACTGTCATTATCCATATTTGGCAGATAAATCAGTTAAATAACATTTTCAGATATGTACAGATTAAAAAGATACTTTGCGTTAAATTAGATAATTATTGTATTTTTAAATAGTGCTCAACATTTTCAATTGGATATTGATTGCAATATGTGTACCGATATATCACATTGGGCATTTATTATATGTAAGCATCCCTAAAACTGTTGCAGGATTGACCTAGTTTCCCCTTCATATTTTAATTAATTAAATGCAAAAAAAATAAAATGTTATAAAATACTTTATCGACATTAAATTGAATTTATATTTGTATATTAAAGTTGATTTATTTCAACCCATTTCAGACACCTGTCCCCCCGACTGTCCCCGACTTTCAACTACTCTAATAAAGTTCTAAGAGCAAGCAATGTGGGGGTGTGGGTTCTGAGGCAATGGGGTTAGTAATTTTCATGTTTTCTACAGTTTGTATGCCGGGGAATCGATATTTTAATTGCTCTGGCGAACGGATTATGTGTTTTGCCATTGATTTAGCGCTTCTGCTATTTACTGTATGCTCTCTGAATATTTAATGCTTGATGTTTAAGAATCGTTTAATTAGTTCATTGTTTCGAGTCGGCTTTTGATACTTGGGCTTTGGGTGTGTGAGAGTGTGCGTGTTGGCTAGTTGGCATTACCTAAAGCGAAGAATTAAGCAATATGTACAGTTCATTTCCGGTAACCGGAAATGATCGGGTTAAGAGTCGAGTGTGGCTATCGTGTTAGTTGGAGAGATTGTCTCAGAGTCACAGAGAGGTTCAGCCAAAGTCTAAAGAAGCAGAGGTTGTTTCGGTGGGGTTGGGGTTAGTTCGGGTTCGGGTTGGTTCCAAAGATACTGTTGGTACATTATCCATTATCCGCATCTCGTGTTTATCCAGCTTGAGCTGGATCATGCTCTGCATCGCTTAACATTCGTTTACCTACTTTAGTCGCTCTAGTTTTGGTTTTTTTGTACAAGATTCACTTTGATTTTTAGCGCAAACTTTCGTTAGGTCTAAGGAGTACTTTGTACAATCGTTTTTTTTTTTTTTTGGTTTTGATTTTGAGTTTGATCATTTTATTTGATTTATCAGCTAAAAGAGAGAAAAGTTGTTGGTTGTTTAAGGCTCTAAGAATTTAAAATTTAGTTTGTTTGGTTGTTTTTGATTGTTTCTCGAAATCGATAAATGATAAACGCAAGGTTACAAACGATTACAGTAGTGCGAATACCTAAGAGCGGTACAGCCTCGCTGGTCTTGGTAATGACATTGCCGACCAGCAGTGAGAAAACTGTTTGCGACAGCAGTATAGTGACACCTGCAAAATATTTGGTCAAATTTTTGGTCAGATCTCGTGTGAATTTGTTGTTTTGGGCATTATGGTTCTCGCCGATCGTCCGGATTTCGGTCCAAGTGTCTTCGTTTCGGATTCAGGTTGAGATTGAGACTGAGCTTGAGATAGGGGAGCTGGGATGGGGCAATAGCTTCGGGGTTTTAGACTAAATGATATTTTTTGGCTGAACCTTCTCGCAGAGAACACAACTCTACACAACATGGCCGGGCTTCGAGCATTGTTTAGTTAAGTTTTAGTTTAGTTTAAACATAGTTCATTCGTTGTTTGTTGGTGGGGAGAGTGCATTCCATGTGGACAGTGGACGACAGTATCTGTATCTGTAAGCAAACGAATCCGCGACCCATTTCAACAAACAAACTAAGTAAGCGGATCTCAACGAAATGATATTTTTGCAAAATACCACACAAAGGCAATCGATCGATCAGTATTTCATTAATTATTCGGTTATTAGTTACCACAGTTTGAGTTCTCAAAAAGGTTCTCAAGCAAAAAATATCATTCCGAGAAAGATGTGTGGGTCAAACAGTAGTATAGTATACTATATCGAAGGTGAGTTCGGGGGAGTATGGGGGCTTCGGGGTGGCTTAGTGGGTGTTGGCGGTGGGTGGGTGGCACAGACATTAGCTAAGAAAGTTAAAGTAGCGTGTGTGGAGTGGGTTCTTGTGGGTGGTTTTTCTGGTCGTGACGGTCATGACTGAGCGTTTCCTGTGTGACGGGTGAGCGAGCGATAACGATAACGATAACGAGAACGAGCTTCAAGATGGTGACAATACTCATGGACAAACCGAGGGTGAAAAATATATCGTTATATCGTGGGTGGCGGTGAAATGATGCAATCGATAATTGATCATCTAGTGATGAGTGAGTGAGTTTGGGTGGGTGGTGGGCGTGATATCGATATAGTGAGAGTGATAGTGAGAGAACCAAATCAAACACAAATCAAAGCAGTTAGCAAAAAAGTCAAATCATACAATACAAGACAAAAAACTTCTTTCTTTTCTTTTCTTTTCATTTTCATTTTCATTTCTCATATTCTTGTTCTTTTCTTAAAATGGTTTCTTTCTTGCGGAGTGTCTGTGAGGACCACATCCTTTGTTATCCATCTGCACTAGAATATGTTCTTTCATGTGCGGTTTCGTTTTCACATTTCACAAGTATTATCCCAAACTCACTTGTATTGAAATCTGTCTCATAAGTATCTTTTGTAATTACGTATGGGTTGAAATTGAGGGAGTGGCGGTTTGAACGAACGAACGAAGCGAAAGGAGTACAAGCAAGGTGTACTGCAATACATAACAGTTATCATATATTTCGGATATTCACATATATATTGTATAAATATAATGGTATATATAGTTTTGGGTTTCTTAAGTTTGAATAATTACAGAAGGAACTGCTCTGGGCTGGGCTCTGGTGCAATAGATGGAATTTGAATTTGAAGGCGGAATTTTGAAGGATATATAGTCATTCGTTCGAATTCGGTTCGAATGGAAGCAAAGTGAGTGAGTGTGAGCTCTATTGCATCATCAACGCCGCGCCGATTCAGTTCTGGGAATACTGGAGAGTATATATATATATATATTGAAGGGAAGTTGAGCGATCATCATTATCGATGAGGTTCAGTGGAAGAAATTGAAGAGAAAGCGGAAACGGAAGTGGAGGGAGTATAGATCGGAAGTACACATAGATAACGATAGCATTTAAAAGGTTCCCTAACTTGTGTCAAGTTGCTAGCTCTGGGCTTTATTTTTTTTTTTTTGATTGTTGATCTGAATTGACTTGAATAAGAAGCGAACCAAAAAGAGATTGTTGATTTTTCAAATGAACATAGAAGGCGATAGGCAGAGAGTGATAGAGATACGATAGAGAGAGATATATATAGAGATAGAGCCAACAGAAAATAGTATGATCAACTAAGAACTGCTTCGATATATATTGATATATATTTTGTATTTGATATCGTAACTTCGTAACGAGTTGAGAAGAGAGGGCGGGACAGAGAGAACGAGTTGGAATTAGAATTGATTTGGTTTAGTTTGGTTTGGTTTAGTTAAGTTAAGTTAAGTTAGTAAGTACTTAGCAAAGTTGTTGGAATTAGTAAACATAGTACGACGTACACAAATAACATTTATATTAACAACTTTTGGCACTTTAGATTTTTAAATATTGTTTGACTTGGTTGGTTAGACTAATACTTTATTTAAGTTTAAGTTCGGTTTGGTTTCTTTTTGGTTTTGGCTTTGGTTTGTCGGGGGATTATATATGCGAACAATTTAGCAATGTGTGTGAGTAATATAATCGTAATAGATATGTATATATATAGATAACAACAATAACAATAATATTCATGAATATATAGATGTAGATACATAGATATGTATATATACTGCTATATATACATATATATTTTCAAGGCGTGTACGTATATGTAAATCATATTAAGTAGTTTGTTAATTATTCGTTTGGTTTTTTGACAAATTTGAATATATATTTGCATTTGGTAAGTATGTTTTAAATGCAATCGCTACCTAACAAGGGGATTGCATCAGATACTTGGGGCAATGTCTCAGCTACAAGGTTGAGAAACACTGTGAGCGATAGAAGAATTGTAACTCCTGAAACAAAAGAATTTCGTTTTCGTTTTGAAAAATACAATAACAACCACACAAAAACAAATGACACAATCAAAATGGAAATCATAAAGCGTACGTTTATGTATGTATCGGTAGTATATCGGTATCTGTGTGTAATCGTGAGTAATCGTGTGTTATCGTGTATTATCGTGTGTAATCGTGGACATATCGAGGACATCAGAGAGGGGTATGTAGGTTCAGTAGTTGGGCGGTTTAGGTTCTGTGTCTTTGTATCTGTTCGGTGTTCTGTTTTTCCGTAGCGCCTTTCGGGGCCGACCAAGTTGGAGATTGGACACAGGACATTGGAGACTGGAGACTGGAGACTGGAGACTGGAGAAGTTCTTTGGCTATTTAGTATTACAATTTATAGGGTTCTTTGATCTCTGAATGAAGTGTGAATGAGTATATGCCTGAGTATGCTGCGAACTGAAAACTCCAACTGGGGTTCAAAAGCATATTTCTATAAAACGAGAAAGAAAACTAACTTCGGAAAGCCGAAGTTTATATACCCTTGCAGTTTCCAATCGAATTATAAAATCGAATCGCTTAAATTGATTTTATATGACAATTTTTTCGACAAATCGAACCTTAAAAAACTCATAACTCTGCCAAAAAAGCATTAATTTTAATTCGGAAAGCTTTCCTATGTTAGTTTTTGTAAGGTTAATAAAACTGCATACTAAATTTATAATTTAAAAAAAATTAAAATTTTTATCAAATTTTGACAATTTTATAAAATTTTCAAAATTTTGAAAAAACAAAATTTTGCCCGGACATGTCTTAATCGAATCGGCTTTTGATGCTGATCAAGAATATATATGATTTATAGGGTCTGAAATGATTCCTTCACTATTTTCCGTGCTTCTGACTGAAATTATAATACAATTTTTTAAGAAGCTATTTATTGATATTTATATTTGACAAAATTATAAAATATCCTGCAAGGGTATAAAAATCAGGCAAAGCTCTCGCCAAGTTGACCCCGCTGAAATGCTGTGACGTTAAATCTCTGAAAATGTCCCCCTTTATGGCGCTTAGAACCTGGACAGGATGTTCACAGCATCTCAGGGTATTAATTTTTGTTTTTTTGCAAAAAGAAAATATCTCAACTTTTCGAGAGCTCAGCGGTTAAGAGGAGGACGCAGGGACAAAGGCAGGTAGGTGGGTAGGTGGGCGCGAAGGGCAGAGCATCCTTCCAACTTTGACCCATTAGTAAAGCGAAGGAGGGACAGGAAAAACTTTGAAAGTAGCGCAAGTTTTTCTCGCTCTGAGAATATTTGTAAATTGAACTGGAAGTCGACTCAAGGCGCGCGTCCCGCCCTTGCGCTACGTGTTGCCAATTTGCCACGCCCACATGCCCGCCTCATTTAATTTGTTACGTGCCACAAGGGCGCGCGGGAGAACACCGAGGCTAAACTGGCATTATGAGCGGAAATTCACACAACGCAGCATGCAAATATCATTTGTCAAGTCTTCTCCGGGTGGGAGGGGGGCTGCTGTTTTCGGCGGTGAGGGGGGAGAATGTTACGGATTCGGATACGGTAACGGAACGGGTTAATATCTAGATACACATGACATAATATGAACGCATGATGGGCTCGACATCATGAACGATACGATATTATGTGGAGTTGCAACTCTACCATCTGATCAAATGGATCTGCATAAATGCAAGTTCAAATGTTGCTTCGATTTTTGGGTTTTCATTTTAATGGTTTTTCGTTTAGGCTTAGATTTAGCGCTATATATATGGTTCTATAGATATGGTTCGAGAGGAGGGTTCGGTTATTTTAGATGCCAGGAGTTTACGGGTTGCAAATGGTTCGGATTTTGCGGCTTGCTTGTTTAAATATATATAGATACATTTCCGGGGATTTTTTGTAGTTGTTATTGTTGAGCGGAAATATCTAGATTAGTTGAGTGTTTCTTAGAGCTGGGTAATAGGTTATAGGTAATTGGTAATTGGTAACGGGTTGTTGGTAGTTAGTGTGAGAATTCGGTTCGAGTTTCTTGCGAGTAAGTAGGTGCAAGTTCAAATAGTTCTTGCCGGAGCGAGAAAGGAGAAAGAGTAGCTATTTGTTGGATATATTGGCAAACTGGATTATATACTGAGCAAGAGAGAGAGACAGAGAGTAAGAGAAAGTGTTGGTTTACAGAGCGACAGAGAGAAAGTGTTGTCAAGCTTTTGGACTCCTTGCAGTTCTAGGCCCAAAATGATTTCTTAATTGGGTTTATATTCATGCGCTCGTGTGGCGGCGTTCGACAAAAGTTCTGGTTGTTCTTTTCGTGGTGGCATTGGTGGTTTCGGTGGTGTTGTTCTTGTTTGGGGGTCGGTGGTTCGGTGTACTTACGTCTGTTCGGCGTGTTGTCTATTTACAGTGTTCGGTTTTCTGTGGGTGATCGGTGGTTGGTAGTGGTACTGGTACTGGTACTGGTAGTGGTAGTGGTGGTGGTGTCGAAATATATATTATATAGTCATATATGGTTAATATAGAGATGCTTAGATTCCTAGGCGGGCTCATTTATACAGCTCAAGCGATACAAACTCGTTGTTTCAAGCTATACCTACCGCGAGGCCTCTACTTAAACGGGTTAATCGTGTGCTCGGGTTAACAACTTTGGTAAGATGGTGTTCCCTGTGGCTCCTAGCTAGCTAGCTCTAATCCAAGTATCAAAGTGTCGCATACAAACCTCTACGATGGCTAACTATATATATATGTTTGTATATTTAAAACGAGTTACAGGCTAGGTAATTACTCTCTACAGCATTCTGTGGTCTCTATTAACATTCGATTGGGCCGCCGGGGAGAGGGAATGGCACGGCATGGCATTCCAAGGACCTGCCTCTCAACTGCGGCCCAATCGCAGTAGTCCTGCCACCATTTTCCCTCTTGTTCTATTTATGGTCTGTTTCATGTTCAGATAAACACACAAAAAAAAATAGGAACTGAAAAACTGGTTAACTCAGCTTTTTTGTAAGTTAGTTTGTTTTTGTTTCTGGTCTGCTGTTTCTTTTTGGCTTTGGTTTTCCTTGCTCCTGTTTTTCATCTTTTCTTTTTGGTAGCGAAAAAAGGTGGTTCGTTGGATTTTTTATGGTTTCTCTTTTTAGATACTTTTGGGTATATATATATATATACAGTTGTGGCTAGATTTAAAATACATTTTCTTTAATTGCATTTCTGTCTACGTTTTGATGCGGTTTTCGAAATGCTGCTATGCTTTTATTGTTGGAATGATTAAAGGCAGTTGGAAAGGGCGGAAATGAGCTGGGGGCGGGGCTTGGACTCGTCCCAGCGTGATTGTGAGGGGGGCGCACACTAAGGACAAGCTTATTTACAGGATGATCGGGTTACTGGGCATTACCATCTGGGTTAGTTTTTATAACACTGGGCTTTCTTTAGGTGTTTTTAGTGGCAGGCCAACTGAACGAAACAAAATGATACGATACAGGGGGGATCAGCTAGAGGCACACGTAGATAAGCAAACGAATCCAACAAACGAACAAACAAACAAACAATCGAACAAACGAAGCAACAACGAAACGACAAAAATTAACCGAGGAACCGATTATATGGCAGAGTAGTAGGAGACACGGCTTTATTATTGGGCAAACACAGCAAAATCGAAACGGAAAACTCTCGTATACGAGTACGTATCGTGTTTGCAGTACTTGGTAGCAAGTACTTTGTGGCTGTAATTGTGATTGTGGCTGTGACTTGATTGTAGCTGAGTGTGAGTGTGACTGTGGGTGGGGCTGTGGTTGTGTTTGTCGTGTGGCCAAATACCAATTATGTCAGAGCTATCGAGGACCCTGACCAGATGGAATATACACATATTCGGTGGCTTAGCAAAAAGATATATTAGAAAAGACTGGCAAGACTGGCATGAGCTAAGAGGTTAAGTTTAGGTTTAGTTTAGTGGAAAAACGAGAGAAAAGCTTAGGGAAAGAGTTAGAGAGACAGAGAGTGAGCTCCTTGAGTACTTTACATGGCAGCAGAGGTACTGGGTACCCGCCAAGGAGCTCTGAGGACCAGAGGACCTGTGATTCAGTGTGGTTCAGTGGATCAGTGGTTCAGTGGTTCAGTGGTTCAGGTGGTGTGTTCTAGGTCGGGTTACATATAGTACGTGTGTGGCTAGACTATCCAACATCCAGTTGCTCGGTGGAGTCCAGAGATTACAGATAGATATAGATAGATCTAGTGGCAAACATACGGAGAGTTACGAGTTATTGATCATTCCTCATTCGTGTGAGTGTGTGATGGGGTCTGGGTGTGTGAGAGAGCTAAGTTAATTGGTATTCGTATGCGTTACGGATCGGTTTCTTTGGTTAGTATTCGTGGCTTGTTTGGTTTTGTATCGGTTTCGGTTTCGGTTTTCGTATCGGTTTTTCTTTTTGGTTTTCTCAGTTCATTGCACTACTGTAGCAAAACTAATGATTAACTAAAAACAGCATTAGCACAGCACGACTTTCTGTTTCGTTTTATATTTTTTTCGGCACTGTTAGTACGAGTATAGTGACGGACAACCTCGGTCCAATGAAAGCTATGCAGCTTAGCTTATATGGGTTAGATTAGCGTGTTTTTTGGTGTGTACCTATAAGAGGAACAGCGTCCGACGTTGTCGGCATGGACTCGGCGACAAGGTTTAGAAATACTGTTAATGATAGTAGTATAGTTACGCCTGCAACAAGAGATACAATAAATATAAAACGCAATTTAAATCAAAGTCGAACGCAAAACACATCGGAAAACTGAAAGATCAAGTTTACATAATAAGTTTTATATCATTATTAGTATTTATCGACAAAATTAAGGTAACGTTTACACATTGTTTACTCAGTTTTAATTCACTCCTTTAATGGGATATGGGTTGGTTCATGGAGTTTATTCGGGGGGATTTTTATTTAATCTTTTTGAGCGGGACAGCTGGGACTTTAAGACTTTAAAAAGAGTGTTTTCCTTTTCGTGAATAAGTATATAAATCATATCAAATACTTTGGATACTTAATTTAAAACAGTGCCGAAGAGGAAAACACTCGTTGAGTTATTGGTTTAAAGTATTTTTACTTTAGTTTTCAACTGAACAGAGAACATGCATAGACTGGCTATCATTAAAAGCAGCGTTGATTATGTAGATTTTAAGGGGGGTTTAGCTTTAAATTCATTTGGGGTTTGAGCCTAAACTCTTTAAGGTTAAATCCAGCTAAGCCTCATTTCGCTACCCTCGCTGCTTGACCTCGCTATGATAACTCGACAACTCGATACCCTGCCGGAACCTAACTATTGCTATACTTAAGACAGCTATGCATAAGGGGGAAGGAGAATCACCGCTGAAAAACTCACAAAATTCATTTAAACATTTGAGTAAATACAGTTCAGAGATCACTTGTTCTGTGGTATGTTCTGTGTCTGGATCAGGGATCGAAAATATCGGCTGGCATACTCACCCAGGGTCAGCTTCTCGCCCGAGTCCGGCGGCAAGGTGAAGCCCAAGAGGGCCATCGATGAGATTAGCACGCATGGCACGATTAAATTGAAAAAATAATATAATGTACGGCGGCGAATTTGTATAGTAAAGGTGATATCGACATATGGTTCTGGGCAGCAGGCGTAGACTATCGTATTCTTCTTTCCCGGCATGGCTGAACGATAGAAGTCAGAGATTAGTGAGCATCGGGCAGGGGTGTCGTGGGTTCGAGACAGAGGCACAAACATAGACGCATGTACAGATACACAAGGACACACATATGTACAACAGATATATACAGATCCGGCCGGACTCGATCCGGATCGTCTAGGTATGTACAATAATCGTATAACTAGATCAAAGAAATCAAGAGCAAAGCAACTCAAAGGGGTCTATGAAGCAATTTCGTTCGGTCTCGCAAGCAA
Source organism: Drosophila bunnanda (assembly GCA_035046265.1). Lineage (NCBI taxonomy): Eukaryota > Metazoa > Arthropoda > Insecta > Diptera > Drosophilidae > Drosophila > Drosophila bunnanda. The sequence continues at coordinate 2,591,148 of JAWNOB010000076.1, read as the reverse complement.
TGTGGTAAATAATAAGTATTTGATAGTTATTTTCCGGGTGTATTGAGGCTATGCTGATTAGACATTTACAAATGACAACGATCAAACGAAATAACAGTTAGAGAAATAAGCGTAATGAGGTTTGTTTACTAACCAAGCAAGTACCACTCGCCATTTGTTATGAAATCGGAAAGATCCCCTCCATCTTCGGAATTCAAAACCAAATCCAACTGATTTTTAAACGATTTTTTTTTTGTTTTTTGCATTTTTCATGGGTTCATAGAGAATCGAAATCAATTTGCAATTGGCAAATTAATTTTTACATAATTTGTATATATTTTTTTTTTTGTGGTTGGTCATTGAGTTTTGAGTTTGAGTATTCGTTTTTTAATTGGAGAAAGAGAACATTTAAGATTTTAGTTTTTTGTTGAAGTTTTGTTTGTTTGTTTTTTAGAATTTTACAATAAGCCACATTGAAACAACATTTATGTACAGATATAGCATGTGTTCGAGGTGTACGAAAGAGAGAGAGATAGAGAGAGCGAGCAAAATATATAGAGTTTATATTTTCTTCTCATTTGTCTTGAGATTTCGATTTGTAAATATATATATTTTGTGGGTGCAAAATACGTGGGAAATAAAAGCACTGTAAATTATAGTTGTACTCAAAACATCCTTCATTTCATTTTTGTATAACATAAATATATGATTTTTGTTGACTTTCATTAAGAGTCTTTACGTCGTCCAAAAAAAGGTTCGCCTGTTGCTGATTTATTTTGGGCGTGGTTTTTATTTGCCTGCTACCATGCAAAATAGTTGAAACTTCAGAAGAATTCTAGAATTTCCACACATGATTCCATTTTTTTTTTTGTTACCTAAGTGAGGCAATTGAACACTTCCAACACTGGTAGACAGTGTCTGAAAGTCGTTGCCGGGCGAGCTAAGCTCTTTTCGGGACGTGTGTGGGCTTAAAATATTCAATAATTATTTCGTTTTTGTGTGTTGAATATTTTAGCCGACACACTGGACCTCTTACAGTTCAGTGTTGTTGACAACACTGCGATCTTTTGGTTTTGTAATTCGCAAAAACGCAAAGAATTGTTCGACATGAGGTTTACGAACGAACAAATCAAAAACTTGAGAGTATATAGATTCGGGTGGATACAGAAATAGATAAATAGATAGATAGATAGATAGAGCGAGAGAGAGAGAGAGACAGAAGTTTGGAAAAGCATATATAAACGAAATCACAAATCCGTCCTAACCCTAGGCAGCCTGTACTCTACTAATCATCTTGCTACAGTCAACTCTCGGCGACGTTTCCCTCTCATTTCCTGGTGCGTGAGTCTCGTGATTTTTGGCAGAAGCGTGATCGTGCACGAGTTTGAATGTGTTGGAGTATTGGTGTTTGTTGGTGTGTACAGTGTTGGTGAGCAGTGTTGGTGAGCAGTGTTAGTGGGCAGTGTTTCTGATGTGAGTAGCCTAGTGTAGCCAGCGTTTACTGTACTATTAGAAACTATTTGCTGTTGTTAGTTAGTTACTGTTTTGCTTGCTCTTAGCTTTGTGTTTTTTGTTGTGTTTTTTTATTCTGTTTTTTGTTGATTTGTCGATTTGCCACTTTACCTGATTTCCATCGTAAGTCCAACTACCGAATTTCATTTCGCAATGTTGGTCATCGAATGGGAACCACGTGATGTCTATCTTGCATGTGCTCTTGAAGATACCAGGGGGCACGTACAGACAACTGCCGTTATGTTTGACCACAATGTTGGTGTGATACGTGCCATCGAATCCCTCATCCGCGCTAGATTATTGTACAATTTGTTTTAATGGATTATTGTCTGGATCGATTGATTGTTATATTATCGCTTATCAAGTTTACTAATCTATACGATTCTTTTGGTAATCTTTACTTTTTTATTTCGGTTATCATTTGTGAGTCTGTGATCGCTTCGAAGGCTCTTGTGTTATATGTGACTTGCGCTTTGATTTGTCACTTGCTTCGCTGGTTAAAATGTTTTTTGTTTTTCTTTTTTTGTGGTTGTGGTTTGGACTAGATCTGGGAACTAGATCTGGGAATTCTAGGTACTCTACTCTGGGAATAATAGGGGATTTTGTGTACGTGTTTGGTTCGGATTGTGGTTCTGGTTCTTGGTACTTGGTGTGTTGGTCTTACATACTAAGTAGGCTCTCGAACCTGGGTTTCTCTCAGACTTAGATGGGCTTCTCTATGTGTATTTGCTTATGGCTAAATGGGATTTTACTTTGACTACTCGGGGATCAACTTGGCGTACTGCGGGGAGTGGGTGGGTGTGTATATGGTTCCTATAATGGATCCCAACCAGCATTTGGTGACCCCAACGGAAATTCCATTGCCACTAAGCACTCGACAATGGCAATCTGCGGCTGGCCAGATACAAATATCTCCGCAGCTATGTATGTATCCATGTATCTTTGTATCTCTGCGGCTCTTTGGAACTACAACTACTGCTCGGACTCGCACCAATGTGTGCATATGCAAATGAAGCTCGGCAGGCACTCGAAAAATGCGGGCAAAGCATGGCTCTGTGTATATAAACCCATCAGTGATATATATTTGCGTACATTATATATGAGTATATCTCTTGACTTTGCTGCTGTGCAATAAAATGCAATTACAGCTCTGATTCCGACTCGAGAGCACCGAGAATGTTGCGTAAACATTTTGTGGACAATTTTGTTTTGCATTTTTCGGTCACCGCAAAGAGGCAATGACATGGGGGGATTCATGAGATTGAAATGCGGGGTGACACAGCTGCGGAGAGAGTGTGGGTCCTGTGTCCCGCTCTGTTCTGTGGGTGTTCCTGCGGCTGTGCCGTTATCCTGGGGGCCATGGCCCATGGCAACGGGGCTTACATGCAACTGTTGCGGCATTTAAGTGGAATTTGTGCGCTGATTAGCGGCTGGTCAAGCCCACGCCGACACCCAAAACCGAGGTGCAGATGCTGACCAGTCGGGCTTAAGAGATTGCGGTATTGGGGAGCGTTTTCAACCGGTCCCAATATCTGTTTGCTGCGGCATTAAAGTTAATTGATATTGCAGTGAGAAGAGGGTCCTTCAGCCCGCAAAATGAATGTGTTGAAATACTTGGTCAATCAGACCGCTGGCGACCGCAATTGGCCTGTCAGTCCTTCATCAGAGTCCCTGGCCCGAAAATTTGATATCATTTTAATTTCCAAGAGTGAGAGCTGCCTTTTTTTTCCTGGGGTTTATTAGTATTGACCAGGGTTTTTTGGGCCCACTAAGACCGCTGTCAGTTTGCGTTCCATTGCGGCTTACTCCCAATTCCAGTATGACTTGGTATGCTTCAAGGGAGCCAAAGCAGATACAGATACAACTACAGCAACAGTCACTGATAATGTTGCAATTAGAGTGAAAGCTTTTCATTCCGCGCCGTTGGCTGGCATTGGCGGTTTAAGGTCCGGCATCTCAATTAACGGACGTGAAAGGAATCGCAATCCCCGCCAGAAATCAGCATAAGTAAATGACGCCGGACTCGATTGATTCGCGGAAAGAGAACGAGAGCCAGCTTCGTTTTTCCGTAATGAGGCGAGGCCAATCCTAGCCATGTATCTCCATCTGCGACTCTTTGTGTGTCAGTCTCTCTGTCTGTAACTGTATCTGTGTCTGTATCTTTATCTGTATCTGTATCTGCGAATGTGTCGGCGAATGTATCTCGCTATTGATCTAAATGATGGCCGCACATTAGCAGCGCTGGCGTCGCATACAAATTAGGCCTGAATGTGAGGCGAACAGAGGGAAGAATTAATAAATTAAACGAAACGAAACGAAAGTCTGGTCGCTCTCCTACCCGGGACGACGGGATCTGTGACTTGGCCCCTTTTGTCGGGACTCGAAGCAAGTTCATTAGCAAACAAAGTTGACAGCCGAAAAGGTTGCTCTTCTCCAAGGGGAGAGAAGGCAGGAAGCGAGTGCCACACCATCTACTGATTTCCCCTGACTCGACGGCGGGCCTACGCAGCTAATCAATATGATTTTTATTTCCAGCCTGGTCTTGGTCTTGGCCTGGGCTCCTGGCTCCTGGCTCCTGGCTCCCGAATCAACGCCGGATGCTGCGTGCCATGGAAATTAAACCTGCAGCGTACGTGTTTTGATTCATTGTTTTCTGTCCGGGCTTTTCTATATATATTTTTTTTCTTGCTTTGTTTGTACGGCTCTCGGGTGACATGTAAATTCCATTTGCCGCAGGAGTCCGGAGTCCGGCCCCGTGCGTCAATCAGCCGTAAATTCCCCATGTGTGTCGCCGTGTGTGAATGCTCCGCCCATTAGGTTAAATAAGCTACGCTTCGCTCCGCCGCAGTGGCAAATATAAATTGCAATTAGTTCAGCAAATGCACCTGCCTGCCTGACACTCCGCCAGGTGCATTTGTATCCAGAGCCCCGAAGTCTCCGCAGTAGTTTGTCTTCATTTGCGAGCACCAAATGCGTGTTCCCTATTTCCTTCTTTTTTCTTCTAACTTTTCCTGTGGCTTCACACACACCACACACATCTCGCTGTCCCCCCGGGGGACATGTGGCATTTAAGTTGTTTTTAGTCGGCACACACCTGGCTCGGGCAACAAATTTTGACGTTTAAGTTATGGCTTAAAAGGTTTAAGCTCTCTTGGGCGGACACGGATTTGGCCCGCTCTTTTTTGGCTTGGCCTTACTGCAATTGCATTTGGGAAAATCGGCTTGGGAAAAGTTCAGAGAAAAACTTTAGATCACCGACTGCGGAGTACTCATAGTCTGTGGAAAGTATAGCATACTTTCCAGGGACGTCCTCTCTATTTTTGCATTACATTTCAAACATCAGCGTTTCAGCCACATATAAATTTTTAAAAATAACCCCAACTTATATACCCTTTAGTACCCTTCAACGGAATAAAGTTTTTTTGCTGTGCAAGCTTCCAACTTTTTCCAACACCAACATTGCAATGCATATGCTTAGGAGATATGTGTATCTGACGGATAAGTCCGTGGGCAGGAAAAACACTGGATGAGATTTAAATTTACACAAGTCCTTTGAAGGCATTCCCGCTTCATTAGTTGTCCCTGGCTCTGCGGTCTTACATCTAGCCTGGTATTTGGTGGTCACACTCAGTGTGTGTTTCTGGCCAAGCTGAGGAGGGGATGCATGCAGGGCAGGGAGGGAGCCTTACAGTAGTCTTAGGCTAACTTACACAGACTTAATGGTTATGGCAAATGATTCCTCGATTTTGCCCGGTGACACATCGATGCACACGCACACACACAGAGGGTAAATTATACATATATATAGATATATATATTCGATTATAAATATAAGCATATGTAGGGAGTATATGTGGGTAGTTAGACGGTTAAACACAATGAGAACAGACAGCAATAGCTATAGATATGTATATATATTTATATATATTAGTGGGTGTGGGTATATAGATAGAGATGGTTACAACTGGACACTGAACAACTGAACAACCGAGAAACATGAGCTGATTATTATTTATTATTGTTTAGGAACGCACAGTGAACAAATAGCTAGAATGAACGATATAGAGCACACACCGATAACAATTGATTACTTTGCGGATTGCACACAGGACACACACACTCAGAGGCACACCCACTCGTACTCGCACACACTCTGGGTTTACAAGCAAACCCCAAATGGAAAATGGCAAAATGAGAAATGAAATTGCAATTATTCAAGGCACTGCGATGAGAGTGAATGACAGGGATATTATTCGAATGCGGATGAGAGTTCGTATGCGGGCATCTAACACTCGTTTAGAGAGCCCCTAAAACATTTGTAATTTGTATTCCCTTCGATTTTGTTCCTGCTGTCGTCCGGCAATGTTTTGCCAATGGCTTACGGGGCGTATGATGAATGCATGGCCATGGGCATAATTACCAATGAAGCGTGGCTCCACAGTTGTTTTGTTGTTTAACTAGGCACAGTCGCACAGGCACACACTCCCACACACACTCACACCTCTAGACATACTAATTGGACATAGAGACTAACATTTAGTAAAAGCAATTTGGCAAAAAGCTTGTTTTTCAGGTTAAGCGTTCTTTAAAGCATTTTGTTTTACGTTTGACCTTCCCAAAAATTGTAGTTTTTGTGGTTTATTCTTTTGTAACTTGATTAACTTTTTAACGAGACTTTTAAGTATAAATTAGATTATCCCTGGAGTTACTTTTAAGAATATTTATTAACGGTTCAAAGCGGAATAATAACAGACAGCTCTTGGCATTGATTTTCATTCAACATTTCTTAATTAAATCAACTTTGTTTTATCTTTGGGAAGGTTCATCCAAAACTCGATTCAGCCGAGCTTTTTCTAGTTTAGAATTAAGTTATATTTTGATAATGACTTTGTGAAATTTGACATGAATACCTAAATGATGTTCGATTGATGGATATTCTGTAATTTTTGAGGTGCATGGGTTTAACATTAACTTGATGGGCTTGCTTAGCTAGATTAGCCAAGTATTCGGTTTAGTAGCATGTATTTATGCTTAGCTTAATTGGTATGGAATGGATTTGTTCTATTTAAAACCTTTTAAGATTGTGTGTTTACAGTTTAATTTAAGGTGTTGTGTGTATACATGTATATGGGATATGGTGGATGGGTGGATGGGTATTTTAGGGGCCCAGGCAAGGTAAAAGTCCTGTCGACACCTTTGCTGGGACGCCCGGATCTTTTAAATTGTGGAATTTGTGGGATGAGGCGGAGGGATTTAGGTTAAATATTTTGTTTTTCTTCTTTTTTTTTTTGCATTTTGGTATTATTTTTATGCGTTTCTTTATTTAGTCTTTTGTTTTTAGTAAGAGGGATTTGATTTCTCATGCACAATACTTGAAAATCTATTTTGCCTTTTGCTGTGAGTTCTTGTTTTTTGCAAAACGTACACTAAGTATGAGTATGACAAAAAACATTTTTCCATTGAATTATTGTTCTTTAAAGTTAGTTTTCTCATTTCTTTTTGTTTGGCCAAATAAATTCAAGTACTGAACGTCTAACCAGAAATATTACACCAGCATATTGTTGAACAATCTCTCAGGTGGTTATTGTCTTTCGGAAATGGAGCGAGAGGACTTTGGGGCGGTAGGTGGAGTCCGAGTCCGAGTACGAGTACGAATACGAGTATGAGTATGAGTACGAGTCCTTGGAGCTAAGGGGACTTGGGAATCAGACCACAGAGCTTGAGCCGTGCTGTTTCGAACAAAGTACTTGCGCAATATTCTGGTTAAACAATGTTTTAGTTGTTTTTGGAGTTTAGTTTTTGGTTTAGTCTGGGCGAGATTATTTAGCTTGTTTTGGCGGTTACTTGGTCACTCGGTTTAGCAGGCCCTTGGGGCCTGGTATTTGGTTTAGTTAGGCATTTCATATGTGTTATACAACGTTCGGTTAGCATTACGAATCCAATTACAATGTGAGGCCCACATCAACGGCAAGCTGACAATGTACAGTCCCACTAGACAACCACTGCGTGTAAACTACTCTTATTGAAGTAAACAAAATGTAAATTATTCTGTTTTATATTGTATCCTTTTTTGGTTAAGTTAAGTTAAGTTAAGTCACTCTTCGAAACGTAAACATTGAAAGCAAATCATAAGTGGGTATAACATCGAAACACAAATGTCAAAGTATACATATACGGGTGGGAAAGTCGAGTGGGCCGCCGGGATCAGGAAACATAATTGTTTGTCTGACTGGCGGCCTGATTCGAGTTTCGTATTTGATTTTCCTTCATTTTTTTATTCGTTGTTTACTGTTTACTAAATGAGACACACAAACAATAGCGAGTGGATTATGATGCGTTTATAATAATAACAGCTATATATAATTATGGGCATGGGGTTGGGAGTCATACATACACAACTAAAACTAAAGTGTGTCTGGGCAAACATATCGAATATGCTTGGGACTATCGTTTTCAATTCAAAAACCAACTCAAATCGAAACGTACAAACGAATATTGGAAATATTAACTAAGGGGGCAAACGAGTAACTTTCGGGTTTGTTCACTGAAGGGGCTCCGGGTGGGAAGGCCCCTCCAACAGACCCCCTTTTTGGCATCTAATAATCTAATTTAAATTCAACTAAAGTGCACAATGCAACTACATAATAGTATATATTTCGGTTAAGCTATAACTTTAACTATAACGGAACGCAAAACGAAACGATAAGTAACTCTGTATTTTTTGTGGGGGATCCTTTCTAAGGATCCTCTCTGGTGGTCGCTTCTTACCGTTGTTCGAGTATTACAGTGATTGGGTTCAGAGAGAGATTGTGGCTATATACCTAAAGTCTTGAGACTGTTCTATACAGATGTTAACTGGTTTTAGCGCAAACACTTTATACCAGATCCTCGGATCGGTTTCATTTGATTCATTTGGGGGCTGCTATAGCCTTTCTATTTGGTTAAAGTTCGGAGATTTTTTCGGTCCTTCTGCGGATCCGGAACACTTACCTGTTGTACATGAGGACGTCGGGCTTCCACAGCTTGTTGGGCGTGATGCGCAGGTCCTTGACCCCGCCATATTCCGTCTCGTTCCAGCGCAGATTGTAGTCGTTCCACTCCTGCACGTGGATATATTAAATGTTTATTTAGTAGTGATTGACGCAAGGATATGGATATAATGGTATAATTGCAATGCATTTTGCTATTAACTCAAAAGTTTCTAAGAATTCAACCAAAAATGCGACGTGATGTTTTTTTGGTGGAAAAGAAAAGGATATTCCGGGTGACTGGGGCGGCGGAAAGAAAGACTGGAGCAGAAGGAAAGAAAGTAAGGACTCGCAAATGAAATCTACGCTGAGCACATGCATATGCACGCATGCAATACGGGCACACTAATCTATAATAACTACCAACAAGTACAGTTGCACAACAAGCCACTAGCTCTATCTCCTTTTGGCCAACTGATTGGCCAGCTTTCGCGCACACATGCTCAAACAATAGACACACTCATGCTCACTCTCACAATTACCGGCAACAAAATGTGCAACTTGACAACAATTTCAAGTTAAGTCAGTACCAGCCCCTAACGCTTTTCGCTGCTTTTCCCGGTTTTCCCGCCTACAGAGCAACCGCACATGAGACAAGTTTTATCAGCGTTCCTCGTTTGCTCTTTTCTAATACCGTTTGTTGGGACACAGCGAGAAAACAGCATGTACTTGAGTGCACTTTGTAATTTTTAAATGTTATATTTAAATATTATGAAGCCTTAAATCTTAAACTTCAGTATATAAAATAATTTAATTTGTAACTGATGAGCTGTAATTTATTTAAAGTGCCTTTACAAGATCTGAAGTTATTTGAATATTTTTTCTAGATAATCCCAGTATTTTCCCAGTGCATTCAAACAGTTTCTCCTTGCTTTGTGGCATTCTGCGGTTGCCTGCAACGCGACTGTCCCGCCGCGTCCTGATTTTCCTCCCCCCCTGCCTGGCCGCTGCGTTTTGTGGCTTTCCCACAAGTGGTTCATGTTCGTGTCATAAAAGCGGCAAAGTTTTCCCCTCTACTTAGTTTCGCCTTTGCCCGGGCTCATGTTCCGTTGTTGCCGCCGTTGTTATGTTTATAATTTAACACATTTGTGGCATTTTTAGAGCAAGCAATTGTCCCCGACGACCCTCCGGCTGGCGGCCCGTGCGCAATCCCTTTTTTAAATCACAAAAATTTAATTACACGAGATGGCCTCGTGCTGCATTAAATTATACGAGTGTCGTGTCGAGTATCTGCATCTGTGGGCTGGCTTTAAAGCTGTTTAAACTTTGTTCGTTCGCCCGGGCGGCATTTTATGACAGCTGTAAAAACAGATGCCTCCGCTCAGGCATCCCGTATCCCCATGTGCCATATACCGTTTTCCATTTCCCATTTCGCATTTCCCATTTCACATTTCGAGGTGAGGCGTGCTCCTAAAATCATTTTCCAGCTTTGATGTCCCTGCGGAAGGACACAGATTTTGATGCGAATGTGGCAATTGTTTTGCGGAATAGTTGCCGCAACTCGAAATGCTGGGGTTGCGGTGTCAATATCCAATCTGCTTATGGCGACAATATCGTCAAAAATTTAATGGTAGCCAAAAGGGTTCACGAAACTAGGTGAAGTTTTTAGAATTTCGGTTTCTAATGGAACTTTGAAACGTTTTGTAATAGGCTTACATTAAATTTGATTTACTTTTTCAATTAGTAGATAACTTTATCGGTTTTCACTATGGGTAATAAGCCATTTTAAATTGCAAATAAAGCTATCTTATCTAGGTTTCAATAATAAATTAAAGGAAATTAAGGGTGTATGAATAAATGGCTTTTAAATAATTGTGGAGGTTTTTTAATTATTAAAAACTTAAAATACCTTTAACACCTTTCCTTTTTGAAACTTTTTTTTTAGCTATTATATATTTTAAATAATTAAAGGAAAGCCCCCAATTAAGTATTAATAAACCATTTTAAGCTGCAACATAAACTGTAGCCTTGACGCCTCGAAAACACGTTTAAAAATGGCTTCACTTCCTGCATATTGCATCGATTTTTGCACTATTCCGTGACGAGCTTTTGGCCGTGATGGGTCTGGCGTTCATTTACCAGTTTTAATTGCTATTTGACGGGATAATTGGGCCGTCGAGTAGAACAACCCAATCGGTGGAAGGAGCCGCCAGGGCAGGGGCCAGGCCAGGACAGCCATTTGGAATGCCAACAGCCTGCTGTGGTTGCGAGTGCCAAATTGACAAACATTTGAACACAATTTGTGGGGGAATGCGGACAGTTTATGAAAGCGGTGCATCAATCATAAATATCGATGCACCCAGAGACGCAGAGAAATGCAGTGTTTTGTGCACATTTTGTGTTCGAAACTACAAGAACTCCCTACCGTCTCGTTCCCAATGTGTTAAATAAATAATTTAATTAATTTCGCAAATTGACAGGACCGCGGACCAATGCCGGAAGTAAGCGTATGTTATGAGCATAAAAAAAAACCAGTCGCGTCAATTTACTCATCTTTACACTTCCGTTAGGTGATGTCACTTATCACCTCTTTTATTTGTATTCTCTCGCCAATTGAGAGATAAACACTGGCACACACTCTTTCATACCTTCATACAAAGTAAAAGGACATGCAGGACATGCAAACACTGATTTTTTGGGGCTTAACACACGATGCAATCTCTATGGCATGCTTTTGTGTATGTGTGTTTTGGGTTAGGGTTCTGTTTAGAGTTGTGTTTTTCTTTTCGAGGTTTATGTGTTTGGTTTTTAGTTGCTCTTAGGAGAAAATAAACGGAAACCAACTCCGAATCGAGTTCTAAATGAAAATGTCAAAAAGAGATTCTTCGCTGGTAAAGAAAACTAGATGCCACTGTTAATATAATATACCTCTATTTAGAAGAGTTTGTAAATTCAAAGAGAATAAAAAGGAAATAGCGGAAATTAAAGTGTGTTTTTCTTGGTGTCTGTGGGTTTTGTTTTCGTATTTAATTAAGCGATTTAAAACGGTATTTAAGCTCTTATTTAATGGTACTTATTTAGGTGGTAGTATTTAAATAATTTAACGCACACACGCACTAAGCCAACGCTAGACAGCGGGGGTTATAGGAAGAGAGTCAGAGGAAGAGTTTTCTTTTGTACAATAGAACACGAACGGAGGAGAGTTCGTAGGAAACGTTTAACAACGAACAAAACTCGATGAAACTGGTCGAAAGTCTTGGTTAGGGTCGTGTGTGTGATTAAATTACAATCAGGCAGGACTCCTCCGGGCCCGTGCCCAGGGATAAGGGCCACTGGACACGCGGCCAGGAGGAGCCGAGCCAGAGTTGTTAGATTTACGATTAAGTAGGTGGATTTAAAGCGATTACACATTATTTAAAATACGGTTTAAGCTAGTAGTAGGGATTTAAGTTGGGGTTTAGGTTCGTATGATTTATGATGTGGCGAGTTTTAGTTCAGACTTACCAACGAAAGCCAAAGATTCGTTATGAGAAGCTGATTCTTCTCGTCCTACAAACGTATTTGTTTGTTTTTTTTTTTACATATTGTTAAGGCCAAATAACACAAGAAAATCAGGTTCAACGCAAGACCAACAATGGAAAGTAATAGTACGTAAGACGCAAAAAGGGAAAGCATAAAAGTTAATTTAAGTCAAAAGTTTAAAAAGAGCAGAGCATGATAAAAGAAAGTTTCGGTTTATACATTTGTTTTATGAGTTTTACAAGGATTTATTTTTTTGGTAGCCCTTCTAGGGCTGGGTATGGTATGTGTGTTTTCTTTTTCCTTTTTTATTTTTAGCATCTGTTTTTATGACGTTTTTTGATGTATTTTTTTAGTTTTAAGTCTCCGCTAGCTCTTCTGCTGCTGCACTCGCTGAAGAATGGCTTTAATGGGCTGCAAGTTCGCACAAGTTTGCACAAAGCAAAGTGGTTTTAAGTGTGTGTATGTGAGTGTGGTTGGGCAAACATTTATAGTCCTCTCCAGAGCTGTTGCAATTAACTCGCCTCAGCCTCGTCGTCACTCAATTTGCCCAGGGACCCAGGGGAAGCCGGTCGAAATGCCATCAAAAACTTTGTTGGCCAAGAGCGGCGGCTTTGAGCCCGCCTTGAAGCCTAATCTCAATCTCAATCCCAATCCCTATCCCTATGCCAATCCCTGTTCACTGTTCCCAGTTCCCAATTTTAATCTGCTGGTCGCCCGGCCTTCAGATCCTTTGTCCAGTGCGCCAATTTACTTTACAATCTCATCTCAGCCTCCGTTCCGTGAACATCTATTCCTCGTCCTTTGCCGCTGCCTCTGCTGCTGCTGCTGTGCAATAAAAACTTTGAACTAGGTATCAAAACCCATTTATCTCTATACAAAATTTTAATTAAAGATATTTCATGCTGGCGCATTGTCAGTCCCAAGTCAGTCAGTCATCCGGATGATGGGTTCAAGGCGCCCGTTTGAAATGCAGATGAACCGCCCGGCTAGCCCCGCAGATCTGCATGTGAAAGCCCCTCGGTAAGGTGACTGTCATTAATAACTTGCCAGTGTACAAAAAACCAGCAAACAAAAATAGTTACAAGCCACAACGGCCTGAAGAAAAAGGAGAAACCCAAAAAAGAAATAGGGCCAAAGAGATGGCCTAGACTGCCAGATATCCTAGATTGAAGTTTGATGTGTAAGTTCTTTGTAGGAATATTTCTTACGAAACAAATAACTTCACTAAAATAATCATTTTTAAAGTTCAAATTCTTCTGAATAGGGATGCAACGTATCACGTTCATTAAGGGATATATTTTGCTTTAGATGCTTAACTGGGAGATTCTTTTTTCTAATCGAAATTTCCATATGGAAGCCTGAAAGCCTTTTTAACTTAGTTAGTAAAATAGGCTTTAAAATAACCGAACGACTCTAAAAAACATCTTAACTTGGACGCTGAAGTAGCGTGAAATCTTTTGACCCGTATTTCCTTTTTTTAAATAAATAAATAATATAAAGATCTTGTCTCAGGCGTTCAAAGACATGCTCAGTATTTACTGAGTAAGATTTATAAAGTAAGAAGTATTTTTGCCACATTAATGGTCACTAAAACTGTCAAAAGCTAATACATATGTATTTTGAATATTTTTCACCAACTCTTACTCATATACCCTTCTATATAGTATCCTTACTGGGTAAAAACCCTCTTGAAACAAAAAAAAAGTACCCAAAACAGTGGGCGAATTCAACAGCAGCTGCAGTAACGACTTGAGCCATTAAAAAGATTCAGGACCAAACAGGAGCCAGAGCGGGGCTGCTTAATGATATGCAAGAAGGGGCGGGCGAAGCCACATCCTTGGACAGGAGCTTGGTCTGGTGACCTGAATGATTTCTGCTCCACGATCCTGTATTCATTTCGCACCCCGCGGCGACGGCGGAGGGAACCGTCCCTGCTCAGTTGGCATTTTCGTTTAAGCCAATATGCAGGCACTTCCTCTTCAATGTGGGTTGTACGTAAGTGTGTTTGTACCATATTTGCTGTTGACACCTTATAAAAATGGCGGTTTTGTGCAAATTTCATGTTTATGACAGCAGGATGTAGGATGTGGGATGTGGGACGTGGATGTGGATGTGGAGCCCCTGACATTGACGCATACTAATGACACTTGGGCCCGGTATTCGGGGCAACTTTAAAGCACCATTTGCAGCAGACTTCGTACTTTGAGTTCGGCTTAATCGCGAGAGGCGGCGAACACGTCTGCTCCTCGGATACAGATACATTTACGTGCATAAGCTATAGATTTATTTTGCATTAACGTGCCAAATTGTTTTTAAATGAGTTTCTAATGAGCCAACAATTGCCGTTGTGTCGTCTGTGGCAACAACAGCACTCCAGATCTCCGATTTCGGGCACTCTCGATCCCCCCCGGCCCGGACTCTGTGATGAATGAATGCCTTTGCCAAAGTTTTCTTGTTGCTACTGATGCTGTTGATGCTGCTGTTGTGTTTGCTTACAGATGGGTTATGCACATGAGCCAAGGACCCGCTATCCCTCCTCCTGGTTCAAGGACGAAGTTTGTTGGCCTTGGCAGCAGCCCTCGAAGTGCCTCAGACAAATGAGTGGGCGATAAGTGAGCTCGGAGCACGGCGGAGCACGGAGCACGGAGCACGGAGCACAGTTTGCTCAGCGCTGCTGGCAAATGACTTTGTCGAACTCCGGCGGGGTAATAATTTGGGTGAAAGTATGTTCATAATGGCTGCTGAGGGCTGCTTATGGGATATCAATGGATAACGCTAATAGATGCGACACACCGCCTTCACTTTTAATCTTTGCCCCCTGACGGTCTCAGATTTCGTGTACGAGAGAGCTTAAAACCAAGGCAAGTTAATTAACTTGCGGCTTTAATATTCTAAAATCTTGCATACATAAATATTCTGTGAGGGGTTTTGTTTATATAGAACTTCAGCCTATGTCATTGACTTTAGCAACTTCGATTTAGAATTCAATTTCTGTACTACTGACTGTTGTTTAGACTATAATCCTGGAGTTCCTACAAAGCTTCCATAGTTCAAAAGAAACAAGTTTGAGATACATAAATATTGAGACATTCAAAAAACCATTACCAAATTCAATTGAACCAGTAAATGGCCAAACATTTTAAATAGCTTTTTTTGGGCTCTTAACGAGGCCAAGTTCGTTTCGGAATCACCGAATTAATCTTCATTATTTTTTCACTGCTATCTAAGCTAAATGTTTCCCTTTTCACAAAGCTAAAATTTCCACACAGATTGCCAAAATAATCTGCATTAGAATCCGATTTCTGACTTGTGACTTGGGCCACACCCCCGGACAGCAGATTAAACGCCATGAAAGCTTGTCGCTTTACACCCTCGACTCTCGCCGAATTTTCTATGTTTTTCTGGGGGACAAGGGGCGGTGTCCTTTGGCCATTTCCTTTTGACACACATATTACCATGGACCGAGTCATTTAGGGGCTTTGTGGTGGCTGCAACCTGGCAAGTCATTAGACGAGAGCAGAGTGGGGGAAAAGTGGAGACTCGAAAGTCCTTTTGGTGTTAGCCGAAAAATGCTAATGACTTTATTTTTCTTAACTTTGATGCTCGTGCTGATGACGCCCGGGCCACAATGTGCATTTTAATGTCCTGCCAAAGGAGCCTTCGACCTTGCTCCCTTGCTCAATGGCATTAGGTTGCAACAGTCCCCGTCATCATCATCATCATCATCAGCATCATCATCAGGCGGAGGAGAAGGACATGCCGTTGGAGTAACCACCAGCACGTGGTCGCCTTGAATACTTGCCAAACTTTGGCAATTGTCGGTCCGTCAGTAAGTAATCCCCGGCCCACGCACACACACAGGGAATATTACATTCATGCGAAGGACATTCATTATTAGTTGCTGCAATTTGAGTAATTGACAAAGCTGCGACCCAACGCAGTAGCCGTTGAAAATGTCAGGGCCCGTGGCATCATAAATCTCTCTCCCATTCGGATCGATTTATAATTTATGCCACTGGAAATCAACGGGCTGCGGTTTCAATTCTCAATCCCAACCCGGTCCCGGTCCCGTCCCCGGCCCGGCCATCCATCTGTCCGATTGCCTAGTGCATAAATCAAATTATTTCATACATATTTAATCGTGTAAATTAAAATGCATTTGATTTGCGAGAGCCTTAATTATATAATTTATTCGTGAGGCGAGCGAGCACATTAAAGCCATAACTTCATCGATATCTCTTCGGTTTCTTTTTATATTTTTTAATGGGATTTTTGCTGTTTAGGTTGTTAGTTGTGTTTTTGCGCAATATGCAGATACATTGATATGGCAATATATAATATATAGATATAGATACAAAGAAAACACCGACTTGGATTTTTTTGTTTTTTATATATGTTTATCTTTCACTTTTTAAATGCACTTCGTTTAAACAACATGCAAGACACGACTTTAGTTGTTGCATTTGGTTTTTTTGTTTGTTTGTTTTTTTCTTGTTTTGTTTTTTTGGTTGCGTTTTAATTGCGGCTTTTGCCTTTTAATCAGAGAACGCTTTATGACATGTACCCAGCAAAAATATATGGTAAATATACGTTTATATCGAACATAATCCGTAAAGAAGGCATTTACACTCGCACACGCATACACACGCTCGTAAATTTTAATGCAAGTAAACCATAATTGCAACAGGGGGGAGTGTTGGTTTTGGGTGAAATCATTGTAAATCATTTTGTCAATCGATTAATGCACTTAATGGGGCAGACTAATTCGCATAGAAGGTTACGACTCCGAAGGGGGGAATGAACCCATAAGACTCAGCAAAGGAAATAACTCACGAATACCAAGCCAAATAGGACTAAATATTTGATTTAAAATGCAATTGCAAAACCTAGTTTGTTCTGCAATTAATCTTAATTGATTTGGGGCACCCTCTGGGATCGATTCACTAATGAAACGCACTGTAACAAGGGGATTACAGACGGACAGGACCAACTGTGATATCGCGCGAATATGATTTCCCCACTAAGCACATTTATTCACACGGCGTGCCGCGTGTTTCCGGGGAATTATATATAAAATGTTTTCATTTCACGGCTGCCACACAATCAGTGGAAAACCAAAATGGATAAATAAATATATAAAAGCAACAACAAAACAACGGAAAAATGTACACAACAATTATAACGAAAATGAAAAACTATATGGATATCGCACAAAGCCAAACTGGAGTAAAAAGCGCCTAAACACGAGGCTGGCCAACAAAAAACGGGATTCATTAAATGCAATCAATTGAAAACATGGTCATGTAGTCCTTGTTTTTTAATTGGAACGACAATTAGTACGT
The DNA here is from genome assembly GCA_035046265.1 of Drosophila bunnanda. Classification (NCBI taxonomy): domain Eukaryota; kingdom Metazoa; phylum Arthropoda; class Insecta; order Diptera; family Drosophilidae; genus Drosophila; species Drosophila bunnanda. The sequence continues at coordinate 2,573,825 of JAWNOB010000076.1, read as the reverse complement.
TTCAAAAGTTGTTAGACACAAAGCGATTTATTTTTTGTTGAGGAGAAATTGAAAATTGACGGCTAAACATAAATCTGCCGCCGTTGGACATGGATCCGTGGCTCAAAAGGTACCACGAGGAGCTATTAATTTATGTTTTTGTTGCTTTTTTTGGTTTTGAAAAGGGTTTTCCCATTCCGGCTTTCACCTACATTTTTCCGGGTCAAAACTGACCATCAGAGGCAAAGTTTCAGGTGAGCCCGTGGAATGGAAAAAATGGCTGTCGCTTCGCAAATATATAAATTTTATTTATGTCCTTTTGGGTCCTTTGTTTTGATTTATTTGTTTATGTTTATGGTCTGCCCGGGCAATTTCTGCCAATTTAGCAATGCCATTTCGGGGCATCCCTTGTCCATTCGGATGCCTTGGCCCCTCCATCATCATCACCATCATCATCATCGTCCTGTCGGGGCCAAGTGAAATTTGTGTAAATCAAAGGTCCTTGGATGCGTCGAGATAAGGCTAAGCTGGGCTAACCCTTGGCTAATCAGATGGAACAGGGGGACACTATATCATAGCCTTAATATTTTAAAGAAATCTCTGAAATCAGAACCCCCTCCTTGACAGCATTAATTCTTTATGATTGGATTTAATTTGAACTCCGTTACTCTTTGTTTGCAGTTACCTTTAATTGAAATGTGTTCGCTCGCTCTGGATTTTCGTTGTAAAATAAAATGTCAAAAAAATGAACAAACAAACGGAGGGAAAAATATATATGTTCCAATACACACATCGCACTCAACTGAACAGGCACGCACACACACACACACACAGACATATTGAGACAACACATATGCATATGCAAATATGTATTTATTTATTGATAAAGAAGCCCCCGTGGGGCAATAATTATTAAATGCCAAAAACAAATTTAAGACGAGAAACGAAATGAAACAATAAAAAGAAAAGAAACATATATATGTTTCGTGTGTGATTTTTGTGGTGGTTCAAGTTATATAAAAGTTTGTCGCTTGTTCGCTTGCGGAAACTGAAACAGAAAATGGCAACTGAAACGGAAACGGAAACCTCAAACGATAAATAATCGCAATCGCAAGCCTAAAAATTTGTTTTGTGATGTGTGACACACAGAAACGACGGGTACATGTCACTTACCAAATTTAACCACGCATTTGTGGTCAGAATCTGATTCTTTTCATCCTATAAGAGACGCAATCAATAATTGTTAATTTTTAGCCTGTTCACGTAACAATAATATCTCAGTGCCCCTGGCAGTTCTCTCTCTCAGTTCTACTTGGTCATTAGATGCTTTCAAAACGTTAGCTGTTCACTAAATATTTATAGACTTTTCTGTGGGAAATGCGGGGATAATCCCCGCGACCACTTACCACGTCGATGATCTGCTGCAGCGTCAGTCCGAACTTCACCTCCAAGGGCTCCGATTCATTGGCCACCGGTCGCTCCAGAGTGTTGTATGTGGAGAGCAGGTGGTTCAGCAGTCGCTTCTCGTGCGGTCCCTGACAGCTTTCTGCAAAAATCGAACCGAAAAAATAGCCAACATTAGTTCAAGTTTAATAAATTCAACCAGAACATATATATATCTCTATATATAGAGCCCTTCTCTCAGAGGAACAAATTACGTGGGGGATCACAATTACAACCGCCGCTGATTTATGGCACTCTCTGCCAAATTAAACTAATAACCGGGCTCCCTTATTGGCAGTTGGGCCGAGCGGCGGCTCATTACCGGAAAAGCCATTAAAAAAAATGGCATGTACTCGCCGGCAGCCTGATGAGTTTTCGGCAGCCAGTTAATTGGTCGAATTCATTTCGCAGCTCCTAAATGAAACGATTTTTCGACGCCGGAAAATTTCGGAAAATGTGTCCTGGAGAGAGCCAGCGAATGAGAGTAGTTAATATTACCCATTCGGATACTGTTATTGGCGTACATTTTAGCTTAATTGCTTGCAAAATATTAACGTTTAGTGTTGTATTTAATTAAGGAATTTTACTTTTACATTCTGGTTAAATTTCTTTACAAACTTTAATTGCTGTTTTCTCTTTGCTTAAGAAATAAAATTTGGGTCTATTAGGTTTCAGTTCTTATCAATTTATATGTTAAGCTTTTAATGGATTTTCCTTTGTATTTCAAAAAACAAATGCATGTACAATGCTGTAAAACAACCAAGTAAACATGGATTTACATAATAGCTGAGTAATGGTTTGACAGTGACTTGGCACTCTTAAGACAAGTAATGCTATTCATAAAGTACACTTTTACTTTTTCTTATCATAAATTTATATTAAAAAGTAAGAAAACAATTAATTAACATACGTTAACAACTTATTTTTAGTCAATAGTTCCTAAGAAATATGCCAGAATATAATAAAGTTTCTTAAGCTTTGGCACATTATTTATTACATTACTCATACGCAGTGTTGCTCCACATGATTTACATGTTTTAACCATAAAACTCATAATAAATAATTAAATAAATGAAGTAAATATTTAATTTTAAGCACACAATAAGATTTTCTATCCAAATTTTAAGCTCAGGTATGCCAGTCCTGCCCAGCTTTCACACGTGTATTGCTCGCCCTGGAAATTTACCTCGACGCCCACCCAATGTGGCACGACTCCAGGACACCTTCACACGCTCTTGGCTGTGGCCTGTCCTAGGTGGGGCAGCCATAAAATGTCATTAAGTGCCACTGGGCTGAGGACTCCTCCGCTCCATGGTGTCGCCGGTGTCGTAGCTGTTGCGGCTACATTGTGCCAGAGCAAACCGTAAAATGGGCAATGGCAAATATTTGAGATGAGCGCAAAAAGTTTTTGAGGAATTTACGAGCTTAGAGGACTCGGAGCTCTTGGCCCAAAAGACCCGGAAAATTGACAACTCAATTGTGAAAACTATTTGCACGCCATTAGGCGGAGTGACGGCGGCAACAAAAGGTGTGACCGCTTGTTCCAGGGGACAAATATTGACAGGCCAGCCGCAAAATTTGAGCCCAGTGAGTGTGTCAACTCATTCATAAATGCATTCGGGTCTCCGGGCTGAGCCGGAGCCACAGCCGGAGCTCCCAGCGGTTGCTGGGCAAAGCCAGCTCCTCGGATTCATGTCGGCCAATCGAATTCATGTCGGAATTGCGTTTAAATTATGCAATCGGGGCCGGACTGGGGACGGGGACCGCAAGGAGCAAAGGAAAGGAGAGCATGGGCCCATGAATTTGGCATGGCTGACCAACCGCTCGGAAAGGACCACCGGTGACCACTGCCCACTGACGGACTGACCGAACCCACAGGCTGTCAAGGTGAACGATTGTGTTTATTACAAGCCCATTAATATGCAGGGCAATGCAGGTCGCAGGTGAGTGTGACAGGCACTGGACGTCGTCGGTGTAACATTATGTGATGCCATCGTGTGGAAATGAAGGATTCGGCATACTGGATTTCGGCCCACGTGTCCCCTTTGTCCTTGTGACAAGTGACACTAATAAGCAACTAAGCTGGTGACGTTACATGGAGTGCGTTACATGTTTCACTCCGAAATTGTTTCACGAAAATATGACAGCTTCTGTTGGTCAAGTTTCATGTCACGTTTCGCAGGCAATCGTTCATTTTTCGTTCTATATCAATAACTTTTTAGGTCGTTAAGTTGTCACGACTTTGATTCGATTGTTTTCGAATGCGAGAGAATGCGTTAGTGATTTGAAGTGAAATGCAAATAACATTTCAGCTTTTGCACTTGGAATATAAAAGCATTTAGACATCGTTCTATTATTTAGATAAATATACTAACTATTACCGTGCAAGGGTAAAAATAATCGTATTCTCTTAGTCATATTTATATGGCAATTTGTACAACAATCCAAAGCTTAAAAAACTCATAACTAAGCCAAAAATGCATTAATTTCGATAAGGAAGTCAGCCTCGTGTTAGTTTTTAACAGGATAATAAATATGCATACTTCTTTTTATATTTTAAAGACTTTAAATTTTTGACCATTTTTGAAAATTTAACAATGTCAATTTTGACCACATAAAAAATGGAAAAAAAAAAATTCAAAAAAATTTATCTTTCCTATATGCCTAGAAAGATTCGCCTGGTGATGCTGATCAAGAATATATATGCTTTATAGGGTCGGAAATGCTTCAGAATGAAATTATGCTGCCCTGCAAGGGTATCAATATTCGCATTTTTTTAGTCATATTTATATAGAAATTTGTTCTACAAATCGAAGCTTAAAAAACTCATAACTAAGTCAAAAATGCATTAATTTCGATAAGGAAGACAGTCCCGTGTTAGTTTTTAATAGGATAATAAATGTGCATACTTTAATTGACATTTTTAAGATTTTAAATTTTTGACCATTTTTGAAAATTTGACAATGGCAATTTTGATCACATAAAAAATGGAAAAAAATTTTCAAAAAATTTTCTCTTTCCTACAGGCCCAGAAAGATTCGCCTGGTGATGCTGATCAAGAATATATATGCTTTATAGGGTCGGAAATGCTTCAGAGTGAAATTATAATACCTGGAAGGGTATAAATATTCGTATTCTTTCAGTCATATTCATGTGGCAATTTGTACTACAATCCAAAACTTAAAAAACTCATAACTAAGTCAAAAATGCATTAATTTCGATAAGGAAGTCCGTCCTGTGTTAGTTTTTAACAGGATAATAAATCTGCATACTTCTTTTGATATTTTAAAGATTTTAAATTTTTGACAAATTTTGAAAATTTAACAATGTCAATTTTGACCACATAAAAAATGGAAAAAAAAATTTCAAAAAATTTTTCTCTTTCCTATATGCCCAGAAAGATTCGCCTGGTGATGCTGATCCAGAATATATATGCTTTATAGGGTCGGAAATACTTCAGACTGAAATTATAATACCTGGAAGGGTATAAATATTCGTATTCTTTCAGTCATATTCATGTGGCAATTTGTACTACAATCCAAAACTTAAAAAACTCGTAACTAAGTCAAAAATGCATTAATTTCAATAAGGAAGTCAGTCCCCTTTTAGTTTTTAATAGGATAATAAATCTGCATACTTTAATTGACATTTTTAAGATTTTAAATTTTTGACCATTTTTGAAAATTTGACAATGTCAATTTTGACCACATAAAAAATGGAAAAAAATTTTCAAACAATTTTCTCTTTCCTATATGCCTAGAAAGATTCGTCTGGTGATGCTGATCAAGAATATATATGCTTTATAGGGTCGGAAATGCTTCAGACTAAAATTTAATACCTGGAAGGGTATAAATATTCGTATTCTTTCAGTCATATTCATGTGGCAATTTGTACTACAATCCAAAACTTAAAAAACTCGTAACTAAGTCAAAAATGCATTAATTTCAATAAGGAAGTCAGTCCTGTGTTAGTTTTTAATAGGATAATAAATCTGTATACTTAAATTAAACATTTTAAGATTTTAAATTTTTTACAATTTTTGAAAATTTAACAATGTCAATTTTGACCACATAAAAATGGAAAAAAAATTTCAAAATTTTTTCTCTTTCCTATATGCCTAGAAAGATTCGCCTGGTGATGCTGATCAAGAATATATATGCTTTATAGGGTCGGAAATGCTTCAGACTAAAATTTAATACCTGGAAGGGTATAAATATTCGTATTCTTTCAGTCATATTCATGTGGCAATTTGTACTACAATCCAAAACTTAAAAAACCCGTAACTAAGTCAAAAATGCATTAATTTCAATAAGGAAGTCAGTCCCCTTTTAGTTTTTAATAGGATAATAAATCTGTATACTTAAATTAAACATTTTAAGATTTTAAATTTTTGACCATTTTTGAAAATTTAACAATGTCAATTTTGACCACATAAAAAATGGAAAAAAAAAATTCAAAAAAATTTATCTTTCCTATATGCCTAGAAAGATTCGCCTGGTGATGCTGATCAAGAATATATATGCTTTATAGGGTCGGAAATGCTTCAGAGTGAAATTATAATACCTGGAAGGGTATAAATATTCGTATTCTTTCAGTCATATTCATGTGGCAATTTGTACTACAATCCAAAACTTAAAAAACTCGTAACTAAGTCAAAAATGCATTAATTTCAATAAGGAAGTCAGTCCTGTGTTAGTTTTTAATAGGATAATAAATGTGCATACTTTAATTGACATTTTTAAGATTTTAAATTTTTGACCATTTTTGAAAATTTGACAATGGCAATTTTGATCACATAAAAAATGGAAAAAAATTTTCAAAAAATTTTCTCTTTCCTACAGGCCCAGAAAGATTCGCCTGGTGATGCTGATCAAGAATATATATGCTTTATAGGGTCGGAAATTCTTCAGAGTGAAATTATAATACCTGGAAGGGTATAAATATTCGTATTCTTTCAGTCATATTCATGTGGCAATTTGTACTACAATCCAAAACTTAAAAAACTCGTAACTAAGTCAAAAATGCATTAATTTCGATAAGGAAGTCAGTCCTGTGTTAGTTTTTAATAGGATATTAAATCTGCATACTTTAATCGTCATTTTTAAAATTTACAATTTTTGACCATTTTTGAAAATTTAACAACGTCAATTTTGACACCAAAAAAAATGAATAAAAATTTTCAAAAAATTTTCTCGTTTCTACATGCCCAGAAAGATTCGCATGGTGATGCTGATCAAGAATATATACGCTTTATGGGGTCGGAAATGACTGCTTCACTGATTTGCATGCGTCAGACTGAAATTATAATACCCTGCAAGGCTATAATTAGTAACCTATTGACAAAATACCTCAACAAACGTTTGTACAAGGAAATCGGCTTACATCTCCATCGACTGATTAAATATCTAAATGAAGCTGCAGTATGGCATTGTTAAAGAACTGTAGGCCTAATTTATCAGGCCAAATCAGGCATAATTAAGGCCGAAATGCGATTTAATTGAAGGAAGCATGAGACCGAGCAATTCCTAGAAGGCATTCGGGATTAGGCAGGCAGCAGGAAAGTGTAGTTTGTTCCAGGTATGGTGTGTGTGTGTGTGTGTCAGGGGTGTGGCTGTGCTGGGGGTTAGTTACTGGCAACTTATTTGAGCAGGGTATGTGCGTGTGTGTGTGTTGACCCAGTTTCGCTAGCTCGCTGGCTCTCGGGCCTGATCAATTTGACCTTGAGCGTCAGCCACAAACTTCTCCAGCTGCAGTTGTCCTTGCATTAAGTTGACATTTGATTTCTCCGGCCACCATTGTTGCCACCATCCTCCGTCCTCAGTGCTGTTCGTCCTTTGTCTCTAGGGTAGTCGTTTGCATGATTTAAAACTGTTTAACTTCGGTTTTCGTTAAGGGGGGCGGCTCCCGCCTCCATTGTTTTGCCACGTTTTGGACGTTTCGCTTCGCATTTTGCACCTTGAATGCTGAGTGCTCCTGTTTTTTCCTCTGTTTCGCTCCGCTTTCAGTTGGCTTTAAAATATTTATGAGCTGGGTACTTTAACCTTGATGCAGAGCGAATTGTTGGGGGCATACACACATATATACGGGTGTTGGTAAATTGTTAATTACTATTGTGATGCACTGTGTATGTGCTGGGATTTCCTTTTGCTTTGCGCAACTGCGGCACCACGTCGTATACGTGATTTCTGTGGTAATTCAATGTTAAACTGTACCAAAAACCAAATCCCAAAGCGTGCCGCCGAGATTGCTTCATTGCGGCAAAAAGAGAGCTAGGAATTAACTCGTTCAGCAACCGAGGAAAACAAAATATCAACTTATTCAATGGGGGGGAGAGGCAACTTTTGGCAAATGTTTAGCAATTCAAATCCGGAAAATTCGTAAATTGTTGTCCCGCTTTCGCTCTCGCTCTCGCCACCTTTAGCAATGCAATTTATTAAACCAACTACTTAGGCATGCGAAAATAAGGCACAAGCAAAACACATAAAAATAATCTAACACACTCTCAAGGCGACTTCTCAGGATGGCAGGATGGCAGCCTGGCAGGCACTCTCCTGCCAGGGAAGTGGACGAGCAGGGTTGGCCTGGGCTTGGAGCCTGGGGAGCCTGAAGAAAGTGGAAGGCAAGAGCATGGACGAGAAGTAGCAGCTGGAGAACTCAAGTGGCAACACACACTTCAAGGCCCGAGACTCGACTTGGCTGCCAAAGAGATACTTTCAACACGCCGTTCGACAGCATCAACGGCAACAAAAACAAGACCAGCAGCAGCAAATACTATGCCAGACACTCGGAGGATATGAGTCACAATGGTTGAAGGCAGGGCGAAAAAAAAGGATGCTCTTTCAGCCTTTGAATTTAGTATAATTATTATAATTACTATTATGAGATATACTTTCAATTGATAGCAGAAAATATCTAAAGCGATATTTTTCCATATTTATACTTTCAGTACATCAAAGTTCACTATATTTTCACTATGATATTTTACCTTTCGGTATCAGAAAACCCTACCCATTTTGACAACTTCGATTTCTCGCCGTGTGTTGCCTGCTTTTTGCAACTTAATTGCAATGTGTGAGGCAGAGGCTCAGCTCTTGGATTATGCATGAGCCGACACACGGCTCGTTATTATCATTTTGGAACCCGCCCGCCGCTGCTTCCTGCTTGGCACTAATTGCAATTAAACAATAATGCACGCAGCGGACATGGCGGAGCATCTACCAGAAGGAGAAGAAGGGCTAACGCTTGCTGGCAAAATTCTTGGCGGAAATTCGCTTAGAAAAACGTGTGTAACTGGCTTGTAATTATGTCACTCGCTCACTTTTGATGGCGAAACGCCAGAGCGAAAGCGAAAGGCGTTTAATTAAATGTTAATAGCCAGCCCAGCGGGATGGCAACAACAAAGGCAAGACAATTAACGGCTCACGCTGCTCTCGCCGTCGCCTTTTGTTTGTATGTATTTGCATATCATTAAGCCAGGAAAATAACTGTAAACGCTTCCTTTGAGAGTGCATTATAAACACTCGACGTCGACATCCGACATCCGACTTCTCAAGATGATGATGGATGCCAAGTTGCCGCCTGCCAAAAGTGTGTTTAATTGCCAACAGAAATTGGCTTAAACAACGAAGTTTATCTAGGATAATGAGACCTCTTTATGGGAGAGTATATCTGAGACGGGGTTTTCATATTAAAAGCTTAATTAAAGATTTAAGTTAAGGAAGGATACAGAAAGAAATCGATATTCTACAGCGAGGAAATTATAAGTTTTTTATTAAAGAGCCATGTATCTTGTCTGCAAATGTTTTTTTTCGTTACATAAACAACTCTGTTTAACCTTTTAAAGTCCCTTTGTAATTTGCATATTAAGAGATAGATAAATAGAAGCAGTCTTTCAGTTCTCATCTATAATTAAAAGTTCCCCAGATAATATCGATGTGATACCGCAATCATAATTCGAAACAACCTTTGACTGCCTCTCTTTCTATAATTTAAAGTTAACCAGAGATCACTAGAATTTCAATTGACCCAGGATGAAGCGTTCTTCTCCGTCCTAACCTACACCATTCCGTTTGCTCTAAGAGCCACTTAAGAGCCATAAAAAATCAACACCCAAAGTGCCCAATTTCATTACGCATAACATTTTGGGCATCGTCTTGGCCATTTCCACACCCATGCTCCCATCCCACTGCCCGCTTTTCCGCTTAGACAGTCCTATATTCCACATTTAGCTCCCAATGATGAGCTCGATGTGTTTTTCAATTTTTCGGGCATTTTGTGAACGAATTCAACTGGGGGCCAGCAGAGCTGCCAGAGCTGGGCGCACGATTCACTCTCATATTAAATGCATATCGCAATGCGAATGTGTAAATTTTTGTGGAGGCCGCCTGGTGGATCGGTCGGTGGGCGAAGGGCGCGCATCGCCATGCAGCATGTTTGTGTCACGTTCGCGACTTCATTTGAAATTCATGCATAATAAGCAGTCAAGTACAGGCAGCCCGCCCACACACGCGCACACTCCTTTGCCCATGGCTGTGCATCACAAGGGTCGTCGGGGTCGGCCTGCGAGTGGGTGGCGAGTGAGCTGTGGCTACAAGTCCAGTACGCCGGCTACCACTCCGCTCCGCTCCGTTCGGTGGCTGCTGCATAAACAAGCATCCAATGTCGGAGCTAATTTTATTAAAAAGCAACGCCAGCAGCCAACAGCTAAGCTAAAAGGCAAGCAGCGAGTGCAGAGCGAGCGAGAGTTTTCCCAGCACAGTGGTTCAAGAAATATCGGAAATTGGAAATATGTTTATACCTTAAATATTCTTTTAAAAGGATCTGTGGCGTAATGCAAAAGCCTGCACTTAATGGAGATGTCCTCGCATGTGTCTCTCTGGTTAATTTTCGTGATGACCTTGAACTTATCTTGCCACACTCATCATGCTGGTACATTTCAGGATAGTAGTACAGCTTTTGAAATGTCAGTTAAATAGTTTCAAAGACAAGGAAATAGATAACCCTCCTTGTGTTTGCTTGTAAAACCATCTGAAATGGACTGCAGTCAATTGGAAATTCGAGAGATTTCATGGCTCATCAGGCGTGTCGAATGCGATTTCAGACAAAATGCACATCGGGTGAAATGTTCGATTCACTAGAATCAACACGGCAAATGCAGATACATTTCAGGAACGTGATACAAAGAGAAAACAATACATGCAGTCAACGCGGCGTATGAGTAATATAGTAAACAAATATTACTCATACGCAGTGTTGGCTGAATGTCTGAATTTGGGAATTGAGAGGCCTTTTTTTCTACGTTAAGCTATAAAGAGAAAACAATACTGGCAGTCAACATGGCGTATGAGTAATATAGTGAACAAATATTACTCATACGCAGTGTTGGCCGAACATCTAAATTTAGGATTGAATAGAAAACTTTTAGCTTAACGCACTAAGTTTAGCTTAAAGAAACTTTTGGGAGAAATTCTATGCATTGCTTAGTTAGTTAGTTAGTTGCTTTCTGGGAATTTCTTTTTTGCAACTAATTCCCAAAATGTTCATCTAGTTGTTTCCAGTGAAAACGGATTCCTGGAACCAATGTGCACTGTTGTTCTGGGGCACCCACAGCTCGGCCTGTTCGAGCCCAGTTGATTGCGGACATCCCGCTGCTGTGTAGTGCAGTGTCCTGGACCCCCAACAGGCTGATGGAGTGGCCGAAGGTCCTGTTTTTCCGCACTCCCACCAGCAGAACATAAAAATGCAGCTCTCGAGCATAAACAAACATAATGCGTGCCCATCCCCTGCCCAACCGGGCCCACCAACTCGCAGAATTTATGCGAACCAAAGTTAGGCGAATCGCTTAGCATACATAGTACAGGCCTGTGTTCGTCCTTGTTTCGCTCGATTCAGGGACTCCTGGACCCTCCCTTTTTTTTTGCTTCCCTTTGGCTTCCATTTTAATTAGATACATAAATTCAGTGAAGATGCCGGGGCCAGGACCTCGTAAGGTAGGCAGGCCTTTCTTCAAGAGATCTGTGTATCCCGGAGTTAGTGACTTGTCATCGGCTAAGCGCTCTCATGTGGGAACAGCGAATTAAGCCCTCACATGTCAGTCGATTATTCCATTTTTGGGAGAGGACTTAACGATTCAAGCTTCGAACGGGGGTCGTGATTCATCAGAAATTCAAGCAAATATTTATTATTACAGTGTATGTGGCCATACCCTTGAAGGGTATTATAATTTCATTCAGAAGCTTGGAACGCAATGAAGGAGTCGTTTCCGACCCTAAGTGTCATATATATTATTGATCAGCGTCAACAGCTAAATCGATCTAGCCAAGTCCTACAAAAATTAATTTTTTTCAAAATTTTGAAAATTTTTAAAGTGGTTTTTTGCATTGTTAAAACTGTCAAAAATTTGATAAAAATTAAAATTTTTTGAAATTATAAATTTAGTATGCTGATTTATTAACCTTGCAAAAACTAACATAGAAAAGCTTTCCGAATTAAATTTAATGCATTTTTGGCTTAGTTATGATATTTTAAAAACAGAGATTTACACAAAAATAGATCGTATAAAAATTTCGATTTAATATACCTAATATACACATATTTCAGGTGTTCTTGTAGGTACGAAGAAAAGCAAGGTTTTCAAGGTTAATTTTTATCCCCATTTACTTTCTAGTTAAATAATGACTACACTTAAATTTTTGTCATGTAGTACAATTTTCGCCTAGTTTTTGAAGTGTCAACCTTTGCTGTCAAGGGTCTTAAAGCATCACAATTCCTGGGTTTAAACAGCGGCAGGGTCCTCTATAAACAACCAGCCGCCACCCGAGCACTTTAAAATTAATCGCACGATTTATGACGCTCAATCTAACCGCTAATTTATAAGGCTTAAGCTCACGGCCACGCCCATGCGTGTTGGTGGGGATGGTACCAAAACCATAGTCTATATATGACTCTGCATGCCGCAGTCCACAAAACACTTTGCGCATTTCAAATGAATATTACAGAACGAGCCCCGCTCGGGTTGTACGCAGATTTTCGAAATCGCCTGGATAGACGGGAGGGACAAACCGTATGGGATGTACACAAATGGGGATTGGCAGGGGATTCTGGCGGGGATTCTGACTAGAATCCTGGTGGGAATGGGGGACTGGAAACTCTCTTTTATGAATGTTCGCCGGTGGGTGCGTGCATAGATTTTGATCGCGGTTTCAGCGTTTGCGGCCCAGTCACTGGCAAATTCAATTTCAGCACCAAAGCCGCCGCCGCCGCCACCGCCGACGATGAGGACGAGCACGAGGACGAGGACGAGGACGACGACTGTGATGATGGTGATGATGATGAAGCCGGCGACTTTGCCATTAATTCCATTGCCAGCGCTAACCGCGAAAATTTAATGTGTAAAATAATTTAAAATCGAGGCCGGGCTTTCCACCTTCATGGCGTTTTAATGGGGCAACATTTACATTATCCTCTATTAAACGAAACGAACGAACGAAATGTAATTAACAATTGTTACTCCATTGTGAGCCTAATCTCGCTAAGTGCTGTGCTTTTATTAATTTCAGTTTTTAGGGCCACTAGCAACATTTTTGATTTACTTTTGTGTTTTAGTGCCGCCTCCGCTGTTGCCCTGCTGCCTTTCTCGCTTCTCAACTCTTAAATAATTTGGCACGAAGTCTCATTATCGTTTGCCAAAAATGGAAAGCGGGGCGGGGGAAAAGCTCGACTCGGCTGGGAAAAGTTATAAATTGCTACATAGTTTCTGGTGCGCCAGAAAGTTTTCTCCCCACTCCCCCTGCTCTGCTCTCGTCCCGTTTTTCTGTAACAAAATTAAATGTACGCTAAGTAACGAGATGAGTGTGCGTGTGTGTGTGTGTCTCGGGGTGGGTGTGTGCCGTCTAGTCCCCTCCGCATTTGGTAGGACAAATTAAAAGCACTTGGAGTATCCACTTTATGGTCCCCCGTCTTGCTGCTCTTGAAAAATTATGCATATGTTAGAAGTCAACGAGAGGGTCTATAAATTCACTAAAAAGATGCCACAAGGAGTCGCCAAATGGGCGTATCTTCTCCTATATATATACGTATACGTATAGATATTTGCCAGCGTTGGTGGAGGAATGTGAATTGATTCGATTTCGGTTGAATGCCCCCTTAATATGTTACTTTATCTGACTGTTTAAGGGAATTTCTTAGTGGGCTTCTTGCTAAGGCTCTTTATAGCCACCTACAACAATAATATATTAATAAAGTGAAAGCATTAATTATTAATTAGGTAATAAACACTAATTAGTAGCAAAGACTTGATGAAAATCTATAGTAATGTCTTTGTACATAATAAATAGGGTTCGCTGAACTAGGGCATGGTTTTCCCTTGGTTTCTTTGGTTTTTAGCAATTACTTGAATTTGAAACAATTTTAAATAGAAATTACTCGCAAATTAATTGGAAAACGTTTAAAATATAGCTCTAAGTAAGTAAGTAAAAGTTAAAAGTATTTATTACCTAAATATGAAACTAATTTAGCATTTATGTTCATTAATACACATTAAATATATAAATTTTAATATGTTTTCCATTTTTATGCATAATTATTATTAGAAAGTTATGTAACCATTCACTCTCCCACTTCAGGTTAGTATTTAATTATTTGAAATAAATTAAAAATATTCCAGACAATCATATTTTTCGATTTTAATTTAATTATTAGCCATTTAAGTCCGGCATTTTCCAATTGGCCGGCTAAAAACCTTTCAACGGATTTAATCGCATCTGCGTGGCTCCCATGTCCTTGGGCTTTTTAAGTGGAAATCTGTTGAATAGGAACCAAAAGAGGCCCGGATAGGCAGAGGCAAACGATTCCCGGCAAACCCAATCACAACCAATTGAGCACAATTTGTGCCCCATTCATGTTCAGTTTCACATCATCATCATCATCATCAGCAGCAGCAGCAGGAGCAGGAGCAGGAGCAGACAGCTCCTCCTCCTTGGCAGTCACTTGGCAACTCATTAACGTGGGAGGACCCACGCAAGGACCTTCGCCTTTCGTCCCTTCTCTTTTATACTTGTTTTTTGACCACGAGTTAAAGGAGAAAGTGCCCACCGCCTATTGATAGAACAAAGGGTTCCACCTGGCCACCTGGCCACACGCCCTCCCTCCCAGAGAGAGCCAGAGATTATAATCCGGTACAAATGAGGAAATCCCAGAAAACCGACAGATTAAATTTGTATTCCACTTGTATTCCAAAACGGATGTGGCCATGTGTGCAAAGTGGAGGTGGTAGTTACCACCTCCTTCCACAGATTATGGTCCCTTTTTTTGGGGATGAAAGGGCGTGGCCCAACTATGGGCAAAAAAGGGAATCTGATGCGGTGTTAGTTACTTTCCAAAAGGAGCCCTTCATTATTAATGAGAAGACAACGCAAATTAAACACACACGCGACGCAGGAGGCGGGGCCCTGGCCCTGGACTGGCTTCTGGGGGTCGTAAAGTTAGCATCAAGGATTCATTGATATTGTAGGTCTTTGGCCAAGTTACCCTCCTTGAAACGGCTCTGGATTGTGTCCGAATAATTTAGGGAAAATGCCTGCCTGCCAGCCCAACAGCCTTGGCTTTTCGACCAAGCCAAGTTAGTTAGCCAAGGGCTTGCCACGGCAAATGTAATTTTGTGTAAAAATTTTCATGAATGAAATCGTTTTCCCAGCCTTTCCCCCTACCCCTCTCTACACAGAAGCTTTTCGGGGCTTGAGTGTGTGTGTGTGGCAATTGTGTGGCATATTTTTTGGGGGTCACTCGAGTGAGTAGTTGCAGGTTGTGCTCCCTGGCTCAAAGGGGGATTACAGCCGAGGATTGTTCTCGGTTAGCAAAGGGGTGGTCGAGGTGTGGCTGCCGATTTCGGAGAGGCAATAGAAACGCAGTTCCTTTGCGTTATGCTGGCAACATGTTCTTGCAACGAATTTTGGCATTTTCATTTACCACCACAATAAATTCTGCTATGGCCTCCAGACCACAGAAAAGGGTTATGGATTCCAGGAGGGTGAAAAATCAGGAGGCACAGCTCCTGTGGCTGACAGCTCAACGCCTTCAAATCATATTTCATTGGGCCAGATATCATTCGCACTGCAATTTCCCCAGTCATTTGTCTGCTCAGCCAAATTACGAGTCGGCACGGCACCAGGCCAAAGGATTCAGCACGCCAGAGTGCACTTTTCAATGGGGGGAAATCGCTTTCGATTTAACCAAAGTTGCAGCTTGATTAATGACACTGCCACAGGGCTTTCAATTGCACTCTCTCCCCCACGGGCTCATGCCGCAGTCAGAGGAGAGTCTGCGATGAGATGAATGGATCATTGGCACAGTGGTTTGCCAACTGTTTGCCAATAGAAATGTTTAGGTAATCTCCAATGGTACTATTAGTTTATAAATGTTAGATGTACAGAGAAAACTATAATAAATTAGAAAATGTTGAGAGAAAATCATGATTTAACTACCTTAACAGACATTATGTTACATTTGATACGAATGGATAACTTAATGGTTTTCTATATTATAAAATATATGTATATATAATTGGTCAAAAGGTAAGGAAATAAAAATGTTTTAGTTCCTACATTAAAATTCCACTTTTACCCTTTCGTTTTGTTTTTTATATGTTTTATTTATATCCATTTTATATTGCTCCTATTTTATTACTCCCTTTTGATTTAATCAAATCATTCTCTTTAGTATTCTTCAACATATACACTTTCTAAACTAAAGTATGCATTTCACCCACTGAACAGTCTGTGCTATTCCATAGTCGGGAATTCCAACTTATGCATATACTATTTGCCAAGCCTGCTCGCTGAAAACTTCATTTGAATTACGTTACGATTTCCCCATTGGCGACATTGCAACACCTTGCAACGCTGCTGCTGCAACTGTGCGCAACTGAAAGTTGCATATATTTTCTATAAATTTATATTTCGCACGGCAGCAGGGCGCGCCAAACTAGGCTAAGAAAATGTTTCGACAAAGTTTTGCCATAAATTCACAGCCCTCTCGTTTTTGAGGAGGGGGCTAAATGAAATTGTAGAGATTTACACAAAACACACACAGAGAGAGGCCTCCTCTCAAAGGTTTACTCACTTTAATATTTATGAAAACAAAAGGCGGCGACGGAGTGTCACCTACCGGCGCCGCTGCCGAGTGTGTGTACCATCCATTTATGCATGTTGTGTACATTTTTGATGGCTGTCAGCGAGGAGATGAGATCGAGTCGGGCTGCTTAAGTGCCCTTCATCATATTTTATGTCTGTGCAGCGCTTTTGATGGCCTTGGGAAGACCAATCCTGGCCGTAACTCGCTGTGTCTCCTTGTGGCGATGGGTAATTTCCACCGTTACAGGAAATTAACACAAGTAAAAATCGGCAATAAGTTGAAGGAGGCCATTCCAGGGGCCGAGACCGAGCTACAGGCCGTTTGCGTCACCAATAAATGTTCAAATGAGCAAAGTTATTTACAGTTGTTACCGAGACCAGGGAAATTCCATGGCCTTGGCCGTCGCCGCACAATTGTAGCTCGTAAAACAGCTTAAATGATTGCCGGAATTGCCAAAAAGGGGGTGAAAAATGGGCGGAGGACTCTCTGCGTTAAGCCTTTTACTGCGTAGGCTGTCCAAAAATTCATCGTAAATAAGTGGGCAGAAATTCTATGGAAATTGCGAGTCCCTCTCTTATGTTAACCATTTGGGGGGCCCCACCAGAGTTCATGGCACCCTGACATATGCTTCAACAACAACTCTTTTGCCAACCCTCGCGGCAAAGCACGCGCTTTCTTTCTGTTTGCTCTCGTTGACGCCCGGCAATTACCGCCAAATGAGTCCGAAAAATAAATTCACATTAATTGTTACAGCCGCCGCCGCCGCCGTTGATGTTGTTGTTTCGGGCTATTTGTTTTAAAGTTTCGCTGCATCCTGGCGCGCCAAAGCATTTAATTGCCCAACCAGGCGGTGCTCGGAACTCACCGCAAAATCCCCGCGCTCTTGGCAGGATCGGGATTCCGAAAGGAGAGACCGGATGATGAACTAATGGATGCCCAGTAGGCAACAGAGGAAGCCAACCGAGCCGGGGCTTACCGGATTGACGCTGATGGATGGCTTGCTAAAGTATTCATACGTTTATCAATTTGCACTTAACTGGCACTCTGAATAAATATCATAATTCTGAGGCTTAAAGTTAACCTTTCTGTATGTAAATTAATATAAGAAGCTTTTTTTTCAAAAGTATTAAATATTAATTATATTATACACTATGATTTATGCTTCAACTTTAAATTAAATCAAGGTATTTAAGGAATTAAGACTTAATTCCAGCTATCTTCAAATGCCTTTAGCTATTGGAAAACTACCTCCATCTGTTCTCGAAACCATTCGGAACACTTCGAGGGGAATTTGGAGTTTTGTCGCTCCCAGATCCTGGCTGCTGGCTGGGTGGCCAAATGGCAACAGGAGCATTTGCGCGGCTTGTTGATTGTCGCGACACATTGCCCAAAAACGTGAGCCGAATGCCAGGCAGGAAGTAGCAGCAGCGGCACAGGCTGCAGGATATAGGACACAGGACACGACCAGGGGATACGTGTACAGAGTGAATCACAGAGTCGTAGTGCCACGAGGTGGCTGCATTTAAGTATTTCACTTACAGCTTTCATGGCAATTGGCGTGAAAATTGTAAAAATGCATTTTGCTGCCTCATTTTTCTTTTAGATTTCAGCTCCCTATACGCCACACCCCGATTGAGACCAAGCTCGGTTGTTTTGCCAGTTGACTAAATTGAGTTTCAATTGCCGACACATGGCCGGGCAGCTGTGAAGCCGGGCAGCCGGACGTGGGGAATTCTCTCAATTGTTTTCTGTTTTGGGACACACTGGCTACTGGGCCGGGGCTATGCCATTATTTATGCATGCGCCGAGCTGCATGGGCCAGGACAAGATCTAAATAATTGAGCAGACACTGCTCCACTCCTGGCCATTTTGTTGACTCCATCTTTGTTTTGTGCCGAAATGAGGACAATGACGTCGCTCCGACTCGACATAGTGAGCCTTGGACTTAATGCCATTTAATTAATTGCAGCTCAACCGATTGGCATTTTCTCAGGGTCTCATATATATAGTTATACGCACTTGTAAAAGCTGAAATAAATAGCTTTGGTTCTTGAGTTCAATATTGCAGCGAATCTGCTGTTAAGTATCAAGATTACTATATAAGTACCGATTTCACGCCATTTTCAAATTTTCATGAAGAAAATTGTACACTAAAAGAAATAAAATAATATATTAAATACTTCTAACTACCTAAAGAGCTTTTACTTAACTGAAATAGATTCTTTTTGGTTTTAATTAATTAAAATCATCTTCAATAGTGAAAAAAAGTACCTTAAATCTTAATTATTCTCTATGCTTTCCTTAACTTGTTGCTAAATTTCTTTCTATGCACAATTAATGAAGTTGCATCTGGCTTTGATCTGTGTTTCGTGACACTCTGTACTTGATGATGGCCAACACTGCGTATGCGCATTTTGATCGCACTTGCAACGCCACACACATTTATGACACCAAAAACGAAATAAAACAACGGAAGACCATCAAACAAATGACTGAAAGGAAATGATTAACTCTCGGGAGTAGCAGTAGCACAAATGGCACTTCTATTTTCCCATTTTCACATTCCCCACTCGCATTTTCCCCCCTCCGCATTTAGCAGCGACACGCACCAGATGCCCGAGTGGAAAATGGTCAGAGGAGGAGCTGGAGTAGAAGGGGCAGCCTGTGGACCACGCAACACAACTTTTTGCTGTCATTTTGAGTATATTTTTCATTTTTATGACGAAGAGGCGACGACGAGAACGGGAACGACGATGAGCATTGTGCACTGGCCCGGACACTGGCACTGGCTGTGGCACTGGCCATTCATTCATCCATTCCGGATCCTGGCCAGCTCCCCAGCTGGGAGACAGAGATTAATGAGGAGCCCCGCATTTCGTTAATTTTGACAACTTCTGAGGGGCGAGGCGATGCGAGGCCATTGAGTTGTTTTCGTGGGCGTGGGAGCTCTAAGCAAAATTTAATTGCCAATCTCCCCCCTCGGTGATTATGCTCGACGGCATTTTGCAGTTTGCCACTGAGACTGGGCTTGGTATTGCTCCTGTGGTTCATTAAACTTTTCAGTTCTCAGTCAGCCATTTGTCATCCGGAGGAGAGCTGGCCCACAATTGAAATGTATTTGTCAGATAAAACTTTTGTGATGGCCGCGCTTCTAATTTAGTTGCAGATTACTCAAAGGTGGCAAATGACACAAACTTCAGGCCCCATCAAATCTGTCAAGATGTCAGACGAAAGAGTTGTTGCCGCCGGAAATGGATGAGTTGGAGGCAGAGCGAAGTCTGGCTGAAGTCCTGAATGTGCTAATTGGCACGTAAAAGGGTTTTTTTTTTGGGGGGGGGAACTGTGATTTTGGCAGCAAGGTAAAAGATAGCATTCATGTTCGTTTTCCTTCATTTTCCTCTTTATCATTATTATCTTTTAAAGAAGTTAAATTGATGAGAGATTTTCTTTCTAACGCTACAGATAACATATTTTTTTGTATATTCTTTTGGTTATTCTTTCCCAATCCCCAAAAAAAAACTTAATTAATGAGTTAATGCAATGTAATTAGGAAAGTATATCGAGAGGAAGGAGTCAGGTGATGTATCGGCTAATACAGCTCTCAATAAAGGGTATACAAAACTTCATATTTATTATAAATAATGATATTTTCAACTAAGTTTAGGTCTCAGATATATGAAATAGAAAATCGGTTTATCAAACTTACGAATCAATATCATAAAGAGAAGTCCGTTCAACTCCCATTTAAATTTTGCAAGCTCTTGCTTTCGCTTTCTCAATAAAACCCTTTAAAAGTCTTCACTTGATAATAAGCCTGCTCATTTTCTTGTTAACTCCAATGCTTTCTCCCTTTTCTCTGGTAATACCAACCAGCTCCATGTTATTATCTCTCCTGATGGCGCCGTTTAATTTGTTGTTTCTCGCTGTTCGCACCTCATTACCATGGCAATGCCAATTACCGGCAGTGCAGTGCGACTCCGAGTACCCAGCACGCAACCAGGACGAGTACCCAGTCCTGTGGAGGAGTATAATATCAGCACATTAACTGCTATAGTCGTTCGTCCTTTCCTAATTAAATTGATTGTCGGTCGCTCGAATTACTTTAAATCGAGACGAAGCTCTAGAACTCTGTTCAGTTTTCATTACTTGCACACGCTTTTATGCATTTTAATTAAAGTTTATTATGCCCGCGACCTCACATCCCAACTCAAATGGGGCAGGACACGGGGGGCAGCCTGGGGGGAGGGGGTGGAAAGAAGCGAAATAACTATTGTCCCGGAAATGCAAAGTTACCCCCCTTGGCAATCGCCACAGCGGCGTGACGAGTGTGAAAAGCTCGCTGCCCGAGTTGAACTTTTGTTAATGAAAATAATGCAATTACGGCTGGTAAGGGGGGCAGGAGCAGGAGCAGGAGCAGGAGCAGGAAGCGAAGGAGGAGCAGTTTCGGTAAAGGACGAGGCTGGCCCCAGCTGCAGCTCTCATGTGTGAACGTGTTTGCGGTTAAACCCAGCTGAGAAGCCAACAAAAAAAATAGCTTTTCAACTTTCCCGACTCCCTGTCTGTCTGACTGTCTGTCTGTCTGCTCCTCTGTCTATCTTGACTCGACCGATCCGCTCCCGACTCAGCTTGTTTAATGCAATTAAGCGGAGCGGAAGTAATTCCGCTCGGGCTGCCTTCTGACTGACTGCCAGGATAGTTTCGTTTCGTTTCGATTCGTTGTTCTTTTCATTTGTGGTTTTCCAACGGAGGAAAATAGTGTTCGATTTTCAGGACTCAATGCCGGGCAGAACCCTATACATATTTATCTAAATGGAAATCAAGTGAATAGGAGCACTGTGCTTGGATTTTAGAGCCTATAAAATTAAATATTTTGTATTTTATACAAATATTTGGATAGGAAAAGCAAAATTTTTAAGAAAGTTATTTGCAGCTAAATAATAAATATATGCAACCATAAACAAAAGTACTATTAAAGTAAATATAAGCAATTAAGTATTAATTTCTTCTTTTTTTATTTGGAAAGATTTCTGTGGTTTGCTTAAGTTATAATACAAAATAACTCAAATTCTATATGAATCTCTAAATTACTAGTTTCAATTAAGAAATTCCTGGCATTTCTATTACGAAATAGTATCCTAAGTCTTGGCTTTTCCGTCCATCAGACTCTGCCCCACACCATAAGAGTAGTATCCCTGGGATGGCGGAAAAAGTTTTCCTCATGGCCTTTTGCAAACAATTTTTCTTTCCTATGCTTTTCTTTGCCTTTATTTATTTAACTGTGCTCAAGTTTTAATTTCTTTTATTTTTTCTTCTTTGACTCGACATTGTTTCCGCCCCACACTAGGCCCGCCGCCACTTGCCTCAAGTTGCGGTTGTCGTTGCCACTCGCGCCTTTGTTCCTTCCGCTGGCGGGGCATGCTAAAGTGGAACTGCAGCTGGAGATGACTGGAGAATTTGATTACCGCCTTCATAATTATTGTCACGCTGTTTTGGCTGCCAGGCTGTGCCCTTTGCCCTTTCACTCCACTTGACATGTGGCAAGCGGTGCAGCCGCTGCTCCGGGCCAGATTGCACTTTGTTGCAAGTGCTAAAAGTTGTCCGCATTGCAAACAAATAAACAAACAAAAAACAAAATAAAAGTAGAGAGCGGAAGGCGGGCTCAAGACCGACGGCAACGACGGCTGACAGTCGAGAGGCAGGGAAAAAGTGCGGCCATATGTTAAAAAAGTTTATGCTACTTTGTTAGTGCCACCAACCAGAAGCAGTGCGGAGCAAGGACCTCAACCGGTCGAAGGTGAAGCTTTTAGCAACACTGCAGCAAAAAATAATTGTATCACTTAATTATTTTATAATGAATTGATAACTATTTATGCCTATAGAGCTTGGAGAGACTACAATTATTAAGAGAGTGTCTCGAACGGAACAGAGGAGGTACAAGCCTAAATCAAGGTGCAACTTTACAATGTTTGACTGGAATAATGGATTTGAAAGAAGAGGTTTGGAAAACCAAGAGAACACTCTTTATAAATATTACTTTGTTCAGGAATATAAAGGAAAACCTTTCGCTTCTTTTTCCAAAAGAGATTAACAAAGAATATTTTATGATTTACTCTAGTGGAAAGGATTGGAGGATCTACATTAGTAATTATAGGCGAGATTTAAGAGAGGAAGAGAAAGTTATTTGTGTTCTCTCATTTCTTTTCCCATTTTTCTTTAAATTGATCTTATTATCAGTTCCCTATTGTTTCACGTGTAAGGCTAAGTGGCAACGTGTGCACTATGGCATTCAACGCTTAAGTCCTTGCCCTCGCCCTTGCCTTCATCCTCGATCAACTGCGTGATTAACCGACACCTCTTTGATGCAACATTATACCATTTCTTGCTGCCTGTGTGTGTGTAAGCTGGTTACTTTCCCTTCGCCCAGCCCAGCCTATAATTTAAACGGGCAAACCGAGCAATAATCCTTAATTGCTCATTTTGCTTAAGCATCTCCGCTGCACGGCATCCTTGTCGCCGCTGCTCGTTGCCATTTAAAATGCCCAGCGCAAACAAAGTTTTCAAGGGGGAAAAGCGTGTGAAACTTACTCGGCCCGGTTTTCCGTACTTTCCGCACAGCTTTCACGTTGGGCTAGGTTTTTCCATTATGCATGTGCCTGGTACACACAATTTTAGGCCTTTCAGGCCGTCCGCCGCATGTGTATTTACTTTAACTACAGCCACGACGCGCAGGCGGAGGAAGGGTCTACCAAAAATGGTGGGAAAAGCAAGGAAGGAGGGGGAAAAGCGTGGAAAAAGGGCGAGGGCGTGAAAAGGGCGAGGGCGTGAAAAGGGCGAGGCAAGGGGGCGGGGAAAAAGGGGGTGCGAGAAATAGGGGCCACTGCTGCAGGGAAAGGAAACTCTCTCACAAAAGACGACAACGATGTCGACGGTCGACGGATGTTCACTTGCAATTCACGTGCAACGTGGCGTATGCAAAATATTTGCATTGATAAACAGCCACAGCCAACACGTGAGTGTGTGTGTCAGCTAGAGTGTGTGTTGTGGGTGTGCCGGAGGCTATTACATTCTCATAGAAATATTCATAGTGGCTCCTTGCTAAGTGAAATTTTCGTAAACTCAGAATTATAGTCCAAGGCTATATTAATTAGGCTTTTTTGTATTATTAATATTTTTGAGTCAATATTTTAATGAATTATAAAATCCAGTACAGTTTATAAGGAAAATTTAAAAATATTAAAGATTTAAATCCTTGTCAAGTCCTGACCAAACATTACCATTATTTAACATAAATCCCTTTGATTTATATTTGTTTTATTTTACCCACCTATTTTGGCATTTTCTTTAAGTAATAAAAACGGCCATAAAAGTACAAGAAGCACAACGACCCCGACCTTAGATTAAGGATTCCAAAGCGCACAAACAACACTTAATTTTATTGCACTTCAGCACGTTCCATCGCCTAGGATAAAGGCGACCACTGTGCAGGGGACGAGGGTGGGGACCTCACTCACTCACTCACTCACTCACATGCCTCACGGCACTTAAAGTTTTTCATTTAAAGTTTTCTGAAAGGTAGCAGCAGTTCCCATCCCCAGCTGCCTCGTCCTCATCATGCCTCGACCCCCGCCAGCTCTATGCAAAAGGCTTATCGATTGGCATAGCGACACACACACACAGGCAGCGGCGAGGACCTCAGCGAATGCAACGGAATTTTTATTATGTCCTTTCAAATGGCAGGTGCCATTGAGCGAGTTCCCATCTAAAGGTTAGGGCCAAGCCACAATTTATTGATTAATATTAACTGCCTTCGACAAGCAGCAATTTTCGCTAATAAAAAGCGAATGCGACCTTGCCACAATTGTGGTGGTGGATGGGGCAAAGGACCTCCTCTTTAATTGCGCAATTGGGCGTGAGCTGCCGGATTGACTCATTGACAGACTGAGAAGAATATGCAGTCGATAGCGATGCCAATTTTTGTTTGTTTTTTTTTTCTTTATGGCGTCTGCAAGGAGTAGCTCTCCTCCTTGGGCTATTGATGACGACGATGATGATGATGCACTTCATTGAGCAAAAATGCAAACAGCCAGAGAAAAGGGGAATAAACAACGAAAAATGAAAAATACGAAATACGAACCCACGATGAACCCAAGCGAATACAGAGTCGATGGCACTCATGCCTGAGCAAACATATTTGGCTCCAGAGTCTATTTGTATTTTTCGGAGCGAGAGATGCAAGGATATAGCATAGAGATGGCACTAACTGACAGCTGGCAAATTGACAAGAAGCCCCGAAAACGCGAACACTTGAAACCAATTAAAGTTCAGACGGAGATTTCGCCAGGGTTTTCCTTTAATTTTTGGAAAATTTACTGGGAATATATGTAGTGTGCCATCTCAGCCGAGTTTCATAAACACACACAAGATACATGCGTTGGCTTTGGCTCTTTCTTAAAGGATTCCAAAGAAGATTCTTTCAATAACAACAGCTTCGTGAGCAAAATAAAATTTAAAGAAGGGAAAACAGCTCAGCAAAATGCAAACATTCGGGAAATTTCTAATTAAAATTGCTCCCTTTCACACGTACATTTTTATATCTATGTATGTTTGTTAATCATATTTAAAATTTAAGAAGAAATACCCACATATTGTAAGCAGCTTTTAGCAATAAACTTTAAGAAATTAGAAACTCAATGCAACTTCAGTACTCTCTTCGTAGTTAAAAATACAAAGAAATATTTATGATTTTTCCTTCATATATTTGTAGTATTTTTCGAGTTTTCTTTCATATTTTTCCAAGTGCTATGGCAATGCAACCGCTGAGCTTCAGCTACAGACAGGAAAACGCTCCATTTTCCCGCAGCAACATGCGGCTGGGGAAAACAATTTAATGATGTCGTCGTACAACGCTTTGTCGTCTCGTTCCTTTTGGCCAGAAGTCCTCATGGGGCTGACTCCGGCGGCAGCTGCACTTAACTGATTTCGAGCTGGTCAACGACGGGGCCAAGCGGGACTCTCAGTTGGACTCGGACCCGGACTCGGACCCGGACTCGGACTCGGACTCTGACTCGGACTCGGACTTAATTATGACGACAGATGAAGGGAGGAGAAAAAAGAAAGTATCCTGCTAGGGGGAACTTTTAGCGCTTTTCCTATTTACTTAACTTTGCAGGAGAGCCAACAGCTGACATCTGGACTGAAACTGTAGCTAGCCTATTGTTGGCCAGTCTTAATTAAACGTAATTAAAAAGTTAGCCACAGACACACGCATTTGTTAACGTGCTGCAGGAACATTTTCGCCTGCATTGCCACACTTTGATGGGCGAAAAGCGAAAAGTTTTTTGGCCAAGTCGAAACCTTTTTGCGCTTGCAGCCTTCCACTTTTTTATGACTTGTCTACTTTTGCCCCTTTTACGGTCTCTTTCGAGGCGAAATTTTTGCGCATAATTAGACAAAGTTTTGGGCATTCTGGTGGAAAGTTTTCGTGGCCGCAAATGTGCGAGAAAAAGTTAAAGGAAGAAGTCATACAAGTGGATATTTCGGGTAACAGATTTATGGCCACAAAAGACCCCAGCCAAGGACCAATTAAAGGGGAGAGCCCAGCAGTTCCTAGAAAGACAGACAGTTCTCTTTATTATATGTATATTTCCTCCGACTTGAACATTTTTCATTGTATTGCAATTTCCTGGAGCTGAGGGAGCTCTGGAGAGGATTCCCCTCTTAGTTGATTGGGCATTAGGAATTGATCTCTACTTTTATGGCCTTGTTTACTCGCCTCGTGCCGTGTTAGTTTATGGCAAATGAAAATATATAGGAGCACACACATAAATATATATAGATTTATATGGTTATTCCCCTATCACAATGCCGCCATCCACACCTGACTCTCTGCGCAGAAGGAGTCCCGTTTATTGCTTTCATTTTTCTCGATTTCATTTTTGTTATGGCTCGTAAATATTTTATGTTCTCACAGTTTTTTTTTTTTTTTTTGTGCTCTCTGACCGAGAGCGACTTCCGCACAGGATTTCTTTTTTTGTTATTATTATTTTTTGCTTCTTTTTTTTGGCAGCTCTCTGGCTGACTTTGATGCCTTCACTTAGCATCAAGCCAAGTGTCAACACAATTTGGCTTCAGCCTTAATTGATGGCCATAATGCACACAACCCGTCCTCCTCCACCGGAAGCCGGTGTGTGTCTGACAATGATTTTAATGCCCGGCAACATGTTTGGCGGGCAAAAATTCCAGGAAGCCAGCAAGCAGCCAGCCATAGACATATTCGCTGTCGTTTTTAACACCTTTCCTTGGTCCCTCGACCCGCGCTCCCCCACTTCAATTACTTTAATGAGGCGGGATGGGCAGGGGCAGGGGCAGGGGGACAGGTGAGTAGGTGACTAGGTAAGAGCAGGAGAACACTAGAGCGGGCGAGTGTAGCATGCAGCATGCCGCAAATGTCTTAAGTGCCTCGGGCGGCAGCTTCGTTGGCGACACTTTGATGGCACTCGACTGCCAAGGGCTCACACACACACCCAACCCTTTACAGCTGCGGTCGCCAAAGTAGCACTAAATATTTTAGCCACTAAATTCATACACATATTCCTGAATAACATAGAGACTGTCACACAGCCACAAAATGCATTTCAGAAATGGAAAACAAGTTGAAATCCATTAAATTTAACAACTTTTACATTTAAGAAAATCTTTGGTGAAGTTAGATTAATTTTCTTAAAAAAAATATTAGTTTAAATCTAGTTTAAAAGATTTTCTGTTGCTTTATGTTCTGCACTACTTAAGAAATATTTTTTAAATGTTTTGAATGATTATTCACCACAAAGTATTCTTCAGTTCAACCCCTTTTTAAATATGTAAATGTATTGTAAATACTATTTTGCCCACCTTGGCTGTATGCAAGCTTGGCTAAAATTTCATGTTGCATACTTTCCTGAGCTGCGCACGTGTTGAGGTATTTTGCGTGTTTTTTTTTTTTGTGAGTCGCCCGTCGACACTTGACGCCCGTTTTGGGTGAAGGTCATTTTAATTTGTTCTCGACCCGAACGAAACCCTTCCCCTTGAAACAAACACCTTCAAAGGAAAACGGAAAACCTTTAAAGCCTTGCCAAATTGTTTGCCCAAGAAATTAAAACAATCAGCCAACAAGCAATGTCTCTGCCAAAGCCTCTTTCCCCCGTTTCACCCCAGAAAACACTTTCGCTCACTCTCGCTTTTTGGCCTTAAGTCTAATCCTTTGAAAGGCCCGTCCCGGGCCAAATGGCAAACTGCGAATCCAAGCTGAAAATGTGTCAAGGTCCGCGGATTTGAATTTAAAAGAGAGCCCTCGCCAGCGTCCTTATCCCGGGTTAAGTAAGTGTGCGCCGGAGGAGCCTCCACCACTTCACCCGTAAAAACAGACATAAAACGAGGGTGCAAAGCGAAGAGCTGAGCCCGCGAATTGCAGCGCGGATGTATTTAATTTTATTCTCCAGTCCCAGTGGGACTCTGGGACTCAGGGACTCACAAAGGAGAGAGAGAAAAAAAAGGTCAAATGACCAAAACGTTGTTGATGTTGGGGACAAGTTCAAAGAGCAAGTGGGCAAACAGGCCCAAGGATATAGCCCTGCAGCTGAGGGAGTTACGAGTTGACAGTCGAGTAAATCCAAATAATGATTGGGCTAAACTTTAGATGGAAATTCCATCAATTAGAAGAGGAGGAGCAGAGCTAGCGAAGAAATGGGACGGAGGAGACGAATTCGGAGTGAGAGACAGCTGAGGAATGTCAAGGACTTGTCTGAATTTTGAGTTTGACGCTCACACGACGTATGAGCAATGTGCATTCACTTGCAGCCGGATTGCTCATACGCCACGTGGTGATTGCGTGTTGGCAAATCACACGTCAACTGGCTGCCATCATTTCCAGCTCTGAGTCGAGTAAGCCACCCAGCTAGTGTATAAATTTTCGGGGCTAATTTATGCCAGCAGACCCTAGACGACTATATTACTCATACGTCACGGGTACCCCATATAAATCCCTCGTGCTGGGCCATGCAATGGTCACTTTATTGCCGTAATAAGACATCTTTACTTGGGCCACGTAGTTACATTTAAAAGGGTTGTGCATCTGCGGTAGTCCTGCCTCCGGCTGTTCATGATTTATGCGTGTGTGTGCAATAAAATGTCTTGTCAACATTTCATAACTCACTCCGCAGGACTCGTTCGCCGCCTGCCTGCTGTTTGTGCATGGCCAACACAATGCCGGATGATCCAGGACTTCTGTGTGGGTGTGAGGAGTCTCGGGGTGTATGTGAATAGCGGTAAACAGACACGCACAACACTCGGCCGTGTCTGACTGTCTGTTTGCCAGCCTCTTTCTCAATCATTTGTTACGGCAAATGTACAGCAGGAGCGCGGTGTTTGCAATAAAGCATATATATTCCCATATAGTTTTCGCTCACGTTTATCGCGGCAAGGATAATGACCATGATGATGACGCTGACTTTGTAACGATAAATATGTTTCACAGACATGTGTTAATCAAAGGCATTGCCGAGATATTTCGCATCTTGCTTTATCACGATTGAAATGAGCCTTCAATGGAAATGAAAAGAACAGGAGAAAGCCAAAATAATCGAGTGTCTCTGCCATAGAGTACCCGGAGTTCTCTCAGTGCGTGAAAAGCATAGCATACTTTCTGGCAGCTACGTGCGAATATCTTCCAAAAACTTTGTAGAAATAGTTTTCGCACATAGAACCATATAATTTCACTTTATAACTATGACTTTCAGAGTGAGTTTTGCTACTTTTTGAATACAAATACTTTTTGAATACAAAGTATTTGAATTCCAAGCATATACACAATTGAACCAATTTTGATTTTGAATTTCATTCGCTGTGGGAAATAGAAATTGATTTTTGGAAACACTTTTGTTTCCTTCCGTTCGTCGCATTCAAATTAGCTTCAACTTTGTGTGTTTTCAATTATTTCAAGTGGCCAGGAGACTGTTAGGAAATCGACACAATTGATTAAATTTTACTGTCGCCGTCGTCGTCGTCGTCGCCGTCAGGTGATTGCTCTGCTTTGTGCCCCGATTTTGGCCATAACTTTCCACCTCACCTCACCTCACCTGCACAGTCACCGGGAGTTCTCCTATTTCGTCCTGTTGTTGTTGTGTGTCGGGTCTCCTCCTCAGTCTTGTTTTATGCTCTGCTGTGTGTAATTTTACACCAAGCGCCATCAAACGGCAATTTTTACGTTTATCTCAAATGACATTTATGTTTCCCAATGGTTACATTTTATATCAAATTGAAATTGCACAAACAAGCACATTTTTGGGCTGTCGCCAGCCGGCGTCGCCTCGCTCCCAGGATGTCTCCTGCTCAGTCCTTGGGATACTTGTTGTTGCTTTGGGCTTCAGCAAAGGACAGACTCTGGCAATGGCAAAGTGAATTTTTAATGGCATTTTGATAAGTGTCTAGGCCAGTCCCTCTTGCGTTCACTGTGTTTGCCGAGACTGAAAACTGTGCAAAAATGTTGATTAAAATTTTCACAGAGCTCCTCCAAGAAGTATCTGGCAATAATTGAAGTTGCAACATTTTTGTTTACCTTTGGCTGGAAGTCAAATGCACACACAAAATTCTGCAATGACTGGTAAATTCTAATTCCAATTCCCAAAAGGAATCTATTTATCTATTCCCAATGAGTTAGCAAATCATAGCCTTAAGACAGAGAAAAGTTAGTTAAGACCCAAACAATATCCCTTTCTAATGTGCTAGTTTAATAGATGTAAATAATTTAATTAAGAGTTTATTATTAATTGTAGTCAATCAATACCGTTTGATCGTTTGCCATTTGTTTGCTTTTTAAGCGCGAACATAATATTAAAAGTGCACTCAACGGACATACTGGCCATAAAACACTATCGCAGATTTCTTTGCCATAGAAAAACCAGTTTTTTATTCGAATAGAATAGAATGCAAATAACATTCTAACGGCTAACATAAAAAAATCCAACCAAAATTGGAAGCGTATTTCATTCGTTTTTAAATGGAATTATTATATATTCAAATAGATACGGGCACTCGGCGTGTAGTATCCCTCTGGCACATCCATATATCATCCGGCATATTTGTGCGCTCGCAAATAAATATAACCTAAGGCTGAGTTCGGTCAACAGTGCCGCAAATGCAAACAATGTCACTTGAAAGTGTCACACAAATCAACTGGGCCACGCCCCCCTTTCACTGAAGAGGAGGAGGAGGAGCAGGGTGTCCCTGCCATCGATCAAAGCGCATTCGTTGTGGGTCCTCCCCCGGGCGCCCAGAAACGCATTTGGCGGCGATGGCAAAAATATCATTCAATTGTCAGCACTATAAATGTGTGATCATAAATCATGCAGACACACACGCGCCCCCCAGGATGGGGGGATGGCGGGAAAATAACTAAAAATAATACAAAACAATAAGGAAAACCAGCGAGGGGGAGGGGCTACACTCGTAAGTGGAAAGGTGAAAGCGAAAGACGGCAGCCAAGAGCCAAAACAAACAATACAGACAACAAAAAATGTTAAAGTTGCGCTTAAATTAAAAACAAATCTATAACTTCTAAACATTTTATATAAGATAATAGGTATTTTAAAAAATATTTTTAAATATTTCCATTCCATACAGCTTAGAAAATCTTAAGTTACGATTTTCCCAGTGTACCGCAGAAAGGGCTAAGGCCACAACATGGCAAGAGCGAAGGAGATGCCTTTGGTCCTGTGGTCCTTGGGTCTCTCCCTTCGAGTCCTTGGCGCCATAGTAGGCGACGCCAGGACCCAGTCACACAGACGCACGCATGCCTGCATGCATGTATGGGTGTGCGGTGAGTTAATAATTTATATATTTATGCCGCTGAAGCGTAAAACGAAGTTGAAAAACCAAAGCCAAAACCAACAAAGGAATAATACAATAAAAAATACACATAATAAAAGAGCAGAGAATGTTGGGGGCGGGGAGGCAAGTGGCGGGCAAACGGAAGGAGCATAAGGACAATACCTCATAAGCCACAAGCCTTCCTACCTCCCCGTTTCCGTTCGGGGAAAGGCATACGCATAAGAAATTGGCGACAGAAACCGAATCGAGTTTTCCTCGTTTTATCCCACACCTGAGAAGGTTTCGCAGGAATATTTCACAATTTGACATTACCTCAGGCTTTGGGGGAGGAGTTAATACCTAAGGATAAAGGACTTTACAAAGGAACTAATAAAAAATAACAGGAAAATATTTAAGGGATCTCCTTAGAATTTTGCATGAAATACTTTAAAATATGTTTCATAAGAGAATTTATATTAATTTCTATTTAATTGAAATGGGTTTAAGTCTTGCAGATTAAACATTTCTAGAAGGATATTATTTTTAATCTATAATCTTTGCTTAACAAAAAAGAAGCAATCATACTTCATCAATGAAATAGCCTTGAAAGTTAACTTCAAACTCCCCCACTTTAAATGAACAAAACTCTTCGTTAGATTCTCAAAATTAGTTTACTTTTTAATGCCAGTAATTTATCCTGGTAACGAAAAATACCCATCTACCGCAACGAATTACTCAGGTTGAATCTCACACCGCAATTTGTATTCTCCTGCTGACTGACTGACTGGCTTTTCCATTTCGCGTGCTCCCCTTTTTTCCTCTTTTCTCCGAATGAAAATGCAGCAGCGTGTGAAGCTCTCCAGCTCGAATCCAATGCATAATTAATGTTGACACACCCACACCCACAATGCAACGCCAAGGCTAATTTGGCATAGGCGCATAAATCACCTTGAAGGACACCCCGCCGAGGACTCGACAGCGAGATGGCCAACTGGCTATTGTTTTTAAGCAACTTTCTTCTAATTGCCACTTTAGCCTGGCAACATGAGGGAAGGCAAGGCCTGCCCCTGTGTGGGTGTGGATGTGTGTGCTTAGCTGCTCATTCATTAAATACAAACTGCCGGCAGGCTGGGAAGGAGCAGCAGTCCTTACCCCCTTAACGACAAACAATGAAAACAAACGGCATGGCGAAACACAAGAAGAACAACATCCTCCTCGGCATCCTCGACAGAAGGGGGTTGCAAAATGTGCAGAATTTGCAGAAAGACGTAATGTAACCGGCGACGGAAACGGAGATACCCTTACGTAGATGAGCGGAGCCCACAGGGATAATGGCTGTGATTAGATTTTTGTCAACAACATTTTGATCAAAATTATAATAATCCAAACTCGTTATGCAGGCGGCCGGATATGGGTCTGCTGCTGCCGCTTTTGGCTTTAAAGCCGGAAATGACCGAGTCCCCCGAGTGGGGAAAATGTGTGAAAAGTGCGAGAAAACACACACTCACACACATGCTCTTAAAAATTTCTCAAGTATACCTAACGGACATCATTTCGTGTTACTCATTACGTATGTAGAGGCTTCTAACACATCTATTGTTTGCCGCTGCTGTCTGCCCCTTGGGGCACTTGCCTCGTCCTTCCGTTCCGCTGACAGGACGGACTGCGACGCGTTGTCGTTGTCCTTCCTGTGCTGCAGGCTGCAGGCTACGTAGCAACATAAGGGAGCAACAACAATTGCAACTAAATAGCCCACTGACGCTCCTCATTGTTGCTTCTGTTTGTCTTTTCGGCCCAAGTTGCCAAAGTTGAGCGTGAACATTTTATTAAAATATACACGCACACATACGAATACAAATATACTGTGTATATATTTTGAGAGCACGGGGTGGGAAGGAAGGTTGAGATTTTTTCATTTCGAAAATGCTTCAAACTAGCAAAATGTTCACTCTTTGCTCGCTCCTTGCCGGGTCCAAGGGCAGCTTTATCATATTTCATGAGATGAGAGAGAGGCTGGCCTGGGCCGGTGGGCGGTGACCTGGACCCGGCCCAGCCCAGCCCAGGCCAAAAGCTGAAGCACTTTCACTCTTACGCAAAAAGTTCAAGGACTTTTTAGCATTTATAAAGCAATTAAAATTTAAATGAACAATTTTCGGGCGCTTCTCGGGCACCCGAAAACAAATTGTGACATGAAAAGTCGTAAAATATTTATGAATCCATGCTAAGAGAACACAGTTAAATAATTGTTGGGGATTTTGTGCAAGGCTAAAGGTCGGCCCGCACTTTTGTATTCTTGTCTGTGTCCTTTTGAAAGCTTTGGCGGCAAGCAATTAGCTTAATTTGCGCGAATCCCTACTCAACGCTGATAAGTAGGCAATAGTTTTTTTCGCTGCCACCTGATGCTGCGTCCGCCATGTTTGACGAGGGATTGCTTGATTTCCTCATTTCCGGTTGCGGTTAAGCAACAAGTAAAAAGAGGATTAATTGAGGTTTTAAGGCTTAAGTGAATTGTAATTCGAAATCTTATTCATTTAAATAAAGAATATATCAAAATATGAGATTCTCTTGTGAATTCTTTAAGAGGAAATGATTATTTTGGCATTTAAATCAGAAAAATAAGCTTTGAATTTTTCTTTAAGTAGGTTTCTTTACCCTAATGCCGAATCAGTTTATTTATAAATGTTTTTCCAGAGCTTAACTATGCCTCAGAAAATTATTTGTAAGCATTTTAAGCTTTCAATATATAAATTGTTTACATTTTTCCCATTCCCTTTGGAGACAAGTTGGGCTTTAGTTATAAAATCTCATTGTAAATGGTAATTTATCTTTCTCATAATCCAGATGCAACCTGGAACCATGAAATGTATGTTGTGGGACATCGTTTGTATTGATTCCGGGCATTAGCCATCCGCTATCCGCTTTCAAAATGGCCGACAGGACGTGGGCGTGTATGGCGTACCATTATAAAGTTTTTGGCAGCATTTCGTTTTTAGCGCATTTCAATTATGATGAGGGTCATCCGGCACGGCACACGGTTTGTTTTCAAACTTGTTTCGGATCGAAGGCATTAACTTTACTACCGCCTGCCGCTGCCGGGGTCATAAATTACACTTTGCCGGGACAAATGCGGACGGGGCATGCAACAAGCTCACGAAGGCGGTGTAGTCCTTTAGCCCAGGCTGGTTTGCTGCAGCACGCGAGCATTAAAGTTAAATGGAAAATAAATATGGCCTCGCAGCTTTCGCCCAGTGCGGCAACAGTGGCGATCGAAATGTCAATATAAGCCACCACGAGCGGAATGTGCATGGTTGAATTATGTACACTGAGGTTTGTGTACTTACCACACAGAAAATAAATTAATTAAGACTTTACATGACATTGATATGGAGTTTTCATTTAAGTTCATTAATTGCCACGGCTTTAGTTTTGTTTAATTACCTAGCCTTTGAAGTCGTTATAGGAATAATTTATCATTTTCAGCAAAATATTTTAAAACAAACATCCAGTTACATTTTATGAGATGATAAATATACAAATTCCTGAACTCATCGACCCCATTTTGCCCTATTACCATAAACTCGGGCTTCTTACTTTCTTAATATCGCCAGCGACCTTCAGAGATAACAACATATATTTTTCCAAGTGGTTGACTTTTGGAGCAGCTGCAAGGAGTGAAGCTTTCCAGCTTCAGATCAGGACTTAAAACAAAAGGACACCCTCGAATCCAAACTATAAAGTCTGCGCTTTATGCGCTCGAAACCTGTTGTCTCGTTAACTGTGACAACTTCGGCATTCGGGCGGAACAGCACCAACTGCTACAACAATTATGGCCGCTTGTCGACATTTAGACTTAATTTAAATGCAGAGGGCTAAGAACAAAAGGGAAGCCAGACGAGACCAAACGAAACGAAATGAAATGAGCAGAGGAAGAAATGGAAAAAAGGTAACAAAGAACGGCTCGACGTAACGTAGCGTAACGTAATGGCTGACAACAGCAACTGCAACAACAACGGGGACAGCACGAAATGTATATAATTTATGTGAATTTTATTTGTTGTTCCTACTGCTGCTGCTGCTGCTGCTACACAACACACACCCGCACAACACACACGCTCGCACACACTCTGGCGCAAAAGTTGCTCATTTCAGCGTTTAAGTTCGGGACAAGGGCATGAGCTACATCCAATTGAGTTTCAGTTAGCCCGGGATAAAAACGCACACACAAATATTTCCCGCATATACAGATATTTACACTTTAAAAAATATCTAAAATTGTCTCAACTTAAGCCTAAATAATAATTGGAATAAATCCATGACCAACCTAAGCTAAGTACCAGTTTCTTTCATGGCGCCCGAGCAGGTTAGGAAAAATCTTAGATAATTCTCCTAATATTTCACCTTATTTTTCCGAGTGCATCAAAACACAGATACAGGAACATGCTGGCGCACACACACATTCTCCCACACCGCATGCCGCTTAACCCAATTCGCTGTCGAGGAAAAGAAAAAACAACAAAAACAAAAAAACCAACTCAAACTGAAAGCTAAAATCGCAAGTGTCTTAGGCAGTTGTTGTTCTTGTGTTCGGATGTTGCCTGATGTGGAATGAGGCTGTGGGGGGTAGTTGAGGGAATGAGGTTTTGAAGGGGTCGGCTTGGGGCACCGGGGGGTGGCCGCAGTGGCAGAGGTTAGCCTGCGTTTGGCAGCATTCGCCAAGAAATGATTTTCAAATTCTGCGCTCAAACAGCGAGGGCGAGAGGGTTGCTCCGTGAAATTGGCTTTCCACTAAAGTGTGGAGTCCAGAGTCCAAGCTCTGAGCCTAATTGCAATTTACTTAATTTGCCAAATCAGTCAAGTCAAAACTTTACCCAATCCGGGGTTTCTGAAGGCGAATTAACTTTAACTTCCATCAAAATTAAGTGACAAGCACGTTCTTGCAATTAACTTCTTGGCTTGAATGTTAGATTGTGGTTCAAGACTTAAGGGATTTAAATGAGTATTATAAACATGATTATTACATCATATTTAAAGCTGATTTAACAGTAGTAAAGCCCCAATCTTCCACAACCTTCAAGAATTAATTTTCTATATTTCTTGTTACATTTCGCCCGTATTCCTAGCTCTCCTCTCACTTTCCTAGTTGCCAAAGCGTATCCATCAATCAACCCTCGTTGCAAAATAAGCTAGGCAAATCCTACAAACTAAGCTGAAGTATGTAAGCGTCTGCTGTAGATGTTTTGGCTTGTTTACTTGCCATTTCTTGAGTGAAATCAAAGTTGTTTAGTCGACCCCTCCCCACACCGCCCTCTCCACGTCCATGATTAACTTTCTTTCGGCCTGGCAGAAATGTGTGTCAAGTTTAAAGCCTCGGGAACGGAACAAGACGATAACGATAACGACGCGATAACATTAAAGGGTTTTTTGTCCTGGCAAGGCTCATTGGTCCCGATAGTTTTCTGCGAAGGAATTTTCTCACTGATTTGGCAAGCGAACTCGTGCGTGCGTTAAATTGATTCACATCCAAGGAGGAGGGAAACTCACAGCCCAAAAACCATAACCGAAGCGGAAACCGAGGCCAAAGCCAAGGAAGAGCCATTCCTTAGCCCAGCTGAGCTCCGTTGTCCAGGACTCGCCACTTCCCGTTTATGACACGAAACGAGGCGAACTTAAAGCTCGTTCCGATAGTATATGACAAGGATACACACATGTGGCGGGGCATCCTCTTGTACTTTACAGCAGATCATCCCTTTTGTCACAGTTCCGTTTGCCGTTTCTCATGGGCGGCAGCCCGAGCCTTTTGTCCCAATGTCTCCAGTTGGGCAAGGACCCGGCCATTGTGTTGGGTCCTGTGAATATGAATCCCCTCCATCGGCCTCCTACATCTCCTGTTTATAATCAACTAAAAGCCAAATAATCAGAAAGTCAACACAATGCCCAGAAAAGAAACCCACGGCAGAGAGGGGTTAAATACATTGTTTGCGATTCGAGGAAACCGTGAGAGTTTCTTGAAACGCATCCATGATTGGTATTTCTGGGAATCAGCTCTGGAGTTCGAGAACCTTTTTGAAGATCCTGGGTTCACGTTTATTTAATTATAACTTATTTTTTGGGGAGCGTTTTGCGTTAATATGCTTTAAACTTTTAATTTTTATGTTTCAAACTTGATAATATCAAATTAATAAACTTGAAATATCTGTTTAAGAAGCATATACTCAAAATTATGTCTTGAATAAACTGCTTTCCTCACAACTTTCAACTCCAAGCTATTCGTCTATTCATTATTGTTAATCATCAATAAAAATGTTGAAAGAAGCCGTATAAAAACTGTATGATACAGCTGCTTTTATCATCACCTATCCCCCTGTAGAAGAAACGATTATCTGTGGACTGACAAGTCCATGAAACTTGTCGCTTGTCACTTGGCAGGCAGGCGTTGGCCATAAAAATCAATGAGCGCTTTTTGCCCCCAAATAGTTGGCAGCTGACAACGGAGCAGCAGCGACAACAGCGCAAAAAAAGAATAAATATAAATATATATAAAAGTATATATACAAATATATATATATAAATAAATAAAATGGTGGCAAGATGTGAAGAATTTTTAAAGCTTTCTTTGCGACCTTAGTGCCCTGCCTTTTTAGGCCATGTGTGTATCTCTGTCTGAGGCTGTATGTGAGTGTGTGTATGCGTGCTGATGTGTTTTGTAGTAAACTTATAAAAATATCTAAATACAATAAGGCAGCGGGCGGTGCGGGGGCGTGGCACGGCAGGCTTTCCTCACACACACACACACACACAACATGTTGCCTACTTTTTGACATTTTCAACATGTGTCCAACGCCCGCTGCCTCTGTCGCTCTCTCTTTTCTTGTACTTATTTGAGTCTTTTTGAATACCTAGTAATAGTAGTAGAAAGGTATATTAATTACCTATTGATTAAGCGACTTGATAAACTTAGTTTGAAGTTCAAGAATTTAATATTTAGTTCGTTTTCCCATAGGAAAAACTAAACTTTTCTGAATGTTTTATTGTGAGATACATAATTTAATCTCATGTTATACTGAACTTTAAGTTTGAATTGATCTCACTTTTAATTTAAACCATTCATATTTTTACTCTTACCTGATAAAAAACCTCTAAAAATATCTAGAAACTTATAATTTTTCCTAAGGTATTTTATGTTCGACACCTCTGGACTAACTGCTCTTTCTTCTTTGTTTGTTGCTTTTTAGCGTTGACGTTTGCGTTGATTTTTGACAGCTGCCTTCACACACAGACGCAGGCAACACACACACACATACCACCCACACCCACATACAGACAAACACATGCATATGAAAACAATAACAAAAACTTGTTACCAAAGTTAAGGCAGATTGCTCCTGCCTCATTCCTTCCGGTTTCCCTTTGAGCCATCTCCTCGCTCTCCTTGGTTATTGTTGGACTTTGTGCGTTAGATATGTGAACACTTTTTGCCCATATCTCTAAGGTTTATGTCAAGGTTCCCTCTTTTTTTTATTACTTTCATATATGTCCACGGGACGGGGGGCATGCGGCGGGGATTCTTTTTACAGCCCGTACTTGTGACATTTTTGTCGCATCCACATCCATATCCCTCCCTCTCGCCGGGCGCCCCCTCAAATTGCAGTTTAAAGTTGACAGCAAAGGGATATGAGCACTTACCTGTAAGTAAAAGAAAGGTAAAACGAAAGCTGATTAAATACAAGGCCACGTGAACTTCACTCTTTTTCTCTCCCTCTTGTGAGTGTGCACAGGAATGGGACTGGGTATGGGTATGGGTATGGGTATGAATATGGGTATGGGTCTGAGTATGAGTATGAGTATGAGTTCGGGTAATACAGTTAACATTTATGGGGCAATATCGCAGTGTGAATGGGCGAATGGAACGGCAGATAAAGAGACAGACGGACAGCCAGATGGTTCACTTCCCAAATGGTAAATGCTCGATTATCGGGGAGTGTTCAGGAATCGGACACGGAGTCCGTAGTATCTGCTTCTCAGTTTCCAATTGTGTGGAAAATGGTCTGCACTATGAATGTATATATATGGAAATGCATATATATCTGTGTTAGTTCACTCGATGTTTTCCCCGGAATTGTTTAATCGAATTGAATTGGATTCTACCAAAATATGCAAAATATTTTTGCAAAACAAACCGGTCGAAGCTACGCTGACATGTGGCATCGTTTCAATTTAATTATGCTTCAAATGTTTATAATAAAATTAAATAAATTGGAAATCACATTTCTTACGCTTTAATGTGATGCAGGAATTTTAAATATATTTTTGCAATCAATAAATTGAGTTCTGGAAACATTAATCATAATTTTAAATTTTACTGCTGAGTACTAAGTCAAAGTAAATATGTTCTTAGCTTTCTATTGTATTATTTTTCATACCTTTATAAATTTAGTTTATTTTCTTATTTATTAAATAATTCAAGAAAATACTACATGGAATTCATACAAGTTTATAAAGAACTCTACACTTAGTAATTGTAAACAATAACTATGAGTTTCGCAGTACATGGGAGACAAGCCAGCAAGGACATCAGAGATTCCATTACTCCCCAAAGCTCACCCAAATTATTGGCAATCGAAAAATTGCCACACTTGGACTATCACATTACTTTGCAAGCCAAATTCCATTTGTCAACTAGGCAACTTTTTGACCAACAAGCCCTTTCGAGACTTTCAAGACTTTCGAGCCTTACTTGGCCTCCTTTCAGCCCTCCCTTTCAGCAATCAATTAAATGGTATCAATGCACAATATGCAAATGGAGTACAAAATATTTTTGGTGCCGTGTCATTTAAATGCATTTCACAATTGCTTTCCCTCTATTTGTGCTGGCAAATTGGAAATACAAAAGCCACAGAGGCATAGATTCGGATATGGGTGTCCATATGCACACATATACACAGTTGTATGTACATAGATGGACCCGTAGAAAATCGAGCATGGGAAAACATTTAACGCTTGACTTAAATGCCGAGTGCTGAGGCCAAAACGAAATACAATAAAATGCGAAAATTCGGCGCTTTCAAACGGCAATACAACAAGTCAAATATTGATATGGGAAGGGATGGGAGGAGGAGGAGGCTCTACATACACACAGGCGAAAAACCGAGAGGAAAACTTTGTGGGGGGAAAAAAGAAAAGAGAGAAAAGTGCACGCGCCGAACAAAACAAACAATTTGCCCAACAAAAAAAAAAAAAGAGAAATAAACTTGGCAAAAGCAATTGCAATCGCAAGACGGGTGGAAATCAAGGGCGGAGGGGGGTGTGGAAAAACAGGGATTGAGTGGTGCATGGCACCACAACAAAGTTGTTGACAATGGCAAACACGTTAACCAAAAACTTTTGGCACAAAGATAAACGCAAATAAATTTGGCAACTTGTTCCTTCGCCTCGCACAGTTTGCCTTGCTGCGGGAAAGTTCGTTCGAAAGGGAAAACAAGCAGCCATGGAAATGCATTACAAAGTGCAAGAAGATCCCAGCCGAACGCCCGCATCATGGATCCTCTGGCTCACGAAAATCTAAGCCCGCATTCAAATCACATAAATATTGTAAATTCCTTGGACTTTGTGCTGCTCCTCTCGGCCATAAACGATTTTCACGGTGGCAGCAGCTCGAAGGAATGGCCAGAAAAGCGCATAAAAAACCACAAATTGACATGCATTGAGCAGGCAAAAAAAAATAGAGAGAAACCCCCTACCAAACCAGCAGATATATCCTGCAAAAAACACACTCACACACCCATTTTTGTGTGTAACTTGTATCTTTCAATCTCTGTTGCTGTATCTGGCTGTCGCCGCCACAGCAGCTGTATGTACGGCAATGTATCTTGCGAGTTGAGCAGAGATTTGCGACGCATGACACTCATAAGTAAAACGCCGTTGGCCTCCGACTACGACTACGTGAAATGGAGCCCGGACAGCAGCAGCAGGAGCAGGAGCAGGAGCTGGATCCAGAGCAGGACCAATGAGAAATCAAACCGAGTGTCTCCCCGAGCTTACAACCGGACAGTATCCGTATAAAAAGAGCAGTACAGCATTGAGCAGCTGCACGGAAAATTGGCACTGAGCGGAAAAATATATAATTTAAGCTTATATTGTTAGTAATACTATAAATAATATATATATTCAACTTTTGAACGTGTCAAAACACAAATTAATTCAAGTGCCGGCCTGTTAACAAATTCAATATTTGATTATTTCGCTTATTTGTAGTTTAACTTTATAGGTTTTCAATGTCTGGCAATCTTTTGTTTTAAATTGTAAAACTGCTAAAATGCCTTTAATTAAATAATCATTTGAAGGAAAATTAACAAAGGAATTAACTGGCTATTTTTTTGTCTACATTAAAATGAAATAAATGTACGTATTTCTGAAAATAAAAGCATTTATTCAATTTAATTTGCATGCTTTCACACATATTTATTTCTGGTAAAAAAAAAAGACATTTCACGCGCAAGTAATTAGGGGCATTCCGCTTTTTTTATATAAATTAATTACAGCTTTTCCATGGTTTTGCAGTAATTTCACAATTTAAGTCAGATTTTATTTTTTGTGTATTTTTTCAGTGTCCTGAAGCATAAATCGTTGTGACCATGTTCCTGCATGGAGGGGAATCTCTATAGCATCAGTTTTCTGAAGGCGGAAGCTGCCGCAACCGCTTCTCTAACATCTAACAAGTTGTCGATGGATTTTTGGCCAAGACATGGCAACAACTAAGTATGGCAGAGCAATCCCAGCGAGGGCAGCTGGAACAGTGCCAAGACACGGAGATTAAGAAGGGCAAATAGTTGCTAAAAAACCTAAACCTATCAATATTTTGTAGATATATATTTGGACATTATCTGCTGAAATTCCCTATTGCTTCAGCTCAATATCTTTGCTGCTCTTTTAAGTACAAATTCCTCAGGCTACCCTCGATTATTGCCTCAATCTGGGCATCTTCGGCAGCATATTGGCCCCACTTGTTATTGACAGCTTTGTTGCTGGGACTTCTTTTGGCCGAAACTAGTACAAGGAATGGCCAAAAAGCTGTCGCAACAGTCCGGCAGTTAGTCACCCATCTACAAAGGACCAAGGCACCGGGCAGCAGTGGATCCTTCAAAGTGGAGTGACAGGGCAATCGCTAAATC
Organism: Drosophila bunnanda; assembly: GCA_035046265.1. Lineage (NCBI taxonomy): Eukaryota > Metazoa > Arthropoda > Insecta > Diptera > Drosophilidae > Drosophila > Drosophila bunnanda. Next base: position 2,531,265 of record JAWNOB010000076.1, on the reverse strand, counting down.
GTTGTTGCACAGCACGAGAGGGGGATACGAAATCTCTCAGGATACGTTAAAGGATATTACAGCAAGAGTTCAGCTCAGATGCCAATAAGGCAAGTTTTTCGGTCATTTTTATTGGCTGTGAAAACTGTCAGAATATGCTGCCATCGAAAAGCCCTTACAGCTACACACACACACAGACACAGATACATATTCAACCCATTCGAGCGTGCCACATATGCGTATACGTAATGTGGCGCGAGAAGGAAATGAAAAATGTAATTAAAAAAGTTTTTTTCGGCCAAGTCTTTTGTCATGAGTTAAGGGGGTTTTCGGGGGGAGAGATCCGAGAAATAAGGGACGGGGATGTACACTTGGAGAAAGTGGGGGAAAGATCTATTTAATTAAGCAAGAAAATTCAATGATTTAATATTTTGCATATATATTATAGTAATTTTAAATTATTTTTAAAAATGTTAAATAGAGAAAAACTGAGGAAAAGCTTAAGGTTAAGCTTCTTTATCAGTTCAGTTCACTTTTTTACAAATTCCCAACATAATACTTTATAATTCCCAATTGCTTATTTATAGGCAAGCCAAGTGCTTAAATGTACATTTTTATTGATCCATATTAAAGTCTTTTTATCAAATTACGCCCACTAATCAAACTAACAACGATTGCCCTTTTTTTCGAGGCGTGTGACAAGTGAGCAAAACCCAAGTTGCAAGCCAGCAATTTGCAGGGGAAAACCCCATTCGGAAGGCAGAGTGGCGCCCTTTAAATGTGCGACGAGTGTCATTCAGTTGGCTGGGCATGCTGCAAGCTTTTTAGTTCCCCATCTGCGCCATGTGCATGTAAAAAGTGCTCATTAAAACATATCAACAAGCTTTATGGCCGTCGCACCACGCCCCCCCCGTGCTTCGCCCAGCTCATGTCCTCTGCCTCGCGGCCTCCTCGTCAACGTCAACGTCATCGTCATCGGCACCACCGACGGCAGTTAAATTCATTCATAAACTACGTGACAAAACGAACGGAAATGTAGGAGCGGAAATTGCCAACAAACATACACACACATACACATATGCAAACAGGGTTTTAACACACACACATACACACACATGCAGCCAGACACAGAGTCCTCCGAGTGGGTCTGAGTGTGGTCCCCGCGAACGGGGCCTAAGTTACGGCCAAAGTGTTTCACCGGCACAGCCTTTCCCTGGCTTTTTCAACTATTTTCAAAGAAAATGGTGAAGAAAATGCCCACATACAAAAAAAAATACACTAAAGCAGCTTTTAGAAATGTTTCTTGTTTTGGAAAAATAAAATAAATACAAAATTGTTAAGAATGCTTCACAGAAAACTCATAAAAAATCAATAGGCTTTAAGAAATTGTGCGATGGCTAAATTCTGTGTATTTTTATTATATTTAAATTTATAAATTTTCTAATGTATAAAAACCAATTATTTACATAAATATTAAAGTTTACAGATAGCTTTCCCAGAAAGGAATAAAATATTTCATAGCAAATAATATTTATTAAATTTCCAACAGCTAACAATTGTGGCTGCCAGGTGGCTTTACATTGTTCTAAGAAAAGATGCAAGCGGCTTAAAAATTCTAGTGAAATGTGTAAATTAATGAATTTATGAAAATTGTAAGCAACACGTTTGATTCCTTTATCTTTCCCAGAAATAATCAGCCTTTTGTTTGCATTTAAACAATTCAAGGAATTCAAGATATTTGAGCATAACCTTCAAAATCATTCAAACACGGATATTGCAAGGATTCACATGAATTATTAATTTATGCGAATTTATTTCTGGGAACAATTAATTCAATCTGATCTGTTTTTTAAAGAAAAAATATTTTTGATAACTTTTTTGAAGCATAAAGCGTTTTATTATCTTCCATGGTATTCCACATTTCGATTCGTTTTATTTCCCTTTTTTATAAAAAAAATTCCACCACTGCTTTCCCATTGCCAATCGTATTACATTTGCAATATTTTCCCTCACTTTCCCGGCCAGCAAGTCATCAAGTTTGTGTGACGGATGCGTGGGGGGGACGGCGGTGAAACTATCTCATTCGTTGGCGAAAATCTCATAATATTGATAGTATTCTTTCCTGCGAGGAAAACTGCGCAAAAAATAAAAGGGAAAAGCCCTAGACGACGAGTAGGCATAATAATAATAATAAAAATCAAGCGTATTTCTTTCTGTTCTGATTGCAATTGAAATTGGATAGATGGAGAGGGGGGGCCCCGTTGCTTTTCCCAAGGAAAATATCAGTAAATAAAAATGCAATTTTCCGGAGCTTGCTTAAGCCCCGGCTAAACCCTTCAAAGAACTAATTTTCCCAGCCATTAAATTCACTTTCTCTCTCACTCCAGCTGGTTTTCCCTTCGTGTTTTTTTCTCGCACGACTTTAATGCAGCGCAAAAAGCTTTTAGTTGTAAGCTAACAAACGGTGAACTGCTGCTGCAGCTGTAAACTGTAACTGTAAAAGTAAATGTAACTGTCATTGGCCCTGCCGAAGGACACACTAAGGATAAGAGCAATACGGAGAGTGAGAGAGAGCTGGGGAGAGAGAGCGAGCTAGTGCAACAGATAGACACACTTAAAATAGCAAACAACCCAATGAGCAGCAGCTCCTAGTTGACCCAATTCGACCTTGACCCATTTTAGCCCAGCCAGTGCTTAGCCCAGTCAGAGGGGAGGGGCGGCCAGAACTATAATTAAATGTTAATTAGCGAGACGTCTCTCTCTGTCTCTCTTTCTCTGGCCGCCTTTGAAGTTCCACCACTTGGCCAAATCCCCTCGAGAAAGGCCAGGATGCCGCGCTTCACTTCGATTCCATTCGATTCGATTCGAATCGATTCCATTTCCCGGGTCCATTCATCTCATCGTAGATTACAATCAATTCCAATCTGTCAATATCGCTTCACCTGCCCAACATTTATTCCACACGCACGTAATACAGGGCCAGGAACAGGGACAGGGATAGCGGCAGAGACAGCTCGGCCGAGAGGTCCTTGAGGTCCTTGAGTCCCATTCCCACTCTTGCCATTGGAGGCGCCTTTGGTCCGGACCGATAAATGTCAAAGTCAATGCAGAAACATTTTTTTCCTTACGGAAATGCTTCAGACTGAAATTATAATACTCTGCAAGGGTATCAATATTCGTATTCTTTCAGTCATATTTATATGGCAATTTGTACTAGAATTCAAAGCTTAAAAAACTCATAACTAAGTCAAAAAAGCATTAATTTCGATAAGGAAGTCAGTCCTGTGTTAGTTTTCAATAGGATATTAAATCTGCATACTTTTTTTTGACATTTTTAAGATTTTAAATTTTTGACCATTTTTGAAAATTTAACAATGTCAATTTTGACAACATAAAAAATGGAAAAAAATTTTGGAAATTTTTTCTCTTTCCTACATGCCTAGAAAGATTCGCCTGTTCATGCTGATCAAGAATATATATGCTTTATAGGGTCGGAAATGACTCCTTCACACCGTTACAAGCTTCAGACTGAAGTTATAATACCCTGCAAGGGTAAAAATATTGGTATTCATTCAGTCATATTTATATGGAAATTTGTACTAGAATCCACAAATCAAAAAACTCATAACTATGTCAAAAATGAATTAATTTCGATACGGAAAACAGTTCTGTGTTAGTTTTTAATAGAATAATAAATCTGCATACTTTAATTTAGATTTTTAAGATTTTAAATTTTTGACCATTTTTGAAAATTTAACAATGTGAATTTTGACAACATAAAAAATGGAAAAAAATTTTCAAAAAAATTTCTCTTTCCTATATGCCTAAAAAGATTTGCCTGGTGATACTGATCAAGAATATATATGCTTTCTAGGGTCGGAAATGCTTCAGACTGAAAATATAATACCTGGAAGGGTATAAATATTCGTTTTCTTTCAGTCATATTCATGTGGCAATTTGTACTACAATCCAAAGCTTAAAAAACTCATAACTAAGCCAAAAATGCATTAATTTCGCTGAGGAAGTCCGTCCCGTGTTAGTTTTTAATAGGATAATAAATCTGCATACTTCAATTAAATTTTTTAAGATTTTAATTCTTTGACAAATTTTGAAAATTTAACAATGTCAATTTTGACAACATAAAAATTGAAAAAAATTTTTGGAAATTTTTTTTCTTTCCTAAGTGCCTAGAAAGATTCGCCTGTTGATGCTGATCAATAATATATATGCTTTATAGGGTCGGAAATGACTGCTTCCCTGCCTAGCAAGTTTCAGACTGAAATTATAGTAACCTGGAAGGGTATAAATATTCGTACATTTATATGCATATTTGTACTAGAATCCAAAACTTAAAAATCTCATAACTAAGCCAAAAATGCGTTAATTTCGATACGGAAGCCAGTTCTGTGTAAGTTTTTAATAGGACAACAAATCTGCATACTTTAATTGACATTTTTAAGATTTCAAATTTTTGACCATTTTTGAAAATTTAACAATGTGAATTTTGACAACATAAAAAATTGAAAAAATTTTTTTTTAATTTTTCACTTTCCTAAGTGCCTAGAAAGATTCGCCTGGTGATGCTGATCAAGAATATATATGCTTTATAGGGTCGGAAATGACTGCTTCCCTGCCTAGGAAGTTTAAGACTGAAATTATAGTAACCTGGAAGGGTATAAATATTCGTACATTTATATACATATTTGTACTAGAATCCAAAACTTAAAAATCTCATAACTAAGCCAAAAATGCGTTAATTTCGATACGGAAGCCAGTTCTGTGTAAGTTTTTAATAGGATAACAAATCTGCATACTTTAATTGACATTTTTAAGATTTTAAATTTTTGACAATTTTTGAAAATTTAACAATGTCAATTTTGACAACATAAAAATTGGAAAAAAAAAATTTCAAAAATTTTTCTCTTTCCTAAGTGCATAGAAAGATTCGCCTGGTGATGCTGATCAAGAATATATATGCTTTATAGGGTCGGAAATGACTGCTTCCCTGCCTAGGAAGTTTAAGACTGAAATTATAGTAACCTGGAAGGGTATAAATATTCGTACATTTATATGCATATTTGTACTAGAATCCAAAACTTAAAAATCTTATAACTAAGCCAAAAATCCATTAATTTCGATAAGGAAGCCAGTTCTGTGTTAGTTTTTAATAGGAAAATAAATCTGCATACTTCTATATAAATTTTTAAGATTTTAAATTTTTGACCATTTTTGAAAATTTAACAATGTCAATTTTGACAACATAAAAATTGGAAAAAAAAATTTCAAAAAATTTTCTCTTTCCTAAGTGCATAGAAAGATTCGCCTGGTGATGCTGATCAAGAATATATATGCTTTATAGGGTCGGAAATGACTGCTTCCCTGCCTAGCAAGTTTCAGACTGAAATTATAGTAACCTGGAAGGGTATAAATATTCGTACATTTATATGCATATTTGTACTAGAATCCAAAACTTAAAAATCTCATAACTAAGCCAAAAATGCGTTAATTTCGATACGGAAGCCAGTTCTGTGTTAGTTTTTAATAGGATAACAAATCTGCATACTTTAATTGACATTTTTAAGATTTCAAATTTTTGACCATTTTTGAAAATTTAACAATGTGAATTTTGACAACATAAAAAATTGAAAAAAAAAATTTTAAAATTTGTCTCTTTCCTAAGTGCCTAGAAAGATTCGCCTGGTGATGCTGATCAAGAATATATATGCTTTATAGGGTCGGAAATGACTCCTTCACACCGTTACGAGCTTTAGACTGAAATTATAATGCCTTGTAATAATACCTAAAAAATGTTTAGGCAGGCAAATGTAATACAAATGTTAATGGTTTTAAAAACCCTAATGGGATCTGAATCACCATGGATTATGGTATTCAAAATATTCCGAATATTCTAGAAAATATAAAGAGATTTCAAAATAAACTAAGAACAACAATCAAAAGTATGCAATGAATTTTTAAAGGACTCATAGTTTCTGTGAAATGTTGTTACTTATGCCAAACCTTTTGGTTTCAATAGATTTTTAATACAATTATAAACTATTCTATTTGTTATTTATTTAAATAATACACCCACTTTCTCTCTGTCTAACTCATCATCTATCTCGCTCCCAGATTCTTTTTTGTTAAATAATTGAAACGATAAATGTGACACACAATGAAATGCTAGAAATTCAATAAAGTTAACAATTTTACAGGGCGCCGCACATTTGGGGCGTGGCATTGACATGGCATCCGAGGCATGTAGCCATGTAGCTGGCAACATGTAGCCTATATGGAGCCCGCCATGGCTTGTAACTGTAACTTGTTGCTATTCAACGTCCCGCCAGAGCGAGAGAGAACACGAGTGGGACATGCATAAACATGATTTTATGTGCACACAGAACACGACAATAAAAATCACGCATGAATTTCATGGATCCCCAAACTCGCAGCCTCTCTCTCTCTCTCGCTCTCCTACTCTCTCTCTCTTCAGCACTTGCATAAACAACTAGGAGAAATAGAGAAAGCTGGGCAAGGCGAGAAACAAAAAAAGAGAAAGTATGGAGAGAGGTAGAGGAATAAAAAGGTCGTCCGGAGAGTACAAAAAACCTCAACACGAGTAAAACAAAATGTAATTACAACAAGGACTTTTCAACAGCAGCATTTTGCACATTGCAACAGCTTTGTTTAGGGAAAGACCGAGCCGGAGGGGGAGGAGGGCGGTGAAAGGAGGTGAAACAACAATGGCATGTGCGAGAAATGCAACAATGTGCCACGCACGCACACGACTTTTTCGAGTTTGTCTGCGTTTGTGTGTGTGTGTGTGTGTGCAAGTGAAAGTGAAGGTTAGCCACACACAAAGAAAAACTAGGTCAGTTTTGATTATTATTTAAAAAAAAATCATTTTTGTATTATACTCAAGATCCTGTTCAAAAAATTACCCAATAATCATCTTATTCTTTAATATTAATAATTTCTTTCTTTTGTTTCCTTAACTTTTAAATGCATTTTGTTAATATTACAATTTAATGAAATTGTTCGAAAGATTTATAAAATATTTTCCGTGTAAACAAGAGCTCAGTTTAGTTTTGAGTTTAGCCGGGGCCAAAATCCAAAAACCAAAGAGAAGAGCAACACAGGGAGCTGAGGCGGGGTTCTACTACTGACTGGAGGGGATCCTGGATGGTGGCTAGTGGCTAGTGGGTGGTGGGTGGTGGGTGCTGTGTGCGCTGGCTGCCTGGTGGGGCGCTAAGGACGCTCTACACTTGAGCTTTATTGCATACATTAAGGGGCCAAGGTGCGCCGCAAAGCAACACATGCATGCAACGCGTCCTGCGTGTGTGGGTGTAAGCGAGGGCAAAGGCGACTGAATGAGTGTACATATATGCATGTGTTTGTGGCTTCACTGTTCCTACGTCTATTTTCTTAATGGACATTGTCGTTTTCTATTGCCGAGCTGGAAAAGCGGAGCAAGGGAGGGGACATATAGGTTGCAGAAACGGAGACCCACATATTTCGCTGGCACAACTATAAATCAAGCCACAAATCCAGACAGAGGGCGGAAAATAATACAAAATATATATATATATATACAAGATATATGTGTATATACCCGAGCAGGTTGCGGCTGGAAGAGTGATGGCCAAAGTCAGGGACAGCTCGTTTGTTCCAAGATGAGACAGTTTGGAAAGAAATGTGATCCGATGGATACAAGGATGAATGAGGATATAAATTATATACTTATAGAAGCAGCAAGTTTTAAGGAAATATTTTGGTAAAGAAGAAGCACTATTTATGAAGATTATTTAAGTTTGTATATTTGTATTTCAAGAATATTAATTTGCTTTTAGAGAAACCCAAGACCACAAGTCTAAAATATTCACTACATCAATATATTTTAAGTATGAAATGCTGTTTAAATTTCCTTTAACTCCATGAACTTAACCCATATTTATAAACAAAGTTCTAATATATTAACTGTATCTTAAGATATTTGTAAAGAACTAAAAAAAATAAATATAATATAGCCCTAGGTTGTTCTTTAGTCACATATTTTAGTAAGCATAGTACATGCTTAAAAGGACATTCTTTTACCGAAAGAATATACTTGCACAAACTCCTGCTCTCAGCTGGAGCCAGTTTTTCACTTACTGCCTCAACGATCATTATTTTCGGGAGGAAGGACGGCATGCCCCAGCTGGGGACCCCTTCCATGAATGCCAAGTAGGCAACACGTAGAACGGGAACAAAAGGATTCAGGGGCAGGACATTCGGGGCGGCTCATTGTTTGGCACTTAGTCAGGACGATGTCGGCACAGAGAGGCTCCTGCTCCTCCTGCTCCTCCTGCTGCTGCTGCTGCTGCTGCACGGCAGCTACGTCAATGTCGATTAGATGATGCTCCTCTAAGCTGCCAGCAATCCCCGCCTGACTAACGAGCGGCTGATGCGACAAGCGCCATTTGGCTTTTAGTTTGGCCAGAATGCCAGGGCAAGGGGCGAGAGAGGGGGGCGAGGTGGAGTGATGCACCTGCAATAACAACCTGAGGACACGCGGCTGTGGCAGCGATGAGATGGCGTTGACATCCTTGACATGCTTGCGTGATGCCATGACAATTGCGCCACAAATCACGACCTCTGTGTCTCAGTCTACTTTAAATTCCCAGTCTCACACTCTATCCAGAGACAAAAACACCGAAAGAAATGCCCCCCTGGGAGGCGACACAAACAAATAATTTATGTAGATCCTACTTAAGTGCAGAGATAGGTATAAAATTTACTTGAAATATCTATAAGAAGCTTGGTAAATGCTTAAGCAAGATTTTCGTATATACTTTTTAACAATTAAACTAAATGAATTATAGAACTAACTAAACTAAATAAATAACTAAATCAAGAATTAAATGAAAAACTTAATGGACAACTAACTTTAGAACTAAATAAACAATTAAATGAAACATCAAGAAAGGTTGATTGAATGCCAAATTTGTTTACAAACTTTTGAGCTTGTTTATGTTATTGATTTCAATTGTTAATTGTACAATTACTTGCACTTGCTTGCCAGGTTAAGCAGCGAGGAACATCAGGTAGCGCTTCGCCGAAAGAGTTCCTTGGGAACTTGCCACTTGCATACACTTCTGGAAAATCTCACAGGGATCAGCACTGACGTTCATGTGCTCCTGTATACAGTCTAGAATCTGTTGATTAACCTTTGAATCTGTGGCTCTAATGTGAGCCAGCAAATGTATTTCATTGTTGGCAAACAAAACAAAACTGATAATTCGGCAATATATATGGATTTTTTATAGACTTTACGCTCTAAAAGCTCCATGAACTACATTTGAGCAGAATAAATAAACATTACTCACTTCTCCGAGAGTAAATTAATGGTACTTATCAATAATTGGATTTGGTTTATAGTACAAACACAATTTGCCGTGCATAAAAGCTTAAATACAAATTGTTGGAGATTAGTCATAAATGTGTAGAGTTTATCATTCAAATACTTATAACTATGTATATACCAAACAAATAACATATAAATATGTAATAGTAAATTTATATATAGTATACTATACTATTTTAATATATATCTATATAAATTTATAAAATAATCTTAGAGTCAAACGATTAAAGATTGAGTACTAAGTAAGCATGGATATAGCTATACTATATTTAATGTAAAGATTTGATATGTTTGCGTTCAACAAATCGTATTAAATATTATTTTTCAAATAAATTTAAATTCATATATTTTCTAAAATGTAAAATTTCGATTCATTAAAGTTTACGATATTCCCTAAATGATATTTAGCGATAAATTTATCGATATATTGACCCTTTCATGCTTTATACACCCCATATAGATATGTTTCGGAAGAATAGGCTGTTTCTACACTATATATATTTTCAAATGAAAAAACCCTTTTTGAATTTAAGACTTTAATGTTATATGAAATCCTGAAGAACCATCCTATACTAAGACCTCTGATCTGACATTTTCGCCTAGTGTCTGGGCATATTTCTTAATTAAAAACCCTGCCGTTTTGAGCTCAATTAATAGGCCATGGCGAAACACCGTTACGCACTTTATGGTCGCTGCAATTTTGTTGCAGTTTTCCGACGCCACTGACAGCGCGCTAAGATGGGAAAATTGGGAAAAGGGGAAATGGATTTTGGGCGCACTTCCCTTGTCCCTTTCCTTCGATCCCCTTTGCCTTGCAGACAGGAGTCGCATCAAAAATTCAACTGTCTGTCAATTATGAGCCGAAAAAGAAAATACACACTTGATGCTGTCTGCCGACAAGCACATATAGATGCCTATATATACGCATATATATATATGTGTGAATATGTACAGATATATATACAAGGCTGATTGGAGTGGTGTGTGTATATAAATCTATTGAATGAAACTCGCTGAGACTTGGGACTTTGAGTAAAAGAGCCACGCACCCACGCAATCGCTCTCTTCGCTCTCTCCGAGGAGTAGTTTTCTCCGCTCTCGGGCTTCGCTGGCTCTCTCTCTCTCTCTGTCACTCTCTCTGTGTGTGTGGTTCCAGGATTTGAGCGGAAAAAGAAAAACGGGAACAAACATGCGCATCCCCGAATATCCTTGAAATGGCTGTGCGAATCTCGATTCCAGATTTTAATTCATTATGCGCGCCAGAATAACTCAACTCAATTCTGGGAGCTCACCAGGTCCACACACACAGCTTCAGGTCCAGTCACAAGGGGGTGGTGGGTGTGGGAGTTCTGGGGGACTGGAGACTGGGGACTGGGATCTAGGGACTCTGGACCAGAACCCACACTCACCTGACTCCTCCTGGCCGCCACCCGAAACCTCGGCTCACGCTCACGTTGCTAATGTCACCATGGAGACACAGCGGTCGAAAAACTGGGGAATTGGGGAACTGGGCGCCCTGGCTATGCAAATATCTCCTCGACGCACAACAAAGTAAAATTCGCTTTGGGCCAGCAGCTACCATCCCCTGCGTGGAACCCCCTTTCGACACACACACTCACACAGATAAACGAGCGAAATTTGCATGTTTTTCTTTCTGTTCTGTCTGTTTTCCCGACAGACTGCTGTCGCTCCTGCCGGCGGCGGCGGGTCGGAAAACTAGAGGAGCCTCGCCCCGGCCAAGTCAGTCAATTGGGCCCCCTCATTCTCGTCCCAATCTCGGTCTCCGCACGCGTCCCCTGACCCCTGGAATGCTATATACATACATATATCCCCCCATTCACTTTCATTTCGGCTGCTGTTTCGCCACTGCCGGTGCAACAGAGGCGTACGCAGCGGGTCCTCTTCCTTTTGGCTTTATGGCTCCCACAAGGACACTTGAGGATACTATTTTTGGTTTGTTTTTGTAGATTCGAACTCGATTTATTTATTTAATATTCCCAAAGGAATAGGAAAATTAAAGGACTATGATATTTTGCAGTTAATTTGGGACAGTAAATTTTATATTGCATACTTTTTAGCAACTTTTTTGGTGGTTTCAAATCAGGAGTTTTGTATATCCTTGTAGGGTATTATGATTTCAGCCAGGAGCTAGCAATATAATAAAGCAGTTATTTCCGAACCTATAAATCATATATATTCTTGATCAGCATCAACAGCAGAATCAATCTAGCTATCTCCGAAAGAGTAAAAAAGTTTCCAAATTAAAATTAATGCCTTTCGGCAAATATCATTAGTCGATAAAATTGACATCTGAAAATATCAATAAATATCGTTTCAAAGAAACTGCATATTTTAAACTTATGATCTATTTCCGAAACGATCCTATAATTTAAATTGTAAACTTCGATTTCCTGAAGTTATTTATCTCTGTGTTTCAAATTTTTTAAAGAATATGAAAACATGAAAGTTATTAAAAGTTTAATAACGATTTCAAGTCTCTAGAGATTTCTTAAATAGTATCTAAAGATACATTTTTAAACCATTGCCATTAAGCCAAGTTTAAAGAACATATAATTTCTTTAAAAAAAAAAAAAACATGATCCCCCTGACAATATTCCTACTACGCCCCTGCGCTGCATACATTACATCGTTCGAGGGGGCGTGAATAAAAGGAGCGGCGGGATCCCGAACGTCGAGCCTTTGGATAGCCTGTTTGTAATTCGCTTTGCAGTCGCCATGGGCACAATTATTTTTTACCTTTTATGGGGCATCGGGCTCGAGCCCGTGGAAACTCCCCGGGTTTTCTCTTTTCCCGTTCTTTCCACCTTCTTTTTTTTTTAAACGCTTTTAGTGCATGAAAGTATCGGAGCAGCGGCGAGGCATTCAAGTGTCTGGCAAACAGCCGCAGAAAACTCTAGCCAGCGATTTTAATTTCTCCGCCGCTGCTCGGTGGCGGGATAGATACACCAAAAGATACTTTAGTTGCCCCTTTGCGTAGAGGAGATAATATCATTTTCATCACCATCATCATCATAAAGGTTACGGGGGCGATTTGCTGGCTCAACTAGCGACTAGTTTTTAGTGGCAGACAGTAAATTAATTAACAATTTAGGCGAGTACGTTCAATAGAAATGCCATCCATCAATGGAAAACTATATAAAAATGTTTTATTGTATCAATATACATACAAAGGAGGCAATATAATATTATTCAATAAAAAGCAAACCATAAATTGAAAGACAGGCAGCACGAAAAATACGCTCGAGTTACCGACATTCATTTGAAAATCAATAAAAGCTTTATCGATTTAGTTTACGGCCACTTTTTGAGTGACTATTAATTGGGGCCGTGAAGACCAGGCAGGGAAATAGCCATAAAGCACTATAATCGTAAAAGTCAAGTTTGGGAATAAAATCCTAACTGAATATTTTGCGTATTGAATGAGAATTAACAATGGCATCATATAGAAAAACAAATATGATGTAAGAGTACTTATGAGACAAAAATAAAACTCTTTACTCTTTAAAAAATATTAAAATTAGAAACCATAACAGGAAGTGATTACTTTAATAAAAATGAAATCAATTTAAAACAATATATATACTATGTACTTTAACGAAAATACAAAGGTCAAGAACTTGATTATTGATTAGCAGCTTTAGTATTTGATAATTATATCAAAAGCATTAGCCAATGAATCAATAACAATTAAAGAACATTGAAAACAAGGAAAAACACAATACATTAGGTACAAAAGGTGATTTTGTCAATATAATTAAAACTACCTATGGATAGGTAATGTTATTTGAAAACGATTAATGTCGATAATGTGGTTTTTAAAGTCGATAACTATTGTTGATTACTGAAAGCAAGGAAAAACCCGATTCTAGAGACAAAATAAGTTACAAACTTTGAAGACAAATGCTAAATAAATTAAATTTAATTTAATCCATAAATTAAACGGTTTTAAATATGTCAAAAGGTCATAATTTCCCGTGACAGGCATGTAAGCCGATATTGCGGAATACAACCCCACACGCAGCTGATTGAAATTAAGTAAGGAATTTTTTCCGGAATCACAAAGTCGTTGGAATCCAATACAAGGTCGTAAACAGAATGGAAATTCCCGAGCGAGGGAGCGCGCGCCGCCAGGTGAGCTAAGGATATACATAGGTGTGGTATCCCCCACCTACCCCATCCGGCTTCCTGGGCCGCCTTCCTTCCCAACATCCGGTTCCTTCTGAGAGTTCTCTCCCGTTACTTGTTTCGCTTTTTTATGACATTTTTAAGTAAGTCGCCGCGCGCAGCTTGCAAGTCTCAAGTCTCAAAACTCTCCCACCGCCAATTTCGTCTGCCAGGTTTCCCGTCAATTCCCTGGCTTTTCCTGCGCCATTTCTTCTTTTTTGTTTTTGTAATTGAATGCGTTAAATTACAGCAAATTTATGCTTATCAAGTTTTGTTTCAGCTTCCCTCCCCCGTAAGCATTATCCTCGCTATCCGCCCGCCGTCTGGGGGCCCACGAGTGCTGTTTACGGTTATTTAGGCGCAGGCACTAAGTTCCCTCCTTGCTCCTGTAATTTTTGTCCTTCTTTTACGATCCTGGGCGAGGAAGAAACGCCAGGATTGGCAGTATAAAAAATACTTATTTGCAAACTTTTGTGGCGGCATCGCTGACTCATTCAAGGATGACAATGAGGAGGAACCGGATCTGGAGATGGGCCAAGCTGAGCTGAGCTGAGCTGCTGCTCGGCGGACGCCTACAGGTGCCCCCAAAGGGCGGGCAGGGACTTGGACCCACTAAGAAGCGATGGCAGCGTGATTCACGATGGCATTTAGCAAGTCCTTGGAGAGAAAACTACTGCACGCACAAGTTCCAAAGGATCCGGTGATTAAAATACACGACACGCAGTAGACAAGAAATATTAACTACTTCAGCTAACAGATAATATTTAAGAGATAAACAGAGAAATTTAAAAGTTGGTATCTGAATAGATAGATATACTTTTCAAGCCCAGAAATCTCTCCTTCTTACAGGACTACTTACAAATTCAAAAGACAAGTATTCCCAAATTTACATTTCACTTGACGCCGGTTGTGAAATTATCATAACCATGCCTGAATTATTGAAGATGCCACAACTATCACTGGAAGTCATCCAATTATTTTTGGCTCACCTCTAGCCAAAATGCAAAGGAAACTATAAGGAGAGCAAGGTTAGTCCGGCGGCGTTGGCGCCACGGAAGTGCAGAACGTGTAACTGAAACTTGTTTTCCTAACACTGCAACTTGGCCCGCTTTGTGCTGCCTCGGTTGGTTCTTCCGTCTTCAGCCACAGATACAACTAAATCAGTTACAGATACAAATGCGCACACATTCGCACACAGAGCGACGACAACCTTGAAAGTTGCTCCTGCTCGTGCAGTGAGCGATGGGAAGCTGGAGCCGGAAGTTCTAACCAAAGCCAAAGTCAGAGGCAGACTCGGAGCCAGAGTCACAGGCAGAGCCGGGCTCTGAGATATTCGCAGTACCTGGCAGCAGGTACACTGAACGACATTCTGTTCAACTTTAAGCAAATATTCATTTTGCATAATATTAAAAAACATAAACTTCCCTTTCCCTACAATAGCAAGTCAGGGTTGTATTTATATCTTGCAGATCAGTATAAATATTTACCATAAAACTACATATCGTAAAAAAATTGATTTCAATATAGTAATTATATTAAATTTCACATCTTCAAAGCAAAATTTCATCATTAAATCGGTGAAATTATTATATAAGTTGAGTCTCACATTACAAAATATATTTTTGTATGCAAATAGAAATAGTTTTACTACAAAATTTCAAGCAAAGTAAAGCTCAAGAATATACTATTCAAATTACCATAAAACGTAAAATTTATATTTTCCCGTGCAGCGACAGTGTGGACAGTGTGGGCCAAGTTTGAAAGTTGGCTTAGAACAAAACCTGAAACATGCCAATGGTAGACGGAAGAACTTTGCTCATTGCCAGAAGTTCTGTGCCAGTTCTCAGGATATTAACAAGGATATTAACAAATACATTGTGGCCAAGTAATCCAAAGTCCCAAGTCTTGCTTAGGAAAATCGCATTCCTCCAAAAAATAAAAATAAAGCACACATATAGAGGGGGAAAATTAAAGCAGAAATTGTCCGGCCCAGCTTCTCCACGCAAATCCAATAGAAATTTATGTCATTTAAATGCACGAAAATGCGTAAAATGTCTTAAAATAAAATATATGACCGGGCCATATATATATACTTGGGAACGGAATGGAATGGCTGACAGTGTCAAGGTGCCATGGCCCCAGACTGGAATTGCCGCACAATTTATGCGTCCGCCAACTGGCAAACAACAAAGGCAATAAGCTTGAATGCTGAAAAATTGCGTCTTGGCAATTTCCCACTGCTGATTTTCCAATCAGTGCACACTCCTCCGATATCGGCTTATTGAAAATATTTGTCTTTGCCGACCAATTCGCAAGTCCCAATCCCCGAAAAGCGAACAGCGAACAGCGAACAGCAAACGGCGGACGGCAAACTGCCGTCTTCATTAGTCTCTGTCGGAAAATGTGAAAAACGGAGTGGTGGAGAAAATGGTGCAAAGAAATAAAGAACAGACATCTGAGAGAGAGAGCAGGTCGGGAAAAAGTCAAAGACTTCGCTGCCTACTCCCCCGACGCTGCTTAAGTAATAACTTTTCAACGCAAAGGAGACAATGGAACGGGAGTCCTTTTATAAGGGAGCCAAGAGCAAAACCAAGTGCGGAAAATGAGGAAAATGTCTGGCCTGCATCTCTGTATATCTGCAGGCAAGCTGGCTGAAATATATTATTAAATTCACAACACAAATTAATTATAGTTGCCATTGTGTTAATACATTATTTCGGACACAGTTTAGTCTTTCTCACCTGCAGGCCTTTTGCCCGACTGTTAATTGATAAATAACTTAACAAAAGTTAATTTCCATGTATTGTATTTGCATTTAATTATCATCACCATTAAATGAGCTCATTTAGCTGGAAAATTATTATTGACAGCTACCAGCAGCTACTCAAGTGTTAAGCCTCTTCAACAATGCAATTTTCTTAATAAACTTTACATCAGATGTGAAAGCAATTACTACGATTACTATGGGGTTAATTGTAAGGCCTGAAATATTATATATAAACTCATTTGCTAGGTGAAAAGTCTCCCCTCTTTGAGTATACATTCATGGAATATAAACTAAATCTTTCCTTCAAATTATTCTTGAAATAAAATCAAATTTCCTAGCTGGCCTTATCGATTTTTAAATTGACAAATCACTAAGCTGGTAAAAGATAAATCTAAACATATTTGTAAACATGAAAATCCATTCAGACATATTCAATTTCCAACCAGCAGCTTGTTGAGTCTAAGCTTGTGGAGAAATATTCAAAATAAAAGCCAGGACTTTGCCTTCTTTTCTCTAAAAATTCTAAAAATTCAACCAATCTGGTGAGCATAAAAATCAATTAAAGTTGAAGGTAAATAAAAATAAATAATGTTAAAAAATGCTGACAGAGACTGAAGTTTATAGTCATCTAAAATCTAAATGTAAGCTCTTTTTTTGCTGTTATCAAAACTTTTCTCATCATTCTAGCAATTTATGGAAACTCTGAACGGAATGTGAACTTCATTTAGTGCATTCAAAACTCCGCGGCAGTGTAGACACTTGAAGCTAACAACGAGAATTAAGTTGAACTGTGCCGCAGAGCAGCCTGTTATTTCTGTCAACAGCGGGGACTCCCCTAAAATAAAAAAAAGAAGAACTCTCAACTTCTCAGCTCTCGATGCAACTTGAAAGGGGACAGACCCGGGGAGAAGGACCAGGACCAGGACGAGGACCAGGACCAGGACGAGTGTTGTATATATAACATTTGGAAACGGGGCTTTGTTTTCCCAACTTGCTGCTCCGCTTTCGGTGTGGATTTTTTCGAGTGACTTCGGGGAGCAATCCCCCGGACTGTGTGGATGTGGCCTCCTGGGGGGCCTCCTCCGCATGACAATTCTATATTCTTCCTTTTTTTTCTACTTGGATATTTGTCTCATTCCCTACGTACCCACTTCGTCTTTGTTTTTCTTTTCTTTTCCTCTTTTTTTTTTTAACTTTTTCCCGCTTTTCTGGCAATTGCGGAGCTCAGCGAGCAGTGAAAACTAAAAATATGGCCAAGTTTGGCTCAGGGCGATCTCCATGCGAATTTATGGGCCGCCGCCGCCGCTGCCGCTGCCTGGGAATTTCCCGCATGTACACACACAGTGAGCATATATAATAGATATAGCCGTGGATATAGCTTTTCTGTGTGTACTCACCCGTTGTTTGGCTTTTACTTTTTACCGACATTTCTTGGCCCCTTGTTTAAAGCGCCGTGAAAATGCCCGGCGAGGAAATTGAAAAATCGGATGTGGAATTGAATAATGTGTGGGTGGGTGGGTGGTCTGGAGAGAAGGTTAGATGATGGCAACCTGCAAGGCCACGCAGTGTCACCTTGCCCCAAGATTTATGCGAGAGGAGGAGGCAAGATGGAAAGAGTTCTGTGGCAGAGATTTCGCATTTGAAATTGATAGTGCGACATGAGTGGGATTTGTTCGAGTTTCGCTGCTCTCAGCGAAAAGCGGAAAATGGAAAATGCTCGAGCGGAGCCCAGCACTTGTTAACGCAAATGTTAGTCTGTGGTAAGGCGAGATGTTCAACAATTGGCGAGAGGTCTGCTCGTATAACAGAAGGACTGCTGACTAATGTAGCTTCACAAGTTCATTGTTGACCTTTGATGACAGCATTTGTGCGAAGTCTCTGCATTTTTCAATGAGAATAATGGGTTTCCCTAGCTTCAGCTTTCACGGAAATTGAGTTTGTATAAGTTTTCATTGAAGTTTTCCTTATTATAATAATTGAAGAGCTCTTGAAAATGATATCCTCTTGAATTAAACACCTTATTAATATTATAAAAATATGTTTCTACATTAAAAAAGTAATGTTGCTGTCCCTTAATATTAAATCACTATAACTTAAAACCTCGAATAAATGTCTAAATGATGATGGGCTTCTTTTTGTCTACGAGTCTAGAGGACAACCCTTTTGTCAGCCTTTTAAAAGGTAATAAAAGTGGCAACGATTCGACGCGTCCTTTCGGCCAAACAATTTCCGTTGAAAGCTCGTCTCAAGTTTTACCGCATACTTTAATATTTACAATTATTTAATTAGTGACCACCTAAGCAAACGCTGGGCAAAAAGGGAAAGTTCCTGGCCAAAAGGTAAACGCCGCTGGAGGGTAAACAAAAGGGGGCCAAAGTGTAGATTCAAAAGGAGTGAAGGAGGCAAGGAGCTGGAAGCAGCATACTGAATAGTTGTCGTGGCGCACTCACCTTTAATTATCGCCAGGAAGATCAACAGGACAAACAGCGACAGCGACGCTGGCAGCGGGGAGTCCATGTCCTTGGCTTGTTTGTTTCGCGTGGCTCCTGGCTTGAATGGCTCTGCCCCGCCGCCTCCTTTCACTGTGGGTATCGGTGTGGATGTGGCTCCGGCGCCGGCTCCGCTGCAAAGTGGCTGGCAATCCTTGCCTCGTCGTCACCTTGGCTAAATAGTTGGCCAGGACTACTGCTCAGGCAACCTGCGGCAACCAAGCGGCGACGATGATTAGCACAATGGACCGGGAACAAAAGCCAAGCTCAACAAGGTGGCGCTGGGGATCGAACTCAGTTCATGGAACGCGCTTCGTCCTTAATTTTCAGCCGGGAAATCTCTCAATTCTCTGCTCCCTTGATTATTATTTTATTCGGGTATTTTTTAAGCAAATATTTGGCACGCGTGTTCCTACTGCTGGCCTCGGATTTTGCTGCGGTTGTGGCTGCTTGGTTGGTGGCTGTGGTCCGGCTTCCTTTTCCACTTCTTGGTTTTAGCGCTGCAGATTTAATTTCCGGTTTTCGCCTGGTCACAGATCTGCTTCCTTTTGCTTTCTGCGTTTCTTTATTTTTTTGGGAGTTTTTCCGCCGTTTCTATTTGACTAATTCTCTTTCGTTTGCTTTTCGGTTTCAGTTTTCCCTTCGCACTCCTGCCTTTGCTATAATTTACATAATTTGCACTTTTTTCTGGTTTGCTTATTTGTGTGTGTTTTTTTTCCTTCTGTTTGTATGATTTATTTTATTTGTTTTAGAGCTTGAGAAACCTTAGGTAGCAGTTGTTGTTGTTGTTCTGGTTGTTTTATATATTTTTTCGGTGATCCTTAACCTTCTTTTTAGTAGAGTTTAGTATCGTTGTTTCGTTCAGTTGTAAGATGTTACCTGGAAATAATAAGGAAAATATATATTACGATTAAATACACTAAAGATTATGGTCTATAATTGCATTATTTGGATTTACAATATAGAAAATGTTTTAAATTTTTAACAAAATAATATAAATTACAATCAAACAAATTAGTTAAATTACTTAAACATATGGTTTTGATATCGTTCTATTATTGAATATTTATATTATTAGTAAAATGTCTTGCTTAATTGTATTTTCTTTCCTTTTTCCTGTGACATCACTTCTTTATCATAACTCAAAGTTCAAGTATTTCCATCTCAAAAATGTCAACTTTATGCAAAACTTTGTAGTTCTCGCAGACCCTCTTCTGGGCTCTCCCCGTATTTAATTTAGCTTAGCAGTTAGTCTCGCCTTTATCTAGATGCCGAGTCCCCGTTCCTCATTTAACGCTATTTGCATTAATTCCCTTGGTCATAAGCTCCTACGCTTTTCCGGCTTTCCCTATACACACACAAACACAATCTTTGCTTAGTTTGCTCCTTTGATATCAAATCCCTGGCCACAACTTAGCGAACTGCGAACTGGCCGCAAAGCGAGGCGACAGAGCGACCACAAAAAAATAAGCAGATACCTGAAAAGCGGTTTTAAAGCCACAAAAAAGAAATGCCAGAAAAACCTTAAGTTAATTTTTCATTACAAAATATACTTTCAACCCCATTAAATGTTTTTCTAACCCAAATTTCATGGTGAGAACGACCTGCAGCTGCTTTGTCACCTCGAAGGAATGTGATGAAACTAATGAGCCAGGACGTTTTTCCAGAGTTGCCTACTGCTCTCGAAGAACGAGTAAAATCGATAGAAATATTAATTTAAAATTAAAGAATTACCAATCATTAAATCTTTAAAAAAAATCTATATTTAATAAGCATTTATCTTTTAAGAAGTTATATTTAAACTCATCGTGATATTTGAAAGATTTGTTTTTAAGATTTCAAGCCAAATCGGTAAATATAATTACATTTTACTTTATATAAACAAACTTTAAATTAGAAAGACTGTATTTTTATTTACATTTCTTTAAATATTTTATTGTATTTGTTTACTTGTATACAAATTTTATCATAGTTCAAAATACAGCAAAATTTAATACACTTTTTATATTATTCCATTTAAATTTCGTATAACATTGATTTAAATTCTCAATTTAAATATAAAATATTAGCCAATAAATTGTAAAATCCTTAATTACATTCCCCGAGGCAACTCCAGCGTGAAAATAAGCTTGTTTGGCAACCCTGTTAACCTCCGCTGCGAACCCTAGCCATTGATTAGTTTTTGTTTTCGGTCAACAAACTTGAGTAAATTAAAACAATGAATTTGCGTAAAAACGCGAAGCGAACAAAAACAACACGAAAACAAAAAAAAAACGGAAAACAAAAAAGGAGGAGGAGAAAAGGAAAATGAGAAAAACCGAAGCAGAAAAAATAACAAAAGCAGGCGAAGCGCAAATTAAAACAGTGGCTGCTGGCTCCCCGGGAAAAACAGGGGCGGTGGGTGGTGGCCAATGGGCGTGGCCATTGGGCCGAGAAATGCAGTAATTGAAATACATGCGGCGGCGGCAGCAATAATGGCAGCATCGAGTACGCCGCTGCGTGTGGCACGAACTGCGATGCCACAGAACAACGAGAAAATAAATAGAAACAAAATAATTGAATAATTAGACTAAAAGATACCCTAGAAAGCTATTTTCAAGCAACATTTATAGTGTTTTTTAAACCAAAGAAAACAAATTAATAATACGTACTAAATCTTTGAAATATAACCCCGTTTTCCCTTATTTAGAATCATAAATTACATTTAAAGTATAATACTTGTTATTTGTTTATGTAAAATACAAGAAAAAGCTATAATTTAATTCATTTTTTAGTAGAAAATACTTAAAAAGGTAGATTTTTGCTTATAGAAAAATAAATTGTTACTATATTTATTTTTATTAGCTATCATTGCTCATCATTCATCAAACTATAAAAATTTGTCATTTGTCGTTTTTATTACCTAGCTAATTAAATCATTTTTTGCATTGTTTTATGGAGCTTTTTGTCTATAAGCTTTTCTTGGTATATTTATTAAAAAACAAATCAAAACGGAAAAGCATTAAATTAATTAAAAACAGAATATAAAGGAAAACTAATAAGCAATTAAAAATAGTTTTAAAATGTTAAACAAATATTTAAATCCCAATCAACTAGTTTAAAAACAAAAAAAAAACAATTCTTTACCAGGCTCCTCAGTTTAAATGGTGAAAAATTTAACATGAAAAAATGCGGTAGAGAAAATTCCTTGAGATTTTCTTCTTGGGAAAGTCTTCAGCCAGTCTGCTTAGCTGCTTTCAGGGTTATATTCTGAATAATAATTAATTTGCTCCGGAAAAGCGAAAAGTGAGTAGCGAAAAGCCTTTTCGTCCACCTGTTACATACACTACACGAAAGGACGCCACGAACTATTGGAAAATAACGCAGCATGCTTTCAGGCGCCCGGCCATCATCCGTGCCACAGAAAGCCACAATAATTTACACGTGCTCGATGGCCACAGAGGGGGAAATGGGGGTGCGGAGGGGCGGCTAGGTGGAGCAACCACATCATTTGGGATAAACTAAGTCCGGGGGATAGCCGAGGACTGGGCTGGCAGGTTGAAAGGGCATTAATTATGATGGAAAATTAAAATATTCAACTTATTTGATTCCCGGGCTGCGCTGCCGGAGTCACGCACCGGAGGCGCACATTTCTGAGGCAAGTGTAAGTATATATATACACCCTCCCACACCCTCTCCCCTTTCCCCCAACTTTTCCATATCTTTTTGTCTACGGTCTACAGCGTCAGCTGTTTGCGTAATTAGAGGTTTTATGAGTTATGTCCGTGTGCGTGTGTATCCCAGTAAAAGGGAAACGCTAAGCCAGGACCAAAAATGGAGCAGGAGTTGGCTGTGTCCTTCGGCAGAACCGGTGCTGCCCTTGTCGCGGTTAATTAATTTCAAGTTTAGTTTCAGTTCGCCTCCAATTTGTTGGTTCTGCGGGTTGTGCTTTTTGGCACAAAGCTGGCAGGTAAAAAGTTTCAAAGTCAATTTAATGCTTCGCCAATGATGAGAGCCAGCCGCCGCCGCCGCCGCCGCCGTTGTCGTCGTGGCGCACAATGAGCCTTGAAATTGTGGAAGCAGAAGAAAGCTCTCTCTCCCCTCCCACGATCAAGTAAAAGCGACAAAAAAAAAATACCGAATCCCGCAAAGAATCTGGCTTTCCCTTGTGCCAAAGCTGGTTGCATTTTTTAGCTCTCACCCCGCATGGCCTCAAATTACCTGCCGACAGCAGCTTTCTCCATTTTCCAGTTCCCAGCAGTGTGCCACAAGTGCCCCGCACAGTATCCGCTTTGAGGTTTCAACTTTTTGCGGTCGTCGGTTCATAATTGAACCCTTTGGTGGCCACACATGGTACTGCATGCATGGCCGGGAGATTGCTGCACAAATTTGCTTTAACCCACTGAAAATTATGCTCAAGGGAATCCACTTAGCGGCTTAGATGCCATGCATCCGCGAACAATGTGGGTTTCCCTTACACGGCAAAATAATGTTCGACAAACATACATTGCATATATACAAAGAAAAGGTAATTTCAATGGAAATCTCTTGTTATTTATAACTGTTTCGGAGGTGCACTCGATAACGCGAAAACTTTCGGGGTATTGCGCGACGATCGACGTTCTAATTAGGTTCACATGTAAAACTGTACTAAGTTAGAGTAGCTTAGGCATAAGTTAGGGAGAGCAGATTGGAAAGATCTAGAAGTGCAGAGGGAGTGGGTGAGAGAGGGAGCTTGCAAGAGAGAGAGAGCTTAGAAGGGATTGCATCAGCTGAATTACACTGCCTCTTGAAAGTAAGCGCCCGCTTGGTGCGAACATTTACAAATATTAAAGTTTTAATATAAATATTTGAGTAAATATAATTATAGAGAAATATATCAACAAAAATATTGTAAATATTTAACTATTGCGATTTAATATTATATATATATATATATTATTTTAGAAAAATAAATTAATTTGTTTTGATAAATTAAAGAAAATCTATATATTAAATCCTGTATCGATTATACAAGAGGTTATATGAAATAATATATTTTAACAAAGCGATATATATACATAAAATTGCATACATATATGCAAACAAATTATTTCCTTTCTTTATTTAATTTGTAAATTTTTCTAGTTGTTAACTACATATTCGATAGCTTTTTAAGGTTAAATCTCCCCATTATTTTCTCTCTCTGTGCGTGGGGGAACTCAAAACTTTGATTGACTGCATAATGTGCGCCGAACGGCGGACTAATCAGCCGCTTAAGTGCGTTTCGAAAGCCAATCAAAGTAAAACTGCATGTTAAATGAGCTTTCGTCATAGAATTTGGAGTGCGTATATATACGATATATATATATTGGAATGCCGGCTGGCAAGACTGACAGAATGGCAAGCAGACGGAATGACAGACGCCCGCGGCCACCTCAGCTCACTTGTGGCCTTTGCCCTGCACTCATCCATTCATTCAGTCATTCATTCAGCTGCTAACATGCCGATAAACACACACACAACACCCACGGACACTCATGCGAGGCTGCTGCAAATATTGCCATTGAACGGAACGTCAAAAGTCATTTCGACAAAATATAGCTGCATACTTTTGTGCGCTGCCATTCGTTGGAGTGGTGGCTCTTCTACCTTTTTTTGGAGAGCGCATTTCACTGAAGGAGCCTGGGGAGTGGGTGGAGTAAGGGGTGGGAAGAGGATGCAGTCCTGTGGGTGGAGTGGTGTGGACGTGGTGGAGTCAAGGCTTTTGTTAGCACAAAGCCAAAACAACAAGTGCTATGTAATTACAACAACAACAACAACAGGAACAGGAAAACAGCACAAACAACAAGGGAAATGCTAAAGTGCACTGAAGAGAAAACTGCAGGAGGTAAGGCTCAGCTTATTTTGTTGTTTTTCATTGTTTTCTTGTTTTTTACAAGCCTGTAAATGGCCTCGTGAGGGGTCACGACGAAGTAATACTACTCGAGTTTTTATTAAACTTCACTCAACATTTTCAAGTGCAGCTCCATCTCAATCCATTGAATTAATTTTAATTTAATTTAAAACTTTAAGTGCAAGGTATTGTGAAAATTACATTTAGAGCAATTATTTTAAATGTATTCATCTTTAAACTCGAAAATAAATTACTATTTATATTAAATATTTTCTAGAGGGTTATTTATAACAGTTTCTATTAATTTTCCAACAAATCAATGTCATAAAAATAGAGCAGATTTATTTAAAGTCTTAAACGATATACGATTCGTGGCCTTTGTGCCCAAAAAAGAAGCCACGAACTCATCACTTAGCCGCCTGTTGCCCGCCAACTGGGTCAGACATCGCATCGATAATGAGGCAGCCGTCGATGCTGGGATGGATTGGTTTGGTGACGGGTCTGAGGACTCCGACTCCGGACTCGGATTCGGATTCGGATGGGGAAACGGACGAGGATGACAACGATTATGATGAGGAGCTGCGGTTCCGGATGCAGACGGTGATGATGACGATGATGTGCAGCTGACATTATAAACAATTTCGCAGCCATTGGCGCAGTTTAATTAAAATGGCGACCAAAAATATTCAACTATAATCTATTGCAAGCGAAAAAGGAAGGGAAAGGACCCAGATAGGAGCCATAGGGATAAAGAGAGAGAGGAATGAGGGACGAAGTTAATTTCATGGCGCAAAAAGAGGAAATGGCACAGCAAACAAAGACAAAGACAATGGCCAGGGCCAGGAAAACCCAACCGAGCAGTAGTCTGCAGCCAGGATGCGCAGGATGGCCGAAGGGATCCGGATTCGGTAGGGGCGGGGGCGGGGGCCACTGAGACAGAAATTAAATTGGAAATGTTGTACTACGTGCAGCAGACAAGCTAAAAGGAAATACACCAAAGGCAACGTGAAATGCAAAACAAAAAATATCCTTGCAGACCCTGCTCTCTGTCGCTCTCCCTGTGGCTGGCTGTGTGCCGTGGGTGGGCGCAACAACAAGTGGCCAGGACACGGCCAGCGGAAGCTGTTGCTGCAGGATGCAGGATGCAGGACCCTGTGTTATTATACAAATGGAGGCGGCCTCTTATAAGTTGGAAATTGTCTCAGATTTAGCAGGAAGAAAAACGAGGGGAAGCCTTAAAAAAAAAGGACTAAACTAAAATACAACAAGGGAAATGGCAGCCGCGATTTTCCCAGAAACGATAGAGAAATGCTCTTCCACGGAGCGGCTATTAGAGGAAGTTTTATAAACATTATTTCAGGGAACTACTTCGAACTTCACAAAGCGGCGAACAAGGATTTAGATAATGCAAATACAGGAAGTTCATGATTCATATGTAAATTACCAAGTCACAGAGGCTTAAGTTCCAATAATAATCATAGAAAGTTGCATTTTCTACTTAAAGCTTAAGACTTGCGTTGAGTTAAGTCAAAGACTTACAAATTAAACAAATAGATATCACAGATATCTAATCAATCTAATATCTAAAACAATCGAAAACACATTCCTGCAGAATATATATAAATATATAAATACTTAATATATAGATTATTTTAAATTTTAGTCAAAAGCTTGTGATGTAGTGAAGGAGTCATTTGCGACCCTATAAATCATATATATTCTTGATCAGCATCAACAGCCGAATCGATCTAGCCATATCCGCAACAAAAAAAAATAAAAAAATTTGTCCTAAATTTTATATTCATTTATTCCCTTAAAATAAATTCGAAAAATTCGCAAAAATTTTAATTTAAGTAATTTAAAAATGCAGTAAGCAAATTTATTAACCTTCTAAAAACTAGCATAGAACATCTTTCCGAATTAAAATTAATGTATTTTTGGCTTAGTTATGAGTTTTTAAAACTTCGATTTGAACAAAAAATATCGATAAATATCGATTTATTGAATGTGAGTATTTTAAGCCTATTTATAATTGATTTACTTTTGGATTATACAGTTCAATTGCAAATTGCAAGCTATCTTTAAATATAAAATAATAAAGGTTCACCTGCTACTACAGTGCTATCAGAAATTTTCCACCAATATATCGATTTCATTGTCAAGTCGATTGACTTTAAGTAAGAGTAAAACTCTATGTTGGCCATCTTTCAAAGCGACAGACAAGACAATGTAAGATGGGAGATGGAAATGGAAATGGAGCTAGCGATGGCGATGGCGTTGGCGATGCAGATGGAGATGGAGATGGAGATGGCGATACGGAAAAGCCAAGGCAACCAGGGAAGCCTTTGGAAAAGGGAGCCGCAGCAAAGGAAGGGTCCGTAACTGAGGCAACATTATTTAGGTTTAATCAGCAAAGCAGATTTGCATACGACAGTTTGGCTGCTGCAATGAAATAAACCAACTGGAATTCAAAAGAGCCGCTCTCCTCGACCAGACCAGGGACATCCAGAGTCCACTGGACTGAAAGCGGAAAATACATCAAGCAAATGGTAAGAAGAGGAGAACAACTATTATAGAATGCTGACAACTGGGGAAATGAACATTTCAGCCGAAATGTCAAACGCCTAGCTTCCGTTTGGTGTTTTAAATCCAGCAAATTAAAATCAGGACTCTCGTGCTGATAGAAGTTTCCTTATTAGAATGGAATGCATGTCCCTGTGGATAAACAACGCTCACCATTTCTGCACTTTCGCTAAAAACTAAGTGGGAAAACTATCTGAATTTTTAATTGTTGCTGCGCTGCTGCATGCCGCATGCTGAGCCGGCGAAATTTCAATTCGTAATTTGGCGCAACTTTTTTTTAGTGGTGCCAATTTTCGGTTCGCTGTTCGCTGTGAATTAAAATCAAATTAAGCAACTTTTGGCAGTGCAGCAGCGAGCGGCGTGTGACAGGAACCGGGGTGACAACAAAAAAAAAAAGCATTCAAAAAAATGCCGCGTTTTAAAACACTACAAAATTCATCGTGTTCGGCATCCGTTTGCAAAAAATAAAAACAAAGATAAAAAAAATTGTTAACATAAAAAAAAGGGTAAATAAAGCACATTTTTTTGGTTAGGAAATGGCAAAAAGTTTGCTGCTAAAATGCAGCCAGCAGCCAGCGTCAGCGAGGGTTTTCCGAAAACGTCTTTGTGCCCCCAACCCCCGCCCACTCCTAACTTGGGTCGGAAAATTGCTTTCGGTGATTTTTATTGGATTTTCGTGTGTAATATGAAATTCATAACAACCAACAGTGAATGGTCTTCCGCTTTCGAGGGCGGTCCGAACTGTGCGACTGCTCCTGCAAAACTCCGATTGCGTTTGGCGACGATTTGTCCTGCCCTGCCTTGATGTCATTTTATATTTTCCAGCTAGTTTCCTGCTTTTTATTTTAGTTTTCATTTTTTGCTTTTGCCGTTTCAACATTTGCTGAGCTCGACACTATTTGATTGCTGGCTGGCCGACGCGTCACGCTGACAAGTTGCATGTTTTTCCATTTCCCTAACGAATCTCCAGTTTTCTAGGTTTACGAAAATCTAATAGAGTTCGTTGGCAGCAAAAACTAGTATTGGAATAACAAAAAATAACCTTTGCAGTTTTTGGAAAGCAAAATGTTATTTAAAATAATAATTAACAAATTAATGTTAATATTATTCCTTCATGATTTTCTTGATATTCTGTAGAAAATTCGAGTTGAGTAAAATGTCAAAAGTTAAACTCATTTAAACTTTAAAGCATTATTTTACTGAAATATATTAAAATTATTTTAATACCGATAACAACACTTTCCCTTATAATTTTTCAGTGTTCTGGAGTAGGCATTTAATTGAATTTACTTCTTCAACTTTTAGTTTATATTATTTTCCTGCATTTCATCCTTTTATTTATCCATCTCTCGGACTCTCGTTCTGACAGAGTATTTTCAATTGGCCCTGACTCCTTTCTAAATGCATTCCCTTTTTTTTGGCTCACTTAATATAGAAGCATTTGTGAGAATCTTAGAGAATTGAGTTGACCTGTCTGCTTTGTGAAAATTGTGTGGAAATTTAATTTTTGCTTTTACTAATTCTCTGCACTTATTGTTTTGTTATATTCTCAAAATGTTTCTACAAATTTATAGACAATTCAATTTTTAATTGGAACAGAAAGGAAACAAATAAGTAAATACTAAATTCTGAACAATAAAATAACGATTTCAAACTGTTTCTTTGAATTTTCAAGTTAAAATTCATTTAACGTATACTTAATATTTAAGTCATCAATTTTGCCATATTATATTAAGTATACGTAAAAGTTAATTTAATTATAATTATAACAATATATTGCTATACATTTGTATAGTGAGCTTAAATCAGGAAGAGACTATAAACGTAATATATTTAAAAACTTTCTTCGAATTTTTAATTTACTATTGATTTTGCGTATACGTAATATTTATGTGACCAATTTTATTCAGTTCAAATATTAAGTATACGTAATAATAAAGAAAAATTATTTGTGACCAAGAAACTTTACAATATTTTGTAAAGAATTAAACTTAGAGGCAAAGTGACTCATAAATAATATGAAAATTACGGTTTTAAGCCCAAAAGATTCTCATAAAACTAATTCTTGATACAATTTATATTTATAAAATTATGTACTTGTATTGATTATAATTTTGTAACATCTATTTAAAAGCACTCACCCAGCAATTTGGTAGAAATGAAGCTAAAAGTTGCTGCTGTCGTCGGAGCTGCTGCTGCTGGATTGTTGCTATTGATGTTGCTGCTGCCGCTGCTTCTGTTGTTTTTGGTCTTTCGGTTGATTTAGTTGCTATTGTAGAATTTGTTGTTAATTTTCCCAGTAATCGTTGTAGTTGTTGTTGTTGTTGTTGTTGGGACTGCAGCTGCAAACAGTCGGCGACCTTTTCGATTTGGTAATGGAACAAACACAACGGAATCGTTGATGAAAGTTCCATAATTAATATGAAAATGTAATTTGTTCGCTCTTCGCCTTGCCTCTTTAAATGATTATTACAGATAATTTTATATGTATTTTTTTGTTGGGGTTTATTGACAATTCGCTTTGCTTAGAGTGGTTTAAGTTTATTTGCTTTAGTTGCGTGCATTTAGTTTGTGGCATTTAAGTTGAGACTGACTGGCCGCTGCCGCTGCTGTGGCATTTTCTTTGTTGCTGTCGTCGATGAGGGCTGATGGCAGTTGCAAGTTGATGAAGGAATTGCCTGATTGCTCGCTTGCTGGCCGCCTGCCGGACGACAACAGATTGATGTATT
Organism: Drosophila bunnanda; assembly: GCA_035046265.1. Lineage (NCBI taxonomy): Eukaryota > Metazoa > Arthropoda > Insecta > Diptera > Drosophilidae > Drosophila > Drosophila bunnanda. Next base: position 2,501,279 of record JAWNOB010000076.1, on the reverse strand, counting down.
GATGTATCTGGGTATAGGATTGGAATTTAGCTGGCATGTTTGCTGCTTGCTACAGATACGGATGCAGATGCAGATGCAGATGCAGATGCAGATACAGATGCGGATACGGGTGCAGATGCAGAGACATGGATGCGAGATGAGTTTGGTTTCGGTTTAGCATTATTGCGTTACTTTAAGCCTGTGATTTTTATATATTTTGTATTATATATATATATTTTATATTTAATTTCCTTGTTTAATGGCTATGAACACATTGTTGCTGGCCGCCGCCGTTGGTTATTTGTTATTTGGCTTTTCCACGTGCTTTCTTTCTTCTTTTTTTTTTAATTCATGTTTTCATTTATTTTTGTTTAACATTTTCTGAGTGCTTTTTGTTGTGTTTAATATTTGCATATTGCCTTTATGTGGTGAGTGTAACGAAAAAACTTTTATTTAAATTGAATACGATTTTATTCTTTTATTATTGGTATATCTGAGAGAGATAGAAAGAAAGGGAGAGAGAGAGAGAGAAAGAGAGAAAGAGATGTGAATATTTACGTAGTTAATTGTTTATTGATATTAACCAAGCGAGGAATATGTGTGTACTGTCGTTTCATTTACTGCCAGAGTTAATTTCCCATTTTCCCCAGGAAATTTCCTTGATTTAAAGAACACAAACACAATCGGAAATTTTCCAACGAAATCAACCTAAGCCAAAGCATAGATGCTTTTGTATCTCAATATATATTCATGGCCTGTTGCATTGCTAGAAATTATGGCTGTAAATGTCCCAACGAACAACGAACTGTCACAGGCCATAAAAATTCAATTCACAAAAATAAGAAATAACAATTGCCTCGACTGTGTCACGCCCCCCTCTGTCCAATCAGGGCGCGGTATTTCCCCCGGAAATGCCGACAACCAAGCCCACCCAATACCCATTCCATTTCAAAAACGCCCATCACGTGCCACAATTTACGGTCAAAGTTTCGAGGGTCGCAACACTCGCAAAACTGTTGCAAGACTGCCAACTAAACATTAGTTTAATGGCAGTATCTTCCTCTGGACCCTAGCCACCTCCAAATACCCCGGAAAGCACCCAGAGAACACCCCGAGAACACCCCGAGAACACCCCGAGAACACCCCTTTTCCTGCCGCCCATCGATAACTATAAGTACTCGTGTTTGGATGGTCAGGCGGCGGCGGCGTTCAAAGTTTGACAAAAGTCACTTAAAGCCGCCACAGCAGCCATTTCGAATATCCGTTATGAGAACCGAACACAGGCCAAACTAGAAAAAAAAATAGTCGTAAAAAAATATCAAGAATGAACAAAAAACGACGGCAATGAAATGAAAAGCAAGCAGCTGAACCGGAAAAGAAGAACGAAAGAATATTGAAGAGTTTTAACTGAAGCTACTCGAATGGAGAGTGTCCCTCGAGTGAGGGAGTTTCCCCAAGTAAAAACTTTGTTTTGTTTTCTTTATTTTTTTTTTTGCTGTACTTTTCCCATAAATCAATCAGTTATCGATGGCCTTAAAATTAGATAACATCCAGAGACTGTGATATATATGTCCCAAAAGGTTGTATTCCGTAAACTCACAAAGCAGATAGTGCTACAAGATAATATTAAAAATGTAAATATTTGCTATTGAAATATAGAAGATGTATTTCTAAGAAATTAAAGAGAAATCTTTAGCATAAAAACATTTATATAAATATTTTTCACGGCATTCATATTTTATTAAGGCAAAGAAATATTAATATGTCCTCAGTAAGAGATAATAGGTCCTTTAATTGCTTATAAAAACTATTTAATAAATGCCACATTTCCTGTTTTGTCGCTTGTTCTTAAGAGTTATTATAGATTTTCATTTTCATTTTAGATATTTAAACAAATTGACAAGTAAACAAAACATTTAAGACAGCAATTAAATAGAGCTTTGGCATGAAAAACGATACGTTAATCCCTGAAGATCTGTCCTAATGAAATTTTACTACTTTTACTGCAGCAACTTGCCGAAAAGACCCCCCTTAATCCCTGTTAACTGTTTCTACGTTTCCCTGCCACTTTTCCCCTAGCAAGTAAAAAAAAAATACACCTTAGACCTGGCGAGTTCCATCAACTTAATCTACCCGAAATAATACCCTGGGGGACTTGGGCAGGACGAGGAGCTGGTAAAAATGATAAAAAGAGTTGAGCCACTGACCAAGAGACACCAAAAAAGAATACAAACAACAACAAAATAATACAAAAAAAGCGAGAAAAAAAAATCCCAGTCACTCAGCTAGTTGGGCTTTTGTTGTTGGTTATCCTGTCGCTTTTGGTGATGCCGCTGCTGCTGCTCCTGCTGCTGCTTTTTTCCCTGTTGTTGGTAGACAACGTTGTTATTTATGACAATTTCATTGTCTTGTCCACTTGCTGCCCTTTTTATTTCCGTCTTTGCCTTTTGCTTATTTACTACCATCACACACACACACGCCCACACACACACACACATATAGCCCACAGGATGCTCTCAAAGAGGCAGAGAGCCTCGCTTTGTGTAGCACACTTTTGTGCGCGCGGCGTTATCAAACGTTTTCCGCGCTGTTACTCTTAGGATTCGGTGTATTTTCCCCCCTCACCGTACTAGGACATCTTTTTAAACAGCTCCATCGGTGTGTGTCCGTGTCTGTATGTGTGTGTGTGTGTATGCGGCTGTTATCAGTGGCACAGGACTCATCAGGATCCATTGATGGAAAGTTTGAGTGAGTTTTCGACACTCTGAGTCAAAGAGCGCCAGAGACTCGAATTGGAAGAGGACTACGGACTCAGACTCGGACTCGGACTCGGATTTGGGACTCAACTTCTGTTTACACTTGGAAGAGCACGCCAAGCGAAGTCCTGCCAATTGTTGCAATCCCTTTGTTGTTGTCTTGCGGGTGAAAGCTTGCTGAAAACCCGTACACACACACACCCGAATATTTATGTATAACCAATTCGAGGTCCTTTCCTTTCGTTTTTTCTTTTTTTTTTTGGGAAGCATTTGTTCAAAAATTTATGAAGCTTCTGCTCGGGCAAAAGTGGCTTAGGAATTTATTTAATTAACCCCAGACTGCCGAGGAAAAGCAAGAGCCACAGCAGCAGCAGCAGCAGCTTTCCCCCTTTTATTTATTTTTTTTTTCTGTATGACAGCAAAATTGTCCTTTAAGTGTTTTATGAGTGCGGCATGATTTCAAATGATTTCTATTTCTGTGTGGTGTCTCTCTGCTCTGCTATTTTCCCTTTTTTTTTTACGTTTGTTGTCGTTATGTGCTCCAGTTCCCACGCACACGTACCTATACGTATGTACACGGAACGAGATTATTTTATGACTAAAAATATATTTTTCTATGAAATAATAACGTTTTTTAAAGAAAACGTTTGCTTTAGTATATTTAAATATCGGAAACGTGAAAAGAAAAGCTTAGTAAACTTTATTATAAAGAAAAACATTAGTTCTTGATTATTATTGTAATCTATAGCATTTCTTAATAAATATAATTAAATATTTTAAAGAGATATTTCTCTTATTATAATTTTGCTTAATAAAAATGAGATTAATTCATTTCTTTCTGTGTAGACAATGGTACATACGCAAACGTAACAATGGTTGGCAAAATAAAAAGCAAAAAAGGGAAAATACTGGCAGAAGCAGAAGTAAACTTGCAACTTGTTTGCGCTTTCCCTAGATGGTTTCCTTTTTTCCTTTTTTGCTGACTGCCTCCTGATTAGAAATGCTTTTGATGTATGTATGATGAAAATCTGCGGCTTTTCCACTGCGGCAAGTGCAGCAGCCTGATTCAGACAGAAAATGAGCAATTTAAAAAACTTTCCACTCTTTGTTTACCGATTGAAACTTGGACAACGAATGAAATTGCAGAGATCTGAAGATCAGATTAAAATAATTGCTTGAAAAATAAGGAATTCAATTTGTTTTAAGCAAAAATAATTAAAATAAGGCTTCTTTAAGAATATTGAGATTTTTAATTAATAAATGTTAGTTATAACACAATTTGAGTCATAACTCTCCTGTTGATTATTTTTGCTAAATAAAATATAGAAAAAAAACTACAATTTCCTTCAGGCTATATAAAATTTAATAAAGTAAATCTTTCCCTCTGGGAAAAAATGTAATTACCTTCACGAAAATTCATATTATTTTACAACATACTTTGAGGTAAACTAAACAATTTAAGCTTTACACCTGCAGGTCTTTTTCCCACTGTCCGTAAACTATTTTCCTTCGCCTCTCCACAAACATTTCCAACTTTTATTAATTGCTCTGCCAACAGCGTCTCACATTTCAGGTTGGTACAAATAAAAATGGGAAGTTTATGCGAATAATTCTCCGTTTTATTCATACTAACTTTGCTCTTAAGGATCGGTTGCCACACTCCTCAGGATTGAGCAGGTTTATACTTTATGCATTCCCTCATGGCTTCGTATATCATTTTTGTTGGTATTTTTTTGTGTTCGAGTCCTGTGAGACTTCGAGCGTGGCCTTCACCCCCCCAATTTCAATCCGAATGCCTACCCCACTTTACCTCCCTTTCTTTTTATATTTTCCTACACTGGGGTTTATAATAGATAAATACAAATATTAATAAAAAAAAACATACCCTAACTTCAGGAAGCCCAGGTTTTAAAATGAATTGTAAGATAGCATTCCTTATTATAATTAAGCTTAAATTATCGTAGTCTTTGAATATTTTTCGATATTTTCATATGACAATTTTATCGAAAAATCTAAGTTTAAAAAAGTCATAACTCAGCCAAAAAAGCATTAATTTTAATTCGGAAAGGTTTCCCATGTTAGTTTTTATTAGAATATTAAATCTGCATTCTCCATTAAAAATTTTTTAAAATTAAAATTTTTATCGATTTTTTTAAATTTTAATGATGTAACCCCTTATAAAATTTTGAAAATTTTGAAAAAAATTAATTTTCCTCGGACATAGCTTAATCGACTCGGCTATTGATGCTGATCAAGAATATATATGCTTTGTAGGGTCGGAAATGACTCCTTCATTGATTTGCATACTTCTGACTGAAATTATAATACCATTTTTAAAGTCAATATTTATCTATATTTTATACCAATTTTCGCTCTAAATTTAAATTTAAAAAACGTATAGCTAAGCCAAAAAAGCATTAATTTTAATTCGGAAAGCTTTTCTGTGTTAGTTTTTATTCCGTTAAGAAATCTGCATATTCAATTTCAAATGTAAAAAAATTAAAAATTTTATAAATTTTTGACAATTTTAACGATGTAACCCCTTATAAAATTTTTAAAATTTTGAAAAAAATAAATTTTCCCCGGACATAGCTTAATCGACTCGGCTGTTGATGCTGATCAAGAATATATATGCTTTGTAGGGTCGGAAATGACTCCTTCACTGCTTTGTGTGCTTCTGACTAAAATTATAATACCCTGCAAGGGGATAAAAAAGCGTACTTTTCAATTTTTTATATTGATTGCAAATTTTTCTTTTGTAATTTAAGTAAATTTGTATTTCAAATAAATTTTAAATTATCTAAATTTCATTTCAACATATAAGAATGTTTTTTTTTAGCAAATATGGTATATATATATATATCTATATCAACATTCCTGGTGATGCTAATATATATTCTTTATGGGATCAGAGATGGATTTTTTCTGGTTGAACCTTATGGGTTAGGATACCTACTTTTTAAACGATTTTAAAATATATATACATTACTTTCTCTGAACCAGAGCCCCCATTGTGACATTGTAAAGCTTAACTTTAGTTTTATTCCCAGTGTATCCTTTGCATACGTTAAACCAAAAAGTTGTAAATCTTCCAACTTGCGTTTAGTGCAACAAAGTCGCGCTTTCATATGATGAACGTAAAAGAGTGAGCAACAACGCCAACAAAAAAAAAATGAAACTTTACTCACACATGCAGGCGGAGAAAGTGGAGAAAGTAAAAGGGAGGAAGATGGCCAGAGAGGCAGAGGGAGGAGAGAGAGCGGCGGCGGTTAAGTTAGTGCCAAGGAGAAGAAAAAAGCGCCGAGCTCGACAGAATTCCATGCTGGCGACGAAGATGTTGTTAAAATAAAATAGAAGCAAAGGCGAACGCAGGACGACGGGCAATAAAAAGTGCGTAAGGAGGAAAAATAGAAAATGGCAGCGAACGAGAGAGTCCTGCGAGCTAGAGAGAGAGAGGCGAAGGGCAGGCAGGCAACGATGACGATGTCGAAATTAATACGAAGGAATCACATTAAAACTTCCACAAGGAGCCAGAAACAAGGAGCAGGCACAAGGCTGACTCCTTGAAGCTCTCGCCAGACGACGAAGCTTTCGGTTGGGTTAAAGACGAAACATATTGTGCGTAGACGCCAGCGAAAAGGACGAACAGGACGCACACCACACACACCCACAAACACCAACACCAACACCACCGCCCGCATCACCCACACACACACACAGACAACGTGTTTAGGTTTAAGTGTTTTGCTGCTGCAGGTTGATGACGGGGGTTGGATTCGGGATTTCGGGATTCGGAATTTTGGATTCTCGCAGACAGATAGACACGCACACACACACACACACACACACACACACAAGCAGCCGCTAAGCGGAGCAATTCCAACAACTCCGTTATATATATATAGGAGTGTGTGTGTGTCTGCTTAGAATAAAGGTATACACGCACACCACGTTTTTCCATTTTGGCTCTTTATTATGTCTACTCAAATGCTAAATCGAACAGGACGAAAGGGGGCCGAAGACGAAAGCGAAAGCGATGCGAAGGCAGGGCGAGAGGCCAACTAGCGCAGGACAATAACATCTGAGACAGTAGCAATCGGAGTAATCATCATAAACAACACTGAGGCAGGTCGAACTCCACGAAAGCGAAATTTATTGATATTGGTATTTCTTACCCCAAAAAAAAAAAAAGAACAGCTCAATCTGGGAAGTATATTCATTTAAATATTTAAATTAAATGGGAAAGAGAATGGTCTTTTATTTATTTATCAGAAAACAATGAGGGAAATGTTTAATAAATAAAAGTAAACGTATAGGACACTGTTTTGTATAGCTTTTAAGTATCTAAAGTAATTTAAATAATAATCTTTCCTCATAAAGATTTGTTTTTACTTAGAAATGACATCAAACTCAAAATTGATTTTAAATTCAAGGATATATATAAAAACTATATCGACTTTAATATCCCTCACTTTCATAGACCAATAAATCTCACAAAATTCGATTTATCTTTATTTATTCATGACGAATAACTATAGCTTTCCATAAATTTTCAACTTCTCATTCTTTATTTTTTATATCAATCGATTGCATCCATTTATTTATTAAATATACTGCTAAAGGGTACATTCATAAATGAAGAAATAAAACAGGCTAAAAGCAGCTACTAGAATTATTTAAAAGGAATAAACTATTGATAACATGGAGAAGCAAATAATTTCCCTGAAGCTAATGAAAGTTGGTTTTGATTCAGCTAAATATAGAATATATATTTAAACAAGAATGGAAACTAACCACGAGAAGCCCAAATTTATATACCCTTGCTCTTTGCAAGTAATTTATAACATCGATTGGGAAATCAATCATAAGTAAGCTTAAAATATGAGCATTTAATGAATAGGTGTTTATTAAATGAAAATTTTTTCGAAAAATCAAAATTTAAAAAACTCATAACTAAGCCAAATAGCCATTAATTTTAATTCGGAAAGTTTTCCCATGTTAGTTTTTATAAAATTATTAAATCTGCATTCTCCATTTAAAATTTTTAAAAATTAAAATTTTTTATCGATTTTTAAAAATTTTAACGATGTAACCCCTTATAAAATTTTCAAAATTTTGAAAAAAAATAAATTTTTTCCCGACATAGCTTACTCGACTCGGCTTGTGATGCTGATCAAGAATATATATACTTTATAGGGTCGGAAATGACTCCTTCTTCTGATTTGAGCTAAAATACCATTTTTTCAGTATATATTTATGTATATTTTTATGAAATTTTCTTCGTCAAATAAAAATTTAAAAATTTTATAACTAAGCTAAAAATCCATTAATTTTAATTCTGTAAGCTTTCCTATGTTAGTTTTTGATTTGTTAATAAATCTGCATACTCAATTTAAAAATTATAAAAGTTTCGATTTTGGCCAATTTTTGAAAATTTTAATGATGTAACCCCTTTCCTTTTTTTGAAAATTCTAAAAATTTTGAAAAAAATAGATTTTCCCCGGACATAGCTTAATCAACTCGGCTGTTGATGCTGATCAAGAATATATATGCTTTATAGGGTCGGAAATAACTCCTTCACTGATTTGCATGCTTCTGACTGAAATTATAACACCATTTTTAAAGTCAATATTTATCTAAATTTTTATACCAATTTTCGCTAAAAATCTAAATTTAAAAAACGCATAGCTAAGCCAAAACAGCATTAATTTTAATTCGGAAAGCTTTCCTGTGTTAGTTTTTATTTGGGTAATAAATCTACATATTTAATTTCAAATGTAAAAAAAATAAAATTTTTATCAATTTTTGACAATTTTAACGTTGTAACTCCTTAAAAAAAATTCAAAATTTTGAAAAAAATAAATTTTTGCCGGACATGGCTAGATCGATTAGGCTGTTAATGCTGATGAAGAATATATATGATTTATGGGGTCGGAAATGACTCCTTCATAGCGTTACAAGCTTGCAAGGGTATAATATTTATAGATATATATATATATATATATATATATTTATAACCTTTATTAATTTGTAGAATAAATAACCGACTTTATATCGATGTCTCACTTAGCTAAAGGTATTAATGAAAATGATTATTAAGCAACGTACCAAGCATAAATAGGATTTATATTTCATTCCATCAAAGACAGAGATTACTTATTAGGACATCAGCCTGCCACAACCGTGTAATAAATTAGGTAATAAATTCGATTCGTTAATTAGCTTATGTATGTAAGTTATTAACTCGATTCCTGACAAATTCGATGCCATTTGTCGAATGCGAAACTAGGCCTAATTAAATGATATATATCTGCAATACCTGACTAAATAGAAGTTTAATAAATACTGAATAAGAACAATTTTCTACATTTCTAGTTCAATATGAATGTATCTTCTTAATACAATGTAACATTGCAAAGTACACAGATTTTAAGTATTTGTTTTGTGAAGAAAACAAACAGCTAGAAAACTCCTTTTTACCTTGCACAATAATATTTTTAAATAAGCCTTAAAAGAGTGAACCTCTCTTAATAATCTTTGACTGAATGCCTCCAAATAGGACAGCAGCCTTAATCAGCTTTTCCTGTGAACTTACGCCCTGTGGGATTCTTTTAGCCAGGACCTTTAACAGGCTTAAAGCCTGTTTTCCCCGCCTTTTCCCGCTAAAGGCGCCTCCGTTGGAAACATGAGACCAAGGATGTGGAAGGAAGCAAGGACCCCGCCATCCTCGAACAACTATCGATGGGCTGTGCGGCCCAATTTTTAAACTACATGCCCTAAAATGTGAACTAGGCGTAGTCAAGCAAAATGATTGATGAAAAATCTGCGTGTGTACACAACTTGCCACTCAACACGACACACACACAGACACATAGCCACACACACACACACACAGAGAGACGCACATATACATGACCACTTACGCCCACTTAGACACGCCGCGTTCTGGTTGCTTTTTGTGTTTTTTTTTTTTTTTTTGTTCCTTTTTGGTATGTGTGTGTGTGTGGCAGTTGTTAGTTTGGCAGCAAAAGTTTTCTTCCCTTTTTCGCCAAATTGAATGATAAGGAGGCTAAGGGGAGCCGTGAAGGATGTGAGAGGAAATGACTAAAAGAAAAGTTTTTCTTTTTCGGCTCCGCAACTGATTGATAGCAGTGCAAATGTTAATTGCATAAGGAAAACAAGAAAGGCGAATTCAGAAAATCACCAACCACAAAACTGCAATTTTATATCGCACACAGAGTGCGAGAACGAGAGACAATGGATGAGCAATTTAAGTTGTGTACAATTAAATTTTAATTATCGCAGCAACAACGCAGCTGCTGGTGATTCCCCCAAACAAAAAGCCACAAAAATGTGCAATGAAATCGCGCTTAAGTGGGATTCCAATAAAACAATCAGTCAAAAAAGCTTACATTAACCAACAAAAACAAAAACAAAAACGAAAACCGAAATGAAAATGAAAATGAAAAAAGAAGGAAAAACGAAAAGAGCAAAGAAAATCCGAGGCAACAAATTTTTGTGCAAGCAAGTGGAACTAAGGGAAACGAGGAAAATCGCCTGGGATTTCTCTCAGCCAGCCTGGGAAAATTGCTTCGATTCGTGGCGAGATAACTGTCAGAAGCAACAGTTTATAAGCCAAAATACACTGCACACTGCACATCTTCGTTTTGGCCCAAACTTTATGTACTTGTGCCAAGAATTTCGCCTATTTCAGCATTTTATCACTAAACGTATTCAATAATTTCCTTTTCCTGTGTCCGCAAGCCACAAAACTAAATGAAATTTACCAAGCAAACTGCAAACAAACGAAGGAAAAACACATACACCAATTTTTGGAATAACAAAACCCAGTCTGTGGTTTACATTTCTCAGTTTTTCTTTTGGAAATGCCCAAATTGTACGAACGATTCCCCAATCGGTGGCGGGCAGGACACAAGGATGTGGAACAGGCGCAACAATTATACGAGATGTTGAGTGGGGAAAATCGTAGCATACTTTTAAGCTGTTGCACCACAGAGCGAGTGCATTGGTTTTGTTGGGGAAAACGAACGAAACGACAAGCGGAAAAACAGAAAACGGTGAACGGTGAACGGTAAACGGAAAACGAACGGAAAAGCAAAAGTGGAAAAGTGGAAAAAGGCAGCAGAGAGAAAGGTGTGGAAGCAACAATTATTTTATTTTGTAATTTTGCTCGTTTCTGTGTGTGTTTACCTTGATTCGTTTAGGCAAACATTTTTAATTGCATTCGATTTAATTCAATTTTTGTTTAGTGCCATTTTTAACTGGTATTTATCGCTGCTTGTTTGTTATATGTATTTAATTTTATTTAATTTAATTTTTTGTTTTTTCTATGAACACACTCACGCACTGACACTTACACACACACACTGTGATACGCGCGGGAGCTGCCGCAAAGGAGTCGATTTTTTGTTGGAAGTAAATAGAAGTTTCTGCACGAACTCGACGCTCCTTTGTTTGCGCTGTTGAATCTACAACTCTTGCTCCTACTTCTCCGCCTCCTCGATTGGATTTGGGTTCAGTTAAGTTCACAGTTCGATTCGACTTCGATTTCAAGGGGCTTCCCCGCTAATTTCCCTCTCTGCACAGGCACAGGCACAGGCACAGGCACAGTCGCAGGCAGCTGGACTTAACGGTACACACAGCACACGCCGAGGCAGGCAAATGCAAATGGCGGCAACGTCCGGAGAAAGTGCGTCCTGTCTGGTTGTACCCTAACGACTTAATGCGCTCAACGCAGCTTTTCACACGGCCATGGACCACGACGAACCACGCAGCATCCACAATCGCTCAATCCGAAGCGGAAAAGCGGAAAACGAAGCTTCCAGCCGAGCGCAAGCGAACGCGAGCATCTTGAGTGAGTTTTCCCCCTCGCCGAGTGAGTGTCCCTGGCCTGTGTATGTGTCCTCCTGCTCTCCCTGGCCTTTCTCTCACTCCCACTCAAAGCGAGTGAAAGCTGCGCCTGGAATGTTTACAGTCGAGTGACGAGCAACAGTGAGCGTGGGCAGCTGTAGAAAGCAGCAGGCATTGCTGCCAATGGTCAATGTCTCTATACCTGCAAAAAATAATGGACATCGAAACGGACACAATGCCAAAGGCACTCGGAAAAACATTGAGGGACTTATGAGAAATATTTGTAGTAATTCCCAAAAACAATTTAAAGTACTGAGAAATTACATTGCTTAGAAAAATTATGCCTTTTCGGCATTGTTCACTTCTAAAAACATACTTATAAAAGTCTTAGATTTATATTAATTGATCTAATAACTTGATTTTCGGTTTAATTGTCCACCTAGAGGAGCTGAATTATTGCTTATCGATTTAAAATCGAGTATTTCCAAATGAAAAAATCAAAACCTTTGAATCTTTTTATCAATTACCCTAACTAAATAAAAGTAAAATGGTGGTGTTAATAAAAATGTTAGATTTGAAAAATAAATTGAAATAATTTTATAAACACCTATATAAATTTTTAAGAAAAATATTAAGACCAATTCATAATTTCTTTCGGTGGAGTCATCCCCGCTGACGAACCCTAATTAATGAGCGACAAGTGTGCCAGACACGGGGCTTCGAGGAGCCGAACTCTCGGATGAAGCTTTAGTTGATGACTGTCTAATATTTTAGTGACTAGGAGACAGGACAGGCGACAGCTGCGCCGATTTATAAAGACGCACCCAGAAATTAAAGCCTTGTGGCACACAGTGGGCTATTTTCACTCAAAAGGAATTCAGCCCCTAAAGCAAGACTACCAATCATTTTTGACCTTGAAAAAACGCAGAGAATATCCAATTGACCCACTGTGCACCTGCATGAGCTTATGGAAGGGCAGCTTACCGAGCATGAATTATAGAAACCAATAAAATTAAGTGCATTAATTTGTATTGTTGTTCGTTTCGAATGGAACTTGGCAGTGCCAAAGCCAAGGGCAAAATAATCAAACCTGGCAAAAACGGTAACAGGATTATATTTGATGCATGCAACACACACTTCTGTGTGCAGGCAGCTGCACAAGCATTTAAATGCCGCAGGGGCAGCTTACAATCATTCAGATGTCTCTGTGTATATGTTTGAGCCATCATCCAAAATGGAATGCACAATAATAGCCTTCCTTTGATTGCATTAATCGGCCAATAAACGGATTAACCGAAATGCGGAAATATTAAGAGGGTAACCGATAATGCTTAAAATAATATTATCAATATTTATTATTTGAAGACAAAGACAAAATCTCACAATTAAAGTATACGAAAATTGAGAGTAAAATATTAAAACTTCCTATAAAACAAAAACATTATTTTCACATCGGGCAATTTTGTATAAATCATATTATATATGTATGTAATATATAATGTATGATAGCATTAAATTGCTACGAAGAATGCTCATAGAGAGGCTGTATAGTTTTCAAAACCCGTGAACCCGGAAATGGAAAATTCGCTTGAGACGCTTCCGCTGTACAATCTTGATTTAGGACACTGCAACGTGATTTTCAAAGAGTTGCGCGCGCGATCGCCATAAATAAGCTTGGCCTCCACAAAAATAATCGGTTTACATGTTAAGGAAAGCTTCGCGCAATAACGGGTTCGGTATCGAATATAAGTGTATATTCGGTATTTCAGCAGGCGGTGCGTGAATGTCACACTAAAAAGCCGGCGTGGTATTTTTTTACTATCTTTTTTCCGGTCACCTTGCCGTCAAGTCGTGTCGAATTTTTTTTGGAAAAATGCCGAACGAAAATCAGATCGACCTATCCGGTGATGGCGGCGTCCTAAAAGAGATCCTGCGAGAGGGAGAGGGAACGGAGACGCCGCACACTGGCTGCACGGTGTCGTTGCATTACACCGGCCGCTTGGTGGACGGCACCGAGTTCGATTCGAGCGTCGCCCGCGAGCCCTTCGAATTTCCGCTCGGCAAAGGTGAGTGAAAATGGCTTTGAATTGAACATTAGGTGCGACTTCTGGTAACTGCGAACCATATATCTTGTTTTCTCTCTGTGTGTCCTGTTCCTTAGGCAATGTGATCAAGGCCTTTGACATGGGGGTGGCCACCATGAAACGCGGCGAACGCTGCTACCTCACGTGTGCCCCGAATTATGCCTATGGGGCTGCCGGCAGCCCACCCGCCATTCCGCCAGACGCTACTCTGATCTTTGAGGTACGTGCAGTTTTATCGATTCGGAAAACATCTATGAAAAATTATCTGAACATTTTTAAATGCATTTCTCATTGATTTCCAATCGATTAACTATGATTTGTTTAGAATACTCTAGACCTAAATTATATATTCTTTCCCTTATTTGCAGCTGGAAATGCTGAACTGGAAGGGGGAGGATTTGAGTCCCAATCAGGACGGAAGCATTGATCGCACCATTCTGGAGGCCAGCGATAAGAAGCGGTCACCCAGCGATGGTGCCTTTGTCAAGGGTAAGTCGTAACACCAATCTGCGGTTTACTATATCTTATGTGGTTTCCTAAATACGCATACCCAGCTCACATTTCTGGCACTTTCGGCGACCGCGTGTTTGAGGAACGCGATGTTGAGTTCGATTACGGTGAGGGCAGTGCCATCGGCATTATTGAGGGGGTCGAGATTGCCCTGGAGAAGATGAACATTGGCGAGACTTCCAAGTAAGGCAGCTAAGCAAGAAGCAAAACCCACCCAAACAACATCTATAAAAATCCTTCTTCACTTAGAATCAAGATCCAATCAAAGTATGCCTTTGGCGACAAGGGACACGACGAGTTCAAGATCCCACCACGCTCCACCGTGGAGTACACTGTGAAGCTCATCGACTGCGGTAAGAAGCTTGAGGAGTGGAAGCTGAGCGACGAGGAGCGCCTGGCCGAGGCCAAGGCGTATAAGGAGAAGGGTACCAACTATTTCAAGAAAGAGAACTGGTCCCTGGCCATTAAGATGTACAACAAATGCAAAAGCCTGCTGCCCACCAATGCCGATACTAACGAGGAGGTGAAGAAGGTCAAGATCGCCACGCACAGCAACATTGCCCTGTGCCACCAGAAGTCCAACGATCACTTTGAAGCCAAGCAGGAGGTGGGTATCTTCAATATCATTTTCAATTAAATTAATTTATTGTGAATTTATATGCTTCCTATAGTGCAACGCGGTTCTGGCTCTGGATGAGAACAATGTGAAGGCTTTATATCGTCGCGGTCAGTGCAACCTGACTATCAATGAGCTGGATGATGCTCTCGAAGATTTCCAAAAGGTATAGATTAATTATTTATTACACAAAGCCGCTTATTTAATCACAACTTTGATTAGGTTATCCAACTGGAGCCGAACAACAAGGCCGCCGCCAACCAAGTGATCATTTGCAAGCAGAAGATCAAGGAGAGCAAGAACAAAGAGAAGAAGCTCTATGCCAACATGTTCACCAAACTGGCTGCCAACGATAAAGAGGTATTGACGACTCCCATAACAACCGAATGAAAAAAAAAACAAACAAATAAAGTACAACATTCTCATCTCTCTCATCCCTTGCGTCGTATTCTTCCTTTGTTAGGACGAACCGCTGCGCGAAACCGACGTGCTGAGCAAGTGCGGCGAGTGGTCTGAAGAGGATGCCAAACGCGAGGCTGAGCTCACGCTAGAGCGCGACAATATAATAATGATCTAAAGCGGATCATCATTTTAGTGCTTTAAATATTATCATACCCCAGGGATTATAGTCCCTCATCGAAAATCCAGTAAATGTAATGAAGATATGCTTATTATACGAAATACATAAATAAAACGCTTTGAATGCTAAGTACCTTTTGGCAGCAACTGAAAGCTGGGTTTCGTCTCCCTGTCTCGCAACCATAGTGGTGATGTGGGCACCTGGGCCCTCACATACTCGGAGGCCCTGAAACAGTATCCGGAACAGAATTTCTTGCGCTCTGTCAAATCGTACACTTTGTTCTTGGACGCACTAATGGCGTACTTTTGCTTGGGGACCCTGAAAAACATATGTCTTGATCAAACCGAGTCCTTTGTGTGCCATTAATCCAAGCACTTACTTCTCTAAGAGATTGGAGCATAGCGGATAGCCGCATAGTTTGTTTATGTCCCGCTCATCCACCACATCTGCGTAATTCGACGGGCCAATCTCCCAGAGCTAAAGGTAGAGGCATATTTTCATTGCTAATTTCGGTCATGTCGCTTTTAATTTGCATTATTTTTACCAGGGACAGGAACTCGGCCTCCGGTATTCCCGGCTCCATAAGCCGCACAACAACAGCATGGGCCCGCGCTAAAGCCGCGCGCTTTTTTACCACCGCCGCTATGAGCTGTTCCCTGCAATGCAAATGTATATAAGTGGCAAAGTAATTGAATATTTATCTATTGTGATTAGACCTCAGTTGATCGCCCTTCTCCGTCGTCATTTCCTTTGGTTTTTGCAATTTTAATTTAACAACAATTCCGTCGATAGATCTGCACTGATTCCGATAAATATTAGCGGTGGTAGCAGGGCAATTCGTTGAGTCTGGGTCAGCTGTTTGCCTGTTGTTCTTTTACATCTGTTGGGGCTATTTAAGCGTTTGAGCGGCGGGCACACTATTTTGCTATAAACAAACATAAACAAGAAAATTGGCTCCTGCGGAGGAAAATACGAATGGGGTAGTCGTTCTGTTGATTGTGTCGCCAGTTTGTGCCCACGCCAACTCAGCTTTCGTATGGCCAGCACCCAGGAACTCCTCTGCTCGGACATGCGGGACAAGAATCTGGAGCTGGACTTTGCCAAGAAAGTGGACTATCCTCGCAACTCGAAGTACATCCCGAATTCCAGAGATTCGTGAAATAAACCCTCTATACCTTACCAAGCAGGTCGTGTCCAGAAGGCCATGCCAATACCTTTTCTGCAAAATGGAAAAACATTTCAAGGAAGAGAACGCCAGCCTGAAGGAGGAAATGCCTGATAACGAAAGCATGAACTTGAATTGCGACCAGGATATGGGGCCGGAAAGGATTTATCCTAGAGTAAAAATAGAAGAAATCGAAAAGGATTTTATAGAGAATCAATATTCAAACGGAGACGAGTATCATGATGATATTCAAGTAAAAAATGAGCCACTCGAGGACGACCATTCCGCGATTTCTGTCTATGAAATCAGTGAGTGTGACAACCAAGTAAAATGCGAGGAATTCGAGGACAATTCGAATCAAACAGATGATTACTGTGATGATATACCTAATGGCAATAATGAAAACGACGAGGAATATCCAGTGAGAGCCCCAAAAGTAGCGTACAACTGTCCGCACTGCCAAAAGGTATTTGAGCATAAGGGTCACTTTGAGGGGCACATCCGGACGCACACGGGCGAACGACCCTTCAAGTGCTCCCACTGCCAGAAGTCTTTCTCACAATTAGGAAATCTTCAACTACACATCCGGACCCACACCCTTGAACGACCCTACAAGTGTTCTCAGTGCAAGGAGAGTTTTTCACGGAACGGACATCTTCAGAGACACATTCTGTCCCACACAGGAGAACGTCCTTACAAGTGCTCCGACTGCCCAAAATCTTTTTTGACCATCGGCGACCTTAACCGACACATTCGGAAACACACAGGAGAACGACCCTACAAGTGTTCCCACTGCCAGGAAACATTTGCGCTAAGCCAAAGTCTTCAGCTGCATATCCTGTCCCACACAGGAGAACGTCCTTACAAGTGTTCCAACTGCCCTAAGTCTTTTTTAATTAGCGGAGATCTTAAGCGACACATCCGGACGCACACAGGAGAACGGCCTTTCAACTGTTCTCACTGTCAGGAGACTTTCTCACTAAAGCATCATCTTCAGCTGCACATTCGAACCCACACAGGAGAGAGACCTTTCAAGTGTTCCCAGTGCGAGAAGTCATTTTCGTTAAAGCAAACTCTTACGCGTCACATCCAGACACACAAACGAAGGACGACCTAAGATTCTTCTAAGATTTTAATCGTCACAACAGTCGCCAGTGATTATATAATTGTAAGTCTTCGCAATTATTTAAAAACCTTAAATAATAAACCAAAAACAAATTGTATTAAGATTTAGAATAAGATGTAGTATATACATATCGCTTTTATAGGGAATGTTAAATTTTTTTGGTTGAATTTTGAAAATTTGACCGTATACAAAATTATTTTCGTCTGATGCGTACATTATGTGAATGTACTATGTATCAATTAAATTATGTTATTAATTTACTGATTTAATATATTGCATTATATTCAAAAAGTACAGGTCTTTCTCATTTAATTCAAAGTTGTCAGCCATTTGGCCACACAACAGCAAACAAAGAGAAAATAAAACCGAATTAATATAAGTCTTTTAAAGCTTGGAATCTCTCCCATCTGTTACTGTCAATACATACAGTGTCATATCCGGATAAGGAGTTCAAACATCTCCGAAAACGATAGTTTGACAATTTTTTCCGCACGCCGAGGGGTCACACTGGTATCGTAAAT
Organism: Drosophila bunnanda; assembly: GCA_035046265.1. Lineage (NCBI taxonomy): Eukaryota > Metazoa > Arthropoda > Insecta > Diptera > Drosophilidae > Drosophila > Drosophila bunnanda. The sequence continues at coordinate 2,483,071 of JAWNOB010000076.1, read as the reverse complement.
TGTAAACAGAAAGTTGATAAGAAAAATGGTTTGCGAGAAGTGTGAGGCCAAATTGTCCAAAGTATCTGCCCCAAATCCCTGGCGAACGAGCACCGCTCCAGCTGGGGGACGGAAAATCAACGAGAATAAGGCGCTATCATCGGCACGCGAGCGATACAATCCCATAGGCACCACTTTGGCACCTTGCCGGTGAGCATCATCACACACTGTTTATGAAAATCTTCTTGATGTAGATCTCTTCCCTACTAGGATCTGCCGGCAAAAGGTGCACCAGATGGGCGCCCACTACTGCCAGGCGTGCGCATACAAGAAGGCCATCTGCGCCATGTGTGGCAAGAAGATCCTGAATACCAAGAACTACAAGCAGAGCTCAACGTGATGTCTTTTATCAAAGGATACGCTTAAGCCTAACCTAGCCATAGACAACCGAATTATTATAATAATAACAGTAATAATAAGTCCAGATTTACATAGATTACGCCTCTGTTGTGGCTGTCTTTTCACGCTGCTCTCGACGTCTCTTGGCGTTTTGGATTTGAGTGGAGTAACTAAGGGCATCCTTATCGAATTCCAGAGGCATGATACCCAGATCACCACAATAACGATTCTTGGCAATCTGCAGGTATTTCTTGCCCCTTACCGACGTTAGTCTCTTATCCTGGATGATTAGAACGTTATCCGCCTCTTGTGTGGCTTTTGCTGTTCCAAAAACCGAGCTGGTAGTCAGTTCGTCCTCCTGCCGCTCTTTCCGCGGGTGCATTACTAGCGTAACATGGACGTTGTGCTTGGTGGCGAAGCTTCGAAAAGCAGCTATTATCGCATCCTGCTCCCAGAACTTGTCGCCACGATACGTTGACACTCCCATCATGAACTGCAGGTTGTCGATAATCACATGCATCACGTCATGCACATAGGATGCGTGCTCAATGGCCTCTAGCACAGGTTTGAGTGGTTGCTGGCCATGAAAGGTCATAAAGTAGAGTGGCAGGCGCTCAAATTCCTCGGCCCAATGATTAAACTCCTGCAGTCTGTCGTCCAATGGGTATCCAACATATTGACGTAACAGTGTGGCCGCCAGGCGAGTGTTGCGGATCTCAAAGGAGCCCCATAACGTGCTTACGCCCTGCATGGCCAGGTCGAGGGAGTACTCGCTCATGAATGTCGTCTTTCCACTGCCCGTCGGCCCAGTGAGGATGGTTAACTCTCCTCTCCTATGGCCCTTGAGCAGCTTGTTCAGCACCGGGAATCGTTTCCACTTCACTCCATTCACCTTCTCGATGTTCTGCAGCTCGCTGAGAATGTCATTTCGCATCGCCCCAAACGTGGTGATGGCCTTGTGACGCACTGGCGTCGCCTTGGCGACAATGTGACGCAGATTAAGGCGGCGACGGAGAGCCAGATGCGGTGCCGGTTCCGTTTCCGTGGGCCGAATCAACAGGCACCGTCGCTCATCCATTTTTAGAGCGAACGCTCGAGCGGCATCCCAGCTATGACTGGCATCGTAGTGCAGCCAGAATACGAGCTCCTTGAAGCGCTCCAAGCCGGGCAGGCACTCCTGCGGCAGCATATTCAACTCGTAGGGAAGGCAGACAATGCAATCTAAAACATATGGAAAAGCAATTAGACTACTTCATAATTAAATACTGCTCTTTGATTCTCCTTACGCGTTTCGATGTTTTGTGTGGCGAGAACAATAAAATCAAGAAGATTGCTGACTAGAATGGCTTTGGTTTTGTTTCCGGCTCCATGGAGCAGGAGGCCAGAGCTGGAGGAGCCCTGGAAGGTCTCCTCACGTCGATCTTCGAGATTGAGCACCTTCTCGCCGACAACTTGTTGCGACGCATTGCGCAACTTGAAGTGCAATAGCTGCTTCTGCGGCTCCCATAGGGCTCCGATGGCGGTCAGGTGGGCAGCCTCCTTTAGACCCTTGATACCCAGAGCCTCGCAGGCTTCCGGGGTTACATCGATAAGGTGCGGAAAGCGGGTTTCGTATACCGGCTGCCTTTGTGGCTGTCTCTTGTAGCCAACCGGCGGGGACAACTGATAAGCTGCCAGAGCATTAGCCAGCGAGGTTTTCACATCGCAATTTGGGCACATAAAAGCTCCTGCAAATGGATAGACCAATGACAAAGGCCTTTAAGATAAGTAGGGGTTAAACACGCACCCGTCCGCTTGTTTACGTAAGCCAGCAGTCCGCCACGGTCTGTGCTTTTTTGGGAGCTGGTCGCTGTGCCCGGAGTCTGCCTGTTGCGTTCACATAATCGGCACTCCAGCTGCAAGCACGTGTGCCCGTCCTTGTGCGGCAAGTTGATCTGTCGCAGTTGCCGCTTAAAGTCCACATATTCCTTGGGGTCCAGCGTACACTCGGCCAAATTTGTGTCCACTTGCGTAGCGTAGTTTTCCCTCCAGACCCGAGATTTGTTGTTATTAATACGGAGCAGCGGTTTGATTAAACCGGCGCGTCTCATTTTCCATGCTATCGATATCGAAGCTTATCGGATTTAAATCGAGCGGTTGCGAGGGCGCTAAATGTTCATATATGTATACTCTTACTAAATTAATTTTTTAGCATATATTTATTACATTTTTAGCATTTATTTATTAAGTAACGAATTCTAAAGACTAACGAAATTACTCCCGTACTTATGCAAAGAACGTAACAACTGCAATTACGTTAATTCGTTTCAAAACGAAAGACCACAAATTTAATAAACCGAATTGATGAAAAAACACCCACCACCCCCTACCTAACCACTAAGCAATTATAAAAAGCATATATAGAGTTGGTTCGACCCAAAACGGCTTGTAAAAAATAAAACAAATAATAATTTTCAAGTTTTAATGTAAGATTTATTTTCTTTAATAATTTTTCAGGTCTGAAACATTCTCTTCGGTCAGCAAATGCACAAGTCAGTCAATCTGTAATGGGAAAAATGACAACGAATTAGTTATTGTTAATTAAAGGGCATTGAAAATAATAATAATAATAATAAGTGTTAGTCAGACGCCAAAAGCCATCCTTGGGCCGAAACCCTCTGGTGGAAACCGCAAAAGGTATTTGAAGCAATCATCATTTAAGCACTTTGTAGTTCTGCTAATTAATAAAATACATACCTTGCTTGGCATACACGTGCTTTAATGCTCACATCCAAAGACAGAAAAACCTAACCTCAACCAGGTCCAAGACCTAGAAATAGAGGGAAGAAAACGTTGAATTAATATGTGTAAATACTCATGAATATTGTCAAGGAAATGTGGTTTGCTTTTTGAATCAGTTTACATTTTTCCACACGAGTCTAGCTCTCGGTACAGGTCTGTGTAAAAAATCATCACAAAAGGAGAGGCATTTGCTTGACGAAAACGATATCTTACCTTTAATGTATCCCCAAGAGGCCTCACATGTGTCCGGTACCTCAAAAACTTCTGGTGCCCCGAAGTGTCTCAGCAGCCTCTTGCGTCCCGAGGTGTCTCACGCGCACAATGCACGCTTCAACTTCAAGTTGTCCATTAAGTCTGCGTTATTTCTCACTGGAAAAGGAATTAGTCTCGTTAGCACTCAGTCCACGCCATGAAATACTAATATTTATGCAAAAGAAGTGCCATCAGATTGCCTATTCATCTTTAAATGAACAAATGTTATTCAACAAAACGCTGAAAAATACAGCGTTGAGTCGAGAAAATGTCCCTTCAGTCTCGTCATCAGTTTCATCATTTGAGGCACAACACATTTACTTTATTAACATTACTTTTCCTTTTATTAGTTTAGCGAAGTTCTGCCCAACTTACCATCTTGAGTTTTGAAAAGAAATGAACGACATCCGCAAAGCGCACGTGTGAAGAAATGGCGGCGAAGAAAAATGCAACCCTTCCTATCGATACTTTAAGTATCGCACTATGGCAAATATCGATATTTATTTATAAAAAAATTTAGTATTTCCGTTTTTTAATAGTATTTGCGATTTTAATTATATAGTACTCACATAAGTTAGCTAGTTTAATAAATTAGTTCCACATAATTTGAATAATTACCTTCTTAAATATATTTACATTTATTTTTAACAAAATTGTGAAATATGGTCTTATTAATATCGATATACAATATCTAATCATCTCTGCGCGACCAGCTGATCACCAAATCGTTAACCGCACGTGCGATTCTGGTTTTAATTGTTTACGTTTTATAAGGAATTGCATTTAATAATGGTAATTAACGATAATACAGCAAATATTAAAGACTTCACATGCTAACACATTACAATTGTACTACAGGGAAAGCACAAGAAAACGCAAAAGGTGAAGAAGCAGCGAAATGCGCAACTGAAACGCCTGATGAAGCCCACCGACACTCGGATCAAAGAACAGACGAGACTTAAACGAAAGAAGGCTGCCGATCCGCACGAGCTCAAGGTGCATCAGGTTACCCAGCAGAGCTCCGCTTTGTTCTTCCAGTACAACACTCAGCTGGGACCGCCCTACCACATCGTCTTAGACACGAACTTCATAAATTTTAGTATCAAGAACAAGCTGGACATTGTGCAGGGAATGATGGACTGTTTGTATGCCAAGTGCATACCCTACATCTCTGACTGCGTGCGCGCCGAGCTGGAGAAGCTGGGCAACAAGTACAAACTGGCCCTGCGCATCATCTCGGATCCGCGGTTCGAGCGCCTCCCCTGCCTGCACAAGGGGACCTATGCCGATGACTGCCTAGTGGAGCGGGTGCGCCAGCACAAGTGCTACATTGTGGCCACCAATGACAAGGACCTGAAGAACCGTATTCGCAAGATCCCGGGCGTACCCATTATGTACGTGGCGGCGCACAAGTACGCCATTGAGCGTATGCCGGAGGCGTACGGCGTAAAAGCGTAGGGTTCTTAGTTTATCCATATTTTGTAGTATAAAACTGATTTAAAATATACACAAATACTTTAAGCTGCATCACCACGCCTTTCCTTACAATGTCAGCAATACTAGCAGCTTAACCTTATAAATTATGACACAGATTCTGATTTAGATGTTATTGACGTTTATTTCAAAAAGTCTGGATTGCATGGTCGTCGCTTTAGGCATCGGCGTGCAGGCGAGCAGTGGGCTTGGACAGGAAGTCCGAGTATGCCTGGTAGGGGGTGGAGCCCAGAGGCATCTCCTTCCACAGATCGGGAGTGAGGTAAGCGTACGTCTTAGCGATGGCAGCATAGGTTGCCTTGGCAAAGTTGCCGAGGGTGCCGGTGGAGCCACGGGCCGAGGTGTAACAATCCTCGATACCGGCCATGGTCAGCAGCTTCTTGGGCACGGGGGCCGAGACGATGCCGGTACCACGGGGGGCGGGGATGAGACGCACGGAGACGGAGCCGCACTTGCCAGTCACCTTGCAGGGCACGGTGTGGGGCTTGCCGATCTTGTTGCCCCAGTAGCCACGGCGCACGGGAACCACGGACAGCTTGGCCAAGATGATGGCGCCGCGGATGGCGGTGGCCACTTCCTTGCTGCACTTGACGCCCAGACCGATGTGGCCGTTGTTGTCGCCGATGGCCACAAAAGCCTTGAAGCGGGTACGCTGACCGGCACGGGTCTGCTTCTGCACAGGCATGATCTTCAGCACCTCATCCTTCAAAGCGGAGCCCAGGAAGAAGTCGATGATCTCGAACTCTTTGATCGGCAGAGAGTACAGGTAGATCTCCTCCAACGACTTGATCTTTCCCTCGCGCACCAGGCGACCCAGCTTGGTCACTGGCACCCACTCCTTGATGTCCTCCTTGCCACGGAAGCGGGCGCCGCGTCCACGGCCACGACCGCGTCCACCACGACCACCACGAGAGCCAAATCCGCCACGGAATCCACTACGGGCTGGAGCTGCGTCCGCCATTCTGCAAAAGAAACAACAGTGAGGTTAGTTCCGAAGATGCGACCCATGTCGAACTCTTAATCTTAGTTTTCTAGTCAGACGCCTTGCCCATCTTTAGGCCGAAGCCTTCTGGTGGAAACCGCAAAAGGTATTTAAGGTATTCATCACTCGATTCACATATTTTTCTAAGCTGTCGCCATTTTGAAACACGTGGTGGCACCACTGGGGTCAAGCTATTTCCTACAAAATATGCTTGATCTCCGTGCGTTTCGTAAGGAAATTAGGCCACTATCGTTTTTCAATGCCATGGCTATGCTGAGCCCCGATTACTATTCGCCTAAATGCTCCATTTTACACATAATTAATCACGGAAATCTTACTTGTAGGTCTATCAACTTTATTGGGGAGAAGACGAAAACGAAATGGACGAGGCGGCCATGTTGGCCTAGCGGCCTGGCCTTCGCTTCGAAGCACCCGGTGCGTAGATTTTTCCGATTCCGTTGGACGGTCTTACTCAACTTATCGATAAATTCGAATTGGTTTTGGTTTCGAATTTGTTTTATTATATTAGCAAGTTAGCAGTTAATAATAGTGTAAATAGCGAAAAGCTTGGACGGCCAATATGTACTTTCTACTGACGCTATCGCTTTGCGTCCTGGTGATCTTGCCAGCGGAGTCTTTTGAGCCGTTAAGCATGACCGCCGTGGGTCTCGGCCTCGCCAGCACTGCAGTATATTTTAAGAACCAGACGTACTGCAGATTCTACGAATGCTGCGATGACCGGAGCATACCGGGCGACGTACAAGCGCTCAGTCGTTCGCTACAAAGTACGCTTATTGGCCAACACATCGTGGCTCAGCACTTAGTCCCCGCCCTGACGGCTCACTTCAGCTCACAGAGCACGTCGCGCAAGCCGCTGGTGATCAGCTTTCACGGTCAGCCGGGAACGGGCAAGAACTTCGTTGCGGAGCAGATCGCCCAGGCACTTTACCTGGAGGGCTCACGGTCTGGCTACGTGGCCAAGTACCTGGGCCAGGCCGACTTTCCACAGGAGGAGCGCGTGGGCGAGTACAAGGAGCGGATAAACCGGGAGGTGCGACAGCAGTTGAACAACTGCCCGCGCTCGCTTTTTATCTTCGATGAGGTGGACAAGATGCCCAGCGGTGTCTTCGACACGCTCGCCTCTCTGGTCGACTACAATGCCTTCGCCGACGGCACTGACAACACGAAGGCGATCTTCATCTTCATCTCAAACACGGGCGGCGTAAACATAGCCGACCGTCTGGGGCAACTAATGTTGGACGGCAAGTTGCGCGAGGACACCAGGCTAAGCGACTTCGAGCCGCTGTTGAAAAAGGCGGCGTACAACACGCATGGAGGGCTGAAAAAGACAGCCTTAATAGACTCCCACGTCATCGACCATTTCATTCCCTTTCTCCCGATGGAGAAGACTCATGTGATAAAGTGCCTGGAGGCGGAGTTCGGGCGATGGAAAAAAACGCCCGACAGAAGTATCATAGATGACATCCTTAAAAACTCTATTAGCTTTGATAGCAAGTATGGCCTGTTCGCTATCTCCGGCTGCAAGACGCTGGAGAAAAAGGTGGCCATGGCAATTAATTGAGGCCCTTTAAGTCATCGTTATCTTGTTTTTCTGCATATGCAGACACATTTTAGGAATAAAGTGAAACTTATACCAATTAAATCTTGGATTTCCCAAAGTTGTTTTCCCATTTGTCCAGTTCAAACATTTATCGAAAGCGCTATTTTCCTGAAGATCTTCGGTCACACTGGCTATTCCAGCACGTTGTTTTGAAAACTTTACCTGTGAATGTTTTGATTTTGTCCGCTGCCATGTCTAACGCATATTTCGATGAATACGAAAACTTGGAGGTGAGTTTGACCCAAATATAGATATCAACAATAACACACAATTACCCAAATGGCAGATCCACGAACTCATGCTGAAGGATCGGCCCCGACAAACAGCCTACTACAATGCGATTATCGGGAACAAGGCACTGTTCAAAGATAAGGTCGTTATGGATGTGGGCGCCGGCACCGGAATCCTATCCGCCTTCTGTGCGCAGGCAGGCGCCCGGTTGGTGTACGCCGTGGAGGCTTCCAATGTGGCCACCAAAGTGGCATTGGATCTGATCGAAGACAATGGCCTGACAAATGTTGTTAAAGTTATTCAGTCCCGGATCGAGGAGTTTGTGCTGCCTGCCGAGGCGGAGAAGGTGGACATCATCGTTTCCGAGTGGATGGGCTTCTACCTACTGCACGAGGGCATGCTGGACTCGGTCCTGCTGGCCAGGGACAAGTTCCTTAAGGAGGGCGGCCTTCTATTTCCCAGCGAGTGCACCATTTTCGTGGCACCCTGCGCGGTTCCTTCGCTCTTCGACGACTGGCATAGTGTAGACGGCATTAAAATGAACACATTTGCCAGCAAATTGCGATCGCAGAAGTCATCCCGGCCGGAAGTTATGCATTTGAACCCCAAAGACCTGCTCCACGAAGGCGTCGTTTTCCATTGGATGAACCTACTGGATGTGAGTGCCAGCGACCTGGACAGCATTCAATTCAAGGAGGTGGTTACGGCCCAGAAGGCGGGTAACCACCAGGGATTCTGCATTTGGTTTGAGGTGCGCTTTCCGGGCGACGACGAGTCCGAGTCTGTAGTTCTGAGCACATCCCCGCTGTCCCCACAAACGCATTGGAAACAGTGTGTGGTTGTGCTGCCCGAGGAATCCTGCGAGAGCCTGGAGGAGAAATCACCCGTTGCCTTTCAAATAACGATGAAACGCAGTGCAGGCGACATGCGAAAGTACAACCTGGAAGTGGATCTGCTCGATCCCAACACTGAGGAGCATCCCATGCCCTGCCCCTGCCACATGACCAAATGCATTTTGACAGAAGCACATTTAAAGATGATGGACACCTCGTAATCATATTTCGACAGAGGGAATCAATTTATTTAACACTTTTAATACAAATACAAAATATATATCTCAGTCAAACTTAACGTCTAGTGTAGAAAATTAATTTTCAATTCAAAAAAATATAATTATTTAACTTTAAACCATTAAGCGCTGAAGCCGGCTCTGAAGTTCCTTGAGTGAGTTCTGAAGACGATTGGTGTCGGGCTTCTGGTAACAAATATTCAAACAGCCAGCCACTATGTCCTGCGCCTTGCCAATGATGCGTCGTCTTTAGGGGAAAAAGCGTCATTAGAATATCAACATTCTCTAATCCCTTTGTGGGATTTCGCTCTTCTCTTTACTTACTTGGAGCGATACCAAACGGTCTGTGCATTGTCCGCTAGAAGGGTGACCACTCTGATGGCCGACTCGATCAAATGCCACTCATTACCCTCGTTGGCCCACACACGTTCGTTCATCGAAATCATTCTGCAATGTAATCAAAAATAAATTCATTTTGTAAGCGATTCGCCTTTAGAATTACTCACCTCGAATAGTATTCCAGGAGGAGTTCAACATCCAAACTCATTGTGACCAGTTTTTCCGGTACTATTCCCTCTGGTAACCGTAGTTGACAGGCCTTAATTTCCAGCTCCCTTATGAGAAAGGCAAAGGGGAAGCAGGCACCCGATTCATTATACTCCCTTACTAATAGTTCAATTTTGGTAAACAACCGATTGCTGCGCTCCAGAGCCGTGCCCGGCTCCTCGACAACGCTATTGATAATGTTACCCCACACCGATTCGATCAACAGGGGATCGTTGTGATGCGAGCAGTTCAGTATTGATAATTGGCACTCCCAAAGATTGAAGGGCTCCGCAAAGTGTGTATACAGCTGTGTGATATCGTAAAGGGCGTAGTGCAGTTCCTTAACGGCGGCAGCTGCCTCGTGGTTACTGCGAGCCAGCTCCTTCATGGCATTGAGTACTGTTCGCTGAACTTTAGCTATGTCCAACTATGATTTTTAAAAATAATAAGTTGAGAAAATAAATGCATATAGATTGTATTATATTGTTACCTTATCTTCCAGCTCTTTCAGGAATATTCCGCTTGTTATAGATGAACCAACGTTTCCATTCCGCATGGACATCACCGCACGGACCAAGTACTCAATGCGCTGTTCCAAAGTTATATTTTCGCTGCGGGTCATTGCCAAGTTATCCAAAATCTGTGCAGCCTGGGGATGATGATTGTTCTTCTCGTAATACTTCCACAGCAGATCGATCACAACCACGTTCTCGGCATTGCGCGTGGCATTGCGTCGCAGGAACTCGCCCAGTGTTGGCTCTTCTACATCCAACAGCTCACTGAGCATATCGTGGGCGAGCAGCCATTCGTAGAGGGTCACATGGATGAGGGGGTCCTTGACGCGCAGCGTTTGAGCCACAATTTTCGGGATGACTTTGGTAGAGTTTGTGTTTTTGAATTGAAGGGGCGATGTTTTGGTTTGGTCCTGCGGGTTCGTCTTATTGCGAGCAGTTTGATAGATGTGATCGAGCATATTTTGCACCTCCTTGTAGTAGTTCATCCTGAAGATGAAGTAGGGAAATTAATAAATGAATTTCAATGTTGCCTTGCCCTTGTTGCCCATCCTATAATTTTTATATTTGATATACTGAACGCAAATAATTAATTGACCTGTAAGTCTATTCACCTGGTAACAAAGCAAGCGTATCCCTCGCGATCCTCAGATGGTTCACCGTTGTTGTAAAAATGTATGCCCACTTCCTCGGGATCGCTTTTGGCCGCACAGACGGCCGTAAGCTCGATGACACCCTCGTAAAACTCTGTGGATGTGAACTGCTGGCAAATGCTACGCAGCGGTAAGGTGGGTGCCGCTTCCTTGCACATCTGCAGAGTGGTTCGCAGCTTCTGCTCCTTTTCGGTGGCCGAAGTACAGTTCTTGGCGTTCATCAAAAGCTCGGTGGCTTTGTAGGTGACGGCATCCTCGTGCCTGTAGAGATTGGGACAATGCTCACGCAAGTTGTTGGACACCTCCGTCACTCCTGCCTTATCCTTTAGATACAGGTTGATCAAGGAGATAATCAAAAAGGCGGTAACTTCCGATCGGGTGAGCAGGAGGTCACGGAAAGTGCAGCACTTTAGCATCTTTTGCTGATCGGGATTAAGTTGCAGGCAGATGTTTTGAAAGGGGTGCGCATTTAAGATGCTCCACAGAGACAGAACCTCACAGGCGTGCTCTAATTGAAGATATTAATTTGGTTATTTATGCAAATTTGAGTAAGCAAGCAATAGTACATACTGACAAAGAGATTGAGGGCGGAGAGGGAACGCTTTTCCTCAACCTGTGCCTGCTCGGCATAGTTGCGTTGCTCGGAGATGGGCAGATGAGTGTTTGCCATAATGAGAGTGTTATAGCCACTGGTCCTGTCCAGGTGAGTGTCGAACGAAACGCGAGTAGAAGCTGCAAGCAACAAGATGTGGGATAACTTATAGAGTTAACATTTGATTCCGTTAAACCTACAGGATATATCGTGCACGGAATGATCTTCAAGGAATCGGCGCAGGGCCCGTAGATCGGCTAGCAAAAGAGAACAATCTTTAGGACCAACTTGGGAGCAGAAGTTTTTGTCCACGCAAGGCAGTTGCCAAATGGGACGCAGCATCCGAGAGACGTACAAGTACAAGCCATCGTGTTTGGCCGAGTAAACTATTTGTGAATTCTCATTATTAACCACCACTGGCGATGGTTGTTGCAGGTTTGAAACTGAAAATACATTTTATATTAGTTACGTCTAACGCTTTACTCTTGAGTACTCACTTGGACTTATTGGCTGATTAAATTGTGTAGCGTTGTAAGACATTGGTGTGTTCCCCTGATTGACATTTGGCATTGGCGTGGACATGAACATGGGCAAACGCTCTCTTCCGGTGACTGCATTGGTCCCAAGTGGCGTCTGATTTGCCAAGGTGCGGTTGTTATTTGCATTCAGGAACTTTTGATGCTGGAAGCAGGGCTCACCGCCGTACAGCATAAACGCTTGGGTGGCCCACAGGGCGACATTACCGCCACGATAGCTGTCCGAGGTGGCCAGCAGCAGGGCTGTAACGCAGGCCTCGCGCTGATTCTGCGACTGGAAGAACATTTTCACCTCCTCGTGATGTGGGCCATTGCAGTACTGCAGAATCTGCATAAGAACGTCTGGCATCTTGAGGAGCTGAATGATGTGTGTGCCCTGATTGGTGAGCAGCGCAATTTTCCGCGAATGCTTGGCACTGTTCAAGGGGGACTTTAGTAACGGCGCACATGGTTCATGTACCTCTGCCATGCCCCAAACCACGCCGTCTAGACTCTCCAGAGCCGTGGACTCCACTAAATAGGTAAAGTTAACCGACGGCGCCGAGTTCACCGACCATAAGAGATCCTGTTCCTGCTGCTGGGTGGTGATCATCAACATATTGCCCTCGGTGTAATGGGCGGCATGCACTTGCTTTGGCTTATTCGTGGTGGCATTCGGCGTGTAGCCGGGCGGCAGACGAACATGGAGCAGATAAAGACCCCTTGGAGTTTCACCTCCAACAGGCGGTAGTTGTCCCTGTGGAGCCGCCTGGCCACCAAAACCTTGATTATCGAATTGTGAATAGTTGGCAGTTCCGTCGAATTGCTGCAGCGGCTGCTGCACATTGAGCAATATGGTGGAAAAGTAAAGTCGAACGCCACACTGGGTAACGGCCACGAGATGCAGTTTACTGGAATCATCGACGGTAAGCGGGCAGATGGCCTTGACACACTTGAAAATCGTAGGATCAACAGTACTAGAAGATACAGCAGTTTTAAGACTTTATTTTACTTTTTATTAACTTCTACTCACGTGATCAGCTTGACTGCCTGGCTTGTAATGTCGTTCTGGGTGATTCTGCCCAACCTTCGGGCTGCCGTGTAATCCGTACTGATGTCCCAGGCCTCGATGGACCCCCTTTCAGAGAGCACATACAGCAGCTTCCGACTGTTGTCGATCTCAATGCGCTCTATGCCGTCCACTTCCTGCAAACGAAGTTTCTCTCTTAATTCAGGAAGCCCATTCGTAATAGCTTACTCCTAGTTACCGAGAAAACTTTGAGGAAATTTGGCACCATCAGCGAGACCAGACTCTGAGAGAGATTGATCTTTTTGCATCGCTTGCCAAACCAAGAAGACTCCGCCTGATATGAGATCTCATACAGGCAACCATCGCGGCCGCCGAGGAAAATGCGTCCGTCTTCCGTTCCCTTGATGACGCTGATCGAGACGTTATCCGTGCCGATCACAAATATGGGCCTGTTCATCAGCTGCATCTCGTTGAATCCACTCTCACCGAACGTGACGCCCAAAACGATAACTTCAATGGGCGTTGTGAGCAACAGGAGGAACTTGACGTCCTCCACAAACACACCGGCTCTCGGCTTGATCAGTCCAACGCTGACAATCAAATGACTCAGCCCGTCGTAGTAAGCGACGTCTCGTGCCTGGTTGAAGGTCCAAATGTAAATCTCCGAATCGATCGTCAGCCAGGCCCGACCAATCTCCGGAAACAGGCCCATTGTGCAGTGGCATTTGATATCTGCAAGGTAACTAACAAAGTAGAGCCAAGTTGGTTACGGCACCTCAATTGCCTACGCTTAAAGTGCTCCAGGATTTCCTTGGGTATGCCCGCCTTGGTCACCGTCCGCAGCTGTTGTAGGTTATGTGTTTCGTCCGACTTGAGAAAGCTCAAGCTTTGGTAGTCGTAGTCGTTGAGTCCACTCGTCGTGGCTCTGCCATGCTGGCTGACGCCCGTCAACTGCAAAGACGTTATTAAGCAATTTTAAGAAATTCAAACTGCGGTTCCAGTGGTGCACTCACCTCCAGGAGACCCGGCTTATTTCTGTCCAAATTGTCATGCCACTCCAGCATTTTTCCTGCCGTCGCGAAGAAGTCGAGTTGGACTTGCGGAGCCGTCATTGTGGGAACCTAAACTAATGCGGGCAGCGGGCGAGCAAGTCGAACTTTAAAATTCAACTTAAAACAAATGTTTGAGAAAAATTCGCAATTTACGGCCGGCCGATGCTGTTGTACCCACGCTCCCGCCTTATCAATGTTATCGATATCCGATAGATAATAATGGTATTCTTTAATTGATAATAAATTAGATTTAAGCAATAGACCAAACAAATTTACAATAAAAACTGTTTAAAATTTTAATATATTTAAAATACCTATAAAATAAAAGAATACAATATGCATAAAGTTTATATTTGACAACTTTAAAAACAATTGAACGAGGGGTATTTTTGGTATTTGTTATATTGTTATTTTGAAAGGAAAACATATCTAACAAAATAGGTCAATAAAATAAATTTAAATTGGAGTACTGCTAATTCATGGATCTTTTGGTACATCAATTCTACGAGATTTTCATTTTCCCCGAACGTATTATTATCAATATTAGATAAATCGATTATTAGATAAATCGATATCCATCAAATTTGACATACAGCCATTTTACAACATTTTATTCCGTTTTAATTTTATAAAAATCGGGAGACTATATCATTTAGCTGCCATAGAAACTATCTTAAAGTGTAGAGAAAAATTAATTAGTTCGATATGTTATATTAATTTTTAATAAACGAATAGTTTTTTTAGTTTCTAGATTACTTTATCATGTCGACGCAACTTTCAACTTTCGAAACAAGGGGGCGTAATGGTGCAAATCCAACTTTCTAGTATCTAAAATTTCGTGCCTCCGTACAGGCCTTTAAAACAGCGCTGAGAAGCAGCTGGCTTAAACTGTTGGCCTCTCGCTCTCTCTCACTGCTTTTAAACCCTCTCCATATCATACTTTTTCAAAGCCCTCTCGAGATATACTACAAGAGTGCCGGCAAAAATCTCCTAACGCCATCCAACTTTCAAGTATTTTATTTTAAACTATTTGACTCTCGCTCCCTCTCACTACTTCAAAACGGTATTTTACCCTCGCCATACCGTGCTTAAAGGTGTGCCGTCAAGAATCTCCTAACGCCATCCAACTTTCTAGTATTTTTAATTTCGATAGTATCGATAATGCTCCAATGTTTTCCCACCACCTTTTCGTCTCGTTTCCGGAACGAGCCCACACGTGGATTTCGTAAAATTGCATTTTAATAATTTGCAATTTAGTTAAATTACAATTTATTGTAATTGGCCGGTCCGATAGTAAGTTTCTGTGAAATGTGGACCGAAATAATGGTCGGGAACACAGAATTAAATGACAAACTTTGGCGGAACAGACCAGCGGTGGTGTGGGGGCGCTAGCCTAGCGATGCTTCTTCGCGGCTGCTACTCGCCGGAATCTCATTGGGCCATACATTGAGGGATAATTAAATGAAATGCAAAGAGAATAGACGAACAGGTGTAACCAAAGATCACCTGTTGAATGTTAAAATGGATTTACCTGATGTGAAGCGTACAAATAACCCTATTCACTTGTTTCCTATAGACTCGTCAATATGCGAACGATCAATTCCAACCAGTGCGTGAAGATCCCCAGGGACATCAAGGCCTCGGTGAAGGCCCGTGTGGTTACCATCACCGGCACCCGCGGCACGCTGAAGCGCAGCTTCAAGCACTTGGCTCTGGACATGTACATGCCTGACAAGCGCACCCTGAAGGTGGAGAAGTGGTTCGGCACCAAGAAGGAGTTGGCCGCCGTGCGCACCGTGTGCAGTCACATTGAGAACATGATCAAGGGTGAGTAGGAGAATAAGATAATGGCTGTTGATCCGGAAAACTCATTGTTAACTTTGTTGTGTCTCAACAGGAGTCACGTTGGGTTTCCAGTACAAGATGCGCGCTGTGTACGCCCATTTCCCCATCAACTGTGTCACCTCCGAGAACAACTCGGTGATTGAGATCCGTAACTTCTTGGGCGAGAAGTACATTCGCCGCGTGGAGATGGCCCCTGGCGTCACCGTCGTCAACTCGACTGCCCAGAAGGACGAGCTCATCGTGGAGGGCAACGACATCGAGTCGGTCTCTGGATCTGCCGCCCTCATCCAGCAGTCCACCACCGTTAAGAATAAGGATATCCGTAAATTCCTTGACGGTCTGTACGTGTCGGAGAAGACGACCGTTGTGAAGGTGGAGTCTTAGACTTTTATATTGTGTTTCTACCTAAAATGTTAATAAAAACCAACGGCCGAAACTTTCAATAAGAAAACAACGTGTGTGTGTGTGTGTGTTTAAAACGCGATTGATATTTAGCTGTCTTTGCACAACATTAGTTTGGAAGATATCTATAGTCGCTCCTCCATAACGGTTAACAAATTTGTTTACCCTTGCGGGGTATTTTAATTTCAGTCAGAAGCATGTAAGGCAGTGAAGAAGTCATTTCCGAACTTATAAATCATATATATTGTTGATCAGCGGCAACAGCTGAGTCGATCTACATAATGTTGATACTTTTTTCTGATTGGAAATAATTCCACTTTTAAGTGAGCTATAATGGATTTTCTCTGCAACGGTATTGAAATTGTGCTTCCCAGGTTTGGTTCCTTTCTTGTAAAATTTAAATCGTAATTCTTAATGGTAAACAATTATCATCAGATATTCGTTACAAAAATACAATTAAAAAAATATTCAAATATTTAAAACAGTTCTTAAAAGGCTGAAATCTACTACTAAAATCTAAATCAGCTCTTATTTGAATTCAAACGGTTTCTGTATGTCGTTTTATTTATATGTTTCAGTTTAATCAACATGTTTAGAACGTCGATTCGAAGACAGCCTTCTTTTAGTCAATTCCATTGTGCCTAAATAAAGTAGTTTCCTTAATTTCGATAAATTAATTTAGAAAAAACAGTGGGAATATTTCCAAGCAGGCTACCATTGATGGTAAAATTATGTTAGGTCGACTAGATTTTTAGTTGAAAACTTGTAATTTTTTAAATTTATTTTAAAATATTATTTTACAAAGGAATTTTCTCGTTTAAAGAAAAGGTCGCCTACCGTGCTTAAATGTTACTTCATAATTCTAGCCAAACATTGTTAATAACGGGCGTAGTATTTACCTCAAAGAATTTTTTGGTTACATGTAGCTGGTAATATTGGTCTGATTTGATCTTTAAATGAATTGAATGTATATATGTTTTATTATATATTCCTATATTTATGCAATGACGTCGTGCAAAGGCCTTAATAATTTTGAAAATAAGAATAGTCGGACAATCGCTTATCGATAACCACCGAACAGTTATAAGTTCCACCTCTAGGTGCTTTCAAAAGGTCCCGTTTCTCCTGTCTTCCATTCATCATCGAGCTTTAGTTCAACGTGGTTCAACATAAAAAAATTATAAGTGAGAAGTGAAAAATAATGGATTTGCCGGACATTACTGGAATTTCCCGTGGACGAGGACGCGGTACTAAGCGTGTCCCAGAGACTAAGCGCGTACCTTGCCTGGTAAGTCTATCTAGCGCTTAAATTAAATGGAAACATAAGTTCTGAGATTTAAAATGCCATAATTCCAAGAAAACAAAATTTTGAGAAGCGTCATTCTGAAAAAGCGCATACATTTTTTCATCACGCCATTCATTGTGCGATTTGTTCGTCCGTGCCAATGTACGTATGTAACTAACTGCATATGTACTACACTACAAAATGGCCGACCAACTAACACGTTCAATTTTAAAATTATTGTCATTTTATTATCTTACCCAGAAAATAATGTAAAATTCAGAAATTACATTACATATCCCATTTTCATAATTTGTGTGGTGATACATTTAAATGCGTGCCCCTGGTCTATATTAACTTTAATTCAAGATTTTATTTTATTAAATTACTAGAAAGAAAAAACGGTGTTTTTGTGAGTATCAAAGAATATACATTATTTATGTAAGATTATTAGGAAAGTATTTAATTCATTTCATTGCAATAGAAAATTGAAAATAATGCCAATGATGTGTCCAATCGCATTGTAAGGAACATTTGAAAGATCACAAGATATAGGAAAAAAATTATGCCTGCGTGTCAAACTTTGACAAGTTGTAGCACGCATACTTTCGCTAATGCCAACAGAAAAGCATAAAGAAATAAAAAAGAAAATAAAAGGTTTAAGTATTTGTTCGCAAACTGAAAAAAAAAACTTTATTATCGTTCGTGTATAAATCTTAAAATTTGCAGGGCCAGTCGTCGCATTCGTCGCAGTCTTCAAAAAGTGGAGCACCTGGAGGAGCGCGGGCAGGCGGTGTTCCGCCGCAGGATTTGGACCCTAGCTTGGAGACATTGAAGTCCCTAGAAACTGAATTCCCGAGCTCGGAGGGTAAGTATCTCCTTTACAATGAGGTTATTGTTATATACAAATTATAATTAATAATAAACCAGGGGACCCTCGTGGCTCTGTCCGTGGCCGTCGTCTGATCACGGATATCGTGCACTCACGTCCCCAGGGACTGGCAACTAAGATCGGAACGAGTGGAATAAGGATTACGGTGCAGACCAATTATTTCAAGATTGTGAAACGTCCCAACTGGACAATATACCAGTATAGGGTGGACTTTATACCTGAGGTGGACAATACGCGCCTGCGTCGCGCCCTTCTGCATGAACATCGCAGCCTTTTGGGGGGATATATATTCGACGGAACTATCTTGTTCTCCAGCAATTACTTCAAGGCTCTACCCAATAGTCCCTATGTCTTGGACCTTGTTACTAGGAGCCGCGCCGGCGAGCTTATTAAAATCAAGATCAAACATGTTGGCTCGGTCGAGACCGCAGACAATCAGCAGTTTCAGGTTCTTAACTTAATCCTGCGCAGAGCCATGGAGGGCTTGAATTTGCAGCTGGTGTCGCGTAACTATTTTGATGCTCAAGCAAAGGTAAGATAAGTTCCTATTGCAATTAAAGCATATTCTTATCCTATACCGTACTTATTTTCTTCGTCCTTTTAAGATCAATCTAGAGAACTACCGCTTGGAGCTCTGGCCTGGTTATCAGACCTCGATTCGCCAGCACGAGAATGATATTCTACTTTGTGCAGAGATTGCACACAAGGTGATGAGAACTGATACTCTGTACAACATTTTATCGGAGGCGATTCGTGACAATGATGATTTTCAAACGGCTTTCAAGCGTCAAGTAATTGGTAAGTTTATTTGGTTTAATTGTCTAATCTTACGATTTGACAACTTAAAAAACTTTCTGGTTGCTCTCCAGTTATTTCTTAATAATAAAGTATTTCCCATTTTTTAATCCAGGTATGGTGGTGTTAACTGACTATAATAACAAGACCTATCGTGTTGATGATATTGATTTTAATGCTTCACCGTCGTCGAAATTCGCCCAAAAGGAAGGTGAAATATCATATTGCGAGTACTATAAGACTGTAATTATTTCTCACAGGAAATATAAAAATCATAAACTGATTAAATATATAATGTTTAATGTTTCAGCGGTACAATATAACGATTCGTGATTTGAAGCAGCCTTTAGTTGTATCGCGCCCCACCGAGAAGAACATTCGTGGTGGCGACGATAAATTGATAATGCTAATTCCGGAACTAGCAAGGGCTACCGGAATGACGGATTCTATGCGTGCTAACTTTAGGTGGGCTAAAAACTCGAAATTAAATGGATAATTAAACATGTTTTATACCTTTGATGCCGTGTCTATTAGATTGATGAAAGCCATGAGCGAATACACTCGTCTAACACCGGATCGTCGTATCGAACGCTTGCGCACATTCAATCAGCGCTTGAAGTCGTCGAAGAGCAGCATGGAATTGATGAAATCCTGGCATATTGAGCTCGACACGACCTTGGTGGAGATCCCAGCTCGCGTTCTGCCACCGCAAAATATAGTGCTCGGTAATAACAAGCGATACTTGTGCGACAGCCGCGCGGATTGGGCCAACGAGTTCCGCAACTCATCAATGTTCTCTCAAGTGGACATCAAGAGGTGGTTGGTGATTACCCCTCGTCGAAACATCAACGAAACTCAGGACTTCATTAAGATGTGCATTCGCGCAGCGGCAGGCATGAAGATGAAAATCGCTGATCCGCGCTAGTAAGTATTGGCTTCACTTTCGAGAATTTCACATTGATTTTCTGCGGTATTATTGCAGCGATGAGATCAACGATGATCGCAACGCCACCTACTCCCAGGCGATTGACAATGCCGTGTCCAGGGACCCACAAATCGTTATGATTGTTATGAAGGCCCCGAATGAAGAAAAGTACGTACGGTTTTGTTTGCTGTAGCAATTAAATATTTTTTGATCGTTCAACAGGTACAGCTGCATCAAGAAACGCACTTGCGTAGACCGTCCAGTCCCGTCTCAAGTGGTTACTCTTAAGACCATTGCTCCACGTCCGGAAAAATCGGCTGGCCTGATGTCGATCGCGACCAAAGTGGTAATACAGATGAATGCCAAATTGATGGGCGCACCCTGGATGGTGGAGCTACCGCTACGAGGCCTGATGACTGTAGGCTTCGATGTCTGCCACTCGGCAAAGAATAAGAATAAATCCTTTGGGGCCCTGGTGGCCACCATGGATATGAAGACATCGTGTCGCTATTTCTCCTCCGTGAGCGAGCACTTGAAAGGCCAAGAGTTGTCCGATCAGATGTCCATCAACATGACCTGCGCTCTCAAGGCATACCGCGAACATCATGGTACCCTGCCAGAGCGTATTCTCTTCTTCCGCGACGGCGTCGGCGATGGCCAGCTTCACCAGGTTGTGAACACCGAGGTGAAATTTCTAAAAGAAAAGATGGATGAAATCTACAAGTCGGCTGGCATGCAGGATGGCTGTCGCATGGCCTTTTTGGTGGTGGCGAAGCGCATCAACACTCGCTACTTTACCAACAAGCGTAACCCGGTGCCGGGCACTGTGGTCGATGACATTATAACCTTGCCGGAGCGTTACGATTTCTTCTTGGTCTCGCAGGCAGTGAGGCAGGGAACGGTGTCACCCACCAACTACAATGTCATACATGACAACATGGGGCTAAATGCGGACAAACTCCAGATCCTGTCGTACAAGATGACCCACATGTACTACAACTACTCGGGCACCTGCCGCGTTCCGGCTGTTTGCCAATATGCGCATAAGCTGGCATTTCTCGTAGCGGAGAGCATTAATCGTGCACCGGATGCTGGCTTAGAGAATCAGCTCTACTTTCTTTAAAAATCTCATCACCCTGAAGGGCCAACTGACCATTTTATATTCAAAGACATTACTTATGTAATTCAATACATAATCTAGTGGTAAGAATATGAAATGACCTTTTAATTTTAAGAGATTATGTTTTATCTGCAAGGGGTTCCCAAAACACTCTGGGTTACCTGTTGTAATTAATAAAAACGCCTGACTTCGTTCAAATAACATATAATTTAATAATTCACTGTATAACTTTGTTCTAATTACACTAGAGTTACATATAAATTTCTTAGGTACCGAAATTACGGAAGACCTTTGAAATCCATCCTAAAATTCAATTTAAAAATCAAAGATGGTTTTCCAAATACGGTGTTTCCTGATGTTGTATGAAGTCTAAAGTAAAAGAAGAATAATTTATTTAGTTGGTAAGATTTCATACTGACGGTATAAGTCCTTGCCTGTTCTAATGATTGATATTATTTAAACCATTTGGAGATGCTGGTGCTGAGTTTTTGTCATTTTGAACAGTTTCTGGCTTTGTCGTTGGGTTCATTTCTTCAGCGTTCGAGTCCTGTGTATATTAAAAGGTAAAAGATTAAAATTATTATTAAAAAATCTTCTTCATTAATATATATATTGAGTAGAAAAAAGGGTTTCCGAAATGTTATCAAAAGCTATTTACAAACTAAGGGAATCGTTATCTAAGAGCCAATTATTTTCAATCCTACAAATAAGGGGGAATCTCAGACTTGTAAAGGACTCCTCCATGCAGTACTTAAGGTAGTTAAGAAAATTTATATATTTATATATATATACCCTCACAAACAGCATGCTGGAATATTTAAATAATTATTTATTATCTCATAGGGATTTCTATTGTTACGTTATGAGATCTTATTGGGAAAATTTAAAAAATGTTTGTTTATCGGTGGTTCGTAAAACACAACAAGTGTAAAGAATATTTCATGTATTGTCTATAATATTCCATATTTATGATATTTATAAACCAACAAAATCTAATAGTATTAAATAAAAAAAAAATACTATCTAATCAAAATCAATAAATACGACAAAATCGACTAACGAAGCGAGAGACATACGAGTACTTACCCACTTGTAATATTTAATTTACAATAGCGAACAAAAAAAAACATATTTAACACAATTTATTATTATGAGAAATTGTATATCTAATTAAAAAATATTACGTTTCAACTAACCATCCATTATCACGTCGTTTTATCACTGTATTAAACAAGAAAAAATATATGTGTGTCTACATTTTAAATATTGTGAGGTGTTACACAATTATAAACATAAATTTTCAATAGGACTTATTTTATTTTTAAGTTATTAAATAATTTTAATTGGATAGATTAACCATTTTTCTACTAGTTTTAATTTTTGTAAACGTAATTAATGCAGTTTCAAAAGGTTTACTATTTATTTTAAGGTAAGTAAAATCTAATATTTACTTAACTTCTGAAACATTGCTAACTTAATATTATTCTTAACCAAGCTGGATGGATTGTAAAGTTAAAACCTGGATTGTCCTATTCAGAAAAAAATGTCTAACTGTGTAACACCTTTAAAAAGACAAGTGAAGCTAAAAGAACTGAATCATTTGAATACTTTAGGCCTGCTGCTGCGTGTTTGTGTGTTTTTAACATAATAGTTGCATCTTGATTTATATAGACTAAATCAGGGGCTAAGAACTCATCCGTTAAAAGACTTAGTTTTATATAGAATATATCATCCGTTTCGTTTTCAATGTAAGCGTGTTGTTTTTGTTTATTAAATTTTCTTTAAAATTCAAGTTTTGTAAACATCACCTCATTTGTGGATTCAATGATTGGCAGTTTACACTATAATAATTCAAGTACAACACAATATTAATATATCTATGAATTAAATATATATATACATACATATATATATGTATTCTATTCTTCTTCCAATCTATTACAAAAAACCAGATCACAATTTAGTTACGAATTTAGCAATTTTGTCGACTGTTACCCAACAGAGTACATATTTTGATTTAAATATTTTTTATCTGTAACCTATATTTACAAATACATTTGAATTGATTAATATTAAATATCAAATATATACATATGTTATTAGGACTAGGGTAATTGCACTAACAATAACGATAATGACTACCAATAATACGATGGCAGCGACTGTCACTTTAAAATCCATCTCATAAACTTGATGAAGTAATCCTGCAAATTTACAATTACATCAAAACGAAATTGATATTTAATTTGCATTTTTAAAAAGTTGAGACAGTAAAAATCTATTGGCTATTTGTATATTGATCAAAGATATAAAACGATTGCATTGCAATGATCCAGATGAGAGGTAACGTAAAAACTTAAAATATGTATATATTTTAATAAGTAGAAAAAGTATAGTTATAATTTAATGGCTATCTAAGGTAAATATGAATAAAAATTTCACTGATGAAATGCAGAAGGTTGCCGTGTTTTCAAAGCTTTACAGAGTTTGCTATGAATTGTTTAAGACTATGGCTTAAATTAATAATGAAAAGGTTGATAATGTAGGCCAGGGTATTTTGGGTTTCCTAAGAATGAACAGCACATTTCGGGATGTACATATATCGAGAGGATATATCGGCTTAAAATATTTTTTAATATATCGAAAATATTGTATAGTTTATTATATCGAATCAATGCATTTAACGTATAAATATTAATATTCATTTTCTTAACATTATGTTGATTTATTTCCATTTACGTTAGCTTAATTTTTATAAAGGCAACATTTTGTAATTTACATTTCTCCCTTTAACAAATCCATGAATGAAAATGTAACTTTGATCTATATTTTTTAATGACTCTTACATTAAACTAAATGAAAGCAAAAATGAGGCAAAGTAAGGGGAATCCTAAGCATTAAAAATCTTCTAATCGGGATGAATGAAACTTTTAGTACGAAATCAAACACTACTTTCGCAATGGATTAGGAGAGATCTCTTTTTGGGCGCACTAATTTTGGCAATGTTCCAAATTTACAAATGTCCTTTAATGAGTTTCGAGGTCAGCATTGAGAGCATTGGTAAAGCTATAGTTATGGACAGCCGCGCTGAGAGTTACTGTTCACAGAAAAAGACACCCACCTGGCTTTGCAAGAAATTCGTGTTCTGGACTCAGGTGTAAGGAGTATGCAGTGTGATCACCTTCAATATACTTCATTTATATGTACATATACGCAGAGACATAATAAAAAGAAATTATAGTGAACCGAAAAACACAAGAGGGCAATGCAAAGGCAAAGGCAAATGCAAATGCAAATACAAATGATTGGTTTCATCTCTTTCCAAACTTCTAGAACTCGTTTCGATTACATTTATTAAAAACACTTTGATTTGTAACTAATAACATCACTATTTGACCATCCCTTCTACATGGTTTAAGTTAAAGTAACTTGAACTTGGTTTAATTAAGCTTCGTTATTAATTACCTAGGCATTAATTACTGTATAAAGGAAAACAAAAGATTTATTACGTTATGGTAAGTAGTTAACCGGCAGAGATGACAAATACACTTTGTTGTCCTGGATATATGTATATTTTAAAATAAAGACAATACGATATATTATAACAAGCTTACTGTTTTGTTTTGTTTTTGTTTTGTTTCTTTTTCTATCTACAGATATTCGATTTAATTGAATTTTACTCAGACCCTGCATGGTCAACAGATAAGACTTACGATGGCAAAGGGCTCGGCAGCGCCAAAAGAACGATTGTATAAATCTCCAACAGCCCTCAAAATTTAACAGAATTCGAGAGTTATGAATATTTTTGTTAAACTGATCTTTAGATATTAATATTATAGTAATAATTATTATTATTATTTTGTTGTGTATAGAGTAGTTTTAAAATGTAAAACCAAATACTTAATCAACTTATTTTTGGGAAAACAAAACGGATAAGACAACAAAATCGGGAATATAAATTTATGACAAAATCCTGACCTAACCCATAAAATTATTGTTCGGATTTCGAATTTATATGAGAGTCTTGTGAAAAGCATTCGCACCATTCAGGAATAAAGATCTCACCTTTTTGGCTGGCGGTGTTGGGACCTGAAGATGATATTTGTTCTGACAATAGTCGCGCAATAGCGCGATGCCTTCGGTACGATTGTTAGCGTAGCGCGACTCCCAGGCATCCAGCAGACGATTGTAATACCTCGGACTGTCATTGTATTTAAGGTACTTATGGGTTTGATCAGTTGGGAAAATTCGCTCTAGTGGCGCACAACGCGCCAGTTCATCCTCGGCAATGATCAAGCAGCGGACGTCATCAGGGGTTAGGTTATTCAGGATCTCATTGACATACTTTTTAAAAATAATATGAAATATAATAAGTGATAAGGAACAAAATATAATGTTAAACAAGGAACCCACCTCATTCCTGTCTTCCATGGACTTCCTGGTGAAGGTATTGTGCTTCACTTTTTCTTCGCGCGATAAATAATTAATATAAAGTCGCTTGTCATAGCACATTTGTGTGCCAGGCGGAAATGAGAACTCGGCGGCCAGTTCTTTTTGCTTATCCATAGATAGTTTAGGAGGTACCTGTAGTTATATATCATTTTATATATATTTAATGCTGTTGACAAGTATTTTGATCCTACTCACATTGTACAATGCCGTGTTGAGAACGCCTTGCACCAAAGGCGCCTTGACATGAGCATCTAGTGGCAGTTCCGAGTGTAAGCTCGGTGATATATTAACTTCCAGTAGCCAAGGAACGAGATCTGAGTCTAAAATCACATCAAAGCCAAACAGCTCAAAGCAACTATACTTGGACTCCACATTGGCCCGGATCATGCTATTGATGCCATTCTCGCCAGCGAGAATCGTGCGAAGGACTAAACTGCGTAGGGCCTCCCAAAGGCAATCGGTGCGAACACCACGATTAGCCAAGTACTGCCACAACGACTTGATGGTCCATTTGTGACCATGGCAAGCATTGACATCTTCGTTCTTTGAATAGTTCGAGGAGAACTTGTTAATGCTGTAGTTGGTCAAGTGCATGCAACGATCGTTTAAAGTGTCCGTCTTGGCACTGTATTTAACTGTGGAGAAAAAACACATAAATATATTAATAGTTAAACCTTCACGTATAAAATAGCTATAGTTAGTGTAATATAAATATTACCAGAAGCAAATCGTGCCAGACCATTGTGGTACATAAACACTCGTAAAGGATTTACGGACGTCACCAGCACATAAAGTCGCAGATCAAACTTGCTGCCATTTATTAGAAGAGGCCTTTCTATATACCTTTCAAAAACCAAGCACAATTATTAGGTATTTAAAAGTTCTAAATTCGTTTATATTAGCTTACTTCTGGACGATAAGTGGCCTGCGCTTAGGGATCTGTCCCCATCGATTAATAACTCTAATACCAGCGCCGCGTGCGCTTGCCGGTGGCTTTATAATCCACTTGGTGTTGCGCTGAGCATATTTTGGCCAATGGCGGCGCAAGGCACCCAGATCATTGGGAATAATGTAAGTGCGCGGCATAAAGCCAAACTCCCTGTTGCTATGCTTGCCCATCTGCCGTTGAAGATTTTTCCAGCACGAATCCTTGCGCCCGATGCGAAATGAGCCGGGCAAGTGATTGATTTTCTGATACGATCGAATGGTCTTGAAGCAGGGCGACTTTAAATGCTTGCCCCAAACGCCCATCCAGTCGTTGGTTTCTGTAAATTGGTTATATGTTAAGAACTTTTATTTTTATGCTTGATAAACTCACTTTTCAGCATCCTCATGCCACTGTTCGCCAGTATAAGGCGGACCACCTTGGGCATTATATTGGTAATGCGCCACTTGAGCACTCGATGAAGTTCTGGCGGCACCCTGGGACCTTTTTTGGTGTTCGACGAGAACGACAGATAGGGCGGCACGTAAGGAAACAGGCTGGGGACTAGCAGGGAATCGGGATTTTTAAGATCATCCTCGGAAGACTGCGTAGACAGATAGCTGGGCGTGCTTTGGGGCGACACGAAGCGATCCGTGGAATGCGTTAGCTTGTAGGCATGCGCACGATAACCGTCCTCGGTGTCCGAGAGAACACTGGCCGTGTCGCTCTCATCGAAATTCGAAACTAGGTAAAGTTGGGAAATAATAAACAGTCTGCTTTTAAAAGTTCAATAATTTTTCTTACGATTGTCCAAGTCATCGTCGTCATCAAAGTCCTCGTTGCGATCATAGTCGATGGGGCTGCGTTGACCATCTGGCTTGGCTTCCGGTTCCATCAGAATTACCGTTTGTCCCTCGCCACCGCCCTGGGACTTGTTGCCTTGCTTCAGACTGAGACTGCGCTGGCTGGCTAGCTGCTGCTTGCGTCCCATCCTTGGACTTTGCGTACTGTAAAGCAGCACCCGGTGCACTGTGGGCATGGCCTTCTTGACGGACACTGTTGCGCCTCCTTTGGCCCTCTTTGGTGTCATCGGCAGCCGTGGCGTCGGCTGATCCACCACCGGTTTGCGTACATATTTTAATTCATTATTATTGTTATTGAGTAAACCATCGCCAGCATCCTCGATGGCCGTATTCTCGGAAATTCGGCAATAGCGACGATGAAGCTGTTCGAATCCATTAATTACTACAGATGCGTCATAGACTTTAGTTTCCCGGTAATTCTCTCCATCATCCTCCGCCTCTATCCAGCCATTGTCTGCAGTGTAATCCGTGTCCAAGCCATTGCTTGGGAGCTTTTCCTTCAGCACATGCTTTTCATACTTGAGATTTGGCCAGTTGCGTTCTTCGGAAGTCTCCCGGCGATTATTAATGATCGTGTCATCGGTGATCGCATCTCCACGAGGACTGACGGCGACAGAGACTGGCTTTTGAAATTTACTCATTGGCAGTTTGCGGCTACTATTGGAGGCAAACGCGGATTTGGACAGAAGCTCCTTCTCGCCTCCTCCACGGTTGTAAAAGTAGGAGAAGTAGTGCTGATAGTGCGTGTGATATTGCGTTGGACGTTCCGAGCTGCTGAAACAAAAGAAGGTTGGTTAGCTTCATGGGAGCAACTAAAGTGAATATGGGATTCTTTACACACACATCTATGTTCAATGAGTGTCTGTTGGATAATATATGGGTAGGTATCTAGAGTTTTGTGTGATATCTAACACAACAACATACAAATACGAGTGTGTGTCTGTGAGTGCGTGTAAGCTGGAGATTGTATGTACTGTATGTAGTTTTTTCAACAAGCAGGACAACAAGTAACAATAAATGCAGTTGTTCAAAATTACAGTATGGCATCCCATGTCGGCTCCGGTGAGGCGCAATTCTGGCCGCGATATCGATCCGGACTATTGTCCGTATACTCGGGCAAGCGAGCTTTCCGTTTCTTAAGCTCCGGATCGAAGTAAACGATGGATTGGCGCTGCTGCTCCTTCTCGGCAGTGACATAGGGACGCAGTAGTTTGTACTGCTGCTGATGCGGCACTTCCTCTGCTCGCCGATGGTGCTTGTGATAGACGTACTCGCAGCTCTTGTTGTTCCCAGCTATCACACGCTGGTTAATCAGCGATGGCTGGTCAAAGGCATCTGCGTAGAGCGAAGAGTCCGGCGCCGAATTGGCCGCCGACTGTTGGTAGTGCAACCTGCTGGCTGGCTTGGTGGGAATTCGCTTTGACGGTTGCTGAAGGTTCGGATGGTTCTGATTTGGATTTTGACTCCGGCACCAGGGGGCGATCTGATTACAGTTGTTGTAATTGCAGTAATAAAGCGTTGTATTGTCCACATTGGAGTAGCACCGTGCCCCAGGTGATCCTGGGCTCTGTAGGGGGGCACAGTTGCCGTTGCTGCTGTTGTTGTTGTTGTTCAGACTGTTGCTGGCCTGGCTGTAGCCACTGTTGTTACGCATGTCCAGTCCTGGTCACACACACAAACATGTGTTTGGCACACTAAGCTCGATTCGCGCGGTTACCACCCACCAAAAAGGTCCTACAATTATTTAATGATTCGTTCGATGGGATGGAATGGAGAGGAGAGATTGCGGATGCAGATTAATCGCTGAAGAGGTCACATGTGGCCCCCGGCCCCCTAACGGTGAACATGGACATGTGCATGTCAACACCCCCCTCCCGCCGCAGGGCAGCCACTCTGTAAACCAGGTCAAATGTACAGAAACTTACTTGCCTCGCGCGGTTTGTGACCTTTACTTTGTGTGTGGTTGTGCACACCGCTCGGTCGGTAAGAGGATTAAGGCTCGAGCCAGAGATACGGCGGCGGTGGTGTTGTTCTTGTTGCGTGTCGGAGTCTCAGGCGCAGAGCTCCCAAAATATCTAGGTCACTGGCACTTGTCCTTAGAGCACATCGGCGTGATTACATTTCCAGCACGAAAAATGTGCCAAGTAAATAAATAGGCAAACTAGAATAGGAGATGGAGGAGGCATCCTCCGTTCGGTTACAGAGTGTGCGTGAAGGTTGTGGTTGTTGACGAAAAAACTTACCTACAATAAAACTAACGGCAAATGCAGAATTTTAACTAGAGTGATTTATTTGGCTTCAATAAATATAGTATGTATGTATGTATATTCCAGCCGAATTGGAATTTTTAATCCATTCACTAAAACTTTTCACAGCCTACTATATTGATACATGTGCGTGGAACCTATACACCCCCGCTATTAGGGATGGACTTCCGTATTTAACAAAATACCAATTTATAAAAATAGCGAATGAAAAATGGTATCAATCAATTGATAAGTTACTTTTAATTTAACAGGTTATTGATAATTAACTTTACCGACCATTTAGCTTAAGTACGGTACGAAAAGGCAAAACACCGTTTTAAAGAAGCAAGACAGCGAGAGCCAAACAGTTTAAAACGGCTATTCGTAAGCGCGGGTTTAAGGGCCTATACGGAGACACGAAATCAAAAATACTAGAATGTGTGATGGCGTTAGGAGATTCCTGACGGCATACTTTTAGTATTTCTCGAAGGGGGTGCGAAAAAGGAAATAAACATTTGATTAGAACAGGCTGTTCCCGGGCATTTGCCTCTCTCTCTCACTTACAGCTACTTCACATATTTCAAATTGTGAGTGGAAAAGATGTATTCAGATGAACAGTTCTAATAATTAAAGTAGTAGAACCAAATACAATATATTAATAGCATACAATTTTGAACGTGATACAAGTTTTAAAAGAGCCGGGTCAACCAAGTATGACCGCAACTGTTGCTCTCCAAAAATACCGAAGTACTAGTTAAAAAGGGCGGTCACACTTCAATAGCACAGACTTTTTCCATGTGCGTCAAATTAGCGTCGGTGAGTTAGCGTCGATGTGGAACGGTGGGAAAATGGAACACGTGGCGCTTTTTTAATTTTAATTTATTTCGTAATTAAGGCACCAGTTCGAACAAAATAAAGTTTGTATATGCTAAAAAATGAATTTACTATTGATTTTTACTGGGTTTGAGAGTGTTTGACCTTTATGTACATTAAAAAAAAGCCTGTGAAAAATCATGTCTTCACGGATTTCCTTATATCTCGGCTTATCGAACGCGTGCAGCAATACCCGATATGCCAGAATAAAGGCCATTTATTGTAGTTTTAGCCTGCAAAGTTTCATTAATTTCAAACCCTATGATTTTGAGAAAATCGCATAACAGTGAACCAACCTCGGGGTCGGCCCCATACAAAACAGGACGAAAAAACTTGGATGGCTGATAACTTCGATATACGAACGCGTGCACATATGCACGGTATACAGGCTAACTAGGGGAAGATTAAGGAATATCTGGTGAAAATTTCATTTATTTTTAACCCACAGATTTTGAGAAAATCAAATAACGGTGGGTGGTGCATTTGGGCTGATAAGTGAGGCGCGAACTATGAAAATGGAACCAGATATGAATGTGCAGAGAACCAGTTGAACCAGCTCATGATAATAAAATACTGAATTCAATAACAATAACAAATTGTTGACTGAAACATTCACTAAAGTGACTGGCCAATAAATGAAAACGTCATTCAAATCAATTTGGCAAGCGTTTTAGTAAAAGACGTTCACTCGTTTAGGAGAAATTGATGTTTCATATTATTGCAATTATTCTGGTATATACCACAGTGGTATGAAAGTGTGACCCGCTAAACAGCAAAATCGACGCTAACTTTTAAAGAATTATTACACCCTTAAATGAACGCGTGCAAACTTGCACGGTATCTCAAACGATAGAGAAAAGTATTCTCTAACTTCATATAAAATCTCAATTAATTCTAACCCACAGATTTTTAGAAATTTCCGTTTTCCTTTTCCGAACCCATTGACAAACACTGGTTTCATATCGATAGGAACGCTTCCCACACCCTATCGATGAATTGCCTGCCAGAAAAATTCCTATTGTCAATTTAAACAATTATATAAAATATGCATGCCCCATAAATGGAATTGACATTCCAAGCATTTTGGTAGTTGTTTTATCGAAATCCGTTCAGTCGTTTAAGAGAATTTCCCACTTTTGCATTTATTTCCATTTATGTTCCTGCGAAGCATATATAGATCTGGCAGCCCTGGCTGCTTAAATATAAATAAACGTGACTAAAGCTTTTTGGCAGGGTTTTAGGCAAAATGAAGACTGTATTATAAACGGTATTGCAGTTCTGAACATTTTGATCCATGTTTCATCAAAATCCGTTCAGTCGTTCATGAGAAAACCCAACTTTTTCATTTATTATCACATATATTCCACCGAAGAATTTTCATTAGGAAAAATTCATTTAAAACTTTACTGTAGGACTTATGCAAAATAAAGACTGTATTATAAAAGGCATTGCAGTTGTGAACATTTTGATCCATGTTTCATCAAAATCACTTCAGTAGTTCATGAGAAAACCTTAATTATTCATTTATTGCCAACTTATGTTCCGGCGAAGAATTTGAATTCAGTAAAATTTATTTAAGCTTTACTGTAGTTTTTATTCAAAATGAAGACTGTATTATAATCGGCATAGGCATAACTTTTTGATACGTTTCATTAAAATCTGTTCAGTTTCAGAGAAGAAAATTAATTTTGACAAAAAATGTCACCCTGATTCCCACTGTCACAAAAATCTTTGCGTTGTTACCATCTCTGCTGTTTCTCGTCTTTCGCATATGCTTGTACCGTTATAACGGTAGTTCTGCTGCGATTAGCTGGAATTATGTGCATTCAGAACATTTCACATACACTTTTGTGACAGTGGGATTCAGGGAGACTTTTTTTGTTTTCGTTTATATTTTATTAATTGATGAATTTAAGTTTAGTTTTTTGTATATTCTTAAGAAATAAATGTATAATATAAAATAAATTAAAATAAATGTTCAAAACTTATTTCATAGTTATTTTAATTTAATAAAATTGGAAAAAATATAAGAAGATGTTCATGCGAAGCAATTGGAGGTTGTTTGTTTCATAATGCAATGTATATGTAATGCAATAATAAACAAAAACAATAAATCTAAAAATTTCAAAACGTTTAGGCCTTTTGTTCCTAAGAAATTTACATTGCATTTGCTGCTAACTAATAGACGAATAATAAGAAAAATTAATTTTCTTCTGTAAAACTGAACGGATTTTAATGAAACATGGATCAAAATGTTCAGAACTTCGATGCCGATTATAAACAGCATCCATTTTGCATTATTTCTATGGTAAAGTTTAAATCAATTTTAATTAATAAAAATTCTTCGCTTGAATGTGTATGTGGAAATAAATAAAAAAGTTGGGTTTTCTCATGAACGACTGAACGGATTTTGATGAAACATGAATCAAAATGTTCAGAACTGCAATACCGTTTATAATACAGTCTTCATTTTGCCTAAAACCCTGCCAAAAAGCTTTAATCACGTTTATTTATATTTAAGCAGCCAGGGCTGCCAGATCTATATATGCTTCGCAGGAACATAAATGGAAATAAATGCAAAAGTGGGAAATTCTCTTAAACGACTGAACGGATTTCGATAAAACAACTACCAAAATGCTTGGAATGTCAATTCCATTTATGGGGCATGCATATTTTATATAATTGTTTAAATTGACAATAGGAATTTTTCTGGCAGGCAATTCATCGATAGGGTGTGGGAAGCGTTCCTATCGATATGAAACCAGTGTTTGTCAATGGGTTCGGAAAAGGAAAACGGAAATTTCTAAAAATCTGTGGGTTAGAATTAATTGAGATTTTATATGAAGTTAGAGAATACTTTTCTCTATCGTTTGAGATACCGTGCAAGTTTGCACGCGTTCATTTAAGGGTGTAATAATTCTTTAAAAGTTAGCGTCGATTTTGCTGTTTAGCGGGTCACACTTTCATACCACTGTGGTATATACCAGAATAATTGCAATAATATGAAACATCAATTTCTCCTAAACGAGTGAACGTCTTTTACTAAAACGCTTGCCAAATTGATTTGAATGACGTTTTCATTTATTGGCCAGTCACTTTAGTGAATGTTTCAGTCAACAATTTGTTATTGTTATTGAATTCAGTATTTTATTATCATGAGCTGGTTCAACTGGTTCTCTGCACATTCATATCTGGTTCCATTTTCATAGTTCGCGCCTCACTTATCAGCCCAAATGCACCACCCACCGTTATTTGATTTTCTCAAAATCTGTGGGTTAAAAATAAATGAAATTTTCACCAGATATTCCTTAATCTTCCCCTAGTTAGCCTGTATACCGTGCATATGTGCACGCGTTCGTATATCGAAGTTATCAGCCATCCAAGTTTTTTCGTCCTGTTTTGTATGGGGCCGACCCCGAGGTTGGTTCACTGTTATGCGATTTTCTCAAAATCATAGGGTTTGAAATTAATGAAACTTTGCAGGCTAAAACTACAATAAATGGCCTTTATTCTGGCATATCGGGTATTGCTGCACGCGTTCGATAAGCCGAGATATAAGGAAATCCGTGAAGACATGATTTTTCACAGGCTTTTTTTTAATGTACATAAAGGTCAAACACTCTCAAACCCAGTAAAAATCAATAGTAAATTCATTTTTTAGCATATACAAACTTTATTTTGTTCGAACTGGTGCCTTAATTACGAAATAAATTAAAATTAAAAAAGCGCCACGTGTTCCATTTTCCCACCGTTCCACATCGACGCTAACTCACCGACGCTAATTTGACGCACATACTTTTTCCCGCTAGAAAACAGATTCACTTTTTAGTACTGTACTTTAATAAAGATTTAAAATAACACAACTTGTTGAGAAGGAAATCCAACAAGAAATGAAGCTAACTAATTAATCCAATAAAAATAATATATATTTGCGTATAAATATACTTGGTATATTTTCGTCTTACAGTTACAGTTTTAAATTCACAGTTTGGCATTCTACTCTATACGTGACGATGTTTCTATAGCAGCTATATGATATAGGCTAGCGATTTTGATAAAACTAAAACCAAAATTCTACAATATTATAAAATGTCTGTATATGAAATTTGATGAAAATATGTTAAAAACTAAAAAAGTTATCATATTTTTTCTAAAAATTTCTTGGTCGTTCCTATGGCAGCTTTATGATATACTTTTCAGATTTTCATTAA
The DNA here is from genome assembly GCA_035046265.1 of Drosophila bunnanda. Classification (NCBI taxonomy): domain Eukaryota; kingdom Metazoa; phylum Arthropoda; class Insecta; order Diptera; family Drosophilidae; genus Drosophila; species Drosophila bunnanda. Next base: position 2,448,532 of record JAWNOB010000076.1, on the reverse strand, counting down.
ATTTAAAACGAAATTCTAGAATAATATAAAATAAATGTAAATTTATATTTGATGATAAACTGTTAAAAACTGGGAGTTATTTTTTTCTAAAAAATTTCCGACCGTTCTGAGTTATATTCGAGTAAGAGTACATAGAAGATTAACTGGAAAGTTTCATTCAGATTTAAAACAGAGAGACTAGTTTGCTTAAAAACGGACAGAGGGGCATGGCTAGATGGTATCGGGATTTTACGCTGATCAAGAATTTATATGATTTATATGGTCGAAAATTACTTCTTCACATCTTTACAAACTTCGGATAAAATCATAGTACACTGCAAGGGTATAAAAGCGCTGCGCCCGAATGGTAGCTGGTCTTATTAATATACCAGAATACACCGAAGTATTGATTGGCGCTATCGATAGCATTCCAGTACCATCACTAAAACAAAGGTGTGGAAATATCATAGTTTCCACAAAACGAGCAAATATTTGCATTTTTCAAGTCTCAAATTGGCTAATTGGTGTTTTCGTTGGATCGAATTTTGCAGCGACCAGCCGAAACGGAAGTGGCTGCTTAATGTTTGTTGTTGTGCTGCCTGGCGTGAAGCGAAAAGTGTGACGGGCGGTGAGTGTGCTGTCCGAGAGGTGTGTGTGGGAGGAGGGGAGAAGAGTGTTTTAAATCAAAGTCAGGTCTCTGCCTCTGCAGCCGTGCGAATAGAAAGTGCCTGCACAAATATGTGTATTGTTGCGATTTAACACAAGTGTTCAAGTGCGAGAATCGCGTAAAGTCGCCCCAAAAGCCACATACACACTTGGGTGCGCGTTCGTGGGTGCATGTGTGTGTGTGTGCAGTGCCAGTCGCGGCAGACGGAATATCTAATTTGCGCTGGTTGGTGGGAGGCCAGGAGGCAGCCGCTACGTAAAGTAGGTGCCACCACGTAAGTCGCTGGCGTCGGAACGGAAGCCGATGGATAAAGTCATTGTGCTCTATCGCCGTTATCCCAGCGGGAAGGCGTGTAATCTTTGCGTCGGGGGTGATTTTTGGGCGTAACGCTCTTATCACCCAATAGTGAATACCCACTTCCGTGGGGTGTGGTCTGGTCTGGTCCAGCCTTTGAATATATCACCCGCGCATATCGCAAAATAATTGAAATAACAAACCGAGCGATAGTGCAGAAAGCGTTTCAAACGATAAAGCATCTTGACCGTCAGAAATCACCAGCAAAAAGCGTCTTACTTGCCAGAAAATAGTGCTAATTGGAATTTATAAGCAAATGCGGCTTATTGAATGTGTGACATATTTACAAACTTATAAATTGTAGATTATTAGACTTATGCATTGATAGAGGTTTTTTCATTTACTAAAGCATTTCGTATATATGTTATTTCTTGTTATATTCGGCCGTTTGTATTTCATTAAGTTCATGACCCGATATTGAGCTTGTGAATCACCATAAGCTTTAGGAAAAGTAAATGTTAAGAAAAGAGTTTGATGAACATCTGTAACGTAACTGGTAAACGCATACAAATTCGAAGAAAATACCCAGTTTAATAACATTCAGAATAACTCAAATTAAACTTATTAATGGCAATCACATACTTATTGAATATTTGATTTCTTTCAGTCAATGAGGACGTGCTAATTCACCGGTGTGTGCTGCTTAGTTGGACACAGTAACTATCAATTACTCGCCATTATGCCACTGCCGAAGCGATCCATTGAGCCCGTACACGTGGCCCGCTCCGTGTACCAGCAGGATGAGCTCCAGTCCGTGGAGCTGGAGACGGTGACCAACACCACATTGACGAATATCATCCGCCAGCTATCGTCGCTGTCCAAGCACGCCGAGGATGTATTCGGTGAGCTGGCCCGCGATGTGGGCAACATTGGAGATCGAGCCAACTCGCTACAGGCGCGGATCGATCGGCTGGCCATCAAGGTGACTCAGCTGGACAGTACTGTGGAGGAGGTCCCTCTGACGGATATCACGCGTAAAAAGGCCTTCAAGTCGGCCAAGATATTTGACCAGCAAATCTTTTCGCGCGCAACCATGCCGGCGCCCATGATGGAGACGTATGCACAGTGCGACAAGCCACCGCCGCTGGACAAGCTCAATGTCTATCGGGACGATGGCAAGGACGGGCTCAAATTCTACACGGATCCCAATTACTTCTTCGAGCTGTGGCGCCAAGAGATGCTGAAGGATACCGAGCGGGTGATGCACGACAAGGGCAAGAAGCTGAACAGGCCGCGGCAGGAGGGAGGCGCCGGCGGAGCCGCTGGACGTGGCAACAAGAAGCAGAAGACCAAGATTCGGGTGCCGCACAATACGCGCGAGCAGCAGCGACAGCGCGCCCTGGTGCACGGCGAGACATTGATGCCCAACAATGTCATCTATCGCACGCCCAACTCCATGGTCAACGAGGAGGCCGGCTACGGAAGTAAGTACTCGAAAATGGGATTGTGTATGGAGGAGCTCCAAGAGCCAAGTACTCAGTGCGCAGCAAATTCGTAAATGGACCGATGTTGATGCTGCTGATATTGGAAAGTTCGTTTACGCACTGGATATTTGCACTTGTCCAACGCCTTCGAATAGAATCTGTTTAATTATCAATTATGTCCTGTCTGCCCGTGTAGTTCAGCTAGTCAAAATACAGACTGTGGGCGAGGCTGACATCGATTTGCGGCTAAGCACTCTCGATGCGCACCACCACCAGGTTGTCGGTAATGTCCAGGACGTAGGTACGATGATGGGTCCCTGGCCTTGTAGCTTTCATTCAGCGCCACCCCGCCCGGCCGACATCCCACGATACAGATGTTTCAGCCATTGCATACACCTTTTGTAGCTCACTCACTAGTTTTGGATTCGCCCTAAAGACCAAGAAAGCGGATGATCACTAATATGTTTTAATTCGCCTAGTTTGCAGTTTCTGCATTAACACCCACATCATCATTAAATAGGGAAAAGTGAGCTAGAAAACAGAAGCTTTTCGAAGTGGTTTTCAGTCAAGGTTAATGATGTTAACTCTTGAAACTATCCGATAAAGTTTTGCATTTTATTTTAGGCCAAAATTATCCCAAATTAAGTCGAAATCCCTTTCTTTAATTGATTATTTACTTTCAATGCAATACTGCTCAACTGAATTGTTGTCGGTAAAAAGTTAGTTTAAGAAGAGATTAAGATTGAGAAAACTAATCCGAAGAGTAACACTTACAAATATATAGCGATTAGGGGTATTTTATGTTATTATGAGCTCAAAGACTTATTCAGAATACGAAGAAATATTTAAACTTCATGTTTTAATCCGCGTCGACTACTTTTCACCGCTTAGGACTTTGCTTGCATGTCGTTTGTTATGGTTTTTTGTAATCTTTTTTTGTTGTACTTTGATACGATATTAAATTTGTTAATTATGTATTGGATCAAACACGCATAATCATCTCATTTACAGATACAGTAAAGCCTTATAATATGCTATCGCATTTGGAGAATAACAGTAATGTCACAAAGCAAACCGCCGTTGCGATTGCAGGTTAGACATCCACATCCACACACACCTATAAAAAGCAAGCTCCGTAAAGAAACTAAGTGTTCCATTACACGCTTCTATCCTACTACTTCTACTACTTACCTTAACTAGCAATCCCTTTTGTTTTTGTGCAGAGAATAGTTGAAATCTCGGAGTCAATCGAAATCGTGATGCGAACTCAAGCAGTTTGAATGTATTGCTAATACCTTTGACTAATTATTGGACTCGCATTTGATAAAAGCGATTGATGATTGATCCGCAGCAGTTGGTTTCTGTTTAGGATAGAACACCTTTCTTTCTGTTCTGTTGTAGTTCCAGTCAATTTCCTTCCGTATCTCCGTCTTTCCAATCGTTCATTGTCACTCTCTCTGCAGCTTAACTAATTTTCTTTCTGTCGCCACATCTAGTTCTCTTGATGGTTTCTCGAAATTGTGTTCCTGTTCTGTGCCAAAAAAGCCTCTATCGGTATATGATGTACATACAAGTATCAAAATTAATATTGGGTAATCTGCACAGGAACTGCTCTTGAGTTGAATGTAATTACGTGTGTTAAGTTATTTGCCAAGCGTAATTACACAATAATAATTGGCGTGTTTTTGTCTTTAATTTTAAATGAGATGTGTGTCGTCCTGTAGAAACATCCCTTTAAAGCGGTCCTCTAACGCCTTTCCTATCCGTTTTCTAGATATGGGAGTCTACGAAACTCGCCAGCCTCGACCAAACTCGATCGAATTGCACCGCCCCTACCCATCCGAGCAGATCGATGGCAGCACCTACGAACAGCTCACTCCCCAGATGGCCAATCAGTATGCCGCCACGTTTGGACCCAACGGCGGCGGCCAACAGATGCAGCAGCACATGCAACAGCATCAACAGCAGATGTACGACACCGGGCTGTATCAGTCGCACGCGCTGTACGGACAGACGGGCGGCCAGGGCGTCATGTCCCCGGAGCCCATCTACGGACCAGGCGGCACACCGACGCGCAACAAGCCGCGTCCCTCGCAGCCACCACCGGCTCCGCCGTCGAATGGCAGCGGTGGCGGTACGCCCACAGCCTCTAATGCCAACACACCGACCCGGGGACGAAGTATGTCGACCAGCCGGGATGCCTTGCCACCGCCGCCGCCAGTTCCGGACGTCATTTCACCCATGTCTGTGATGAACGGAGCAAATAGCAGTGGCGGCCACATGGCGGTTAAGCTGCTGGGTCGGGCAAGCATCAATGCGTCGGGAGGAGCTGGATCTCCGCAGATGACACAGAATAGCATGCAGAATGCGGACATGGTTATGACGCAACTGGCCAACACATTCAACAGCATCGGAATGACGGGCGGCAACCAATTGAACTCCCTTAGCGACTTGCCACCGCCGCCACCAGTGCCAGATCAGGTTCGTCTATATGATTTTTATTCGAATTGAATTTTGTATATTTAATTCTACCAATTGTGCAGCACTCACCCAAGATGTCGCCACCAAATGCGGCGCCTCCGCCGCCACCACCACCGCCACCTGTAGAGGATGGCATGGGCCTAGGCAGCGGCAATCAGCACACAATGAGGCCACACCAAATTCTGCCCAAGTCCCTGGTCAACGGCGAAATGCCCATGCCAGGCCAACAAAATGGTGCGCCGCCACACATTGTAGCGGCTAAGAAGATAATGCCTCCATTCCATGATCCACGCAATGATTTAATGAAGGCCATTCGAGATGGTAAGTAAAAAATGGGGATGCATATTTAAAGGAAAATATTGTTATTATTGAACACCTCCAGAAAAATCATATTTATCTATCATCATAAAAATGTTGCCTTATCTCACGATTATTACCTAAATTTATAGATTTTCGCGTCAAATATGAATATGAGTCGATATTTTCTACCTTTTCCCTATGTTTACTCTGCTAACTTCCCACAACTTAAACTTTTTAGGCATTACCCTACGAAAGGTAGAAAAGTCGGAGCAAAAAGAGTTTGAACGCAATGCGGCACCGTTGGATGTGGCCTCAATCTTGGCCAGACGAGTGGCAATAGAGCTATCCGAATCTGAGGATTCAGATAGCGAAGACGACAGCGAGGGCTGGATGGAGCCAAACGAGACATCGGCTTGATCCCTGATGAACTCGCTGAAGCCAGACATAATACTGAAAAACAAAAAGAAAAAGTAATTCCAAAGAGAATTAATCCATACGATGGTCTAAGCCAGGCGTGGTATAAACAGAATTGGATTACACAAAAGCACCAAAGCTTTTTCACACCACCCTTTATACCATATACACAGCTACACCTAATCCTAATCTAAATCTAAAATCAAAACATTATTACAATTGTATATATATACACCAACGAGTAATTATCGTTACAGTAATCGCTACTTTTTAGTGAACGCATTTGAATTTGAAGCCCCGACAAGTTCTAAGTAGTTATAATGATGGGCTTCTGTATCATAGTAGTCTCGGTGTTTGGATATTAAATTATATGAATAATCGATATTATCACTGAACTCAAAACTCCTACCCCCAAAACTTGCAATCGATACGATTAATATCTTTTAAACATTTATCCAAAACGAAACTTTAGAATTTTGTAAATATATTGTAGCTTACATTAAACAAAACTATCGAACTCCGTAGCATATTAATATACTCAACAACAGCAAGCTATGAATTTGTATTATTCTTGTGAAAGCTAAATACCTGTAATTAATAACACGATTCACGTATATAAGCAAGCGAGCGTAAAGGATGATTGTGTGTATTTCTTTATATAAAGTAAAATATATATAATATAAATAATAAAGTAATTATACTCCAAATTTCAAAAAACAAATAGCGCAGCTTTGTTTTCATTTGCGTTTGTAGTCCTCTTTAGCAGTAGCAGAAGAAATGCGATGAAGTAAAGTAATTTTAGGGAATAACTTTGATAAGGTTAAGGAAATTATAAAAGCTACACATTTTTGTAGCTTACTGCAAACACTCACTGTCCATTATTGTCCATTATCTTTTATAGATAATAAAACTTCTTCTCCAACGCATTCTGAGGAATGGCGTGCAAGTTAGTACCGACAAGGGTGGCCAGTTTTTTGGCATACTGACAAACTGCTGGTACACGCGTGGTTCCCGACCAATTGTAGTACAGATGGCACATCTTATAGGTCAGTTTTTGTATCTGATCCGGGGTTAAGCGAATGTTGCTATATAGAACATTATAGCTGGTCGGCGATACTGAACCCTGGTTCACCTTCTGCGATACCAAATAAAAATCGTATCTCTCCGGCAGAGTAACCACATCATCGACCACCGTTCCCGGCGGCGGGTTCTGCCTTCCATTTTGAAAGAAGCGAACATTCATTGATTTGGTCACGACCACATATGCCAAGCTTGGGTGTCCTGCATTGGCTCGCTTGTACTCGGCATCTAACTTCTCCACTATATCCTTGACTTCGTACTCGAAAAGCTGTTTAAGGGAGCCAGAACTTACACCGTCTCGATAAAAGAGAATACGGGTCGGTAAAGTCTGATGTTCCCGCTGATACTGCCGCAGGGCCTTCGCTATCATTGGCCAAAGGGTGTTGGACAGAACATCAAAGGCACTGCATTCCGCGACCGTGCTGAAGTACGTTGAGTTCCTCTGGAGATCCATAGAAGCCACCAGGGCGCCATAAGCCTTTTTGCGGTCACGCGTGCTCTTGGCAATGTCAAATCCTATGGTCATTAGACCGGACAGTGGCAACTCAATCATCCAGGGAGTATATCCCAGCTTGCAGTTCACCTGAATTGCTATCTTGGTGGCAATACTCATGAGACCGCGGTTCTTTGCCGATCTTACCGTGACAACTTGAGTGGGCACGGCTCTGTCAACGTATCCCCTCTTCTTGATCGCAGAGTATCTGAAAAGAGCAGATAAAATTTATTAATATCCAAGTACAGAGTACTTATTAATTAAATATTTATAATGCAATATATTAAAAACCTTTCAACGTTGTTATTCGGAACCAGACATAAGATAAGCTTGGGATCCATGCGAGAACAGTCATCCATAGCTCTTATATAGGAAGCAGTGCGGTCATCATAGATCTTCATTCTGTAAGTCGATGTAGTTCAATTTAATCAATTCATTTGAATAATTCATAATTTTCTTACTCTTCAGGATTTCTAATATGAAAGCCCATTCCATTTGCCGCCCTGAGCATATTCTCCATCAAATTTCTAAGGTCGTACGAATGGCGTTCAGGGACAATAACCACCCAGCGATCAAGTCCCTCCCTGGGAGTGGTAAGCATGCGACTGTCGCGGAAGCATCGTGTCCAATCGGCGTTATCACCAGCACTGGTTCTGATATATTAAATTTATACATACATTAGAAAACACCTTTATCAAGTTACTTGTTAGAACTTACTTTCCGCTTTGGAAAACAATTTTCTGAGCCGAAATTACGCGACCTTTGAGCTCAATTAAGTTTTGTTCAAGATCCATATTCCAATCTCTGAGGACCTTTACACTTTCGGTTGTGTTTTGCAACCGATGGTTAAACTTTCGTAGGCGCTCGATGCGTCGATCTGGGTTCATCCGCGTATGCTCAGACATAGCTCGCATTAGTCTGTTGATAAGAAAGATAAATAACTTTTTAAGTGAGTTATAGCTCCCGATCTTACTGAAAATTAGAACGCATATTATCGGTGAGGCCAGTCACTCGGCAGAGCTCCGGAATAAGGACCACCACATCACTGGCATTAGTTTTCTGAGCCTTGTCCCTATTCTTCGATATCAGCAAAGGCTGATTATGGTCGCGGATCCGTATGTTGTATTTCTATAAACAATATTCTGGTTAACATCAAACGAGTAAACTAAGAATGCAAAAAAACGTACTGTGAGATAGTAGTCCACAAAGCTGACACTTTTCCCCTTGCAATCAAACGTTGATCTTGGTGTTTGGCCAAAATCCACATCGTTGATGCGATAAGTTTTGTTATTGTAATCCGTAAGAACGATCAAGTCCAAGACATTCACACGGAATTCGTCCTGGTGCCGGGACGGATTTTGGGAACAACGTCGCAGTATGTCATAGACAGTTTCCGTGCGCATAACTTTATGAGTTATTTCAGTGCACAGCAGAATATCCTTCTCGTGCTGACGGATCGAGGTTTCATAGCCCGGCCAGAGTTCCATTTGAAACTCCCGTATTGGGATCTATAATGAAATGAGTTTCTAGTGAGTTTTTCGAAATATACAAGCTATTAATTGAGCTCACCTTTGCATGGGGATCGAAGAGATTTCGCCCAACCAACTCCAGGTTAAGACCCTTCATAGATCGGCGCAAAATTAAGTTTAGCACCTGCAAAAAGCGAGGCTCGACGGTCGATATGAATCCGACAAACTTGACAGTTATTGTGTATTCAATATCGAGCTTCGACTTTCCTCGCAGCACTGTTACTTCCTGGGCGTATTTCCGCGTAGTGAACAATTGCAGCCCGTCGAAAAGATAGCCTGATCCCAGGACTTTGGCGTGATCCGAAAGTATTCCCATTCGGACGCGTGGGTTCTCGACGCTCGGCTCGAATTGTACATGGTAGTGGGCGATACGCCATTCCGGCTTCGTTTTCAGACGGAAGAAGTTCGTTTGCAGACTTATCGGCTGTCCCTCAGTCCCCTTCTTGCTTACTATGTCAGCCGGACGAGTATTGACAATATCAAAGCGATCGCCCCGGGGTCGGCGGTCTGCTCCGCTTTCTCCCTCTCGTGTTCCTTGCCTGCCTGCCCCATCTCCATCTGGAGGAGCTCGGGAACCTCCTGGCTGGTCAGATCTCGAAGGTCCTTTAAGTATTTTTGCCCTCTGCAAGAAATTAATTAATTATAATTAAATATATTTAACTCTTTCGGTTATGTGTTTTGGAAGGCGCCAGCGTATGCTATCTCTTTCTAAAACTTATTTCTCTGAAGTAATTTAACTTTGGAATAATAAACACCCTGTTAGGGGTTCACTCGTGAAACTATTTCTTACACTTATTGCCGACGAGACTACCTTAAACTTATTTTATCATGATAGCAAGTACCAACTAATTCTTAATTCCTTTCTTTACGCATTCGCATGTCCCGCAATTTGATGATTTCCAAAACACGTCGTTCTCTTTTGTTTTTAATGTCTTTCTAACTTTCCACACATTCTTCTTGTTTCTTTTATGCTGTATTCTTAATAAGTGATGTACGCAGCAAGAAAAATATTGTACATCAAACCGTTTGCGAATCTAAATGGCGGCACAATAAAAGCACAACTTTGTTTCTGTTATTAACAGACCGGCAAGGAAATTGCTTGCGCAGTAGAAATTCAATCCGTTCTCAACGCAACTTGCAACTTTCAGCCAAAGGAAAACACACAAATACATCTACGGAAAATATTAAAGCACACGAATCAGTTTGTTTATTTAAAGATCGAGAATTTCAGCGCGGCTCAAGTTTATACAGGACAGGAAGAAAAGAGAACGGCAATTAGTACACATACAAGCGTATTGAGTATTTGAGTGAGAACATAACGGAAATTCTTGGAAGATCGTATTCGCGAAAGAATACAGTACTTCTTTCAAACATATTAGTTTCCATTCTTAAATCAGTACTGGAATAGGATCTGCTATTTAGAAATATTTTCTACCATTAAATAATCTAAATTTTCTTAATGCGAGTGCAAATATTAATTAATTAATGTACGTACTGGTTCCTGTAAGGGGCTGCCTCTACGATAGGAGGACGGTTCGCCATCGTCGTATTGACGCCGGCGTCCACGGCTTTGATCGTCAGACATGTTTTTATTTTATTTTTAAAGTGAAACGCAGCAATTCGGATAAACTTCTAACGCAGTACGAATGGCGGCTTTCGAAATAAAAACAGAGTGACCGCAGTCGAATTGTTGAAATAGCCATATCGACCTATCGATAGAGCGAAAACATCGAGGTTTCGCCATCTCTAACACCAATTTATTGTAAACAAGTGAAAATGAAAGATATTCAAACGTTTGAACGCTGCCTGAAAGACTTTGAATACTTCAAAGACTTCCAGGGATTCCCTGATCCCAAAGAAAATGGCAAGAGAAGGAGAATTCCCCTGAAGAGAAAGCTTACACGGTTCAATCCACTGAACGATCTGAACGAAAACCAATTTCGCATAAAGTATAGGTACAGTAAGGAAAATCTTCGTCGAGTTATAGAAATAGTGCGAGACGATCTCGAAATTGACTATTATGAACCATTAAAAAGAGAGCAAGTTCCCATAGACTTGCAAATTTTATCAGCCATCCGGCTGTGGGGTGGAACAGAGGTAAGGAGTATGGGAATGTGTGTATAACAAGGGCGGGAAACGTTGCTCGATTTGAAATTGTACGTTGATAATCTTGTTTTTATTCTTCCACTGTAGCATCCTAAATTGACGGCAATGGTGCATGGCGTTAGTTTACGAACCTTGGCTAAAATCACTCGTCGTGTTGCTTCAGTCCTAGCGTCAAAAGCATCTCGATATATTAGAATGCCGGCGACACTTTCGGAAAAAGAGCGAATAATGTGTTCATTCCAGGCCATTGCGAATATGCCACAGGTTATTGGGGCATTGTTGCAGACCACGGTGAGATTTCAACCGGAAAACTCTGGCTCCCATCCCAACGAAGAGGATCCTGATGGCGAACTAACGTATCCAGCTCAATCGAACGAAGAGCTGCATTTGCAGATTGTCTGCGATGCCGCCCATAAGATAAGGGACCTGGATATTCGGCTGATTGACGAGCACTCAATGCCCTCAGACGCCGAGATGTTTGCTTTGTCCAAAATCAAGGATCGGTTTGAGCAGAACGAGTTCCGTGGTCGAATTCTGCTAGGCAGCGAAATAGTTCGTTGTTCTTCCTCACTCTACACGCCAGTGCGTTTTCCGAGGAATCAATCCGAGGAACTCTACAACCACGCCCACTCGACCACGTATGCATCGGCAAGGAAATGTCTAAGCCTGTTGATGAGTCGCTTTGGCATCCTGGGCACTGAAATAATGGGATCCCATGGGTCGGCCAAGCAAACTATCACAGCTTTGTCTATTTTGCACAACATGGCAATGGAGTGGGCAGATCCCAGCATAGGTAAGACACATCCTGATAAGAGTACTTCTTAAATACAGTTATCCTTTACTTTAGATTCGGATCTGCATGTTTCACCTTATAAATCGACTTTCTTCAATGCCATGAGCCACGCATCAAAATCCGGAGAAGACAACAATAGAAAGCAGTTCATTAAAACCCACTTTTCATCTGTATAAGAAAAGTATTCATTGTAGTCAAAACATTTAATTGTAAATACAATTTATCTCAAAATTAACGAATTTGTTTAAGAGGTTTAGTATTTTCTGGCATTTTACTACGTTTTAATTCAGCAGAGTTCCCATCCTTTTTTTGATTATTAATTATTATTATTCCCTTTTTATGCCAGTTTATACCGTTTTGTATAACAGTTTATGTGTCACTTTTGCCCAGTGCTGCCAACTTTTGACGGGAAGAATGAAATTGAAATTAAAAAAATGAATAAAAAATCCAATAATAAACTAAAAACAAATGTATAAAAAAGCAAAAAAATGTGAACAAAAATAAGAATTTATTAAGTTAATTTTTGTTATTATTTTTATTTATTTAATTTTGAAAAATATATAAAAATATTCATAGAAGTTGATCTTTGCAAAGTTCCAAATAAACCATTAATATTTCATTTTCAGTTTTCAAATATTAATCGTAAAATAATAATTTATACTAAATAACTAATCACAAACACGGGCAGTGTGAATGCAAGCAATATCTATTATCTATAATTGAAGTCAAGCAAAGTTAAAATCAAATTTTATATCCAAAACAAATGAATACATAAACATAAATTGGAAGATTCATCATCTGGATTTTGGGAAACCTCATCGTTTAATGAGAAATCGTAGATCCTGCTGATTATAAATATTATTTCTTAGGATCCTCGCAAGAAGCAGCTCGCCCAGTTTACATTTTACTGTTACGCTATTACAATTTGCATTTGACACAGTTACAGAACTGTTCTACACGTTTACAGATGTTTGGAGTCGAATTCTCATGTTTGCAGATGTTTGGGAAAAGTATCGAACTATCGATAAAACCGGAATTCCCGCAATTTGCAAATTTAGCCTTAAAAAGCCAGTTTTGACGGGAAAAAATCCATGACGTTTGAGATTCTCTTATCGTTATCGACACGGTCACACTAAAGGTAAGGTTTTCACGCATTTTGCCAAATTTTCGTCTTGTATAATTCCAACACCTACTACAGAAACCCAATCGAAAAAATGGCGAGTTTGGCTACCAAAGGATCAGGACTTGTAAACAGTAAGTTCCGCCAGCTGTAGGCTAGGGATTGCACGTTCCGGAACTGCGCCTACTAACCACGGAATTATGTAATGATCTCTGTTTCGCAGGGCTCCTTACTCAGGCAAGGCCGCAGTTGGATGTGTTCCTGAAGTACGCCAAGGTGGAGCTGACGCCCCCGACGCCAGGTGATATCCCGGCGATCCGCCAGGGCCTGGGCAACATCGTCAAGGGCGCCCGGACCGGTGCCTACAAGAACCTCACTGTTCGCGAGGCCTGGCTTAACACCCTGGTGACCGCCGAGGTTATCTTCTGGTTCTACATCGGCGAGTGCATCGGCAAGCGCCACATCGTGGGATACAACGTCTAATTTAAGCTCCGCTTAGCCGGTTTTGGAATGGAGAGTAATCTTATTTCAGATGTGTATTTGTATATGTACGTCTGAAAACACATTTCGACGCTAAATAAAGTGAAATCATAAAGTGGTAACATAAAAGTACGAAAATATTCGAAAACCGCAGTGTTGACTTTTAAATTTGAATGGTATTGAAAATGATCTGCCCCTTATATTGCTTGAGAGAAGGTTTACAAGTAGTGTTCATGTGTGTGGAATAAATAAACATGCCCTATAATTAATATATTGACCTAATATTCCAAAACAGTACATAAATCTAATAATAATTAATAAATATAAGGTGATTTAGGTTAAGATCAAAGAAACTGTAGGTGTATAACACTTTCAATTGGCAAATCCAGGCAACACCAATTTGTAGTCTTTTTGAAAGTTAAGACCGGAAAATTTTTGATTCCTGAATAATTTGGAAATAATTCAAGACAATCTTGGGAATCCCTGAAAAAAACATTCGAAGCTTCGAAATCCCGTTAGGTATAAAATTAATCATTTTGAAAATAGATCCCCTTTTGGTACACCTTTGCTTTGAAAAACTTTCAACGATTTGTGATCGATTTAAGTGTGACCAGCTCCTTAGTCTATTTGATAAACATCAGCTCTATTTATTTTTTTTCTGACAAAACTGTTTAATACAGTCCACCTAGTTTTAAGCCGTGTTCCATTCCCATCAACGTTGCTAAATGTTTGGCTGCCATGGCTTATAACCAGCGCCTGCAATCACAGAACATCGTGCACTTGTTGCAGAACCGCGAATCCGGATACACCTGCGCCGGCAGCCAGCTGAGCAGGATCCCCCGCCTGGCATACGAGCGCCGCTTCTACAAATCAATCACTCCCTGCCTGACCATTGACTCTGTGGCCATTCCGCCTGTCTACCTGCGCAAGTTCACGCCGGACGGCAGCCAGCTGCTGGCCTTCTCCCATGACCAGCGCAGCCTACACATCTACCCGTACAGGGGATTCAGTTCGGCGGCTGTGGGCGAGCTGATCCGCGAGGCGAACGTGGGCACCAAGGAGTGTTACAAGAGCGAGGAGAGCAATGTTCTAAGCAGCACGATCTTCGAGCGTCTGTTCGCCACTAAGGAGGCGAAGAGCCTGCGGCTGTGCCACGGCCTTAACGGTCGCTACTACCTGCATCGGGAATTCAGCGTGTTCCTTGAGAACGGCAAGTATGTGTTGCTGGCGGCCATGTCCGTGCTGAGAAGTGCACTGACCATCGAAGACTATGTCCGCTATCCGGATCTGTTCGACAAACTGGACGCCTTTTCGTATACGTTCTTCGTGGTGGACCTGGAACAGGGGGTGGTCAGCGACAGACTTTTCCTGCAGCAGGATTCTATTGTTGTTTCTCACAATCACGGAATTTCGGTGTTCGGTTCAAAGATAGCGATCATGTCGCGACTTCATCAATGCATTTACGTCTACGAGATGTCGAATGGTAAGCTCTACGAACAGGAAACTATTGGGCCGTGCCCACGGGACTTTATCGAAAGAGCACCCTCGGACATCGAGGACTTGGACGCGACTACGGTTTTGCCTATAACGCATATAAAACAACGTGTGCTGAGCTTCCTGTATCGCCAAATCGACCTGGACTGCGACGATGTGAGGGAAAAGCGGCAGGAGTTCTACAAGAACTTTGAGTTTGTAAGTAAATAATAGACGTTCGTAGTAATTAAACACCATCCATTTTCAATTTTAGATTGAGCACATGATAATGGAGAGGATGCAATTAATAAACAGGGATTTACTCCTGCTGCGCTACGAAGAGCGGCCCAAGGAGAGCGAGGTTATGTCGCTACCTTCACCGACACCGCGCCGTTTATACGTTTTCTACACCATAGCCGCCGAGGAGGTGGTGGGCGTTTATGCGGATTCTTCCGTCGATCTGCTTCAAATCATTCTGTTGTTCTACGATGAGATGAGCAATGTGCGATCGCTGCAAACCGGCGATGCACCATCCTTGCCTCTGCACTACTTCCTCAAGCAAAACTTTGTGGATGCCAATGCCACGGTCCCCTTTGTCCGGCATGCGGCCTTGCGCTTCAATCCGGGCATTCCCGTCAGCTCCCAGTGCCTGTCGCCATCGCCATATCTGAAGTACAGCGATTTTAGTTACGATGATCGCTACATGTCGCCACTGGAACGACCTAATCCCTGCTCTGCGGATCCAATTGTCTTCAAAGATCAAGCAACAAAGACTGTCAAGTTCCGGCTGTTCGCCAAAGCGCGCAGGGAAATTGGAGCGCTGGCCCCACGTGAACTCTGCGCCTTCATTTGGCATCCGTTTGAGCCGTTTGTCCTAAGTATCCAAAAGTGCATGAATAGCTATGCCTACCATGTACACTTGTACCATCACGGTACGGTGGTGGAGCAACCGCGGCAGTTGCAGCCGCAGCCAAGTGCCTCCTAAGAATAAGTACTTGTGATATGCTTCCCCCAGATTGCAAGAAATGTCTTCCTTTCGGGGGAAACAAGAAAGTGAACTGTTTGTGATTTAAAAAGTGTTTCACATTTTGAGGGATTTTTAACACAAAACAAGAGATTTCTAAACGTACTTCCAATATGTAAATAAAATTACTTGTATTTTTAAAATGGTTTAAAGAATCCGAAAGGATTAGTTGTTTAAGGCGATGAGTGGTGCCCATCCTCGTTGTATTCCTTGTTCACTTTGAGAGAGTGATTGATCACACTGGAGCCCCCTTGTTGAGGGTAAGGATTGGTGGGGAGACCAGGTCCGGCAGCGGGTTGTTGTGGCGGCTGCTGATTTGAAGGTGAGTTGGGGTTCCAGCTGGGATTCTGTCCGGCGCCCTGCTGCTGTGGTGGTGGTGGATACGGAGATGGATACATCGGTGGCGGTGGCATCTGCTGGGGAGGCGGTGGCGGCGCCTGCATGTACGGATTGTAAGAATACGGAGGATAGGCATACGGCGGTGGCTGGTTTGGATATCCGAAACCATAGGGTGCCGGGTAGGCTGGATAGTTGTACTTGTGCTCCGTGACAGTATGCTTGTTTTTCTTATGTTCTCCGCTGCTACTACTGTCGCTGTCGCTGTCACTGTCCGCTAGGACGGCTCCCAGTACCAGAAGGATGCTCCACGCAGCCAAGTGCTTCATTGTGACGCAAAACGTTCGTTTAATTTGAGCTCACGGGCCCGACTAAATTGTTGAGAACGAAAATATGTACCTTAACGTCCATCAAGACAAATCAAATAGTCAGCGCGTGGGTCGGTTTTTGTTGATAAGACAAAAAATATAGAAAGCAGGGATTGTTCAGGTCAGCTTTACTACTGTGATTCCCTGTAAGTTTGTAATGTGTTGAAAATTTTTTAATTGTTAAATTAATGTTAAATTAAATTGAAAACAAACAGAACATTGAGATCTATTTGTTCTTTTATCTTTTGAAAATATTGAAATACCAATTTGGTGGCTTAAAAATAAATTAGTGGTCATTGTCTTGAAGCAATATTTTGTCTTTGGTAATAATGTGATGTTTACGGTTAGATTTAATTTTTGAATTATTTTATAAAAATTTCTGTAAGTGCTAAGATTATTCAAATACTCGAACTAAACTGTTTAATATATAATACAAGTCAAAACAGCCGTATTTCCGCTACTTTGGAATTACTTAATAGGAGGTCATTAAGCTTATCATCCTGGACATTTAACGGAAATGAAAAATATATACAAATTCAATGAATATAGTTTACGATTTTTAAATGCTCTTTAAAGAAACTTTGAAGGTAAAGTTGTATAAAAATCTAAACTTTCACAAGGTAAAGACTACTATTATCTTTTAGCAAAGTCAATAATCCGGATGCTGCATATACCTAAGTACTCCTATCAGTTTTCTACATTATTTATTTATTATACTTAGGCTCACTCAGTCCCAAAATGAAAACAGTCTGCTGGTAGAATATAAATAACATTGCCACAGATTAGACTTGGGAAATTCCAGATGTACTAAGCGCCATTAAGTTTATTTGGGGGTCTGTAAACCTTGACATTGAGTTGATTAAGTCCAAATTATGATTCCAAATTTGTTATTGGCTGAAAATTTGTATTTAATTCTTTACTTTAGATTTAAAAATATATAAATTAAAGTCTTTCCTGATAATAATTTGAAATATTTTAAAATTTGTTTATTCTATATATTTAATTGTAGTTACTAATATAAATAGTTACCAGTTGTTAGTTGTCTCCATTTTTACTGACAGTGGCTGCTGCCGCCTTGACGCGATTCTCTTTGACCAGCTTGCGCCATTCCAGCCACTTGGCCAGCTCAGGCTGGTCACTGCTGTTTCCGCTGTCGGTACCCTGCTGCTCTAGTTGCATGTAGTAGGCCTCGCGCAGGATCTTGAAGGCCTGGATACTGTAGTACGGTTGCTGGGTGACAGGATCAAAGTAGCGGGCCGGCAGGCGGGTAATCGGACAGATGCCATTGCTGGGTTTTGGCGGGGGCTTGGGGCGGAAGATATTCTGGAACACCTTGTCATTGAAATCGTTCTCCACCGTCACGAATGTGCGCTCGCACTTGCCGGCGAGATCTTTTGAATCGCTGGCCAGAAGGCTACCGCGCGTGGGCTTCCGCATGGCTGGCATGGTCAGCGAATGGTAACGTATTGTTGGGCCTGTGAAGGTCCGTTTGGTCGGCCGAGTTTTCTTCTTTTCCAGCTCCATTTTTTGGAATTTCTCTGCAGATGAATGTGGTAAATGGCTATCAGGTGGCTTGGCTTTGATTTGGATACCTACCCAAAGATTTGATGTTCTCCTCTTCCGTGATTTTGGCCTCCTCCAGCAGCTCCTCTTGCGTGGGCATGCAGTCCTCTACACGCACCTTCTTCTTCTTTCGCTTGCGCGCATCGTCCAGCTCCTTCAGGCGGATTTTCGTGGCCTGCGTCTTAATAGCCGTCGAAGTGCGAATGGATTTGCGACCGGAATCAATGACCGTGAACCGAGGACGCACCCGCCGCTTGGAAACCCCGCCACCTCCTCGTTTTTTGTGCAAAGCCGGCACGGCTTTGGTCTCCTTCTTGGCCGTCGGCTTAGTTTCCTGCAGATATAGTGGTAATTAATCATGTTTTCGGAACATCCATCTACGCGTCGCACCTTGTAAGCCTTGGTGTTTACGCCTCCTCTTTTCCGCTTCTTGTCAGGGGCTTCTTCCTGATCGGAAATGGGCTCATCCTGCTCATCGATACTGAAGTCCGAGTCCACCACATCTTCCTCCTCATCCTTTTGCCTGGGGTAAGTATTTTACATGGTTATAACAATTAAAATGTTTGTATTGCCGCAACACTCACTCGTATTCCTTGTCCTCTTCCTCGTCCTGAAATCCTCCATACGATGTTTTATAGAAGTCGTCTTCCTCTTCGTCCAACAAAGAGGCTATTTTGTTGCCTGCATTGTTGCGCCGAGAACGTGAGGCGGCCATATTCTTGTATTTTATAAATATTTGTAAAAAATAACTAAATTTTTGTTTTGGTAGGCGTCAGTGTGACCAATCTTTTTTCTTCTGATAAAACCAAAACACCTCCGGTGGCTTCATTCCGGCGGGAAATACAACTTAAGAAGTTTTTCAGGTTTTTCTGCATTTTCCGATAGAGAATCAATTGAAGACAAATTTCTGGTCTAGTTTTCCTACTAAAAATATTGAAATATGTAAACATGAAGCATATGTAAATAAAAATATAGCCAGCCAAGCAGTGCAACATTTTCCCAGCCCTGGATTGTGGATTTTGTTGTGAATCTATATTTTTCAAAGAGCTTGGCCACATTGACTCGCCGATAAATACGCTTGTTGCTTTTTTTCATTCTGCCGGCCGCCTGCATTTACGCTAATTTAATTTAGTTTAATTTAGCTCGAACTAGCAACCCAGCTGCACTGAATATGTCGGAACAATGGGAGGTGGTCACCAAGTCGCGGAAGCAGAAGAATCTGGACAAGAAAGTGATTGCCCACACGGAGCAGAAGCGGATTGCAGCCCAACTGCCGAAATTAGAGGAGCTATGTAAGAGTTTTTTGTGTTTGTGCGCTGCATGCAACTGCTAAGCGGATTATAACTAATCCAACCCGCCTCCACTCTCACCAGTGCCCACCACTCACCGGTATCGCAACTCGTTTGCCTCCGGCATCAGCAGTAACAACAACAATAAGTCGCATTCGCCTGCTAAATCCAACTCAAGTGCCTCATCCTCATCGAAAAATAATAAGTCGCCGGCGAAGAAGAACACCGCGAAAAATGCATCAGTTACAGCTGCGAAAAAGGCCACGTCGACGTCTGCTGCAAAGCCGAAAACTCTGGAGCAGGCTCTGAAGCTAATTTCGCCCGATGACTTTGCTGCCCAAGTGGAGCAGGTGAAGCTTAGTTGTCCCGGCTCTGAGCTGCGCTGGCTGAGTCATGTAGGTCCTTCGGCAGGTTATCCAAATTAATCTCGACTATTAAGCAGAATTCCTTCTCCTGTAGATTGCTCTGTACTTCAATGGCGCCTTGGCCTACGACTGCGATCCCATCTTCTCTGGCCGCTCGGCTCAGTATCCCAGCAATCTAGCCAGCGGCGACCTCAAGAATGTGGTTGTCAAGTTCCTGGGCAGCGTGGGCGAGCAGAACCTGGAGTACTTCTTCTACTCCCTGCTAGATAGTATGGCCACGGATCTGAATAACAACCAGACGGTGGCCGGCTATAAGCTGATCCTGCAATTGATTGGTCAGAACTGGCCGACTATATGCTCCAGGAACCTGGCCAAGACGGCGCTGTTGCGGAACTCCTACCAGAACAGGAGCAACATCTGCCTAAGCATCCTGTGGGCCATCGGGCAGGGCGGCTTTAAGTCGTTGAATGAGGGTGTCCGGGTCTGGCAGAACCTAATGCTGCCCAACCTGGAGCTGAAGCAGTACACTAAGTTCGTTGTGGAGTACATGGAGCGGGTGCTCAATGCGGAAGCGGCGAGAAAGTCTTCTGATCCGCTGCTGCTCAACCAGCAGGAGTTCTTTTCCACGTACAATGCCCTAAACGCTCAGTACATAAATCTGCCCAAGGATCTACAGCAAAGTCTGAAGAGAAGTGCAAGGCTGCTGCTGGTAAGTAATGAGATAAGATTACGGAATGGGCGCGTCTTAAGCAGGTTGTATATTTTCAGGGAAACTATATCAAGAGTCCGGTAAAGCATGCCAATATCTTCCTGACCTTATTTCGGGATATTAGCTCTACTTCCAAGCAGACCAACGAGATCGAAGGCTGTATTAGCTGTCTTCTCAGCAGCGGAAGTGATGATTGTCTGAAAGTGTGGCGCATGAACTATAAAAAGCAAACATTGCCCAGTTTATTGCTACTAAAAGCTATAGGTAAGTCGTAGTTTTTTGTAGCAAAACAGTTCAAAAAAGATAATTATTCATTTTAAACACCTTTTCAGACGAAAACTGGGCAACTTCTACCAAGGAGTTGGCTAAATCTCCGGCATATCACACTTTTTTGCAAGAAATCGACACTCTGAACGGAGAGCTGGAGGCGAGCAAACGAAAAGACAGTAGCTTAGACAGTTTAAAAGAAGTTTTATTGGTGAGTATATTACCAATAGATATTACAATTTATTTTAAGCGAATAATTGAGACATTTTGTTTGTGAAATTGCATTCAATGAATTCTCCGCATTACGAAATTGTAAACGGGAACGGTTGTCCGCGGTTTTAGCCCAAGTCTGGCCACATTGCCGTCTGCATCTCTTACCTTCTTACCACCATTTTTCTAACTAGTCAGTCTGGTCACACTGCTTCCGTGAAAAGGAAAACGAAGGTATAAAATTATAAAATGTACATTTCCAAGTGATAAACGTAATGCAAATCCGCGCTAAAAAGAATGAAGTGGGCTAATAGAGTTGCAGCTGGCTAATTGAAACCCCCGTCAGTTGAAACAGCAGAAAATTGAGCTTTTGATCAATCGAAACTTTGGAGGGGACGCTGCTGCCAACGCGACGTCGCTGCCAGAAAGAGAGAGAACTGCTTGCCGGCGTTCGCCGACGAAATTTCTCCCTTCGCCATTAGACTCTGCTGGCCTTTTTCCCCATTGTGCAAGTGCGCATAAATTAATGGTCCGCACCTTAATTATCGTGTTGTTGCAAAGTGCAAAGTGCGTTTAAGCCGCGTAGGTGTGCGTGTCATCTTTAACGGTTGTCCGTTCGTGCGAGTGTATGTGCGCGGGGCGCCTGTGTATTGGTGGCAACTAGCTGCATTTTTCCCATAGCGTTGCCATGCGGGTCCAGCCTTTGCCGCTAAAAATTTCTTTTCTCCGAGGGGACGTGTTGCTTTCGAAAAGAGAGATTAAGCATCGGGCATCATAAATATAGCATTTATCAGTTACCATACGACTCCCCGCCGCCGTCGCTGATAAGCACGCCCAAATTCGATGATCTGGCGGCGCGTCACTTCTTATTTACTGATGTGTTCCAGCTGCGATTGGCCGTCCTGCCGCACGCCCCCCCGCTCCCCTAAAGTTCGCGCTCGCTCTCGCCTCACCTTTCTCTCTTCCTGTCTGCCTTTCTGGCGATTGTGCGCACCGCACTCTCCTTACTCTTACTCTTATTGCACGCACCGTGGTGCAGTTTCGCACATTCGCTGACACTCTTCTCGCAGAGTCACGATTGCGTCTCGAAGAAAGAACGCTGAGCGAACGAGCGCCGAATTTGTAGGCAGCTTCAACACGTGGCATGTCCACTGTGACCCTGATTTTCTCAGTTCTTTCGTTCTCTGGCCTTCGCAAGCGGTTTATTCTTTTTGATTACCTTTCTTTTATACACCTGAAACACAAAAGAAAATCAAAATCCAGAGGCCACAAGAGTTTAAGCCATCAAGCATAGTTCGTTCAACCTTTTAGTTGTCTGACAGATATTTTCAAAACTCTTGTTAAAAGATTGTAATTTGAGTTGTAGAGGGAAAGAATATATATTTCAAGATGTATCTAAAAGCTATTTTTGCACAGGTCTTATATATCTAAATCAATTTTAATATACCCTACAACACAATATAGTACCCCAAAGTACTGCCATTAAAAATCACTTGAATACCTGGTCCGATTTTAAGCGTGTTGCCTATAAATGTCTGGTGATAAAGATAAAAAATCGCATAAAAATATACCTTCAAAAGGTTATAAAGCATAAATTTCGAAAATTAATACGTACTTTAATCAGCCGATCAAATATAACGATAAACACTGGTAATTCATACGTTCGATAGATAAATAGGCACGATTTTCTAGGGTTAAAATGCTGAGAAATAAATAACTTAACCCTTAAAATTAATAATATTACAATAAGCTAACTCCAGTTTAGTCATCTACGGTTATAGGTTCCTAGAAATATCTATGAAATATATATATGGAAACCCAAATAGTCCAAAAACTATTAAGAAATCTTTCGGGTTATAGAAGCTCGACTGTAAATATATTTCTTAATTATTCCCCGTCGCGATTTGTGCACTCTCTCCTCTCATCTTAGGTCATCGCGCTCTTATCCCCTCAAAAAGCATTCGTTGTTTTTCCGCCCGCAATCATCTCTCCCATTAACCGCAACAGAAAGCTTGGTTTGAAAGCTCGCCAAAGCCAAAGCCCTCGTCATTCTTTTTAGCAAATCGAATTGCAGTGATAAAACCCAATAACTAATTCAACGTTTCTCAACAAACAGCTGAGGAAATCTAGTAATACTCGTTGCTATATCGAAACTAAGTGAAATTAAATTAGAAAATGGCTCAGGCTAAACCGAAAACCAAGAAGGTAAACACAAACGGATTGTCTCATGTTATCTTGAGGAATTCAATGTTCCAATTACGCATTTAAACTAAACTCCACATTTGTTGTTCCACCCGAAACAGGCCATTCAGAAGAAGAACAAACAGAATGTCTGCGCACAGAAAAAGAAATGCGGCAGCTGCAAGTGGACGCTTGGCAGCATCCTTGTCATTTCTCTGATCGCCGGCGCTCTGTACTACGACACGGAGACCAATGGCAAGGGCGTGTTCGAGAAATCGGCCACCGGCAAGCTGCTGAAGAACGCCGGTGTCCTGCCGCATGTCCAGAAGACCTGGTACACGGTCATGGGCGCTGGTGCCCGTGGCTACAAGTGGGCGGAGGTGAATGTCCCGCCGTATGCGGAGCCAGCGATCAAGACCACCTGCGATCTGTGGAAGTTGGGGAGAAATGCCGTCTGCAATGTCTATCAGAATGGCAAGGGATACTTCAGTGCCAAGTGGCCGGTGGTGGCTAAGTTCGTAAGTGTCGATAGAAGATGATGATGATGAGGTCATTGCAAACAAACCAGTTTCTAGATTAATCTCTGTATTACTTTTGGATACCCCTTTGCCTAATAAGCTGCTGGCTTTCTACTTTGCAGATTGACCAATACGTGCCCAATTTGTCGGGTAAGATTGAGGCCTTTGCCGCGGGCGTTAGCGACTTCGCTGTCAGCAGCTACGATAAGTCTGCCGGGCTTATTAAGGAGAAGGTGCTTGTGTAAGTTGGCCCCTGACTGCCCAGCGCAAACAGCATCGCTTACCCTTGTCCTATTCCTGTTTCAGTGGTCGCTTCTCGCCCGAGAGCATCAACCAGGCACTGAACCAGACGCGAAACGCCGCCTTGGAGTACTACAACCAGTTTCACAAAAAGGTCGACGCATATGCCAAGCTCAAATGATTCTAAGCGTCCGGCACGCTTACCCCTCTCTCTGTAGGCAGCGACCATCATTCGCAGCTGCTGCAAGAATAACAAACGCGTCATAGTAAATAGTGAAGGAAAGCCCCTAATTTTTCGCAATTAGTTAAAAAGTAAAGAAGGAAACTCAAGAAGCCACTCACACATTCATAACAAACAACAGCAGGTCAGGTCTCTAATTAAACAACAAGCAATACGAGCAAATCTTTGTCGATGCCGGAAGAATAGTGTACACTAACAGAAGAAACCTAGTAAATTCAAACCTCTATAACGAATTATGTTAGTTGAAAAGAAAAAAAACCCTGAAAACAAAATTTCTGTTGTATAAAACACGCGTGTTTAAATATCTTTTCTCCGGGACGAGAAAAATATATTTTAAAATTTTTGTTTTCCCAAGCCGTTGTAAACAAAAGGAGTTCGTAATTGTAATTATTTAAGAGCGTTTATTTGTGGCAATGCGCGAAGCGTTTACTTGAAAGTGTGTTAACTGAGAACTTAACAATTCCAATTGCATTTTGAAGGCAAACAATAGATTCAACAAGTTTTTTATACAACTATATTTACTATATTTACTTTTACTCTATAGTTATTTTTCCCCAATGTGTCCAAGTGTGTGCATTTCTCAAGACTCCTTAGTTTATTTGCTTAAAAAAGCGCGTTTTAGTCGGATCTTTGTTTCAAATGCGCGCCAAACCCTTTCGATTTTAAAATCTCATTTGTCTATTTAAAAGGTATACACGATTTTGCATTAATAAATATAAAGTTGAAAGAACGTGAAGTAAAGTGAATAATTAAGAGTTTTACTTTAGTCTGGGGAATTATTAGTGTCTGAAATGGGTTCGAAAAGAGTAAATAATTAATGGTTGAATTAATGTAAACCTACCTATACCTACCTATGCCAATTTTTTTAAGCTTTAAAATAAGCAATATTTGAATTTTAGAACGAATTTTAAAGTAGTCTATATTTCCCCTTAGTAAGTGTATTTTGAAGCAGTATGTTACCAAGCAGAGCATATTTCCTCTTGCAGTTCTAAATTATCCCATTATATTTTAAACTGCTTTCTATGTGTTCTTAAAAGGATATTAAATAGGGGTAAAAATTTAATCTTTCAACTGCTTTCTATGTTTTTTAAATGGGGTATTAAATATGGGGTTTTCGATTTCCCCATATTTAATATCCCACTTAAAAGAGCAGTTCATATTTCCCTTGAAGTGGATAGAACTGCTTGTAACAAAACATTAAAATGTGTTTTTAGCATATATAAATAGTTCCAAATATTAACTAAACATACATTTTTATAATCTGTTCAGTTTAATTTGTTCGTTATAATTACTTTAAATTTTGACTTGGTTGAAGCCTTAAAAAGCTCTTTTGGTATTTAATTTTGAACGAAGATTATTCAAAGTTTATTCAATATATTTAATAAAATAAAAAAATTTAAATAAAAGCTTAAAATATCAGATTAAATTGTTTGAAGGGCAGTTCTCAAGTTTCTCCTTTCGGAAACCCCCCTTAAAATACCGGGATTTACCCGAATTCGCCGCAAAGCAGGACTCGGCTGCCCTTCGTCGTGGCTGGCAGGACTCGTGCAGGACTCGTACGGTCGGCGGAACGCTGGCTTCGCCCCGAGAAGGAAACAACAATATGGAAAAGCTCCGGTCCTCGATTGCCGCAGTATCGAATGGATTCCAAGTCGAGGCGCACGTGTTTATCCTTTGGCGCGGCTGTGGTTTCGACGACTCCTTATCGCTCGCATCGGAAGGATATCGTAGTTGCCGCTTTCGTTACGGTTGGTGTTGCGGTTTGTCGCGGAGAGCGGCGTCGTCTCAAGATCCACGCAACGCGTGGCGGCTTTTTGTCGTCTGAAAGCTGACGCTGAAAAACCGAAATAAAACGATGTCTTGAATTTATCTCAGTGTAAAAAGTGCTAAGAAAGAAAGATAGTGAGGTTTTTTCAACAGGAGGCCGCTTTAGGCGGCCAGCGAAAGGATACTGTTCCAAAGCCCAGGCTCTGAAGTCATTGGATCATTGGATTTTTGAAGCACAAGTGAGTTTATACTTAAAACCTTAAATTCCCTTTCAGTTATTCTCGGGAAACCGCAGATAAATCAGAGGTCCAGCATGGACTTCCCATCGGAAATGAATCCAGACAGCCGAGCAACGTGATTTAGGACTAATCGAAAATGCATTTGTTACTCGAGTTTCTCGAGGAAACTTTTTCACTTCGAGAGGAAAACAAATCACACATATTTTCTGCTCAAATTTCTGTGTCAGTTGCATAAACAGAGGCAGAGGTGGGGAGTGTTTTCTGCACAAAATTTGTATTACTTTTGTTTGTTCTTTTTTTTGTGTTGGACTCAAATCAAAGTTTTTCCCTGTTCAGGTGGAAGTTTTTCTCAAAACTTCCTTCGCTCTCGCTCTACACCTTATCTGCTCTTGAAGTTGCTTCAAGTTTTTCCGCGACCTAATGAGCACGTGTGTTATGGATTGACTTTGAAATGAGCCCTGATTTTCTTCTCACGAGTTCGTCCTTTTGGCCAATGCGAAAAGTGAGGGCGTGTAATTAATTCCAGGGAGGGGCCTTTAAAACTTTCCCAGAAATTGGTCGGAAAATAAAGTTTCCACAAGCCGCCAATAATAAGTGAAGTTTTAAACTTTCCCCAACTTGTGCTGATATGTATAGTACATCCAATTGATTGACCAATTTAATGCTGACGATGATGATGCCCAGTCCCATTGCGGCTCGTCCTTCCCTCAAAGGAATAAAAGTTGAGGAAGACCTGTTGGTTGGCAAATTTATTTTTGTTTATTTTTTTGCAACTCTCAACATATTCGTTTATGAGCACTTGGAACTTTGCCTCATTTAGGAATCTTGTTGCTTTGTGTGTTTATTTGGGATAATTTAATTTAATTAAGACAGAATATATATAAATAAATATATGTATTTAAAGGGTTTTAAGCTAATATACCTTTTCTATCAGTTTCTGGTATATCTCACTTCTTATATCTTGCATCCACAGCTTATAGGTTCTTGTTTAATATCGAAACTCGGTTCGGAAGTAGTTAAAAACTTAAAAACTTTAGCCGCAGGCAAAAACTGTTAAAGACTTGAGAGTGCCAAAGTTTTCAAAGGCTTCTACTTAAAATTCTTAATTATTCTTAAGATCCTTCGAGTTTCTTGTTAATCTTTCTTAAATTTAAATGAGAATGAGAATATTTTCCGGGGATAGCTTTAAAGGCCAATAAACGCAGGCCAAGGACCTCGTCTGCGCCTTCGTGACTTCCTCCTTCCTGGCGATTAATTAAGTGCCGCTTGAAAGAATGGAAGTAGATGAGCGTGTCGCTCATTAATCTTCTAGGCGCAGGACATATGTCCTGTGAGTTAGACAATCTCAAAAAAGGACATTGAAATCGAAATGCTTGGTCCTTCGTGTTCATTCTAATTGAATCTGCTTCGATGGGTTTTTCCTTTTTGTGTTTCTGAGAATTCGGCTCCTTTAAGAGAGATCAAGTGGTCTCCAGGTGGTTTTTGTGTGGCTTTTTGGCCAGTGTCCAGGTGATTAATGTGCAGGCCAGGCCCAGCCCGGCTGGTTTGTTTAATTAACTTGTATTTATGCCTGGCAGTAGACCAAAGGAGACAAAAGCCAGACGATACGAGACGCTCTCAGGTAGACGGCTCGACACATGAAGGACTAAAGTTAATTACAGCCAAATGGTGGAGTAAGCGTCTAATCTGTATCAGAATTAGCAGCTGCCACTTGCAAGGGTAAAAACCGCAAAATGCAATTAATGGAATTGGTAACAAAAATAGCAACCATCTTCACAGTAAGCCGGATTCCGCGTTAATTTTATTGCACAGCCTGTGATTGGCGGGGCAACAAACAGCTCATTACAATATTTAAAAAAAGCACCATTTAAGTACTGTGATTACCTGAGAGATTCTTCTCTTTGGCAGCGATTTTCCTGGGTCAAAATTTCACGTTTGCCGCTGTGAAAATTAACATTTTAATTGGATTTTGGCCTTTGCGCTTTGAGAGTGATCAAGGCTGCACCGCAAACACGCACTCACCCACCTTAATGGCGCAATAATAAAAAACTATTTAAACAAGCTCCATGCGGGAGAAGGCAAATATTAATGCAGTTGTTAGCATTGGGATAAAGCGTCCAAGGACAAGAACATGGACAGCCGTGTGACATGGCCGCGATAAGCAACTCGCCATCGAACACACGTAATATATACATATATGGGGGCTTAACAAACATAAACAACAAGCAACAGAGAAACAAAAAATTAATGCGACAGCTATTTGATACGGGATAAATGATGCGAATGGGGGAGCCATTTGTTACGGACGAAGGTCCTTGGTTAATGTCGCTGTTTGTTGAAATTAAATTATGTTCAGTATTGATTTTGATGCAGGCCAAACATGAGATAACGTTTCACTTATTTGTGTTGAATATATTTGTCCTAGGAACCATAATCCTTTTTCAAAGATTTACCTTTAGCATACTCGAAGTTTCGGGCTTAATAGGGGGTTTAATCTTTGAATTTCATTATTTTATTATCTATTTTAAAGCAGTTTATGAAGTTCGGTAAATAGCTTATTTAATTAATTATCATGGTATAAAAACACTAAAATCTGTGTTTAAAATATATTTATATCTGATGGTTTTGCTGAAATTAATCACAGAAAATAATTGCAGAGCACTTGCTCACCAACCACAAAGTAATTACTATTTATAATCAAAGCTAACAAAATAATTTGAAGAGGCCATCAATTATCTTTTAATTAATATGAAATATATTCACTAATTGCCTTAAATGATATCCTCTCTTTCCAGATTGGACTCCAGAGCCTCCTGCTGCTGCCTTTCGTGAAATCATTTCCAGTTATGTGAGCCAAAAATATCTGACATAGAGCTGTAAAGTTGCCTCCTTGAGGTAAATAACTTCAAGTCAATAAACAATAACGATCAGAAGGACCATGGCCACGCCAGGCAAATGCTTGGGCTGCATCCTTTCGCCAATTATCGTTGTAATTGTAAGCATTTCGGGAACTTGGGCAATGCAGGAGCAGCAGCAGCCACTCGGAGTTAAGTCGTTATGTAAGTTGGCAATATACCTTTAATTAATGAAATATAATTAAGTTCTACACATGTAGTTTGATTATACAAAATATTATATAATGATTATTGAAATGTGAGAATTTGGTCTTCAATTGCATTGTGAAAATGCATTTTCCAACTGTTTATACTAGGATTACATTTCAAATTTCCAAGCTAGCTATCAGAAAATAATTTAAATCAGTGTATTCTTAGTAGAAAATAATATTGCCTGAAGGCCACAGCTTGAGTAAATCAAAGCAAAGTTCTCTTTAAATAACACCAAGTACATGAGGAAGACTCGACTGTGCCGCTTAATGCAGTAAATGCCTAAATCAATTATGGCCAGCAGGCGGAAAGCGCAGAAGAGATGCCAGAAAAGAGGCAAATAAACCAAATAAGCAAGCAAAGAATAAAATCTACTTAGCACATGTAGACTTTAATTAAATCATGACCGAGAGTGAGCGGCAGCAGGAGACATGGAGGGACACGAGCTAGGCGTCGCGCGACCTTCATGTTAATCTGCAGACACCGAGCCGGAGCACATCCTGCTCTCCAGGATGCGGCGTATATCTAACTGAGTCCTGGAATTCTGTTGTGGTTGCGGCTTTAAGGCGTCGCCAGTCAACGCTCCGGGGATTTTTATGATTATGCCTAGGATTACTTGGTCATGTTGCTGCTCCCATTCTGTACAAGCAAAACACGACAATAATGCCAAGCGATTTACGGGGATGGTTGAGGAAGTGAATCCTGATACAACAATTAAGTGTCGGAGTTTTTTGGAAAAATGAATACAAATTAAATCAGTAATATTATCACGAGCTAAATCTATAAAACGAAGGGTGAGAGTTATACCTACGGGTAATACATTTTTTGTTTATGCTTTTATTATTCATTTTACAAGGTTTTTTATGGAAGAAAAATCGAAATGGAGTGTTTGATATAATGGCTATAGTCCCAAGTTATTCTATAATTATTAACTAAGCTTAAGCTTACTTAAAAAAGGAACTAATTAATACTACGTAAAGACCACACTGCGTATGAGTGATAATCGTATCACTCATACGCAGTGTGGCCTTTACGAGGTCCATTTTAGAAAATTTTTTAACGATTTTATTTTAATCGAAGGAATTAAAGAAAATTAAATAAAGAAATTAAATCAGTTCAGTAATCCCTAAAGGAAGACAATCTTCAAGCGAGTTGTCCTTGTGCTTTGTTTGTGCAGCACCTGGCAGGTGTACACTCATTCGCCGTGCTCTGTGTTCCATGTAACCATATGTATTGACATTACTTGCCAGTGGCTTCATGATGTTGTGATGTGGGCAAAGCCAAAGAGCAGCTCCCGTCAGAAAGGCACCTTCCTATGACGTCTGCTCCTCATTTCCTCGCCTTTGGCTGGAACTAAAGTCAGCCACAAAATGCAGGCCATAAGGACAGCAAGGAGAGTAAATGCAGGCCACTTCTGATGGGATTTTCCTTGTTGGAAAATCAACTCAAAGTTTTCACTTGTTTCTCGTCTCGGAAAAGAACGAGGATGAGGAGGGAGAGGGGGCAGCTGGCCAGGAAAAGGATCGTAAAATTATTTTATTGCCCCGCAGTCTGGCCGCACAATTAAACTGCCATCGTGGAAGTTGCTGTGCTGCCATCAAAGGGAATTATTTAAAATTCAAAAATCCGGCACAAGCAGTTGTCGTGTCAATTAATAAAAGTTACGATTATTTTGTAACAACACAAAGGATACTCGGAAGGACGGATGGACTATTGTTGTGCCATTTAAAATCGTCCATAAACCAAAGAAAATAAAAAGGGTTTTCGTCTTTTTAGGTGGCATTAAATAATTCGTGGAAGCCACTTAAGAAGGCTTTGTTGTGATAGCCACTGGCTCGTATTTAAAGAAAATTATTGAGAATGCGGGTAATTACATAAATGCAGGAGGCCATTGTTAGTACTATTAAGTTAATGAGGCGAATCGATGAATTAAGCTGCCAGTTATTTCCCATTTAAGTGTTAGACACTCCCTACCTCTTAAGGGAACTGCAAAATCGAATAGTTAGATAGTATTCCTGCAGGGAAATGCGTCCTTTTTGCAATTTAATAACCATAAATGTACCGGAGCATGTGTACGTACCTCAATCTGCGGAGAAGAGTGAGCAATATGGGCAGCAATTTCATTTCATATATTCCACTTGCCGCTATTGTTGTGCGCCTGTGTGTTGTGTCCTGGTGGCAGGACCCATGGCCATCGCAGGGCACCCCACCGCAGGGATATAAGGAAATCACATAAATACAAGCTCATAAAAATCATGGCTGCATGTCCTTTGTGTCTAGAGTTGTGGCGTATTGTCCTGCCTTTACACTTGTATTTTGCCCTCCTTTTTTTGCGAGATCCCGTCTGCTTTTATGCCAGAGCTTGTGGGGACTGTTTTTTATTACAAAATGTAACTAAAAGTTGCAGTTTATATATTTATTAATAACAAGCTCTCACCTTTTATATCGAATGAATGTATTGCAAGCTTAATTTTTGATCAAAATGCAAAGCATTTTAAGTTTTAACTGCGGGTAAATCCCTTCCATAGTGTTTAAATAATCGAAAATGCCGAGCACGTTGGCCCAAAAATGCAATCTAATTTAAATGACTTAACGAGAAGGCCGAAATGGTACAAAAACATGCTTCTGGGGGGACCAAGAATAAATGCGAGTTGCACATGCTGCAGATGCTGCTCCTCCAGCAGCCAGAGATGCAGATAAGGAGCAGGAGCAGGATGTGTGCTCATACCGGTATCCTTTCGTGTAATTGCATGTTCCAAACTGAATTCAAAAATGACTACGTTTGCCATAAAATTTTCCTAGAAGAGCGAGCGAAAGAAAGGGTTGTAATCAAACATATGCTTATCGTGAGGATCCCTTTTACACTATCTGCAGTTTAAACCCGAATTAAATTCCACAATTTCAAAACTCATGGAAATTCCTTTAATAAACTCTTCATAGTTTATGTTTCCATTGAGAAGATTCCACGAAAAATGGCACAATTACGATATGAATGAACTCTCGCACATTTCGAGTGGCGGAGTAACAACAAAAAAAAAATAAATCCAATTTCGGGACATGTGTAAATAATGATTTCGCTGTGCGGTCTGTATTCGTTCAACTGAAATAATCGTTACACATAAATTCCGCCTCGAAAAAATATTAGCTTTGGGTGCCGTTCCTGCCGTTCCTGCCGTTCGCCTAAAACATGTCTAAAAAAAATCCTCAAACTTTATTTGTTGCGAGTAAAGCGAGTTTTTTTCATCGTGAAGGGTATGTACATTGTTTCAGGCTGTCTGGGTGTGTGTTTCGTGGGATTTATTTATGATTTAAAAATATTTAAACATTTGTGATCCCTTCTAATGGGCATTTCAAGTCCCCAAATGGTAGGAAAATTCAAAAAATTTCTATAAAAACCTCACCTCACTTGAGTGTGAGTAAGGGCATTGCCCTGGGTGTGTGTGTGTTTTATTTCTGGGAAGTCGAAATCTGTAACAAATCTTTTCCACTGCGAAAACATTAGCCTTACGAGGCATGACTTACATATGTACAAATAGAGACATACATGCTTGTGACAATAAGCCAAAGAAAAAACAAAATAAAACATAAAACATGAAATCAAAAATCCCGAAACAAACACACACACATATGGAGGATATAAATTTCTGGGAGGCTTCCAGGGGGAGGCAAGGCCTGCTACTAAAGCCGTTTTGTTAGATTTATTTCCGTTTTTCCCACTTTTGTTGCAACTTTTACTGGTTTTTTGCTTGTTTGTTTGTTCTTTTTCGGTTCTTTTTGGTTCTTTTTGTTTTTTGAAGTTTTTCTAGGTTTATGTTTGCGGGCGTGTCTAGTATTAGTTTCGTATTATGCATACCGACTAAAGGGACGTGGCAGGCAGCTGTTACAGGAGTGCAAAATGTCTGTTAAATAATAAAGCAATAAAAAAGGGGTTTTTCCTCTACACCCACACTATTAATTTAAATCGGGAAGTAAGCGGAAAAGACCTCGTAAATACCCGCACTGATGTTCATCAAGTTGGAAAATTAAAACTTTAGCCAGTGGGAAACTGTCACGGAAGTTGTTATTGCGCTCCCTCTAAGCCAACATGCAATTTTTACCCTATCACAGAAATTTACTCCAAGTATTTGGACGTGGAACTAGCAGTTGCAATATACGCAACGATAACAAATGATGCTGGAACTGGGAGCCAGAGGAAGGTTGGAGCAGGAGCAGGAGCAGGATCAGGAGCAGGAGCAGGAGCAGGGCCGAGCAGGCTGGCTGCTAACGATACCGGGAATAAGCCCTCACATGGTACAGTGGGTACTCGAGAATGGTGAAGCTAATAGATGCCAGTTTATAGAGAAGTTTCGAAGGCCAAAATCAGTTATTATTTATGTTTATAATGTGATGTAATGATAGTTTATTCCAGTTGCAGGCACAATTTTCCTTAATTTATTTGAAATATTATTAAATATAATTAGGATCCTTTTGATTCTAGGTTTTTTAAAATTTATATTATATTTTTTTCTTTAGTGAATAGTTAGTTAAACTCTATCGAGTGAGCTCTGTCCTGTCCTAAGAAGTTGCCTCGGAACTGTAACCTTTTGTCGCTCCCCCGATTGTTGCCAGCTGATAAACTAACTAAGCTCCTGGCAGGCAGCAAGGATGTGTATGTGGTGGGTGGGGCAGGGGTAGAGGCGCAAGGAGCCCCAGGCGGGACATAGAGGAAAGGCTACAACAGCAACGGCAACAACAAGCGTCTCGCTAAATTACAAACAATGCTTATTTGTTGTTTATCTGTGTAAAGCATCGCTGTGACACTTTCAGGCCACGCAGCTCACATACATACAGACCTTACTTGCTTGCCCCAATTGGGGGGAATCCCCTCCGTCATTTTCTACGTAATTGAGTTGATAAAGCTTCGGTGGGGCGGCAGGCAGTTCGCATTGTTTGCGTAATTTGCGTAATGCATGCAAAGTTAATTACCTCGGGGAACTTGGTAATTAGAATTGTGATTGAACGCGCCGCACAGTGTCGTTGACATCCCTTTGCTAAAGTGTATGCACTCCCAAGCTGCCACACTTCCTCCTCCCGGTTTGAATCAACACCATAAATTGTGTCGTTCTCGTCAAGAAACATCGCCCATCCATCCATCGTCTCCACCTATCAGTAATATCTGGCTGTCTGTCCCGATTGTTTTTTGATAAATATATGTTTTTTGTGAAAAGTTGTCGCCGCCGTCGAGTCGAGTTTGCAGACGTTTTTCAATTAGCCAACACAAGAAAGTTTGCCCTGCACTTGACGTCTTGTTATGGCTACCGAATTAGTGACGTTATTATTCCAATGGAATTTTCAGGTGATTTTCATCAAAATAAACACCATGTAAATCAATAAAAACTTTCCAGACATAAAGAGGGAAGGTTTAAGGTCTTAAGAATCATTGAATGGGTAGAAAGTTTAATATTGTTATGATATTAACCTATTTTATTACAAAGTTCGATTTTATGGAACTAAAAATATAAATTTCTGGGATTAAATAAAGGGTTCTTTATATTAAAATCAATTGTATTATTGTATTATTTAAATATATATGTATATATTAATTAATACATTTGAAGAAATGTACACCTACATATGTATATATATTTATATATATATTATTAATACCAAAACTATATAAAGACTTATAAAATTGTCTAAAAAAACCAATGACGAAAAGAAGTATTAGATTTTTTTTTAATCATAAAAATCCTTTCTCAATTGCTAAGCCCATAAAGCAAAAAGTATTATTTAAGCTCTGTCAGAATTTGCAATGCATTTCACAACTTTGATCAATAAACGAAAATTGCCCGTCTCCTAAGCGATTTAAGAGGAAAAAGTTTTTATGCTTGGCAGTCACTGACAACTTTACGAAAAACCAAGAAAATCAACAAAAGAAATATGCGAAAAATGGAAATCAAATTTTTATTTGTATTCTTAAACTTTTTGAAATTTAAGCTTCTTAAGAGATTAAAGAACGAATTTTTCATTTTTATTTTATTAACCCGCTTTAAATAAGACTCTTTCAGTGGTAATATTAATTGATGCATTTATGCAGAATGAAGAAAGCCAATGTTTTATTTTTTCAAACAAATTGTTCGTTTCGATTTTCTGCCTGTCGGAAGTTGCCAATTGTTCGCTGTTTCACTTGAGGTCTTTGGCACTTTTGAGCTGAACTTTTCCCCGGCAATCAATTAAAATCAGTTTTTGGTTACTGTATTAGTTTTTTCGATTGAAATTTTCGTACCGTGAAATGACGGCTGACAAATAGCGGAAATTGGCTTCTAGTCAATCCAAACCCAAAATTCAAATTTGACTTTTGTAAAGGTAGGGGAACACTGAAGAGAATCATGTGGATTTTGTAACTCTTCAAAATGTATACAAACAAACATTTTTAACATAGATTCAAATATACAATTATATTTTTTTCCAATGTGTTACTTATGATGTGAATACATTAATTTGAAAATATATTCCTAGAGCTTAATTAAAGCTCAATTAGGGATTTCGTTTATTTATAGTCTATTAAAGGTCCAACTGCAATTATTTTTCACGCAAACACAAAACAAAATACTTGATATTCTTGGAAAGTAAAAGAAAAGTTTTTTCAGTCTTCAAAAGGATGCACTCCTTATTTTCTGACAAAGTCGGCAAGTACAACTTTTTGCATATTTCCTCCTTTTTTTTTGCTCCATTTTAAAGGTAAGTAAGTAGTGCCGTGAGAAAGAGAATCCCGTCTAAATAGTTTTCCCCTGGCCAATGTCGCAACGTCAAAGGCGTCTGAGCACTCAATGTAATTGAGCAACACTTAAGCAATATGCGCCTCATTAGTTAGTCGTCTTGCAAAGCAAACAACCGCGCGGGGAAAGTGGAGAGTGTAGAGTGGAAAGTGAGTGAAACCCGAGCACACGTGGAAAATGGTGGAGAGAACTTCACACCAGAGTGATTTCCGGTGGCGTGAACTGGAATCGAGAGAAGCTGCGGGGAAAATCGTGTGAGGAGCAGCTGGTTAAAGAAGTTCGCTCCACTCACATGCTATAGTTTAGGTATCCATTTGTGCAAGTTATACACGAAAAGAAAATATTGTAATATGTACTTTAAATGAGCTTAAGCTAAGAAATCAATTATATCAATTATTTTTAAATTTCTGACTTAAATTGAAAATTAAACAATGAAGAATCTGACTACGAAAATATCAGCTTTAATTTTTATCAAACGAAATCATACCTCAAACAGTTCTTGGCTTCCTTAAAAACGTCTTGAAATATTAACAAACCTAATGTACTCTGTAAATTATTCTTCCCCCCATAATTCTACCCCATATTTTTTTTCTGTGCAATCACAGACGTGTCTTCTCCATCTATGCCGCTCCAGCTTCTCAAGTTCTCCTACGTGCCCTGCTTAATTTCCAGTTTCATCCACAGCTCCACATGTCTCGATTACACGGCTTCCGAGAGGAATGCATCGAAAATTGGCTGCCGTTGTTGGCTGTCTTTTATTTTCGCTTCCTTGGCAATTTATTAACTGCAACAAGTTGGACGAGCGAAGGAACGAAGCTCAGAGAAATAAGTGGAGGCGACGGCGAGCTTTGTGTTTACCTCTTTGTTTACTTATAACTTATGTGCAAGACCAAGTTGTAGTTGTTCTTATAGTCAGCGAATATGTGCTGGCATTTCACAACAATCCTTTGCTTTAATGCAACATATTTGTTCTGTCAGACTCATTATCAAAGTTTTAGGTCGAGTTTGCCGTGAAAAGTGTGCTTAATATATGCAAAAATATTTAACTAGAATGGGTGCAGCCTTTTCAAGTGGGGAAAATATGTATAAATATTTTAAAGTATCATCAAAATCATATAACTTTTTTACCTTCGATGTGCTGCATTAAATGCAATGAAAACCATCAGGGTGTAGCTTTAGGTCTTTGTATTTTATATTAAGGTATTTTTGTTACACTTTTCTAACCTGTCAAAACTTTCCTGTGATTTTTTCCACCAGCTTCCTTACACTTTTCCTGCCTTTTAGGTAGTCATAAACTTCGTACATTTTCTGGTTTTATTTAAGCTTGGAATAGGAAAAGCTGTTAAGCTGTGTAAATAAGAAAATTAAAGCTTTGAATTAAATCAAGTTAAAGCACTCTGCCAGCTAATTGTAAAGGTATCAGAATGTTCCGAAATCGTTGCAAATATCAAATATACTCCATCCACGTTTCCAATGTCGGGTAAAATCGCAATCACACCAATCACCGCGCACGGATCCCTAGATATGCACTGCGTTAAGCATAATTAAATGCAAATTAGCTCTGACAGGACAAGGGGCGAACATGGTAGTCCCTTTGCGTTTGCCAGTGGGTTCATTTTGGGATCTCTGACAAGCCACGCTGGAGTCTGGCGGTAAATATGTAGTCCTAATGCGGAATAGGTCACATATTCCATGTTGCAGGACAAACACATGGATACAGACAACTCCAAATTGCATCCAAGAACCTGCCCTGAGGCTGACTGCGTACTATTAGTGGATGAAATTTGGGTATTTGAAAATTTCCAAGGGCATCGCCATGTTGATTCTCTGAAAAAGTAGAAATTCGTGAAATGATGAAAATGCAGAAAATCAACCACGAAACTCCAGCCAGGACTAAAGTTCGTGATAATTATGGGAATTTTCAGGGAAAACTTTCAAAATTGTGTTTAAAAAATTCTGTTATCAGTTAAGGCCAAATTTTCTTTAATATAACTTAGGAAAAGCTATACTAAAAAATCTTTTCTGTAGAAAATTCTATCTCTGAAAAAACAAACACATAAAAAACCTTGAATCACAGCAGGTTAAGAGCTACAATAAGAATGAGTCAATAACAACTAATTTTACAATCCAAACAATTAGCAATGCGGAATGAGTAAGTATATATTTTTTTGCTCACTCATCGATATCAAGCAGCTGTTTATATATATTCCACACTTTCAATACCATTTGGCCGCAGTTGCTGGCCGGCTGTAAGCCGACATGAATCGTTCAAACCAAGTTTTCTTGGACTATGTTGAAAATCTAATTGCTGTCGAGCGGTCGTCGTCCTGCGGAATGATTTCCCAATCGCCGGGAATCGCCAGCGTACGGATTTGGTTAAGTAACCTTCGTGGGTCACAGACACACCATAAAAGACAGTCCCAGCCGATCTTGAAGCAGTCTCCGAGTTCGAAGAGAAAGCTTAAGGCGCGAGTGTCTGGAGGATATTTATAGGAAAGCTGCTTGGAAAAACTCTTCAGGATAATAAAATGGGAAAGAACGAAGAAGTAATAGTTCCAAAAACATTTATTTGTTGTGTAAAGTTAAGAAATGTGCGTGAGAGAATTCATTATGTCGGCTAAGTACAACCTCCTTATAAACCCAAAAAAAAATCAACAAGTGACTCGCATTAAAAAACCACTCCACCACTTATTTTTTATGATTTTACGACCGGCTAATGCCTTAGAATCCTATAATGGAATGCGTAAATTAAAACAATAATTCTCAGAGTTTGTAATCCAGAAATTACACAACGATTTCATTTTTATGCCGCCATCTGCTTCATTTAGGCTAATGAAGCGTTCTGCTGAATAATCCGGTATTCCTTGGAATACTTCTAGCCGCTGGCCTGAGTTGTCGTCCATTAGCCAATTAAATAAATAAAAATAATATTCACCGACTTCGGGGCGAACGAGAAAGATAAACACAAAGGGGCCGCCGAGTACGTAATGAAAACATATTGCTCAAAAAGCTGGGAGCAATAACTTTATTAGTCCACTGGAGCGACAAGGAGCTGTGTGCTCGTGCTATATATCAGATCCAGCAGAGGTCATGATACTTTACAGCGCTATTTTGCCGCTGCTTGCCTGAAAAATTAATCAATAAATCGTCAGCTACCAAGCATCAATAAGCGGATGTCTCGAACGGAAACCGAAGCAAGGAAGTCGCAGAGCAAGTCGGCAGATGGGAAAGTGAAAAACGACAAAAAAGTAGGCTAAAGCTGAGAGGATCGAATTGGGAGTACCCTGCTTTTTGGATTGTGATAATTATTGCATACTTCTGAGGGTGTTCCTTGGTGCTTCCGTAAGAGATAAATATTAAATTATACCATTAACATTTGCAAAAGTCCTTCAAATTATAATTATTAAGTTATGATTCCTATATTACAATTTTTCTTTATTCTATTAAATTTCCCTGAATATGCTCCACGAACCCCTCCTAGTACGGTGTATAAAAAACTCTCAAACCCTGTAAGGACGTGGGAAGAAGCGAGCCAGATCAAGGACCAAAGAAAAACCATCATGATTTATTTACTTTTGAATGTCTTTCATGGCCAACCCTTGACCCCTGCCTGCGGTTCAATGGGCGGAGGCTATGCCGGCCTCTCCCACACATTTCATGAGTATTTTATTGGCTACGTGCAACTGCGCAAACAAATTTACATGACACTGAACTGAAAGGTGCTTACCTGTCCCTCAGACAGACGCAGACCGCCGACCCACGGCGGCTGCCCCTCTCAGACATTATTGAAAGATTGATGAAACTTTTGCGGCCGAGTGTATCCGAGAAGTATCTGGCTTTCTCGTTTTCTAACTATCAAGTGAGCAAGTGAGCAAGTGAGCAGCCGTCCAAAAGGAAAAATTCCTGTCAAGATAAATGACTCGAGTTTCTTTTGCTGCGTATACGTTATATTTATACATATTCCTGTGTATTTGTATGGCCATGGGTATCTGTGGAAAATTATTGCGGTGGGTGAATGCTTATAATGAATAATGAACGATTTTCCGCCCTTTTTTCCTGGAGTTTTATTGTGGCCAAACAATAAAATGCTTCGGCCATTCAATAAATTTGTTTGTGGACTGACCAAGAAGGAGCTGAGATATCGTCGATGTGGCTTCACACTTTGATTTGGCTGCTCCTTAACGTTTGTTGGGGTCCGATATATGTATGTCTTAATGGCTTTTATAATGCCTCCCCTACGAATTTCTGCATGTATGTGGACAGCCCATATTTGGGGTCATCTTGGTGGGTGTTTCTGGGCCAATTTAACTGTCAGCGACGCCTGCTCATTTGTCGGGCCTTTTGCTCGATTTACTGGAGGAGTCTCGATTCGTTTGATTGAGCACTGCTCATAATTGATACATTCGGAATAAATCTGGTTGACCTATTTTTTTTTACTTGATTGGGATATGTGCCTGACGAAGCGGTATTGAAATCGGGTTTCTCTGGCAAATGCTTTATTGATCGAACTGTGTGCCATTGAACCAGTTCCTGGGATTTTATGGTGCGGACATAATGATAAATATGCCCAGCAAAGGGATTTTATAATTTACAGACCTTGTGAAATGTATTAAATCAAAAACAAGAATAAAACCAAACTTCGAGAAGCCCAAGTGTGTTTACTCTTGCAGTTAGACGTCGAATAATTTATTGGCTATATTGAAGTTTTTTAAATATCATATCTTAGCCAAAAATGAATTAATTTCCATTCGGAAAGCTTTTCTGTGCTAGTTTTTATAGAATTAACAAATCTGCT
The DNA here is from genome assembly GCA_035046265.1 of Drosophila bunnanda. Lineage (NCBI taxonomy): Eukaryota > Metazoa > Arthropoda > Insecta > Diptera > Drosophilidae > Drosophila > Drosophila bunnanda. Next base: position 2,407,865 of record JAWNOB010000076.1, on the reverse strand, counting down.
TATTAGGTTTTAAAATTTAAATAAATTAAATTTTTGTCAAATTTTTCGACAATTTTAACGATGTAACCCCTTATAAAATTTTTAAAATTTTGAAAAAAATAAATTTTTCCCACACATGGCTAGATCGATTCAGCTTTTAATGCTGATCAAGAATATATATGATTTATAGGGTCGGAAATGACTCCTTCACTTAGTTTTAAGCTTCTGATTGGAGCTAAAATACCATTTCTTCAGTATATATTTATGTATATTTTTATGACATTTTCTTCGGCAAATCAAATTTTAAAAAACTCATAACTCAGCCAAAAAAGCATTAAATTGAATTCGGTAAGCTTTCCTATGTTAGTTTTTGTTAGGGTAATAAATCTGCATACTCAATTTAAAATTTAAAAAAATTGAGATTTTTAACCCCTTTCCTTTTTTTGAAAATTCGGAAAATTCTGAAAAAAATGAATTTTGACCGGACATAGCTAGATCGACTCGGCTGTGGATGCTGATTAAGAATATATATGATTTATAGGGTCGGAAATGACTCCTTCACTTAGTTTCAAGCTTCTGATTGGAGCTAAAATACTATTTTTCAATCAATATTTCAGTATATTTTTAAGACATTTTCTTCGGCAAATTAAATTTTAAAAAACTCATAACTCAGCCAAAAAAGCATTAAATTGAATTCGGCAAGCTGTCCTATGTTAGTTTTTGTTAGGGTAATAAATCTGCATACTCAATTTAAAATTTTAACAAATTGAGATTTTTGACAATTTTTGACAATTTTAATGATGTAACCCCTTTCCTTTTTTTGAAAATTCAGAAAATTTTGAAAAAAATAAATTTTGGCCGGACATAGATCGACTCGGCTGTCGATGCTGATCAAGAATATATATGATTTATAGGGTCGGAAATGACTCCTTCATTACGTTTTAGACTTCTGACTGAAATTATAATACCATTTTTTGACTCGATATTTATATATATTTTTATATGACAATTTTTCTTAAAATCAATTCTTAAAAAATTCATAAGTAAGCCAAAAAAGCAATAATTTTAATTCTGAAAGCATTCCTTTGTTAGTTTTTCTTAGGCTTATAAATCTGCATACTCAATTTTAGATATAGGAAAATTTACATTTTTATCAATTTTTGACAATTTTAACGATGTAACCCCTTAAATTTTTTGAAAATTTTGAAAAAAATAAATTTTGGCCGGACATAGCTAGATCGACTCGGCTGTCGATGCTGATAAAGAATATATATGATTTATGGGGTCAAAAGTGACTCCTTCGCTGCGTTGAAAGCATCTAACTGAAATTATTATAATCTTTATAGATGAAACGTAATAGAAAATATAAAGTTAGCTAATATTTTAGCTATGCCTCTTACCTTTCCCACAGAAAACCCTTTCCTCATCCCTCGTTCTCGAATTTTAATTTTTGATTTTAAATTTGCGGTTTTATTCATATGTTTTAAAGATATTTATGAGCCCGGGGCCCCAACATCAAGCCCCGGCGACCTTTCCGCATACATGTCGTCCAGGCGACTTCCGTTTCCGCTCTGACTGCGACATGGGAAAACTTTTAGCATTTATCGTATGAATTTCTGCCGCCAGCTCTATGCTTTCTTTTATTTTATTTTCCCTTTATTCCAAAAGAAATAAATTCAAATGCCTGCATAGTCCTTTTGTTTTACTTAACCCTTTTGCTTTCTATGAACTTTGAGCCAGGCTCTTTTATTGGAATGCATTTGGCAAAGACATTTTTCTTGTTTCTGTTAAAAGTTCTTCTGCCTAAGTCAAGATATTTTCCAGGCATTTTGTTTTAAATTTATTACTTGTAATCTCCTTACATTTTTCATATTAAATCTCGAAATGCAGGGCTCCAAGCCAGTTAAGCTGACTGACTTGGCCTGAGAGCCCACAACAATTACGCTTTTAACTGCAGCTGAGTGTGCAGTTTTGACATTTTAAGTAGGCATTGCATTGCCATGAAAGGGCTGCCTCGAACAGCATAACAGCTTCTGTTGTTTGTTTTGTGATTTCCCTTGTTATTGTTGTTGCTGATGGCCTTACAATTACGATCACACACAGTTGCTTAGTGTTCCTATTCGTATTCCTATACCCATTATCCCTTGCCCCCCCTTGTGTTCGTGTATTCGTGCTGAAATAGAGCCATGCGATGACGACGACGACGACGACTCTCGGCCATAATAGGCAAACACAGTGCGACTAAAAAGTATGCGAGCACTCACAGACTTTTGCTCTCTGGCTCTGGCTTTGTGCTCATGTTTGCGTTCCCGGCTGGGTAATTGCGGCAACGCCTTTTTCTGGCACAATTGTGACATTTTGCAAGCGAATGCAGACCAAGTGACTACACTGTATTACAGAAACAATTACAAGTAGTATGACCAAGTGACAGATTAGTAAACAGTGTGACCTTGCGTATGCATAACTGTACCCTAAACAGGAAATTAAATAAACTGTACTATATAACTTCATTGTTTTCAGTAAAATTAAATTAATATTTATATTATTATCACTTAATTTTTAAAGCTTTGTAAAAATTTCAAAAATAAAAACAACAGGTTGAAGCCTCCATCAGATCCTTCTGTCACCGCCAGACGATGGTCCTTTTAACCACTTGTTTAACCCCTTTAGTAAGCAAACGGATGTCGACGCTCCTTTTGTGTATTTGTGTAAGCGGTCTAGTGCAATGTCCGCCTTTTTTTTCTGCTTTGTTTGTATTGTTAATTGTTGGCGCGTGCTTTCTATTCATTTGTTAGTCGGCTTAAAGTAATAAAATAATTAAATAATTATAATTATTTATTGTTATTCAGCGTGCAACTGCTGCTGGGCGCGTCGTTTCTGTTTGTTGTTTGTGCCTGGGCGACGGGCTAATTTTAAATTTATGATTTGTGAGCTTTGTTCACGCTCCTCCGCAGGCACATAAAATGTACTCCATATTATAGGCCATATACTATATTTATTTAAGTACATACACACGTCCTGCAATTCTTCAAAGGCAGCTCTTGTGCGACTTTTAGACAGTTTTATGGCCAGCATCATTTCGTCTTTTGAGCTCTGTTTTTTTTTTTTTTTGCTGCGCTCCCAACTCACCCCGTACTCTGTCGCCTGGTGACTTATTGGCGTAAAAGTTTTAGAGCCGTTTGGCCGGCAGTAAAGCCAAAGGCCAGTCAGCCAGCACAGCACAGTATCCAATGGCTCACTGTATTGCACCCAAATGTCAGCAATAAAATATTTTACAGTCGTGCATCTTGCGAGGCGTTCAGATTTCAACACAAAACACAGAGATATATCGGAGAGCGATGAGGCTTTTTTTCTCCAAAAGCGATTGGAAAACCATTTGTCTGGCACTGTTGAAATGAGGGGAAACGCATTCGAAATGCTAAAACAATTCCCAAGATTTATGTGTAACCAAAATGCGGTTAAAATAATCTCCATTATATAGAAATCTACATACTGAATAGTAGTATTTCTGTAATTTTGTTTCCTTCTTCTGTTTTTCCTACAAAACCTAAAATGATTACTCCCTTTAAGGCGCCACTTTAAATATTACGCATACGCCGTGTTGTAAATAAATTACCCAAATTATAGAAGCGAAGCCGTCGGTCGCAGTGGCCTCAAAAGCGAGCTGCCATCAGGGCCGGGAAGAAGGCAAAAGCCTGGCTAAAACCAAGCCGGAGAGCCCTTAACTGGCGACAGCTGACTGAGTGGGGCAGGAAGTGGGTGGCAGCTAAAGCTCCTAGAAGTGGCTGCCATTGACGGCGACGTCGGCATCTTAATAAATTTTCATGCGCAACACTTTGACGTTATTAATACGTTTGGGGCTTCGAGAGTGCCATGCACGCACCTAAAACCGCTAACCAAATGACGGCGAATTTTGCTTAATTACACGGCTTATCCACAGCAGACACCCGACGAGTGCGGTTTGGGGTAAAAAACAAGCCAAGCCAACGGAGAGTCGAGGCAAGGCATTTGCTCGTTTGTTCTGAAAATTAATTTCAAAAGCCTTAGCGTTTAAGATATTTCAACTTATGCTTAAAATTCGATTGCAATTTATCGGCGGGGCTTAATTAAATACAAGGAAATTCCTTCCTGCCTGGAATGCTCATTGAAATGCGTAGAGACAAGTTTAACTAAATGTTAATGAAGTAGGGCCAAAAGCCATCGGTTCGCCGCTTCTAAGCGTCTAATTCAGTGGCTAATTTCCTAGACATATTACGACAGGTTTCCGCCTGTCTGTCTGCCAGTTCCCAGAAATTTCAATACAACGAGAAAAAAAGAACTCACTTTTCACCTTATCATGTCTAACTGCCAAATTGCCAAAGGTTGCCAGGCCCGCAGCATCTAAGGATACACTAGAGGGAATACATACTTGTGCAGGCTGGAATTTGAATTTAATTTCATTTAGTTAGAGAGCTAAATATGCCTTAACACCTATTTTAGTCTAAGTGGCTTAAGGGAGCAAGCTAATATAATTCTATAAATAATTTAAAAAGAAAAAGCCTATATTGCTTGATTTAAGTTAAAGTCTGATAAGCAATTTGAACTTAATTTTAACATAATAGGGATCTACTCATAGCAAATATTCAAGGCTTACTTTTAGCAAATATTTATACAAATTCTCTCAGTGCCTTTCTAAATTGACTTGGCACAGAGGCATTGATGAGACACCCGTGCCTCCATCGATGTTAGCAAATAATCTTTGTGCTCTGGCATATTCTCACTGTCAACGGAATAATCAGCCAGCTGGGCGGCTGACATGTTAAGTCACTTTGTCGTCAGGACACACATCCTCCTAACTTCCCATTCCGAACCCTAATCACCCAGCACACTCCCCATTTGGCTGGCAAATTACACGTCTCGGATTTGAATGCTTCGGTTATTTCCCTCTGTTATGTTGGGTTTTTGTTGTGTTTTGTCTTGTGGCATTAGTTTAAATTAATATCAGGACAAGGTATGGCGTATGCCAGCCCACCCGCATTCACAATCTCATTGGGATCCTTGTCTTTTCCTCTTTTTGGGGGCTTCACTTATTTGGCTTTTGGGTTAACTAAACGACGGGGGCAAGGTTGGCTGGGGGTTGTGTGTGTTGTGGCAATAACCTGAATTAAAATGTTTTCCCAGATAAACATTAATTGTTGACTAAACCAGGACAATTTGTGCAGCACCTGGGGCTGAGCTCTAAGCTTAGGGAGAGAAAGATCCTTGATGGGCAAGAGGAGCGAAAAGGTAAACATGCTGATTAGTTAAGTTAAAGACTTGTGGATTTTTGTGGAGTCCATGCTGCCACTAACTTGTGGAGTTAGTAGATAAGAAGTCGTAGAACGAATATTAATTAACTTAAAAAAGCATAATCTTTTGTCAAAATAAAATTAAATAAAGAGACATATTTTTAAGTGTAAAATTTAAGCACTTTATTTAATCTTATTTCCCACCTTCAAGTGATCATAGAAGTGTTAGGAAAATAATGTACAAAGGCTGCTATATAAGCCCTTGCAAAGTCTATAACGATTCTTCAGGCATCGCCATAATCATCACAGACAAACCCGTCCTGGATAAAATCCCCAAACGGTGTGGTTGGCTCCCCAAATCCCTGCTCGTCTCGCAGCCACTTGTCGTGGTCAATACCCTTTATTTCGCACACGACCTTGAAGATTAGCTCCTCCTTCTGGGCGTAGTAGTCGGGTGAGTGGAAATTGGCGTCCAGTTGATGCGACTCCAGCTTGAGCTGCATCAGTTTATCGTGCAGAATATGGAAGTCTTCCGTCTGCTCCTCAGCCGTTTTCAGGGTTAGCAGGGCCAGGAATTCCGACAGGTGAGACTGCGGTAAAGAAGGTGTGAAAATTAAATGGTAGCCAGGACATCGAGAGGCTCTTATCCACTCACCACATTCCCGTGGCTCTTCAATAGGTTCTCGTCGTGGGCAAACTCCACCGCAAATTCCAAATTTCCTTCGTAAATTTCTTTCATGATGGCGAGATTCCAGTCCCAGGACCGGATATGTCGGTGGTCTGAGGCAAACTGTAGCTGTCGCTGTCGGAGAGCTCGCTTTCGGGCTTGTCACCATTTATTGGCCTGCAATTTGTTTACATTAAACACGGTGTGGTGATTCGATGCGCCTTACAATCTCCACCAGCCCGGCCCGCGGTTTGTTTATTTTCGCAGCCACTCGTCGTTGTCGCCTAGACCCCGCCAGCCGCTATGTGTGGAAACTACAGAGCATTTAGACACGTAATCACAACGGAAAAGCTTACTCAGCTTAAAGGGGTTTAGCCAAAGTCCATTCTTTAGAATTCAATTAGAAATGGAGTGAAGAAATATTTTCTTATGAAATATTTTCCACTTTAATATATTATTTTTTTATAAATATGAATTTAATTCTGAAATAAGCAAGAAAGGAAGTCGAAGTTTGTATACCCTTGCAGTTTGCAATTGCAATAGCATAACAATGTATACAAAATGAATTCATTTTAATTTGGAAAGTTTTTCTGGTCATTAGGTTTACAAATAATGACTCATTGACAGCCTTACAAGCTTCCGACTAAAATTACAAGGATATAAATATATTTCAGTCTTCAGAGTATTTTAATATATAAATTGATAAATCAGATTTAAAATTGTATTCTCTTGAAAGAAAACCGATATCCGTTTTGCCGTTTGAAAGTAAACTTTGCTTTGACTCCATTTCAAGTCTGTTGATTATTCCGAGTATTTTGAAATTCATTTGTCAGAGCTCGCCTACAGTGTAAACAAATAAAAGTGAAGCGCGTTTTAGCTATAAATCGAAACGAAATTGAGCACACATGAGGAATATGTTTATTCGATAAAATTTTGTCGACTCCTGATTCTTGCAAATCGACCAACGACCCGCGGAATGAATGCCACACAAAAGCTGCCACAAGCGAGCATGAGAGTCATGGTGCTCCTGCTGCAGTGATAAAGTCAATAAAGCTGATATTCCGCCACGTGAAACACAGGCCGAGAAGTGTGTAAACAGAGTCGGAAAATAAAAAGAAATAGCTCGAATGGCGCTTAGACAAATAAACATGCATGGAGAGGGAATGCCGAGCAGAGGAAAAGCTGAAAAGTTGAAGGTTGCTGCCTCACTTCGCACTTTTCCTCGTATATATTTTATGAAATTTTCCGTTTTGTTTATGTGACTTTTCGGACACCCCCCAAAAGCCGAGAGAGAAATCCTTGAAATTGACCCAGGAGACCCGAGGCTTAGGGGCTATGCTATCCTGCCGAAATGTGCATAACTTTTGGGGAAAAGCTTCGCAAATACAAAGTAATAAAATTTAAGTGTCGAGTGTATGGGAAAACTATATTCCCAAATGGTATGAATTTAACGAGGATAAGTGGAATATTTTCCGGGCTACCTGAGAATGTTTTACAGAGATTTATTTATTTAACTAATTTAATAAGTTGGTTTAAATTGAATTTATTCCATAAAAGGAATGAAGCTAACTATTCATTTTAGGGAAAATAAGAAAGTAATATAGGTAGTTATTTATATTTCTGAAATTAATAGAATAAGCTCACATAAATTCCACTTCACTTTCTTATATTTATTTGTACAAATTGATAAAGATTTTAAGGATGTTTATTGCTTTCAACATCCTAATTTTCTCAAAACTAAATTGAATAAACAAAACTGTAAACATAATATAAAATATTCCCATTTAATTAAGACCAAATGGCATTAGCAAAAGAATGCATTTTCCCTTGCCGCCTTTAGATTTAATTACAAATAATTATCACAAAGTTAGATGCAGGAAATTTCAGTTAATTATGCAATTATATCGTGGCATATCTGTGCACAAGTTAAATATGCGCCTCAGGCATCCGAA